>JAIOJX010000030.1:202965964-204382456 GCA_022376925.1 Tragulus kanchil
ACCAATTTACTTCTTCCTACAAATGTGCCTCTCCTTTCTGAGCATACAGATCAGTGCAAATGTTCGGGGTTTGCTCGGGGCAGGCCTGTCAGGAGAAGGATATCTGATTCTTTTCAAGCAGGTGACTAAAAGGCCTTGTGTCTTTGGCCCAAAGCATTCTCAGAGACACAGTGTGAGAATTCTGGAGGTACTTGTGAGAGGTTTGCCCTGAGATCCAGGTAGGAGCAGAATACTATCATTGTCTTAATTCCACTGTCCTGGAATTGATCATGTCTGGAAATTAAATCTGCCTTTTGAAGAATGGTTTGCCCTGAGATCCAAAAGGTAGGAGCAGAATACTATAGCTATTCCTATCTTATAACTCATCTCCTCCCTGACCCTAGTGTCCAGACGTTCATTCTAATGATCTCTCAATAAATTTTTGTACCATTTCTCTATATTCCACATATATGTGTTAATACATGATTTTTTTTCTCTCTCTTGGACTTAGTACACTCTGTATGACCAACTCTGGGTTCATTCATATCTCCAAAAATGACCCATTCCTGTTCTTTTCATAGCTGAGTAATATGCCCTTGTGTATATATACCACATCTTCCTTATCTACTCATCTGTTGATGGGCATTTAGGTTGTTGGGGTGTCCTGGCTGTTGTAAGTAGTGCTGCAGTGAATGGTGGGGTGCATGTTTCTTTCTGAATTACGGTTTTCTCAGGGTATATGGCCAGTAGTGAGGTTAGTGTCCTGGGTCACATGGTGGTTCTATTTTTAGTTTTTTTTCAGAACCTCCATCAGTTCTTTATAGTCACTGTATCAATTTGCATTACATTCCCGTAAACAGTGCAAGAACGTTCCGTTTTCTCTACACTCTCACCAGCATTTGTTGTTTATAGTTTTTTTTTTTTTTAATAATGATGGCTGTTCTGACTGGTGTGAGGTAATACCTCACTGTAGTTTAAATTTGTATTTCTTTAATAATTTGTAATATTGGACATTTTTCATGGGCCTGTTGGCTCTCTTCTTTGGATAAATGTTGGTTTAGATCTTCCTTGCAGTTTTTTGATTGGATTATTTGTTTTTTTCAGTATTGAGCATCATCTTTGAAAGCAACCAATTTACTTCTTCCTACAAATGTGCCTCTCCTTTCTGAGCATACAGATCAGTGCAAATGTTCGGGGTTTGCTCGGGGCAGGCCTGTCAGGAGAAGGATATCTGATTCTTTTCAAGCAGGTGACTAAAAGGCCTTGTGTCTTTGGCCCAAAGCATTCTCAGAGACACAGTGTGAGAATTCTGGAGGGTACTTGTGAGAGGTTTGCCCTGAGATCCAGGTAGGAGCAGAATACTATCATTGTCTTAATTCCACTGTCCTGGAATTGATCATGTCTGGAAATTAAATCTGCTTAAAATCACATTCATGCCATTTAGACTTATGGCTGATGAATATTCCATGAAGTCTTCTCTGAGTTACTGAGGCGAATATGTTAATATCCAGTAATGAAAGGTGTGGCCTAGACCATCAAGATGCTTCTTCAGAACTATCCTGGTTGATTTTAGGGGTAATAGTTCTAGCTTTATGATTAAAAAAAAAAAAACCACAGAAGTGCCTTCATTGTGAATAGTGGGGTGACTTTTGAGATGCCACCTACTTTGATTCAAAACTCTGCAACTGTGCTCTACAACCATGCTACTTAACTCAAATTAGTTGAATCTTTCCTTAAAAGTACCTCATGGTCATCCTGTGGTGGTTTTGAAGTGACATTAAGGATTTTTAAAAAAAATTTTCAAGGACTAAGAGCATTTGTTAGAGCAAATAACTCCATTTAACACAGTCTGTGAAAGTCTGCAGTGCAAGCTGGAATGTTTCTTGCTTGTCTTTAAACTACATAGAGATCTGCAGTAGAGATAAAGACAGACTCTTTTTATTAGTTCAGAAGAATGACTGAATCTTTTTTTTTTAATTATTCATTTATTTCATGCTGACTTACTCCATATTCCTACATACCCATGTTAATCAGCTTCATTGGAATCAGTGGTATTTTGATGGTTTGATTTATTTTAGTGACTTTTCTGTTCGGAATCCCTAGAATAGATCAGATATGAAAAAATAAATGGGAGAAAGTCTGAGCAACTCTGAGAATAATATTCTGCTGTCATCTTTAATTAATCGTCAGAATCAGTACATTTCCATTTCTCTGTCAGGACTCTATATTTAAATATTTCATATTCGTCATGGAAATGCTCATATAATTATTTTAAATTATCAATTCAAAATGGCTTTTTGTGTGCAAATGTTCGGGTTTGCTCGGGGCAGGCCTGTCAGGAGGATATCTGATTCTTTTCAAGCAGGTGACTAAAAGGCCTTGTGTCTTTGGCCCAAAGCATTCTCAGAGACACAGTGTGAGAATTCTGGAGGGTACTTGTGAGAGGTTTGCCCTGAGATCCAGGTAGGAGCAGAATACTATCATTGTCTTAATTCCACTGTCCTGGAATTGATCATGTCTGGAAATTAAATCTGCTTAAAATCACATTCATGCCATTTAGACTTATGGCTGATGAATATTCCATGAAGTCTTCTCTGAGTTACTGAGGCGAATATGTTAATATCCAGTAATGAAAGGTGTGGCCTAGACCATCAAGATGCTTCTTCAGAACTATCCTGGTTGATTTTAGGGGTAATAGTTCTAGCTTTATGATTAAAAAAAAAAAAACCACAGAAGTGCCTTCATTGTGAATAGTGGGGTGACTTTTGAGATGCCACCTACTTTGATTCAAAACTCTGCAACTGTGCTCTACAACCATGCTACTTAACTCAAATTAGTTGAATCTTTCCTTAAAAGTACCTCATGGTCATCCTGTGGTGGTTTTGAAGTGACATTAAGGATTTTTAAAAAAAATTTTCAAGGACTAAGAGCATTTGTTAGAGCAAATAACTCCATTTAACACAGTCTGTGAAAGTCTGCAGTGCAAGCTGGAATGTTTCTTGCTTGTCTTTAAACTACATAGAGATCTGCAGTAGAGATAAAGACAGACTCTTTTTATTAGTTCAGAAGAATGACTGAATCTTTTTTTTTTAATTATTCATTTATTTCATGCTGACTTACTCCATATTCCTACATACCCATGTTAATCAGCTTCATTGGAATCAGTGGTATTTTGATGGTTTGATTTATTTTAGTGACTTTTCTGTTCGGAATCCCTAGAATAGATCAGATATGAAAAAATAAATGGGAGAAAGTCTGAGCAACTCTGAGAATAATATTCTGCTGTCATCTTTAATTAATCGTCAGAATCAGTACATTTCCATTTCTCTGTCAGGACTCTATATTTAAATATTTCATATTCGTCATGGAAATGCTCATATAATTATTTTTAAATTATCAATTATTATCCTCGATGAGCAAATTCCAACTTATCAATTTTTTTAAAATAGAAATTTAGCAACATAATGATCATTTGCTAAAGTTGAAATATTTCTGTCTTTTACAGCATCTAATTTTGTTCTCAATTCTATAAGACCTTGGCAGTTGTTTTTACGATTCATGAGGTGACATGGAAAGCCCCAGGTAGAATACATGGGCCTCACATGACTAGCCCATTCTGGTGGGTAGTCACTGCTTGGAGGTCAGCCTTCCTTGGTAGCTCAGTGGTAAAGAGCCCACTTGCCAATGCAGGAGACCTGGAGTCAGTCCCTGGGTGGGAAAGATCCCCTGGAGGAGGAAATGACAACCCTCTCCAATATTCTTGCCTGGAAAATCCCATGGACAGAGAAACCTGACAGGCTACATTCCATGGGGTCACAAAGAGTGGGCACGACGCAGGGCACACTGATCTCAGGGACCCAAAAGGACAACAAGGCCTGACTTTGGAAAGTCACACAGAGACACTCTCGTTACCATCCACGGATCAAAGCAATCCAAAGGCCATCCCAGACTCCACAGGAAGGGAAGTAAACTCTGCCTCTGGATTAGAGGAGCAGGAAACTCACTTTGCCAAAGAATGTGTAAGACGGGAGGGATTCTTGTGCTCATATTGGTGAATAAAGTAGCACAGTCTCTTCAGGTGTTTCACTGGTGAGAAGATTCCATTTGATTTCGTTCTTGCATTGTGTGTATTCTGAATTGGGTTATGTGTCAGAGTTAAGCACAGGGCCTGGCATAAAGACAGACTCTTTTATTAGTTCAGAAGAATGACTGAATCTTTTTTTTTTACTTATTCATTTATTTCATGCTGACTTACTCCATATTCCTACATACCCATGTTAATCAGCTTCATTGGAATCAGTGGTATTTTGATGGTTTGATTTATTTTAGTGACTTTTCTGTTCGGAATCCCTAGAATAGATCAGATATGAAAAAATAAATGGGAGAAAGTCTGAGCAACTCTGAGAATAATATTCTGCTGTCATCTTTAATTAATCGTCAGAATCAGTACATTTCCATTTCTCTGTCAGGACTCTATATTTAAATATTTCATATTCGTCATGGAAATGCTCATATAATTATTTTTAAATTATCAATTATTATCCTCGATGAGCAAATTCCAACTTATCAATTTTTTTAAAATAGAAATTTAGCAACATAATGATCATTTGCTAAAGTTGAAATATTTCTGTCTTTTACAGCATCTAATTTTGTTCTCAATTCTATAAGACCTTGGCAGTTGTTTTTACGATTCATGAGGTGACATGGAAAGCCCCAGGTAGAATACATGGGCCTCACATGACTAGCCCATTCTGGTGGGTAGTCACTGCTTGGAGGTCAGCCTTCCTTGGTAGCTCAGTGGTAAAGAGCCCACTTGCCAATGCAGGAGACCTGGAGTCAGTCCCTGGGTGGGAAAGATCCCCTGGAGGAGGAAATGACAACCCTCTCCAATATTCTTGCCTGGAAAATCCCATGGACAGAGAAACCTGACAGGCTACATTCCATGGGGTCACAAAGAGTGGGCACGACGCAGGGCACACTGATCTCAGGGACCCAAAAGGACAACAAGGCCTGACTTTGGAAAGTCACACAGAGACACTCTCGTTACCATCCACGGATCAAAGCAATCCAAAGGCCATCCCAGACTCCACAGGAAGGGAAGTAAACTCTGCCTCTGGATTAGAGGAGCAGGAAACTCACTTTGCCAAAGAATGTGTAAGACGGGAGGGATTCTTGTGCTCATATTGGTGAATAAAGTAGCACAGTCTCTTCAGGTGTTTCACTGGTGAGAAGATTCCATTTGATTTCGTTCTTGCATTGTGTGTATTCTGAATTGGGTTATGTGTCAGAGTTAAGCACAGGGCCTGGCATGTTGCCACCTCACTTTAATGTGACAAAACCTCTCTACATGTTCATCTAAAAGGACAGAGATAGTCACTTCTGGGCTGGTGGTGAAGAGTTGAGAGGAAGAGGGAAAGAAAAGGCATTACCGAGTTTCTGGTAGTCCTTGGTAATATAAATGGTGCTATGAGAAAGTCAATGGTTCCCAATAATTAGACTGTCCAACAAGCGATGGGATTTTCAGTGTATCTGACAGCCTGAGTCATTGACATTGACTGTAATATCTGATCTTCCTCGGATCTGTCAGCCCAGGGGAGCCCAAGTTACCTTGAAGAAGTTAAACCTTGGAGATGGAAAAGGGCAAAGACAAGCTCTTCATCTCTCTGACTTGATCTGCTGATACAAGATGGATCTCTTATTCTTGATCCCTTTGCTCACAGTTCCTTGGTAGAAAAAGGACATTCTCAGGACTTCCTCTGCCCAGGACTAAGCCCTCTTCCACCTTGGAGTTTTATGTCTCCTTTCTTCATTTGAAGCTGGGTTTTTCCCCAGCCCTTAGCAGTTTTGCACCGTATATTTGTATTTCGTGAGAAGTACACTTCTCTTCCATAAACAGAAGGACTCTACAGCAGAGAGCACAGTGTTAATAAGAGGACTGACAAGGACTGAGTCATGAAAGTTATAAAAACTGGAACATCACGATTCTGTGCTTAATAAGACAGACTTGGGGATCAGGCTTGAGATGAATTCTAGTTTTGGTTTCTTAGGGAGTATGCTGTCTTGCACAAGTCTCTTATTTTCTGTAATCTTATTTCTTATTTTCTATAATTTCCTCATCTGCAAAATAGGAATTATAATAGTACTCCATGAATGATTGGAAAATGAAGTTGATGACAAAGTGTACATGTATAGGAGAAGCAGTGATTGGGCCAAAGAAGGAATACCTAACAACACTGAGGCCTCCATTGCCAGGCCACTTTCAAGGGCTGATTTTGGTCCAAACTTGAAGAAATTGTTCCTGATTTTAGAAAATGGAAAGGCAGGAACGTACTGGAAAGTCAGTCTAACACCCTTAGGCATGGGGTGGCCTCCTCTGTGCCCCCTCAATAGCCTGTACTGGTGTCTGTTAGAAGCACTCATCTCTCTGCATCATGGGCTTCCCCCGTGGCTCTCACACAGTGAAGAATCCATTGCGGAGGAGACCTGGGTTTGGTCCTTGGGTCGGGAAGATCCCTGGAGAGGGTAATGGCAGCCCACTCCAGTAGTCTTACCTGGAGAATCCCATGGACAGAGGAGACTGGTGGGCTGCATCCAGGGTCTCACAGAGAGTCAGACATGACTGAGCAACGGACACTCCACTTTCTGTGCATCGTAGGATCTGTTTATGCCGTGTGATAAATAGTTTGGGATAATAGAATGTGAACTCTTCAAGGTCAGTTACTCTGTCTCATTCATCTTAGCATCCTAAATTTTCACACAGAACCCCAGACTGAAAGCAGCCTATCGGGGGAGTGGGTGCAGCCACTTATTCTTGATCCCTTTGCTCACAGTTCCTTGGTAGAAAAAGGACATTCTCAGGACTTCCTCTGCCCAGGACTAAGCCCTCTTCCACCTTGGAGTTTTATGTCTCCTTTCTTCATTTGAAGCTGGGTTTTTCCCCAGCCCTTAGCAGTTTTGCACCGTATATTTGTATTTCGTGAGAAGTACACTTCTCTTCCATAAACAGAAGGACTCTACAGCAGAGAGCACAGTGTTAATAAGAGGACTGACAAGGACTGAGTCATGAAAGTTATAAAAACTGGAACATCACGATTCTGTGCTTAATAAGACAGACTTGGGGATCAGGCTTGAGATGAATTCTAGTTTTGGTTTCTTAGGGAGTATGCTGTCTTGCACAAGTCTCTTATTTTCTGTAATCTTATTTCTTATTTTCTATAATTTCCTCATCTGCAAAATAGGAATTATAATAGTACTCCATGAATGATTGGAAAAATGAAGTTGATGACAAAGTGTACATGTATAGGAGAAGCAGTGATTGGGCCAAAGAAGGAATACCTAACAACACTGAGGCCTCCATTGCCAGGCCACTTTCAAGGGCTGATTTTGGTCCAAACTTGAAGAAATTGTTCCTGATTTTAGAAAATGGAAAGGCAGGAACGTACTGGAAAGTCAGTCTAACACCCTTAGGCATGGGGTGGCCTCCTCTGTGCCCCCTCAATAGCCTGTACTGGTGTCTGTTAGAAGCACTCATCTCTCTGCATCATGGGCTTCCCTCGTGGCTCTCACACAGTGAAGAATCCATTGCGGAGGAGACCTGGGTTTGGTCCTTGGGTCGGGAAGATCCCCTGGAGAGGGTAATGGCAGCCCACTCCAGTAGTCTTACCTGGAGAATCCCATGGACAGAGGAGCCTGGTGGGCTGCATCCAGGGTGTCACAGAGAGTCAGACATGACTGAGCAACGGACACTCCACTTTCTGTGCATCGTAGGATCTGTTTATGCCGTGTGATAAATAGTTTGGGATAATAGAATGTGAACTCTTCAAGGTCAGTTACTCTGTCTCATTCATCTTAGCATCCTAAATTTTCACACAGAACCCCAGACTGAAAGCAGCCTATCGATGTGGGATGGATGGATGAGTGGGTTGCCAGCCAACCCTCTGGTTGATTCACTCCTCTGTTTATAAAATCCACTGTAAATCTCGTCTGCGCTAAAAAGTCATTGTTGATGTTCTTCTGCTATGAGAACTCCCTTGGTCAAGCACAGGAACTAAATCATAATTATCGATCTCTTCTTTTTTAAAAAGTGTTATTGCTAAATGAATGTTCTCTAGATTACAGAGTGAGACCAGATCTCTTTCGATAATCTCTTTCACAGGCTTTCAGACATGATGAGTACTGGAATAAACATATTAAATTCAACTGAGTATATTCCCTTCTTGGAGGGTTATCAGGCATGTTGGCTGAAAACTCTCTTCAGAGGTGTTAATTCTGTCCAAAGAGAACCTAGGAGAAGGTGTCTTCTTTTTCTTTTTTTTTTTTAAAGATTTATTTATTTATTTTGGGCAGGGGTCGGCTTGGGGAGGGAGGGGAGCGGGCGGGCCACTTCTATTGGTCCTCCATTTCTCCATTTTCATCCGTCTTTGTTCTTTGGCTCCTGTGGGCCTCCCATCACGGTGGCATCTGTCTTGCAGGGCGCTGGCTCTGGGCACATGCGCTCCAGAGCTCTGGCCCGGCGATTGGACACATCAGTCCAGCCGCTCCGCGGCACGTGGGATCTTCCCAGGCCAGGGATCGAACTGGCGCCTCTTGCACTGCAAGGCGATGTCCCCTCAATAGCCTGTACTGGTGTCTGTTAGAAGCACTCATCTCTCTGCATCATGGGCTTCCTCGTGGCTCTCACACAGTGAAGAATCCATTGCGGAGGAGACCTGGGTTTGGTCCTTGGGTCGGGAAGATCCCTGGAGGGTAATGGCAGCCCACTCCAGTAGTCTTACCTGGAGAATCCCATGGACAGAGGAGCCTGGTGGGCTGCATCCAGGGTGTCACAGAGAGTCAGACATGACTGAGCAACGGACACTCCACTTTCTGTGCATCGTAGGATCTGTTTATGCCGTGTGATAAATAGTTTGGGATAATAGAATGTGAACTCTTCAAGGTCAGTTACTCTGTCTCATTCATCTTAGCATCCTAAATTTTCACACAGAACCCCAGACTGAAAGCAGCCTATCGATGTGGGATGGATGGATGAGTGGGTTGCCAGCCAACCCTCTGGTTGATTCACTCCTCTGTTTATAAAATCCACTGTAAATCTCGTCTGCGCTAAAAAGTCATTGTTGATGTTCTTCTGCTATGAGAACTCCCTTGGTCAAGCACAGGAACTAAATCATAATTATCGATCTCTTCTTTTTTAAAAAGTGTTATTGCTAAATGAATGTTCTCTAGATTACAGAGTGAGACCAGATCTCTTTCGATAATCTCTTTCACAGGCTTTCAGACATGATGAGTACTGGAATAAACATATTAAATTCAACTGAGTATATTCCCTTCTTGGAGGGTTATCAGGCATGTTGGCTGAAAACTCTCTTCAGAGGTGTTAATTCTGTCCAAAGAGAACCTAGGAGAAGGTGTCTTCTTTTTCTTTTTTTTTTTTAAAGATTTATTTATTTATTTTGGGCAGGGGTCGGCTTGGGGAGGGAGGGGAGCGGGCGGGCCACTTCTATTGGTCCTCCATTTCTCCATTTTCATCCATATTTGCTCTTTGGCTCCTGTGGGCCTCCCATCACGGTGGCATCTGTCGTTGCAGAGCGCGGGGTCTGGGCACATGCACTCCAGAGCTCTGGCTCGGCGATTGGACACATCAGTCCAGCCGCTCCGCTGCACGTGGGATCTTTCCAGGCCAGGGATCGAACCGGCGCCCCTTGCACTGCAAGGCAGTGTCCTTACCCACTGGACCACCAGGGGAAGCCCAGAAGGTGTCTTCTTGTAGCCTATGCATAATATGGGATTTGCCCAGTAACAAGGCCTAAGAGTCTTCAAATTAAATCATGTTGCATCTGTGATATTACCTTAAACCAATTGGCGTGTAAACAGTGGCAGCCAAATTTCAAGAGCTGTCTGCTCTTCTTCAAGATTAATTTGCTTTCCCTGGGTTATTTCTCTACAGAACAACATGTAGCACATGGTACATACCATCTTCAGGTTGTATTCTGTCTTCTTCTTTTTAATGTGAGAGCTATGAGTTAATTTTATTTCTTTATTTTCTTTGTTTTCGACTGTGCTGGGTCTTTACTAATGTGTGAACTTTTCTGTCGTTGCATCGAGCAGGATCTACTCTCTAGTTGTGGTGCACAGCCTTCTTATTGCCATGACCTCTCTTGTTGCCGAGCACGGGCTCTAGGGCACACGGGCTTCAGTAGTTCTGGCACATGGACTCAGTAGTTGCGACTCCTGAACTCTCAAGCATAGGCTCGATAGTTGTGGTGCACAGGCTCAGTTGTTCCGAGGCATTTGGGATTGTCCCAAACCAGAGATCAAACCTGTCTTCTGCACTGGCAGCTGGATTCCTTACCACTGAAGCACCAGGGAAACCCAGAATGGTGTTCTTATTTTGGGAAAATAGTTTTATTCTCAGATGAAGTGGTACATAGCATACTGTTTTGGTTCTCTCGCATGTTTGCAGATCACATACGTCATTTCCCCAGTTGGAAATGGCAGAAACTCCTTGGGAAGTAATGGTCATGATTTGTCTAGGTGGTTGTCGGTGCCACAGCATGTTTTCTGATTGTGACTCATCTTGAAAAGCACTAGAATTGTTACACGGCAGTGAAACTATTCTTCCGTGTTCAGATATCTTTCTTCAAAGGATAATTTTTTTTAGGATACCAAAATATTTTTCTATTGTGCTTTTTTTTTTAAGGCTTTACATTTTTTAAAAAAAATTTTGTCCTCTTTTAACGGTCTTTCATTTATTTATTTTCATACATTTTTGTTCTTTGGCCTGTGTGGGCCTCCCATTGCAGTGGCCTCTCTTGTAGCAGAGCACAGGCTCTGGGCGCCTGTGCTCCAGAGTGCTGGCTCGTGATGGAACACATTGGTCCATCCACTCCACGCAACGTGGAATCTTCCTGTGCCAGGGATGGAACCAGCACCCCTTGCACTGCAAGACGGACTCTTTACTCACTGGACCACCAGGAATGCCCTCTATTTTAAGATTACCTTATAGCTCTCCCACTAGGAAAAGAGGAACACTCCCCACCCCCATGTCATACTTGCAATTTCCTTTACTTACTTTTTCCTAATGTAGTTTTTTCTAAATCAGGAGAAGACACTCCGAGGTCTGTGGGCCAAATCTGGCCTGCCTCCTCTTTTTGTAAATAAACCTCTACTGGGGATGTAGGCATACCTATCACTGTGTTATCCATGGCTGCTTGGGCATGTGGCCCACCAAACCTGAAATACTGGCCATCTGACCCTTTGCAGAAGTTTGCTGATGCACTTTGCCTCCAGTATGAACCCATGTGTATCTTCAGGTAGCCAGCGGGTAGTCCATCCCGCCCAGGGATTCCCCGTGGTTCCTTTGGAGCCCTTGCCTCACTCCAGCACCCAGGTCCCTGCTGCTGGGTGCCCCGCCTGCGTCGGCAGCCCTCGGTGCTTCCCCTGCACCGCCCAGAGCTGCAGTTGTGTCTTTTGGTGCCTGTCTCCTGGCCGGAAGGACAGGAATACCTTCTTAGTCTCCTTCACTGTTCCCTGAGCCTGATGCCTGGTCTCGCTCAACTGATACTCAGTTCTTATTTTGGGAAAATAGTTTTATTCTCAGATGAAGTGGTACATAGCATACTGTTTTGGTTCTCTCGCATGTTTGCAGATCACATACGTCATTTCCCCAGTTGGAAATGGCAGAAACTCCTTGGGAAGTAATGGTCATGATTTGTCTAGGTGGTTGTCGGTGCCACAGCATGTTTTCTGATTGTGACTCATCTTGAAAAGCACTAGAATTGTTACACGGCAGTGAAACTATTCTTCCGTGTTCAGATATCTTTCTTCAAAGGATAATTTTTTTTAGGATACCAAAATATTTTTCTATTGTGCTTTTTTTTTTAAGGCTTTACATTTTTTAAAAAAAATTTTGTCCTCTTTTAACGGTCTTTCATTTATTTATTTTCATACATTTTTGTTCTTTGGCCTGTGTGGGCCTCCCATTGCAGTGGCCTCTCTTGTAGCAGAGCACAGGCTCTGGGCGCCTGTGCTCCAGAGTGCTGGCTCGTGATGGAACACATTGGTCCATCCACTCCACGCAACGTGGAATCTTCCTGTGCCAGGGATGGAACCAGCACCCCTTGCACTGCAAGACGGACTCTTTACTCACTGGACCACCAGGAATGCCCTCTATTTTAAGATTACCTTATAGCTCTCCCACTAGGAAAAGAGGAACACTCCCCACCCCCATGTCATACTTGCAATTTCCTTTACTTACTTTTTCCTAATGTAGTTTTTTCTAAATCAGGAGAAGACACTCCGAGGTCTGTGGGCCAAATCTGGCCTGCCTCCTCTTTTTGTAAATAAACCTCTACTGGGGATGTAGGCATACCTATCACTGTGTTATCCATGGCTGCTTGGGCATGTGGCCCACCAAACCTGAAATACTGGCCATCTGACCCTTTGCAGAAGTTTGCTGATGCACTTTGCCTCCAGTATGAACCCATGTGTATCTTCAGGTAGCCAGCGGGTAGTCCATCCCGCCCAGGGATTCCCCGTGGTTCCTTTGGAGCCCTTGCCTCACTCCAGCACCCAGGTCCCTGCTGCTGGGTGCCCCGCCTGCGTCGGCAGCCCTCGGTGCTTCCCCCTGCACCGCCCGCAGAGCTGCAGTTGTGTCTTTTGGTGCCTGTCTCCTGGCCGGAAGGACAGGAATACCTTCTTAGTCTCCTTCACTGTTCCCTGAGCCTGATGCCTGGTCTACGCTCAACTGATACTCAGTGCTATTAATGAAGAAGTGACACTTCCCAGTCCCAACATAAAGCAGCCTTTTGCTAGATATAGTTTATCTGAGACGCCAGGTGTTCTCTGTAGGAACCACTTCTTTCCAGATATGAAAGAGTTTACAGAAAAGGATTTACCTTTTGGGCTCACGTGAAAATTAGTTCACACTAAAAATGAGTTAACATTTCTGTAGCTCTCATTCAACATTAGTTCTAACCATGCTAGATCTGAAGGATAAACTTCTTTGGATTAAGAACATAGATTGAAGACTATCCCAATCTTGTACAGATGATGGAAAGGCAAGTGGATGTCATCTCTACTTGTTCAGGTATCTTAGTGCTCAGAGGTGGCTGATCCAGAGGTCTGGTTTGTTGTTTATTCTCTCATTCCAGCAAGACGTATTAAGCATCTCTGGTGTTGTAGGTGGTGGTAAATCAACAAACAAAAGAAACTCCTCACTTGTGTGGAGCTTCTGTTCTCATCTGGATGCATTATAGTGAGCAGGAAAAGTGCTGGCTGGGGACGAGGACTGTAGGAAGATTCATACAGGGTGATGTGAGAGTGGGTATAGGTAGCAGTCAAGCACCCTAGCAGTTAAGTGCTCTTTTGAGAGAGTGGCATTGGAATTAGGATCTGATTTAGGAGCGGCTGTGGGAAGATTAGGGTGTATTGATCTCATCAGAGCAAGTAATCAGAACAGAACCCCCCAAAGCTAGGAAGGAGCTTAGTGTGTTTGAAAAACAGAAAGAAAGCAAATATGGCCAATGGGTGGTATACAAGGGCTTCCCAGATGGCTCCATTGAAAAGAATCTGGCTGCCAAGGCAGGAGACGCAAGTTCCATCCCTGGATCGGGAAGATCCCCTGAAGAAGGGATAGGCTACCCACTAAGTGTTTTGTAATATATGTTGTATTGCTAATAGTTAAAATGATAAACGTATGTGATGTATAATCCTGCAGTTAGGAATACACAGGATAAAATACCTTACAGGTTCAGACATTTTGGTTCCGTTACATACACAATTTGATTCATTCAAGACTGGGTTAAGCTAATCCTTCACATCAGACAAGCAAAATGAGCAAATACTGTGATTTTTATCATATTAAAGATGAAGATCATTTTAGATGTCATTGATATTACTGCAATTACATTAGACACAAAGATGGCCAGATGCATTCTCCCTGTTCTCAAGTAAGCAACTATTTAAATAAAATATTCCCTTCCCGAGCTAGTTGCTGCTGTAGACATCGCCAACCACAGTAATTATAAATATTGTTGGAAGCTTGCAAAGTTGTCATCTCTCTGTGCTTTGGTGAAGTCAGAGCCTAAGGGAGGGTGTAAATTAAAGCAGAGAGGAGGAAGATGGAGAAAGGTCTCTTTTAACAACAACCCAAAAAAAAGCAACTCAGTAGGAGTGGAGGCTGGCAATCTGCTCAAAGGAAATGAAAGGAAATTCTTCATTTCTAAATGGTTCATTGACCCATGATAATAAAGCAGCCCTGCCAAAGAAGGATAATTATCTTTTTAAGTATCAGATGCCCTGTGGGTGAAGGCCTCCCTTCTCCTCTCTTGAAAAATGAACTTAGATTAAACAAATACTCCTTTTCCTAGTTTACAGTTGACATGAATTTCCTGATTATGAGCAAAATTAATCAGTTTTCCTTTTTCTTTTTCCCCCTTGTCTTATGGAAATCAGGCCCGCCCAGCTGAGCTCCGTGCGTTTCCCCCTGGGCCCTGAGTCCTACCAATAGGATGCTGAGCTAAAATGCTTGATATTCTGGTGAGACTAGCAATTGCAGACTTGTGGTTTTATTATGCCGCTTAGCTGCTTGGCTCAAGGCAGAAGCATGCTCTTTTTAAAACAAGAAAAAGAAAGACGCAGGAAAGAACATTAGCCTTTTTTCTCCTTCTGGTACCTTAAAACTAAACAAAAAATTCAGTGTACCTTTTGTGTGTGTACGTATGTACACATACACGTCTGTATGTGTATACCCATGCATATATGATAAGCTCAAAAAACAAGTGACATGTTGTCAGTGATGTGACATTGAATATTTATTTGCGGCCCATACATAGTCAAATGTATATACTTTATCTCTAGATTTAGTTGTTTATTGAGATCAATAATGTGAATATGTCCACCTAATGAAATACTGTAAATTTTTATCATATTAAAGATGAAGATCATTTTAGATGTCATTGATATTACTGCAAGTACATTAGACACAAAGATGGCCAGATTCATTCTCCCTGTTCTCAAGTAAGCAACTATTTAAATAAAATATTCCCTTCCCGAGCTAGTTGCTGCTGTAGACATCGCCAACCACAGTAATTATAAATATTGTTGGAAGCTTGCAAAGTTGTCATCTCTCTGTGCTTTGGTGAAGTCAGAGCCTAAGGGAGGGTGTAAATTAAAGCAGAGAGGAGGAAGATGGAGAAAGGTCTCTTTTAACAACAACCCAAAAAAAAGCAACTCAGTAGGAGTGGAGGCTGGCAATCTGCTCAAAGGAAATGAAAGGAAATTCTTCATTTCTAAATGGTTCATTGACCCATGATAATAAAGCAGCCCTGCCAAAGAAGGATAATTATCTTTTTAAGTATCAGATGCCCTGTGGGTGAAGGCCTCCCTTCTCCTCTCTTGAAAAATGAACTTAGATTAAACAAATACTCCTTTTCCTAGTTTACAGTTGACATGAATTTCCTGATTATGAGCAAAATTAATCAGTTTTCCTTTTTTTTCTTTTTCCCCCTTGTCTTATGGAAATCAGGCCCGCCCAGCTGAGCTCCGTGCGTTTCCCCCTGGGCCCTGAGTCCTACCAATAGGATGCTGAGCTAAAATGCTTGATATTCTGGTGAGACTAGCAATTGCAGACTTGTGGTTTTATTATGCCGCTTAGCTGCTTGGCTCAAGGCAGAAGCATGCTCTTTTAATACAAGAAAAAAGAAAGACGCAGGAAAGAACATTAGCCTTTTTTCTCCTTCTGGTACCTTAAAACTAAACAAAAAATTCAGTGTACCTTTTGTGTGTGTACGTATGTACACATACACGTCTGTATGTGTATACCCATGCATATATGATAAGCTCAAAAAACAAGTGACATGTTGTCAGTGATGTGACATTGAATATTTATTTGCGGCCCATACATAGTCAAATGTATATACTTTATCTCTAGATTTAGTTGTTTATTGAGATCAATGATGTGAATATGTCCACCTAATAAATAGAATATAGTAAGGTAGTTTTCTTTGTTCAAGCAGACAACCTTTTTTACAAATTCTTGATTTACCTTCAGTTACCTTCTTGAATTCTTAATAATCAGTTAAAGGAAAACTTGTCATAAATTGCTTAATCTTGTGGCGCATCTTGGGATAAATGAAGTTGACTGTACTTTCTCAGAATGTCTGTACTCCTTCAAAAAAGAAAACCACTACTATTTTTTCATTAGTCATTTTTTCCTGGGAGATATTGATATTGCAGTCTCAATCGTAATGCTCTTTGTAGAGAAAACAAGTGAATATTCCAGTTGCTTTTGCCAAGAGCCTTTGAGTGGTTGAGAAGACAGAGCTTTAGCATGGGGGTCGGAAGGCAGTGGTTCCGTATAGCTGTTGCCTCGTGGCATAATTATTTCAGCCAGCACTGAAGCCTCTCTGAACACCGATGTCTTTTTTCTCTTAAAAGAACTTCTTCAGGGCAGCACAGCTTCTCCTTCAGAGTATAATTAGCCGTGTTTGTCAGCTCTCTTTGAACTCCTTGGAGTTCGGAGGTTGGTAAATATTTGTTCTTTTATCCCATAGCCTTTGTGAGTTCAGACCCTGGGCCACAGGGATTCAGTGCTGTGGGTGTAGACTTCTTGGTGAAAGCTTTCCCGAAAGCAGGCAGAGTGTGCCTTAACAGACCTCACTGCAGATGTCCTCGTGTGTCCCCTCCGGCCAGTGGAGCGCTTCCGAGACATGCGTCCCGAAGAAGTGGCCGATCTGTTTCAGGCAGCGCAGAGAGTCGGGACGGTGGTGGAGAAGCATTTCCAGGGCACCTCTCTCACCTTCGCCATGCAGGTGAGTGCCCAGAGAGTTCAGGAATTATTTTTTATCCTTTTCAAATTTTAGCATTGAACTCTCTTCCACAGCAGTGTTTACCCATTCTGTGCAGTTTAATATTGGCTTCCCAGGTCGCACAGTGGTGAAGAATCCACCTGCCGACGCAGGAGATTCAGGTTGAATCCCTGAATCATGAAGATCTCCTGGCAAAGGGAATGGCTACCCACTCCAGTATTCTTTTTGCTTTTTTTTGGGCCACTTCTATTGGTCTTTCATTTATCTATTTTCACCCATCTTTGTTCTTTGGCCTGTGTGGGCCTCCCATCACAGTGGCCTCTGTCACTGCAGAGCACCGGCTCTGGGCACATGCGCTCCAGAGCTCCGGCTTGGTAATTGGACACATCGGTCCAGCCGCTCCACGGCACGTGGGATCTTCCCAGGCCAGGGATCGAACCGGCGCCCCTTGCACTGCAAGGCAGTGTCCTTACCCACTGGGCCCCCAGGGAAGCCAGCCCCCGACTCCAGTATGCTTTCCTAGAGAATTTCATGGACAGAGGAGCCTTCAGGCTACAGTCCATGGGGTTGCAAAGAGTTAGATATGACTGAGCGACTGAGCATGCACAGTCTGGTACTGGTTTGGCCAAAAAGTCCAGTAATGCTTTTCTGTAAGATGTAAAAGAAATTCACACTTTTCAACCAGCGCAGTAGTTTTTACCCCTCATATGATTTCCTTTGCCTTTAGTGCCAATCACAACCCATCACGTTGACTTTAGGACCCACTATGGGCTGAGACTCCAAGTTGGAAAACCACGATGACCCAGGTCTGCTTCATCTTGGCCACAGCAGGGCATCAATTCTCACCCCAAGTCGTCTGGGTCCTAGGAGTCCAAAGACTTACCTAAATTTGTAAAGTTCTAATTCAATTGTGAAATTTCTGAGTTTAGAAATACTACATGTTCTGTTATCCCAAACCAGATGAGCACTTGCTTTTACTTTATATGATGGCCGATGTCTTGACCTATTTTCAACAAAGCAGATACTTTTTTCTAGTTAGAATGACTACTTTTCTGTCAGACAGGGCACCTCTCTCACCTTCGCCATGCAGGTGAGTGCCCAGAGAGTTCAGGAATTATTTTTTATCCTTTTCAAATTTTAGCATTGAACTCTCTTCCACAGCAGTGTTTACCCATTCTGTGCAGTTTAATATTGGCTTCCCAGGTCGCACAGTGGTGAAGAATCCACCTGCCGACGCAGGAGATTCAGGTTGAATCCCTGAATCATGAAGATCTCCTGGCAAAGGGAATGGCTACCCACTCCAGTATTCTTTTTGCTTTTTTTTGGGCCACTTCTATTGGTCTTTCATTTATCTATTTTCACCCATCTTTGTTCTTTGGCCTGTGTGGGCCTCCCATCACAGTGGCCTCTGTCACTGCAGAGCACCGGCTCTGGGCACATGCGCTCCAGAGCTCCGGCTTGGTAATTGGACACATCGGTCCAGCCGCTCCACGGCACGTGGGATCTTCCCAGGCCAGGGATCGAACCGGCGCCCCTTGCACTGCAAGGCAGTGTCCTTACCCACTGGGCCCCCAGGGAAGCCAGCCCCCGACTCCAGTATGCTTTCCTAGAGAATTTCATGGACAGAGGAGCCTTCAGGCTACAGTCCATGGGGTTGCAAAGAGTTAGATATGACTGAGCGACTGAGCATGCACAGTCTGGTACTGGTTTGGCCAAAAAGTCCAGTAATGCTTTTCTGTAAGATGTAAAAGAAATTCACACTTTTCAACCAGCGCAGTAGTTTTTACCCCTCATATGATTTCCTTTGCCTTTAGTGCCAATCACAACCCATCACGTTGACTTTAGGACCCACTATGGGCTGAGACTCCAAGTTGGAAAACCACGATGACCCAGGTCTGCTTCATCTTGGCCACAGCAGGGCATCAATTCTCACCCCAAGTCGTCTGGGTCCTAGGAGTCCAAAGACTTACCTAAATTTGTAAAGTTCTAATTCAATTGTGAAATTTCTGAGTTTAGAAATACTACATGTTCTGTTATCCCAAACCAGATGAGCACTTGCTTTTACTTTATATGATGGCCGATGTCTTGACCTATTTTCAACAAAGCAGATACTTGTGTTGGTCTTCAGAAAGCCCAGGGGAGGACCCAGGATGGGAGAGGGGTCTAGTTAGAATGAACACTTCCACCTTTTCTCTCAAGGTCAGAACAGCCAGGAAGGGCCCACTCTCCTTGCTGCTGCTGTGTGAGACAGCTCATATTCTTGCCTAATGGATTATGTTTATAGCAGATCTCCTAAGTAGAGACTTAAAGTCATCAGACATTAATTAAACTACATCTGGTTTAAAGATAACCAAAAGGTATGATACTTCACCTCCCCCAAAAGTTTCTAGTCTTCCTTTAATGCAATTAAAACCATAGCCGAAAGCAAAGACCATGGAGAGTAGGAAGGGGGTTGGCTCACTGGATAATGGATATCATGTTTATACATAATTTCTCATTCACTCACAAGTGGAAATGGAGAACTGTCAGGTCCCTCACGTTGGAAGCTCATGGTCCCCATGAGGAAACTATAAATTAACACACAATGAAATTGGATCTAAATTATTAATGGGCGGTATTTCTGAATAAGCAGGAGATACCATCTATCTATTCTCACCGCTTTTTTTTTTTCTTTTTTCCTCCTGTTTCTAGGATGGCCCCGAAGCCGGACAGACTGTGAAGGTGAGTGCTTATTATGTGCATACAAATTAATAGCAGGGTGATTACGAGAACTAATAAAAAATCACACCGAGTCATTTAGAGCACATTACTGTTTCACTATGTTATCTTCGAGGTCAGAGGGACCCTTGGTATTAGAGTCATAAATCCCAGCATTAGAAACTTTGCCAAGCAACATGTTTCCCCATTAGTTTACAAGACATTTACCTTTTGTAGTAAAATTATCATTGTGCAAACAGTAAAACAAACTAAATCGCAGTGTCCTGAAGCACAAGCCAGCGTCCGAGTTGCTCATGGGAAGTGGGGGCTCGGAAACAGCGCAGATGTTGGGTGTGGGTTGGTGGGTCTCCTGTGAGCCTCGAGCCCCTCTGGCAGCCGCTGGTTCTCTGCCGTCTGTTGTCACTTTCCTGATGTTTGAGTGCGGAGCTCGCCGACATGGCCGATGTCTTGACCTATTTTCAACAAAGCAGATACTTGTGTTGGTCTTCAGAAAGCCCAGGGGAGGACCCAGGATGGGAGAGGGGTCTAGTTAGAATGAACACTTCCACCTTTTCTCTCAAGGTCAGAACAGCCAGGAAGGGCCCACTCTCCTTGCTGCTGCTGTGTGAGACAGCTCATATTCTTGCCTAATGGATTATGTTTATAGCAGATCTCCTAAGTAGAGACTTAAAGTCATCAGACATTAATTAAACTACATCTGGTTTAAAGATAACCAAAAGGTATGATACTTCACCTCCCCAAACGTTTCTAGTCTTCCTTTAATGCAATTAAAACCATAGCCGAAAGCAAAGACCATGGAAAGTAGGAAGGGGGTTGGCTCACTGGATAATTTATATCATTTTTATACATAACTTCTCATTCACTCACAAGTGGAAATGGAGAACTGTCAGGTCCCTCACGTTGGAAGCTCATGGTCCCCATGAGGAAACTATAAATTAACACACAATGAAATTGGATCTAAATTATTAATGGGCGGTATTTCTGAATAAGCAGGAGATACCATCTATCTATTCTCACCGCTTTTTTTTTTTCTTTTTTCCTCCTGTTTCTAGGATGGCCCCGAAGCCGGACAGACTGTGAAGGTGAGTGCTTATTATGTGCATACAAATTAATAGCAGGGTGATTACGAGAACTAATAGAGAATCACACCGAGTCATTTAGAGCACATTACTGTTTCACTATGTTATCTTCGAGGTCAGAGGGACCCTTGGTATTAGAGTCATAAATCCCAGCATTAGAAACTTTGCCAAGCAACATGTTTCCCCATTAGTTTACAAGACATTTACCTTTTGTAGTAAAATTATCATTGTGCAAACAGTAAAACAAACTAAATCGCAGTGTCCTGAAGCACAAGCCAGCGTCCGAGTTGCTCATGGGAAGTGGGGGCTCGGAAACAGCGCAGATGTTGGGTGTGGGTTGGTGGGTCTCCTGTGAGCCTCGAGCCCCTCTGGCAGCCGCTGGTTCTCTGCCGTCTGTTGTCACTTTCCTGATGTTTGAGTGCGGAGCTCGCCGACATGGTTGTCCCTTCACTCCTGACCTGTGTTTCCCTCAGTTCTCTTCCCTTCCACCCACACACCTACTCTTTTCCTCCCTTTGTACTTAATACCTAAGCTCAACATAATGGAGTCAGTGGAGCTCAAAAATGGGTTTTTAGGTGCGCCAGAAGAGGGAAGGAGGATGTATTAGGGTAGTCTCTGGTTCCCTAATAAAGTCAAATACGAGAATATAGTCCTGGTGGATTCAGAAGCTGAGTTTTAGTCCCCTTCATACAAATGCAAATTCCTGTGCATTTGTTCCTCTGCCTATATCATAGACAAGGTGCTTTTTCTTTTGCCATGCTAGAAATCAGAAGCAAGTCTAACTGGGGTGCTAATGTTACCTTTTGTGAAATATGGTTTCATGGCTTTGAGACCAGCTGTGAGCAAGTAAGGTAATGCTTGGTTCCGAACAATGCCAAACAAACATTATGCACCTTTGATGCTCCTCTGCATGTGGCTGCAATGCTTAACATAGCTACCGTGCGACTTTTGAAATAGAATCTCTGAGAAGTACTTCTGAGGAGCAGATGTCCTACAGGGATTACAACCAAATTCCTTAGGATGAAAAAGAACTAGCCCTGATCCAGACACACAATGTAAAAGACTGGAGGATTCCCAGCTTTCCTTCAACTCTGTACCTGGCTTCCAGACATGCAAATAGTTAGAAGGAAAAAAAAAAGCAGTCTAATAGGAATAGCTTCATTGTGAAATTGTTTTTTGAAAATATGAAACAGCAGGTTGCTAAGAGTTTTTGAAAAATGCGTATTCACATGTAAATTCCAACATCGGCAGATGAGTTCGATGGGTGCTTTGTGCCTTATCTGTTTGATGGAATCCCTTCAGCCATTCGCAGTAACGCTGCAGAGGCCTGGGGGTGACAGGGGAGAAATTCAGGCCTTCTCAAGAGGCGTGCCCAGGTTGATAGAGTGCACAGAGGAAGCATTATATACAGCTGAAATGTATATGAACATACAGGTTATGTGATCTCAGCATTTTATTTCAGGATTCTGAATGGAGCATTAAAATATTTCCTGGACAAGTAGGTACTGAATAGAGGCAACCAGTAGATGAGTGGTTGCCAGGAGCTATAGGAAGAAGGGACTGAGAAATGACTCATAGTGGGTAGGAGTTTCTTTTTGGGAGGATAGAAATGCGGGATTGTCCGTGTGGGTGGGCTTTGTTGCCTTGTGGCTTTGTCCTAGTTGCAGGGAGCAGGGGCTCTCCTCTAGTCGTGGTGCAGGGCTTCTCGTTGCTGTGGCTTCTCTTGTTGTGGCATGTTTTGAGGCAGTATTTGACCAACTGCCATGGAAAACTTGGTGACTGTTTTCTTCACCTTTGCGCCTGTGTCTTGGTATCCTGCCTCATGCCTGGGTTCTGGACCTTTTTTGTCTCCTGCTGGATGGTAGTCACCATAAGCCCAGTGATGCTCTCTTTCCCTGAAGCAAACATTGTTGTTAGCCGACATGCACCCCTGAGTGAGCCTGTTGAACATGGCGCCCCGTTAGGGTCTTTTGTTTTGTGGGCTTCAACTTGTTTGCAAAGAACAAGGGTAGCCGAGCCTACTCAGAAAGGCATTTGCAATAGGAAAAGGGAAATATCAAACTAAAAAGTGACCTGCTACTTCTCAGTTGATTATTCCCTCTCCTGTCTGAGTTTAAAAGTAGGAGGGCACCCCTATCCACCATTTGATTGTTGCAGGAAGTTGGATATCCCGCAGACTTGACAAATGGCCCCTTTCTCCTGGCCTCAGCCAGGCATCACTAAGCGTATGTTGACACATATCACCTTGCGCAAGGGCCTTGCCAGGTGGCACTAGTGGTAAAGAGTCTACCTGCCAATGCAGAAGACACAAGAGATGAGGCTTCAATCCTGAGTTGGAAAGATCCCCTGGCATAGAAAATGGCAACCCACTCCAGTATTCTTGTCTGGAAAATTCCACAGGCAGAGGAGCTAGTGGGCTACCATCCGTGGGGCCACAGAGTCAGACATGAGTGAGCAGCTGAGCACCCAGCACAGCGCCATGTTCATATCCAACTGTGTGTTGCTCTGTCATCAGCCCTCCCGGACCACCCCCTCCCATCCGGAGGAGCCCTCCTAAGCCCCTTACTCCCTGTCCTGCTGACCTTGGTCAACTAAAAACCAAACCCCATAATCTGACCATTGCAACTTATATTTTATTCTGGGATCCCACTGAGCACAGTACCAGGAAGACAGCTCTTAGCTGTTCCAAAGAGTTAAGAGAGAAACCAGGGTATCTAGGAGTTTTGCCGGAAAAAAAAATCTAATAGAACATCAAAAGATTATTGATAATCATACACACACACTCACAAAAATACCCAGACAGCTCAAGGTAATGATTTTAGTGCTTTTCTTTGTACAGGAAGATGCAGGCGTCCAGCTTGTTGAAATTATCCCTTTGATATGCATCTTTACTATGTAGGGCTCGTATCCACATTTTTCTCCTTCCTGAATTCCCCTCAGGGTGCACGGTAGGAGCGACTGCAATAGCTTTTGGCTTTAAGGCAGGCCCCATTTCTTTGTCCATGCCTTATTGGATTTCCTTCAGGGTCTTCTTCAGTGTCTTTTGCTTGCTGGGGTGTTCCTTCTCTCTGGTACCATACTGTTTCTTTAGTCCCTCGCGGATGTAAGCTTCCTGGGAACCTGCGTTTTGTCATTGTTTACTGTGGCCCTCTGGGGTGCTGTGGGGAGGAGAGTGGAGATGCTCATGATAGAACAAGTCTTTACTCCTAAATGTCTAAGTTCAGTTAACATGAAGCAGCAGGTGGTATGTTCTTGTATTTTTAATGTGCAGTCAGAGGTGTGGGTTTTCTGGAGCTTCTGTCAGGAATCCCCCATGTTTTGCCATCACTAACAAAGACCAGAATTTCCACTAATCCAATTCCCAAATTATACACCAAAATGTAATTTCAGCTAGTCACATCATTATGGCAATGATCAGTCCTTTAAATGGAATGCTACTGAGTAAGTTTACTGTGAGCTTTTAGAGCAATTACTATGTGCATCTTCCGGTGGGAGAGTGCTTTAGGTGTATTAAAGAGAGATTTATGGCAGGCAGATAATTTAGAATTTTATAAGAGCTATTTATAAAATACGGTTGCTTACACTCTTCTGTGTTTATGGTGCTTTTGAATCTTCTACTTAGATATTTAATTTTATAGTGCAGACATGAGTGAGCAGCTGAGCACCCAGCACAGCGCCATGTTCATCAGGGCCCTCCCCGGACCACCCCTCCCATCCGGAGGAGCCCTCCTAAGCCCCTTACTCCCTGTCCTGCTGACCTTGGTCAACTAAAAACCAAACCCCATAATCTGACCATTGCAACTTATATTTTATTCTGGGATCCCACTGAGCACAGTACCAGGAAGACAGCTCTTAGCTGTTCCAAAGAGTTAAGAGAGAAACCAGGGTATCTAGGAGTTTTGCCGGAAAAAAAAATCTAATAGAACATCAAAAGATTATTGATAATCATACACACACACTCACAAAAATACCCAGACAGCTCAAGGTAATGATTTTAGTGCTTTTCTTTGTACAGGAAGATGCAGGCGTCCAGCTTGTTGAAATTATCCCTTTGATATGCATCTTTACTATGTAGGGCTCGTATCCACATTTTTCTCCTTCCTGAATTCCCCTCAGGGTGCACGGTAGGAGCGACTGCAATAGCTTTTGGCTTTAAGGCAGGCCCCATTTCTTTGTCCATGCCTTATTGGATTTCCTTCAGGGTCTTCTTCAGTGTCTTTTGCTTGCTGGGGTGTTCCTTCTCTCTGGTACCATACTGTTTCTTTAGTCCCTCGCGGATGTAAGCTTCCTGGGAACCTGCGTTTTGTCATTGTTTACTGTGGCCCTCTGGGGTGCTGTGGGGAGGAGAGTGGAGATGCTCATGATAGAACAAGTCTTTACTCCTAAATGTCTAAGTTCAGTTAACATGAAGCAGCAGGTGGTATGTTCTTGTATTTTTAATGTGCAGTCAGAGGTGTGGGTTTTCTGGAGCTTCTGTCAGGAATCCCCCATGTTTTGCCATCACTAACAAAGACCAGAATTTCCACTAATCCAATTCCCAAATTATACACCAAAATGTAATTTCAGCTAGTCACATCATTATGGCAATGATCAGTCCTTTAAATGGAATGCTACTGAGTAAGTTTACTGTGAGCTTTTAGAGCAATTACTATGTGCATCTTCCGGTGGGAGAGTGCTTTAGGTGTATTAAAGAGAGAGATTTATGGCAGGCAGATAATTTAGAATTTTATAAGAGCTATTTATAAAATACGGTTGCTTACACTCTTCTGTGTTTATGGTGCTTTTGAATCTTCTACTTAGATATTTAATTTTATAGTGTTAATGCGATAGGAAGAATCTCTTAGTAACTCCTGATACATTGGCGATTACTTTTTTGGATTGCTTTGGGAAGAACAAATCAAAGAATTCTTTAAAGAAGTGTGATTTAAAAATAAAACAAGCAAGCTCCACTGAGGAGTTGTTAAGGTCCCTTCCATAGATTTGCTAATTTTTCCAATCCATGAACATAGAGGATATTTTGACTCTTTGTAAAGTCCTGGAGTAAATACACTTTGACAGCAATCAGAGGCTCCATAGGAGTTTTAGCTGTGTGACTTTGGGCCAGCCTGTTAGCCTCTCTAGCATTTAGTTCCTCATTATTCAAATAGGGGAACCCCTAGCAAGTGTATTGAGAGATGATGAAAATAAACCTATATGAAAGTGAAAAAAGAATGTCTAGGGCTTCCCCTGGTGGTCCAGTGGATAAGGACACCGCCTTGCAGTGCAAGGGGCGCCGGTTCGATCCCTGGCCTGGGAAGATCCCATGTGTCGCAGAGCGGCTGGACCCATGTGTCCAATCACCTAGCCGGAGCTCTGGAGCACGTGCGCCCAGAGCCGGTGCTCGGCGACGACAGATGCCACCGTGCTGGGAGGCCCACAGGAGCCAAAGAACAAAGACGGATGAAAATAGAGAAATGAAAGACCAATAGAAGTGGCCCGCCCTCTCCTCTCCCTCCCCAACCTGACCCCCGCCCAAAAATAAAAAAAAAAAAAGAATGTCTAGCCCACCACGTCTTGTCCCTAGGATCTTATGCATGTTTCTTTACTTTTGGCTGCACTGGATCTTCATTGCTTTGCATGGGCTTTCTTTAGTTGCCGTGAGTGAGGCTACTCTCTAGTTGCGGTAATGTGGGCTTCTCATTGTGGAGTACAAGCTCTAGGGCACGTGGGCTCAGTAGTTGCAGTTCAAGGGCTCTAGAACACAGGCTCAGTAGTTGTGGTACATGGACTTAGTTTTTCCAAGATATGTGAGATCTTCCTAGACCAGGGATTGAACCCATGTTCTCTGCAATAGCAAACTGTTTCTTAACCACAGGACCACTGGGGAAGTCTGCATGTTTCTTCATTTTAATCTTATCCTCAGTTTTCTCATCCCGAAGACAGGCTAAGGTGTCACTTTAGGAGAATGTAGGTGGCCTCCACGTTGTTTGTGGAGGCCCTGCCTAGTTCACTTAATTATACACTAAATTATCTTAGTATTAATTACTGCCTTTTAGATTACGTTCTTGAGAAAAAACCAAAACTGTATTTTGATTCTATCACTTGTGGAGTTTGCATATGTAGTTTGAACTCATGTGAAATTGACCACTTGAACATTCAGAAATCTGCCTTCGTTCTTGGGGTGTGAAATCTCTGCCCCGATACCTTTCGAGTTCTGCGGTACCTGCTTGGTGATAATGAGTCAGCTGTGCTCTTGAACCAGCAAGAGCTTCACAGCTGCTTCATCAGGAGCACAGAGTCCTGCCTGCCCCCTCTGCTGGCTCAGGAGGTCTGATGGGGGACCCAGGGCGCTGCATTTTAGCAGACCCCCTCAGTGATGGTTGTGTGAAAGTCTCTCCAGTGCAGAGCCACTTAGCAGAAAAGTGACAGGAGGGGGCAGAATCTCCACATAGCAGCTTTCTTTCAATCCACAAGAATTCCTAGTATTTGGCACACAGAGAAAGGTGAAACCAACATCTCAAAAATCAAACTGATCTTTACTGGACTGGTATTTATTATTTTCATCTGGGAAGAAATTTCAAGAGAGCTGTACTTTGCCAGAGAACTTTTATCTTTTGATTAAAGCCATGAGGAGAAGCACCTTACCTATGTTTATATCTAATGCATGTATTTATTGCTGAAGAATTAGTATCTTCAAGATGCAGTCGCTTTTATCTTCTGCACTTGCTTAACAGTTTGCATCTCTGCTCTGGAAAATGAATCCTATTTGCCTGAGCTTGGTAAACCAAAATCCACTTTGCTGTTTAGGGGTTGGGTTTGGGTGTAGAGGTGGGAATGGACCCCTCCAAGCCCATCCTTCCCCTTGGGAAGTTTGTGTCTCTGACTGCTTCCCGGCTTGGTAATTTGGGGGCAGAAGGCCTCATTGCTGGCTCTCTAGGCAGGAGGAATGCAAATGAGCCTGTTTTTCCCCTGAGGGAAACTCTCTTCTAAACCCTCAAGTCCTCTTCTAAGTGAGTATTGAATCTCTGAGTTTTCCCATTTCTAATTTGTTAATTTTGATTCACATGACGCCATTTGGGTCGAAGCACTAAAAGGAAAATTTAATCAAGCTCCCTGGGCTTCTTCCATTCCTATTTGTTTATTTTTTCCCCTGTTCTCTCGAACTCAAGGGCAGCTTAAGTGAGTCAGAGGGGACTGTTGGAGATGGAGTGAGGGTGGAGGGGAAGGGTCATCAGAACTAAATTCCTGATGAGGAGTGGGGGACTCTGGAGCCGGCTGGCCTGGTTTATTTCCCAGAGCCTTCACCAGGCATTTCTGTGCCTCTTAGAGAAGCCGACCTGTATAGCCTCAGCATCTGTTTAACAAGTTTATAAAATGGAAGCCTTAAGAGCATCCTGCCCCATAGGGGTGTTGAGAAGATCAGATGAATGAAATTGCATTTCAATGCCTTTGACATAGTGCTTGACACAAAGAAAAGTCTCATTAAGTATTTGCTATTCGTTTTCTAATTTTCAGTTAATCTTCACTATTGTAAAAATGGAACTTAGGAAATTCTAAACTTGGGGAAAACAACAGTTTTATACTTGGGGTAACAACACCACAAGTTTCAGACAGGAGAGGTAGGGTGCCAACCCAGAGTTTCATCTGGGAGAAATTCAAGAGAGCTGTACTTTGCCAGAGAACTTTTATCTTTTGATTAAAGCCATGAGGAGAAGCACCTTACCTATGTTTATATCTAATGCATGTATTTATTGCTGAAGAATTAGTATCTTCAAGATGCAGTCGCTTTTATCTTCTGCACTTGCTTAACAGTTTGCATCTCTGCTCTGGAAAATGAATCCTATTTGCCTGAGCTTGGTAAACCAAAATCCACTTTGCTGTTTAGGGGTTGGGTTTGGGTGTAGAGGTGGGAATGGACCCCTCCAAGCCCATCCTTCCCCTTGGGAAGTTTGTGTCTCTGACTGCTTCCCGGCTTGGTAATTTGGGGGCAGAAGGCCTCATTGCTGGCTCTCTAGGCAGGAGGAATGCAAATGAGCCTGTTTTTCCCCTGAGGGAAACTCTCTTCTAAACCCTCAAGTCCTCTTCTAAGTGAGTATTGAATCTCTGAGTTTTCCCATTTCTAATTTGTTAATTTTGATTCACATGACGCCATTTGGGTCGAAGCACTAAAAGGAAAATTTAATCAAGCTCCCTGGGCTTCTTCCATTCCTATTTGTTTATTTTTTCCCCTGTTCTCTCGAACTCAAGGGCAGCTTAAGTGAGTCAGAGGGGACTGTTGGAGATGGAGTGAGGGTGGAGGGGAAGGGTCATCAGAACTAAATTCCTGATGAGGAGTGGGGGACTCTGGAGCCGGCTGGCCTGGTTTATTTCCCAGAGCCTTCACCAGGCATTTCTGTGCCTCTTAGAGAAGCCGACCTGTATAGCCTCAGCATCTGTTTAACAAGTTTATAAAATGGAAGCCTTAAGAGCATCCTGCCCCATAGGGGTGTTGAGAAGATCAGATGAATGAAATTGCATTTCAATGCCTTTGACATAGTGCTTGACACAAAGAAAAGTCTCATTAAGTATTTGCTATTCGTTTTCTAATTTTCAGTTAATCTTCACTATTGTAAAAATGGAACTTAGGAAATTCTAAACTTGGGGAAAACAACAGTTTTATACTTGGGGTAACAACACCACAAGTTTCAGACAGGAGAGGTAGGGTGCCAACCCAGAGTTGTTTGATAGTCCGACTTTCCAGGATACTATCTGGCTAGCTATTCCTAAGGACACATTGCACTCAGGAAGCATGGCCAAAGATGTGCAAGGAGAGGTTTTGTAAATATTTTGTCTCCTTCAACCACAGTTTCATCTTCATTATTTTTCTATGCGTAGAATAATGTGGCTTCCATCTAAAAATGCCCAGAGGACTTCCTCTGTAATTTTATTGTACAGGTAAAGGTTAACTAACCTAAATGCTGCTTTATTGCTGAATGTCAATTTACAACAGAATTATACGTTTTAGATGTTTAATTTTTCATTAGTGCTACCAAACAAAACTCCTTTACTAATTGGAGGCCCTGACATATAGCAAAGAGTGTATTTGCCTGTTAAATTTATTTTGAAATCCGTGACACAAAAATGTGGCAAATACTGCAGATGCTTTCTGAATGTCAGTGTTTTACAGGTTTCAGTGCACTGTCTTTTCCACCTGATGCTCAGAGTTTGGGGGTTTATTTAATCACTGTTAAATCAAATATCCTGTGAAAGGCCAAGTGCTTTATAGGCCATAAAATGCAACAGAAGTTAAAGGCATTATTATTCAGACTCACCTCCTTCCCTCTCTTGATGCAGTGGGACTCTGACTCTCTGCTCTCCTTTTCATGTGAACTATTAGGTGCTCAGTAAACACTCGCTGGAGACACTACTCGGTCACTATTTGGCTGTATGCGTTTCAGGCCAAGGACAGTATGTTTAAAATTCTCTGAGTCTAATCACTTCATTTTAAGTTCCGAGTTGTAAACCTGTGGCATGCAAGTAATTGTGTAAAATGTTCATTTTGTTTTAAAAATAAGTAGCTAAACTTATTCCAGTGAATTGCATGACAAGGATTCAATAGTTTTGACTAAATCTGAGTGGGCAGTTCAGTCTTCACAGATGTGTTACAGGCCACATTACACACCTTAAATACAGAATGGGGGCGGCAGGGACGTGAAAGTCCCTCAAATAATGTGGGCTTTGGTTGAAACTGGACATTTCAGCCCAGACAGATGCCGATGAAACTGCAAACGTTTGTTTCAGTATTCACAGTAAAAATAGTGAAATAGAAAAGAAAGATTACGTATAGACTGAGTATAAAATGCGTAGATCTATATATTGCTTAGTGAAATAAACAGTATCATGTCAGGACACCCTTAGAAAGAGGGAGCACAGGAAGGGAGCACACTGGGCTGTCCCGGCTGCCAAGGGCATTTACTGCATACCTTATGTGTTTTAAAGCCAACCACAGTTTCATCTTCATTATTTTTCTATCGTGAATTGTGGCTTCCATCTAAAATGCCCAGAGGACTTCCTCTGTAATTCTATTGTACAGGTAAAGGTTAACTAACCTAAATGCTGCTTTATTGCTGAATGTCAATTTACAACAGAATTATACGTTTTAGATGTTTAATTTTTCATTAGTGCTACCAAACAAAACTCCTTTACTAATTGGAGGCCCTGACATATAGCAAAGAGTGTATTTGCCTGTTAAATTTATTTTGAAATCCGTGACACAAAAATGTGGCAAATACTGCAGATGCTTTCTGAATGTCAGTGTTTTACAGGTTTCAGTGCACTGTCTTTTCCACCTGATGCTCAGAGTTTGGGGGTTTATTTAATCACTGTTAAATCAAATATCCTGTGAAAGGCCAAGTGCTTTATAGGCCATAAAATGCAACAGAAGTTAAAGGCATTATTATTCAGACTCACCTCCTTCCCTCTCTTGATGCAGTGGGACTCTGACTCTCTGCTCTCCTTTTCATGTGAACTATTAGGTGCTCAGTAAACACTCGCTGGAGACACTACTCGGTCACTATTTGGCTGTATGCGTTTCAGGCCAAGGACAGTATGTTTAAAATTCTCTGAGTCTAATCACTTCATTTTAAGTTCCGAGTTGTAAACCTGTGGCATGCAAGTAATTGTGTAAAATGTTCATTTTGTTTTAAAAATAAGTAGCTAAACTTATTCCAGTGAATTGCATGACAAGGATTCAATAGTTTTGACTAAATCTGAGTGGGCAGTTCAGTCTTCACAGATGTGTTACAGGCCACATTACACACCTTAAATACAGAATGGGGGCGGCAGGGACGTGAAAGTCCCTCAAATAATGTGGGCTTTGGTTGAAACTGGACATTTCAGCCCAGACAGATGCCGATGAAACTGCAAACGTTTGTTTCAGTATTCACAGTAAAAATAGTGAAATAGAAAAGAAAGATTACGTATAGACTGAGTATAAAATGCGTAGATCTATATATTGCTTAGTGAAATAAACAGTATCATGTCAGGACACCCTTAGAAAGAGGGAGCACAGGAAGGGAGCACACTGGGCGCGTGTCCAGGCTGCCAAGGGGCATTTCACTGCATACCTTATGTGTTCCTGGTTTTCCATTATATTATTTATATTTTTCAAAGAAAATGTAGGAATCAGTCTATATAATTTTTATTTCACAGGCATCCTGTCAGAAGAGTTTTCCATTGGGAAATGACTCTCCTCATCCTTTTTGTTTTTTTCTGTCGTTATCTTTGGCACATAACTAATTCTCACACCCTCTTTGTTCAGATCTCTGATGATCATGTTCAGTCGCTTAGTTGTGTCTGACTCTTGGCGACGCTATGGACTGCAGCACTCCAGGCTTCCCTGTCCTTCACTGTCTCCTGGAATTTGCTCAAACTCATGCCCATTAAGTCAGTGGTGCCACCCAACCATCTCTTCCTGTGTTGCCCTTTTCTCCTCTTGCCTTCAATGTTTCCCAGTATCAAGGTCTTTTCCAGTGAGTCAGCTCTGATGATGGGGCCCCTAATAATGGTTTTTGAAAAGTCTCCAGTTGATCACGAGGCCATTTTATTTACTTTCATAAATACATTTTGATTCTCAGTTTGGGTGACCTAGACTTGCAGCTGATTCTGGTGATTACCCAGATTTATGCACTGCTGTTTTATTTGCTTATATTAATACCTTTTTATTCTTGCTCTAGATGACCTAGACTTGATTCTTAATCCCGAATTCATCTTGAATTATTCAGTTCCTTCCACGAGCTCCTCTTTGTCCTTTATGCCAAAGCCATTTAACATGAATGTCTGGTGAACCCAATGCACTGGTCATGACAAGGATTCAATAGTTTTGACTAAATCTGAGTGGGCAGTTCAGTCTTCACAGATGTGTTACAGGCCACATTACACACCTTAAATACAGAATGGGGGCGGCAGGGACGTGAAAGTCCCTCAAATAATGTGGGCTTTGGTTGAAACTGGACATTTCAGCCCAGACAGATGCCGATGAAACTGCAAACGTTTGTTTCAGTATTCACAGTAAAAATAGTGAAATAGAAAAGAAAGATTACGTATAGACTGAGTATAAAATGCGTAGATCTATATATTGCTTAGTGAAATAAACAGTATCATGTCAGGACACCCTTAGAAAGAGGGAGCACAGGAAGGGAGCACACTGGGCGCGTGTCCAGGCTGCCAAGGGGCATTTCACTGCATACCTTATGTGTTCCTGGTTTTCCATTATATTATTTATATTTTTCAAAGAAAATGTAGGAATCAGTCTATATAATTTTTATTTCACAGGCATCCTGTCAGAAGAGTTTTCCATTGGGAAATGACTCTCCTCATCCTTTTTGTTTTTTTCTGTCGTTATCTTTGGCACATAACTAATTCTCACACCCTCTTTGTTCAGATCTCTGATGATCATGTTCAGTCGCTTAGTTGTGTCTGACTCTTGGCGACGCTATGGACTGCAGCACTCCAGGCTTCCCTGTCCTTCACTGTCTCCTGGAATTTGCTCAAACTCATGCCCATTAAGTCAGTGGTGCCACCCAACCATCTCTTCCTGTGTTGCCCTTTTCTCCTCTTGCCTTCAATGTTTCCCAGTATCAAGGTCTTTTCCAGTGAGTCAGCTCTGATGATGGGGCCCCTAATAATGGTTTTTGAAAAGTCTCCAGTTGATCACGAGGCCATTTTATTTACTTTCATAAATACATTTTGATTCTCAGTTTGGGTGACCTAGACTTGCAGCTGATTCTGGTGATTACCCAGATTTATGCACTGCTGTTTTATTTGCTTATATTAATACCTTTTTATTCTTGCTCTAGATGACCTAGACTTGATTCTTAATCCCGAATTCATCTTGAATTATTCAGTTCCTTCCACGAGCTCCTCTTTGTCCTTTATGCCAAAGCCATTACTGAAGTAATTCTCAAGGCTTGAATGCAGCTGGAAAACTAAGGGGTTGATGATCAAGCCTGGGTCAGAGGGAAGGCAGGGTAATGAATAATAGACATGGCAGTGTGCAGAGGCACGTTCGTGGAAGAATTCGAATAGTGACCTTTCTGACGACATCTGAGTGAAAACCATTGGATTGGGGAGAGTTTGTAATGGCTCTCAGGCCAGACACAGTGAGATGTCCTCCCTTCATTTATTTATGAAGCATGTTAGTGCTAAGAAGGGGTGGTTTTGAAATTGTAACCTGTGTGTCAGGAGGTGTAAGTGCTGTACCCACAGTCTCAGAGCAAGTCCTTTCTGAAGAGGCTGTCACCCGCCAGGATCAGTGAGAGACATGGCTGGAAGCCTTCCCAATCTGGTTAATCCTGCACCTTGGAGGGAAAGGACAAAAATGATGGTTTGCAGTCTTTCTGGGCTCATTCAGCATAAAGATAATTGTATTGGATTCTGGTAATGAAAACCCACGTTTCTTTCCCCAGTAGTTTATTCTTTCGAATAAGCTTTTCTTGTTCCTGATGTTACATGAAAAATAAACATGAAGTTGTTTAGGATGTTGACCTTGCGAAAGTGGTTTAGAAGAATAAACAACATTGAGTGAACAAAGTGAACTCACCACATTCTCTTTGACTTTGTGGCGAAATCCATTTGTCCTCATGTTCACATTCAGATCTCTCCCCCTACTAGGTCTTTGTATCAGTGCTCCTGCCCTGAAAAAAGCATAGTTTCTCACCATACTTTCTAGACAGGTCCCCTGAAAAACAACCCAGCAGGGCCTTTTATTTGTGTTCCAATTCTTCTGTTGGTTATAAATGGTATAAATTCCCAGATGTAATCAGGTTCTAGCAGGGTAATTCTGAGGAAACTGTTTAGTCTTGGAAGGAATAAATGTGATTCCAAGCTCAGCCACTGCTGTTGCGGGACCAGGGATGAAACTCACTCTGGAGGAAGAGACTCGGAGGCAGGGATAACTCAGAGAACCCCAGACAGGCAAGTGACCTTGGCAGTCATGTAGTCTCTCTCCCTTCTGCAAGTGCTTCCCCTCTGTAGCCTTTCAATGGGTCTCCCATCATCCTCCGCACCTGGGAACCCAGGCAGATGTGAGGGGGCTGCTCCCAGCATGGAACTGCTCTGCTCTCTGCTCGAGGGTGAGACTCCCCTCACTGTCAAAGTATCCTGTTCTGTCCTCCCAGGAAAGGAGCATCCTGCCCACTAAAGCTTTTCTGTTGGGTTGGTTAAAATGTTCATTTGAGGGTTTCCATGGTGGTCTAGTGGGTAAGGAGAACGCCTTGCAGTGCAAGGGGTGCCGGTTCGATCCCTGGCCTGGGAAGACCCCACGTGCCGTGAAGCGACTGGACCAATGTGTCCAATGACTGAGCCAGAGCTCTGGAGCGCATGCGCCCAGAGCCGGTGCTCTGCAGCGACAGAGGCCAGTGTGATGGGAGACCCACACGGGCCAAGGAACAAAGATGGATGAAAATGGACAAATGAAAGACCAATAGAAGTGGCCCACCTGCTCCCCTTCCTCCCCACCCCACCCCCACCAAAATAGATAAATAAATAAATCTTAAAAAAAAAAAAATGTTCATTTGGGGTCTCTCCATAACATTTTATAAGATGGCCGACTGAACTTTCTGGCCAACTCAGTCTCTAGCATGCGTTCTTTAATTTGTTCATCCAGTGCTTCCTGTTTTCCAAGTATGTATTGTCACAGGTTCTGAAAGAACAAGAAGAATGAGGCAGAGTCCTTGTCTGTCTGTAAGGACAGTAGTTGAAACAAGAACTGTAAGAGAGGAAGACCCAGCAGGTGGTAGAGACTGGCTGTATATTGTTACTGTTTAGTGGCTAAATCCCCCGGGACTCTTTTGTGATCACACAGACTGCACTCCGCCAGGCTCCTCTGTTCCTGGGATTTCCCAGGCAAGAATACTGGAGGAGGGCTGCCGTTTCCTTCTCCAGGGGGTTGAACCCACATCTCCTGCATTAGCGGGCGGATTCTTTACCACTGAGCTACCAGGGAAGCCCCAAAGTTGTATAGTTCATATTAATTCCTCCTGCCTGCCAGTGTTTGTTGAGTGTCTCCCATGTGTCAGGCACTTCAGGGAACCGAGGTACAGTGAGAGGGAAGACTGCCAAGGAATAACGTTCACTTTAGTGTTTATCTTTCTCTACATCAAAATGAACAAATACAATAATTGCAGATTTTGAGGAGTTTAGAAAAGCTGTAAGCAGTGCTGTGAAAGGGATGCCATGGGGAAGGAGGGAAATAAGGTGGTATGGCTGCTTTAGGTAGGGTGATCCGAAAAGACCCACTGAAGAGGGGACCTGTCAACTGAGACCTGAGGAATGACCAGGCTTAAGCCAGGGAAACGCTGGAGAGGAAAGAATTTAGCCGAGGACACAGCAGCAGAGGTGCGCTTGGCAAAGTCTAGGAGATGGTTGAAGGCCAGGTGGCAGGGCTTTGGGCCGGAGAGAGAGGTGATGGAAGATAAGTTTGAAGAAACAGGCAGAAGAATGTTTCTACTAGTTAAGTACAGTACTGTGGTAAGGAGCCTGAATTCTATTTTAAGTGTATTTGCTATTTGGATTATCGTCTAAGGGCAGAGGAAGTACAGTACTTTGAGCTAGGTCTCAAAATAGATAAAAAAATAAACCTAAAAAAAAAAAAAATGTTCATTTGGGGTCTCTCCATAACATTTTATAAGATGGCCGACTGAACTTTCTGGCCAACTCAGTCTCTAGCATGCGTTCTTTAATTTGTTCATCCAGTGCTTCCTGTTTTCCAAGTATGTATTGTCACAGGTTCTGAAAGAACAAGAAGAATGAGGCAGAGTCCTTGTCTGTCTGTAAGGACAGTAGTTGAAACAAGAACTGTAAGAGAGGAAGACCCAGCAGGTGGTAGAGACTGGCTGTATATTGTTACTGTTTAGTGGCTAAATCCCCCGGGACTCTTTTGTGATCACACAGACTGCACTCCGCCAGGCTCCTCTGTTCCTAGGATTTCCCAGGCAAGAATACTGGAGGAGGGCTGCCGTTTCCTTCTCCAGGGGGTTGAACCCACATCTCCTGCATTAGCGGGCGGATTCTTTACCACTGAGCCACCAAGAAGCCCCAAAGTTGTATAGTTCATATTAATTCCTCCTGCCTGCCAGTGTTTGTTGAGTGTCTCCCATGTGTCAGGCACTTCAGGGAACCGAGGTACAGTGAGAGGGAAGACTGCCAAGGAATAACGTTCACTTTAGTGTTTATCTTTCTCTACATCAAAATGAACAAATACAATAATTGCAGATTTTGAGGAGTTTAGAAAAGCTGTAAGCAGTGCTGTGAAAGGGATGCCATGGGGAAGGAGGGAAATAAGGTGGTATGGCTGCTTTAGGTAGGGTGATCCGAAAAGACCCACTGAAGAGGGGACCTGTCAACTGAGACCTGAGGAATGACCAGGCTTAAGCCAGGGAAACGCTGGAGAGGAAAGAATTTAGCCGAGGACACAGCAGCAGAGGTGCGCTTGGCAAAGTCTAGGAGATGGTTGAAGGCCAGGTGGCAGGGCTTTGGGCCGGAGAGAGAGGTGATGGAAGATAAGTTTGAAGAAACAGGCAGAAGAATGTTTCTACTAGTTAAGTACAGTACTGTGGTAAGGAGCCTGAATTCTATTTTAAGTGTATTTGCTATTTGGATTATCGTCTAAGGGCAGAGGATAGTTCACATGTGCTCAGTATGGCAGCTTCCCTAAATTGATTTGGATTTTAAATTTCTAGGCAGTTGAATAGTTTGGTCTCATGTTTCTTCTCGGCACTGGCTGTCTCCCCAGCATACTCTCCCTTCTTTCTTATTCAGCAGCCAAGAGGACAGGATGCATAGGAATCCATTTCTGGCTCCGGGTGCTAACTTCCTTTACTTAATCCAGGGGTTGGCACATTTTTTTATAAGAGACCAGACAGTAAACATTGGAGGCTTTGAGTGCAGATGTTCTCTATCACAATTAGAGGACTGCCTTTGTAGCAAAAAGTGCAGCTATACAAGGTAGGTAAATGAATTTGTTCAAATGGGCATGGCTATATTTCAATGAAACTGTATATGTAAAAGCACACGGTGAGCAAGAATTGGCCCAGGGATTGCCCATCCCTGGCTTCACCCAGCTCTCTTCCAATGTGGTGACTTCAGTTAATTCTGACCTGAGTCACCTGGAGTGGTGGATGCCCCTGGCTTCAGAAGTGGTTATTCCCCAGTCCTGGAGGACTCGTGGAAAGGGGTGCTGGTCAGTAAGAAGGCACTGGCCCTGATGCTGCCGGCCACCACCCTCCCACTGCTAGGGTTCCAGCCTGCTCTAGAAGGAGCCGGATGCTGAGGCCCGAGGGGCAGAGACTGAAAGAAGTAGGATGCCTGGGGCTTGCTGAATGAGTCAGCCCTGAAGCCAGCATGACATCCAGACTTTGTGGTTCCATAATTTAATAAAGTCCTCTCGTGTCTTCCAGGAAGACTTGAACCTCCTGCTGCTGTCCATCCATGGAAAGCATCCTCAATTGGATCCCCTCCTCTAAAATAGTTATTATTCCTCCTTAACAGACTTGACTGGCCGTTTGAGTCAACAGTTTCTAAAGCTGTTCTGTGTATCCGCAGTGCTCATCAGGTGCCAGTGGGGGACCTCTGAGTGCAAGTCTGCGAATCAGTGGCCCTGGAAGAGCTTAATTTCCACAAGGCTCCCTTTGGTGCATGACCACAAGCTAATTCCATTAACTTTAATGATACTGATGCTGTACAAAATGGGCCCTGCTAGTCCATCCTTCCCCTTCTTTCTTGTGTTAAGTCTTCTCCTGCAGCTAATTCTTCAGGGTAAGGTATGTTCACCAATGCCACTCATTCCTTGGCCTTCATTAAGATATGCAGGACTCCCTCTCTCTCTTTAAGGGAACAGTGCTAGGGGAGTTCATTAATAATGAATCCACTGCCCTACTTGTGGACTCTGAGAAAATCCCATCGTCAGGGACATTGATGGGTGACTGTTGGTTGTTCTAAGATCCAATAAAATGATAAATATGGCTCAGAACAGTTGCTGGGGCCACATTAGCAAATTATCAAATCCATAACTTCCTTCTGAGCCTGGCCTCAGAGATTTAAATAAAGAGCCAGAGGGTAGAAAGTGTATTTTAGGAATGTGACAAACCAGGGTTAGGAGAGAACAATTGATGATTTAATTTGCTGTGCAATCTAATTGAGAATAACTATTAAAATTTTTTTTAAAGTGAAGTTTGATGAGGGTTTAGGTGTCTGAAATCAACTGGAATTACAGGTCAGTGTATACTTTTCTGGAAGTCTGTCAGAAAAGGAAAAGGAAGATATCCATCGCAAGGAATGACTTTGCCAGGTGACCTTCCACTCTGCCTTCTGTGTTCTTATTTCCTGTGTTCAAATAATCGGGTTATACCTGAGACTAGCTGGTTCTTCCCAGAGATTTGCTTTTTACTTGCTTTACCAAGTGTCAATTTTTCTCCCGTTTAGAAATAAATCAATTTGAAATGAAATTACCCAGAGCATTCATTTTTCACCATCTAGTAAATGAGTCTCTCGAAAGAACACAAGGTGCTCCCTTTTCAGCTCAGGCTTAATAAAATCCTTCTCCTCCATGGAAGTGGCTCAGGGCTGTTGTGTCTGCCTTCTCCAGGCTGTCCATCTTTGGGTGGACTCCGTGTGAGGCGATATTTGCTCTGTAAAGTGTACTGTCGGCCTGTCCGTAGGCTCCTGCGTATTTTCCAAAGATCTGTCCGGGGATTTGCTGTCTGGAAGAGCTTAATTTCCACAAGGCTCCCTTTGGTGCATGACCACAAGCTAATTCCATTAACTTTAATGATACTGATGCTGTACAAAATGGGCCCTGCTAGTCCATCCTTCCCTTCTTTCTTGTGTTAAGTCTTCTCCTGCAGCTAATTCTTCAGGGTAAGGTATGTTCACCAATGCCACTCATTCCTTGGCCTTCATTAAGATATGCAGGACTCCCTCTCTCTCTTTAAGGGAACAGTGCTAGGGGAGTTCATTAATAATGAATCCACTGCCCTACTTGTGGACTCTGAGAAAATCCCATCGTCAGGGACATTGATGGGTGACTGTTGGATGTTCTAAGATCCAATAAAATGATAAATATGGCTCAGAACAGTTGCTGGGGCCACATTAGCAAATTATCAAATCCATAACTTCCTTCTGAGCCTGGCCTCAGAGATTTAAATAAAGAGCCAGAGGGTAGAAAGTGTATTTTAGGAATGTGACAAACCAGGGCTAGGAGAGAACAATTGATGATTTAATTTGCTGTGCAATCTAATTGAGAATAACTATTAAAATTTTTTTTAAAGTGAAGTTTGATGAGGGTTTAGGTGTCTGAAATCAACTGGAATTACAGGTCAGTGTATACTTTTCTGGAAGTCTGTCAGAAAAGGAAAAGGAAGATATCCATCGCAAGGAATGACTTTGCCAGGTGACCTTCCACTCTGCCTTCTGTGTTCTTATTTCCTGTGTTCAAATAATCGGGTTATACCTGAGACTAGCTGGTTCTTCCCAGAGATTTGCTTTTTACTTGCTTTACCAAGTGTCAATTTTTCTCCCGTTTAGAAATAAATCAATTTGAAATGAAATTACCCAGAGCATTCATTTTTCACCATCTAGTAAATGAGTCTCTCGAAAGAACACAAGGTGCTCCCTTTTCAGCTCAGGCTTAATAAAATCCTTCTCCTCCATGGAAGTGGCTCAGGGCTGTTGTGTCTGCCTTCTCCAGGCTGTCCATCTTTGGGTGGACTCCGTGTGAGGCGATATTTGCTCTGTAAAGTGTACTGTCGGCCTGTCCGTAGGCTCCTGCGCGTATTTTCCAAAGATCTGTCCTGAAGTTGGACTGCCTGGTTTACACTTCTTACTGCAAGTGGGGAAAAACGCTGCCCTGGTATCACAACACCACTTAGCCATTACAGGACTTCATCTGAAGCTCCGGCCTCAGCCTCACTCCACTGACACACACACATGCACACACTGGTGCCTAGACTTTCAGAAATGGATGGACTCATCCTCCAGCTCGGTTATGCTAAATGGAAAACCAATTTGCACAAAGATAAAGGAGATTTCCTAGTGATCTGTATGGAAGTGGCGAACGGACTTCTGCAGTCAGCGGCCGCTTGAACACCCAGCCGAGAAATGATAAATTACTGCTACTGTCCTAATTATCCCTTGACACTCTGTGTTGAAACCTGACTAAATTTTGCTGAAACTTACAAATAGGAAAGAAATGTAAGGTGTAATAAATTATCCATAATAGAAATGCGTCAGAGAGAGAGAGAGAGCAAGCACACGTGAGCCGGCATCATAGCATCAGGGCTGTTATTGATCACCCACCAGTTTCTTGAACCTCAGGAAGAGGCAGGAATTGGGTGGGGGAAATGTGTTAGATAAATTATCATTAAATTGCCATCCCAATTGATTATATTCAGCGTATTTGTTAGGTTAAGGAAGACTCGGAGTCAATGCCCAAGGTCATTCCGTTAATAGACTGGGTAAGCATGTCATCTGTGAGGAGTTGATTTGTGTACATCTTTCTTCTCTGTAAACAGTGTTATCATCAGATTAGCTTTTCGAGATCCACACACTGACTAAATGCATGTCTTTCTTGGTATTTTAGTACAGTCATCTTGTACTTATCCATCTTCTCTATTCTGTCATCTTAGGTTTAGCTCATATATCCATCCCCGTAAAATGCCCTGAGTGGTCGCTAGCTTACTTTGTAACATCTGGCTTCTTCCATTTTGGAGAACTCCACTTAGAAGAGCTGGCTTCTGCCGCTGGAACAGCTGCTGCTTTTCCTTCTTTCCTTCCTCTTCCTCTTTTCTCTTCCTGTGAATGAGCGGGACAAGAGCGGAATGTTTATTCTTTCATGTTTCCTGCTGAAGTCTGCACATTCTGGATTAATTCTCTCCTTTCTTAAAACCTTGAGGGAGTTGAAAGAAATGTGTTAACCTTCTCTTAAGAAATTGTCAGTGTCTTTAAGTGTGTGTGCAGCATGAAGCAATTTGCCAGGTTGGTTCTCCACATCTAGATGGTGTCTGTTTGATGAGTATTCTGTTTGGAACATGTTATCTAGAATCACATGGAATTATCCAGGTGACGTAGGAGGAGGTGGTTTATTGCACTTCTTGGAACATTACAGGCTCTCCGTGTACGTCTGTTGAGCATGAGGGTGATATTTCCAAATACAGGGCCTCAGGTTGGGATATTCTTACTGCAGATGAAGGTGACAGAAGATGAAATGGTTAGAAAGGTCCTGTTGGCAGGCACTGCTATAAGGTAGAGTTTCTTGTCTCCTTTCCATATTTTTGAAGGCCACCAAATCTGGTCCATGATGTGGCGTCCCATGGTGTAAACTGTCCTCAGGATCAGTTGGTTATTGCTAGATTTACTCTTTGATCTCACTGTGTGTGAATGCTAACTGTGGCCTGAATTGTGAACTAATATTCTCAGGTAAGTGAGGATGTCTGAGGGATTTTTACACACCTGGAATGTTTGAACACACTGACTGTTCTCGTGTTTCAAACCCACCCAGCGTTCATGCTAGTTATTTCCCTCAGAGCAGGCCTGCAAGGGGAGCTTAGAGTTCTTTTTGAAGCACCATTTAATGAAAAGCAGGTATTTCATTAAACGTTGTAGGAGTCGTAGAATCTTTCCCATGTGAAAGCTTTGGACATTTTCTGATGAACGCTTCAGGCACACACACAATGTTGCATTGAATTCTGGGCTCTTCTGGCGCCCCCCCCCCCCCGCCCCCCGACACCTGTCCAAGGACTGCTCAACTGAATTTTCCTGAATTGTTGCCTTTCACTTAAGTATTTAAGGTTAGGGCTTCCCTGGTGGTCCAGTGGGTAAGGACACTGCCTTGCAGTACAAGGGGCGCTGGTTCGATCCCTGGCCTGGGAAGATATCACATGCCGCGGAGCGGCTGAACCAGTGTGTCCAGTTATGAGCCAGAGCTCTGGAGCACATGCGCCCAGAGCCCGTGCTCAGCAGTGAGAGAGGCCACTGCAATGGAAGGCCCACACAGACCAAAGAACAAAGAAGGAAATAAATGAAAGACCAATAGAAGTGGCCAAGAAAAAACAAAAACAAACAAACAAACAAACAAAATATATATATAAAAGAATAGTTAATATCACCAACTAAAATTGATAGGATGAAACTTGAGGCAAGTTGCAGAGAGTCACATCCTCCCCGTCTGAGAGATTCTAAATTGTAACATTTCCCTCAGTTTATAGGAACTGTTTGCTCGAAGAATTGAGTCTGGCTCTGCTCACTCTTAGCTATGTGGCTTTAGACAAAAGGCTTGATTCTGTCTCTCCCTTTGTTTTCTTGTCCGTGAAATTGAAATAAGAAGTGAGTTCCTTCCTGCATAGGATTTTGTCAGTCTGACAGCAGGCCACGAGTGGGTCTCTCGGTGCACTGTAGTTGTACCTGTCAGTTACTTACTGAGACCCAGCTGCTGGCCAGCTTGTCCTCTACTTTCTGTGAGAGCAGCAGAGAACAGGAGAGGTGGCCCCTGCCCTTGGAGCACATCTCCTGGCTTGTTCTGTCACCGTCCCTGCAGCAACTTCGTCGTCAGCCCTGACCAGGTGGGATGCCTCCCCAGCAGAGTCTGGGATGGATGGCTTTCCTGCTGCCCCTGGAGAGGGTCCCTGCCACGTGTCCCCTCCGGTCCCATCCCAGCCGCAGCGGGCGCATCCCAACCGCAGCGGGCCCCGCAGCCACGTCCGCAGGCTGACCCTTGAGGACATTTGTTATGCATACACTCTGCCATCTGCTGTGCCGTGGAGGCCTCCAGGCTCGTCGAGAAGCAGGTGTGGTGTCCAATTCACTTAGCGAGTAAACACACTGAAGGGAGGATTGGAAAAGGGCCCGCTCTGTTTTGAGCTCCATCACTGACCCTTGGAACCAGACCAGTAGCGCCGTGCCTCATCCGTGCCTGGCCCTTTGCGTCCCCTTTGGGCTCCAGTTTGGTACCACAAGGCTTTATACAAGGATGCGTGGGGCTGGCATTTGACTCGCAGGTGGGAAACTGGCATGGTGATGTGAATGCCTCCACGAGATTCACGTCGGACTCGGGCTTCGCGTGGAGGTACCTCCCCTCAGCTGCTCTTGGAGAGACTTTGCATTGCCAGAGCTGCACGAATTGGTTTCCTCTTGTCAGATAAAGCAGGGATTTTGTTGTTGCTTTTTTTTTTCTTCTTCTTCTTCTTCTTTCTAAGCTCCAGGGAAGAATATGTCCTTTGGTTGAAGTGATGTCAGTGGAAGTTCTTTTACGATGGGGTGCTAATTCAGTTCTCATTGTTTCCCTGACAGTAGCGTGTCAGGTTCACTGAGAGAAGTGTGGCGTGCACTTTCGTTAAAAGGATTGTTGGTTGCATCATGTTTTTAAAAACCGTAATGAGCATCTGTTTGTATGAATAATACTACTCTGCCTTCTTAAAAGAAATTACAAGTTATAAAGTGCTTCACATCACATGCTGTAAATTTTTGGCATGCAGCAGAACACCTCAGGAGGGTAAGGCTTTGTAACCTGAATGCCAAGGTTCAGATTCTGGTTCTATTCCTTACTAGCTGAGTGACCTTGGGCAAGTTGTTTAACATCTCTGATCTTCAGTTGCCTCATCTGTGAAAAGGAGGTAGTGGTAGCCCTTGGCTCTGTACAGATGTTCTGAGGATCAGAAGAGGCAAGGGTCTTGTAGGACTTCTCTCACAGTGGCTAGCCTGTAGAGTGCCTCAGGAAATGTTAACTATCATCATTTAACTATTAGCATGGTCATTATGAGATTATGTTGCCAATACTGTGTGAAGTGTGCATTTCATCTTTATTTAAAAGGTGAGGTGACTAAGGCTAGAGGGATATAGTGACTTGCTTGAGGGCTAGAATCCAATCAGAGGCACAGCTGAACGGAAACCCAGACCCGTGACATCCCATTTACCTAGAAAAGGCTGGTAAATGGCACAGGCCGACCGAATTGGTTCACACAGTCTGGCTTCTGTAGCACCAGCCTCCTCCGAATGTGGTTAAGAAGCTCAGCTCCCAGCCGTAGCTTTTAAACCAGAACATCCCATTGTCTGCGTCAGTGGAGAATGGAAACCTGTAAGTTTTCTTTTTATTTATTTATTTATTTATTTTGGGCAGGGGTTGGGGAGGGAGGGGACGGGCGGGCCACTTCTATTGGTCTTTCATTTCTCTATTTTCATCCGTCTTTGTTCTTTGGCCCCTGTGGGCCTCCCATCGCGGTGGCGTCTGTCATTGCAGAGCGCCGGCTCTGGGCGCATGCGCTCCAGAGCTCCGGCTCGATGATTGGACACATCAGTCCAGCCGCTCCGCGGCACGTGGGATCTTCCCAAGCCAGGGATCGACCCGGCGCCCCTTGCACTGCAAGGCGGTGTCCTTACCCACTGGACCACCAGGGGAAGCCCCAGGGGAAGCCCCAGGGGAAGCCCCTGTAAGTTTTCTTTAGAGAGAAGACTCTCGGTAACCTTTTCTGAACTGAGAAAGCAGAGGGGGATTTGCAAACTGGTTTTTGAGATGTCAAAATCCTCCCCTTCACAGGGTGCATAGGCACCTGTCTTAAGGTAAAAATGTATCTCATGCTCACACTGACATTGTTTAAGACTGCACATACCACTTTTTAAAAATACCGCCCACGTATAACCAGTTTTATCTACTTTTTAAAAAAAGATCTATTACTACCCTAAAAGAGTGTGTGATGAACAGAAACGTCCTTTGTAGGCTGCTGTTCTAAGCTTCCGATTTAGAAGATCTGTAAGACTCAGCATCTCTCTTACAGGGGGTTGCAATTGTGTCGGAAAGATATGAAATGCACAGAAATAGCCAAAGATGCAAACAGACAAGTCCCAAGGACCAAGCTGAAGCTCAGGGTCAAAAAGTAGAGATTGGGGCTTCCCTGGTGGGCCAGTGGGTAAGGACACCGCCTTGCAGTACAAGGGGCGCTGGTTTGATCCCTGGCCTGGGAAGATCCCACGTGCCGCGGAGCGGCTGGACCAGTGTGTCCAACTACCTGGTGTGTCTCACCGAACCAGAGGTCTGGAGCGCATGCGCCCAGAGCCAGTGCTCTGCGACAACAGAGGCCACCGCGATGGGAGGCCCACAGGAGCCAAAGAACAAAGACGGATGAAAACAGAGAAATGAAAGATCAATAGAAATGGCCCCCCCATCCCATTCCCTCCCCACCTCACCCCCCAAAAGATAAATAAATAAAATAAATGTTAAAAAAAAAAAAACTCGAATAAGTGTTTTAATAAAATGCAGGGGCTCTGCCTTCAAGGATGAGAAATTATATTTCACCCAATGTTTCGATCAGTGACTCTTTGATCTAGGCACTGGAAACCCTGCCTTTGCAGCAGCTTCCTAGGCGTCATAGCTGGTCTTGGTACATACTTACAAAGAAATGTTGGTAGGGGAATAATTTGGTTTTAGTGGAGACGACATCCATCGATCCTCCTGAAATATTCTACAAATTGATTTTAGCATTCGTATTTCTTTGAATTAAAACTGGCATCCATATCCCCCTTGGGAAGCTTAATTATGGAAGCAATTCTTAAATGTACAACACCAGGAAAACAGAGTACAAGTCACTCAAGGCTGATGTATGCCTTGTATTTGTGGGGTCTTATTGACAGGCTGGTTCTCATTTGTTTAGCTTTGATGTAACTATGTGAAGAAATGAATGATACTGCTACTTATGTAGGGGAGTAGCTGGGAAAGACAGTAAACTCTGGTCTTGATGCTCTGGATTTTTATCCCACTCTGGCTAGTCCCGTGACCTTGAACTTGTCTCACATTTCCCTTCTTCAGCCTTCTTTTTCTTGTCATTTTCCCCCTTTTCCTCCTCTCCTTCTTACAGGTGTTAGGACTCTTTGAGGTGCACATGGATGAATACCCAAAATGGCTAAAGTAAATGGAGCATTTAGTAAGCCATCACTAGAGAGTCGAGGTCAAGTTCCCTGCTTCAGGTGTGGCTTGATCCAGGAGCCCAGTGCTCTCAGGACCTAGAGTTTCCCTCTCTGTCTCTGTGTGTTCATCTTTTCTCTGGATTGGTTGTAAAGCACAGGGATACACATTCACCTGTAGGTGAATAGGTATGGGGATGGCGTGGTATGGAGCTGAGCATCCTAGCTAACCTATGTCCATGTCAGGAGCAGCAGGGAGGTGGGTATCTCCTTCGCTGGTTTGGAGTCTCCTCTTAAAGATACTCAAGAGCTGTGGTGTGTTTTCTGAATTTAATTCCAAAAGCATTCAGTACCCATGGAAGTAACCCATGGAAGAGATGGAAATTAAAAGGAAAATGCTCTGGAGAATAACAGGATGGCAGTGAGCTGGATGGACCTAAAGGCTGGGATACTAGAGCATCTTTTTTCATTTTTTAATACGTGTATGTGTTTATTTTATATTTGGCTGTGCTGAGTCTTTGTCCCTCTGTGCAGGCTTTCTCTGGTCGTGCACGCAGGGGTGCACTGCTCTTCATTGTGGTGCACAGGCTTCTCATTGCAGTGGCTTATCTTCGTGTGAACCACAGACTCCAGCCCCACAGGCCTCGGTAGCTATGGGCTTAGTTACTCCGCTGCACGTGGAATCTTCCTGGACCAGGGATGGAGCCCAGGTCCCCTACATGGACAGGGCACAGATCTCATATCCACGTTGTCACTATAGAAGTCCAGTATCTCTTTTCTTGAGATTGTAACAGAGCCAAGGGGAGGCAAGTGAATTTGTGAGGAAGCAATGAGTATGAGTTAAATTCAAACTCCCCTTAGCCGAAGAATTGTGGTGGAACCCCACGGAGCCTAGAGTTCTGTCTGGAACATTTGCATTGTAGGCCGAACCGGATGAAACAGCGGATACTGGGTGATACATCGTTTTACCTGAAGAAAGTCTCAGTCCTCTTTGTAAATACCGAAATGCTCTTTAACAGTCTGCAGAGTACTGAGTTTTACCCTGTAAGTTTAAATTCGGATAGACTGTGATTTTCTGTTTGCAAAATCAGGCAGTGCCCCCTTTGAACAGTCTGGTCAGGGCACACAGCCTATTTCCCCCCCACTTTTTTGGTAGGATGAATACGGTATGGGCGAATCACTAGAGAGTCGAGGTCAAGTTCCCTGCTTCAGGTGTGGCTTGATCCAGGAGCCCAGTGCTCTCAGGACCTAGAGTTTCCTCTCTGTCTCTGTGTGTTCATCTTTTCTCTGGATTGGTTGTAAAGCACAGGGATACACATTCACCTGTAGGTGAATAGGTATGGGGATGGCGTGGTATGGAGCTGAGCATCCTAGCTAACCTATGTCCATGTCAGGAGCAGCAGGGAGGTGGGTATCTCCTTCGCTGGTTTGGAGTCTCCTCTTAAAGATACTCAAGAGCTGTGGTGTGTTTTCTGAATTTAATTCCAAAAGCATTCAGTACCCATGGAAGTAACCCATGGAAGAGATGGAAATTAAAAGGAAAATGCTCTGGAGAATAACAGGATGGCAGTGAGCTGGATGGACCTAAAGGCTGGGATACTAGAGCATCTTTTTTCATTTTTTAATACGTGTATGTGTTTATTTTATATTTGGCTGTGCTGAGTCTTTGTCCCTCTGTGCAGGCTTTCTCTGGTCGTGCACGCAGGGGTGCACTGCTCTTCATTGTGGTGCACAGGCTTCTCATTGCAGTGGCTTATCTTCGTGTGAACCACAGACTCCAGCCCCACAGGCCTCGGTAGCTATGGGCTTAGTTACTCCGCTGCACGTGGAATCTTCCTGGACCAGGGATGGAGCCCAGGTCCCCTACATGGACAGGGCACAGATCTCATATCCACGTTGTCACTATAGAAGTCCAGTATCTCTTTTCTTGAGATTGTAACAGAGCCAAGGGGAGGCAAGTGAATTTGTGAGGAAGCAATGAGTATGAGTTAAATTCAAACTCCCCTTAGCCGAAGAATTGTGGTGGAACCCCACGGAGCCTAGAGTTCTGTCTGGAACATTTGCATTGTAGGCCGAACCGGATGAAACAGCGGATACTGGGTGATACATCGTTTTACCTGAAGAAAGTCTCAGTCCTCTTTGTAAATACCGAAATGCTCTTTAACAGTCTGCAGAGTACTGAGTTTTACCCTGTAAGTTTAAATTCGGATAGACTGTGATTTTCTGTTTGCAAAATCAGGCAGTGCTAGGAAATCTCATCCATCCGTTTACTGAGTGTGTACCGAGCACCTGCTGAGGAACCTCCAGGGTCACACAGCCTAGCATTTTGTGTACACATGTTGTAAACGAAACCTACATGACCCCTAACCTCATGGAGCTGTTGGTCTGCCCAGGTCTCTCAGCTCCCACGTGTACCTAAAATAGTGCATCCTGATCCTTAGAAGGATTATTTTTAGGAAAAGCACCTTGAAAATGTTAACTAATAACCCTATTTCTCACCAGACTCCTTCTCTGGATACGCCTATAGGTTTGGAATTTTTCATGAAAAACTATTTCCTGAAATCTTTTGCTCTTGATTTATGGCAAAAAAAAAAAAAAAACCCCTATGATGACTGTTTTTAAAATGACTTAGTAGGCCAGTCATCTTGCCGCTGTTCTAGTATGCCAATAGATCACTTAAGTGTCATTTGTTAAACCGTATTGGTCAATAAAAGCCCTTCAGTGTGTTCCCCCACGTGGCCATTGAGCCAAATCACACCAACCTAGTTCTTGGTGCACGTGGCTGTGTCTGCTCCAGGCTGGCGTGGGTGATTAGCAATGATTGCTTCACAGCATATTAGCCAAGAGCTATCATGAGGCGGTCACGGTAAAGGTTCACAAAGATAAAATGCTCTAATTAAGGAGGAAAGTTGAGGGGTAAGCAGTTTTTAAAGTGGATTGAGGTCTGGTAAGTGAGAGCCAGTGCCCCTCATGTGCTTGCAAATAATTGGAAACACTGACTGCTAGCTTAATATGGAACAATATACTTTCTCTAAATGTATTTTAAGATCTCACATGCATTCATTTAATAGCTGATTTAAATGAACTAGTAACTGATGAAAATCCACAGGAAACAGAATTGGGAAGCACTTTGACTGAAGCCACCAGGCAGGGTGGCACTGCAAGGATTTGTACCTTCCCTCTCTGCCTTGTAGCAGCAGATAGTGCCCGCGAGAGCAAGCGGATGGAAATCTCATTTGCAGGATTTTTACAGTTTCTTTTCTGATTGGAGACTACCGCTTGTTCCTTATAGCTATATGGGAAGTTACAGGCAAACACAGAGCTAGAAATTGAACTCATCATGGTGAAATTTGTATTTTATTCACTGTTTTTTTGAAACTACTACATCATGAAGCCTTCATAACATTTAAGGATGTCTTATCACCACTGAAGATTAAAAGCAACAAGAGCAGAGAAGCAAAACTTTGCCAATGTTGCCTGACCCACCCATTTCTTAACCCTTCCTTAACCACGTCTTTGGAATCAGCAGGTTCTCTCTCCAGGGAAGACCCTGCTAGTGGAAGAAGCGCTTGTTGTCTTTCTGTCTGTCTTTCTCATGTTTGTGGAGCAGAACATGTCTTTTTGTGGTAATGGTGTCTGGGAAACTGAAAACCATTTGGAGAAAATAAAGCTATGTGGAGGTGAAGACGGACAGAAAGGTAAGGAAGGCAGTAGGAAGCTCCATGCTCCCAGCGGCTGGCTCCCTGTGAAGATGCCCCACTCAGCACACATGCACGTCTGGCGGAATCTCCTCAGTGGATTCCTTCCTTTCATTGAGCTGTAGGTTGTGGAATATTGGACCCCAAAAAGTGCAGCCCTCAGTGATATAAATGCCAGGTGAAGCATTGGGTTGGTCAAAAAGATTTTTCAGAATCATGTTATAGAAAAAAAAACCCAAGCAAACTTTTTTGGTCAGCCCAATAGTCATTGGGAATGACTGTTGTCTCCCCATAGTCTGTGAAGCTCTTTTTTTGAAGGAGTAAAAGTTACCATGAATAATGAAAGAGTGGTGCCTCACTCTGAGAAGAACCGAAGAGAGGACCTTGATTCCTTTCCCAGGCGCTGATGCGGAGGCTTGGGGGTCATGGTCCTCTGTGGAGAAAGTCAGCCGTTCCTTCCATCTATGGCTGACCTGTCTGTCCTGGTGAGAAGGCTGTCTCCTGTATTCTTAATACTTCCAGGAAACCGGAATTCATGGTAGTCTCCTGTAATAACACCATCTGCTGGGCTGAGAACCGAGGAAGGAATTACAGAAAATGAGAACGTTGGCCTTTCCTTAATGGAAACCACTGGAGAGCAGAGAAAAATCACTCTTTCTCTACTTTCTCACCTTTCTGTGTACTTCACATCTATTTGATTCACCAGAGCCCCTTAAGTCCTGAGGCTAGACCCTCTCTATCACCCCTGACCCAGACTGAGCCTCAGTGGAAACAGTCTAGAGACTGCTCAGTGCATCAGCTGGGAATTGTGTCTGCTACCGGGATAGGTGAAATACCCTGGCACAAAGTAGCCCCTGCCCACCCCCCCAGCATCAGTCTTTACTTCTAGGGCTTTTCCCCTTGTTCCATCCTCTTCAGGACCTACACAGGTAACCCTGCCCGCACACCAAAGTGCTTGTCTAATCCATGCTTGCTAAACCCCTACCGTTGTTGAAGATCGTCCTTTAAGTACCTCCTCCTCCAGGTGTTTGCTCCTTTCTTTCATCATTCTTGTCTCAGTTTGGAGCTCTAATACATATGTTAGAGGATTTGACTACGGTCCATCTTCTCCGGTAGACTGGGACGCTCAGGAGAATGGGGTCGTGCTTGTCCCCACTGGCCACTCAACTGGATGGCACACAGAATGAACTTAGGAAACACCCAAGTGGATGAGAGCTGTTGTGAGGCAGTGTTTTGATCAGAGTCAGTTTATTTAAGGAAGAACAGCTTCACATTTCTACTCCATTGGATCATGTTTTATAAGAACTCAAAAGAGATCCTATCAGAGCATAAGGGATAGAAAAAAATACCATAGAATAGAGAGATGGGAGAGAAATTCATGAAGCCTCTTAAATTTTTAATTTTACTTGTAAAAGGTGAAGTTGGGTAGGTTCTCAAGCTGTTTCTGCACTTTTAATGAAGGTAACTTTGGAATAGTCAGCACTGAAGGTGACCTGCGAGGTCTTTGGTTCATTATTGAAGGCTGCCTGTTAATTTCATGTCCTCATTTTTGTCACATTTCCAGAAATAATCAGAGCCTTACACCATATTATTTAAAAAGCTCTAATGGATTCCCCCTAAATCCCCCAAATTTTTGAAATAATTGCCCATGAGACAAAAGAACATGACTCCTATAGTCAGATATTTTTCCAAGAATCTGTGTGAGACATTGTTCTGTCTTGGGTCCGATTATAACTTGTTCCTCCTTTCAAAATATATTTCAGGTTACATTATTAAAATGCACCATAAGGTGTCTTTGTATAGAAAATCGAAAAATAGGACTTTAGATGGGACAGAGTTTCCTAGTACCCCAAGTTTTTCATTTTCCTTGAAACATTCTTTCACTTTGAAAAATAAAAGTAGGCCATAGAGAGAAATGCCTGATCGAATTTCTTCTAATAGCTCCAAACTCTTCTTTCTAATGGCTACAAAAGCAATTCAGCATTTTGTACGGATTGAGGGGAGCATACAAAGTAGCCCCTGCCCACCCCAGCATCAGTCTTTACTTCTAGGGCTTTTCCCCTTGTTCCATCCTCTTCAGGACCTACACAGGTAACCCTGCCCGCACACCAAAGTGCTTGTCTAATCCATGCTTGCTAAACCCCTACCGTTGTTGAAGATCGTCCTTTAAGTACCTCCTCCTCCAGGTGTTTGCTCCTTTCTTTCATCATTCTTGTCTCAGTTTGGAGCTCTAATACATATGTTAGAGGATTTGACTACGGTCCATCTTCTCCGGTAGACTGGACGCTCAGGAGAATGGGGTCGTGCTTGTCCCCACTGGCCACTCAACTGGATGGCACACAGAATGAACTTAGGAAACACCCAAGTGGATGAGAGCTGTTGTGAGGCAGTGTTTTGATCAGAGTCAGTTTATTTAAGGAAGAACAGCTTCACATTTCTACTCCATTGGATCATGTTTTATAAGAACTCAAAAGAGATCCTATCAGAGCATAAGGGATAGAAAAAAATACCATAGAATAGAGAGATGGGAGAGAAATTCATGAAGCCTCTTAAATTTTTAATTTTACTTGTAAAAGGTGAAGTTGGGTAGGTTCTCAAGCTGTTTCTGCACTTTTAATGAAGGTAACTTTGGAATAGTCAGCACTGAAGGTGACCTGCGAGGTCTTTGGTTCATTATTGAAGGCTGCCTGTTAATTTCATGTCCTCATTTTTGTCACATTTCCAGAAATAATCAGAGCCTTACACCATATTATTTAAAAAGCTCTAATGGATTCCCCCTAAATCCCCCAAATTTTTGAAATAATTGCCCATGAGACAAAAGAACATGACTCCTATAGTCAGATATTTTTCCAAGAATCTGTGTGAGACATTGTTCTGTCTTGGGTCCGATTATAACTTGTTCCTCCTTTCAAAATATATTTCAGGTTACATTATTAAAATGCACCATAAGGCGTCTTTGTATAGAAAATCGAAAAATAGGACTTTAGATGGGACAGAGTTTCCTAGTACCCCAAGTTTTTTTCATTTTCCTTGAAACATTCTTTCACTTTGAAAAATAAAAGTAGGCCATAGAGAGAAATGCCTGATACGAATTTCTTCTAATAGCTCCAAACTCTTCTTTCTAATGGCTACAAAAGCAATTCAGCATTTTTTGTACCGGATTGATGGGGCGGGGGGGAGTGCATATTAAACTTTCCTTTTTAATTAAAGGCGGTGAGGAAAGAGTCATCCTAGCTCTAGTTTATGAAAACACATATTGCCTAGAAGTGAGCTTGCAGAACAAAACCAGATATTGCTCTGTGTAAATACAGTTTGTGTTCAAGTTGGCTTTCATTGCTGTTGAAGTGTTAAAATAGCTAGTTACTAGTGGACCCCAAGAAAGAGGCAAGCCACAAGATTTCAGTGTGATTTCAGGTTAGAACCATTGGAGAAAAGTCCCCAGAGAAACGGTGCTGCTTTTGCCCCACGAGACGAGCAAGATGACCTAATAGATCATCCTCAGGCCTAGTTCTTAACCGTGTTCACAGCCGAGCTCATTTATACCAGGTGAATGATGACCTGGGTCACTACCAGAAGTAGCTGGAGTGAGGAAAACTTTTACAGAGTTTCAGAAAAAAAAAAAAAAAAAAAGTATTATCCTACTTTCTCCTGTCTGGAGTCCCTTGGGCTGTGAGAGAGACCCAGTCACAGCCATCTGGGTAATAACGGCAGAGGATTGGTTCTTTGGAGAGTCACAGCTGTACAAGGAAAAAATGAGAACGATTGGGGAGAATATGGTCTTGGAAATTGCAAGCATTTTTTTGTGTATCTCATCCTTCTTGTCCATCCTTCTAAAGGCAGGATTGTCATTGAGTTTGGACAGTTGAACAGTTTCCTCGTGCTGAGAATTGCTCATTTATCTTAAGGATGTGGGTAATTTTTTCCTTCTTCTTTCTTTAATTCTGGAAAGAGTGATTCTGTCAGTTTTTTTTTTGTTTGTTTTTTTTTCCAGGAAACTTAGCTTGATACAGTTCTGTGGTGGGCAATCATAATGTGTGGTAGTGAGAGAAGGACTTTTCTTCTAACCTCCTAAGGTCTATATCTGGACCTGATAAGTAAGCTGAAAAATGACAGATAAGCAGGAGGGAAACGGTTATGTTTTATTGGATGATAATCTTTTTGCACGTACTTTTATATGTATATAAAATGAAGACCCAAAATAGCATTTAGGCTTCAGGGCATACACAGCATTTTAACAATAACGACAACAAAAAAAAAACACCCAAATTTGTGGAGACATGGCAAGACAAAGGAAAACGAAGTTTGTTCTTTGGGCGGTCAGTTGTGGGAAGGTGACCAGGAAATACATGGAGGAACTCGGTGGAAGATAAGCATGACTTTAGTAGGTTTGCTTGAATAGATTCAATTCAGCATCACCTCCTGATGATAAGGATGTTTTCTCCTTCCTGGTACAGGGAGAGTACCCTTCTCACAGGAAATGTATGCTCTGTAAAAGGAGGCAACCAGAGAGATCTACCGCAAATGTAATTTTTCAGCTGCTTTCAGTGAAAGCAGGCATTATTTTGGTGTTTCATGTTCTCATCTCCTTCTCTCTGAACTGCTAACTGGTAGTGTTTGCAGGGAACAAAGGAAGAGGTATTTGTTTTAAAAGTTGATTTCCTTTTCCTCTCTCCCCCTCTCTCTTCCTCCTTCCCACCTCATTCCCTCCTTCCTGCCTCCTTCTCTCCCTCCCTTTCCTTTTCTCCCTCTCCACCCCCTCAGTGATGGCATGTCAGGGAGACCAGGCTTTTTAAGTTTCTGCTGCATACCAGCCAGGTTTCATCTAGGGGGCACCTCTGAAAGATCCGTGAGGCTGTCTGGAGGACTGTGCTGTGAAGGCTTCCAAGGGTCGGCCTCGGCTGATTGGGAGAAGGAGCTGTGATCTGTGAGTGTTGTCTGTCAACGGCGCGGGCCCTGTGCTTTTGCTCATCCTGCTGCGGAGCGCACTAGACTCATCCGCAGCCCGCTGATACTTTAGCTTCTGTTTATCTTGTCTATGTGTGCTCAGTCGTGTCCGACTCTTTGTGACCCCATGGAGTGTAGCCCACCAGCCTCCTCTGTCCGTGGGATTTCCCAGGTGGGAATACTGGAGTGTGTTACCAAGCCCTCCTCCAGGGGATCGTCGGACCCAGGGATGGAATCTGCATCTCTTGCATTGGCAGGTGGATTCTTTACCACTGTGCCTCCTGGGAAGCCCATTATTCATTTATTTATCTTAACAGTCTTGTGCATAGGATTGATAATCTTTTTGCACGTACTTTTATATGTATATAAAATGAAGACCCAAAATAGCATTTAGGCTTCAGGGCATACACAGCATTTTAACAATAACGACAACAAAAAAAAAACACCCAAATTTGTGGAGACATGGCAAGACAAAGGAAAACGAAGTTTGTTCTTTGGGCGGTCAGTTGTGGGAAGGTGACCAGGAAATACATGGAGGAACTCGGTGGAAGATAAGCATGACTTTAGTAGGTTTGCTTGAATAGATTCAATTCAGCATCACCTCCTGATGATAAGGATGTTTTCTCCTTCCTGGTACAGGGAGAGTACCCTTCTCACAGGAAATGTATGCTCTGTAAAAGGAGGCAACCAGAGAGATCTACCCGCAAATGTAATTTTTCAGCTGCTTTCAGTGAAAGCAGGCATTATTTCGGTGTTTCATGTTCTCATCTCCTTCTCTCTGAACTGCTAACTGGTAGTGTTTGCAGGGAACAAAGGAAGAGGTATTTGTTTTAAAAGTTGATTTCCTTTTCCTCTCTCCCCCTCTCTCTTCCTCCTTCCCACCTCATTCCCTCCTTCCTGCCTCCTTCTCTCCCTCCCTTTCCTTTTCTCCCTCTCCACCCCCTCAGTGATGGCATGTCAGGGAGACCAGGCTTTTTAAGTTTCTGCTGCATACCAGCCAGGTTTCATCTAGGGGGCACCTCTGAAAGATCCGTGAGGCTGTCTGGAGGACTGTGCTGTGAAGGCTTCCAAGGGTCGGCCTCGGCTGATTGGGAGAAGGAGCTGTGATCTGTGAGTGTTGTCTGTCAACGGCGCGGGCCCTGTGCTTTTGCTCATCCTGCTGCGGAGCGCACTAGACTCATCCCGCATCCCGCTGATACTTTAGCTTCTGTTTATCTTGTCTATGTGTGCTCAGTCGTGTCCGACTCTTTGTGACCCCATGGAGTGTAGCCCACCAGCCTCCTCTGTCCGTGGGATTTCCCAGGTGGGAATACTGGAGTGTGTTACCAAGCCCTCCTCCAGGGGATCGTCGGACCCAGGGATGGAATCTGCATCTCTTGCATTGGCAGGTGGATTCTTTACCACTGTGCCTCCTGGGAAGCCCATTATTCATTATTTATCTTAACAGTCTTTAATCAAGAGCACTCAGAGCTAAGCAATACCTGTATTGCTGACCTGATTTTCATAAGATGGGAAATGCCAAATGGACAAGAGCATCAGAACAGGCAAAATTGGCTTTTACCATATTCTAAAAGATGTACATACGTGTTTAGGGTACAACAGAAAACTGCTTAATTTGTTTATATATTTTTTTAATCCGGATAAGTATAACATGTCTTTCACCTGAACCGCACAATTTATTGCTTTCTTCGTAAGTGTAATGGTTTATTTAAATCTGCACTTGATTATAGTCTATGGTATTATAAACAACTACCCATGTCTAGACTATATACTGGGCCTTACCTGGCTGATGTATAAAACAGAATTCCATATCATTTGGAAGGCAGAGTGTTTTTTGTTTGAAATGGAGATCACTTAGTTTCTGCAGGGTGCATATGAAGTTGCCAGTGTGAGTTTAATCCCCAGGTGGTCAACCTAACCTGAGTCCTTCCTTTCCATGTCCCGAAGCTACCCATCCTGCTCAGCTGTCAGCTAGAGCGGGAAGCTGGGCGGTGCCTCTGGGCATAAGCCACTACAGGAAAGGTGTCCCAGAAGAGTCTCTCGCCATCCTTTAATGGAAAACTCTCCTTCCTTCCAGTACCTGTCTGCTTGCTCCAGTTCATTTTTTCATTCTATTTATTTGTTTATGGCAGTGCTGAGTCTTCACTACTGTGTAGTCTTCTCTAGTTCCAGTCCTGGACTACAGAGTACAGGCCCAGTAGTTGGAGTGCCCCTATGGTGTGTGGGATCTTCCTGGAGCAGGAATTAGACCCATGTCTCCTGCGTTGGCAGATGGACTCTAGCACTGAGCCACCAGGGAAGCCCTGTTGCTCCAGTTCTGGATTCAAGGTCGTCACTAGATCAGAGACTGCAGCTTACCTGCACTGGTGATGGGGAAGTCCAATAATGATGACCCTCCTACTCTTGTTCACATCGATGCTGTGAACACGATCATGATATGTAGCCCATAGCATCTCTTGTGTTGAGTATTAAATAGACTGAAATCTCTGTTTTGCCCCTCAGTGTATTCCCAGTACCTACAAGAGTGTCTGCACATAATAGGAGCTTGGTAAGTAGTTGTTAAATCAGTGAACGCCTGTGTTCATACATTTATGTTACTGGTAGTAGCCAAAGATGAGTGCTTTGGCTGTATCCTCCATGACTCACCCTTCGTGTTCACGCTGAGGCCTTCCTATGACACATTTCTTGTCCTCTACACTTCAGGGCTTCTTTCTGTCACCAGTGTGAGTGTGTGACTGATAGTCACTCAGTTGTGTCCAGCTCTTTGCGACATCATGGACTGTGGTCAGCCTGGCTCCTCTGTCCATGGAATTCTGCAGGCAAGAATACTGGGGTGGGTTTCCATTTTGCCAGTATAGGGAACAGGAATAACGTTCTGAAGAGCTGACACCTCCCTAAGAGTGGCCATTGGCCAGTGACCAGCAAGAGTTGAAGGATATATCCTCCAACCACTCATGGGCAGATCCGAGGTGCATTCCATGTCATGTCCCGGAAACTCCAAGAAGATCGGGCCCCAGTGTCTTGAAGCAGTAAACTCCTTTTAAGTACTCTTTGTAGGAGCTTTCCTCCCCTCATTTTCTTCTTTCCTCCACTCTCCTAGTGGGGCGTTCCAAGAGCATCTCTCAAATAATCTATTCATATGTAAGTTCTTATCTCAGGGTCTGTTTTGGAGAACATAGTCTAAGACACTCATAAGAAAGCAGTGAGGTGCAGGATGAGAAGTTCACCGTATCAGCCTGCTCAGCGACCAGTGACTTGGGATTTCATCTTGGTATTTTAAGAATAGCGTGCTACTTAATAAGAGGTAAGAAAATTATTCACCTGGAAGTCATATGGATTGATCCTGTGAGCATTCTTATATGTTGTATACTTGGTTATTCGGCATTCATAAAGGTGTGTTCTGTACCCAGTTCTTTTGGTCTGTGAAGGCTATTGCTTTTGTCTTCCCAGCACCCCTTGCTCTCTCTTCACCAGATTGGTTATGGTAATTCAGTTCCCTTTGGCCAGAGCAGTGATAAAGGAATGGATACTTGATCCAAGTCCGGGCCCTCTTTTGTTTATTTGGGGCTTTTCTGGTTCTAATGGGGACCTTCTCCCATCCCTCTCTGGTTACAAGATTGGGAGCTTCCTGAGACCGCTTGCCCCAATCAGTCTGTTCTCTTCATTCCGAGACCATGCACCCCAAATGCAGAGAGGCAAGGGCCTCTGCCAGCTCTGCCTGAGCATTCCATGGGATGGTCATGCGAGTCACTTAAAAGCTCCACCTGCTTTTGGTGTTTCCCACTGTCCTTTCATCTCTTCATGGTTCATTCAGAGTATGCTCATATGTTTTTATGCATTAGCTAAACCGTGTCTCACTCTTTGCAAACCCACGGACTGTAGCACACCAGGCTTCCCTGCCCTTCCCCATCTCCCAGAGCTTTCTCGGACTCATGTCCGTTTGAGTCGGCAGTGCCATCCAGCCATCTTGTCGTCTGTCACCCCCTTCTCCTCCTGCCTTTTAACTTTCCTAGCATTGGGGTCTTTTCCGGTGAGTCAGCTCTTTGCATCAGGTGGCCAAAATGTTGGTGCTTCCGCATCATTTTTTCCAATGAATATTCAGGGTTGATTTCCTTTAGGATTGACTGGTTTGATCTCCCTCCTGTGCAAAGGACTCTCAAGAGTCTTCTCCAGTGTCACAGTTTGAAAGCTACAGTTCTTCGGTGCTCGTAAAGAAGGTCGGGCATTCTTACTGGTTCAACTCTCACACCCCTACATGGTTACAGGAAAACCTGAGAAACTAGGACCCCTTTGTTTCCTTCAAGTGAAGAGCACAGATGTATAGTTTTGTGTGCTATTTCTGGGTATTCAAGAATCCCATTGTCCATTAGGTTTATGCCTAGCCTGACAGGAAGCTTCATAATAGTTAGCAAACTTAGGGAATAAACATTCAGGCTAGTGTCAGAATTTGCGATGATCTTCGATAGCTGGGAATATGAGTTAATCTAGGAAGCTGGTTTCAGTTTCTTGAGACAGCATCAGAGATAATGTATGAGAGGGAAAGTGGGGAAAAGAGCATCGGAAGCTTAAGTGGTGCTTTAGAAGGTCTTTTCACTGAGAAAAGAAAATTGACAAAAGATTCAAATTTGTTAAATTAGGAGGAAGAGTCAATATGGTGTATTTGCCATCTGTCAGACACATTAAGTTGAGCAGGGCTGCCAGCCGACCTTCATGGGGTGGGAAGTGCTGGTGGAGAGCTGCTGCTTCCTCCCCTGGGGGCCTAGAACCCTCCATGAAGAAGGCACTGCTCTCTGCTTGGTCTTCCCTGGGAGCTCAGATGATAAAGAGTCCATCTGCATTGCAGGAGACCTGATTTTGATCTCTGGGTCAGGAAGATCCCCCGCGGAATGGAATGACAACCCACTCCAGTATTCTTGCCTGGGAAATCCCATGGACAGAGGACCCTGGGGGGCTACAGTCCCTGGGGACACAAAGAGTTGGACATGACTAAACAACTAAGCACGCATGGATGCATTCAATTTGCCTTTGCCAGTGTCGTTTAGGTGAGAGAGTGGTGGCACCCATTTTCACACTTTCTACTTGAAAATAAGTACTCCTGTCCCTGAGTGCAGCGAGCTGCGAGAGGCCCAGGAGCCTAGATGACCTGCCATTCCTTGGGCGTGCGGTCAGGCCCCACGGAGCAGCCTCTCCCACGTTGGTCTGCAGTTTCAGTGTGCTCCAGTGACCTGGGACGTTCTGTGAAAGCATGAAGCTCCTATGTGGTCTTTATCAACACTTTCTTAGCCCCACTTGAGGTATTTTTATTTAGGAAGGATTTTTATCTCCATACCAAAAAAAAAGGATCCCAAGGGACTCTGTAAACTATTGATACCTGATTCTTGTAGTTGGTATTTTTGCAAAATGTTCCTGTCTCCCAAGACTATCAAGTAATTTATAAGGTCCCCACTGTAAACATTTTCAATTAAACGTCTCATTTTCCATGAATCTTGGAAATAGAAATGTGTAAAGTACGTGATAAAAATGCATTGATGGAAACAGTAACTTATGAATGTGCCTCTGGCTCTGATGAGCTGGGTGTTACTGCCCACTAGTTAAATAGAAAAAAAGGAAGAGTCTAATATGTTTGTTTATTTGCCATCTTTTCAGAAGCTTAAGTGGTGCTTTAGAAGGTCTTTTCACTGAGAAAAGAAAATTGACAAAAGATTCAAATTTGTTAAATTAGGAGGAAGAGTCAATATGGTGTATTTGCCATCTGTCAGACACATTAAGTTGAGCAGGGCTGCCAGCCGACCTTCATGGGGTGGGAAGTGCTGGTGGAGAGCTGCTGCTTCCTCCCCTGGGGGCCTAGAACCCTCCATGAAGAAGGCACTGCTCTCTGCTTGGTCTTCCCTGGGAGCTCAGATGATAAAGAGTCCATCTGCATTGCAGGAGACCTGATTTTGATCTCTGGGTCAGGAAGATCCCCCGCGGAATGGAATGACAACCCACTCCAGTATTCTTGCCTGGGAAATCCCATGGACAGAGGACCCTGGGGGGCTACAGTCCCTGGGGACACAAAGAGTTGGACATGACTAAACAACTAAGCACGCATGGATGCATTCAATTTGCCTTTGCCAGTGTCGTTTAGGTGAGAGAGTGGTGGCACCCATTTTCACACTTTCTACTTGAAAATAAGTACTCCTGTCCCTGAGTGCAGCGAGCTGCGAGAGGCCCAGGAGCCTAGATGACCTGCCATTCCTTGGGCGTGCGGTCAGGCCCCACGGAGCAGCCTCTCCCACGTTGGTCTGCAGTTTCAGTGTGCTCCAGTGACCTGGGACGTTCTGTGAAAGCATGAAGCTCCTATGTGGTCTTTATCAACACTTTCTTAGCCCCACTTGAGGTATTTTTATTTAGGAAGGATTTTTATCTCCATACCAAAAAAAAAGGATCCCAAGGGACTCTGTAAACTATTGATACCTGATTCTTGTAGTTGGTATTTTTGCAAAATGTTCCTGTCTCCCAAGACTATCAAGTAATTTATAAGGTCCCCACTGTAAACATTTTCAATTAAACGTCTCATTTTCCATGAATCTTGGAAATAGAAATGTGTAAAGTACGTGATAAAAATGCATTGATGGAAACAGTAACTTATGAATGTGCCTCTGGCTCTGATGAGCTGGGTGTTACTGCATTAAATACACAAGCAGTCGGTGCCGAGAGACTACTGCCTCATTTCCCTTGTTCTTCAGACCCACAGGAACAGTGTCAGGGCCTTCCTCGTGCTTAGGTGAGGTGGTTTAGAAAAGTCTGGCTGGATCTTGGCCCTGGACTATCACTTGGTCAGTGTGGCATTTTTAGGTACACAGGCCTAAGGGATCTTCAGATATTCATTGGGAAACCCAAACAATGCCAGGCAAAGAGTGGTCCTCCAGCAGCCCCACAGAATGGTGTGGATGCATCTGTCTGCTGAATTCCCAGGTTTCCAAATGTAGAAAGAGCTATTCAGGGAGTTAAACTGTCCAAGCATTTGCTTTACACTCGCTTCACAATGCATTTGTCATAATTTTGCAAAGATGCATTTCCTTCAGAAGAACGGGGCCTGGGAAGCAGTAACTTGGTCTGTCAGGGTATATACCATCTTACAAGGGCTTCCCTGGTAGCTCAGACGGTGAAGAAACTGCCTGAAATGCAGTAGACCCGGGTTCCATCCCTGACTTGGGAAGATCCCTTGGAGGAGAGCGTGGCAACCGATTTCACTCCCCTTGCCTGGAGAATCACATGGACAGAGGAGCCTGGAGGGCTACAGTCTAGGGGACTGGTGTCGACATGACTGAGCGACTAACACACACACATACAATCTGACAAATATCTGCGCCTCTCAGTTGAGTTTTTAGCTTTTGTTTATTTAGGCCCTGGACCTTTTGAGAGTCGCTTTGGACCTTGTCCTGCAGTTTCAGTGTGCTCCAGTGACCTGGGACGTTCTGTGAAAGCATGAAGCTCCTATGTGGTCTTTATCAACACTTTCTTAGCCCCACTTGAGGTATTTTTATTTAGGAAGGATTTTTATCTCCATACCAAAAAAGGATCCCAAGGGACTCTGTAAACTATTGATACCTGATTCTTGTAGTTGGTATTTTTGCAAAATGTTCCTGTCTCCCAAGACTATCAAGTAATTTATAAGGTCCCCACTGTAAACATTTTCAATTAAACGTCTCATTTTCCATGAATCTTGGAAATAGAAATGTGTAAAGTACGTGATAAAAATGCATTGATGGAAACAGTAACTTATGAATGTGCCTCTGGCTCTGATGAGCTGGGTGTTACTGCATTAAATACACAAGCAGTCGGTGCCGAAAACTACTGCCTCATTTCCCTTGTTCTTCAGACCCACAGGAACAGTGTCAGGGCCTTCCTCGTGCTTAGGTGAGGTGGTTTAGAAAAGTCTGGCTGGATCTTGGCCCTGGACTATCACTTGGTCAGTGTGGCATTTTTAGGTACACAGGCCTAAGGGATCTTCAGATATTCATTGGGAAACCCAAACAATGCCAGGCAAAGAGTGGTCCTCCAGCAGCCCCACAGAATGGTGTGGATGCATCTGTCTGCTGAATTCCCAGGTTTCCAAATGTAGAAAGAGCTATTCAGGGAGTTAAACTGTCCAAGCATTTGCTTTACACTCGCTTCACAATGCATTTGTCATAATTTTGCAAAGATGCATTTCCTTCAGAAGAACGGGTCCTGGGAAGCAGTAACTTGGTCTGTCAGGGTATATACCATCTTACAAGGGCTTCCCTGGTAGCTCAGACGGTGAAGAAACTGCCTGAAATGCAGTAGACCCGGGTTCCATCCCTGACTTGGGAAGATCCCTTGGAGGAGAGCGTGGCAACCGATTTCACTCCCCTTGCCTGGAGAATCACATGGACAGAGGAGCCTGGAGGGCTACGTCTAGGGGACTGGTGTCGACATGACTGAGCGACTAACACACACACATACAATCTGACAAATATCTGCGCCTCTCAGTTGAGTTTTTAGCTTTTGTTTATTTAGGCCCTGGACCTTTTGAGAGTCGCTTTGGACCTTGTCCTGAGGAAAATTTGCATATGTTTCTCTCTTTTTTGGTGATTTCTGAGCATGGGATCCTCCTCCTGCCCCACCTTCCAGAGTGCACATAAGGACCCCTCAGTTCTAGGCTTTTGCTAAGACAGTGGTTGGGGTTGTTTCTGAGAACTGAGTGGAGAAATGATAAGCGGTGAACAGAAGTGCGCAGCTGGTTAATGAGCTCTTTATTCCAGTCTCTAATATTTATAGTAAGGTTTTGAATGATACTTTAATTATTTAGATCATGGGTATAGCTAATTATACATGAGTGATTTTAGGGCTCTGACTCCAGCATAGTTATGCTGTAGGTGGCTCATGTTCTATTTCCCTTTTCGAGAAAAAATGAAGTACTTTAAATTTTCAGTAAAGTTTTAATTGGGACGCAAGGTGGCCCGGTAAGCACAGCTTTAGGACAGGACTTCTCCAAATTTGTTGGCCAAGACCAGAGAACATCATAAGGGAAGATGCACAGGCTTTGAAGTTTGAGTCCAGATTTCAATTTATTAGCTGCTTGATTAGAGCACGTTGCTTAATATGTTTGGGGGCCTCAGTTTCCTCATCTGTAAAGTGGAATTCACAAGGGTACCAGGGTTCTTGTGCAAGTTAACTGAGATGGTACGTGAGAAAACCAGATGTAGCATAGTGTCTGACACATTGTTTATGTTCACTCGATATGTTTAATCGTACAGTATACTTGCCTGATGATCTGAACTTGTAGTTTCATGCTTGTCCTTCTAAAAGAGTGGTACTGATAAACAGAGGCTGGCCAGTTGACCGTCCACTTCTAAACATTCCAGCTTGTCTCTCTTCTGCTATCGGGTCTTAATCAGCTAATAAGCAGGATAACTTAGAGGTATTATAAATTTGGCCAAAAAGTCTTGCTTTTTATGGCTTTATTTGTATGTGTATGTATAAGCCTTTCATCCAGGGGCTGTAGATAAATATTTATAAATACATTCACATCTGGCATGACAGAGTCTCTTTGCTTTTGATTTATTTCACATATCATACTCCCATTTCTAAGTGTTAGGTAACCCAGTGACTCTGTCTCAGCTGTTGTCATCAAAATCTAGAATTAAACCCAGTTGTTCAACCTCAGCACAATGAGAAGAACCTGCCATCTAATAACCTTTTTGAGACTTGGAAGCATAAATGTGTTTTTTCTTTGTAGGATCCTTTTGCTTGGCTGTTGTTGTGGCTGATGGTGGATTCTCCTGCTTAGATTACACATTGCTGTCGATTTGGCAGGCTGGCTGTATTTTACATAAGTGCTTCAGTGATGCCTACTTCTTCACTAGAAATAAATCAAAATGTGGGGAAAGGAGTGTAAATTGTAGCTGTCTTAGCAAGGAAGGCCATCCAAGTAGCTTGCAAAGAGACCTTGATGGATGAAAGAAACAGCAGGCTGGAGTCTAGTCTGGGGTGGGGGTGGGGTCTAATCGCAAAGCCATGACTATTGGCAGATGTGTGATGTTGAGGGATGGGCTTCTGTTTTACCTGTGACTCAGTTGTACTGTCTATACAATGAGAGCTGAAACTGCATTCTGAATTCTCAGCCTCTTTTGATTCTTGGAACCCCTCTGATCACTTGATGAAAGCCATGCCCCAGCTCTACACGTGTGTGTGCATGTGTGCGTGCGTGTGTGTGTGCATATGGCATATTCCCAGACAGTTTCACAGGGTCTCACTTACCGCTTCCCACCCCATTCAGAGATACCCTGGTGGTGTGCAGAACCTTCATTGAGAGCTCCCTTGAAGTGTTAGCTTCAGGCCATATTTGGCTCCACATCTCTCCCGCAGTCTCCTGCTTAAATGATTGACCTCTGTGGTCAGGATCCCTTTGTTGTGTCTTAAGTTTATCGTCACAGCGGTGGATTTGGGGATGCTGTTGCAGTTGACATTTTGAAATGACTGGCCTTCGAATCCAAGCTGAAATTTGCTCTCCCTTGTGAGGATTCCGAGGACCAGTGCAGAATTAAAGATGCTTGGAAAGTGCCAAGGCACACCTAGATTTAGCTTAGACTGATTTCAAGCATCAGGTTTGTTCGTTGATTGTGATGGGGCTGGTTTTGGGGAGAGAATGTGTGCGTGGAGATACTGAATACTAGGATTCGAACCGCACTTCTTTTCTGCTTTCCCAGTTGTCTTTCCTATGACCACCTCCATGACATAGTAGTGTTTCCTTTTTCTGCTCCTTAAGATAAAGTTCCTAATAAAATTTTTCCAACTTATATTTGTAAGGTACCTAATTCTTTGAGAGGTTTTTGTATTTGGAAACTGAGCTAGTTTGTTCAAGATGTTAAGAAGGTTGTTGCTGACTGTTCATGAGATTTGGGGGCTGGTTTGGGGTATGCAAAGGAGCCAGACACAATTTAGCGACTAAACAACAATAACAACAAATGCGAGAATCAGGACAGGGGAGTGAAAGCTTGTGGCTTTTGTGAAAATGATTTCCTCTTTAAAATGAAATGCTACCTCTGCTTGTGATTATAGAAAAATTTCTTTCCTCACAAAACTGCACAGAGCACTTTTCAGGAACCATTTCTTTTTTACTTTCAGGTCAACCCTGTGGAGTAGATACAGTTAGTATTCCTGTTTTGCAAATGGAAAAAAAAACAAAACAAAACTAGTATTCCTCTTTTGCAAATGGAAAAAAAAAAAACCCGAAACACAGAGGGGTTAAGTAACTTACCCAAGGTCACACAGCTTCAGAGTGATTACGCTGTGCTTGAACCCAAGTCCATCTGAATACAGAGCTTACCCTCTCACTAATACCCTGGGCTGTCTTGGAACATTCTTATGCTGGAGAAGGAGTTGGGGATGTCAGTCCTTTTAAGCATAAAGGAAATGGAACCAGGGGATCAGAGTTGCAAATCTTATAGCCTGGATTCAATCCCAACCCGGGAGTCCCCACCTAGTCCTTTGGCCTCTTCCAGCGCATCTGCAGCTCCAGACTTCCTAAGCTTTGTGTCCTCTCTGGCCTTACCGGGCTCCCACATCTTCCAGGGACCAGTCCAGACTTCATCACATTCACCATGATAAATCCTCTTCTTTCTGGTCCAACAGTTCTGTTTACAATGCTTCATTTTTCTTTTCTTTGCTCTCCCTTGTGAGGAAAGTAATAAAGATGCTTGGAAAGTGCCAAGGCACACCTAGATTTAGCTTAGACTGATTTCAAGCATCAGGTTTGTTCGTTGATTGTGATGGGGCTGGTTTTGGGGAGAGAATGTGTGCGTGGAGATACTGAATACTAGGATTCGAACCACACTTCTTTTCTGCTTTCCCAGTTGTCTTTCCTATGACCACCTCCATGACATAGTAGTGTTTCCTTTTTCTGCTCCTTAAGATAAAGTTCCTAATAAAATTTTTCCAACTTATATTTGTAAGGTACCTAATTCTTTGAGAGGTTTTTGTATTTGGAAACTGAGCTAGTTTGTTCAAGATGTTAAGAAGGTTGTTGCTGACTGTTCATGAGATTTGGGGGCTGGTTTGGGGTATGCAAAGGAGCCAGACACAATTTAGCGACTAAACAACAATAACAACAAATGCGAGAATCAGGACAGGGGAGTGAAAGCTTGTGGCTTTTGTGAAAATGATTTCCTCTTTAAAATGAAATGCTACCTCTGCTTGTGATTATAGAAAAATTTCTTTCCTCACAAAACTGCACAGAGCACTTTTCAGGAACCATTTCTTTTTTACTTTCAGGTCAACCCTGTGGAGTAGATACAGTTAGTATTCCTGTTTTGCAAATGGAAAAAAAAAACAAAACAAAACTAGTATTCCTCTTTTGCAAATGGAAAAAAAAAAAACCCGAAACACAGAGGGGTTAAGTAACTTACCCAAGGTCACACAGCTTCAGAGTGATTACGCTGTGCTTGAACCCAAGTCCATCTGAATACAGAGCTTACCCTCTCACTAATACCCTGGGCTGTCTTGGAACATTCTTATGCTGGAGAAGGAGTTGGGGATGTCAGTCCTTTTAAGCATAAAGGAAATGGAACCAGGGGATCAGAGTTGCAAATCTTATAGCCTGGATTCAATCCCAACCCGGGAGTCCCCACCTAGTCCTTTGGCCTCTTCCAGCGCATCTGCAGCTCCAGACTTCCTAAGCTTTGTGTCCTCTCTGGCCTTACCGGGCTCCCACATCTTCCAGGGACCAGTCCAGACTTCATCACATTCACCATGATAAATCCTCTTCTTTCTGGTCCAACAGTTCTGTTTACAATGCTTCATTTTTCTTTTTCTTTTGAAGCTTTGTGTTCTGTATTGGAGAATTGTTGCTTAACAGTGCTGTGTTAGTTTTAGATATACAGCACAGTGACTCAGTTATATATGTATGTATATATATATATATATATATATATATATCCATGTGCTTTTTATGTGTCTATTCTTTTTTAAATCCTTTTCCCATTTACGTTGTTTCAGCATATGAGGCGAGTTCCCTGTCCTCATTTGCTTACCCATTTTAAATGCAGCAGTGTGTACAGGTTAGTCCCAAAGAGAATGTGAAAATGTTAGTTGCTCAATTGTGTCCGACTCTTTGAGACCCTGTGGACTGTAGCCTACCAGACCCCTCTTGTCCATTGAATTCTCCAGGCAAGAATACTGGAGTGGGTTGCCATTTCCCTTCCAGGGCGTCTTCCCCACCCAGAGATCCAACCCAGATCTCCTGCGTTGCAGGTAGATTCTTTACTGTCGAACCCAAGCTTCCTAAGTATTCCTTCCCCCAACCCTTCCCTCACTGGTAACCATAAGTTTGTTCTCTAAGTGTGTGATTCTGTTTCTGTTCTTTCCATAGCTTTTATCTATTCCTCTTACCCCTCTTCACTCCTTCCCAGATTTTTCTAACTTTTCCCCTGTTTTTCACCATTTTACCACTTTATGCAACATCATTCTCTTCTTTTTCTACTTTTGATTTACATTTTTCTTTCTTTATTTTATTTTTATTTTTCCTTTACAGAGTTTTGTTGTTTACTGCTGTATGTAAACCTGATTCAGTCATATGTATACACTTGACCCCTCCCATGTTAAAGAATGTCTGTGCTTGAGCCATCTGAATACAGAGCTTACCCTCTCACTAATACCCTGGGCTGTCTTGGAACATTCTTATGCTGGAGAAGGAGTTGGGGATGTCAGTCCTTTTAAGCATAAAGGAAATGGAACCAGGGGATCAGAGTTGCAAATCTTATAGCCTGGATTCAATCCCAACCCGGGAGTCCCCACCTAGTCCTTTGGCCTCTTCCAGCGCATCTGCAGCTCCAGACTTCCTAAGCTTTGTGTCCTCTCTGGCCTTACCGGGCTCCCACATCTTCCAGGGACCAGTCCAGACTTCATCACATTCACCATGATAAATCCTCTTCTTTCTGGTCCAACAGTTCTGTTTACAATGCTTCATTTTTCTTTTTCTTTTGAAGCTTTGTGTTCTGTATTGGAGAATTGTTGCTTAACAGTGCTGTGTTAGTTTTAGATATACAGCACAGTGACTCAGTTATATATGTATGTATATATATATATATATATATATATATATATATCCATGTGCTTTTTATGTGTCTATTCTTTTTTAAATCCTTTTCCCATTTACGTTGTTTCAGCATATGAGGCGAGTTCCCTGTCCTCATTTGCTTACCCATTTTAAATGCAGCAGTGTGTACAGGTTAGTCCCAAAGAGAATGTGAAAATGTTAGTTGCTCAATTGTGTCCGACTCTTTGAGACCCTGTGGACTGTAGCCTACCAGACCCCTCTTGTCCATTGAATTCTCCAGGCAAGAATACTGGAGTGGGTTGCCATTTTCCCTTCCAGGGCGTCTTCCCCACCCAGAGATCCAACCCAGATCTCCTGCGTTGCAGGTAGATTCTTTACTGTCGAACCCAAGCTTCCTAAGTATTCCTTCCCCCAACCCTTCCCTCACTGGTAACCATAAGTTTGTTCTCTAAGTGTGTGATTCTGTTTCTGTTCTTTCCATAGCTTTTATCTATTCCTCTTACCCCTCTTCACTCCTTCCCAGATTTTTCTAACTTTTCCCCTGTTTTTCACCATTTTACCACTTTATGCAACATCATTCTCTTCTTTTTCTACTTTTGATTTACATTTTTCTTTCTTTATTTTATTTTTATTTTTCCTTTACAGAGTTTTGTTGTTTACTGCTGTATGTAAACCTGATTCAGTCATATGTATACACTTGACCCCTCCCATGTTAAAGAATGTCTAACACAAGAGTTTCTATACGTTTTACATAAATGGAGGTAAAACCATGCAGAGCTTTTCTTCTTCTTTTGTTACTTAGACAATTTGCAGAAAGCCATCTATCCTTTTGGGGTTGTGGTACAACTTGTCAAAACACAGGCAAAGGCAACATGCAGGGGTCATAACTGTTCACATTGGCTGCCTTTATGGCCAGAATAGATCACTGTGGCTATAGCAATTATGAGGCAATCCATATCAGTTGTTGAGAAGTGCCATTGTGACCCAAGAGGACCGTATTCTTCCTTTTATATGGCATTGACTAGATTTTTTCCCCAAAATTTTATACTTGAAGCCTCCACGGTGCTTTATGAAGTATGTCTGTTGTAGTCCTGCTTAATAACAGTACTAGGACAGATAGGAAGATTTCAGACATTATACCCATATTTTCATTCATGGAGGTAAGGTATACAGCCTCCTGTGTGCCAGAAATTGGTGGGATAATTATAAAAATGAAACCTGACTTTTGGCCCAAATAACTCCAGTCATCAAATATTAGTTGAGCAGTTATTACACATGCAGAACCCTACTTGATGAAATGTTGGAGAAAAGCTAACATGTTCCCTACACTCAGAAGAATTGCAGTCTCACAGCATAGCCAGAAATTAATTAAAAAAAAAAAAACAAAGAACATAAAATTATGTCTCTGATATCTGTTTTAAAGAAGGGTTATACTAAAGATTTGGAAGAAGGTTTTAACCAAAGAGAAGGTGGCTAACTCAGAAGACCATAGAAGATATTGTTTAGAAACTGATGATTGAATTAAGATGTGAAAGATGGATAGGTGTTCACTCAGTTGAATCAGAGATGAGAAAATACTAGGTTGGCCAAAAAGCTTGTTCCAGTTTCCCCATAATATCTTACAGAAAACGCAAATTAACTTTTTGGCCAACCCAATAGATGGGATAGGGCAGTATGTGCAAAGGCCCAGTGGCAAGGGAGAGGGGTTGATACAGTGGAAGCATGAGATTAGAGAAGGCTGAAGATGTCAGACGAGACTAGAGATCAGCAGGGCAAATTGAGGTCATCTAGGTTGTGTTGAGGATCTTAGTACTCTTTATCTCATGGACAGTAGGAAGCTCCTGGGAGGCCAGGACCAGAGGGAATCAGATTTGTTTCTCAGTAAGATCACTGTAGTATTTGAGTGGAAAAATAGATTGGAGAATATGAGTGGAAAGGAGAAAGAAGTTTAGCAGAGATTCAAGAGTTTAGACCACATGATAGGGCCTATCATAGAGGAAGAGCAGTAAGAAGCCCCCAAAGTGAGGCATCAAGTAACTTAAGAGTTAGGCGGAGATCCAGCCTGTTTGGCTGGATTCATAAATGACTTGGATTCAACTGGGTGGGATTTTATTGGTAAAATAGCTGGGGTTAGGGATGTGATTGAGAGAGAGAGAGAGAGAGAGAGAAACCAGGAGTAAAAACTATCAGGGAAAACCCAGGCGGTGACCACAGAACAGTAAGCACACGGATGAGAGGGATGATAGAACCGTGTGTGCATGCTCAGTCAATTGTGGGTGGTAGCCCGCAGGCTCCTCTGTCCCTGGGGTTCTTCAGCCTAGGATATCGGAGTGGGTTGCCTTGCCTTCCTCCAGGAGACCCAGGGATGGAACACATGTCTCTTAGATCTCCTGCAGAGGCAGGCAGGTTCTTTACCACTGGCAGACTTGGGAAACACTGACAGCCACAAACTGATAGAATATTGAAGGGGCCTCTCACGTGCACAGCACCTTATCCGTGACCCAGCAGTGGACATTATCATCTCTTCAAGGCTGGTGGGCAACACAGTTTGCCATATTTGTCCACAGCTTATCAAAACGAGGCTGAATCTTTATACACACTTATAGAGATGAACTGAATGGGAGAAATGACAGAGTAAGGAAATGACATTGGTGATATTTATGATTAGATTTTATTGCCATTTAATGTGCCCTTACTGCATGCTCGGCCCTTCGCTAACTCATTTCATCTGCCCAGTGACCCTTGAAATGGACATAAAGCTGCCCATAAAACAGATGAGTGAACTGAACCTTAAGGAGTTGACTTAGCTTGCCCGCCGTCATAGCATGTGAATGAGGAAGCCTGGGAATAAAGAGCCCAGAGCCAGGCCTGTGTAGGTGCCAAAGATCCTTTTCTTGGTTGATGCACATGTTGTAGAAACATGTCAGGCTTTTTGCTTTAGCTCGTGGCAAACTCTGTCGCAGTTTGTTTCCTGTAAGTGTACCCACATAGAGAAGTGAACTTGCCCAGGCTCCTCAGCTCATCGTGGAGGAATGTTAGCCCCAAACAGTTTATAAACCCTTTGAGCATAGGTTCCATTGCACTGAAGTCACCCTATGAGTCAGGGCCCTTCAGACAGAGGTGTTTGTATCTTCAGTCTCCACACACAGGATAATTCTCATTAAAAGGCCTTCCCATTAAAGACAGTAAGGTGGAGCCACTCTCCCGGGTGTGTGCACATTTTTTAAGAAAAATATTCTTGCTTCGATAGAAGCCCCTGCTATCCAGAGATTTCCTATTTGCTGTGATTCTTTTTTAATCTTTTATAGTTGAATGCTTTCGAATCGGCCTCAGATTACAAGACTGAAATTCATTTCCTTGAACTTTATTTAACAGGGCCACTGAATCATTCTGAGAGAATCATTTAAATTAATATGAAGCAATACAGTGTTAAAGGGGGAAAAATTCACTCTAATTCCCTATTTCAGAATTTCTCAAGACCTCTGTCCTGGGCCTCGACACCCAGATAGTGTGCGGCCCAGGCGGCCTGAGAAGCCTTCACACGTCCTAAATTCACACTTTCAGGCTTTGAGGGCTCCTGTAAAAGGAACTCGCCCTACACTCGCCGTGCCCTCTGGTCATTCACCAGTGAACCCTGGTTAAATGTGAAAAATCTGGGAAGAAAAAAAAAAAAGCCTAGAGTGGGAGGTGGAGGTTTTTGCATCCCAGGCGATAATTCACCCCAAGCTGTGTTAGTTTCAGATGAGACAGCTTGTATGAAAATTTTGGAGTCCCGGAGAACAACAATAACAAAAATTAACAAATGGCAGGATGAGTAGCAGAAGGGAGAATCAAGCATATGTTGCTCATTTGAAATGTAGTTTCATTAAAAATCTTTTCCATTGCACCCTGAAACAATCTGTCCTTGCCAGATAGTGCATTGGACACAGAAAGCCCGTTCCCTCTGCTTGCTTTCCTAGTTGTAAGGCAGCCCTTTAGAAACAAGAGCTCAGTGGCTAGAGGCCAAAAAAAAAAAAAAAAGTCATCTTGTCTTTGGAAGTAAAATAAAGGTTGGGAGTGGGGGGCAGCCTGGGCCCCATCCCACCACATACCAGCAGTGGCAAGCCGCACTCGGCTGTTTGTGTTCAGTCAACACTAATCAATAAACATCTGTTGGGATGAGCATCGGTGCCTCTTTACGATTCATTATGCTTCGTTAGGAATTGGTTTTGTCTTCAAGGGAAGGAAAAAAATCTCATGTAATTAAAGAATAGTATCTTATGCTCCCATATTTTTCCCCCTAAAGACCTAAATTCTTTTAAGGCCATTATTTACAGTACATTTATCTGTATTTAAATGTAGCTACTTTTCCTTGAAAAGACCATCTGCTCATCAAGACCATCCCCTCTCGTCCTCCCAGAGGTGCCCGTGGCAGAGCAGTGGTGTTCGCCGAGGACTGCGGTTAAATGAAAATGCATGAGACGTGAATTAGACGGAGGACAGGGACCCAGCACAGTGGTGTCCTGTCCTGTCCTGGGTTGAGGAGGTGGGGGTAAGGGAACGTGAAGTTTGCTGGACAGAGAGGAGCATTTGAAGTGACAGTCCTTGGCAATGGCTTTACCAAAGAGAGGTAAAATATTGGAAATTCTCAAGGCTGGTTAACTACAGTGATCCTTTCGCAGTGCTTATTGTAGACCATTTAAGTGGCCCCTGCAGGATCTGGCAGGCGGAGCATTTTGCTATTTTCCTTTTGAGAAAATACCTTGCTGTTGAGGAAATGCTAGTATAAAGGATGTAGCTATAGTCGTGTAGGTCACCTTAAAGGCCCTCTGAGTTTATCCCTGCTGAGGGCAGTGTCCTCAGGTGAACTTAACAAAGTGTATCTATGGCACACAAGTGTACAGATCAAGCCTGAAGTCGCTGGTAATGGCCCCAGATTATGTGGAGCACAGTTACTGTTCCCGTTAGTGTAACATTTATTTAGCCAGAGCTCTTGGTGAACTGAAAAGCAGTCGAGGGCTTCAGAAAGGGGAGGGCACAGCAGAAATCAAGGTGAAATTCAAGGATTAGTGTGATATTGACATTTTCTTTTCCACTTAACTCATGCTAGAGTCCCCAAATACAGAGCTGTAGGGCCTGTTTGGTATGAATAAAAGCTTTCTTTGAGAAACACTCTTAAAGAAATTTGTCTAAAGCCTTATATAACATACATGTGGAGGAAATGAACAGATTAAGTACAATGTGATGAACTTTTTGTTTGAATAATGGAGTGACAATTAGAATAAAAAATAATTACACATTCTCTAGCTGCCCAGCACTTACGCATAGAGGTCATGCATCTGTGTATGTGGATACAAAGGATTTTTTGTTGTTGTGCACGGAAGTGAGGGATAATTACGCTAACCAAAAAAAAAAATGTGTTTGTGCAAAAAGTTAAATGTGCAAACAGTATGTGAAATATGGATTTCTCCTCCCATCTAGCTGACCTATTCTTTGGCTCCATATTTCCCAAAATGTGTTTGACAAAGTACTTGTCTGTCAGGATGCTTAGCCACATTGAAAGGTGGTAAGCCCCCTGTGAGGCATGTTTGGGAAATGTTACACTCTTAGACATTCACAGGCTCTCTCAGCGTCTTAAAGGCACCGAGAAATCTAGCAGTAAATAAACAACTAGAGCTTTGCTGAATTCCAGCGTCTCTCAAACTTGTTTGACAAGCTAACCCTTCTGTTCACAGAGCGTGTTTTCACATCATTCAGCACAAGTGTCTGTGGAAACACTCTTTGGCAAATGGTGACCCACAGTGGTGTCTTGTAGGCTTGGGTAGCGGATGATCGTGGTGGGGAGCGATGGATTAAAAGTGCCGAGACGCTGTTTCTGTGGGTATCCAGGAGGATGGAGGGCCTCGATAGGAAACTGCAGCGCTATATCACCAGAGGCACCGTGAGGGTGCTGGAGTCTGACCTTTGGAGTCACAGATGAAGGATTGCTTCTTGGTGGAACGGCCTTCCTATAAGAGATACCCCAATGGTGTATCTCTGGGTTGTGTTTTCCTGTAGCCCATTCCCCTGTGATGAAACTAGATTTTAAATGGGTCTGGGCTTCCTGAACAGCTTAAGGTTCACATAGGTTTTTGCCCTCTTGCTGGAGAGAGACTCTTGGTGAACTGAAAAGCAGTCGAGGGCTTGGGGGTTTCAAGGATTAGGGGAATACATTTTCTTTTCCACTTAACTCATGCTAGAGTCCCCAAATACAGAGCTGTAGGGCCTGTTTGGTATGAATAAAAGCTTTCTTTGAGAAACACTCTTAAAGAAATTTGTCTAAAGCCTTATATAACATACATGTGGAGGAAATGAACAGATTAAGTACAATGTGATGAACTTTTTGTTTGAATAATGGAGTGACAATTAGAATAAAAAATAATTACACATTCTCTAGCTGCCCAGCACTTACGCATAGAGGTCATGCATCTGTGTATGTGGATACAAAGGATTTTTTGTTGTTGTGCACGGAAGTGAGGGATAATTACGCTAACCAAAAAAAAAAAATGTGTTTGTGCAAAAAGTTAAATGTGCAAACAGTATGTGAAATATGGATTTCTCCTCCCATCTAGCTGACCTATTCTTTGGCTCCATATTTCCCAAAATGTGTTTGACAAAGTACTTGTCTGTCAGGATGCTTAGCCACATTGAAAGGTGGTAAGCCCCCTGTGAGGCATGTTTGGGAAATGTTACACTCTTAGACATTCACAGGCTCTCTCAGCGTCTTAAAGGCACCGAGAAATCTAGCAGTAAATAAACAACTAGAGCTTTGCTGAATTCCAGCGTCTCTCAAACTTGTTTGACAAGCTAACCCTTCTGTTCACAGAGCGTGTTTTCACATCATTCAGCACAAGTGTCTGTGGAAACACTCTTTGGCAAATGGTGACCCACAGTGGTGTCTTGTAGGCTTGGGTAGCGGATGATCGTGGTGGGGAGCGATGGATTAAAAGTGCCGAGACGCTGTTTCTGTGGGTATCCAGGAGGATGGAGGGCCTCGATAGGAAACTGCAGCGCTATATCACCAGAGGCACCGTGAGGGTGCTGGAGTCTGACCTTTGGAGTCACAGATGAAGGATTGCTTCTTGGTGGAACGGCCTTCCTATAAGAGATACCCCAATGGTGTATCTCTGGGTTGTGTTTTCCTGTAGCCCATTCCCCTGTGATGAAACTAGATTTTAAATGGGTCTGGGCTTCCTGAACAGCTTAAGGTTCACATAGGTTTTTGCCCTCTTGCTGGAGAGATGTTCACTTTATCAAAATCCCTCAGTTTATAGTGTGAAATCAAATTGAAACAGTGTGATCTCACTACCTGCAGCCGAATGTCCTGACTGCCTGACCTTTGTAGGAAGGCAGGCCGTTGAGGTTAGCAGTGTGTGTGAGTCACTCAGTCATGTCTGACTCTTTGTGACCCCACGGACTGTAGCCCGCCAGGCCCCTCTGTCCATGGGATTCTCCAGGCAAGAGTACTGGGGTGAGTTGCCATTCCCTTTCCCAGAGGTTGGCAGTGGGTACCACCTAAAGGACCTTTGCCTTCCACAGCCTTCCATACATATTAAAAATGCCTCCTTAGAAAGAGAGGTGCTGTTTTTCCTTTATTTCAGTGTCCCTGAAAACTGATGGAGGAGGAAAATTTCCCACATACCCTTGGTCCTGTAGAATAGTTGTCATTCAGTTGTAAGTCATGCCTGGCCCTGCGGCCTCTTGGACTCTAGCCCACCTTGCTCCTCTATCCTTCACTCTCTCCCAGTTTCCTCAGAGTCACGTGCCTTGAATAGGTGATGCTGTCTAACCAGCTTATCCACTGCTGCCCCTTCTCCTCTTGCTTTCAGCCTCTCCCGGCATCAGAGTTTTTTTGTTGCTTATATTCTGCTTTGTTGGATCGAAGTGACATTCTTTGCAATGCTATTGTGAGAGATGGGGTTATAGGTCCTAGAACATCCTGATTATTTCTTTGTTCTTTATTCTTCCTTCCTTTCTGTTTTCACGGTATCTCATTCTTACCATTCTGTTTGTTTTATCTTTTTTTCTTTGCCCCCTCCCCTACCCTTCCTTCTCATGTTCCCCTCTCTTTTCCTTCTTTTTTTAAATCTTCTCTTCCCTGTCCTTCCCTAATAAAGAATTATGGTAGGGCTTCCTTGGTAGTTCAGTGAGTAAAGAGTTCGCCTTGAAATGCAGGGGGCACCAGTTTGATCCCTGGCCTGGGAAGATCCCACATGCCGCACAGCGGCTGGACCGGTGTGTCCAATTACGAGCCAGTGCTCTCGAGTGCATGCACCATGAGCCAATGCTCTGCAATGAGAGAGGCCATTGCGATGGGAGGCCCACACAGGCTAAAGAATAAAGATGGGTGAAATAAATAAATAAATAAATAAATAAAAGAGGCCAAAGTTAAAAAAAAAAAGAAAGAAAGAATTATGGTAGCTTTAAATACCTCGGATGGTATTTTGTCGCATTCCTTAGCTATACCAAGTTTACCCTGGAAGCATGGAAACAGAGCTGCATCTGAGAACCATGCTCATTCTTGTATTTTTTGTTTATTTTTATCCTTCTTTATTCTTTGGCCTATGTGGGCCTCCCGTTGCAGTGGCCTCTTTCACTGCAGAGTACCAGCTCTGGGCGCATGCACTCCAGAGCACTGACTTATAATTGGACACACCAGACCAGCTGTACCGTGGCACTTGGGATCTTACTTGGCCAGGGATCGAACCAGTGCCTCCTGCATTTCCAGGCGGGCTCTTTACCCACTGGACCACCCACCAGGGAAGCCCACCATGCTCAGTCTCAATGTACATATTTGCTAAGCTATCACCAACCATTTAAAAACAATGTGCGTTAGAATTTTACCCAGCTTTTGTCAGGTTTTTAGGCTATCATTGGTTCTTTTCGATCAAGTTCAGTGTGTGTGGTTGCCAGGTTATGTCTTACCTGACAGTTCCTGGCTGTAGTGGAAGCAAAGGTGAAATGCAGTCAAGGTTTGCCCTGGAAGCCCCAGACCTGGGGACTAAGAAGGGCCCTTTCTCCCTTCCCCACCGTCTTGGTCTTAGCCCACTAGAAAGTTGAGTACTACGGTCACTCCTGGGTGGAGACCTCTGTTATAGTGGGAATTCTTTGCAGGCTCCCACAGCAGTGTAGCTGTTCTGTCTGCCACTTCTGAGGGTAGCCTTGCTTGGCCTCCTTTGCCTGTGGTGACATCTTCTCAGAGACCCTTCTGTCAGTTCAGCGGTTTTGCCTGCACATTCTTTCCATTCATCTAGTCTAGAAAGGCCTTTAAAAGAATGACATGTTCCCTTGTGGTCTCCTTCCCCAGTCCTTGTTTGCCTGTTTTTGGTGACCAGTGCTCTCGGTGCATGCACCATGAGCCAATGCTCTGCAATGAGAGAGGCCATTGCGATGGGAGGCCCACACAGGCTAAAGAATAAAGATGGGTGAAATAAATAAATAAATAAATAAATAAAAGAGGCCAAAGTTAAAAAAAAAAAGAAAGAAAGAATTATGGTAGCTTTAAATACCTCGGATGGTATTTTGTCGCATTCCTTAGCTATACCAAGTTTACCCTGGAAGCATGGAAACAGAGCTGCATCTGAGAACCATGCTCATTCTTGTATTTTTTGTTTATTTTTATCCTTCTTTATTCTTTGGCCTATGTGGGCCTCCCGTTGCAGTGGCCTCTTTCACTGCAGAGTACCAGCTCTGGGCGCATGCACTCCAGAGCACTGACTTATAATTGGACACACCAGACCAGCTGTACCGTGGCACTTGGGATCTTACTTGGCCAGGGATCGAACCAGTGCCTCCTGCATTTCCAGGCGGGCTCTTTACCCACTGGACCACCCACCAGGGAAGCCCACCATGCTCAGTCTCAATGTACATATTTGCTAAGCTATCACCAACCATTTAAAAACAATGTGCGTTAGAATTTTACCCAGCTTTTGTCAGGTTTTTAGGCTATCATTGGTTCTTTTCGATCAAGTTCAGTGTGTGTGGTTGCCAGGTTATGTCTTACCTGACAGTTCCTGGCTGTAGTGGAAGCAAAGGTGAAATGCAGTCAAGGTTTGCCCTGGAAGCCCCAGACCTGGGGACTAAGAAGGGCCCTTTCTCCCTTCCCCACCGTCTTGGTCTTAGCCCACTAGAAAGTTGAGTACTACGGTCACTCCTGGGTGGAGACCTCTGTTATAGTGGGAATTCTTTGCAGGCTCCCACAGCAGTGTAGCTGTTCTGTCTGCCACTTCTGAGGGTAGCCTTGCTTGGCCTCCTTTGCCTGTGGTGACATCTTCTCAGAGACCCTTCTGTCAGTTCAGCGGTTTTGCCTGCACATTCTTTCCATTCATCTAGTCTAGAAAGGCCTTTAAAAGAATGACATGTTCCCTTGTGGTCTCCTTCCCCAGTCTGGCTGTTGGTTTTCTGCGCAACCACTTTGATTTGCTTTTTCTAGCTAGATCATTCTTTTTTGGCAGAGCAGAAAGCAGGAAATTAGAAGCTGATTCACCTTCTTTTCTGATGATCTAGTTGCATTTGCTGATGAAAGGATATTTAATATTTATAGTTTTGAATATCGACCTTAATATAAAGTTAGTTATAGTCCTGGATATTGTATTGTGTGAGCTGGGAGTTGGATTTTACTTAATCCTCTTTAAAAAGATTGCTTTCAGAATCACTCAGAGGTGTGGATTTGTCTAATAAACTTAAACCCCACTGCTAGGTTCAACTTGGAAAATCTTCCCCCTCTGTTCCTAAAGATAGCAGAGAGTTGATCACTCATAGTTGTATTAATGCAAAATCTGAAATTATGTTATGGCACCAACAAATTTTATTCTCTTGCTCCAAGAGAACACAATTCTGCAAGAGACCAAATAAGTTAAATAGTAAATGCTGTCCTCTCTTAAATAATATTCTCTTATAGTAAATGTATAAAGCAAGGAAGAAGCTGTTCCTGTAGCTCTTTGAGATTTAGTGGACCATTATATACTCACATATAAATGCATGTGTATGTCTCAGATACATCTCCTTAATGGAGTCTATAGTTTCTATCAACACAGATACCTGCCATCCATATGTTGTATTTCATGCTGTGTTCTGCTAGACAGCTTAAAGCCTAACAAATTTAGGAAGAAATGTTTAATAAAAATGTACACTATTGATTTCTGTCATAATGTAAGCGTTCTTTGGCTAACTCTATGATATACTGGCCTTCGGATCTTCCTATAATTAGATATTTCCCAAGAGGGGACTAAGAAGGGCCCTTTCTCCCTTCCCCACCGTCCACCCACTAGAAAGTTGAGTACTACGGTCACTCCTGGGTGGAGACCTCTGTTATAGTGGGAATTCTTTGCAGGCTCCCACAGCAGTGTAGCTGTTCTGTCTGCCACTTCTGAGGGTAGCCTTGCTTGGCCTCCTTTGCCTGTGGTGACATCTTCTCAGAGACCCTTCTGTCAGTTCAGCGGTTTTGCCTGCACATTCTTTCCATTCATCTAGTCTAGAAAGGCCTTTAAAAGAATGACATGTTCCCTTGTGGTCTCCTTCCCCAGTCTGGCTGTTGGTTTTCTGCGCAACCACTTTGATTTGCTTTTTCTAGCTAGATCATTCTTTTTTGGCAGAGCAGAAAGCAGGAAATTAGAAGCTGATTCACCTTCTTTTCTGATGATCTAGTTGCATTTGCTGATGAAAGGATATTTAATATTTATAGTTTTGAATATCGACTTTAATATAAAGTTAGTTATAGTCCTGGATATTGTATTGTGTGAGCTGGGAGTTGGATTTTACTTAATCCTCTTTAAAAAGATTGCTTTCAGAATCACTCAGAGGTGTGGATTTGTCTAATAAACTTAAACCCCACTGCTAGGTTCAACTTGGAAAATCTTCCCCCTCTGTTCCTAAAGATAGCAGAGAGTTGATCACTCATAGTTGTATTAATGCAAAATCTGAAATTATGTTATGGCACCAACAAATTTTATTCTCTTGCTCCAAGAGAACACAATTCTGCAAGAGACCAAATAAGTTAAATAGTAAATGCTGTCCTCTCTTAAATAATATTCTCTTATAGTAAATGTATAAAGCAAGGAAGAAGCTGTTCCTGTAGCTCTTTGAGATTTAGTGGACCATTATATACTCACATATAAATGCATGTGTATGTCTCAGATACATCTCCTTAATGGAGTCTATAGTTTCTATCAACACAGATACCTGCCATCCATATGTTGTATTTCATGCTGTGTTCTGCTAGACAGCTTAAAGCCTAACAAATTTAGGAAGAAATGTTTAATAAAAATGTACACTATTGATTTCTGTCATAATGTAAGCGTTCTTTGGCTAACTCTATGATCTACTTGCCTTAAGACCTTCCTATAATTAGATATTTCCCAAGATTTGAAGTTAATAGAACAGAATGTCAGAAACTGTCTTCCGTACCCCAACCCTGAGAACATCATTTTCCCCTGAATAAGACTGTTTGCTCTGATAGATTTTATCCTGATGGTAATTTGATTTATGGGACTGATGTTGAATTTCTTCCTTTCAAATTTATGGTCTGCTAGATTTCATGCTGAGTTCAAGATGCTGAGCCTAATGATATTCACATTGGTGGCATTATATTGATTTCTTTTGCATGATATATAGGGCTTTTAAAAATAATAACACTGAATAATTATACAATATACTTATTTCTGCTTATGCATACTAGAATTGAGATTTATGCTCACCATCATGTGATTTATTTTATACATGTCTAAATCTAGAACTCCGAGTTGATGACATTTTTAATTGGCAGTAGGTAGTCATGTGTGTCTCCCCTTGTTATTTTAAAAGGTTCAGTATTTGAGTGCTACTGTCTATCTGTCCTAATTTATTTTGTGAACTTTCTTGGGGAATTTTATCATTTATACATATGCATGCATGAGCATGTTCTAGTTAACCAAACCCTAAAGAAAAATTGGATAACTAGCCTTAGTATGTGAAGTAAGGGACTCCCCAGGTGGGCAGTAGTAGTGAAGAACCCACCTGCCAGTGAAGGAGATAGAAGGGACACAGGTCTGATACCTGGGTCAAGAAGATCGCCTGGAGGAGAGCATGGCAACCCACCCACTCCAGTACTTTTGCCTGGAGAATCCCATGGACAGAGGTGGACTGTAATCCATAGGGTCTCAGAGAGGCAGGCATGACTGAAGTGACTTAGCATGGGATAATGGGTGTGAACATACTTTTGTGTACTACATGTCACTTGATAAAGTGATGTGTTAAAGAGGATAATCATTGGTCCACAAAGCCCATGGCTCATGGAGACCAGAAGAACATGTGAGCGTGAAAGGCATGTCACACGTGGAATCCACCACAGTTTCATGCTAATTTCAAATATTCTATTTTCATACCTCTGTGCAAAGGGATTTTCTTAGGTCTGAAAAAATTTGGCCATGAATAATATAAGCGTTCTTTGGCTAACTCTATGATCTACTTGCCTTAAGACCTTCCTATAATTAGATATTTCCCAAGATTTGAAGTTAATAGAACAGAATGTCAGAAACTGTCTTCCGTACCCCAACCCTGAGAACATCATTTTCCCCTGAATAAGACTGTTTGCTCTGATAGATTTTATCCTGATGGTAATTTGATTTATGGGACTGATGTTGAATTTCTTCCTTTCAAATTTATGGTCTGCTAGATTTCATGCTGAGTTCAAGATGCTGAGCCTAATGATATTCACATTGGTGGCATTATATTGATTTCTTTTTGCATGATATATAGGGCTTTTAAAAATAATAACACTGAATAATTATACAATATACTTATTTCTGCTTATGCATACTAGAATTGAGATTTATGCTCACCATCATGTGATTTATTTTATACATGTCTAAATCTAGAACTCCGAGTTGATGACATTTTTAATTGGCAGTAGGTAGTCATGTGTGTCTCCCCTTGTTATTTTAAAAGGTTCAGTATTTGAGTGCTACTGTCTATCTGTCCTAATTTATTTTGTGAACTTTCTTGGGGAATTTTATCATTTATACATATGCATGCATGAGCATGTTCTAGTTAACCAAACCCTAAAGAAAAATTGGATAACTAGCCTTAGTATGTGAAGTAAGGGACTCCCCAGGTGGGCAGTAGTAGTGAAGAACCCACCTGCCAGTGAAGGAGATAGAAGGGACACAGGTCTGATACCTGGGTCAAGAAGATCGCCTGGAGGAGAGCATGGCAACCCACCCACTCCAGTACTTTTGCCTGGAGAATCCCATGGACAGAGGTGGACTGTAATCCATAGGGTCTCAGAGAGGCAGGCATGACTGAAGTGACTTAGCATGGGATAATGGGTGTGAACATACTTTTGTGTACTACATGTCACTTGATAAAGTGATGTGTTAAAGAGGATAATCATTGGTCCACAAAGCCCATGGCTCATGGAGACCAGAAGAACATGTGAGCGTGAAAGGCATGTCACACGTGGAATCCACCACAGTTTCATGCTAATTTCAAATATTCTATTTTCATACCTCTGTGCAAAGGGATTTTCTTAGGTCTGAAATCAATTTTAATATAATGCATTTGAGCTTTTACCATGAATAATATATAGACTATTAGTAAAGAGCTTGACCAAAAAACTAAAGTTATTAAGTACAAAACAAAACAAAGCACAAGTTATTATGGGTCACATTCCTTACGTGTTGCTTTATTTAAAAAACCATTCCATACAGATACGGGGCATTAAATGAATGGAAAACTTTAGTTGGTTGACCAGATGTATTCCTTTTTCAACCAGCTGTGTTTTTGTTGTATAAAAACAGCTTTGCTGAGGTCTTTGCCAACAGACAACAAACTATTATGATGAAAAATGTGACTTTTTAGTGACATGCATCTGTTAACCAATTCACATCCAACATTCTAAATTGTGTTCTCTTAATTTGCTTGCCTTTGTTCCCATGAAAACATCATTCATTTATTTACTAACAGGTTATTTCAAGATGAGCCATTTCCCTGGTTTGTAGTGAAGCTCTGTGCAAAGAGATGTCCTCATGGAAACCAGCAGATCTGTCCTTGAAACAGGTTCTCCTACTCCTTTGCAAATAATCTCTTGAAAATCTATTTTTCTGAAACTCAGTCAATTTTTACGAATAAATAAGATTGTAAAAATGAAGGTTTCTAACATGGTGCGTGTGTGTGTGCTAAGTCACTTCAGTCGTGTCCAACTCTGTGTCACTTTGGACTGTAGCTCACAAACTCCCCTGTCCATGGGATTCACCAGGCAAGAATACTGGAGTGGCTCGCCATGCCCTCCTCCAGGGGATCTTCCCGACCCAGGATCGAACTTGCATCTCTTAGGTCCCCTGCGTTGGCACGGTGGTTCCTTACCACCAGGCCCACCATAACTGAGCTTGTACAAAACCAAGTTCCTAACATGGTACTTGTATGATAGATGACTGAGTAAAACCTGACAGATAATCAATGAAGGTTAGTTCTAATTTGGCTATATTGAACCCATAGAATTCATCTTTGAAGGACCATGCCTGAGCTTTAGTTTTTTGATGCAATCATAAACCAGAAAACCTTTTAACACTAGCAATGCTTTATGCCTCTTCTCCTGTATACATGGCTTGTTAGAAATAAAACATTGGCAGTGCTAAGTTTTGTGCATAATGCAAAATGCATGCTTAATGTATATTAGAAAAATATTTGTATCAAGCTGTTCTTTTGTTATTTTCTTTACTGTGCTTCTCATCCCCATGACATGGTGGTGCTCTTGAAACAGCAAACACATATGTGAATAATTACTTTAAGTTGGATTTTAATATTTAACTAAAAATTTCTAGGGAAATAAAATTGTACTGAGAAAATACTCACCGATTTCTATCAGTTTCATTGCAAGGTTAGAAAAGACATTCATGTTTAAATATCTCTTTAACGATGGAAATGAAAAGAGCTCTATAACCTTGTAGTCAATACGCTTGGGGATTAAACTCTGTAATTTAGGAGCTCATTAGCCCCCTGGACAGTAATAATTTAATTTGCTTCCCTTTTCCATGAAAACATCATTCATTTATTTACTAACAGGTTATTTCAAGATGAGCCATTTCCCTGGTTTGTAGTGAAGCTCTGTGCAAAGAGATGTCCTCATGGAAACCAGCAGATCTGTCCTTGAAACAGGTTCTCCTACTCCTTTGCAAATAATCTCTTGAAAATCTATTTTTCTGAAACTCAGTCAATTTTTACGAATAAATAAGATTGTAAAAATGAAGGTTTCTAACATGGTGCGTGTGTGTGTGCTAAGTCACTTCAGTCGTGTCCAACTCTGTGTCACTTTGGACTGTAGCTCACAAACTCCCCTGTCCATGGGATTCACCAGGCAAGAATACTGGAGTGGCTCGCCATGCCCTCCTCCAGGGGATCTTCCCGACCCAGGGATCGAACTTGCATCTCTTAGGTCTCCTGCATTGGCAGGTTGGTTCTTTACCACTAGGCCCACCATAAATGAGATTGTAAAAAACAAAGTTCCTAACATGGTACTTGTATGATAGATGACTGAGTAAAACCTGACAGATAATCAATGAAGGTTAGTTCTAATTTGGCTATATTGAACCCATAGAATTCATCTTTGAAGGACCATGCCTGAGCTTTAGTTTTTTGATGCAATCATAAACCAGAAAACCTTTTAACACTAGCAATGCTTTATGCCTCTTCTCCTGTATACATGGCTTGTTAGAAATAAAACATTGGCAGTGCTAAGTTTTGTGCATAATGCAAAATGCATGCTTAATGTATATTAGAAAAATATTTGTATCAAGCTGTTCTTTTGTTATTTTCTTTACTGTGCTTCTCATCCCCATGACATGGTGGTGCTCTTGAAACAGCAAACACATATGTGAATAATTACTTTAAGTTGGATTTTAATATTTAACTAAAAATTTCTAGGGAAATAAAATTGTACTGAGAAAATACTCACCGATTTCTATCAGTTTCATTGCAAGGTTAGAAAAGACATTCATGTTTAAATATCTCTTTAACGATGGAAATGAAAAGAGCTCTATAACCTTGTAGTCAATAAGCTTGGGGATTAAACTCTGTAATTTAGGAGCTCATTAGCCATCCTTTCACTTAGGACAGTAATAATTTAATACCTTAACACCCCCTCACTCCAACAACATGCATATCATATTTCCTTTTGAGGACCTTCTCCATTTCAGAACTTTTGATTGGCACTTGCAATTAGCTGAAATAACCTTAAGATGATCCTGAGGAGTATTGGTTTGCTGTAAATAGATTATGCTTTCTTTTGTTTTGACTAAACTTTGGACAGAGTAGGTCTTAAGAAAAACAAGAGAGAGAGTGGGCAACACCAAGTATTTTCCAAAAACTCCATCTCTAGTTGGTGGTATTTTTGCTCAAAAGCAGAAGGCTGACTCTGTTCACTATTTTCATATCTTTTATAAACAGTCTGCCATATGGGTTGGCTTTCAGGATGAAAATACAAACGATAGAATTCCTTTTGTTTGAGATATGATCAGGGCTGCTGAATTAAACATTTTCGTTCACAAAGTCTGTTACTAGATCATCTCTCTGATGTTCGTTTTATTAATGGATTATTTTCTGGAATGTTTCTGCTGTGTGTTGAGAAGGATTGCTCAGGTGGTTGCATTAATTCATTTGTTATATCCAAGACACTGCCAGGCCTGGCAGACTGAAGAAAAACTAAAACAAAACCCATGAAGCCATCCCCTGTCTCAGGAAACTCATAGCCTAGCTTCAGAAAAGTGTGAAAAGTAAGCTCTAAGATACTGTGAAAGGTATAATAGAGGGCTATGACAAAAATGAAACAATGATTTTATTTTTGAGGAATCAGATGTTGATTAAATGTGAGTGCTTAATGTATATTAGAAAAATATTTGTATCAAGCTGTTCTTTTGTTATTTTCTTTACTGTGCTTCTCATCCCCATGACATGGTGGTGCTCTTGAAACACAAACACATATGTGAATAATTACTTTAAGTTGGATTTTAATATTTAACTAAAAATTTCTAGGGAAATAAAATTGTACTGAGAAAATACTCACCGATTTCTATCAGTTTCATTGCAAGGTTAGAAAAGACATTCATGTTTAAATATCTCTTTAACGATGGAAATGAAAAGAGCTCTATAACCTTGTAGTCAATAAGCTTGGGGATTAAACTCTGTAATTTAGGAGCTCATTAGCCATCCTTTCACTTAGGACAGTAATAATTTAATACCTTAACACCCCCTCACTCCAACAACATGCATATCATATTTCCTTTTGAGGACCTTCTCCATTTCAGAACTTTTGATTGGCACTTGCAATTAGCTGAAATAACCTTAAGATGATCCTGAGGAGTATTGGTTTGCTGTAAATAGATTATGCTTTCTTTTGTTTTGACTAAACTTTGGACAGAGTAGGTCTTAAGAAAAACAAGAGAGAGAGTGGGCAACACCAAGTATTTTCCAAAAACTCCATCTCTAGTTGGTGGTATTTTTGCTCAAAAGCAGAAGGCTGACTCTGTTCACTATTTTCATATCTTTTATAAACAGTCTGCCATATGGGTTGGCTTTCAGGATGAAAATACAAACGATAGAATTCCTTTTGTTTGAGATATGATCAGGGCTGCTGAATTAAACATTTTCGTTCACAAAGTCTGTTACTAGATCATCTCTCTGATGTTCGTTTTATTAATGGATTATTTTCTGGAATGTTTCTGCTGTGTGTTGAGAAGGATTGCTCAGGTGGTTGCATTAATTCATTTGTTATATCCAAGACACTGCCAGGCCTGGCAGACTGAAGAAAAACTAAAACAAAACCCATGAAGCCATCCCCTGTCTCAGGAAACTCATAGCCTAGCTTCAGAAAAGTGTGAAAAAGTAAGCTCTAAGATACTGTGAAAGGTATAATAGAGGGCTATGACAAAAATGAAACAATGATTTTATTTTTGAGGAATCAGATGTTGATTAAATGTGAGTGCTTAGTATCTAATAATTAGCTCATTTAATCAACTCATTACTTGCTACAGGTATTGTATTTACACATTTCTGGGATTTCTTTTCCCTCTGGGGACTGCTTCATCTTTGCGTTTCCATTTCTGTAGCTATCAGGTTGAGCTATACATCAGTCAAGCAGAAAGCGCGAAGATGAGGAAAATGACTGTAATAGCTAGTGTGTCCAAACATCTTCAAATTTTCCAGTTAATCATAATGAAGTTAATCCACCCAAAAACCAAACAGTGGGAAATCATTTAACCATCAAATTCTGGATCCAGTCCTCCATTTCCACCACTTTTTCAAACATTTTGGTGTTGATGAAAGGAAGGCATCAAGATTCATCTCAAAGACAGTTTCTTTGAATGCACTGTTAGTGAGGGAATTTGATCTGTTGCTTTCTGTGTTACCTGTCAGGATGATCTGACTACCTAGAGTCTTTTCTGGATATACCGATGGCTGATGATTGATCTTTCCTCTCTCTTCTCATTTCTCAAAAGCTGAAGAAGCTCTATGAATCTATAGTATAAAAGGGATGTGCAAGACAACTTAAAAAATTAGAAAGTGTAAATGGCAGTTGGGAGTTCTATTAATATGAAGGTAAAATATGCAAATACTCATAACAAAAGGAAAAGCAATTGAAAGAATATAGTTGATTGGAAAGCATGTTTTACCCAGTTTTCCGTGAACACTCTTCTCCATAGTAACATTCTCTATTCCCCAAGGCCTCAACAACCATCTCTCTCTGTTTGATGTAGTTTGTATGTCCATCCCAGTATTATTCTTTGCTGGCTCCTGACCTCTGTCACCTCACTGCCTGTTAGCTCTCTCTAGCAGGGAGTCTAAAGGGTACCTCAAAATCAATGAGACTGCCTTCTAGACTTTCTTAAGCAGTCAATGCCACAATCTAAGGGTGAGGTAAGAAATCTGGGGATGACCACTGATTCGTCCTGTTTCCTTATCTGCCCCAAGCCAATTGATCTGAAGAGTCTTTAGTTTTTATCTCACTGCCTTTCTTCAGTCTGTCCATCTCTGCTCATTACCACTGCCACCTCTTAGTCGAAGCAACCAAGTTCTCTCATCTGAACCACTAAATGACCTCTTTATTGGTTGCCGTAGTATGGTTCCTGCCACACTTCTCATATTACTTATGCCCCGAGATTTGATTGACTGTGAAAATGTACCATTGCTGTTTTCTGTCTCTCTCCCTCCTTCTCTCTCTCTCATTCTCTTAAATCTTTCCGTTGTTGCCCACTGCAGCCCAGGGACCTTAATCTGATCTGACTCCTACTGCGAAGATGAGGAAAATGACTGTAATAGCTAGTGTGTCCAAACATCTTCAAATTTTCCAGTTAATCATAATGAAGTTAATCCACCCAAAAACCAAACAGTGGGAAATCATTTAACCATCAAATTCTGGATCCAGTCCTCCATTTCCACCACTTTTTCAAACATTTTGGTGTTGATGAAAGGAAGGCATCAAGATTCATCTCAAAGACAGTTTCTTTGAATGCACTGTTAGTGAGGGAATTTGATCTGTTGCTTTCTGTGTTACCTGTCAGGATGATCTGACTACCTAGAGTCTTTTCTGGATATACCGATGGCTGATGATTGATCTTTCCTCTCTCTTCTCATTTCTCAAAAGCTGAAGAAGCTCTATGAATCTATAGTATAAAAGGGATGTGCAAGACAACTTAAAAAATTAGAAAGTGTAAATGGCAGTTGGGAGTTCTATTAATATGAAGGTAAAATATGCAAATACTCATAACAAAAGGAAAAGCAATTGAAAGAATATAGTTGATTGGAAAGCATGTTTTACCCAGTTTTCCGTGAACACTCTTCTCCATAGTAACATTCTCTATTCCCCAAGGCCTCAACAACCATCTCTCTCTGTTTGATGTAGTTTGTATGTCCATCCCAGTATTATTCTTTGCTGGCTCCTGACCTCTGTCACCTCACTGCCTGTTAGCTCTCTCTAGCAGGGAGTCTAAAGGGTACCTCAAAATCAATGAGACTGCCTTCTAGACTTTCTTAAGCAGTCAATGCCACAATCTAAGGGTGAGGTAAGAAATCTGGGGATGACCACTGATTCGTCCTGTTTCCTTATCTGCCCCAAGCCAATTGATCTGAAGAGTCTTTAGTTTTTATCTCACTGCCTTTCTTCAGTCTGTCCATCTCTGCTCATTACCACTGCCACCTCTTAGTCGAAGCAACCAAGTTCTCTCATCTGAACCACTAAATGACCTCTTTATTGGTTGCCGTAGTATGGTTCCTGCCACACTTCTCATATTACTTATGCCCCGAGATTTGATTGACTGTGAAAATGTACCATTGCTGTTTTCTGTCTCTCTCCCTCCTTCTCTCTCTCTCATTCTCTTAAATCTTTCCGTTGTTGCCCACTGCAGCCCAGGGACCTTAATCTGATCTGACTCCTACTTCCTTGAGTAAACTTTTCTCTTCTTAGCCTTCACCTCTCTGATCTCCGTTCTCCGCTCTGACTTGTTCCAGCCATTGTCCACTGGCTTTTTGAATACTGTGTGTTCCTTCCTTCCCTGGCAGGCCTTTGTGTACTCTCTTCTCCCCTCTGCGATGCTCTTCTTTTATTCCACCACCTTTCTTCCTTCCAACTAATGCCAACTCACCCTTTACTTCTTCTCTTAGGCCCCATTTCTTCAGACTCCCAGTCTTTACATGCACTCTGTAGTATAGCTACTAGGATCATTCACATAGCAGAGGCAAGAGATCAAGACATAGCCATGGTCACATCTTTTGTTAAATGGCCCGCTAAGCTTTCAGAACTGCAGCTGGCAGCTCAAGGGTCTGACTTCCTCACCATTTTTCTCTCTCACTGGCATTGAAGCAGAAAAGTAGCAAATGGCAATGCCGCTTTATTTGAATTCCTTAAATTCATATTCCATTGTATTCTCCAGGAGATTCTTCCTGACTCAGGGATGGAACCTAGGTCTCCTGCTTTGCAGGCAGATTATTTACTGTCTGAGCCACTTCCACACCTTGCAACTGTAGCATCCTCATTTGTGAAAAAATAAGAATGGAAAAAAAAAAAATCTCCAGTGTCCCACCTAGATTTTTAATATAATTGAATTTATACTTTGCATTTGATTTCTTTTTTTGTGATTCTGGCCTCTTTTTATTGTTTATTTATTTATTTATTTTCATCCATCTTTATTCTTTGGCCTGTGTGGGCCTCCCATTGCAGTGGCCTCTCTCACTGCAGAGCACTGGCTCTGGGCGCATGTGCTCCATAGCGCTCGCTTGCAATTGGATACAGTGGTCCAGCCACTCCGCGGCATGTGGGATCTTCCTTGGCCATGGATAGAATTGGTCCCCATTGCACTACAAGGCAGACTCTCTACCCACTGGACCACCAGGGAAGCCCCAACCTTCTTATTTTTATATATGACAGTAATCTGTCTGAAAATAAACAATACAAGCTCATTCTATTCCAAGTAAAGTGATGCCGAATCAAGCTAAAGCCTTCTGTCCAAAAAGATACCACACAGTACTCTGGTCTTCAGAGTTCCACAGACTTGTTGCTACCTAGTCCAGGCTGAGTCACTTGCTTACCGTCTGGGTGACCTTCATTGGACCACCAGGAAAGCCCTACATTTAATTTTATTTTTAAGGTTAGAAATGGATTTATTCAGATTCAGAGTGCATTTAATCTTAATATAAGAAATTTTCTAAAGGTAGTTATGAAGCACCTCCACTTCTCAGTGGCACGCTGGCCTTGAGTTCACATTCAACATGAACATTTTCACCGTAAACTCATTTTGTGTCACTTCTTTTGTATGTGCCTGGAATGTACCCAGGCTCAGGCTGTTCCTCCACCTGGCACGTCCTTTAGTTCTGTCTCCCTTTGAGTCTCAGATCCCAGGTCTTCCTAGGCTAAGACGATCCACTCACCCCTCAGTACTTGTCATGGTTAATCTTAGAGGAGGGATGAGCCTGTGCATATGTGTCCCGTTTAAATGCGTTTTAATCTGCAGTAAGACAAATGATTCTTCCCTGATTTTTCATATTCCATTGTATTCTCCAGGAGATTCTTCCTGACTCAGGGATGGAACCTAGGTCTCCTGCTTTGCAGGCAGATTATTTACTGTCTGAGCCACTTCCACACCTTGCAACTGTAGCATCCTCATTTGTGAAAAAATAAGAATGGAAAAAAAAAAAATCTCCAGTGTCCCACCTAGATTTTTAATATAATTGAATTTATACTTTGCATTTGATTTCTTTTTTTGTGATTCTGGCCTCTTTTTATTGTTTATTTATTTATTTATTTTCATCCATCTTTATTCTTTGGCCTGTGTGGGCCTCCCATTGCAGTGGCCTCTCTCACTGCAGAGCACTGGCTCTGGGCGCATGTGCTCCATAGCGCTCGCTTGCAATTGGATACAGTGGTCCAGCCACTCCGCGGCATGTGGGATCTTCCTTGGCCATGGATAGAATTGGTCCCCATTGCACTACAAGGCAGACTCTCTACCCACTGGACCACCAGGGAAGCCCCAACCTTCTTATTTTTATATATGACAGTAATCTGTCTGAAAATAAACAATACAAGCTCATTCTATTCCAAGTAAAGTGATGCGAATCAAGCTAAAGCCTTCTGTCCAAAAAGATACCACACAGTACTCTGGTCTTCAGAGTTCCACAGACTTGTTGCTACCTAGTCCAGGCTGAGTCACTTGCTTACCGTCTGGGTGACCTTCATTGGACCACCAGGAAAGCCCTACATTTAATTTTATTTTTAAGGTTAGAAATGGATTTATTCAGATTCAGAGTGCATTTAATCTTAATATAAGAAATTTTCTAAAGGTAGTTATGAAGCACCTCCACTTCTCAGTGGCACGCTGGCCTTGAGTTCACATTCAACATGAACATTTTCACCGTAAACTCATTTTGTGTCACTTCTTTTGTATGTGCCTGGAATGTACCCAGGCTCAGGCTGTTCCTCCACCTGGCACGTCCTTTAGTTCTGTCTCCCTTTGAGTCTCAGATCCCAGGTCTTCCTAGGCTAAGACGATCCACTCACCCCTCAGTACTTGTCATGGTTAATCTTAGAGGAGGGATGAGCCTGTGCATATGTGTCCCCTAAATAGTTTGTTGCCAGAGGCAAGGGTGCATGATTTCTCCTTCCTGGAATGTCTGCAGTAAGACAAAGCACAATGCTTCTCTCAAATGATGTTTGTTGAATTGAATCTTTCGCAAGTTATGAAAGGTTTCTTGGGTTCTGAAATCCCTGGGTCTATCAGAGGATACATGTGGGTGAGCTGAAGGAGTTAGAATGAACATGACGTATATTTTAACAAGGGAGCACACACACACATTTGGGAAAGCAAAACACAACAACAGCAACAACAAAACCCTCTAAAAATGTTAGCTCCCATGCCTTGGTTACTGAGACCATGACCAATTGTCGGAGTACCCACGAGGGTTTCTGATTGGCTTATAGTGTTGGGCTTTCTCCTTGTTTCTCTCTTCTCCACTCTTCAATTCATGGGTCACTTTCTTCCTCAGACCGTTTTCTGACTTGAGTATTAAGACGAAATTACAGCAACCTCACAGGGACCTGCCCCTCAGGCACAAAGAGGGAGAGAGGACAGAGAGCATTTCTGCAGTGTGGCCTTAAACGCTGAAGCAGAACACTCCTTTAACACACTCAGGGGACTGTTACTACAGGTGCCGGGGCCCCTCACTATGAAGGTGCGTCAGCAAACAGGCAAAGGCTCAGAGACCAGGGTGATGCTGGATGCAGCTCCCTAGGTGCTCTCAGTTTTACAAAAGGTAGCACGTGACCTTGTCTCCAAAGTAAGGGCTTCTGGTACACAGAGAACAGCAGAGGAACTGCAGAGGCCGGAGAGGTTCTGGTGGTGCTTTTTGGATTCGTTTGGTCTGTCTGTAAGTGGTTGAGGGGCAGTCTCTGGGCCCGCTGTCCTCACGTTAGTTACCTGCTGCAGTTCCACACCCTTCCGTTTTACAGGTGAGGATTCCTTCTGCGTGAGTTTTTGGGAAAAGGAAGGGAAGTGCATCTTGCTAAAAATGTACTTGCTAAGCCAGATTGTGCCATTCCTGTGGTGACACAGAAGGTGGGGCTGGCACTCCTGATGGGGACAGATTGCAGAGGACCTGGTGGGTCCTGCTAAAGACTACGACCTGGCCCTGCAGGCACCCTGGAGAGTGAGGAGAGGACAGGGCTGAGCGTGGCTCTGAACTGCGTGTGGTTTATGTATCTGAAGTCGGTTCACTCAAAGTTCTGGACAGACACCTTCATCCTGGGAAATGTGCATACAGGAAAACAATCACACAGACAGAGGGATGCACACACACAGACAGTTATAAAACACACACGCAGAGGAAGACACACAGAGGTACACACATAACCCATGACAGACATCAGGAAGGGCACCCCGAAGAACAGACAGAGAAGGACAAGAGAGAAGCAGCAAGACACGCACTTGAATAGAAAGACAGAAATGGTGACGTAAGAGCCAGAGACAGACCTAGAGACAGAGGCAAATACATAGGGAGAAAGAAAGTAGACCGGTGGATTTAAGTAGACCTATGGATTGAACTACTCCACACATGGAACCTGTGTTCCCAAGTGGCCCCTTCATTGGCTGCAGTCGCACACACCTCTCCCAGGTGAGCATCTTGCTTATAGGCATGTGATCCTGGTGGTTAGGGATGTTTTCTGTCTTCCTATTGATCCCTCCCCCCAAATCAGGACTGTATCTAGTACTCGTTTATGGTATAAGTGCTTGGTTCCAGTGAGAGAAAAATGGGAATTTTTGGACTTGTGGAGAGGAAATCCGTTCATGGAACTCACAGTTGATCTTAAAGGAGCTTTGCAGGGCAACCTAACCGTGCATGATTTTTACCTCCCTGCTGCTGTCAGGACCAGGTCTTGCACAAGTGAGCAGTAGCTTGAAGTGATCACATGTAGGCAGTAAGCAGGACTGTGGTGTAAAGGCCAGTCTCCTCAGAGGGAGACCAGAAACAGCGACTATCGAAAGGCCATATCCCTAGATCTGGTGAGCAAAATGAGCACCTGCAGATGGCGTCACGCTGCATATGGCTGGAGGTACGACCGTGAGAGAGAGACTTCACAGGGCCTGGTATTAAGCTGACTGGCTGCAGGGAGGTGGAGGGCTGGTTGGTCTGTGTGACCCAAGGGGCTCTAACCTGGTGTGTCTGGAGCACTGGCTTTGGTGATGAAATGACAACCTATGTGTTATACCAGTGAACTTAATGTGTAGTCTGGCTGTTCTTGTAGAGATACGCAGCAGGCTGCTTCAGAAAGGGCCATTAAGAAGTTTTCAATTTGGGAGGTAGAGCAGTTTGGATGATGAGAAAAATCCAGAGTGTGTCCATAGGTATTTCCTGTGTCATTTATTTATTTATTTATCGTTACGCTGCTTGTGCAATTGGCTTGAGGCATTTTTATTAATGCATTTTCTTTTTTTTTTTTGAAACGTTTATTTATTTATTTATGGGGGGCTGGGCGGGCCACTTCTGTTGGTCTTTCATTTATCTAGTTTTCATCCATCTTTGTTCTTTGGCCTGTGTGGGCCTCCCATCGCGGCGGTCTCTGTTGTCTCAGAGCGCCGGCTCTGGGCGCATGCGCTCCACAGCTCCAGCTCAGTAATTGGACACATCGGTCCAGCCACTTCGCGGCACGTGGGATCTTCCCAGGCCAGGGATCGAACCGGTGCCCCTTGCACTGCAAGGCAGTGTCCTTACCCACTGGACCACCAGGGGAAGCCCCAATTAAGTATTTCTTAACCAGTCAGTACTTCTGGATGTGTATGTGCTTAGTCGTTTCTGACTCTTTGCGACCGCATGAACTGTAGCCCACTAATGAAGGCATGTCTGCTCTTTCTTTTGATATTCAAAATATTTCTAGTTGTTGCAAAACTCCTGTATATCCTAACTCCTCACTTACCTCTTGAGAACAGTCCCTCAGCTGAGAGGCTGTCTCTGGGACTTAAAAGTCTTCAGAAGATTTGCTGAATAAAACACAATGATCAACATTTAGGTTATGTTTTTTTTTTTTTCAGTTGACATTGATATCAAGGTCTTATGACAAAGCCTGTCGCATAACAGGAGTTCCTACTGTTGTTTTTGTTGCCTTGGATCCACAAAGACGTTTTTGGGTCAAAACAGTGAATCTCATCTATCTCATATGGTTCAGCATAATATTATTACTATGAGTACTGCTGTTTACTCATACGAAGTTGTCTCATTTATGGGCTGCAGGATTCTCGGGTCTGTTGAGAACTCAACAGGCAAACAGTAGCTACCAATGGTATTTTCCAAACTCATGCAGAGTAAAATGAAGATTTTTGCCCAGTGCCTGTAAAGACTGTCCTGGAGGAATGTGTTTCCCTTCTGGGTATTACAGTGATCTCATCTGGGCTTGGCTCTTTTTATTTGTTTTTTTTTTTTCTTTCTGGTTGTCGTTGGGTCTTTGTTGCTGTGTGGGCGTTTTTTTTAGCTGTGGCAAGTTGAGGCCACTCTAGAGTTGCATTGCACAGGTTTCTCATTGCAGTGGCTTCTCTTGACACACTGGCTCAGTTTCTCTACCACATCTGGGATCTTCCCAGACCAGGGCTAAAACCAGTATCTCCTGCCTTGACAGGCGGATTCTTTGCCACTGAGCCACCAAGGAAGCCCCATCTGAGGTCTTAGCGTAGAAGTAGCACCAAGCCATCAGGTTTGCTGTTACATATGCTGGTGGAAAGTGGAGGGTGGAGTGCTGAAAAGAAAGTAAGTACGTAAAAGAAACAGAGTGCTTTTCTTTTTTTTTTAATCAAGAAAATTTTAATTGGAGGATAATTGCTTTTCAGTTTTGTTGGTTTCTGCCTTACAACAGTGTGAATCAGTCATAATGCTTTTAGATGGTGATAAAGGGAGACATTGAAAGAGGCAGTGTAAAAGCAGGGGTGACCATTTTGACTGGAGGGTCTTATCAGGGAACTCTTTGCGACCCCATGAACTGTAGCCCACTAATGAAGGCATGTCTGCTCTTTCTTTTGATATTCAAAATATTTCTAGTTGTTGCAAAACTCCTGTATATCCTAACTCCTCACTTACCTCTTGAGAACAGTCCCTCAGCTGAGAGGCTGTCTCTGGGACTTAAAAGTCTTCAGAAGATTTGCTGAATAAAACACAATGATCAACATTTAGGTTATGTTTTTTTTTTTTTCAGTTGACATTGATATCAAGGTCTTATGACAAAGCCTGTCGCATAACAGGAGTTCCTACTGTTGTTTTTGTTGCCTTGGATCCACAAAGACGTTTTTGGGTCAAAACAGTGAATCTCATCTATCTCATATGGTTCAGCATAATATTATTACTATGAGTACTGCTGTTTACTCATACGAAGTTGTCTCATTTATGGGCTGCAGGATTCTCGGGTCTGTTGAGAACTCAACAGGCAAACAGTAGCTACCAATGGTATTTTCCAAACTCATGCAGAGTAAAATGAAGATTTTTGCCCAGTGCCTGTAAAGACTGTCCTGGAGGAATGTGTTTCCCTTCTGGGTATTACAGTGATCTCATCTGGGCTTGGCTCTTTTTATTTGTTTTTTTTTTTCTTTCTGGTTGTCGTTGGGTCTTTGTTGCTGTGTGGGCGTTTTTTTTAGCTGTGGCAAGTTGAGGCCACTCTAGAGTTGCATTGCACAGGTTTCTCATTGCAGTGGCTTCTCTTGACACACTGGCTCAGTTTCTCTACCACATCTGGGATCTTCCCAGACCAGGGCTAAAACCAGTATCTCCTGCCTTGACAGGCGGATTCTTTGCCACTGAGCCACCAAGGAAGCCCCATCTGAGGTCTTAGCGTAGAAGTAGCACCAAGCCATCAGGTTTGCTGTTACATATGCTGGTGGAAAGTGGAGGGTGGAGTGCTGAAAAGAAAGTAAGTACGTAAAAGAAACAGAGTGCTTTTCTTTTTCTTTTTTTAATCAAGAAAATTTTAATTGGAGGATAATTGCTTTTCAGTTTTGTTGGTTTCTGCCTTACAACAGTGTGAATCAGTCATAATGCTTTTAGATGGTGATAAGAACTGTGAAGACATTGAAAGAGGCAGTGTAAAAGCAGGGGTGACCATTTTGACTGGAGGGTCTTATCAGGGGAAGGTTCCCTGTGGAAGGGCACTTGCAGATGTGGAACCCTCACAAGGGCAGAATGTGCCTGGTGCTTTGGGAAAGAGAGGATGTTCAAGATGGCTGAACAAGGGGAGGAAGAACAAGCCATGAGGTTGGGGAGGGCGTTGGGAGTGGGCATGGAGAGCCTCCCTGAACGGCAGTTGTTTCTTGTAAATCCAAATTAATGAAATCTAGGCAACTAATTGCAGTGCACTTTCTTGTCTTTTATGTTGTGCCTTTAACAAGGAAATGTGCTTGTTATTACCCTTGATCCGTAAACCACCCATGGCAGAGGAAGGGGGTGGAAAGTATTCCATTTGTGTCTTATTTTATAGCAGGTGAGGAGACTGAAACCCAAAGAGGCTGGAAAGCAGAGCTGGCATCTATCTGCTCCACCCCCGTGTTTCCTCACACTCCTTCTGCCACTCCCCCTGTGACCTGGTCTTCTTTGGAGCTTTCATTACTTTGGAAGAAAGACTCTACAAAGCTCAGGTATCTCATTGTTTAGTTAAGTATTGTTGTGATTTGTAAGGAAGATAGCTGTTGATTTAATTCCAAGTCATCCCCTGCATTCCCCTCAGCAGCTCTCCCTCATTAAATATAATAAGTATAATTAAATATAAGACTTGAAATAGGTCAGAGGTGCAAAACAATTGCCTGTGTATCAAATCTGGTGTTCATATGTAAACACAGCCCACAGATCACAACTTCCAAAATGCGTGTCTGTTTAATTAGCCAAATGTGAGCTCCAGGTTGGCATAAAGAGATGCTCCTCAATAAACGGCCATGTGTTGCTGTGTGAGCTAGAAGTGTGGTAGCCGGGGAAAAAATTAATCACTACCACATCTGGGTCTGTGTGTTTCTTCTTGTAATTAGTTATCCTTTTCCAAGGTATTAAATGATTTACATTTCTCCCAAGCTGTGTGTCCATGGTAACCATGGTTTTGGGATTTGGGTTGAAATCTTATAGTGACTGAATGAAAAGCCAGGTATGTTTGATTCAGTTGCTTGGTGGACCTCCCTGGAAAGCTAGCTAGATGCCCCAGGTTTGGCCCAGCGCTGAGGAAGACAGCCATGGATCCTGCTTATAGCTTAGTGAGGCAGTTAGGAGCGTTAGTGGAGTCTTATCAGGGAAGGTTCCTGTGGAACACTTGCAGATGTGGAACCCTCACAAGGGCAGAATGTGCCTGGTGCTTTGGGAAAGAGAGGATGTTCAAGATGGCTGAACAAGGGGAGGAAGAACAAGCCATGAGGTTGGGGAGGGCGTTGGGAGTGGGCATGGAGAGCCTCCCTGAACGGCAGTTGTTTCTTGTAAATCCAAATTAATGAAATCTAGGCAACTAATTGCAGTGCACTTTCTTGTCTTTTATGTTGTGCCTTTAACAAGGAAATGTGCTTGTTATTACCCTTGATCCGTAAACCACCCATGGCAGAGGAAGGGGGTGGAAAGTATTCCATTTGTGTCTTATTTTATAGCAGGTGAGGAGACTGAAACCCAAAGAGGCTGGAAAGCAGAGCTGGCATCTATCTGCTCCACCCCCGTGTTTCCTCACACTCCTTCTGCCACTCCCCCTGTGACCTGGTCTTCTTTGGAGCTTTCATTACTTTGGAAGAAAGACTCTACAAAGCTCAGGTATCTCATTGTTTAGTTAAGTATTGTTGTGATTTGTAAGGAAGATAGCTGTTGATTTAATTCCAAGTCATCCCCTGCATTCCCCTCAGCAGCTCTCCCTCATTAAATATAATAAGTATAATTAAATATAAGACTTGAAATAGGTCAGAGGTGCAAAACAATTGCCTGTGTATCAAATCTGGTGTTCATATGTAAACACAGCCCACAGATCACAACTTCCAAAATGCGTGTCTGTTTAATTAGCCAAATGTGAGCTCCAGGTTGGCATAAAGAGATGCTCCTCAATAAACGGCCATGTGTTGCTGTGTGAGCTAGAAGTGTGGTAGCCGGGAAGAAATTAATCACTAACACATCTGGGTCTGTGTGTTTCTTCTTGTAATTAGTTATCCTTTTCCAAGGTATTAAATGATTTACATTTCTCCCAAGCTGTGTGTCCATGGTAACCATGGTTTTGGGATTTGGGTTGAAATCTTATAGTGACTGAATGAAAAGCCAGGTATGTTTGATTCAGTTGCTTGGTGGACCTCCCTGGAAAGCTAGCTAGATGCCCCAGGTTTGGCCCAGCGCTGAGGAAGACAGCCATGGATCCTGCTTATAGCTTAGTGAGGCAGTTAGGAGCGATCTATGTGGAGGAGTCAAGGCAGAGAAGAGTGAAGATCCCGAGTGAAACTTCTGTAAACATGTTAGAGACTGAGGAGGTTAGCTGAAGGGACCAAGGAAGGATCCCTGAAATGTGGAAGGTACCAGTAAGGAACTCATACCTAGCATAGTAAAAGAGCTCTACAAACTGTAGTAGAAAAACATGAGAAATCCAATTCAAAAATAGACCTTCTCCCAGACTTGCTCAAACTCATGTCCATTGACTCAGTGATATCATCCAACATCTCATCCTCTGTCGTCCCCTTCTCCTTCTGCCTTCTCTCTTTCCCAGCACCAGGGTCTTTTTCTTTTTTTTTTTTTTAAAGATGTATTTATTTACTTATTTTGGGCGGGGGTCAAGTTGGGGAGGGAGGGGAGTGGGTGGGCCACTTCCATTGGTCCTTCATTTCTTCTGTCTTTGCTCTTTGGCTCCTGTGGACCTCCCATTGCAGTGGCATCTGTCGTTGCAGAGCGCCGGCTCTGGGTGCATGCGCTCCAGAGCTCCGGCTCGGTGATTGGACACATCGGTCCAGCTGCTCCGCGGCACATGGGATCTTCCCAGGCCAGGGATCGAACCGGCGCCCCTTGCACTGCAAGGTGGTGTCCTTATCCACTGGACCACCAGGGGAAGCCCCACCAGGGTCTTTTCCAGTTAGTTATGTCTTTGCATCAAGTGGCCAAAGTATCGGAGCTTCAGCTTCAGCATCAGTCCTTTCAATGGATATCCAAGGTTGATTTCCTTTAGGATTGATTAGTTTGATATCTTTGCAGTCCAAGGGACTCTCAGGAGTCTTCTCTAGCACTACAGTTCAAAGGCATCAGTTCTTTGGCCCTCAGTCTTCTTTATGGTCCAACTCTCACATCCACAGATGACTACTGGGAAAACCATAGCTTTCACTACACAGACTTTTGTTGGCAAAGTGGCTCTCTGCTTTTGAGTAGTCTGTCTAGTTTTGTCACGGTTTTTCTTCCAAGGAACAGGCTAGGTCTTGGGGAAATGCAAATGAAAGCTCCATGAGATAACACTACACAGAGATGAGAACAGCTACGATGAAGGGACAGCACCAGACTCTTGACAAGTAGAGAAACTGAATCTCTCTGTTGTGGATAGAAAATGCTACTGTCACTCTGGAAGGCAGTTTCCAGTTTCTTAAAAAACAAAAACAAAAACAAATGTAAACATTAACCATAAGACACATCAGGTACAATCCTGGGTATTTATCCTAGAGAACAAAAATGTAAGTGCACACGAGCACATGAATCAATACATTGATTGTTCCTAGTAGAGTGTTTGGAGTCACCCCAAATTGGGCACAACCAAACAGTCCTTCTGTAGGTGAATGGTTGAACACAATGTGTTACACCTTTGCCTTAGATGCAGTGCATGCAGTGAAAAGGCATGAGCTTTTGGTATAGGTAGCAGTCTGGATGGATCTCAAGGGCTTTATGCTGAGTGCAAAAAGCCAATCTCAACAGATCAGATAAAGTGTGGTTTCAATACAGCACTCTCTAAATGTCAAAATTATAGTGTCAGAGACCAGATTATTGATTGCCAGAGATTAGGGACCATAAAGGCAGGGATCAAAATGTGGATGCAAGGGGTGTTGCCTAAAAAAAAAAAAAACCTCACAACCTAAAGAGTTACGTTTTATTTGGTGGGGATTTTTAGAACTTCAAGCCCAGGAGACAGTATCTCAAGTAACCCTGAGACAAGTGCTCTGAGGATGCGAGAGGGGGAGCCAGGTAATATAGACATTTTGCCATAAAGGGCCAGTAGTTTGAACATTGAAAGATTGTTATTAAAGAAAACCAGATATATGAGAAGGTCTGGGCTTCCTAAAGTCATTCCTTTCATATGCATCGTAGCTAACCTGGGGTGCCATCCTTAGCACTCCCGGGACTCACCATCAGTTCAGTTCAGTCACCCAGTCATGTCTGACTCAGTGCGACCCATGGCCTACAGCATACCAGGCTTCCCTGTCCTTCATCCGCTACAACCTGATGCCTCTTAGATGGCAGATACTCTTTTCCTTCCTGAACATCCTTAGGGCTCAAGACACTCACTCTGAAGGGCTGGAGTCACTGCTGACTGTCACATCCGTGTTTACCGATATGGAGGAAATACTGCATCTCTCAGTTTCCAGGGCCCCCTCTTCTCGAGTTCTCTGCAGAGGAGGGCTGGGAGGACAGGGGCATTTCAGATGGAGCAGGTGTGAGTGTTCTTCCTCTTCCATCCTCGAGAGAGAAATCCTCCTCCAATTTCCGTGCCGATTTATTTTACGTGGAAAATAGTTCTTTCTTTGTCCGCTCCCTATCCAGTTGGCCTAATCTCCCTTTCATCCCAGGCTTAAAAGATACCAAAATCTTTGACTTCTGTCAAGCTTAAAATGCTTGGTGCTTGCCAGCCTTCTCATTCCGTAAGCCCCTTTCCCAGTGTCCTTCTGATTCCCATGTTCTGCTTAGCCACCTGCATCATTCTACGTGCTTGGGATGCCAGGAGTAGAATCTCAGCAAAGCTGCGTGGTCTCCAGGACACCCCTGCAGATTTATTGCGATGCTTCGGTGGCTCTTCTTACTCGTGTAAGAGTAGGGCGGGTCTGTGGTTTGAGTAGTGGGGCTGAGCTTTCTGGTCTAGGTCAGTTCACCTGTCATAAATCTCTCAGGCGAGATCCTAGGGAAGAGCTGGGTTGCTAAGGGGAAGAGAGGGAGTAGGTCTGTTGGGGTCTCAGGGAGCATTGCCTGCAGGAATGTCCACTGGAGGCCACCTGGGAAAAGGTTAGCTGCTGCGTTGTCCTGTTCAAGGGCAAGCTTGTTTCTGTCTCTCTTGCAAATGGGATTTCTTCGACCACCCCTATTCATAGTGAAATATTGAGCCAGCGACCTGAGAGAGGAGAGTGAAAAAGCTGACTATGTCCTTGCTATTTTGATTGGACTCAAGATCAGTAGATTCATTCCTGCCATCTCTTGAATGTTGAGCAAGAGTGCCTCCTTTCCCTTCCTCCTCCTCTTTCACTGAATCGGTCTATTCTACACATATCTGTTGTGTGTAGACACCTGTCTGCTGTCTTCTGGTGCTGGGGTCACCCGCTATGAGTATGTCAAGAATTTTAAAGAGTAAACAAGTACAGATCGTAATTACAGGCAGGGAAAGGGGATTGCATAGTGGGGACTCTATTATGATGGGGGCCTCCTTCGTGTTAAGCAATGAGCAGAATACTTGCGAGGAGGTGTCTTAGTTCAGATTACTGGACCCCACTGGCTGGCTGTTAAGCAGGGCATTTCAGATGGAGCAGGTGTGAGTGTTCTTCCTCTTCCATCCTCGAGAGAGAAATCCTCCTCCAATTTCCGTGCCGATTTATTTTACGTGGAAAATAGTTCTTTCTTTGTCCGCTCCCTATCCAGTTGGCCTAATCTCCCTTTCATCCCAGGCTTAAAAGATACCAAAATCTTTGACTTCTGTCAAGCTTAAAATGCTTGGTGCTTGCCAGCCTTCTCATTCCGTAAGCCCCTTTCCCAGTGTCCTTCTGATTCCCATGTTCTGCTTAGCCACCTGCATCATTCTACGTGCTTGGGATGCCAGGAGTAGAATCTCAGCAAAGCTGCGTGGTCTCCAGGACACCCCTGCAGATTTATTGCGATGCTTCGGTGGCTCTTCTTACTCGTGTAAGAGTAGGGCGGGTCTGTGGTTTGAGTAGTGGGGCTGAGCTTTCTGGTCTAGGTCAGTTCACCTGTCATAAATCTCTCAGGCGAGATCCTAGGGAAGAGCTGGGTTGCTAAGGGGAAGAGAGGGAGTAGGTCTGTTGGGGTCTCAGGGAGCATTGCCTGCAGGAATGTCCACTGGAGGCCACCTGGGAAAAGGTTAGCTGCTGCGTTGTCCTGTTCAAGGGCAAGCTTGTTTCTGTCTCTCTTGCAAATGGGATTTCTTCGACCACCCCTATTCATAGTGAAATATTGAGCCAGCGACCTGAGAGAGGAGAGTGAAAAAGCTGACTATGTCCTTGCTATTTTGATTGGACTCAAGATCAGTAGATTCATTCCTGCCATCTCTTGAATGTTGAGCAAGAGTGCCTCCTTTCCCTTCCTCCTCCTCTTTCACTGAATCGGTCTATTCTACACATATCTGTTGTGTGTAGACACCTGTCTGCTGTCTTCTGGTGCTGGGGTCACCCGCTATGAGTATGTCAAGAATTTTAAAGAGTAAACAAGTACAGATCGTAATTACAGGCAGGGAAAGGGGATTGCATAGTGGGGACTCTATTATGATGGGGGCCTCCTTCGTGTTAAGCAATGAGCAGAATACTTGCGAGGGAGGTGTCTTAGTTCAGATTACTGTAACAGGACCCCACTGGCTGGCTGGGGGCATTAAACAGCAGCACTTTGCACAGCTGTGGGGCTGAGGAGTCCATGAGAGAGCACGTGCAGAGCTGGTGTCTGGTGAGAGCCTGCCTCCTGGCTTGCAGATGGCGCCCTTCTCATGTCCTCACGTGAGAAGGGAGCGGAGGGATGGAAGCAAAGGTGCTTGTGTGTTTCGTAAGATCCCTAATCCTGTTATTGAAAGCTCTGCTCTCCTGACTTAGTTGCCTCCCAGAGACTCTACATCCAGATACCATTACATTACGGGTTAGGTTTCAGCATACACACATTCAGCTTTTAGCAGGAGGTATTTAGCTGACATAAGTGACAATAACCAGAAGAGCTGCTCAGATTGGCTGCGCCTTTCATTATGGTGACAAGACCCTTGCTGAGGGCTCCTAGAGTGTTACCCTCTTGGCAGCCCTTTGAAAATATGTTATGATCTGCATTTTATATATGTGGAACCCAAGGCTTACAGGTATCCAGCGGTATCCCCCTGTGTCCCTCAGGCAGTGAGAGTGAGAATGTCACCCTAGGTCATGTGACCTTAGAACTCGATTCTCTTCACCTTCAAACTCCACTGCTTGAGGCTTTGTATCTCTAAGGGAATGGGCTCCAGGTCTTGGCATTCACTCTCCTTTCCTAGTGGCTTGAAAGCAAAGGTTTGTACATGGTGCTTTATGGGAGCCCCAGGGCCTCTGGGGGCCAGGACATGTGGGGTCTCACATATGTTTCTGGGAGTAGGGGTCTACTTCTGTTTATTTCATAGGTTAGAATTCAAGTGAATACATTTTTAAATAATGACTTAAAAGAGAGTGAGAGATGACTTGTTTCCTGAGTACTTATTTAAAATTTTAATGTAAGAAATGAACATTTTGGTGATCGGGCAGCCCCAGTCGACGTGGGAGTGGTTGCCAGCTGTGATGGTGGTGCTGACGAAGCCCCCAGCGCTTTGCAGTCCTAACCCATTCAGTCCTCACAGCCACCTCCATGGGAAAGGGTCCTCTCGCAGAAGAGGACTCTGAGGCTCTGAGATGGGTGACCACCCACCGCTGGTAATCAGCGGGCCAGGTGTTGCGCTCAAGTGGTCTAGCTGCAGAACCTGCACTTCACGATCCGTGACACACGGGGTTTGGGACTGTCACAGCGTTCACTTCGAGTCCACCGTCAGTGGTCTCCAAGTGAACACTGTGCTTGCTCTGATCTAAGTTCGGTGACTGTGTGTCCCGTAGCAAGCCGTTAACAAGGTGTGCCGCGTGCGGGGCTTCTCATTCATTCAGTGTGGGCTGTGGTGCTGCCTGCCTAGACGTTTTGCTGGTGTACACGTGACATTTCTTGGGAGCAGAGTACGACTCCCAGCTTTCAACTCCGTGAGCTGGCATGGCTCGCTTGTGCAACTCATTTTAAGAGACGGATGGTGGGTTAATCATGTTCATGCTTTAGGCCAACGCTGGCAGTAACCAGGGCCAGGCAGTGTCCTAAGCTAACACAAAAGAAACATTTCCTTTTTTCCATATAGTAACACACAGTCAGCCATTGAATGGTCCTTTGGACTGAAAATTAATTCCTCAGGTTAAGAGGTACGGGAAAGGCACCATAAACTCTTCCTCTGACCTTCCCGCCTGCACAGCCAATCCTGACCTGTGCCGTGAGGGAGCACTCATGCTGAACGTTCCTAAAAGGTCTCCCTCGCTATAAATCCTGGATCTGTGTCCAGAGTTCTGGCATGTCGCAAAAATTCTACTGCAGTCCCTTCTGTAAAGGAGGGTTCGAACTAAACACATGATCTGCTGTGTCTCCCATGAATGGCGAACCAAGGAGAAGTTAGCAAGTGTCCATTCTGGATGAAAGAATTAAAGAAGTTTCATCCACAGAAACCCCAGGGTTAGGCTTCCCCTGGTGATCCAATGGGTAAGGACACCGCCTGGCAGTGCAAGGGGCACCGGTTTGATCCCTGGCCTGGGAGGATCCTATGTGCCGCGGAGCAGCTGGACCGATGTGTCCAATTACCGAGCCGGAGCTCTGGAGCGCATGCGCCCAGAGCCAGCGCTCTGCAGCGACAGACGCCACCACAATGGGAGGCCCACAGGAGCCAAAGAACAAAGACGGATGAAAATAGAGAAATGAAAGACCAATAGAAGTGGCCCGCCCGCTCTCCTCCCTCCCCAACCCAACGCCCGCCCAAAGTAAATAAATAAATAAATCTTTAAAAAAAAAGAAACCCCAGGCTCTGTCACTGAAATGACAGAAATACGTCGGCAGAAAAGGAAATGTTATCGATGTCTCATATGGTCTAATTTCTGGGCCCTGCCTGTGGAATCATTCTGTCTCATTGAACAGTAAAGTATATTAGGAGAAAAATGAGCGATGGTTCCAGGGCTTCCCCGCTGCCTATTTCCTTTTTTTTATTATTATTGCCTTAGTCCTAGTCATCGTTTGTGCCTCAAAGCCACCAGACAGGGTCCCACAAATCTCCCTGGCTCCATGTGTGGGAGCCAGGCTGAGATGATATGCAGCCCTCGGGAGGCTCCCAGCAGCATTCATTCTAGACCCAGACCGAGGTGTGATTTAGGAGGTCTCTATAAAACTCGGGATCATTGGCCTAATCGGAGTCATTTATCCTGTCTTGCACTATCAAGTCCCCGCTCACGGGTTGCAGGGAGCTGGGCGGGGGCGGTTTTTCTGGTATGTTTTACAATGACTACTTTGAAAAGAATCTCATTTATGAAGTTAATGCCTCACCGGTGTTTTAAGATGCAGCTCGAGAGCCCTCGGTGAACGTTCCTAAAGGTCTCCCTCGCTATAAATCCTGGATCTGTGTCCAGAGTTCTGGCATGTCGCAAAAATTCTACTGCAGTCCCTTCTGTAAAGGAGGGTTCGAACTAAACACATGATCTGCTGTGTCTCCCATGAATGGCGAACCAAGGAGAAGTTAGCAAGTGTCCATTCTGGATGAAAGAATTAAAGAAGTTTCATCCACAGAAACCCCAGGGTTAGGCTTCCCCTGGTGATCCAATGGGTAAGGACACCGCCTGGCAGTGCAAGGGGCACCGGTTTGATCCCTGGCCTGGGAGGATCCTATGTGCCGCGGAGTGGCTGGACTGATGTGTCCAATTACCGAGCCGGAGCTCTGGAGCGCATGCGCCCAGAGCCAGCGCTCTGCAGCGACAGACGCCACCACAATGGGAGGCCCACAGGAGCCAAAGAACAAAGACGGATGAAAATAGAGAAATGAAAGACCAATAGAAGTGGCCCGCCCGCTCTCCTCCCTCCCCAACCCAACGCCCGCCCAAAGTAAATAAATAAATAAATCTTTAAAAAAAAAGAAACCCCAGGCTCTGTCACTGAAATGACAGAAATACGCGGCAGAAAAGGAAATGTTATCGATGTCTCATATGGTCTAATTTCTGGGCCCTGCCTGTGGAATCATTCTGTCTCATTGAACAGTAAAGTATATTAGGAGAAAAATGAGCGATGGTTCCAGGGCTTCCCCGCTGCCTATTTCCTTTTTTTTATTATTATTGCCTTAGTCCTAGTCATCGTTTGTGCCTCAAAGCCACCAGACAGGGTCCCACAAATCTCCCTGGCTCCATGTGTGGGAGCCAGGCTGAGATGATATGCAGCCCTCGGGAGGCTCCCAGCAGCATTCATTCTAGACCCAGACCGAGGTGTGATTTAGGAGGTCTCTATAAAACTCGGGATCATTGGCCTAATCGGAGTCATTTATCCTGTCTTGCACTATCAAGTCCCCGCTCACGGGTTGCAGGGAGCTGGGCGGGGGCGGTTTTTCTGGTATGTTTTACAATGACTACTTTGAAAAGAATCTCATTTATGAAGTTAATGCTTCTCTGTAGCACGCCTAGGTAGAACCCTTTCAAGAGGTGGCAGCTCCCGTCAGCAGCTCTGTGGGCTGGAATTTACTCCAACCTACAAGAGGATGTCACTTCTAAAGCATGACTCCAAAATAAATACCTGCTCACTTGAGTGAGGAGGAAAACACTATGCTCTAAAAGTTGATTCTGCCTGATTCTTTCTAATTCAGGAGCATTTGAGAACAAGAAAGCATATGGATCGAGGGAAAAGCAGGATGTGAAAAAAAAAAAAAGTCTGAGAGAGAGATACGGTAAAATTTGGATCACGCTAAATTCTATTTATGCTGAATGTTTTATTTTGTTGAAGTCTTATGTGAAAATAGCTGTACTGAAAGGGTGGAAAGCTTGAATTCAGCTTGTGTGAAGGAAGGATCATGTTCATTGGAGAGATTTTGCAGTAACAGTGGAAGTAAGGAGCATATATTGAAGGAGCTCAGAGCAAATGGTGAAGTGTTAGGAGTGGGTCTGTCTCCTCTTAGGAAGTCCTAGCTGCTTGCTGCAGTTGCTACTGAGTAACTGTCTCGGGATGTAGCCTGCAGGTCCACAGATAGATAGTTACTCATAATAAAGAAATGCAACTCTTAGTGTGTAAATGAGCGCCTCCTGACAAAGTGTTAAATAAGTTGTCCGCCTGACACTCGAGCAGGCCAACGTGTCCTGCAGTAGCTGCTGCTTTCACACATTTCCTCCCCTCTCAGCCGAGGCCGAGCTATCTTGGCCTTACCACACCGTAGAGGATCTTTGTTTCTTGATTTCTCTTGGTGCTTTTTGTTTGTTTGTTTGTTTTTAGCCTATCCAGCCTTAGCTGTTGGACAAAAAGCCAATAAACACATCTAGCATTATGCTTTAGGGATTTTTAAAACGACTTGCTTTTAAGAACACAGTATGCCGAAAGTAATTTGAATTTTTAACCACTTGAAATGATAACACCATATAATTATATTAAGTCATTCTAAAGCCGAGGTTTTTCTCTATAAAACTCGGGATCATTGGCCTAATCAGTCATTTATCCTGTCTTGCACTATCAAGTCCCGCTCACGGGTTGCAGGGAGCTGGGCGGGGCGGTTTTCTGGTATGTTTTACAATGACTACTTTGAAAAGAATCTCATTTATGAAGTTAATGCTTCTCTGTAGCACGCCTAGGTAGAACCCTTTCAAGAGGTGGCAGCTCCCGTCAGCAGCTCTGTGGGCTGGAATTTACTCCAACCTACAAGAGGATGTCACTTCTAAAGCATGACTCCAAAATAAATACCTGCTCACTTGAGTGAGGAGGAAAACACTATGCTCTAAAAGTTGATTCTGCCTGATTCTTTCTAATTCAGGAGCATTTGAGAACAAGAAAGCATATGGATCGAGGGAAAAGCAGGATGTGAAAAAAAAAAAAAGTCTGAGAGAGAGATACGGTAAAATTTGGATCACGCTAAATTCTATTTATGCTGAATGTTTTATTTTGTTGAAGTCTTATGTGAAAATAGCTGTACTGAAAGGGTGGAAAGCTTGAATTCAGCTTGTGTGAAGGAAGGATCATGTTCATTGGAGAGATTTTGCAGTAACAGTGGAAGTAAGGAGCATATATTGAAGGAGCTCAGAGCAAATGGTGAAGTGTTAGGAGTGGGTCTGTCTCCTCTTAGGAAGTCCTAGCTGCTTGCTGCAGTTGCTACTGAGTAACTGTCTCGGGATGTAGCCTGCAGGTCCACAGATAGATAGTTACTCATAATAAAGAAATGCAACTCTTAGTGTGTAAATGAGCGCCTCCTGACAAAGTGTTAAATAAGTTGTCCCGCCTGACACTCGAGCAGGCCAACGTGTCCTGCAGTAGCTGCTGCTTTCACACATTTCCTCCCCTCTCAGCCGAGGCCGAGCTATCTTGGCCTTACCACACCGTAGAGGATCTTTGTTTCTTGATTTCTCTTGGTGCTTTTTGTTTGTTTGTTTGTTTTTAGCCTATCCAGCCTTAGCTGTTGGACAAAAAGCCAATAAACACATCTAGCATTATGCTTTAGGGATTTTTAAAACGACTTGCTTTTAAGAACACAGTATGCCGAAAGTAATTTGAATTTTTAACCACTTGAAATGATAACACCATATAATTATATTAAGTCATTTTCCTAAGTAATAACTCACACCAATAGTAATGTGTGACGCCATCAACTTGAAACCCAACCTAGGATCTTGTCTGAATTCAGTTACTTCAGAGTGACCATTTGATACTCTAGACATGGGTCTGTTTCCATATTCAGAAATGTCTGGTCTGTGGTATCATGTTGTTGTTGTTGTTGTCACTAAGTCATGTCTCACCCTTTGTGACCTCATGAGCTTTAGCACACCAGACTATATCCCAGAGTTTGCTCAAACTTGTGTCCGTCGAGTCAGTGATGCCATCCAACCATCCCATCCTTTGTCACCCGCTTCTCCTCTTGCCCTCAGCTTTTCTCAGTGTCAGGGTCTTTGCAAATTACTTGGCTGTTTGCATCAAGTGGCCAGAGTAATGGAGCTTCAGCTTTAGCATCAGTCCTTCCAATGAATAGTCAGGGTTGACTTCCTTCAGGACTGAGTGTTTTGATCGCTGTACTGTCCCAGGGACTCAAGAGTCTTCTCCAGCACCACAGTTTAAAGCATCAGTTCTTCAGCACTCAGCCTTCTTTATGGTCCATCTGTCACAACCGTACATGAGTACTGGAAAGGCCATAGCTTTGACTGTGTGGATCTTTGACGGCAAAGTGCTGTGTCTGCATTTTTATTTTTCCTTTTGCTTCACTTTTTTTAAAATTTTTAAAAATTTATTTAATTTTACTTTTTATGTATGTGCTTTTTAATACACTATATAGGTTTATCATAGCTTTTCTCCCAAGAAGTAAACGTCTTTTAATTTTGTGGCTGCAGTCACTGAATGGTATCCCTGCCCTTCCTGAATGTATACATCTACTTCCTCTTCCCTTTTTTAGCACTGGAGGAGGAATTAGCACAAGCTTGCCCTTCATGAATGACCTTTCTGAGTTTCTCATTATTTTTATTTAAACCAGATATTAAAGGCAAGAACTGTACCAGTAATGCACTTGCCTAGTGAGATAATGAGGAAACACCATCTCTGTAATTACCGCATCACTGTCTCTAGAGGGACATGAAAGCTTGTCCTGTCCCTTTAACAGGACGCGTTGCTAATCCCCTTCCCATGTTTCCCCCTTTGGACTGATGGCATTTCACAAAAATTTTTGCTTTGTAAAATACTCCTAAAGGGAGGCTTAGGCAATAATGCACAGATTATGGAAATGATGCTCATTAAAGAGAGGGCAAGATTCTGGAGAGCCACAGAGCTGCTTCAAAACATGTAACCTCCATTAGAGGCTTCATCTGAATGTTTATTCATGGAGCAGTAAATGTTTATTATTATACGTTTTATTGAAACGTAAATTAAAGAACTGTAATTATGTGTATGGCAAACAGTAAAGCAATGTGCATTTGTCACAAAATGAGTAAGACAAGGAGAAAAATGCCATCGCTGTTTTGTTTGCATCGAAATCCTTTATTGTATCCCCGAACGAAAGACACCCAGAGAAATAGCTCTGCAGATTCACGTTCTGATACAGTGTGTCAATAAAAACATACACATTCTAGGTATTCTTCCCAGCAAAGAAGGCATCCTGGAATTAATTTGTGAAGGTCAGAAGCTATCCAAAGAAAGGGTGGGTTTCTTCTTCCCTCCTGAGGGAGACTCACAGCGACTCTTATTAAAGTTAATGCTGAACAAAGAATGCATCCCCTGGCAGCCAGCTGGGTCCTGATTGTTTTCAGGATTAGCTCTTTGCTCCAGACATTCAAGCATATTTGAGAAGTTTTTTAAAAGGACATATGTGAAGCTGGAAAGATAAGGCCTTCAATCTTACTTTTTGATCAAAAGATACTTCTCAAAGGGGAAGAAAGGCATGTGTCGTGCAGTCAGAACGGCTGTGTGTAGCCCACAGTCTTGCACGTGCAGGAAGTTCTAAGCAGAGGGAAAAAACAAGAGTCATGGGCTTCCCTGGTGGTCCAGTGGGTAAAGAGTCCACCTTGCAATGCAAGGGACACCAGTTCGAGCCCTGGTCCGGGAGGATCCCACGTGCTGCAGGGCGGCTGGGCCAATGTGTCCAACTACGAGCCGGTGCTCTGGAGCGCATGCACCCAGAGCCTGTGCTCTGCAATGAGAGGCCGCTGCAATGGGAGGCCCACACATGTCAAATAAAAAACATGGATGAAAAGAAATAAATAAAATTTTTAAAAAATTAAAAAAAAAAAACAAAAAACAAAAGTCATGACAAGGATCTGTGTGCATGAGGTGGCTTTTCTTTCTTTCTGTCTTTTAAAGCAAACTCACAAATTAAGAACATAGTCATGTCTCCACCCACCCATCTGTGCCTCTGTATATCCATTCAGTTCTCCATCCAGGTACTTTAAACAGAAGGCTTGGTTCTGCAGTAACCTTTATTAAAAGGATTCTCCTCCAGACCATCCCTGACCCCAGAGCTCATGTTTTCTTCCTGGCTGGATTCTGCCTGCCTTGGTTTGGGGAGTCCTCACCGCTGCTGCTACATTTAGGAGTCAGTGGGAAAACACTACAGGCTACTTAGCGCTAGAAGAAATGTCTCTAGAAGTACTTCTGCTCAAGGGCCTTGAGGACACCTTGACACGGTCCCTCAGGAGTAAAAGCTGTCATCTTTCCAAAGGCACGGGCTTGGTAGTGGTTTCTGGTCCTCGTGTTGCGCTCCTTCCATTAGCACACCCAGCTGATGCACCTTTTGTGAAACAGAGGAAGTGTTCCAGGTATCCTGATCGTCCCGCTAAAATTGATCACAGCGACTCTTATTAAAGTTAATGCTGAACAAAGAATGCATCCCCTGGCAGCCAGCTGGGTCCTGATTGTTTTCAGGATTAGCTCTTTGCTCCAGACATTCAAGCATATTTGAGAAGTTTTTTAAAAGGACATATGTGAAGCTGGAAAGATAAGGCCTTCAATCTTACTTTTTGATCAAAAGATACTTCTCAAAGGGGAAGAAAGGCATGTGTCGTGCAGTCAGAACGGCTGTGTGTAGCCCACAGTCTTGCACGTGCAGGAAGTTCTAAGCAGAGGGAAAAAACAAGAGTCATGGGCTTCCCTGGTGGTCCAGTGGGTAAAGAGTCCACCTTGCAATGCAAGGGACACCAGTTCGAGCCCTGGTCCGGGAGGATCCCACGTGCTGCAGGGCGGCTGGGCCAATGTGTCCAACTACGAGCCGGTGCTCTGGAGCGCATGCACCCAGAGCCTGTGCTCTGCAATGAGAGGCCGCTGCAATGGGAGGCCCACACATGTCAAATAAAAAACATGGATGAAAAGAAATAAATAAAATTTTTAAAAAATTAAAAAAAAAAAACAAAAAACAAAAGTCATGACAAGGATCTGTGTGCATGAGGTGGCTTTTCTTTCTTTCTGTCTTTTAAAGCAAACTCACAAATTAAGAACATAGTCATGTCTCCACCCACCCATCTGTGCCTCTGTATATCCATTCAGTTCTCCATCCAGGTACTTTAAACAGAAGGCTTGGTTCTGCAGTAACCTTTATTAAAAGGATTCTCCTCCAGACCATCCCTGACCCCAGAGCTCATGTTTTCTTCCTGGCTGGATTCTGCCTGCCTTGGTTTGGGGAGTCCTCACCGCTGCTGCTACATTTAGGAGTCAGTGGGAAAACACTACAGGCTACTTAGCGCTAGAAGAAATGTCTCTAGAAGTACTTCTGCTCAAGGGCCTTGAGGACACCTTGACACGGTCCCTCAGGAGTAAAAGCTGTCATCTTTCCAAAGGCACGGGCTTGGTAGTGGTTTCTGGTCCTCGTGTTCGCGCGCTCCTTCCATTAGCACACCCAGCTGATGCACCTTTTGTGAAACAGAGGAAGTGTTCCAGGTATCCTGATCGTCCCAGTCAGGCTGAGAAACTTGAAGAAGAAGTAAAATATGTAGAACAAATTCTATTTCTGAAAAGAAACCCAGAGTTTGTCGAGGCCCTGTGGAGTCCCGTGACTTAACGATTGTGTTTTTCGGCCCTATACATCACTGGCAGTGTTCCCCTTGTGAGCTGTAATAATAAATCATGAGAGGGATGGCACTTCAATGAGGTATGGGGGCAGTACATCATCTGAGCATCACGGCTTTGGTGATGCAGGGCTCCAGACCGTGAGAGTTGAAAGGAGATTTTTCCTGACCAGATAGCTTTAAACTTCAAATACGTTTAAAAAATTAAGGTCCTTTCCAGTCAAACAAAAGCAAGCTGAAGGAATCTGATGCTGTAGAAAAGGTCCCTGAACTCTGAAAGCCAGGGTGTGTGGCTTTTCCTCTAGCCTTGAAGCTCACGAGGTGGAGATGACTGGGAGGCTCTTCTTCAGTTCCTCCTCCACAGAAGAGAAGCCCAGCAAACGGAACAGACGTGAGCTAGTGTCACTGCATCTGTTTTGCCAATCTGTTTCCCCCATCTTCCACCATACATGCATGACTAGCTCATCTTCCTCACAAAGAGCTGGATCACTTGAGACGTTCTGATAGGTCATGAGTAAACCCAGGAGAGACTCATTTTCTTTAAGACTTCTCATCCACTGAAATTTAGAAAAAATAGAACAGCTGAAAAGTAGATCAACTTCCTTACCCCACTACTCACAAATTCAAAGCAGGACAGAGGGGAAGTAGAACTCAGCTTTTCTATCGTTTGTCTTTGTAAAGCAAAGGAAGCACGGATTGCAAGTACGAAGAAAAATAAAAGATGAGTGGCAGGTGGTCCTCTGACCTTGAGCAGGAAATGGGGCCCAATGTCACGGTTCCATCCCCTCTCCTATTGTAACAATATGTTTATAAGAGGGCAGTGTCACTTAGGAGAATGTATCCACTTTGTTTAAAAGCCACTCACTTTTGGGAGCAAGGAAATCACTACCAATTAAGAAAGCTGGTGCTGGGAGAACTCCTCCTCCTCCTCTTTTCTCTCTCTCTCTCTCTTTTTTTAAAACCCTACTGCAGTAAACAGAACAAAATGAGAAATCTCCCTACTGTTTGTGTAATAGACTCAAACGGGAACAGTGAGAGACAATTACATTTCAAGTGGCTTCTCCCATTTTCTTTCGCTAAGTGAATTAAAGGGAAGAATGGTGGACGCATTACTGCCACATGGAGAGAAACATCTGGGCATGAGGTGTTAACACAGGCTCCCTCCCTGTTATCTTGCCTCTAGTTTTCCAATCCTTTAGCTTCCTCCAGGAGATTCTAGTTCTCAAATTACTATAGATTTTTGGTGTCTTACCTCCTACCTCTCTGTGACTTCCAAAGGGCAGAACATCCTCTTTTCATCAAATGGAACCACTTAGTGTCTCATAGAGAAGTCCCAAGCGTATTTCCTCCCATCCTAGAGGCTTAAGTATATAATCCAGGTAATGTAAGTACTCAGCACAGACCTCCCCAAGATGTGCATTTGGGCACGTGTATGATTTTGAGCTAAAGGCAGGGTAGACCCCCTGGGCTGGAGATAAACCACTTCTCCCTTAACTACCCAGAAGAATTTCAGCTGGGGATTTTCCAGAAAAAGAGTTACTGCTAGAGGTAGATTTTGTCTAACTGTCCCTTCTAGATGGCAGGACAGACACCTAATTACCAAAGTTTGCTCTTCTTATTATTGTCCTGTGAATGACCCTCCTGTCCTTGGAAGCCACAGTTCTGGACCCCATTCTTTACCTCAAGGTAGCATATGCACCTTGTTTTACTTTCCTGACTCTGAACCGTTCATATGTCTGGGGTCCTGTATGTCATCACATTTGATTGTGTCCTATTATCTGTCTGTCTTATGTCAGGTTAATTCTTAGAGTAGTCAGAAGGACCTGGAAGGGTCAAAGAAAGCGTTCTTCCTCACTGACAGTAACAGAGATGTGGAAATAAATGCATCCCTCATTCCTCTGAATAGTACTGATCATGCATAGTACTCTATATGCATTATCACATCCTCACCAAAAACTGTCTCCCTTGTATTGGATGAGGAAACTAAAGCTTACAAAGGGCAAGTAAATTGTTGAAGGCCACCAAACTGGCCAAGGCGGTGGATCTGGGATTTTAAGCCCAGTAGCATGCATGCTTATTAGGGCTTAGTCCCTCAGCTGTGTGCAACTGTTTGTCATCCCATGGACTATAGCCCACCAGGCTCCTCCATCCATGGAATTTTCCAGGAAGGAACACTGGAGTGGGTTGCCATTTCCTCCTCCACGGGATCTTCCTGACTCAGGGGTCAGACTTGGGTCTCCTGCCCTGCAGGCAGGTTCTTGACCACTAGTGCCACACGGGAAACCCCTACACCGGATTGAGGGGATGTCAAGTCCCAAGTTATGCTGCTGTCCTTCCTAATTAAACCACTAATACCTGGGTGAGTGTTTGCCTGGTGTATTTGAAGCAGTCTGACTTTAGACTTACGCATCTTTTGTTTGACTCATGGCCAGGGTTACATCCCCATAAACCTGTCATAAGTTGAAAATCTTATTAAGGTGAAAATGCATTTTATACACTGAACCTATAGAATTTCATAGCTTAGCCAGCCTACCTTAAATGTGCCCAGAACGCTTACATTCAAGTATAGTTGGGAAAAATCATCTAGCGCAAAGCCTGTTTTATAACAAAGTGTTGAACAGCCTATGGATCGTACTGAATACTCGGCTGGAAGTGAAAACCAGAGGAACTGTCTGGTGTCCCCATTATTTACCCTTGTGACCGAGTGGCTGGCTGGGAGCTGTGGTGGCTGCCACTGCCCAGTGCCATGAGCGAGCATGAACCCACATACTGATCGCTAGCCCAGGAAAAGATCAGAGTATAGTTTCTACTGAATGCACATTGTACTCCCAACATCATACAGTTAGGAATTTTTAAGTAGAACCGTTGAAAGCTGGGTCCTACCTGTAGTTAGAGATAGGCCAGTGTTGTGATGAACAGTATCCTCTTCCACTCTATGAAGTTCCCTTTTGGATAACAAACTATATGGCCCATAACCAGTGGTACGTTTCGTGCTGGGAAACCTGGTATTTGCTGGGTTGAAGCCTTCTCATCTGCCTCTAAGTGGGGGAAACAAAGACGAAAGGGATGGAGGGAGACAGGCTCTTGTGCAGTTGTTTTCAAGGGATAGCCTTCTAATTCCATTCCTCTGCTAGCGCATGTACCCAGAGCTGGTGCTCTACAGTGAGAGAGACCACTACAGTGGGAGGCCCACACAGGCCAAATAATAAAGAAATGGATGAAAATAAATATGCATAAAAGAGGCATGATGGGGAAGTGAAAAAAAATCTATAATCAGATGGATAACTTGCAGAAATTTTTTTCTCACATCGCATGGGTTCCTTTTTCACTTTCTTGACTGTATCCTTTGATGCACAAAGTTTTATGTTTTGGTGACATGCACTTTCTTCCACTTTAAAGGACCCTTGTGATTTACCCTGGGTGGTGGTTCTTGTTCAATCACTAAGTCATGTCTGACTCTTTGCCATCCTGTGGACTGTGGTCTGCCAGACTCCTCTGTCCTCCACTGTCTCCTGAGTTTACTCATTACACTGGGTGGAGGTTGATAATCCAGGGTCATTCATGCTTATCCTGTTTTCAGGTCAGCTGGTCATGACGCTAATCCTCCTGCAACTGCAGTCCTCCTTGTATACAACCTGTAGTCCCCAGCCCTGGGATTAGGGTACTGGAGGGCCCACTGTCTGCTTCATGTGGCAGTGTTTGTTTTTATTCTTTAGAATCAGACTCTCCTTCTGTAATTATTCATCAGTTGGAGGGACAGGGGTTCACACTGGGGAAACTGGCAGAGATTGCTGGACCCTAGTTATGAAGCAGGGGAGCTCTCTGTTTCTAGTCTTTCCTGCCCTTTTGGCCACCATGATTTTGTCCCTTATAACCAAATTAAAATGTATTCTGGCAAGGACAGAACACATCAGTGTGACTACACTGACCATCGTCAGATGAGTGTGGGGTAATGTAGTCGTGTTCAAAACTACAGGAGACACAGGTTGTGCAAGAGGCAGAGCCTATAAATCTATTGCTTGGGTGTCAGCACTCAAAGGTTTGGGGCAGATAGTTAGAGATAGGCCAGTGTTGTGATGAACAGTATCCTCTTCCACTCTATGAAGTTCCCTTTTGGATAACAAACTATATGGCCCATAACCAGTGGTACGTTTCGTGCTGGGAAACCTGGTATTTGCTGGGTTGAAGCCTTCTCATCTGCCTCTAAGTGGGGGAAACAAAGACGAAAGGGATGGAGGGAGACAGGCTCTTGTGCAGTTGTTTTCAAGGGATAGCCTTCTAATTCCATTCCTCTGCTAGCGCATGTACCCAGAGCTGGTGCTCTACAGTGAGAGAGACCACTACAGTGGGAGGCCCACACAGGCCAAATAATAAAGAAATGGATGAAAATAAATATGCATAAAAGAGGCATGATGGGGAAGTGAAAAAAAATCTATAATCAGATGGATAACTTGCAGAAATTTTTTTCTCACATCGCATGGGTTCCTTTTTCACTTTCTTGACTGTATCCTTTGATGCACAAAGTTTTATGTTTTGGTGACATGCACTTTCTTCCACTTTAAAGGACCCTTGTGATTTACCCTGGGTGGTGGTTCTTGTTCAATCACTAAGTCATGTCTGACTCTTTGCCATCCTGTGGACTGTGGTCTGCCAGACTCCTCTGTCCTCCACTGTCTCCTGAGTTTACTCATTACACTGGGTGGAGGTTGATAATCCAGGGTCATTCATGCTTATCCTGTTTTCAGGTCAGCTGGTCATGACGCTAATCCTCCTGCAACTGCAGTCCTCCTTGTATACAACCTGTAGTCCCCAGCCCTGGGATTAGGGTACTGGAGGGCCCACTGTCTGCTTCATGTGGCAGTGTTTGTTTTTATTCTTTAGAATCAGACTCTCCTTCTGTAATTATTCATCAGTTGGAGGGACAGGGGTTCACACTGGGGAAACTGGCAGAGATTGCTGGACCCTAGTTATGAAGCAGGGGAGCTCTCTGTTTCTAGTCTTTCCTGCCCTTTTGGCCACCATGATTTTGTCCCTTATAACCAAATTAAAATGTATTCTGGCAAGGACAGAACACATCAGTGTGACTACACTGACCATCGTCAGATGAGTGTGGGGTAATGTAGTCGTGTTCAAAACTACAGGAGACACAGGTTGTGCAAGAGGCAGAGCCTATAAATCTATTGCTTGGGTGTCAGCACTCAAAGGCATCCTACATTTAGAGAAAAAGGTAACAGGAGGGGCTTTTTTATATATAATCTTATTATTTATTTTCGCTGTGCTTGTTCTTCATTACTACATGGGCTTTCTCTCTAGTTGTGGCAAGCAGGGCTACTCTCAGTTGCAGTGTATGGGCTTCTCATTGCAGTAGGTTTTCTTGTTGTGGAGCATTGGCTCTAGAGAACAAGGGCTCAGTAGTTGCATCTTGTGGGCTTTAGAGCATAGGCTTATGTGTTGCACATGAGCTTAGTTGCTCCACGGCATGTGGGATATTCCTAGATCAGGGATCGAGCCTGTGTCTGCTGTATCGGCAGGCAGATTCTTTACCGCTGGGCCACCAAGGAAGCCCCAGGTGGGGCTTTTAAAGCTAAAATTTTCTCAAGCAGATGAGCCAGGAAAGGGTGGATCTACTGCTCAGTGCAAACTATATTGAATTAATAGATCAGGGGCAGAAGGACTTGACACAGAACAGCGTGGTTAGTCTATATTATACTGGACTTGGCTTTGAACTAGGAATAGGCAAGGTGGAAGTGGAATTTCAGAGGAAACATCCCTGCTGTAAGTGAACTGAAGTCTCAGGGTGTATCCCTGAGGGATGCAAGTCTGAGAGATCTTAAAGATGTGATCAGAGTCACAACTGAGAAGTCACAGAGTCTGCAGAGTCATCGAGAGACCATGGGGAAGAGGTGTCCTTATACGTGGAATCGGGAGAGAAGGTGACCTCCTGAGACACAGTGTCACTTAGTAGTGAGAACAAATTTCTCCTGTGTCTGGATGGCCATGTTGGAGGGACAGGGGTTCACACTGGGGAAACTGGCAGAGATTGCTGGACCCTAGTTATGAAGCAGGGGAGCTCTCTGTTTCTAGTCTTTCCTGCCCTTTTGGCCACCATGATTTTGTCCCTTATAACCAAATTAAAATGTATTCTGGCAAGGACAGAACACATCAGTGTGACTACACTGACCATCGTCAGATGAGTGTGGGGTAATGTAGTCGTGTTCAAAACTACAGGAGACACAGGTTGTGCAAGAGGCAGAGCCTATAAATCTATTGCTTGGGTGTCAGCACTCAAAGGCATCCTACATTTAGAGAAAAAGGTAACAGGAGGGGCTTTTTTATATATAATCTTATTATTTATTTTCGCTGTGCTTGTTCTTCATTACTACATGGGCTTTCTCTCTAGTTGTGGCAAGCAGGGCTACTCTCAGTTGCAGTGTATGGGCTTCTCATTGCAGTAGGTTTTCTTGTTGTGGAGCATTGGCTCTAGAGAACAAGGGCTCAGTAGTTGCATCTTGTGGGCTTTAGAGCATAGGCTTATGTGTTGCACATGAGCTTAGTTGCTCCACGGCATGTGGGATATTCCTAGATCAGGGATCGAGCCTGTGTCTGCTGTATCGGCAGGCAGATTCTTTACCGCTGGGCCACCAAGGAAGCCCCAGGTGGGGCTTTTAAAGCTAAAATTTTCTCAAGCAGATGAGCCAGGAAAGGGTGGATCTACTGCTCAGTGCAAACTATATTGAATTAATAGATCAGGGGCAGAAGGACTTGACACAGAACAGCGTGGTTAGTCTATATTATACTGGACTTGGCTTTGAACTAGGAATAGGCAAGGTGGAAGTGGAATTTCAGAGGAAACATCCCTGCTGTAAGTGAACTGAAGTCTCAGGGTGTATCCCTGAGGGATGCAAGTCTGAGAGATCTTAAAGATGTGATCAGAGTCACAACTGAGAAGTCACAGAGTCTGCAGAGTCATCGAGAGACCATGGGGAAGAGGTGTCCTTATACGTGGAATCGGGAGAGAAGGGTGACCTCCTGAGACACAGTGTCACTTAGTAGTGAGAACAAATGCTCCTGTGTCTGATGACAGACTCAGCTCCTGGTCGCTCCTTGCAGGGCACTGGCCATGTTGCTTTACCTCTTTGGTCTACTGTGTCTCTTGGGAATGGTGATGTCGTTGTTAACAGCCTCTGGGCAGTGTTGTAAGGATTCATTGAAGTAATGATGTGAATCAACCCAACAAACTAGTATGTAGTGATTTTTTGATAATATTAAATTTATATTAAATATCAAACAAACATATTATTTATATTTATTAAATATTAAAATTTTGAAATATTAAAAATATTGAATATATATTAAATAAATCAATATTAAATAAATATTAACAGCAATAACTGCTACTGCTAAGGAGAATAATAATCATTGTAGAAACTTACAGACCCAGAAAACTCAAACCTGTATTTCCTCCCTCCTTTGTAGCCACTGCCACTGACTTCTTTGTAGCCACTGCCACTGACTTCTTTGTAGAACTCCTTTTCCTTAGGAAAGGAGTTCTTAGAAAAGTTACCTGTGGTTGTTTATCTCCTTTTCTTCACCTTCTTAACTTTCTCTTAAAATCACTTCATTTTTTTAAATAACAATTTTATGGAAATGTAATTCAGGTGCTGTAAAAATCCACTCTCTTTAATGTATACAGTTTCATGTTTTTCTAGTATATTCACAAAGTTGTGCAAGCATCATGACCGTCTTAATTTTAGAATAACTTCATCATTCTCTAAAGAAATATTATGTCCATTAGCAGCCACTCCCCGTTTTCCCTGGCAACTGCTCATTTATTTTCTGTCTGTATAAATTTTCCTGTTCTGGGCATTTCACATAAATAGAATGATACACTGTCTGCCCTTGTGTGTCTTGCCTTCTTTCAGTTAGCTTAGTTCTTTCATTTAACAGTACATCATTCCTTTTTATGGTCAGATCATGTTCTATTGTCTGACTTTACCACATTTTGTTTATGCACTCACTGCTTGATGAATATGTGGGTTCTTTTTCTTGGTTGGCTGTTGTGAATAATGCTACTATAAATATTCATGTGCAAGTTTTTATATGGACATGTTTCTGGACCTTTTGGGTATGTATTTAGGAATAGAATCCTGAATCATATGGTCATTCTACATTTAACTTTCTGCTGTTGTTATTGTTTAGGAATCATGTCTGACTCTTTGCAACCCCACAGACTGCAGCACGCCAGACTTCACTGTCCTTCACTATCTCCCAGAGTTTGCTCAAATTAATTTTCTGAGGAAGTGCCAATTTGTTTTCCAAAACAGTGATCTCATTTTAGGGTCTCAACAACAGCCTATGAATGCTCTAATTCTCCGCATTCTCATACATACTTGTTATTTTCTTTATATATATATATATATATATATACACACACACACACACACACACACACACAGAGCCATCCTGTTGATCTCTAAGTGATATCTCAATGTGGTTTTTATTTTTATTTTACTAATGGCTGATGATATTGTGCATCTTAAATGCTTTTTAAATTTATCTTACCAGTTTCATTGAAATCAACTTGAGCTTTCAACAGTGCTGGCTCTGTTGATTATAGTCTTGATGAAATTCCTTCCTACATAAAGTTTAGAACTTACCCTCTATTGATTTGCCTTGTTCTTTGCTGTATCCTTAATTTTAGTCCTAGCATTGTGAAATGTGGTCAACTAACCACGAAGACTTCTTTTGTTATGTAGTGCATCATAGATTTTTTAAAATACTCTTTGCTGTCCTGAAACATTTAATTAGAGATTTTATAAGCACATAGAAAAGTCAGTTGTGATCACCAAAGTTCAGTATGAATTCAATAAGAACCAATTATGTCAAATTAGTCTGTGCTGTTCATGGGGACTTTATCAGAATGCCCCTCTCTTGGAAGGCCATGGCAGTTGAGGTTCCTTCACAGCGGCAAGATTTTGAGCTGGCCTTACCATCATTTCCCTTTTCTTAGAAACTTGAGTGGGTTGTCAGGATCTTGTGATCAGTCTGTCACTTAACAATTTAAGACCATCAGGCTGGCTTAAGATGTATGCCCTTGCAAAAATCACCTGCATGGTGAGCTGCTTGCTGTCCTCAGTGTCACGGTGAATTTATGCACTCACTGCTTGATGAATATGTGGGTTCTTTTTCTTGGTTGGCTGTTGTGAATAATGCTACTATAAATATTCATGTGCAAGTTTTTATATGGACATGTTTCTGGACCTTTTGGGTATGTATTTAGGAATAGAATCCTGAATCATATGGTCATTCTACATTTAACTTTCTGCTGTTGTTATTGTTTAGGAATCATGTCTGACTCTTTGCAACCCCACAGACTGCAGCACGCCAGACTTCACTGTCCTTCACTATCTCCCAGAGTTTGCTCAAATTAATTTTCTGAGGAAGTGCCAATTTGTTTTCCAAAACAGTGATCTCATTTTAGGGTCTCAACAACAGCCTATGAATGCTCTAATTCTCCGCATTCTCATACATACTTGTTATTTTCTTTATATATATATATATATATATACACACACACACACACACACACACACACACAGAGCCATCCTGTTGATCTCTAAGTGATATCTCAATGTGGTTTTTATTTTTATTTTACTAATGGCTGATGATATTGTGCATCTTAAATGCTTTTTAAATTTATCTTACCAGTTTCATTGAAATCAACTTGAGCTTTCAACAGTGCTGGCTCTGTTGATTATAGTCTTGATGAAATTCCTTCCTACATAAAGTTTAGAACTTACCCTCTATTGATTTGCCTTGTTCTTTGCTGTATCCTTAATTTTAGTCCTAGCATTGTGAAATGTGGTCAACTAACCACGAAGACTTCTTTTGTTATGTAGTGCATCATAGATTTTTTAAAATACTCTTTGCTGTCCTGAAACATTTAATTAGAGATTTTATAAGCACATAGAAAAGTCAGTTGTGATCACCAAAGTTCAGTATGAATTCAATAAGAACCAATTATGTCAAATTAGTCTGTGCTGTTCATGGGGACTTTATCAGAATGCCCCTCTCTTGGAAGGCCATGGCAGTTGAGGTTCCTTCACAGCGGCAAGATTTTGAGCTGGCCTTACCATCATTTCCCTTTTCTTAGAAACTTGAGTGGGTTGTCAGGATCTTGTGATCAGTCTGTCACTTAACAATTTAAGACCATCAGGCTGGCTTAAGATGTATGCCCTTGCAAAAAATCACCTGCATGGTGAGCTGCTTGCTGTCCTCAGTGTCACGGTGAATTTGAAGTGGTTACCAGTTATCAAGAGTGGCATTTCCAGGACTGGGCAGTAACAGCCTATAGAGATAGCCCTGAACACTAAACCCAGGAAGGATAAAGGAGCAGAGGCATGGGGTGGGCCTGGACTCAGGAGGTGTCCCTAATGTAAGTTCACAGCCACCTGTATGCCCTTGGTGGTCAAGGTTGAGCATATTCCTAAGGACAAGGCACAGAGGGTGACCAGTGAGCAGGAAATCAGACAAATATTCAATAAACAGGTCTCCCACAGTGCAATAGGGCAGACCAAGTAGTGAGGGAGTTTAGTGCCTCACAAGCACATTTTTAGGTGAGATCAGGAACCAGATGGATTGTCTGAACCAGTGTTTCTCAAAGGATTGCCCTAGAGTATCCACATTAGTACCACTGAGAATTTGTTAGAAAAGCAAATTATTAGGGACCGGTGATATATATTTCACCAAATCTCAGATTTCAGAACCACTAATGAAAGCAACAGAAATAATTCTTAGCAACAGAGGAACGTTAATCATGTCCCATTCAAGGAGTTTCTTAAATATCTTCCCTGCTGGTATAGGAGCCAGCCCCTGAATGTGGTTTCTACTCTTTTGCCAGTTAAAAAAATAATAAACATAACTTAAAAGTAAGAGTGACAGTACATCAGTTAGGTGCATTGAGTATTAACTATATACTAAGCAGCATGCTAAGGATACAGTTAGCAGATTTGATTCTCTTAACTCTGTGAGTTGAAATTGTGTCAATCCCAGTTATAGATCATGGCACTGAGATCAAGTTACAAGGCCAGACCACACAACTAGTAAACAGAAGGTCCAGGACTTGAATTAGGCACTTTGGCTGTGGAACATTGGTCTGGAATACCTGATTATTAGAGAGATGTTGGTGAGTGGTTAGACTGATGGAAGGAAGGAGAGAAAAGAGGCAGGAAGAGAGGAAAGAAGCTAGTAGAGGAAGAAAAGAGGAAAGAAGATCGCAGGCATAGCTACAGGCTTGGGAAATAAAGATGAAGTGAAACTGTCTTCTAAGGATAGGCTATTTCCATGTCCTGCAGCGTTTTTCCTGTCTTGCTGTTGCGTCAGCTAGCCCATGTGTATCAAGCAGTTTTCGTCTGGGTTCATCCTGCACTGGTTCTTTCTAAGAATTTGGCACCATGGGTAGTTTGTGATGTATTTTTCCCATTTTGTTTTCTCTTGCTCTGTCCTCCTGCTCACCTCGTCTTTGTAACTTAAGCATACGCTCATCCCAGTTACTGAGGAATCCATGGCTGTCTTCCTCAGTAACTGGAGAATATTCTGGGACAAACATGTCACTCTTTGGGGACCATGTGCTCAGGGGCTGTTGTGAAGCTGCTCTCTGCTTCCTTCACCGTGGACCGCCTTGCTCCCTGCCTCTGCGTGAAGAGCGTATCATTTTCCCCTCCTCGTGCAGCAAAGCCACAGGGACAGTTAATCTCCCAGTCTCTGGAGGCTCTTGGGAGGCTTGGAGCCTGATTACCGTAATCAAGAAGGAGTGGGTGGGATCAGAGGCTAGGTCTGTCTATTTGTCTGCCTCTCCACGTTTAGGCTTTTCCTTTTCACGTTCCTCCCCCTGGTTTGTAATAAAAGAGGGAACATAGCTCAAGGGCAGGCATGAGGTGTAACTTCAGCTGAGGTACGATAGAGGCTGTTTGGAAAATGGAACTTTCAAATGGCAAGTTAGCCTTGAAGGATATATTGAATTAGATATGCTGTGTGCCTTGATTCATGATCTCTGCATAATAGCATTGCTAAGTGTATTACCTGGGTGCTTTAGTAGACTGGAGAAACGGGCTGTTTAAAAGATTAACTTCACAGAATCAGTGTTATGGGCTGATGAGGAATGCCAGAATGAAAACCGGATGTGCAGGCTTCCTGCCCTGACTCTACCACTTCCGGTGGAGCTTTGACCTCTCCGAGCATGCCTGTCCTCATCTGGAGAATGGAGAGCCAAGTAGAACTCACCTCAGGGGATTATTCTGATCATTAAATGAGACAAAGGCCAGGCACAGTGCTTTCTTAGAGTAATTCAGCACCTGATAGGTGAGAACTGGAGACTTTATTCTGTCAGGGTCGTAAGTGAAACTGTCTTCTAAGGATAGGCTATTTCCATGTCCTGCAGCGTTTTTCCTGTCTTGCTGTTGCGTCAGCTAGCCCATGTGTATCAAGCAGTTTTCGTCTGGGTTCATCCTGCACTGGTTCTTTCTAAGAATTTGGCACCATGGGTAGTTTGTGATGTATTTTTCCCATTTTGTTTTCTCTTGCTCTGTCCTCCTGCTCACCTCGTCTTTGTAACTTAAGCATACGCTCATCCCAGTTACTGAGGAATCCATGGCTGTCTTCCTCAGTAACTGGAGAATATTCTGGGACAAACATGTCACTCTTTGGGGACCATGTGCTCAGGGGCTGTTGTGAAGCTGCTCTCTGCTTCCTTCACCGTGGACCGCCTTGCTCCCTGCCTCTGCGTGAAGAGCGTATCATTTTCCCCTCCTCGTGCAGCAAAGCCACAGGGACAGTTAATCTCCCAGTCTCTGGAGGCTCTTGGGAGGCTTGGAGCCTGATTACCGTAATCAAGAAGGAGTGGGTGGGATCAGAGGCTAGGTCTGTCTATTTGTCTGCCTCTCCACGTTTAGGCTTTTCCTTTTCACGTTCCTCCCCCTGGTTTGTAATAAAAGAGGGAACATAGCTCAAGGGCAGGCATGAGGTGTAACTTCAGCTGAGGTACGATAGAGGCTGTTTGGAAAATGGAACTTTCAAATGGCAAGTTAGCCTTGAAGGATATATTGAATTAGATATGCTGTGTGCCTTGATTCATGATCTCTGCATAATAGCATTGCTAAGTGTATTACCTGGGTGCTTTAGTAGACTGGAGAAACGGGCTGTTTAAAAGATTAACTTCACAGAATCAGTGTTATGGGCTGATGAGGAATGCCAGAATGAAAACCGGATGTGCAGGCTTCCTGCCCTGACTCTACCACTTCCGGTGGAGCTTTGACCTCTCCGAGCATGCCTGTCCTCATCTGGAGAATGGAGAGCCAAGTAGAACTCACCTCAGGGGATTATTCTGATCATTAAATGAGACAAAGGCCAGGCACAGTGCTTTCTTAGAGTAATTCAGCACCTGATAGGTGAGAACTGTGTATGTTACTATTATATGATTACTGTCTGAAGCCCGGGCTCTGTAATTTGGTTCATACTCCTTTTGCTGTCCCTCATCTGCTCTTTGCTTATGCAATTCTCTGTTAACCAGTTCTTACCTCTTGTCAGTTTCAGATTCGCCACGGTCACCTTTTAAGGTTAGCTGTCATGTCAGAGCACTGGCTAAATACAGCCAAGACTGACAACTATGAATAATTCCACAGAGCCCCTAAAACACTGGCATTTCACTCAAACTCTCCTATTGGCCACCACATTGTCCTGTCTTTTTTTGGTCTCTCTGTTCTCTGTGGATTTCAGATATGGTTACCGAAGATGATCATCATCTTCCTCTGAGAGAGAATCCAGCAAGAACCAGTGTGGAGTAATTGGACTTGGTGAGCACATCGCTGTCAAGTCTTGAAATATATGGGGAGATAATCACATTTTATTCTTTCTTTCTTTGACTTTTTCAGCATGTTCACATCCACATTCTTCCAAGGAAGGCTGGAGACTTTCACAGGAATGACAGCATCTATGATGAGGTAGGTCTGCTCTTTCTGATCTTATTGTTTGATCACAGCAGCTGTCAGTGTGATGAAATCAATCTGGTGAACCATGAACACTAGAGGTACAGTCTTAAATGGAATGTGACTGAATAAGACTCGGGAAGTGGCAGTGAGGGCCAAGGAGCCAAGAATGGCCAGTGTAGAAAATGAAGACAATTTCTTTTTTTCAAATGAAATCTAGCAGAAACCAGGTGTCCTTGTGATCTCAGTCCTGTCATTTACTGGGACACTAAACATTTGCATGGAGATGAAGCCCGGAGGTTCCACAGGAGGTGACCTAGTGTGCCACCAATGGAAATCAAGAAGATCGATGTAGGACTCTCTTTAGTTGACTACCACGTTTGATTTTAAAGCCACTTTGAAATTCAGCTTGTATGTCCTCAGCATTTGTTCAGAATGGAACTTTGAATTATGGTCGGCAGAAACTAGGTTGGTTTGAAGGGTGATGTTGGGAAAGGGACCCTTCCTGGTCATTAAATGAGACAAAGGCCAGGCACAGTGCTTTCTTAGAGTAATTCAGCACCTGATAGGTGAGAACTGTGTATGTTACTATTATATGATTACTGTCTGAAGCCCGGGCTCTGTAATTTGGTTCATACTCCTTTTGCTGTCCCTCATCTGCTCTTTGCTTATGCAATTCTCTGTTAACCAGTTCTTACCTCTTGTCAGTTTCAGATTCGCCACGGTCACCTTTTAAGGTTAGCTGTCATGTCAGAGCACTGGCTAAATACAGCCAAGACTGACAACTATGAATAATTCCACAGAGCCCCTAAAACACTGGCATTTCACTCAAACTCTCCTATTGGCCACCACATTGTCCTGTCTTTTTTTGGTCTCTCTGTTCTCTGTGGATTTCAGATATGGTTACCGAAGATGATCATCATCTTCCTCTGAGAGAGAATCCAGCAAGAACCAGTGTGGAGTAATTGGACTTGGTGAGCACATCGCTGTCAAGTCTTGAAATATATGGGGAGATAATCACATTTTATTCTTTCTTTCTTTGACTTTTTCAGCATGTTCACATCCACATTCTTCCAAGGAAGGCTGGAGACTTTCACAGGAATGACAGCATCTATGATGAGGTAGGTCTGCTCTTTCTGATCTTATTGTTTGATCACAGCAGCTGTCAGTGTGATGAAATCAATCTGGTGAACCATGAACACTAGAGGTACAGTCTTAAATGGAATGTGACTGAATAAGACTCGGGAAGTGGCAGTGAGGGCCAAGGAGCCAAGAATGGCCAGTGTAGAAAATGAAGACAATTTCTTTTTTTCAAATGAAATCTAGCAGAAACCAGGTGTCCTTGTGATCTCAGTCCTGTCATTTACTGGGACACTAAACATTTGCATGGAGATGAAGCCCGGAGGTTCCACAGGAGGTGACCTAGTGTGCCACCAATGGAAATCAAGAAGATCGATGTAGGACTCTCTTTAGTTGACTACCACGTTTGATTTTAAAGCCACTTTGAAATTCAGCTTGTATGTCCTCAGCATTTGTTCAGAATGGAACTTTGAATTATGGTCGGCAGAAACTAGGTTGGTTTGAAGGGTGATGTTGCGGGAAAGGGGACCCCTTCCTGGGCCCCGAGAGTGGGCTCTTGTCTGACATTTGGCGGTGAGTTGTCTGAGGAGACACGGGGACTGACAAAGCAAGAGACTTCGTTGGGAAGGAGTGCCTGGTCAGAGAGCAGGAGGGGAGCCCGGAGAACTGCACTGCCGTGTGGCTGACTGCCTCAGCTTTTATGGCGTTGGGGTTAATTCTGGGCTGTCTCTGGCCGGTCGTCTGACTCAGGGTCCTTCCTGTTGGCACGGGGATCACTCAGCCAAGATGGATTCCAGCGAGGAGGATTCTGGAAGGTTGGTAGAACACATGGACTGTATCTCCTCTCTCCTTTTAACCTTTCCTGAATTCTTCCGATTTTAACTTGACAGTTCTTCCCATCTTCTGTTCATAACCTGTTAGCTCCACGTCCCTTACCGGGACCTCCTGGTGTAAGGTAACTTTTGCAAGTGGGTACTCTCTTGCCAGGCCAGGGCAGGTGGTTTCAGTCTGTGTTTCCTGTAGCAATAAGAGTGCCACATCTGTGTCATTAGCATTTAGCAGTTAACTTACTACTTCCCTTCAAAGACATACATGGGACCCCACTGTACAGATGAGCCACAAGAGCCAGGAGATCGGCTCCTCGGACCCACCTGCAGATGTCTTTCTGTGCCACGTGGAGGGTGTGGCCTGCAGTAGACATGCTGGGGTGAAGTACAGGAAGATGATTTCCTTGTAGCTGCTGCTTTTAGCCAGGAAAGGCCACATATGTGCGCCACACCTGTAAGAGCTGATCAGAGGTCAGCGGGGCCCAGGTGTGTGGTTGGGAAGAACTTGGAGGCTGTTCTGGATGCGTCAAGGAAGCGTGCTGTGATTGATTAGCAGTGTCTGCCACAGCTATCAACTAGGAGGGAGGAGCTGGTTGAGCCGTTTATTTGCCATTCCTGCTCTATCTTTTTGAGAATGAGGTTGCCAGTCCATTTTATAATTTACGGTGTTTGTGGTGTGACTCGAGGTCTGTGTTGATTACCACCTGGTTTCTAGCAGTCAGATAGAATTTATTTTTTTAATGTATAGGGGTTTTTATGTATTTTTTTGTATTTATAGAGTTTCTTTGTAGTAACTTGATGTTAAAATGGTGACTCAGAAAATAAAGAAAGAGAGGTCAGCAGTTGGTAATGAGATTTCTCATTCAATGGATGATTCCCTGAGGCATTGAGTAAGCAGTGGGGCCTGGTCAGAGAGCAGGAGGGAGCCCGGAGAACTGCACTGCCGTGTGGCTGACTGCCTCAGCTTTTATGGCGTTGGGGTTAATTCTGGGCTGTCTCTGGCCGGTCGTCTGACTCAGGGTCCTTCCTGTTGGCACGGGGATCACTCAGCCAAGATGGATTCCAGCGAGGAGGATTCTGGAAGGTTGGTAGAACACATGGACTGTATCTCCTCTCTCCTTTTAACCTTTCCTGAATTCTTCCGATTTTAACTTGACAGTTCTTCCCATCTTCTGTTCATAACCTGTTAGCTCCACGTCCCTTACCGGGACCTCCTGGTGTAAGGTAACTTTTGCAAGTGGGTACTCTCTTGCCAGGCCAGGGCAGGTGGTTTCAGTCTGTGTTTCCTGTAGCAATAAGAGTGCCACATCTGTGTCATTAGCATTTAGCAGTTAACTTACTACTTCCCTTCAAAGACATACATGGGACCCCACTGTACAGATGAGCCACAAGAGCCAGGAGATCGGCTCCTCGGACCCACCTGCAGATGTCTTTCTGTGCCACGTGGAGGGTGTGGCCTGCAGTAGACATGCTGGGGTGAAGTACAGGAAGATGATTTCCTTGTAGCTGCTGCTTTTAGCCAGGAAAGGCCACATATGTGCGCCACACCTGTAAGAGCTGATCAGAGGTCAGCGGGGCCCAGGGTGTGTGGTTGGGAAGAACTTGGAGGCTGTTCTGGATGCGTCAAGGAAGCGTGCTGTGATTGATTAGCAGTGTCTGCCACAGCTATCAACTAGGAGGGAGGAGCTGGTTGAGCCGTTTATTTGCCATTCCTGCTCTATCTTTTTGAGAATGAGGTTGCCAGTCCATTTTATAATTTACGGTGTTTGTGGTGTGACTCGAGGTCTGTGTTGATTACCACCTGGTTTCTAGCAGTCAGATAGAATTTATTTTTTTAATGTATAGGGGTTTTTATGTATTTTTTTGTATTTATAGAGTTTCTTTGTAGTAACTTGATGTTAAAATGGTGACTCAGAAAATAAAGAAAGAGAGGTCAGCAGTTGGTAATGAGATTTCTCATTCATTTATCTGGGACTCACTGGATTCCCTGAGGCATTGAGTAAGCATGTCTTTGGGTCCTTTCTCTCTGTCTTAGGCATGTTGTGACTTGCAAGGGCTGTGATTGGCCTGCAGAGGGTAGACATGCTCTAACCACTGGTCCCTAAGTGCTGGCCTATGGACCACTTGCTACAAATCTCAGTTCCCAGGAGGTCCTATCCCTAGATAGACTGATCCAGTATATTATAGAAGCACATAGGATCAGTAATTGTGGGAGCATAGGACCGTCTCCAGGAGAGTCTGGTGCATGGCTAGGTTTAGGAACGCCTTCCTCCCAAATTTGTGCTCTCTCAATGCTACGTCCTCTAATATTTTAAAGAACTCATTTTCATTGAATGTGGAATGTAGTTTGGGGATAGTAAGCATGCTTAGTTTGAGATGGAAGAAAATCAGAATTATGGAATAATTATAAGGAAACGCATTTTGAAAAAAATCCAAATACTGATCTTAATTAGCATAAACTTAAGGTTAATAAAATGTTGTCAAGTATAGGCTATTTTAATGAATAAATTAGTACATGATTTATGTACAAGTGAATACTGATAAAGCAGTATTAAAAGTGGTCCAGTGGGTAAGGACACTGCCTTGCAGTGCAAGGGGCGCCGGTTCGATCCCTGGCCTGGGAAGATCCCACGTGCTGTGGAGCGGCTGGACCGTTGTGTCCAATTACCGAGCCAGAGCTCTGGCGCTCATGTGCCCAGAGCCAGTGCTCTGCGATGAGAGATCGCCTGAAAGATCAATACAAGTGGCCAAGATGTGATGAAAGCAGGCTGACTGGTTGAGCCGTTTATTTGCCATTCCTGCTCTATCTTTTTGAGAATGAGGTTGCCAGTCCATTTTATAATTTACGGTGTTTGTGGTGTGACTCGAGGTCTGTGTTGATTACCACCTGGTTTCTAGCAGTCAGATAGAATTTATTTTTTAATGTATAGGGGTTTTTATGTATTTTTTTGTATTTATAGAGTTTCTTTGTAGTAACTTGATGTTAAAATGGTGACTCAGAAAATAAAGAAAGAGAGGTCAGCAGTTGGTAATGAGATTTCTCATTCATTTATCTGGGACTCACTGGATTCCCTGAGGCATTGAGTAAGCATGTCTTTGGGTCCTTTCTCTCTGTCTTAGGCATGTTGTGACTTGCAAGGGCTGTGATTGGCCTGCAGAGGGTAGACATGCTCTAACCACTGGTCCCTAAGTGCTGGCCTATGGACCACTTGCTACAAATCTCAGTTCCCAGGAGGTCCTATCCCTAGATAGACTGATCCAGTATATTATAGAAGCACATAGGATCAGTAATTGTGGGAGCATAGGACCGTCTCCAGGAGAGTCTGGTGCATGGCTAGGTTTAGGAACGCGCCTTCCTCCCAAATTTGTGCTCTCTCAATGCTACGTCCTCTAATATTTTAAAGAACTCATTTTCATTGAATGTGGAATGTAGTTTGGGGATAGTAAGCATGCTTAGTTTGAGATGGAAGAAAATCAGAATTATGGAATAATTATAAGGAAACGCATTTTGAAAAAAATCCAAATACTGATCTTAATTAGCATAAACTTAAGGTTAATAAAATGTTGTCAAGTATAGGCTATTTTAATGAATAAATTAGTACATGATTTATGTACAAGTGAATACTGATAAAGCAGTATTAAAAGTGGTCCAGTGGGTAAGGACACTGCCTTGCAGTGCAAGGGGCGCCGGTTCGATCCCTGGCCTGGGAAGATCCCACGTGCTGTGGAGCGGCTGGACCGTTGTGTCCAATTACCGAGCCAGAGCTCTGGCGCTCATGTGCCCAGAGCCAGTGCTCTGCGATGAGAGAGGCCACTGCGATGGGAGGCCCACACAGGCCAAAGAACAAAGATAAACAAATGAAAGATCAATACAAGTGGCCAAAAGAAAAAAAAATTGTAAAAAAACAAGTACTTGAAAACACTGTTTTCTTAGGCTGAACTGTCACCTGGAAGTCATGTTTGTGTTCCAGACGGACTTGTGACACAAGCTGCGGGCTCCATTTCAGCCCAAGGCTGATCAAGACCCAAGGTCTAAGGTCAAGGTTGACATGTGACCTTTACCCCTCCCAGACTCCCCAGCTCCACAGCGAAGCAACCTGTGTCTCTACCTTCTATCTCTTAGGAGAAACTCTCTCAGGAGAAGTAATTGCTAAAAGAGGTTTTGTTTGTTTGCTTCTGTTGTTTGGTAAGGTACGAGTACCCACTATGGGAGAGTATGCCAAGACACTTAAAGAGATTGAACTTTCGAGACAGATTTAGCCTCCATTCCCAGCCCCACCTGCTGGTGTGTGACATTGGACAAGTCACTTAATCCCCTTTCCTGTAAAATGTAGATAGTATATAAAACATGTGCTTCAGAAGATAGCTGTATGTAATCTGTGACATATCTGTGGAGTCCTCTACCTGGGCTGTAGACCTGTACCTCCAGTCAGATCAGGGGCAGCATTAGATGAGAAATACAAGTGCGTGATAAATGGACCATGCTTAAGCCATCCCAAAACTGCCTCCCCATCCTTGGGCTGTAGAAGAATGATCTTCCATGAAATTGATTTCTGGTGCCTAAGGGGTTGGGGACCACTGACAGACTGTACCTTAGACTGTATGCTTATTACAGAGATTGGTGCACAGTAAACATTTATTAGTTAGTAGCTGTTTCTGTTCTCAGTAATACTGTTAGTTTTGCTTTGCTTTGCTTTGTTTCATTTTTAAAAAGCAATGGGTGAATGGAGAACTTGGATTTGAAGCCAGATCATTGGATGCCCCTACCAAGCACCCTTTTTCAGGGGTCAGATTTCCAATTTTCGCTTTGTCTTAAATCTCTTGTTCTGAGATTCATCTTGTCTTTGTACAAAAGTGCATCTCCAGTCTGAGTACATAAGAAGATAATGTCTAGAAAGAAGCATGAGAAACATAAGGCATTATCAGTACAAGACCTAACGGACTTTAGGCTGAGTGATCTTACTCAGAAATGACGGAGGGACGAGGGGCCGCGTTTGTTATTCTCATGGGAGCACTCACTCCAGGTCCTGCCTCCCTCTGTGAAATACAACACACAGACTGCCTGGGAGGGCGGGGAGGGGGAGCGGGGACAGCGGGAGCCTGAGCGCCATAAAACGTAATTGTATTCCTACTGCTGCCGAAATAGAAAATGATGCCCGGAGAAGCTCTGGATGATAAATGGGCTGGGAATGTTGTCTTCTTCCCAGGCACTGTTTGAAGACGGATGGTGACAAGTCGGGAAAGGTTCACAGAAAGGTGATGGGGCTGACAGAGCCTGGGAGCAGGTAGCTGGGAAGTTACTGAAGGGGAAGGTGTGTTGTCTAGAGAACACAGGTGGTTCGTAGGGGGAAGACAGTGACCAGTCACTGTTTCTAAATATGTGAAAGGCTGGCAGGTGAAAAAGGTATTGAGGCTGCTTTAAGTGGTCCAGGAAGCAGATCTGGAATGCTTAGGTATCAAGGAGGTAGCTACCCGTTCCAGAGAGCAACAGGTCCAGTTGACAGAAACTTCGAACACTTAGTGTGCCTTGCGAGGGGGCGAGTCTCCCATCTCTGGACCGGTGCAGGCACAGGGAGGATGGCCGCAATGCCTCAGGAGGACTTCTCCATCCAGCACTTGAGGGACCACGAGGTTCTGTGATGCCTCTGTTGGATGCTTCCTTCCATTTTTAGGTTACACAAGTTCTATAGCAAATAGTGTAGGGTGGTGCTGGTGGTTGTTAGTAAAACAGCATTTGGGTTTCTGCCCAAGAAAAAATAGTCTTTCTTGTTCAGTTCATGGAAATACAAGCTGTAATTCTTCCCTGATTTACATGAGATTACTCTAATGATTAATCTTCTTCCCAGCCTCCTTCCTGGTTTTCCTCCAGCTGGGCATTGACTTTGATGTTCCATGGGCTTTGTTTGCCTCCTCATGTGCGTTTTATTTTGCTTGCGAAGAATTTTTTAATGATGAGCTTTATTTTGCCTGCCACATCTTTGTTAATGAGTCTGGATGCTATTAGGCATGTCAGTCATTCTCTAGGTCACTTCCGACTTGCGAAGTACAAAGTGCATAGAGAGGGGGGCACAGTCAGACCTACCGGACTTTAGGCTGAGTGATCTTGCACAGACATGACGGAGGGACGAGGGGCCTCGGTTGTTATTCTCATGGGAGCACTCACTCCAGGACCTGCCTCCCTCTGTGATCTACAACACACAGACTGCCTGGGAGGGCGGGGAGGGGGAGCGGGGACAGCGGGAGCCTGAGCGCCATAAAACGTAATTGTATTCCTACTGCTGCCGAAATAGAAAATGATGCCCGGAGAAGCTCTGGATGATAAATGGGCTGGGAATGTTGTCTTCTTCCCAGGCACTGTTTGAAGACGGATGGTGACAAGTCGGGAAAGGTTCACAGAAAGGTGATGGGGCTGACAGAGCCTGGGAGCAGGTAGCTGGGAAGTTACTGAAGGGGAAGGTGTGTTGTCTAGAGAACACAGGTGGTTCGTAGGGGGAAGACAGTGACCAGTCACTGTTTCTAAATATGTGAAAGGCTGGCAGGTGAAAAAGGTATTGAGGCTGCTTTAAGTGGTCCAGGAAGCAGATCTGGAATGCTTAGGTATCAAGGAGGTAGCTACCCGTTCCAGAGAGCAACAGGTCCAGTTGACAGAAACTTCGAACACTTAGTGTGCCTTGCGAGGGGGCGAGTCTCCCATCTCTGGACCGGTGCAGGCACAGGGAGGATGGCCGCAATGCCTCAGGAGGACTTCTCCATCCAGCACTTGAGGGACCACGAGGTTCTGTGATGCCTCTGTTGGATGCTTCCTTCCATTTTTAGGTTACACAAGTTCTATAGCAAATAGTGTAGGGTGGTGCTGGTGGTTGTTAGTAAAACAGCATTTGGGTTTCTGCCCAAGAAAAAATAGTCTTTCTTGTTCAGTTCATGGAAATACAAGCTGTAATTCTTCCCTGATTTACATGAGATTACTCTAATGATTAATCTTCTTCCCAGCCTCCTTCCTGGTTTTCCTCCAGCTGGGCATTGACTTTGATGTTCCATGGGCTTTGTTTGCCTCCTCATGTGCGTTTTATTTTGCTTGCGAAGAATTTTTTAATGATGAGCTTTATTTTGCCTGCCACATCTTTGTTAATGAGTCTGGATGCTATTAGGCATGTCAGTCATTCTCTAGGTCACTTCCACTCTTAGTCTCTTACCCGACTTGCCTCACTTGTTTATACCTGCTTGGCCCTCGAAGGCATTTGAGTTTGAAATCCCTGCCTATTTCCTGGCTCACTCCTCTTGTCTCTACCATTCAAAAATTACTGGTCCCCAGAATCCGCCGTCCACTCTGCATGCCACTTATCTGTAACACCTGCTTCACCTCCTTGCTTCCTTGTTTACCATGCTGTAGCCCTGGGTGAGTCCTTTCACATCTGTAGTGGGTCTGCCCACCTCCGCAGTTCCTGTTTGTCTCATCCTCTCTCAAATTCTTGTTCGCTCCTCAGGAACTGTGTCCATGTTTTCTTCACTTGTGACTTCTTCCATCTTCTCTTCCCCTTCATGTGACTTCACATCTTCCTCTAAATCTCAGTACAAATATAAACTCCTCCAAGAGTTCTTTTTTACCAGTCCTCCATCTCACCTAAGACAGCTAATCCTGTCTCCCCTCCATGGTAAGACTATTGTGTTTCCATGTTTATTTCCTTCATAACTCTGCCACACTGGAAATAACTCACTAGTGTGCGATTCATTGCCTGCATCCCCAGCTGTGCTGTCAAGCCGTGGGAGCAGGCACCTCACCTGATACAGAACCTGTAAATAAATACATGCTAAGTGACTGGATACCTGAAAGAAGAGAGTGTTGCAGGTAAGGAGCCTAAAATGTCCTATGAATCCTTACATAATTTATTTTTTTTTTAAACCTTTATTTTGCTTTTAACTTTTACAGAGTTTTGTTGTTTACAGATAGAGTCCTTACATAATTTAAAAGAAGAGAACATCTTGCTTTTCAGAAGATCGATTTATTAATCCATAGCTGCACTGGGTAAGACTCTGACATGGTGACGTCAGCCGTCTGAGGTTAACTTAATGGAACGCTGATGAAACAAAGTATGTTAGTCAGAAATCAGGGTACGGATGGCTGCAAATTGCAGCGCGTCAGAAGGACTCGGTGACGTCGTTATAAACCTTGTCCGACTGCTAAGCAAGTCTGCCGGGCATATATCATAGTTGATAAGAAAAAACCCAAACTTACATCTTTTCAAACCCAGGCTTGTATGTCTGTAACAAACAGTTGTTGCATTTGCTGAATACAATCATGAGAGTCTTTCTTCCTTTCTTTCCAACTTTAATTATCGTTTCCAAGCTTATCTACTCTTCCTCCAGCTCCCTAGCCTGAGTTTTCCTTCATGCATTTTGGTCAGTAATTTATCTTCCGCATTTCAGAGGATTAGTCTCTCTTCTCTCCTCAAAACCGAGTTCAAACTCTATTCTTTCTGAGGCAGAGTGCCTCATAAAGCCCTTTCCTGATGGTTCTTCATGCAGATCCTAATTTACATGGTGCTCCTAGACCTTTTCTATGTTATTTAAATTTCCACAAAATGCTGGAGGCTTTCTCTGAAGTCAGTGGACCCTCCATTATCTTGACAAGTTGATGAAGATTATGATAATGACATAAATGTGTCCTTGGATAAGAGAGCATGCATAGCTAATGTGGGGGATGGAAATACCCTTTGCTTAATGCTGTGGTGCATCATCTCATTAACCCAGTATGGCTTGCCCTAGCTGTGTCCCAAATAAGCAGCTCTCATAACTGTATTGGACAATTCATTACATGTTTATGGGTGACATTGAATGGTTGTGATTGTGCACTGTATATAAAACCCATTACTGACGAAGCAAGCGACTATTATTAAAGCCAGCAGGACTAGCAATCAGCAATTGGAAAAACTCAAGCATGAATTTCATAGACAGAGCAACTGTGGGTTCAAGCGTATCACGGGGAACAATTGCTTGGCTAAACACAATGCATGAACAGACTCCATTTGCTAAAATACAGGTCATTTGGCCCTGAGGGCTGGAGAAAACTATTATATTGCTGATAATATTTATTGTTGAACTTGAATCTCTTTCACACACCATTTGACAATGGGCTCAAAGTCCATGGGTCCCCAGTTGACTCTCCAAAAGAGAAGGAATGTTTCATTGAGACAGTTAATTAATGGAACGCTGATGAAACAAAGTATGTTAGTCAGAAATCAGGGTACGGATGGCTGCAAATTGCAGCGCGTCAGAAGGACTCGGTGACGTCGTTATAAACCTTGTCCGACTGCTAAGCAAGTCTGCCGGGCATATATCATAGTTGATAAGAAAAAACCCAAACTTACATCTTTTCAAACCCAGGCTTGTATGTCTGTAACAAACAGTTGTTGCATTTGCTGAATACAATCATGAGAGTCTTTCTTCCTTTCTTTCCAACTTTAATTATCGTTTCCAAGCTTATCTACTCTTCCTCCAGCTCCCTAGCCTGAGTTTTCCTTCATGCATTTTGGTCAGTAATTTATCTTCCGCATTTCAGAGGATTAGTCTCTCTTCTCTCCCTCAAAACCGAGTTCAAACTCTATTCTTTCTGAGGCAGAGTGCCTCATAAAGCCCTTTCCTGATGGTTCTTCATGCAGATCCTAATTTACATGGTGCTCCTAGACCTTTTCTATGTTATTTAAATTTCCACAAAATGCTGGAGGCTTTCTCTGAAGTCAGTGGACCCTCCATTATCTTGACAAGTTGATGAAGATTATGATAATGACATAAATGTGTCCTTGGATAAGAGAGCATGCATAGCTAATGTGGGGGATGGAAATACCCTTTGCTTAATGCTGTGGTGCATCATCTCATTAACCCAGTATGGCTTGCCCTAGCTGTGTCCCAAATAAGCAGCTCTCATAACTGTATTGGACAATTCATTACATGTTTATGGGTGACATTGAATGGTTGTGATTGTGCACTGTATATAAAACCCATTACTGACGAAGCAAGCGACTATTATTAAAGCCAGCAGGACTAGCAATCAGCAATTGGAAAAACTCAAGCATGAATTTCATAGACAGAGCAACTGTGGGTTCAAGCGTATCACGGGGAACAATTGCTTGGCTAAACACAATGCATGAACAGACTCCATTTGCTAAAATACAGGTCATTTGGCCCTGAGGGCTGGAGAAAACTATTATATTGCTGATAATATTTATTGTTGAACTTGAATCTCTTTCACACACCATTTGACAATGGGCTCAAAGTCCATGGGTCCCCAGTTGACTCTCCAAAAGAGAAGGAATGTTTCATTGAGACAGTTAATTAGCTTTTTTTCCTCTGGGTTCAATGATGTCTTCATACTGAGGGATGCATTTTTCAGTGTTTGCGAATTTCAGATTGGAAACTTTGCTGCATCCCGTTAACCGTATACCTTTGATTCCAATTCAACTCATGAGAACTTTTAACTCAGAGAAGTTGGGTGTGATATGACCAACAAATAAATACAGAGTAGTGGTAATTTAATGATATGTGACCCCAGATTCTCACAGAGTGGGTCTCTGAGTGCTTGTTCGACACTTACTTGAATGATAAAACAACTTGGTAGATGACTGGTTTCCCTTTGCCTGTATCAGATTATTAGTTCAATCTCTGTGCCCTTTGGATAAGAGCACCATGGTTAGCGAAGTAGACTTCATGTAGGTTAAAGGTGTTTCCACCTGTTTTTCCCAGTAGAGATGAGAACTCAGGGAGGATGTAATTCAGATTATTCATGTCTGCTGGAGTCTACACATGTGGAATGTTGAGAAGCATGGAGGATATGATGGTGGTGATGATGGGCTGGGGACTCCAGAGCAAATCAGAATGTCACTGGACCCTTAACTAGAGAGAGAGAGAAAGAGAGAGGAAGCATAGCTCATGGTGAGAGGACAGGGGTCTATAGGATGAGCCGAAAGGCGAAGGATGCCACCTCCATGGTTTTTCCTAGATTCATCTTCCAGAGAGTTACCACTCTGGGTGTTCTGCCAGAGCCACTCCTCTCTTTCACTTGAATAGACTGAACTACGTATTAGTGATAAATAAGCAAGAGAAAGTTAATGGCATGTGAGTCTGTCCACAGTACCTAGTAGCACCATTCCCATCAAACAGCTCTATGTGGCCCTCCCCTCATTATTTCTTAAGTGAGGCATTGTGTGTGCCCTCCACAGTGAATCCTCTCTGCCATCAGACACATTCCAGGAGAAATCTAGAAGGTGCTTGCTAGATAAGTTGGACAATATCTGCTCTAAGATAAAGGTATCTGAAGATATCCTTGTTGCCAGGGATTTATTTTTTCCAGTTCCTTTTTTTTAGTCTTAAGCATGGGTCCCCAGTTGACTCTCCAAGAGAAGGAATGTTTCATTGAGACAGTTAATTAGCTTTTTCCTCTGGGTTCAATGATGTCTTCATACTGAGGATGCATTTTTCAGTGTTTGCAATTTCAGATTGGAAACTTTGCTGCATCCGTTAACGTATACCTTTGATTCCAATTCAACTCATGAGAACTTTTAACTCAGAGAAGTTGGGTGTGATATGACCAACAAATAAATACAGAGTAGTGGTAATTTAATGATATGTGACCCCAGATTCTCACAGAGTGGGTCTCTGAGTGCTTGTTCGACACTTACTTGAATGATAAAACAACTTGGTAGATGACTGGTTTCCCTTTGCCTGTATCAGATTATTAGTTCAATCTCTGTGCCCTTTGGATAAGAGCACCATGGTTAGCGAAGTAGACTTCATGTAGGTTAAAGGTGTTTCCACCTGTTTTTCCCAGTAGAGATGAGAACTCAGGGAGGATGTAATTCAGATTATTCATGTCTGCTGGAGTCTACACATGTGGAATGTTGAGAAGCATGGAGGATATGATGGTGGTGATGATGGGCTGGGGACTCCAGAGCAAATCAGAATGTCACTGGACCCTTAACTAGAGAGAGAGAGAAAGAGAGAGGAAGCATAGCTCATGGTGAGAGGACAGGGGTCTATAGGATGAGCCGAAAGGCGAAGGATGCCACCTCCATGGTTTTTCCTAGATTCATCTTCCAGAGAGTTACCACTCTGGGTGTTCTGCCAGAGCCACTCCTCTCTTTCACTTGAATAGACTGAACTACGTATTAGTGATAAATAAGCAAGAGAAAGTTAATGGCATGTGAGTCTGTCCACAGTACCTAGTAGCACCATTCCCATCAAACAGCTCTATGTGGCCCTCCCCTCATTATTTCTTAAGTGAGGCATTGTGTGTGCCCTCCACAGTGAATCCTCTCTGCCATCAGACACATTCCAGGAGAAATCTAGAAGGTGCTTGCTAGATAAGTTGGACAATATCTGCTCTAAGATAAAGGTATCTGAAGATATCCTTGTTGCCAGGGTATCTTTCCATTTGTCTTTTTCTCACAGTTCTGTTCTTACCACTATTAATTGTGTCAAATCTCAATTAATATCAGGTCTTGAAGACTGAGACTTTTGTGTATTTTTTAAATTCTTCATTAGGTTTATGATCACAATTCTTAACATAGCTGTCAGTGAACAGTCACTTAAGAGGAGGGTCTGAAAAGCTTTGATAACCTTTTAGCCCATGACCCACTAAAGTGAGAAGGAAATGGCAATCCACTCCAGTATTCTTGCCTGGAAAATTCCATAGACAGAGGAGTGTGGTGAGCTACAGTCCATGGAGTCGCAAAGAGTTGGCCACAACTAAGCGACTGAGCACATCAAGATCTCCCATAAGGGGACTTCCGTGTTGGTTTGGTGGCTAAGACTCCATGTCCCCAGTGCAGGGGATCTGGGTTCAATACCTGATCAGGGAACTAGATACCACATTCCACAACCAAGACCTGGTCAAGCCAAATAAATATATGGATGAATATTTTTTTAAAAAGATCTCCCATAAGAAATTTTTTTCAGATCCATTTTACTTATAGAAGTGAGACTCTGGGGAATGTGGATAGGGAAAAAAAGCTATAGGAGGAATAAGTTAAGAGCAGAAATGGATAAATACAGCAAGAGTAGAAAGATAGCGGTTAAGCACTGACACATTTCTATCAATATAAATAATGACCTCAAAGTGAACCCCCCTTCAAACATTTCTCTCTTAAAGAAAAAAAAGCAAAATAAGCAAGAATTATGGGGGGAAAAGAAAATAAAAGTACCCTTTTAAAGCCCCAGCGCATTCGAAAAGGCTTTTGCTGTTTTTCAGTTCCTGTCTGTCATTCGTTAACACAAAGAAAGATGAATTTACTCAAATAACCTTTATAAATAAATCCCATTACCTCTTAGCTTGGAGCAGGGCTCAAGTGTTTGAACCTACCATGCCTTGTACACCAGCAGAGATGAACAGTGGACCTTCGAGGTGCAGGAACTGTGTGATGAAACAATTGGATTTGGTGTCATCATCTTTGATTGAGACTTTGTTGAAGTTTTAAATGATCCTCCTACGCAGTGTTTTTTTATTATTATTATTTTTTATTTTTATCTTTTTGCTACTGATTTCACCAGGGATGTTCACAGAACAATCCATGAATTTTGGAGGACTGACAAGCTACCATTTCAGTCACCATTTTATCACTTTTCTGTGGGCAGCCCAGTCAACCATTATTCAGATGGCTGAACTTCCTTGTGCCACTTTGGAAAAGAAACGTGTTAAACGTCCATTTGTGTCAGCATCATCTAGGGGTTGAGTCTGCGGCTCCGACTCCAGAGTTCTCGATGTTCATTCTCAGTTCTGTGTTCTTGGACAAGTTGCCAAACTTCTCCTGTGTCTCAGTTCCCTCATTGATAAGGTGGGGATTGTGTTGAGGCTGCTGTGATAATTAAGTGTTCTTATTCGTAAAGGCCTGAAACAATGCCTGGTGGACTGTTAATGCTCCGTAAATATTAGCTTTGATAATTGGTGTAATTATTGGTGTTCTCACCATCATCACTCGGGGGTGTATCAGAAGTATTCTGGTGGAGGTGATGCGTCTGGCTGGCCAGAGACCAGCCTCTCTGGAGACCCAGAAAGTTTCCAGATCCAGAGAACCCGCCAAGGGGGGGCGTCATACAGGCTCGGCGTCATTGCTTGTGACTGTTACCATGCATGCCTGTGGGTGAAAAGCCTTCACAGACACTCAACTCAGTAATCTGTGAGCACATGAAACTTTCAAACTGCCCCAAGTATGCAGCCAGCACTATCCAGAGATTCAGACACAAGGAGGAACTCCCTTCCAGGAAGAAGAAATTCTGACTTAGGATTTTATTCTAAGTCTTTCAAATTGCTTTTAGATTTGTGGCAAGCAGTTCTTTGTAGAGATTTATGACCCCTGTAACTTAGAAGAGCCAGTTGAGAGGTGCCTGAGTTTTCTTTCTAATGGAAAATCTAGAAAAGGCTCCCGTACCTGTATAGGTCTAGATTCTTTGCATTGGATCAATACCGTAATTTATTGCAAGTTCTTTAATGGTGAATTACCATTTAAATCTCAATGTCTTTCATATATTTAATGTCGATGTATTTTCCTTTTAAAAAACTTAACAGCTTTGGGCTAAATGATCCTCCTACGCAGTGTTTTTTTATTATTATTATTTTTTATTTTTATCTTTTTGCTACTGATTTCACCAGGGATGTTCACAGAACAATCCATGAATTTTGGAGGACTGACAAGCTACCATTTCAGTCACCATTTTATCACTTTTCTGTGGGCAGCCCAGTCAACCATTATTCAGATGGCTGAACTTCCTTGTGCCACTTTGGAAAAGAAACGTGTTAAACGTCCATTTGTGTCAGCATCATCTAGGGGTTGAGTCTGCGGCTCCGACTCCAGAGTTCTCGATGTTCATTCTCAGTTCTGTGTTCTTGGACAAGTTGCCAAACTTCTCCTGTGTCTCAGTTCCCTCATTGATAAGGTGGGGATTGTGTTGAGGCTGCTGTGATAATTAAGTGTTCTTATTCGTAAAGGCCTGAAACAATGCCTGGTGGACTGTTAATGCTCCGTAAATATTAGCTTTGATAATTGGTGTAATTATTGGTGTTCTCACCATCATCACTCGGGGGTGTATCAGAAGTATTCTGGTGGAGGTGATGCGTCTGGCTGGCCAGAGACCAGCCTCTCTGGAGACCCAGAAAGTTTCCAGATCCAGAGAACCCGCCAAGGGGGGGCGTCATACAGGCTCGGCGTCATTGCTTGTGACTGTTACCATGCATGCCTGTGGGTGAAAAGCCTTCACAGACACTCAACTCAGTAATCTGTGAGCACATGAAACTTTCAAACTGCCCCAAGTATGCAGCCAGCACTATCCAGAGATTCAGACACAAGGAGGAACTCCCTTCCAGGAAGAAGAAATTCTGACTTAGGATTTTATTCTAAGTCTTTCAAATTGCTTTTAGATTTGTGGCAAGCAGTTCTTTGTAGAGATTTATGACCCCTGTAACTTAGAAGAGCCAGTTGAGAGGTGCCTGAGTTTTCTTTCTAATGGAAAATCTAGAAAAGGCTCCCGTACCTGTATAGGTCTAGATTCTTTGCATTGGATCAATACCGTAATTTATTGCAAGTTCTTTAATGGTGAATTACCATTTAAATCTCAATGTCTTTCATATATTTAATGTCGATGTATTTTCCTATATTTAATTGAAGAGAAAAAAAATCTTAACAGCTTTGGGCTAATGCATAGACAGCAGATGAACAATAATAAGTAATTCTGGATCTTCATCTTTGTTCCTAGGGAGAAAACTAACGAAAAACAGTAATAGAGTTATTATTGTTATTTAATGAGAGTCCACAGTGGGTGGGACTCTGTGGCGGGTGCTATACATAAATTACTTTAATCTTTATGAACCTTACTGAATATGTATCATTTAAAAAACATTATTGGAAGGCTTCCCTGGTGTTCCAGTGGGTGAAGAGTCCACCTTGCAGAACAAGGGGCACCGGTTCGATCCCTGGCCTGGGAAGATCCCACGTGCCGCGGAGCGGGCTGGACCAGTGTGTCCAGTTATGAGCCAGCAGTCTGGAGCACATGTGCCCAGAGTCGGTGCTTTGTGACAAGAGAGGCCACCGCAATGAGTGGCGCATGCAGGCCAAAGAATAAAGATGGATAAAACCAATAAAAGAGACCAAAATTAGGAAAAAAAAAAAAGAGAGAGCATGGCAAAACCATTATTGACAGGTAAAGTGTTTGCCTTAGCTTTCAACCAGCTTGTGGCAAAGCTTGTTTATACTGAAGTCTGTTTGACTACAGATCCTTTGGTCTGAGGAAAATATTAGCTTCCCTTTTATGGAAAACTCAAGGATAATGAAATAGGTGGTTCTCTTAGAGACTCTGCCTTCCAGTGCTAAACGTTGAGTGGTTTCCAGAGCTGTGTTCAACCACATACATACACACGCACATCCCCCAGACACCCCTCACATCCCAGCGTTCCACTAATCCCCAGGGGCTCTCACACAGGACTGCTAAGCAAGTATGCAAGATTTAAAATGTGAGATGTTGGCATTTTCCAAAATTAGACATTTTTTCTGCTTTTAGGATATAACTCCCTATCTCCATCTAGGTACTTTATTATAACTCCTTTTTATAGTTTTTTGTTTGTTTGCTTGCTTTTTTTTAGTTTAACAGGAGGAAGTCATCCACACACTCTAAACAAGCTTCTTACCATTCCCAAGGTCATCCTTTCCAAGCTGGCTTTGTGCACTGAACCTCTTAAATACTTTTGCATGCCTTATAGTGTATTCATGTCATGATAGCATACTAAAATATTTAAAAAGATATCGCTGCTTTTTTTCTTCCTCAAAAAAGAAATAGTCCTTGCTTGCAATTCTCCATGGACCGTAAATATTTTCTAGGCCAGCTGCACCAGTAACCTGTTGGAAAATCTTCTTACATTAGAGTAACTAAGGAGCTCAATATTCCCTTTGTCCTGAAATGAAACCTTATTCCAGCATCTTCTTTTTCCTTACTGAATATGTATCATTTAAAAAACATTATTGGAAGGCTTCCCTGGTGTTCCAGTGGGTGAAGAGTCCACCTTGCAGAACAAGGGGCACCGGTTCGATCCCTGGCCTGGGAAGATCCCACGTGCCGCGGAGCGGGCTGGACCAGTGTGTCCAGTTATGAGCCAGCAGTCTGGAGCACATGTGCCCAGAGTCGGTGCTTTGTGACAAGAGAGGCCACCGCAATGAGTGGCGCATGCAGGCCAAAGAATAAAGATGGATAAAACCAATAAAAGAGACCAAAATTAGGAAAAAAAAAGAGAGCATGGCAAAACCATTATTGACAGGTAAAGTGTTTGCCTTAGCTTTCAACCAGCTTGTGGCAAAGCTTGTTTATACTGAAGTCTGTTTGACTACAGATCCTTTGGTCTGAGGAAAATATTAGCTTCCCTTTTATGGAAAACTCAAGGATAATGAAATAGGTGGTTCTCTTAGAGACTCTGCCTTCCAGTGCTAAACGTTGAGTGGTTTCCAGAGCTGTGTTCAACCACATACATACACACGCACATCCCCCAGACACCCCTCACATCCCAGCGTTCCACTAATCCCCAGGGGCTCTCACACAGGACTGCTAAGCAAGTATGCAAGATTTAAAATGTGAGATGTTGGCATTTTCCAAAATTAGACATTTTTTCTGCTTTTAGGATATAACTCCCTATCTCCATCTAGGTACTTTATTATAACTCCTTTTTATAGTTTTTTGTTTGTTTGCTTGCTTTTTTTTAGTTTAACAGGAGGAAGTCATCCACACACTCTAAACAAGCTTCTTACCATTCCCAAGGTCATCCTTTCCAAGCTGGCTTTGTGCACTGAACCTCTTAAATACTTTTGCATGCCTTATAGTGTATTCATGTCATGATAGCATACTAAAATATTTAAAAAGATATCGCTGCTTTTTTTCTTCCTCAAAAAAGAAATAGTCCTTGCTTGCAATTCTCCATGGACCGTAAATATTTTCTAGGCCAGCTGCACCAGTAACCTGTTGGAAAATCTTCTTACATTAGAGTAACTAAGGAGCTCATAGAGTATTCCCTTTGTCCTGAAATGAAACCTTATTCCAGCATCTTCTTTTTCCTTTAAAAGAATTTTGGTTCTTCTTAGAACATTCTCCAGTTACTGAAGAGAAATTTTGGTCAAATCTATGCATGAACTTTCAGCTGGCTTCCACAGTAATCCTGACTATACCAGTTTGTTGCAGGAAGGGGACCCCTTCCAGGTCCTGATAATGGGCTCTTACCTAACCTTCTGAAATGAACTGTCTGAGAAGACATGCTTGTGAGCAAAGCAGCAGGGTAAGGAAACCCAGGAGAACTGCCCCGCCACGTGGCTCACGGTCTCAGGCTTTGTGCCAGTGGGGTTTATTTCTGGGTGGTGTCAGGCCAGTCAGCTTGCTTGGCCCATAGTATCGCCCAGAGTCCTTCTTGGTGGCATGTGCATCTCTCAGCCAGTTGGACCAGCGAGGAGGCCTGGGAAACTGGTATTGTCCTCCCTCTTTTGGCCCCTCCTGCGTTATCCCCATTACTTTTCAGTGGCAGCACCTTGTTCCTTATCAGGATCTCCTGTTGTGAGACCACTTGGCTAAGGTGAGTGGTTTAAGCCTAATACAGCAGTCCCCAGCCTTCCGTGGTTCAGGCAGTAATGGTGGTGATGGGGAGCAGCACATGAAACTGCTCGCTTGCTGGGCATTCACCTCCTGCTGTGTGGCCGGTTCCTAACAGGCCTCCTGGTACCAGTTAGGTAGAGTTAGATACAGTTCCTAACTAGCACCAGTCCACAACCAGAGGGTTTCGGACTCCCACCCTAATAAGTCGTGAAATTGGAGGCCGACTATTTTAGAACTTTAACAGGAGGAAGTCATCCACACACTCTAAACAAGCTTCTTACCATTCCCAAGGTCATCCTTTCCAAGCTGGCTTTGTGCACTGAACCTCTTAAATACTTTTGCATGCCTTATAGTGTATTCATGTCATGATAGCATACTAAAATATTTAAAAAGATATCGCTGCTTTTTTTCTTCCTCAAAAAAGAAATAGTCCTTGCTTGCAATTCTCCATGGACCGTAAATATTTTCTAGGCCAGCTGCACCAGTAACCTGTTGGAAAATCTTCTTACATTAGAGTAACTAAGGAGCTCATAGAGTATTCCCTTTGTCCTGAAATGAAACCTTATTCCAGCATCTTCTTTTTCCTTTAAAAGAATTTTGGTTCTTCTTAGAACATTCTCCAGTTACTGAAGAGAAATTTTGGTCAAATCTATGCATGAACTTTCAGCTGGCTTCCACAGTAATCCTGACTATACCAGTTTGTTGCAGGAAGGGGACCCCTTCCAGGTCCTGATAATGGGCTCTTACCTAACCTTCTGAAATGAACTGTCTGAGAAGACATGCTTGTGAGCAAAGCAGCAGGGTAAGGAAACCCAGGAGAACTGCCCCGCCACGTGGCTCACGGTCTCAGGCTTTGTGCCAGTGGGGTTTATTTCTGGGTGGTGTCAGGCCAGTCAGCTTGCTTGGCCCATAGTATCGCCCAGAGTCCTTCTTGGTGGCATGTGCATCTCTCAGCCAGTTGGACCAGCGAGGAGGCCTGGGAAACTGGTATTGTCCTCCCTCTTTTGGCCCCTCCTGCGTTATCCCCATTACTTTTCAGTGGCAGCACCTTGTTCCTTATCAGGATCTCCTGTTGTGAGACCACTTGGCTAAGGTGAGTGGTTTAAGCCTAATACAGCAGTCCCCAGCCTTCCGTGGTTCAGGCAGTAATGGTGGTGATGGGGAGCAGCACATGAAACTGCTCGCTTGCTGGGCATTCACCTCCTGCTGTGTGGCCGGTTCCTAACAGGCCTCCTGGTACCAGTTAGGTAGAGTTAGATACAGTTCCTAACTAGCACCAGTCCACAACCAGAGGGTTTCGGACTCCCACCCTAATAAGTCGTGAAATTGGAGGCCGACTATTTTTAGCAACTTTAAATCATCTGTAATAAGTAGTCTGACCTGTCCTGTTAGACCATTTCCCATCCCCATGATGTGTCTAGTCTTTACCTTCCTTCTTTGGAGTCCTGGAACAGTCTGTCCTTTCAGAGCTCATCTCAGAATCAAGAGCATGAGGAGCTTGTGACCTGGTCTAGGGCTGAGTTAGACTTGTTATGAGAGGTTAGATGTCCTGTTTAGGGGAGAGGGAGACTGTGATGTCATGATGACATGAGCGTGCTGGTGACTTAATGCATCACATACAAAACAGGATGCATCAGGGGGTCATGCTTACCTCCAACAGACAGAGCCCTGAGGTGTCTGAAGACCTGGTGACTTTTCTGAGGTCATGGAAAGAGTATGAAACAGACCTGTGATTCAGAGTCTTGAGTTCTCGTTTACTCTGCTGACTCTGAGAACCCCCAGAGGTGTTCACTTTAGTCCTATCTGCCTCCTCACTCCTGGTAAACCCCACTGTCTAAAGAAGGAGGTTCTCAGGAGAAACGTATTCTGCTGAAGCCCCAGCCCTCTGAATTCAGAGCCTGGTTCTCCCATTCATCAGCTCTATGGCTTCTTATCAGCTGCACCTTCCTCCTTTGTAGGGGCCACTACTGTCCTGTTGAAACTTCCTCTCCACAGTGCTGTATGTCAGTCATTGCTCACTAGTAGTAAAGGAAAGCGAACAACAAGAAGAACCTGTACCATCATTATCAGAACAAGTAATTCATGTTGTTACATTTCCTGAGATGAGAAAGTATTGTTCACATTAGCAAAGACTGATGGGAAAAGAAAGGGATTTTTAAGCTGAGCTACTAGGCCTTAATCTCGAGGTTAGGCTTTGTTGGATTCAAATTTGTTTGTCGAGATTCAAATCACAAAGGCTGGCTCTAGGCTTTGTACAGATTTCTAGAATCTACCTGAAATTCCTTTGCTAAATGGCCAGTGAGGGCTGCATTAGCTCTCTAAGACAGACCTATCCAAGACAACAGTCCGCACGCAGCTTCATATTGTGGAAATGTGTCAACACCCTGCCAAGAGAATAATGCATGTTTACATTTTCTCCTCTCCTGGCTCAAAAATGTCTGTGTCAGTGTTCATATTACCTTAGAGCATGGGTCTGTAAAACTTGTATAACTTATCTCTTCAATTTGAAAAATCTTCAACTGGAAAATAATTTAAATGCCAAATAATAGAAGAATATGCTTTCATGATATATATTCATATATATGAATGAGTGTTTTAAAATCTAAAAGATAGGGATATAATACCAAGAATAAAATTGGAAATAGATGCGTGGCTGGATAATGGAATGAGAGATGACTCCTCCTTTTTCACACTCTTTGGTATTTCCCAAACTTTGTATAATCAATGAACAATAATTCTGTAAACGTTTGACTCAGTTATTTTAAAAGCAGATATTCCGTGTTTCTTTCTACTTGCTGGCAGCAACCAAGTGGTGAACTAAAAGTCACTGCCTTCAGTTTTGGCAAGGATCTCCTGGGAGACAGTCATGTGTGGTCTACCACTTAATTTGAAATACCCAGAGGAGTGGCCTTTTTGGGGCTTCTACTCTCAGACTTGTTAGGAAAAAAAATATTCTTTAGGATAACATTCTCCCTGACTACTGTGAGAGGCAGGGGAAGGATATCTTAATATAAACTCTCAAGGCCTTGCGGTCTCCTGTTCCCCTCCATCTGTTTGGTCTTGTCTTGGGTTTCCCCTCAACTTCTGAGTCACCTTGTCTCTGTCTGAGGGTCGTTTGAGTGTAACTGTCAATAATTTCATAGTCACAAGCCTGATTACAAAAATGAAATACTCTTTATTCCCCAGATTTCGTTTACGTTTGGGCCATGACAGCCACCCTTTCGTCATCCCAGGGTCAGGTTTTCCTCTGCGAGTTCAGGTTTCTCTCGATCAGTTCAATGGTGTATATAATCTCTATTCAGCATTCTGGTCCCTAAAGCTGGTAGAAACAACCTGTTGCAGGTGGACAGATTTCTAGAATCTACCTGAAATTCCTTTGCTAAATGGCCAGTGAGGGCTGCATTAGCTCTCTAAGACAGACCTATCCAAGACAACAGTCCGCACGCAGCTTCATATTGTGGAAATGTGTCAACACCCTGCCAAGAGAATAATGCATGTTTACATTTTCTCCTCTCCTGGCTCAAAAATGTCTGTGTCAGTGTTCATATTACCTTAGAGCATGGGTCTGTAAAACTTGTATAACTTATCTCTTCAATTTGAAAAATCTTCAACTGGAAAATAATTTAAATGCCAAATAATAGAAGAATATGCTTTCATGATATATATTCATATATATGAATGAGTGTTTTAAAATCTAAAAGATAGGGATATAATACCAAGAATAAAATTGGAAATAGATGCCGTGGCTGGATAATGGAATGAGAGATGACTCCTCCTTTTTCACACTCTTTGGTATTTCCCAAACTTTGTATAATCAATGAACAATAATTCTGTAAACGTTTGACTCAGTTATTTTAAAAGCAGATATTCCGTGTTTCTTTCTACTTGCTGGCAGCAACCAAGTGGTGAACTAAAAGTCACTGCCTTCAGTTTTGGCAAGGATCTCCTGGGAGACAGTCATGTGTGGTCTACCACTTAATTTGAAATACCCAGAGGAGTGGCCTTTTTGGGGCTTCTACTCTCAGACTTGTTAGGAAAAAAAATATTCTTTAGGATAACATTCTCCCTGACTACTGTGAGAGGCAGGGGAAGGATATCTTAATATAAACTCTCAAGGCCTTGCGGTCTCCTGTTCCCCTCCATCTGTTTGGTCTTGTCTTGGGTTTCCCCTCAACTTCTGAGTCACCTTGTCTCTGTCTGAGGGTCGTTTGAGTGTAACTGTCAATAATTTCATAGTCACAAGCCTGATTACAAAAATGAAATACTCTTTATTCCCCAGATTTCGTTTACGTTTGGGCCATGACAGCCACCCTTTCGTCATCCCAGGGTCAGGTTTTCCTCTGCGAGTTCAGGTTTCTCTCGATCAGTTCAATGGTGTATATAATCTCTCTATTCAGCATTCTGGTCCCTAAAGCTGGTAGAAACAACCTGTTGCATGAGGTGGACAGGGATTATGTGCTCCTTGGCATCTGGTAGCCAAGTAATCCAGCTTTCCTGGTCCTTGGTGTATCCCTGGTCCTTGTTGACACCCTTGTCAATACCTTGCAATGAGCAGGCTTCTTTGGAGGGTGGTGCATATAGGTCTGCTGTGTCCCTGAGGTGTCCACGGTCCTCACATGACCTCTGGTCTCAGCACATGAAGGGCACCTACTGTCTCCCCTTCACCAGCTTTTCAGTATTCTTCTCATGACCACAAATGCATGTTGTTCTGATCTTCCACACTTTCCCAAGGCTTGCAGGAGACTGAGTCCCCTGCAGGTCCTCAGGCTATCACCATGACCCTTCATCAGCCTCTTTGTGGGGCTGTGTACTGTCAGCCTTCTAGATGGGGGAAGAAGAGTCATTTCCGCTCTATTCTTGGACCCCCTCATCCAAAGGGAAGATTCCATAGGGGACCAAATTTGCCTCCCCGAAACCTGTCTCTTCGGCATGAAAAATTCATTTTGTTTGATCATTTTTAAGAAGTAGAAGATTCAGAGTGTCCTTCTTTCTCCCTCCCCGTTAGTTGCCCAGAGAATTTAGATCAAGGACCAGTTCCTGGAATAGAATGAACACCAGCAATATCTGCAGAGGCTGTGGGCTAGGTGTGGTGAGGGCACTTGAGGCAGAGCCTAAACATCAGGCACCTCTGTGGCCCTCGTCTCACTCTCAGTTGCTTCAGTCATGTCTGACACTGTGTGGCCGACCCTGTGGACTGTAGCCCTCCAGGCTCCTCTGTCCATGGGATTCTCCAGGCAAGGCTACTGGCGTGAGTTGCCATGTCCTCCTCCAGGGGATCTTCCCCGCAACCCAGGGATTGAACCTGTATCTCTTAGCATCTACCCACACTGGCAGGTGGATTCTTTACCATTGGCTAGACCTGGGAGGTCTCTCCCTGGCTGCCCCCACCCCCGGCCAAATCTCTTTACCAAATGCTTGCTTTCCCATATCCATATGAATTGCCTGCCTCTGTTTTGCAATCCCAAATCATTCTCCCTTTTTGTTTTTAGCTGAAGATGGTGTCAAAGGTAAGGATTTGGGCCCTTATGGCAAGTTCCTCAGTTGTCCTGGTTCTCTACCAAGTATACATGTTATTAAGCTTATGTTTGGTTTTTTCCTGTTCATCTGTCTTGTGTCATTAATTATTAGACCAGACAGAAAAGCCTAGAAGTGTCGAAGGAAATCTCTTTCTCCCCGATAGTTTCCAGCCAGTCACCCAGAAAGCAGAATCTTGGCCTCGCAAGGTTGTCTGCATCCTAATCTCCAAAGCATATAAATACATTATCTGAGAAAGAAGAATTAAGGTAACAGGTAGGGTTACTTTTCATTAGCTGACCTGAAGATAGGAAGGTCATCCTAGATTATTCAGTGGACCTAGTATAATCACAGAGTAGTTAACTGTGGTAGAAGCAAGGAGAAGTGTTGGTATCAGGAGTGATGTGACATAAGAAAGAAGCTCCTGGTCGTTGTTGGCCTTGAAGATGGAAGTGGCCATGAGCCAAGGAATGCAGGTACCTTCTGGAAGCTGGGAAAGGCAAGAAAGCAGACTGCTGCCTCCCCAGAGGGAGGAAACACAGAAAGGAACACAGACCTGACAACACCTTAATTTTAGCTGGTTAAGGCCCGTTTCAGATTTCCAGCCTCCAGAACTATTAGGTGATACATTTGTGCTGTTTTAAGCCACTATTTTTTTGAAATTTGTTACAGGAGCAAATATAAAACTAATGTACGTTAAGTCCCCTACATACAAACCTCCAAGTTTCCAACTCTCAAAGATGGAAACATGTCCAGTTATGTGTGTTAGTTCCTGTGTCTGGTGCACACTGTCACATGTGTGCATCCTCTGCAAGTGATCGAGCTTTTGTGTGCTTTACGGGAACACTGCATAGAGTAAGGAGGCAGAGCATCTTTTCTGCAAGCCCAGGACACCCACAAGCAAGCCCCACAGCAGCAGTGATTTAGCACTACTGAAGCTTCCTAGGTGCTGTACTGTAAGATTCAGTGTGGGGCTTCCCTGGTGATCCAGTGGGTAAGGATCACAAATAATACAGAAAGCAACAAACACAAGAATTGAGAAAACACACTGAATCTTTTTTTTAGAAGGGGGGGGTGTTGGGACACCGCCTTGCAGTGCAGGGGGCGCCGGTTCGATCCCTGGCCTGGGAAGATCCAACGTGCCGCGAAGCGGCTGGACCTATGTGTCCAAATACCGAGCCGGAGCTCTGGAGCACATGCGCCCAGAGCCGGTGCTCTGCGACAGCAGAGGCCACGACGACGGGAGGCCCACACGGGCCAAAGAACAGGGATGGATGAAAACAGATAAATGAAAGACCAATAGAAGTGGCCCGCCCACCCCCCTCCCTCCTCAACCCCCTCCTTCTAAAAAAAAGATTCAGTGTGTTTTCTCGATTCTTGTGTTTGTTGCTTTCTGTATTATTTGTGTGAAGAAGCAGTATAAACATATTACACTACAGTGAGCTTCCCTGGTGGCTTAGACAGTAATCTGCCTACAGTGTGGGAGACCTGGGTTCGACCCCTGGTGTGGGAAGATCCCCTGGAGAAGGGATAGGCTTACCCGCTCCAATATTCTTGGCTGGAGAATTCCATGACTCATCCATGAGGTCGCAGATAAGAGTCAGACCCAGCTGAGTGACCTGGCTTTGACTTTCATTACGCTACGGTACAGTACATCCAATTGTGTTAGTTGGTACCTAGGCTAACTTTGTTGGATTTACAAACAAATTTGACTTAAGAATATGCCCTCAGAATGCAGTTCAGTCATATGAAGGGGACTTACCATATCAGCAAAACTCAGGATTCACCCTGGAGTTCAGAGGAATGGAGAAGGTAGAGTTTGTTGGCCTAGTATGTTTGTTCTCTCTCTTTCTGGGTATATCTCTCTTAACTCCAATGCTTCTCCAGTTTGAAACTCCTTTTTTTTTTTCATCAAGTCTGGGGACAGGCAGGTAGAGCTATTCGGCCTCCTTATTCCTGCATAAATTATTTCTTTCTTACACAGGAGCAGTGCCTTTTGCATTTAGAAGCCAAGTTGTTAAGGGCAGCAGACTCCTGCTACCCAGTAGAGAGACTTCCACTCAGCCAGGAGAGGGTCAAGAGGGAAAAGACATGTCCATGACTGCTTTGAAATATTAACTTGCCTCCCATGGCTAAGAAATGAGCAACAGCAGCTATGGAGAGAGTGGGAACCCCCAAGTACTGCAGGGCAGTGCGGTGTGACAGAGGTCCAGCCACATTCAGGAAGGGAAATGACCACCTCCCTCCTCCCTTTAGAGGCTCATGCCCTGGCTCCACTGCTAATGAGACCCTGGTCAGTCCCCATTGTCTGGGTTCAGTTCCCCTGTCATCAGACTGAGAGGCGTTCATCTCATCCAGATCACCTCTCTCTATCCCTTCAGCTCTGACACTCCGTGGTTCCATGACACGAAGTCGTTCAATTGAGAAAGAACCACTGGCCCTGAGGACTCCTTCCATTTGATTTCCCCGTGGTGGCCACATTAGCATACCGGAAAGGGCATTGACACTGCCGGTGACTTTTAAAATTCACCAAAGAAGAGAGATCAAATGAAAACCCTCCAGATGGAATGTGGGCTCCCTGCTATTTCAAAACTTAGGCATTTCCACTAAATGCTGGCACGGACTTAAAATTAAATATCATCTTGAATGTTATTTCCAGTTTTCAGTGTGACAACAAAAGTCTTTTTTGAAAGGAGGAAAGACTCTTCTTAAAAACCCTTGCAATTCTCATATCCAACTAATTATCCCCTTATAATTAGTTGGATATGAGAATAATAGGGAGGGGAAATCATATAGGCGGGGCTTCCCAGGTAGCACCCTGGTAAATAATCCACCTGCCATGACAGGCGATGCAGGAGACACTGGTTTGATTCCTGGGTCGGGAAGATCCCCTGGAGTAGAGAATGGCAACCCACTCCAGTATTCTTGCCTGGAGAAAGTCCTGGACAGAGGAGCCTGGCGGCTACAGTCCATGAGGTCACAAAGAGCTGGACATGATTGAGCGACTGAACCTACACAAACCTACACAATCATGTGGGCAGTGGAGGCATACCTCTGACCCTGCTGATGAGTAACCTGGATTTCTGAGGACCAGTTTCAATAAGCACCGTCAGTTTGACTTTAGTGGATGCAGATACGCTAAATACACTTTCAGCATCTTTGATTCTTAGGAGTCTCACAGACTGTGGTTCTTGATCTGTTAGAGCATTTGCGTGTGCACTTACAAGTTTATGTGTGAATCGAGTTGATTTCTGATGTCAGAGAATTGTAGAGTGTAATCTAGGTATAGAAAACAACTATATTGATCCTTATCTATAATAAATCTTGAAGTGTTAAACACTGTTAAGTAAGTCTAAAGGTATAGTCACATACTCAGTTTTTAAAGGGCAGTGCGGTGTGACAGAGGTCCCTGGCCCTCCCTCCTCCCTTTAGAGGCTCATGCCCTGGCTCCACTGCTAATGAGACCCTGGTCAGTCCCCATTGTCTGGGTTCAGTTCCCCTGTCATCAGACTGAGAGCGTTCATCTCATCCAGATCACCTCTCTATCCCTTCAGCTCTGACACTCCGTGGTTCCATGACACGAAGTCGTTCAATTGAGAAAGAACCACTGGCCCTGAGGACTCCTTCCATTTGATTTCCCCGTGGTGGCCACATTAGCATACCGGAAAGGGCATTGACACTGCCGGTGACTTTTAAAATTCACCAAAGAAGAGAGATCAAATGAAAACCCTCCAGATGGAATGTGGGCTCCCTGCTATTTCAAAACTTAGGCATTTCCACTAAATGCTGGCACGGACTTAAAATTAAATATCATCTTGAATGTTATTTCCAGTTTTCAGTGTGACAACAAAAGTCTTTTTTGAAAGGAGGAAAGACTCTTCTTAAAAACCCTTGCAATTCTCATATCCAACTAATTATCCCCTTATAATTAGTTGGATATGAGAATAATAGGGAGGGGAAATCATATAGGCGGGGCTTCCCAGGTAGCACCCTGGTAAATAATCCACCTGCCATGACAGGCGATGCAGGAGACACTGGTTTGATTCCTGGGTCGGGAAGATCCCCTGGAGTAGAGAATGGCAACCCACTCCAGTATTCTTGCCTGGAGAAAGTCCTGGACAGAGGAGCCTGGCGGCTACAGTCCATGAGGTCACAAAGAGCTGGACATGATTGAGCGACTGAACCTACACAAACCTACACAATCATGTGGGCAGTGGAGGCATACCTCTGACCCTGCTGATGAGTAACCTGGATTTCTGAGGACCAGTTTCAATAAGCACCGTCAGTTTGACTTTAGTGGATGCAGATACGCTAAATACACTTTCAGCATCTTTGATTCTTAGGAGTCTCACAGACTGTGGTTCTTGATCTGTTAGAGCATTTGCGTGTGCACTTACAAGTTTATGTGTGAATCGAGTTGATTTCTGATGTCAGAGAATTGTAGAGTGTAATCTAGGTATAGAAAACAACTATATTGATCCTTATCTATAATAAATCTTGAAGTGTTAAACACTGTTAAGTAAGTCGTAAGAATTGGACTTTTTGTCTTTTCTATCAGTTAAGTCACATACTCAGTTTTTTAAATTGTCTGAAGTGCCTGTCATAGTTGCTTGTTAAGTGCAAGATGATTCATACTGTGGCCCTACAATGTCTAAAAGGCCGTTTGAAATTTGAAAATGTTAAAGAATTGTGGAGCTGGTTGATTCCAGAGTGGTTGGGAAAAAAGTGATTTTTAAAAAATCTGAGTTTGCAGGTGCCATCATTTTTTCATCTTCAGTTAACATTTTCTATACAGTCTCCTCATTCCTAAGAGGTTCTAGGTTAGTTTGATTCAGACATCTAAAGTCAAGAGATAAGTTCCTCCAACTTCAAGCATCTGAAAAGATAATGCATTCGCCTTTCCCATAAAATGCCTGCCTCTACTGCCCATCCTTACTCTTGGCACCCCCATTCTGAATAATCCAGGTCAGAAAACTTAATGCATCACTAACTCATCCTCAAATTGAGAGAGCTTGTTCACCACATTCTGTCAGTTGTTCCTGCCAAACACCCCTCACGGTTCTTCTTACTCTTGCCTGGATAGAAGTCCTGGGATGGGCTTCCCCTGGTGGTCCAGTGGGTAAGGACACCGCCTTGCAGTGCAAGGGGCGCCAGTTTGCGCCCTGGCCTGGGAAGATCCCACGTGCCACAGAGCGGCTGGACTGATATGTCCAGTCACTGAGCCAGAGCTCTGGAGTGCATGGGCCCAGAGCCGGAGCTCTGCAGTGACAGATGCCACCGCAATGGGAGGCCCACAGGAGCCAAAGAACAAAGACGGATGAAAATGGAGAAATGAAAGACCAATAGAAGTGACCCGCCCGCTACCCTCCCTCCCCAACCCGACCCCGCCCAAAGTAAATAAATAAATAAATCTTTAAAAAAAAAGAAAGAAATCCTGGGATTCTACTCTCAGGAATTTTGGGGGGACTTTCCAAAGTCTTCCAAATCATGTTCTCAGGATACTTCTCGCTTGATTGTGGGTGAAATTAGAAATCTCGATGTATATACTTTCCCAAGTCTGTTTGTGAAGGTTGGGTAGTAGATGTTGATACACCTCTAATCAACACATTTTCAAGGTTCATATATCAACGTGGCATGGATCGATACTTCATTTCCTTCCATTGTCAAGTAGTATTCCCTTGTACGACTGTACCAACTTGTGCTTATGCATTCATCAGTTGGTGGTCATCTGCACTGTTTTCACTTCTTTATGAATAACACTGTTATTCATAAGCGAACAAGGCTTATGCGTCACAGTGCTGCAAGTGTTCCTCCTCATGTAAAAGTATCTGTGTAGACATCTGTTTTAATTTCTTCTGGGTGTGTACCTTGGAGTAGAATTGCTCCTGGAATTACTTTGGTAGCTCTCTGTTTAAAATACTGTCAGACTATTTTACATTCTTAGCATTCTAATTTCTCTGTGTCCTCATCAACACTTGTTATTTTATGACTTTTTGATTGTAGCCATCCTAGTGGGTGTGGAGGGGTATTTCCTTGTAGTTTGATTGGGTTCACCATCCTGGATGTCTAATAATGTTGACCATCTCTGCACACACTTATTAGCCATTTGTATAACTTCATTGGTGGGATGTCTGTTCAGATCGTGTGTCCATTTTTAAAAATCAGGTTCTATGTTATTTTTTATTATCAAGTTGTAAGAAGAAGCTTCATATTTAACTCACTTAGTTCTTGAAAAGTCTCTTTGAGATTGGCATACTCACCTTTATTTTGTAGGTGAAACAATTGAAGATGTTTACTCACTGGCCTAGGTTTCCATAGATGGCAAGAACAGACCAGGACTGAACCTCTGGCTTTCTGACTCGGGGCCAAGGATGTTCCCCACGAGTGCACCTACTCTTGTATATTTATCATTTCACTTGAAAAGCAAAACAGTGAAGAATAAAAATTGCAGGGAAGCATATGTTCACGTAGTAAAGTTCAAAAGATAGTGTAGAAATGAGCAGACGTCGTACTATAAAGGAAGACCGAGTTAAATGAGAACAGAACCAAAAACATAAAGGCAGTGAGGGATCAGGTTAGCACACAAAACAGGAAGCACACTTCTGCTTCTTTGAATCCCGTTGGTCACACAGCAGGAAGAAAAACAGCAGAGCTCAGGATTATCACATCAAGGAAGGATCACACAGGCTCCAGACCGTTTGGCTTACAGCAGAAGCCAACCCTCGTCTTGGTGTTTGCCTGGCACATAAAGAATGAGCAGTTGAAGCACAGGTGGGTGACTCTGTGTGAGGTGGTGCCAGGGGGACGCCTGGAGGGAGTCAGCTTCTTTGACTCAAGAAAGGGAAAGTCATTCCGTTTTGTCTGAATCTAAAAAATATCCGTGTGCGGTGACTTTCTGAGTGCTGCTCACACAGCATGTGGTTGCAGGATCACGTCATCTAACCTTTTTGCTCTCCAGCCGTCATAGTTCCTGGGAGGAACCGTGTCCTAGGAGAAGGGTGGAGGCTCACTGTCCTCAGCCCTCCAGGAGTCATCGGGAACTGACTGGATCCACCAAGGACCTGCCACTTAAACCACTGTTGCTGTCCAGGCGTCCACCTCAGGGGGTTGGGGCCACAGCGAGGGATGAGTCCAGTGCACACCATCTGGCCCTGTCCCTGGTGTTGTGCGCACTGGCGGTCCAGAGCAGGTGCAGAGTCTCCAGCTGAGCCGCTGCTCTGCCATCCTGTTGACTAGCTTGGGGCCTCCCCAACAGTGGCCAGTGGGCCCTTGGCCTGGCTTTGAACATAAAGGTTTATTGGAACACTGCCATGGTGGTTTGGTTAAAAATGGCTTGCAGGGCTTCCCTGGTGGTCCAGTGGGTAAGGACACCACCTTGCAGTGCAAGGGGAGCTGGTTCGATCCCTGGCCCGGGAAGATCCCACGTGCCTCAGAGCGGCTGGACCCGTGTGTCCAGTCACTGAGACGGGGCTCTGAAGCACATGCGCCCAGAGCCGGTGCTCTGCGACGAGAGAGGCCACTGCGATGGGAGACCCACAGGGGCCAGAGAACAAAGATGGATGAAAATAGAGAAATGAAAGACCAATAGAAGTGGCCCGCCTGCTCCCCTCCCTCCCCGCCCGCCCCCGCCCCTCCACACACACACCAGAATGGCTTGCAAAGCCTAAATGGTTAACTTTGTCCATCTTTACAGCAGAAAGCTTGTTCATTCCTAGTATGAAACAGTGCTGGGCCTACAACAGCTAAATCTTTCATTGATTCGCATTTTTTCAGTGTAATGGGACAAAGCTAGAAGCACTCTTTGGAAAGTCAAACTTCTGTTAGTTCTACTGAGATACTGTCTCCCTCGTGAGAGTTCCATGGTGCTCAAGGCTGGATGCCAGCAGAAGCCATGATGCCATTGTTTTCTTTGAACAGTTGAAACTTCTCCTGTCTCCTCACTCAACTTTCTCCCAGCCACTATCTACCTAGGCAGCTGAGATTATTTTCCATTGGTTAGAGTGTCTAAGAAGTTCACCGGTTAACCTGCACCATATCATGTGCCCACATGTGCCCTTGGAGGTAATGTCAGCTCTTATCCTGAGGTTCATTGCTGGTGGAGGGGCAAAATACAGAGGAGTTACGTCACTTGCCCAAGGTCTCCCTTTGAGTACGCTCAGGGTCTGAATCCAGATCAGGGACAAGGTGGAGAGATGGGGCTTTGTCATGGAGAAATGGCAGCAAGGACCCTGGTGATACTCAGACCTGAGGACCCAACTTTCTGCTGATTGCCAGTGTCACTCATCGGAAGCTTGATCTCCTCATTCCTAAAAGGAGACCAAGAGTATTTTCTTGGTCCTGGGGTGGTTTGGAAGATTCCATCTGACTGTGTTTCTTCACTGCCTGTTAGCATACTTGGCTTGTGATGGTCACCAGATGTCAGCAGCTGTTATTTTTGTTATGTTGTTCCTATTCAAATTCTGAAACTTAGTTTCATAAATGAAAGGGCAGCGTCTGAGCTTGAGCTTTGTGACTCTTCATTCAATGTCTGAAGTTGGAAAGTGTAGTGCCTGCAGAAGAAAGACAGAGACCATCAGTGATTAAAGTTGGCTAGGTGTAAGAAAACAGAATTTGTAGATTGTATTTATTATCTTAAAGAAGCATCTGTATGTTCGATTCGGCTTCATTGTTGCCAAGCAAGAATGTGGGGCTAAAATTGCCAGAACTGATAATTGTTCCTGGAAATGTCAAAAGATCTTAATTTTTAACATTGAAAAACAGTTTCCATTTGAAAAAAAAAAATACACATGACAAAATACTACCAAATACGAAGGTCATATTGGGTTTACTGCTTCTTGTATGAAGGCAGTAATACTTTCCCCGGGGAAGAACTTTCCTCGGAAGCTCTGCTTCTGTTTGTTCACATCTAAAGATCGTTTCACTGTCTCACTTGAGCATCTCGCAAATATTTGTCAGATAATTCTCATGTGCCAGGCACTCAACTGAGGATTTAAAGGTGAGCCAGACAGATTCCCTCCCCTGAAGAGATTCTCACCGAGTGAGGAGATCAACATGTCAAAAAATAATTGTAATAGGGACTGATAAGTGCAGGAACAGAAAGGGCATTCTGAATGAGGGGGCATTTGAACTGGATCTTCAAGGATGAGCAGGAGTTTACTCAACGATTAAGGGAAAGAAGGAACAGAGCCATCTAGGCCTGGGTTATACAACACCAGAAGCCCCTTGCCACTGTGGCTATTTAAATTTAAATTAAGTAACAAATAAATAAAATGAAATATTTAGTTCCTGGTTACATAAGCCACATTTCAGGTGTCTCAGTGGCCACATATGGTTAAGGGGCTATCATATGAGGCAGTGGAGAAAATTTCAGTGGTCAGTAAAGAATTACAGTGTCAGTGAAGATACAGATACCCCAAGACACTATCAAGTTCAGAACACTCTGTTTTGAGGTGTTACTGAAGTGATACTACTTGGAATTGAAAGGTGGGCAGGAGGCGGAGAGAGAGTATGTGAGCACAGCAGTTTGGCCATGTTCTTCTCAACCTTGACTCTGCTTTATGCAGTATACCCCTTTCTAACGACTGTCCCAGCCATTACCAACATACCGGTGCCTTTTTTTTTTTTTTGTATCGCTAATAGGCATTGAAATATATCACACAATTCTAAAAAGCAGCATTACACTTATATGAGCTCCATGTTTCTGCAAACTTTATTCTTGCCTCGATGTTGCCTATGAATATTGTTAAAAAATTTGTAGATTGTATTTATTATCTTAAAGAAGCATCTGTATGTTCGATTCGCTTCATTGTTGCCAAGCAAGAATGTGGGGCTAAAATTGCCAGAACTGATAATTGTTCCTGGAAATGTCAAAAGATCTTAATTTTTAACATTGAAAAACAGTTTCCATTTGAAAAAAAAAAATACACATGACAAAATACTACCAAATACGAAGGTCATATTGGGTTTACTGCTTCTTGTATGAAGGCAGTAATACTTTCCCCGGGGAAGAACTTTCCTCGGAAGCTCTGCTTCTGTTTGTTCACATCTAAAGATCGTTTCACTGTCTCACTTGAGCATCTCGCAAATATTTGTCAGATAATTCTCATGTGCCAGGCACTCAACTGAGGATTTAAAGGTGAGCCAGACAGATTCCCTCCCCTGAAGAGATTCTCACCGAGTGAGGAGATCAACATGTCAAAAAATAATTGTAATAGGGACTGATAAGTGCAGGAACAGAAAGGGCATTCTGAATGAGGGGGCATTTGAACTGGATCTTCAAGGATGAGCAGGAGTTTACTCAACGATTAAGGGAAAGAAGGAACAGAGCCATCTAGGCCTGGGTTATACAACACCAGAAGCCCCTTGCCACTGTGGCTATTTAAATTTAAATTAAGTAACAAATAAATAAAATGAAATATTTAGTTCCTGGTTACATAAGCCACATTTCAGGTGTCTCAGTGGCCACATATGGTTAAGGGGCTATCATATGAGGCAGTGGAGAAAATTTCAGTGGTCAGTAAAGAATTACAGTGTCAGTGAAGATACAGATACCCCAAGACACTATCAAGTTCAGAACACTCTGTTTTGAGGTGTTACTGAAGTGATACTACTTGGAATTGAAAGGTGGGCAGGAGGCGGAGAGAGAGTATGTGAGCACAGCAGTTTGGCCATGTTCTTCTCAACCTTGACTCTGCTTTATGCAGTATACCCCTTTCTAACGACTGTCCCAGCCATTACCAACATACCGGTGCCTTTTTTTTTTTTTTGTATCGCTAATAGGCATTGAAATATATCACACAATTCTAAAAAAAAGCAGCATTACACTTATATGAGCTCCATGTTTCTGCAAGGCGTGACACACTCTTATTCTTGCCTCAGATGTTGCCTATGAATATTAAATATTTTAATGATTTTTTTCTCAGTAACAAAAAAAAAAAAAGGAAAGTACCCAATTTTTTTTTTCTTCTATGCTTGTCCTCATTGCTGATCCATATTGGAAATGTATAAAGTCACTTCTGTGACTTTATGTACTCCATATTAATAAAACTATTGTGGGCTTCCCTGGTGGTCCAGTGGGTAAGGACACCGCCTTGCAGTGCAAGAGATACCGGTTCGATCCCTGGCCTGGGAGGATCCCACATGCCGCGGAGTGGCTGGACTGATGTGTCCAGTTGCCGAGCTGGAGCTCTGGAGCGCATGTGCCCAGAGCCGGTGCTCTGTGATGACAGAGGCCATTGCAATGGGAGGCCCACACAGGCCAAGGAACAAAGATGGATGAAAATGGACAAATGAAAGACCAATAGAAATGTCCCGCCTGCCCCGATTCCTCCCCAACCCACCCCCTTTCAAAATAAATAAATAAAACTGTTGTGCTTTCATTGTTTCATTGTCTCTTTGCCTGTTGTTCCCTTGGCTAAGTCACGTGTGACTCTCTGTGACTCAGTGGAGTGCAGCACATCAGGCTTCTCCGTCCTTTACCATCTCCTGAAGTTTGCTGAAGCTCATGTCCATGGAGTCTTTGATGCCATTCAACCATCTGGTCCTCCATTGCCTCCTTCTCCTTCCCTCAATCTTTCCTAGCATCAGGATCTTTTCTAGTGAGTTGGCTTTTCACATCAGGTGGCCAAAGTATTGGAGCTTTGGCTTCAGTAAGAGATTTAAAAATATAGGATGAGGGCTTCCCTGGTGGTCCAGTGGGTAAGGACACCACCTTGTTCCTGCCAAATACCCCTCATGGTTCTTCTTACTCTTGCCTGGATAGAAGTCCTGGGATGGGCTTCCCCTGGTGGTCCAGTGGGTAAGGACACTGCCTTGCAGTGCAAGGGGCGCTGGTTCGCGCCCTGGCCTGGGAAGATACCACGTGCCACGGAGCAGCTGGACCGATGTGTCCAATTACCGAGCCAGAGCTCTGGAGCACATGCGCCCAGAGCCAGCGCTCTGCAACGACAGAGGCCACCACGATGGGAGGCCCACACGGGCCAAAGAACAAAGATGGATGAAAATGGACAAATGAAAGACCAATAGAAGTGGCCCGCCTGCTTCCCTGCCTCCCCACCCCACCCCCACCGAAATAAATAAACAAATCTTAAAAAAAAAAAAAAAAAATATATATATATATATATATATAGGATGAACTTTAACTTAGTGTTCATGAAGAGACTAAGAGAGATTTTACTAACAAATTGTTAATTTTATTTCTGAGTTATATTTGGTGATGATGAACCTTTTTTTTTTAATTTTATTTATCTTTTGGAGGGTGGGGTGGGGAGGGAGGGGGATGGGCGGGCCACTTCTATTGGTCTTTCATTTCTCTATTTTCATCCGTCTTTGTTCTTTGGCTCCTGCGGGCCTCCCGTCGCGGTGGCGTCTGTTGTCGCAGAGCACCGGCTCTGGGCGCATGCGCTCCAGAGCTCCGGCTCGGTGATTGGACACAACGGTCGGTCCAGCCGCTCCGCGGCACGTGGTATCTTCCCAGGCCAGGAATCCAACCGGCGCCCCTTGCACTGCAAGTCGGTGTCCTTACCCACTGAACCACCAGGAGAAGCCCCAATGAACCACTTTTATTTATTATTTTGATGATCAGTCTTCTGTTGGATTGATCTCAGTTAAACAGAGGATGGGATTTGGGGTTTAATTTGGAAATGCTGGGAAACTCTCCTGCAAGTGACAGTTCACACATACTTCCTTCCAGATAATGCCTTTTTTTCTCTTAGTTTACATATCCATCTACATACCATTTACATATCCATTCATTCATTCTTCAGAGCTCTATTCATCTAGAGGCTATGCTTGCCTTGGGCCATGGACTGTGCTTAAGATACAGCAGAGAAGAAGACAGATTTCCTGCTGTCACAGAGCCCTGGGTGAGGCACAGCCAATACACCAGTATAACTGAACAAATGAAGAATAAGCTCGCAGATTGTGCCTCGTACTCTAAGAATAATAAAAGAAAGTGATCTGTCTGATAAAGGTGGGGAGGAGGCAGTTCTTGGTCCTGTGTAGTCAGAAAATTTCTCCTGGATGAGTTGAGTCTTAAACTGAATCTTGGGTGAGGTGTGCGTGCCAGCCACAGAAGGCTCTGGAGGAAGCGCACTCCAGGCTATGGCAGAGGCTCTGAGGAGAGAAGAACCGAACCGAGTACACTGACTCCCTAGGAAGGTGGCTCCTCTGCTTGGAACATGGAGAAGTGAGCAGCTGCCAGACAGCATCTCAAGCTCCTTTAAAGACTCGAGCGGGTCTCAAACCCAGGGGTGAGGGCCTGATGGATGCCTTTAAAAGTTCACTCCTGTGTACAGAAGGAAAGTAAGAGGTCAAGGCCAAAAGCAAGGTGACCCTTTAGATATGTTGATGACGGTGGCTTGGCCACGCCTGGTAGCAGTAACAGTGGAGAGAAGTGAGTGGATTCTGGAGATATTTGGCACAACTGAATGATGGGTCTGGATGTGGTACTGGTGGCTGCTGTAGGGAACACGGGCGTGTCTGTCAGAGAAAGGGACAGATTGATTAAAGCTGTCTCGTGTGCTCGTTGCCCAAATTAGAAACTCGTGTTTGTCCTTTCTTCTCTTTTCGCCTCTTTTTATGTGACTTTGCCGTGGAAGGAGTACTTGTTCTGCTGTGGAGGAAGCTGGTAACTCCATAAAAGTTAATAAAGCCCTTGACAAGTGCGGGGCTCTGTGCCAGGCACTGAGGTTGCAGCAGTTTCTGGCCATGTAGGGCTTCCAGTGTCGTGAGGGAAACAGCCAGCGAATGAGCCCACATGGATCTGAGCTCCATACCAGTGCCAAGTTTTACCTCCACACTCCTGGTGTCTTAAACCAGGTAATTATTTTCTAAGTCAATTTATTTTATTTTTAATTATTGAGATATAGGTAATGTACAATAGCACATTAATTTCAGGTGTACAACATAGTGATGCAGTATTTTTATAGACTATATTTGCTTAAATTTAATATAAAATAACGACTGTATTTTCCTGTACTGTATCCATTAGCTTATTTATTTTATACACAGTAGTTTGTTCCTCTTTGCCTAAACCCCCGCTTATACTAGAAAATATTCTCCTGGAAAGTGATCTGTCTGATAAAGGTGGGGAGGAGGCAGTTCTTGGTCCTGTGTAGTCAGAAAATTTCTCCTGGATGAGTTGAGTCTTAAACTGAATCTTGGGTGAGGTGTGCGTGCCAGCCACAGAAGGCTCTGGAGGAAGCGCACTCCAGGCTATGGCAGAGGCTCTGAGGAGAGAAGAACCGAACCGAGTACACTGACTCCCTAGGAAGGTGGCTCCTCTGCTTGGAACATGGAGAAGTGAGCAGCTGCCAGACAGCATCTCAAGCTCCTTTAAAGACTCGAGCGGGTCTCAAACCCAGGGGTGAGGGCCTGATGGATGCCTTTAAAAGTTCACTCCTGTGTACAGAAGGAAAGTAAGAGGTCAAGGCCAAAAGCAAGGTGACCCTTTAGATATGTTGATGACGGTGGCTTGGCCACGCCTGGTAGCAGTAACAGTGGAGAGAAGTGAGTGGATTCTGGAGATATTTGGCACAACTGAATGATGGGTCTGGATGTGGTACTGGTGGCTGCTGTAGGGAACACGGGCGTGTCTGTCAGAGAAAGGGACAGATTGATTAAAGCTGTCTCGTGTGCTCGTTGCCCAAATTAGAAACTCGTGTTTGTCCTTTCTTCTCTTTTCGCCTCTTTTTATGTGACTTTGCCGTGGAAGGAGTACTTGTTCTGCTGTGGAGGAAGCTGGTAACTCCATAAAAGTTAATAAAGCCCTTGACAAGTGCGGGGCTCTGTGCCAGGCACTGAGGTTGCAGCAGTTTCTGGCCATGTAGGGCTTCCAGTGTCGTGAGGGAAACAGCCAGCGAATGAGCCCACATGGATCTGAGCTCCATACCAGTGCCAAGTTTTACCTCCACACTCCTGGTGTCTTAAACCAGGTAATTATTTTCTAAGTCAATTTATTTTATTTTTAATTATTGAGATATAGGTAATGTACAATAGCACATTAATTTCAGGTGTACAACATAGTGATGCAGTATTTTTATAGACTATATTTGCTTAAATTTAATATAAAATAACGACTGTATTTTCCTGTACTGTATCCATTAGCTTATTTATTTTATACACAGTAGTTTGTTCCTCTTTCGCCTATTACCTTCTCTTGCCACTCCCCTCTTCTCTTTCCTTGCTGGTAATGACTGATTTGTTTTCTATATCTGATAGTCTGTTTGTGTTCTGTTATATTTATCTATTTGTTTTATTTTTTAGATCCTACTTGTAAGTGATAATATACAGTATTTGTCTTTCTCTGATTTGTTTCACTAAGTATGATGCCCTTTATGTCCATCCATGTTTTTGCAAATGACCGAATTTCATCCTTTTTTGGCTAGATAATCTTACAAGCCTGTACATTTACCACATTTTCTTCACCCATTCATATACTGACAAACACTTAGGTTGATTCCATATCTTGGCTATAATAAATGGTTCTGCTGTGAACACTGGGATTCATGTATACTTTCTAATGAGTTTTAATTTCTTCAGGTATATACCCAAGTGTGGAATTGCTGGATCATAGGGTGGATCTTTTCCCAGGTTTTTGAGGAACCTCCCTACATTCTTCCACAGTGGATGCACCAATTTAAATTCCCACATATTAGGATTTCCATTCCTCCACATCCTAGCCAGCATTTGCTATTTGTAGACATTGATGATAGTCTTTCTGACATGTGTGAGAGAATATCTAACTGTGGTTTTTGACTTGCATTTCTCTGATAATTAGTGATCTTGAGCATCTTTTTATGCTTATGACCCATCTGTCTCTGTCTTTGGAAAAATGTCTGTTTCTGTCTTTTGCCCAGTTTTAGTCAGACTGTTTTTAATAGTGAGTTGTATGAGTTGTTATTATATTTCACATATTAACTCAGTCAAAGCCCTTGACAAGTGCGGGGCTCTGTGCCAGGCACTGAGGTTGCAGCAGTTTCTGGCCATGTAGGGCTTCCAGTGTCGTGAGGGAAACAGCCAGCGAATGAGCCCACATGGATCTGAGCTCCATACCAGTGCCAAGTTTTACCTCCACACTCCTGGTGTCTTAAACCAGGTAATTATTTTCTAAGTCAATTTATTTTATTTTTAATTATTGAGATATAGGTAATGTACAATAGCACATTAATTTCAGGTGTACAACATAGTGATGCAGTATTTTTATAGACTATATTTGCTTAAATTTAATATAAAATAACGACTGTATTTTCCTGTACTGTATCCATTAGCTTATTTATTTTATACACAGTAGTTTGTTCCTCTTTCGCCTATTACCTTCTCTTGCCACTCCCCTCTTCTCTTTCCTTGCTGGTAATGACTGATTTGTTTTCTATATCTGATAGTCTGTTTGTGTTCTGTTATATTTATCTATTTGTTTTATTTTTTAGATCCTACTTGTAAGTGATAATATACAGTATTTGTCTTTCTCTGATTTGTTTCACTAAGTATGATGCCCTTTATGTCCATCCATGTTTTTGCAAATGACCGAATTTCATCCTTTTTTGGCTAGATAATCTTACAAGCCTGTACATTTACCACATTTTCTTCACCCATTCATATACTGACAAACACTTAGGTTGATTCCATATCTTGGCTATAATAAATGGTTCTGCTGTGAACACTGGGATTCATGTATACTTTCTAATGAGTTTTAATTTCTTCAGGTATATACCCAAGTGTGGAATTGCTGGATCATAGGGTGGATCTTTTCCCAGGTTTTTGAGGAACCTCCCTACATTCTTCCACAGTGGATGCACCAATTTAAATTCCCACATATTAGGATTTCCATTCCTCCACATCCTAGCCAGCATTTGCTATTTGTAGACATTGATGATAGTCTTTCTGACATGTGTGAGAGAATATCTAACTGTGGTTTTTGACTTGCATTTCTCTGATAATTAGTGATCTTGAGCATCTTTTTATGCTTATGACCCATCTGTCTCTGTCTTTGGAAAAATGTCTGTTTCTGTCTTTTGCCCAGTTTTTAGTCAGACTGTTTTTTAATAGTGAGTTGTATGAGTTGTTATTATATTTCACATATTAACTCAGGTCAGTCATATAATTTGCAAATATTTTTCCCATTGAGTAGGTTGTCTTTTAATTTTATCAGTGATTTCCTGTACTGTGCAACAACTTTTAAGTTGAATTAAAAGGACACTGAACTGGTTGAGGGGTGGGAACAGGGATATGCATATGAATGATCTGGAAACATGCATGTCGGTGAACAACAAAACTCTGTAAAATCTTTAAAATAAAGAATTTAAAAAAAAAAAAAGGGCACTGAAGTGAGTTGCCATTTCTTCCTCTAGGGGGTCTTCTTGACCCAGGGACAGAACCCCTGGTCTCCTACGTCTCCTGCATTGGCAGGCAGGTTCTTTACCACTAGCATTACCTGGAGAATCCCATGGACAGAGGAGCCTGGCAGATTACTACCCATGGGGTCCTAAAGACTTAGACACGACTGAGCACAAGCACGAATATTTTTATGATTCGTGTATCAGGGATTCATTTTTAACAAAGTTTTGATTTTGGCTGAGTTTGATCTTTAAGGACTTCCCACTTCAACTTAAGTTACACTGCTGTGGCAGCAGGGCATGGATTAAGACTCTTTTCCCTTTACAAAAGTAATTTCCAGGATTAATAACACCCTATTTGCATGTAGGTACACAGTACTCACTGAGAAATAATACTTTGTAAGTTGGATTTTCACATCTGGCTTAATTTCTAGCTCTTGACTCTGCCTGAGTATTATCTGCTCCCTAACCTCTTCAACACTGGGGCTCAAGAAGGTGATGTCTTCACATTCACAGTTGTTAAATATGTTGTTAATGGCCAAAGAACCTATCAGTCTTACTGACCAGAATTATACTTAACAAGGAAGACAGCTAATTACAGGATTGTTTTGTTGATGGTTATTTTAATTGCACTGACGGCCTGTCTTGGCATGGAGAGCCACTAGGCAGGAGAGGCAAGAGAGAAGCCCCGGCAAAGTGGTGCTGAGGCAGAAAATTGGACTCCAGAGGGCAATTTGTCAGTTTGCTTAAGAGGCTCAAAACTTGATCTGTTGTGCTCAGACGCCTCTGTTTGGCTGCATCCCTCCCAATGATGTAAAATCTCTAGGTTCCACTCTTACCATTTTTCAACTTTGCAAATTATAAGGTCATTATTTAGGGTAGTTCTGTTTTCTCTATGGCCTTCTCAGGTGGTGCTAGTGGTAAAGAACCTGCCTGCCAATGCAGGAGATGGAAGAGACAGAGGTTCTGTCCCTGTGTCAGGAGGATCCCCTGGAAGAAGAAATGGGAACCCAGGTCAGTATTCCTGCCTGAAGAATCCCATGGACAGAGAAGGATGGAGGGCAATCGTCCATACGATCACAAAGAGTCAGACATGACTAAAGCAATTTAGGACATTCTCTCTCTGTTCTACAACATGCAAATTATGGGATCATTATTTAGAAATGCCTGCAGGCAATACAGGTATCCCAGAAGATAGGGACTTGGCTCACTCAGTGTATGGATGGGACTGTGACCTCCCGTCACATCACTGTCAAGTGACACATGTGGTTTCCTTATGTGCTTTTATCTTTTTCTCTTTAGAATCTCTGAAGTTTTCAGATATCTGCTCAATAGCATTCCTTAAATTAAATAGTCCCCTACAAGGAACACATTCTCTTCAGAAAAATCAGAGTGGATATGATTTCTTGCTTCCTAGAAAATTCACTGTAAGAATTCTTCTCCTGGGTCATTCTTCATGGATGTATAAAAGGATTTCATTTATAAGACATCTATGAATATCCAGTTTTTAAGGCAAGGTACGAATGCCTATCCCTATGCTGGTGGCCATCAGAGAGATGACTAGGATGGAAAACGTGCTGCTTGGAGACATGGAGAGGCTTGGCTTAGCAAGGCAAGAGGAACACAGAGGCTCACTCCACGCCTGCCCCCTAGCAAGATATAGTCTAGCAGGGTGCGCTGTGGCTTCCTGGCCTGAAAGTATAGGTCGCTCAACCATATTCAACTCTTTGTGACCCCATAGATGACTTCAGCCCACCAGGCTCCTCTGTCCACGGGTTTCTCCGGGCAAGAATACTGTTGCACCCCTTCTCCAGGGCATCTTCCTGACCCAGGGATACAATCTGGGTCTCCCACATCGCAGGCAGATTCTTTACAGTCTGAGCCACCAGTGAAGCCCCTTCCTGACCTGAAGGAATTAGATAACATTTGTTCACCCTATCATGGACTTCTTGAGATCTAGACCCTGTGAGTCCTGTTAGCGCCTCTGTGATGCTGGAATGGTGATGAATGTCTCAGAAAGACCATCCACTTCACATCTGTAGCTTAACTACTTCTCACCATGCTGCTTCCTCAATGGCCATCTTCTCTCTAGAAAAATCCTCTTGGAATCTAGTCCACTAGATGGACCCTGTCTTAGAACTTTCCTCTGCCTTCGTGCAAAATGTACCTCCTCTTCTTCTGCATCATACAGCTGATGGTGAGTGGCCCTGTGACAGTGTCAGGGTAAGCTCCCTGAGAATGGAGGTCACACCATATTTATATTCATCTCCCTGGTTCCTGACATTTCCACTACCATAGAGTTGGCCCTTGACCTCCACTGGGCAGCCAGAAGGTTGGATTAATAGTCTTCAGCTTATAGATACTGAGGTTTCTGAAAAGTGTATAAGTCCTTGGAGGGGCTGGTGCATGTCCCACCAATTTGGAAACTTACCCTTGAGGAGTGCACTGCTTTTACTCTGACCTTATGTTGGAGAAATGCTGAGTGTGTGTTTGAGTAATTACATCACAGTTGATGGCAGCCACCTAATGTGGGGTGCAGGTGTGAGTTCACTTAGACCCTCACTTCCCAAAGTGATATTTGCTGCAGTGAAATGGAGGCGGACAATGAAGAAAGGTCTCTGGTAAATAACCTTGGAAAATGCACAGCTCAACAAAATTAAATGTAATTGCAGAAATTTTAGACCTTAAAATTCTTCCTGAAACTTCAAGAAGAGATAAAATAAGTAGCACTTCCAAGAGAACTTTGAACCATGGTATTTCTTTCTCTCTCCCTTCCTTTCTCCCTACCTCCCTTCTTTCCTTTCAGTTCTGTGGTAAGAGTGTTTCAGTGATCATCGTTGGAAACTGCTGATTTAAACGGCTAGGATTCATTAATTGGTTTGGCTGATTTCACAATAGTGAAGAGAAGGATTAAATTGGTTTTCATTTTGCATATAAATTAAAGTAACCATGTTCCTTGAGAAGCTAACAAATGGACTTCAGAACAGGACGTGAAGTAAGGCAGCATTGGTTGGTCAGGGACCTGCAGGCTGGCCTTCCCTTGAAGCCCTCCAGTGAGGCAGGAGGCTCATGGGCGGCCCTTCTGTCCCAGTGGTTGACTGTACAACCTGAGAGGGACCCAGGGTGAGCCCCAAGACTCTGCTTAGAGCAGCCCTAGCATGAGGAATAGGAAGAGTGGAGAACCAGCCTTGGAAACCACTAAGAACTCAGGTCTAACTCCCACCATGGAGTTCCCGCAAGGAAGTCGTCTGCTTGGACCAGAAGAAGCCTCCAGAAGCCCTATTAGTCTTTACCCTCTCACAGAAGTTAATCTCAAACTTGGAAATAGTGAAATGACTGACAGATCAGGGTGGGCCCTCTGGCATTTAATATTGTTTCCGTCTCTGTGCCTTGTGACAATCCTGTCAATGAGCTGTCATGTGGTATTTTGAGCACCATTTACATGTTAATTATTTTTTAATAACCTCTTCATAGAAAGCCTAAAGCTTTGCCTAAGATTCTAATGCAAGTGTTCATATGAAATAGAGGGATGTATTAAACATGCACCAATAAACCCTCCAAAGCAAATTCAGTGCAGTATCTGTGACAAACGAAAGGAGGGCTGAAAAGACAACACCCATGCCCAGCCAATGTGTGTTCCCTTATCCAGGTTTTACATTCATTACTGCACCGTCGCTGCAAATTATTTTCAGTTATGTATGCGCTTATGAACCCATCAAGAATTAGTGTCTTCTTAATGAGCACCAAAGAATATATGCATTAAAAATCCTTTAACCCTTATGTAAAAGAGAAATCATTTATTAGCAATTACATCTTGGGATTAGGAAGCATTTTTCTTTGGAAGCATTCAAAGCACATTCCAGCTTCTTCTCCTTCCTTTCTCCCTACCTCCCTTCTTTCCTTTCAGTTCTGTGGTAAGAGTGTTTCAGTGATCATCGTTGGAAACTGCTGATTTAAACGGCTAGGATTCATTAATTGGTTTGGCTGATTTCACAATAGTGAAGAGAAGGATTAAATTGGTTTTCATTTTGCATATAAATTAAAGTAACCATGTTCCTTGAGAAGCTAACAAATGGACTTCAGAACAGGACGTGAAGTAAGGCAGCATTGGTTGGTCAGGGACCTGCAGGCTGGCCTTCCCTTGAAGCCCTCCAGTGAGGCAGGAGGCTCATGGGCGGCCCTTCTGTCCCAGTGGTTGACTGTACAACCTGAGAGGGACCCAGGGTGAGCCCCAAGACTCTGCTTAGAGCAGCCCTAGCATGAGGAATAGGAAGAGTGGAGAACCAGCCTTGGAAACCACTAAGAACTCAGGTCTAACTCCCACCATGGAGTTCCCAAGGAAGTCGTCTGCTTGGACCAGAAGAAGCCTCCAGAAGCCCTATTAGTCTTTACCCTCTCACAGAAGTTAATCTCAAACTTGGAAATAGTGAAATGACTGACAGATCAGGGTGGGCCCTCTGGCATTTAATATTGTTTCCGTCTCTGTGCCTTGTGACAATCCTGTCAATGAGCTGTCATGTGGTATTTTGAGCACCATTTACATGTTAATTATTTTTTAATAACCTCTTCATAGAAAGCCTAAAGCTTTGCCTAAGATTCTAATGCAAGTGTTCATATGAAATAGAGGGATGTATTAAACATGCACCAATAAACCCTCCAAAGCAAATTCAGTGCAGTATCTGTGACAAACGAAAGGAGGGCTGAAAAGACAACACCCATGCCCAGCCAATGTGTGTTCCCTTATCCAGGTTTTACATTCATTACTGCACCGTCGCTGCAAATTATTTTCAGTTATGTATGCGCTTATGAACCCATCAAGAATTAGTGTCTTCTTAATGAGCACCAAAGAATATATGCATTAAAAATCCTTTAACCCTTATGTAAAAGAGAAATCATTTATTAGCAATTACATCTTGGGATTAGGAAGCATTTTTCTTTGGAAGCATTCAAAGCACATTCCAGCTTCTTCTCTTACCTGACCTTTTAGCCTCACTTTGAGGGAAAGCAGGGCCAAAGCTGTAGTTTTTTATGTAAGAGAATGGGTTTTTCCAGTGAGTGTAAATGGCTTGGCTGTGGTTGCCCAGTGCATCCAGGGCCGTGAGGAGGGCTTCACTCCCATGTCGTAATTCAAGGCTCCAAAGCATCCTCCTGAGTCAGAATATTTCCTGTGTGGACCTGTGGCTCATGAGCTAGAGTTATCACCTGTGGATATTCATGAACTGTCTCTTGAGGCATCCAGTTAAGAAGACAAGGGAGGGACCCACAAGGTCATCAGAAGCTTTTCACCAGCTAGGGTTGGATGGATATACAGGCTATGGACACTGGGCAGCCTGGACTGGTTCTTCACTCCTGGCATCTGGTCCCATTCTGACCAGCCAGTGCTCACGTACTGTGGAACATTTTTGAGCATCCTTCCAAACAGTAGGCGCACATTTAGGCAAAGGCTATTCATGGGAGCAGGATGAGAAACCCAAGCCCTGGGTGCTCTCATAAAGGCTCCATCACTGGTCACACACACTGGGACTCAGCCCCATCCCAGGATTACTCACTCAGATTTCTCGAGGAAAATGAATCAATGTAGGCAATACTATTTTCTAGTATGGAGTTAATGGTTTTTGTTGGGTTTTGTTTTTAAAGACAGTCTTGATCTTTCCCCCCAGATTGTTCGGTGCACAGTGGGTATATACCATTAAATCATATATATCCCTTATCATCATGTTGCAAATGAAATGCATTTGAGCATGGTTCTCACAGGATTCACCTGCCTCATTTTTTTGCTTTCGGTTTAGCCCTTTTAACTCACTAAGCTTCAGTTTCCCTGACAGTAAAGAGAATGCATAGTAAAAAGTACACATAGACATACTTTTCTCCTTGTTAATAAAAGGTTTACATTCTCTTTAAAAACCTGATTGTCCATACGTGCTACATGCGGGGTCATTTATAAATTAATTAGTTGGCCTGGAATGCAGTCACTTGGCTAAGGAAGACGTTGGAGTGCTGTGGATTCCCAAATCTGAGTTATCTGGGTCTGAATCTATAGAGAGACGACTAGGTAAAGAAAGCAGCCTCTTCTCTTTGTTCTTATGGATTGCTCTAATGGCAACAGCATCTTTGAAATCCCCAGGGAACAAATTGGGGACAAAAGTTAGAAAGCACACCCTGTTTACTCTCTAAGCTTTGAGCAGACTCAAGAAGAAAGGCTGACTTTAATCAAAAAAGATTTTATAGATGAGGGTATCTCTCCTTCAGGCTCAACTTTGGCCCCTGCATGCTAATCAGACCATCTCATTTCTCAGAAGCAGCCCTCTGCATATAATCCGGGGGAGCCCATGGACAGGAATGTATCTTTGGGACAGGGACTCGCAGACAATCAATCCGAAGTTGGCAGGGTCCCCTCGCACATCTTGCTGGGTTCAGGGTGCCTGCCTCTGTCTGGGCTGACTGCTTGTTCATTCTGGGGGCGTCTCCTGAGTGTCTCTGATTCCTGAGAACTTATGGGTGGCATGGCTGGAGCTGGCCGCCCCCTCTGGCTTGGGCTGCCTGGGCCCTGCGCTTTGGCTCTCTGCTCTTCATCTTCCATGTTATCTGCACACGTGACCCTTTGAGTGCTCAGCTATGAAGATGAGCAGTCTGGAGCCTCGAGGTTTTATGAACGCTAATTAGTGCCCTGGTTGTGCCCTTTTAATCTGGCATTATGATAGGATGGCACGGTGTGCCTTCATCTATACTCTTTTCCTTATTTATTTTTTAGCTTCCTGACTGCTGCAGCCAGAGGGGGCTATATTTTGCTCTTTCTCATTGCACCAGTGTGCCTGAAGAATATTAATAAAGAGGAGTTTAAAAGGGCAGGCTGTGCTCTGAAACTTGCTTGTAGTGCTCACCAGACCTCTGAAATTCAGCTCCTCATCTTCTCACATCTCTGAAGGAAAACTCTGGTCCGGAAGATGAGGCTCAGACTCCAGTGCATGAAGTTGGCCAAAGGACCCCCTTTTTTGAGATTAGGGTTAGATTGTCCATACGTGCTACATGCGGGGTCATTTATAAATTAATTAGTTGGCCTGGAATGCAGTCACTTGGCTAAGGAAGACGTTGGAGTGCTGTGGATTCCCAAATCTGAGTTATCTGGGTCTGAATCTATAGAGAGACGACTAGGTAAAGAAAGCAGCCTCTTCTCTTTGTTCTTATGGATTGCTCTAATGGCAACAGCATCTTTGAAATCCCGAAGGGAACAAATTGGGGACAAAAGTTAGAAAGCACACCCTGTTTACTCTCTAAGCTTTGAGCAGACTCAAGAAGAAAGGCTGACTTTAATCAAAAAAGATTTTATAGATGAGGGTATCTCTCCTTCAGGCTCAACTTTGGCCCCTGCATGCTAATCAGACCATCTCATTTCTCAGAAGCAGCCCTCTGCATATAATCCGGGGGAGCCCATGGACAGGAATGTATCTTTGGGACAGGGACTCGCAGACAATCAATCCGAAGTTGGCAGGGTCCCCTCGCACATCTTGCTGGGTTCAGGGTGCCTGCCTCTGTCTGGGCTGACTGCTTGTTCATTCTGGGGGCGTCTCCTGAGTGTCTCTGATTCCTGAGAACTTATGGGTGGCATGGCTGGAGCTGGCCGCCCCCTCTGGCTTGGGCTGCCTGGGCCCTGCGCTTTGGCTCTCTGCTCTTCATCTTCCATGTTATCTGCACACGTGACCCTTTGAGTGCTCAGCTATGAAGATGAGCAGTCTGGAGCCTCGAGGTTTTATGAACGCTAATTAGTGCCCTGGTTGTGCCCTTTTAATCTGGCATTATGATAGGATGGCACGGTGTGCCTTCATCTATACTCTTTTCCTTATTTATTTTTTAGCTTCCTGACTGCTGCAGCCAGAGGGGGCTATATTTTGCTCTTTCTCATTGCACCAGTGTGCCTGAAGAATATTAATAAAGAGGAGTTTAAAAGGGCAGGCTGTGCTCTGAAACTTGCTTGTAGTGCTCACCAGACCTCTGAAATTCAGCTCCTCATCTTCTCACATCTCTGAAGGAAAACTCTGGTCCGGAAGATGAGGCTCAGACTCCAGTGCATGAAGTTGGCCATGGGAGAAGTCCCTCGGCCACTGTTCTTCCTCTCATTATTTATACTCGGGAGATTAGCGGGGGTGGGGTGGGGGCGGAAAGTGAATAGACTGGAATATAAAATGTGGGCATCTTCAGATTCATTCCTGGGCATCCTTGGACAGTTTTCTTTTCTTTCCACTCTTTTCTTCTATTCCTGGACTGTCCTCTCTCCTTCTCATCCTGCCTCTCTGTGATTTAGCCAGCCTGTCAGAAGCTTCTTTAGTGACTGCTGAGCTCCACTGGGATGTGAATTCTTTAAGGTCAGGGGTCCCTTCTTTCTCTTGTCTGGAAAGGCTGCAGCACAGTGTCTGGCAAGTAGTAATACTCGGTGAAAGTATATTTACTTAGTGAAAGAGCCTTACTTCCCTGATCTATAAACCAGGGATCCAGATGCCACCTCTGCAGAGCTGTGGGGACAATTGCTTCAGCATACAGTGCTCACCAAGAGCCTGGTAGGTAGTCGGTCCTTAATACCTGTGCATGAGCTTCCCTGTTTCCTCGGAGCCCTGGAGCTGGAATGCCCAGGTGAAAGTGGAGCTCAGGGGAGGTGAGGATGGGGAGGGGGAGTGCTTCTTTTTCTTGCTCGAGGACGAAGGGTTTCCACACTGTCGTTTCTGATGGGGGTGTGGAGTGCCTTGCTGCTGCTGCTTTCTTCATGTAGCAGGAAATGTTATACATAACCCTGGAACTCAGAAACATCTTAGTGACTTAATGACAAAACCACAGGGCTATAGGATGCTGGCATTGAGAGGCAGAAACAGCTGCCTCTGAGCCTCCATATTAGAGTATTTCCCAGTAGAAAGCTCCCCTCACCTGCGTCAGTTTGCTTCCATCCCACAACCCTCCTGTCCTGGCAGGTAAGAGTGCCTGATGCTGCCTTCTGTTAAGGTCCGAGTTCTGAACATGTCAAGATTAGACAATGTCCTCTTGACTGAGACCCGCTTCTGCTGGTTTTACCCATCCTGAGTGTGCAGCAGTTCTTAAAAGCCATCGTGGGGACTTGGTACAGGCTTGTAATTCCCAGCAGAAAGGTGGTTTCTCTTGGAAAATGAAGGCAGAGGTCTTGTCCTTCTTACATGAAGCTTCCATGGAGGAAAGTCTCAAGAAAAACCCCACCCGCTGGCAGCACAGGGATTGTAAGTCAGGGACTGGAAAAGGAAGCATTCAGACAGCAAAGCTTTGCAAGGAGGATACACTTAGGCGGTGCAGCTAGATCTTGGAAAGAGCACAGTCCTGGTGCTAGTGGCAAAGAACCCTCCTGCCGTACAGATGACCTCACAGATGCGGGTTTGATCCCTGGGTGGGGAATATCCCCTGGAGGAGGACATGGCAGCCCACTCTAGTATTCTTGACAAGAATCCCATGGACAGTGGAGCCTGGTGGGGTATAGTCCATGGGGTCACGAAAGAGTCACGTACACAACTGTAGCAACTTAACACACACTTTCCTTAGAAAAAAATCCCATAGGCTGCAGCACAGCTCTTGGTGTTCTATTGCAAATGCCTAAAGAGCTTGAAGCAAGTCAAATCATAAAGGTCAATAGTTTAAAAGGGAAAAATACAGTACCATGTTCTTTGCTAGGAGCACTTCAGGTCTCTGGTTCTGAGGGCATTTTTCTGCCTGAAGTCGCTGCATCCTTCAGCCTCTCCTGAGGAGAGGGGACAGGTAGCAGGCTCCCTGTGCTCACAGGCGCCTCTTGTTTCTTAGGTGGTACTGATGCAGTGAAAGCGGAGCCTCAGCCATGATGGACCTCTGGCTTTCAGCAGCTGAGCCCAGAGCTCATCCTGTTTGTTCTCCGTGTTGGTAGTAAATGCACCTCTGGCCCTTCTAAATGACTCAGATTAGAACATTTCCTTAGGTAGACGTGAGGATGACAAGAAAAAGAAGGGTTGGAAAAAAAAAAAAAAACTTGGGAAAGTTAACAAAACATTAGCAACTCTATTTTAGTGTCTCAATTTTGCTGCTCTATTTTTGTCTTTGATGATTTTTTTTATTACTATATTCTAAAACTAGAGGTAATAGCTAACTTAGGATTTCTCCTTGCCTTGAAATCAAATAGATTACACGTTCTAAGCTACTTTGATTTATAGTCAAATATTGAACAGAATTTTTTAACAGTACTTCAAAACAAAGTACGTATTGTCCCAGAGATTTCATATCCATGGCCTGTCAGCTCAGTGTTTGCCATCACACCCAGCAGCAACTTCTCCACAGTCTCCTGGCAGCTGCAAGGCGTTGACCTCTTCCGTTCTTCCCCACCCGCTAATGGTGAATTTACCTACCATCCCCCAGCCAGGCCCCCCTGACAAGAAAGAGATTTGAGGTCTGTCACCATCTGTTCCAGGAAGAGGGTGTCCAGCTGATAGTATGGCCAAATATAGCTTAAGTTTAGAGTTGTAGAAGCACTTCACTGAACTTTAATAAGGATCCAGTAAAACCTCCTAGCCCTGAGTTTCTAAAAGATTCCCCAGGAAAGTTGAATGTTCATCTCTTTTTAAGTGTATTTATTGTATTTGTATCCAGTGGTGGACTGGTAACTGTTTAACAACCATCTCAACCTATATGAATGTCTGTATCCATAGCTCCATCCGTACATAAGCTTATCACACATGTGACCGACACAAAGCATGTGCAGCACACAGTTGATTCGCACAGAGTGCTTTTATTGACAATGGCTGAATTCCTGTATTTGTAGTCCATCTCTGGTTGCAATTTAGCCATGATTTGAGAGATTCAGATGAGGAATGATGCTGGGTCACTATGCAATTCGGCTGCGTTGCTAACGACATTGACAAACTAGTGTGCTTTGGGCATGAATGTTGGCTGATATTTTGTTTACGTTAGCACCTAAGACACCAGTGAAAGAATGAAGACAGACGTCGAAACCTTACTCATTCATGAATAACAGGAGAGAGATTTTGCGGAATGAGATCAATTTAAGATACTAGGAGGATATTTTCTCAATTTGTTCTGCTATTCACAGTGTAACAGCTAGAGACACAACATGTTTTCAGTTTTAATCTGCATGATCAATATTTTGTCTGTTACTTCTTCAAGACTAGATAGCCAGCAGGGTGGTAACTCTGTGATGTTTCCCAGTCACCATGGCTGATTTCAAACCACAAATTTGACGTTATTGCACAAAGATGAAAAGAGACCGATAGGAGCACACAATCTTGCAGTATTTCCATGCATAGACATAATAGACATAAATAACTTAAAGAGTGTAGATAATGCTAAAATGTAGTGAAACAAGAAGTAAGAAGTTTCATCTATCTTTATTATTGAATTATAAAATTTTATTTTTAATGATTGTTGAAACAACCAGCTTACAAAATTTCTTACAATTCTATGAACAGCTCTTGTAAGTTACCAGTACAAACCAGCTCTAGACCATCACTGTATCTACTTAAGTGAATCACGAAATAAGCGAGAGACTCAAAATGTTGGGAAGAATGGAGATTTACTGACCTAGTAAGAATGCTCCTGAGAAAGTAATTTGCACTGAAAACTTGATCATCACCCTTTCTTTAGAAGCACAGTTGTGGCCAAAATCAGTTCAGTTTTGCCTTTTACGACCTCAGGAAAGTTTAGATCAACTTTAGGCTCATGCTTTTGGTGTTTAGGACGATGGCTGTTTCTTTAGTGACATGGGACAACCAGGGCTGTGGTGGGAAAAGAGGACCAAAGAGCCAAGATGTCAGGCATTTGGGGGAAGTCATTCTTTGCGACAGCTTCTGCCTCTCGCTTCACAGTGTGGTTTGGTTTTCTAGACTTTCTTCCTCGCTATTTGCAGTTGTTGGAAACTCCTAACCTCCCAGCACCTTCATCCTCTCCCCTTCAGTCTTCTGTAGAAACAGTTTGCTTTGTGGGAAGGTGAGAGTACCAAGGGGAAACTACATTGTTGCCACGTCTGAAGTTCTCCACTAGGTACCAGGAGAGAAATTTCTAAAATAGGAAAGAAAAAAGTCAGTTACTGGGTGCTCTGCTTGTTAGTGAAACATAATGTGCTGTAATAATCCCAGAGGCTTCCCAGGTGGCTCAGTGGTTAAGAATTAACCTGCCAATGCAAGAGATGCAAGACACCCAGCTTCTAACCCTGGGTTGGCAAGATCCCCTGGAGAAGGAAATGACAACCCACTCCAGTATTCCTGCCTGGGAAATCCCATGGACAGAGCGGCCTGGCAGGCTACAGCCCATGGAGTCACAAAGAGTTAGGCATGACTCAACCACTAAACGACAGTGGAAAAGATGGCTCACTGATGTAATCGTGAATGAATTCAGTTAAGTATGTTAGAATTACCTCTGTTCTTGCAATCATAGCAGCAGCTGATGGATCTTTATTAGCTTCCTATGTGTCTGTTAGGATCTGAAGATCTCTATATGAATGACCTCATTTCATTTTCACAAATAAGCATTGCTCTTCTCCCCATTTTAGAATAGAGGAAACTGAGGAAGGCAGAAATTGAGGACTTGCACAGTTATGCTCTGGCATGAAGATTCAAAACCAGGCAGTCTCATCTCTCAGAGCTCAAGATCTGGACTGTGCTTCATCCCTCTATGTGGCAGCCAGTGTGCTGGGAGCTTAGACATGGACATGATCCAGACAGACGTGTTTCCCTCTGCCTCGGAAGAAAAGGCTGCAAGTGAAACTCAAGGGGCTGGGAGTCAAGGCTGCTTTGAAACAAGTGGACACAGAAGAGCTCTGGGAGGGACTTTAAACTGAAGGAAGGGAAGGAGCCAGGAGAGAGATAGAGCCCCAACAGAGAGAAGACCAAACCCAAAGGCCCTGAGAAGGAAGGAACTTGGAATGGTCTAGAAAGACAGAAGCCAGAGTGGCCCAAGAATAGTGAACACGTGAGAAAGAACTAGATTGTGTCCATGTGAATGTGTCTTCCTCTGAAAACCTAAGAAGATGCAGTTATGGGTCAGCCCTTTGGCAGTGTGCAGTCTTATTTCTTTGCCTGTGTGACCGGAGGTCATCAGCTTCTGGTAGAATTTTTCCTTTCTGGTGGTCCATTTCCTGTTTCTTCTTGTTTCCATGTGGGCACTTTCTCTGTTCATGTCTTTGGTGGAGCAGTTGGCCATGGTGCTTAAAAATTTCTGCGATGAAAGTTTGAATTTCAGTTACTGGGTGCTCTGCTTGTTAGTGAAACATAATGTGCTGTAATAATCCCAGAGGCTTCCCAGGTGGCTCAGTGGTTAAGAATTAACCTGCCAATGCAAGAGATGCAAGACACCCAGCTTCTAACCCTGGGTTGGCAAGATCCCCTGGAGAAGGAAATGACAACCCACTCCAGTATTCCTGCCTGGGAAATCCCATGGACAGAGCGGCCTGGCAGGCTACAGCCCATGGAGTCACAAAGAGTTAGGCATGACTCAACCACTAAACGACAGTGGAAAAGATGGCTCACTGATGTAATCGTGAATGAATTCAGTTAAGTATGTTAGAATTACCTCTGTTCTTGCAATCATAGCAGCAGCTGATGGATCTTTATTAGCTTCCTATGTGTCTGTTAGGATCTGAAGATCTCTATATGAATGACCTCATTTCATTTTCACAAATAAGCATTGCTCTTCTCCCCATTTTAGAATAGAGGAAACTGAGGAAGGCAGAAATTGAGGACTTGCACAGTTATGCTCTGGCATGAAGATTCAAAACCAGGCAGTCTCATCTCTCAGAGCTCAAGATCTGGACTGTGCTTCATCCCTCTATGTGGCAGCCAGTGTGCTGGGAGCTTAGACATGGACATGATCCAGACAGACGTGTTTCCCTCTGCCTCGGAAGAAAAGGCTGCAAGTGAAACTCAAGGGGCTGGGAGTCAAGGCTGCTTTGAAACAAGTGGACACAGAAGAGCTCTGGGAGGGACTTTAAACTGAAGGAAGGGAAGGAGCCAGGAGAGAGATAGAGCCCCAACAGAGAGAAGACCAAACCCAAAGGCCCTGAGAAGGAAGGAACTTGGAATGGTCTAGAAAGACAGAAGCCAGAGTGGCCCAAGAATAGTGAACACGTGAGAAAGAACTAGATTGTGTCCATGTGAATGTGTCTTCCTCTGAAAACCTAAGAAGATGCAGTTATGGGTCAGCCCTTTGGCAGTGTGCAGTCTTATTTCTTTGCCTGTGTGACCGGAGGTCATCAGCTTCTGGTAGAATTTTTCCTTTCTGGTGGTCCATTTCCTGTTTCTTCTTGTTTCCATGTGGACGGCACTTTCTCTGTTCATGTCTTTGGTGGAGCAGTTGGCCATGGTGCTAGTGGGATGAAAATGATTTCATTAATGAAACCCTTGAATGAAAGCTTTAGAAAGTGTGTCCCAGAGAGGCTTGAAGAATGTGAAAGTACTGAAGGAAGGTCTGCACAACCAAGCCGTGAGCCAGAGTCATTATTAGTGTCGTGTGAGGAACCCACCATGAGTTGGTTACTTATGAACCTTCCAGTGGCTAGGATTAACCCCTGCCTTCCAGCGTCTAATATCATGATTGTATCTGGACTTTATTATTAACTTTATTTTCCATTTATTTGACCGCATAGAATGTTAACTCATTTGTGTTGTATTTGTTGTCTTGTGTTTGTATTTGGTTTCCCCCAGGCAGTTCAGGGTTGTCACAGCAGGCATTGTGCAGTTAAGGTTTCAGATCTTTGCTTCATCTACCCCATGATGGCAAATGGCGGTTGATTAGGGCTTTCTTTAGATCATGATCAGTTGTTCTCTGCCTTGCAGATAGTGCTGTTCGGAGGCATCTATCATAGGCCAGCGATCTCATATAGCCTGTTATTTCCAGGTGATTGATTACTCTCACCGTGGAAATGCTGTTAGTGAACACTGGGGAAGCAGTGTCTGTATTGAGAAATCTCAATGTATCCTCATGTTCTGGCTTGCCATGACAGTCAGAGATCCGTCTCCCTGACAGTTACCTTGTTAACATTTTGATCAGATGACAAATCTGTCATTTCTCATGGTAACGAGCCTTAAGTTTGCACAAGAACCCATAGATAGATGGGAAAGATAAAACAGGCCTCTCATAGTTCTTCTGTGTCATGTAATCAGTCATCTTGGGGAGAACCAAAATAAGTACCCCGTGAAAGGCTCATCCGCTGGAAAATGTGTTTATGGTAGAAAGCTCAAATTTTTCTTCATTTGAAGAAAATATGCTAGCTCTTTCCCTCTCTTCTTATCCCTTTGCTGACAGTTTGATTAACACACCAAACCTCTGTGAAATAGTGAGACGGAACAAAAGGGTTTACAGTCAGAACGGTTTGGTTTAATCACAGCATAAGAGGTGAGCAAGGTGGGTAAAAATAACTGCATGCAGAGTGCTCAGATCTCGAGCACTGGTGGCCATGGGCATGGGGTTGGAGTTTTTCCTGCTTATGCACTTGAAACTTTGCTCCCAAACCCTGTTGCAGTTGCCTCAGAATCACATCAGGTAAGGTCGGGGCACAACCAAGCCGTGAGCCAGAGTCATTATTAGTGTCGTGTGAGGAACCCACCATGAGTTGGTTACTTATGAACCTTCCAGTGGCTAGGATTAACCCCTGCCTTCCAGCGTCTAATATCATGATTGTATCTGGACTTTATTATTAACTTTATTTTCCATTTATTTGACCGCATAGAATGTTAACTCATTTGTGTTGTATTTGTTGTCTTGTGTTTGTATTTGGTTTCCCCCAGGCAGTTCAGGGTTGTCACAGCAGGCATTGTGCAGTTAAGGTTTCAGATCTTTGCTTCATCTACCCCATGATGGCAAATGGCGGTTGATTAGGGCTTTCTTTAGATCATGATCAGTTGTTCTCTGCCTTGCAGATAGTGCTGTTCGGAGGCATCTATCATAGGCCAGCGATCTCATATAGCCTGTTATTTCCAGGTGATTGATTACTCTCACCGTGGAAATGCTGTTAGTGAACACTGGGGAAGCAGTGTCTGTATTGAGAAATCTCAATGTATCCTCATGTTCTGGCTTGCCATGACAGTCAGAGATCCGTCTCCCTGACAGTTACCTTGTTAACATTTTGATCAGATGACAAATCTGTCATTTCTCATGGTAACGAGCCTTAAGTTTGCACAAGAACCCATAGATAGATGGGAAAGATAAAACAGGCCTCTCATAGTTCTTCTGTGTGATGTCATCAGTAATCTTGGGGAGAACCAAAATAATTACTCTGTGAAAGGCTCATCCGCTGGAAAATGTGTTTATGGTAGAAAGCTCAAATTTTTCTTCATTTGAAGAAAATATGCTAGCTCTTTCTCTCTCTTCTTTTCCCTTTGCTGACAGTTTGATTAACACACCAAACCTCTGTGAAATAGTGAGACGGAACAAAAGGGTTTACAGTCAGAACGGTTTGGTTTAATCACAGCATAAGAGGTGAGCAAGGTGGGTAAAAATAACTGCATGCAGAGTGCTCAGATCTCGAGCACTGGTGGCCATGGGCATGGGGTTGGAGTTTTTCCTGCTTATGCACTTGAAACTTTGCTCCCAAACCCTGTTGCAGTTGCCTCAGAATCACATCATGTGTGTTCCTCTCCAAACGCCCGTCAGAAGCCGTGAGGTTGGCCATCTTGATGCCCTGCTTGTGTGTGTGATCACAGATGATGCTTTTTCAGTTGCTTTTCTCCTGGGTTCTCTCAGGCTGTGTTCCTGACGCTGTGAAATCTTTGAACTCGTAACCCATTTGAAAGATCTGCCTTCTATCTGCTGCTTTGAGGCGAGGGTGAAAGTGTTTGAGAAAGAGTTTCACTTTTGGAGGCAGCCTTTCTGTTTTCGACTTGAGATTCAGCAGTAGGCTTCTGGCTTTGTCATGAAGAGGACCACTCTGGGCACAATGGCCAGCCATCAGTCAGAGCTCTTAAGAATCTCTGGCAAACCCATTTTACTGAAACGTGGGTAAGAAGGGCATGAGTATATCTGGGAAGTCCCTTGAACCAGGAAGACTGTGCCCAGGTTGTTGCATGACATCTGTCTTCTCCGAACTGTCAGGCCTCACAGACACACACATGCGTGCACACACATGCCTGGAAGTCCAAAGGGGCATTTGTTTTCAAATGTTTCTGTCAGGTAACCATGGCCTGTGGGAAAACTATATTATTTTTTATAATTGCAGTGGAATGCATTCACAGAAAAATACGCCAAGTGCAATCAATCATTCCTTTCATTATATTATTAATATTTTTTAAAAGGCAGAAAGTACTCCTGGATGCATTTGTATGAGCCAGGTTCCAGTCATGGTATAACTATTAACCTAAAATATAACTTCTTATTCCTTAATAGTTTTGCCTACATGCACACATTCTAATGAAGAGTTGAAAGTAAGGCATTAAAGTGCAGACCGTGTTTTTTACCCTCCAGTTCTATCTTTTCACACTTTGGCCAGGCCTGAGTCAGGATATTTGCATTCTTGGTCTCCTCTCGATTACCAGCATGGTTACCAGACTCACTGGGGCAAGGGACTTACTTTCCACTTATCTCAGGGTACCAACTTGAATTTGTCATTCTGTTTGGTTTAATCACAGCATAAGAGGTGAGCAAGGTGGGTAAAAATAACTGCATGCAGAGTGCTCAGATCTCGAGCACTGGTGGCCATGGGCATGGGGTTGGAGTTTTTCCTGCTTATGCACTTGAAACTTTGCTCCCAAACCCTGTTGCAGTTGCCTCAGAATCACATCATGTGTGTTCCTCTCCAAACGCCCGTCAGAAGCCGTGAGGTTGGCCATCTTGATGCCCTGCTTGTGTGTGTGATCACAGATGATGCTTTTTCAGTTGCTTTTCTCCTGGGTTCTCTCAGGCTGTGTTCCTGACGCTGTGAAATCTTTGAACTCGTAACCCATTTGAAAGATCTGCCTTCTATCTGCTGCTTTGAGGCGAGGGTGAAAGTGTTTGAGAAAGAGTTTCACTTTTGGAGGCAGCCTTTCTGTTTTCGACTTGAGATTCAGCAGTAGGCTTCTGGCTTTGTCATGAAGAGGACCACTCTGGGCACAATGGCCAGCCATCAGTCAGAGCTCTTAAGAATCTCTGGCAAACCCATTTTACTGAAACGTGGGTAAGAAGGGCATGAGTATATCTGGGAAGTCCCTTGAACCAGGAAGACTGTGCCCAGGTTGTTGCATGACATCTGTCTTCTCCGAACTGTCAGGCCTCACAGACACACACATGCGTGCACACACATGCCTGGAAGTCCAAAGGGGCATTTGTTTTCAAATGTTTCTGTCAGGTAACCATGGCCTGTGGGAAAACTATATTATTTTTTATAATTGCAGTGGAATGCATTCACAGAAAAATACGCCAAGTGCAATCAATCATTCCTTTCATTATATTATTAATATTTTTTAAAAGGCAGAAAGTACTCCTGGATGCATTTGTATGAGCCAGGTTCCAGTCATGGTATAACTATTAACCTAAAATATAACTTCTTATTCCTTAATAGTTTTGCCTACATGCACACATTCTAATGAAGAGTTGAAAGTAAGGCATTAAAGTGCAGACCGTGTTTTTTACCCTCCAGTTCTATCTTTTCACACTTTGGCCAGGCCTGAGTCAGGATATTTGCATTCTTGGTCTCCTCTCGATTACCAGCATGGTTACCAGACTCACTGGGGCAAGGGACTTACTTTCCACTTATCTCAGGGTACCAACTTGAATTTGTCATTCTGTTGGTGAATATCCTTATAAAAGATACACAGAGATAGATGTAAACAGTCAGATAGGAGTCTCTCATTTTCTCAGAAAGAGATCCTGTGAGATTCTTTATAGCCAGTATTTGGAGGCCTCCAACCAGCCTTTACCTTTTTCTTTACTCTCTGATGATCGTAACGCAAGACTGTATTCGGTGTGTCTAAAAGAGGTCAATGTCTTAGATGAATTCCTTTCTGGTCTTATTTCTGAAAACTCCCAGAGCTTGTTGTCTTGGCACACAAGCCTGTCTCTGATGTCACTTGTCACTTCAGGCTATGGGTCACCATTCCAGGCCCCCCTTATCATTGCCTCTTGCTGTTTATAACCTTGTCTTCCCAAGGCCAGTTCCTCCCCTCTGCTGTGTTCATCAGCCTCCTATTAATTTTCCAAAGGCACAGACAACAGGCAGCCTGCCATTTCCAACAAAACGATTTTTTGTGACTCAAGGAATACATGAAGGAATCACAATTCTGAATCAGTTAGGCAGATTGGTTTCGGTTGCACGTTATAGAATTCTTAATTCAAAAAATTCAACCAGTACGTTCAAAGGAAGGGTATTCCATGGTTGTTTATCTCATTGGCATATATTTTGTCATCAGGAATATAATTTCTTCCCTTCTTTCTACTCTTTGTTCCCTCAGAGTATGACCCTTGGCTGCCTTAGTAATCCATGTCAACAGCCATATTTCCATGATAGAGAACTTGAAAAACTAGCCCCTCCTTGTGTTGTCAAAACACGGTTAAATGTCTGGTGTTAACCCAAAGTAACTGTCTAAAATACATTTTTTAGTTGTAAAGAAAGGCACATTTTTCCTTCTCTAAAACCCAAGAGTAAGCAAAACCATCTGGATGTGCCTAATATATTATATGTGTGTGTATATATATATATATATATATATATAGAGAGAGAGAGAGAGAGAGAGAGAGAAAGAGAGAGGAGAGTTCTTTTAAAGGCTTCTCCTTCACAGCAGTGGAAAGATTACAAATTGCAGGACTCTTTCTGTGTTCCCTGAGCAGACAGTGGATCCAGAAAGAGCCCAGCATGAGACAAGTGTGCTGATGACTCCAGTGAGAGCGCCTTGACCTGCGCTTTCTCTCGCCTACCAGATGATGATGACAAGGTGAGCTAGAGAAACGTCTTCCCTGGGACACGGAGGCTCTGAAAAAGTAAACAGCGAGGAGCCATTAAGGAGAACCAGTTGACACCTCTGGCAGTCACCTCACAGGTCGCAAGGACGGAGATTGCTTTTTCCCGGAGGCCTTGGTGACAGTGACTGAAGAAAGGGAATGTCCTAAATCATAGACCGAATTACTGTTTCCTGGAAACAAGTCTGCGCCCCAGACTTGACTGTCAGCGTAGGAGCAAAGCGCTGTTCTCCTCAGGACCCCAGGCAAATGAGGAGGGTAGACACACATGCCCCTCGCGGCTCCATAGGGGACTCAAAGGATGCAACAGGCACACGCCAGGCTGGGGAGGGTTTTCCAGAAAATGATCGGAGTCACAGGAAAAAGAGAGGCACTTGCTAACGTAAGAGATAGATGCTTCTAGAAACTCTTGGTTTCCTGTTTTGATTCATTATCTCAGCTTCTTTGGTTTTGATTTTGAAAAATGGGACCTGTCTTATGGGGACCTAGAGAGTGATGGAAAGCACTGATTGATTAGCAGCTGATAAACAGAACGGAGCACTGGAAAGGATAGAAAAGGAGCCCATAGCAAGGCTTCCATCTCTAACAGGGAAACCTGTGGAGGGGAGTCATTGCATGGGAAGAGGCCCAGTTGACCTGTTCTCCCTGCATCCCTAGCAGCTCATGTGGCACCTGTCACAGGCGCGGATGGAAAAGCTTCCTCCTGACTGTCTCAAAAGCAAATACTGGGTTGGCCAAAAAGGCTCATTAGGATTTTTCTCTAAGATGTTATGGAAAAACCTGGAGGAGCTTTTTTGGCCAACCAGTACCCAAACAATCCTAATGGAAACCAGCCCTGAAAATTCATTAGCTGAGGCTCCAGTATTTAGACCCCCTGATGCAAGGAACCAGTTCACTGGAAAAGACCACGATGTTGGGAAAGATTGAGGGCAAAAGGAGAAGGGAGCGACAAGCCATGAGCTGGTTGGATGGCATCACCGCATCAGTAGACGTGAGTTTAAGCAGACTCCCCAAGACAGTGAAGGAAGGGAAGCCACGCGTGCTGCAGTTTATGGGGTCACAAAGAGTCAGACATGATTTAGCGACTGAACAGCAACAACAAATATCTGAACAAGCAATGTGATCCCAAGTCCTGGCCTCCCTTATCTCTTCCGCGAATCACTCAGCCCAGGGTCCCTCAGTGTATGAGGAAATAAGCAGACAGCAGTTGGCATCTTCTAGATCAGTGGACCAGCATCATCAACCTGGGAACTTGTTATAAACACAGATTGTCTGACCCCCTTGACCTCCTGAAGTCTGAGAGTGAGACTCTGCAGTCTCTGGTTTAACAAGCCCACCAGGTGACAGGTGCACAGCAGAGCTTGAGAACCACAGTGCTAATCAAAGCTACAGACCCATTTTAAACTTTTTGAAATTTTTAAGCGAGTGTGTTGGCTTCTCTTGTGAGTAGCAAGTGAGCCCTTGGCATTAGTGCATGGAATGAAATTGTTTCTTGCCTAGGAAAGAACATGGGTCAGTGGATGTGAGTGCTTTCAACTTTTTGAGCCATTCAGGGTTAGCATGACATAGAAGGGTATCAGTGGGATATACAGCTTTTTGAGAAAAGTTGTAAACATTTATGCGATTCTATTTTGAAAGGCAGGGATGGTTTACAGTCTTTACATGTCCCTGCGAAAAGGTTATGGCAGTTTCACCTCCCAGAACCATATATATGAAGGAAGAAGAATGTCTCAGGAGACAGAAGTAGGGAAATAGTATAACCTGTCTTCCAAACTGAGACATTTTTGAACATGAGGGATAGGGCCAGTCATCATTTCTCTGGAGCAGCAGGTGTAACCTGGGCCTCACTCTAGACCAGCAGTTCTCAGCTGGGTGACTGTGTCATCTCTGCCCCCTCACCCCATAGGCCTCTTTTTGCCACTCCCACTTGGGGGGAATGTTGATGTGGCCTGTAGGTGTCTGTGGATGCCACAGCAGGGTAGGGAGGCGTGGGCGGAGTGCACTGGAAAAGACCACGATGTTGGGAAAGATTGAGGGCAAAAGGAGAAGGGAGCGACAAGCCATGAGCTGGTTGGATGGCATCACCGCATCAGTAGACGTGAGTTTAAGCAGACTCCCCAAGACAGTGAAGGAAGGGAAGCCACGCGTGCTGCAGTTTATGGGGTCACAAAGAGTCAGACATGATTTAGCGACTGAACAGCAACAACAAATATCTGAACAAGCAATGTGATCCCAAGTCCTGGCCTCCCTTATCTCTTCCGCGAATCACTCAGCCCAGGGTCCCTCAGTGTATGAGGAAATAAGCAGACAGCAGTTGGCATCTTCTAGATCAGTGGACCAGCATCATCAACCTGGGAACTTGTTATAAACACAGATTGTCTGACCCCCTTGACCTCCTGAAGTCTGAGAGTGAGACTCTGCAGTCTCTGGTTTAACAAGCCCACCAGGTGACAGGTGCACAGCAGAGCTTGAGAACCACAGTGCTAATCAAAGCTACAGACCCATTTTAAACTTTTTGAAATTTTTAAGCGAGTGTGTTGGCTTCTCTTGTGAGTAGCAAGTGAGCCCTTGGCATTAGTGCATGGAATGAAATTGTTTCTTGCCTAGGAAAGAACATGGGTCAGTGGATGTGAGTGCTTTCAACTTTTTGAGCCATTCAGGGTTAGCATGACATAGAAGGGTATCAGTGGGATATACAGCTTTTTGAGAAAAGTTGTAAACATTTATGCGATTCTATTTTGAAAGGCAGGGATGGTTTACAGTCTTTACATGTCCCTGCGAAAAGGTTATGGCAGTTTCACCTCCCAGAACCATATATATGAAGGAAGAAGAATGTCTCAGGAGACAGAAGTAGGGAAATAGTATAACCTGTCTTCCAAACTGAGACATTTTTGAACATGAGGGATAGGGCCAGTCATCATTTCTCTGGAGCAGCAGGTGTAACCTGGGCCTCACTCTAGACCAGCAGTTCTCAGCTGGGTGACTGTGTCATCTCTGCCCCCTCACCCCATAGGCCTCTTTTTGCCACTCCCACTTGGGGGGAATGTTGATGTGGCCTGTAGGTGTCTGTGGATGCCACAGCAGGGTAGGGAGGCGTGGGCGGAGTGCCAGGTTGTTGGAGGCCAGGGACACTGCTCGACCTCTTACAATGAACAGGACAGTAGTCCCACTGCAAAGAGTGATCCAGAACCCTGTGTCAGCTTGAGCCAGCCTTGTAATGGTGTAATTGAGGATGCAGCTCTTTAACGTGAGAGCCTTCTTGGGTGGTTTGAATCAATTGGTCTAGCTGTGTTTTGGTCTTTATTCCATCTTTCTCAAAGACTTACCCTATCAGTATCAATTTACCTCCAGCCCACATATCATCCACCCCAAATGTGGGTGAAAAAATTGGAAGTGTTACTTAGTCGCGTCTGACTCTTTACGATCCCATAAACTGTGGCCCATCAGGCTCCTCAGTCCATGGAATTCTCCAGGCAGTAATCCTGGAATGGGTCACCATTCCCTTCTCCAGGGCATCTTCCTGACCCAGGGATCTAACCCAGTCTCCTCCAATGCAGGCAGATTCTCTACTGTCTGAGCCACCATACCTCATGCTAATTCTGCAGGAGCAACTTTTCTTTATTTCCTTTTTTCCCCTTGCAAATGATTCTGTTGCATTCTGTTTGCCTCTCTTGTGTCCTAGGATTGTAAAGGATAACGGTGACTTTTTAAACCATATTTTGAACAGGTATTTTGGTCACAGTCCTAATTCATGATGGATATTTGCTTGGCGGTGTCTGCAGAACCTTTGCTTAGAGGCTGGGTTTAGGGTTAGGTGTAGAATAGAGTAGAATAGTTAGATTGGGGCCAGGCTGTTGAATGCTAAGAGCAACTGTTGATAGCACGGGGCCACTGAAGACTAGTGAGCAGAAGGCTGGGTTGTTAGAAGGGTTGTTCTCTGCTTCATCTCAACTGACCAACCCAGTGTCAGCCCTTTAGTAGATCATCCGTGAACACACTGTTTGTCCATCCCTCAGCCTAACACATGTTAGCTGAGTACCCACCGTGTGCCAGGCAAAGTGCTGACTGCTGAAGATAGGCTTTACAGAAGTGAATTGGGCACTGGTTTAAAGGCTGGTCAATGGAAATGACTCAATAAGTTAGGGGTCCTGAGGAAAGGCAGTGAGTACATAAACAAGGATATGTTCAAAAGATGGAAGTCGGGGAAGGGGCTCTTTCACTAAAGAAGCATGTCAAATCCAGCTGTAGGATTTGACATTTGACTCATCCTGAGTCTAAAGGCAACTGGAGGTGTCCAGGACTACCTTTAGATATTAAATCTAAGAAAGAGCCTGGTGACACGAAAATAAGGCCTCCAGTTGGAAAACTGATGTGTTTAAGTGTACCTGCTGAGTTCAGTGTGCTAGCTAGGCAAGGTGGAGTCAGTCACCCAGCAGGCAGCTGGAATGGAACAGTCGCCATTTCCTTCTCCAAGGGATTTTCCTGACCCGGGGGTTGAACTCACATCCCCTGAACTGCAAGCATATCCCTTAGTGCTGAGCCACCAGGGAAGCCCTGACCAGACATGCAGAACCAGGTTATTCCATCTCTTGGCCACAGTGGTTGGACCATGATTCAGCAGATTTGCACGCGATTGAAACAGAACTATGTGATTCAAGACTGTTTTCCTGGAATGTTATGTATGAACAGTAAGAAAAGTAATTTTTCTTCTCTTTTATCCTTCAATCTGGAGTCATTCTGCTAGTATAATTTCAGCCTACAAATGGTAAAAACCATCCTCTTCCTTCTCAAGGCTCCTCACACCAGGATAAGTAAGAAATGAGCCCAAAACCCATAGAAAAGCAGATAGAAGAGACGGAGAGTCTGAGGGGCATTATTTTGAGTTGCCAGATATCGTGGAGTTCAGGACTAGAACTTGCACCTGATGTTGGTTGATTTGGAGGCAGGAGTGATACATGTGTGGGGTTCTGAGCTGCTGGCAGAGAAATGCACAGTGAACTAAAGGGGAAAGGCATAAACTGTCTTGACTGGTATCCAAACAGTATCAACAGCAAGAAGGCATGATTCAGGCCTTTGCATATGCTTCCTCTGTCAAGTGATATGGAAGCCAATTTTCTTTCTCAATCTCTCCATAAGGAGCAGTTCCTTGTATTGAGCATAATAGGCTTTACAGTAAACCTGTTTGTCCATCCCTCAGCCTAACACATGTTAGCTGAGTACCCACCGTGTGCCAGGCAAAGTGCTGACTGCTGAAGATAGGCTTTACAGAAGTGAATTGGGCACTGGTTTAAAGGCTGGTCAATGGAAATGACTCAATAAGTTAGGGGTCCTGAGGAAAGGCAGTGAGTACATAAACAAGGATATGTTCAAAAGATGGAAGTCGGGGAAGGGGCTCTTTCACTAAAGAAGCATGTCAAATCCAGCTGTAGGATTTGACATTTGACTCATCCTGAGTCTAAAGGCAACTGGAGGTGTCCAGGACTACCTTTAGATATTAAATCTAAGAAAGAGCCTGGTGACACGAAAATAAGGCCTCCAGTTGGAAAACTGATGTGTTTAAGTGTACCTGCTGAGTTCAGTGTGCTAGCTAGGCAAGGTGGAGTCAGTCACCCAGCAGGCAGCTGGAATGGAACAGTCGCCATTTCCTTCTCCAAGGGATTTTCCTGACCCGGGGGTTGAACTCACATCCCCTGAACTGCAAGCATATCCCTTAGTGCTGAGCCACCAGGGAAGCCCTGACCAGACATGCAGAACCAGGTTATTCCATCTCTTGGCCACAGTGGTTGGACCATGATTCAGCAGATTTGCACGCGATTGAAACAGAACTATGTGATTCAAGACTGTTTTCCTGGAATGTTATGTATGAACAGTAAGAAAAGTAATTTTTCTTCTCTTTTATCCTTCAATCTGGAGTCATTCTGCTAGTATAATTTCAGCCTACAAATGGTAAAAACCATCCTCTTCCTTCTCAAGGCTCCTCACACCAGGATAAGTAAGAAATGAGCCCAAAACCCATAGAAAAGCAGATAGAAGAGACGGAGAGTCTGAGGGGCATTATTTTGAGTTGCCAGATATCGTGGAGTTCAGGACTAGAACTTGCACCTGATGTTGGTTGATTTGGAGGCAGGAGTGATACATGTGTGGGGTTCTGAGCTGCTGGCAGAGAAATGCACAGTGAACTAAAGGGGAAAGGCATAAACTGTCTTGACTGGTATCCAAACAGTATCAACAGCAAGAAGGCATGATTCAGGCCTTTGCATATGCTTCCTCTGTCAAGTGATATGGAAGCCAATTTTCTTTTCTCAATCTCTCCATAAGGAGCAGTTCCTTGTATTGAGCATTCTCCATTATCATTTTTGAAGCACATAGACTGACAGTCATGTGAAGAGTATTATTTTTGTGTGCAGAAGTGGCACAACACTAATCTTACTCCTTCATGCTATACTGTGACTTGGAAATGGAAGAACATTAACCTCCCTGCTTTTGAATCCAGAAAGCATATTTGTAAAGAATGATGTTTTGGTATATAGTTGTGTAGAGAAAAAATTATTTGAGATGATTTTTTTTTGATATTGAAACTAGCTTTTCTGTTAGGGCCATGGTCTTTATAGTTTTTTTATAGTGGTGAAACACAATGAAAAGAGAAAAAAGTTATATTCAAAATGTTTCTATAGCACTTCATTCACGGAGACTAATAGAGCATGAACTAAGAATAACAAATGTTGGGTTTTAGTCTCCGGATTGTAACCAACCTGTTGTATGACCTTGGTCTTCATTTTCCTTGAACTCAGTTTTGTCAGTATAAAAAGAGGTTGAGGTCCCAGGGTTTCCCAGGTGGCTCTAGTGATAAAGAACCCGCCTGCCAATGCAGGAGACATAAGAGATGTGAATTGAATCCCCAGATCAGTAAGATCTCATAGAGGGGGAAATGGCAACCCACTCCAGTATTCTTGCCTGGAGAACACAATGGACAGAGGAGCCTGGCAGGCTACAGTCCATAGGATCACAGAGTTGGATACAGCTGAAATGATTTAGCCTGCATGCATGCACTTTGTATTTAGACTACAAATAGATTTATCTTATCATTTGGGCTGATGAAGGCACACCACAGGGCCAAGGTATGGGGGAGGACCTTGTTCATGAATTTTGAGAGAAACTCTCAGAGGTTTCGGAAGTGTATAATGCCTGCTACGCTTGGTCCTGTATTTTGGACTAATTTTGAATTACCCAGTAGTTTTTATTCAGCAGAACAGTAGATGCTACCTGATGTTGGTTGATTTGGAGGCAGGAGTGATACATGTGTGGGGTTCTGAGCTGCTGGCAGAGAAATGCACAGTGAACTAAAGGGAAAGGCATAAACTGTCTTGACTGGTATCCAAACAGTATCAACAGCAAGAAGGCATGATTCAGGCCTTTGCATATGCTTCCTCTGTCAAGTGATATGGAAGCCAATTTTCTTTTCTCAATCTCTCCATAAGGAGCAGTTCCTTGTATTGAGCATTCTCCATTATCATTTTTGAAGCACATAGACTGACAGTCATGTGAAGAGTATTATTTTTGTGTGCAGAAGTGGCACAACACTAATCTTACTCCTTCATGCTATACTGTGACTTGGAAATGGAAGAACATTAACCTCCCTGCTTTTGAATCCAGAAAGCATATTTGTAAAGAATGATGTTTTGGTATATAGTTGTGTAGAGAAAAAATTATTTGAGATGATTTTTTTTTGATATTGAAACTAGCTTTTCTGTTAGGGCCATGGTCTTTATAGTTTTTTTATAGTGGTGAAACACAATGAAAAGAGAAAAAAGTTATATTCAAAATGTTTCTATAGCACTTCATTCACGGAGACTAATAGAGCATGAACTAAGAATAACAAATGTTGGGTTTTAGTCTCCGGATTGTAACCAACCTGTTGTATGACCTTGGTCTTCATTTTCCTTGAACTCAGTTTTGTCAGTATAAAAAGAGGTTGAGGTCCCAGGGTTTCCCAGGTGGCTCTAGTGATAAAGAACCCGCCTGCCAATGCAGGAGACATAAGAGATGTGAATTGAATCCCCAGATCAGTAAGATCTCATAGAGGGGGAAATGGCAACCCACTCCAGTATTCTTGCCTGGAGAACACAATGGACAGAGGAGCCTGGCAGGCTACAGTCCATAGGATCACAGAGTTGGATACAGCTGAAATGATTTAGCCTGCATGCATGCACTTTGTATTTAGACTACAAATAGATTTATCTTATCATTTGGGCTGATGAAGGCACACCACAGGGCCAAGGTATGGGGGAGGACCTTGTTCATGAATTTTGAGAGAAACTCTCAGAGGTTTCGGAAGTGTATAATGCCTGCTACGCTTGGTCCTGTATTTTGGACTAATTTTGAATTACACAGTAGTTTTTATTCAGCAGAAGCACAGAAAAAAAGGTGAAATGAATAGATTTCCCTCTTCTTGTAGATAAAAGGATTAAAGCAATCACAGAGAAGGAACAAGGTGGGGGCAGTGTAAGATAAGATAATCACAAAATAAAACAAACTGGCAGGAAAGCAAGGAAGTCACCATTTCAGTGGTAGACAGAGGACCAGAAGTGGAATATCCTTGTTCCTGTTTCTCAGTGTGTGGACAATGAGAAATCTTAAAAGGGAGGCAGTTTCTGTCTTGAGATTTCATTTATAACTTAATTATGTATTCTACAATAAATGCCTTTTGCAGTAATGTTAATTGAGAATAAATGTAGTTATCACGTTTTGATCTTATATTACATTAGTAACTTATTATGAATCACCCTTTTTAGATATAGATAGAAAGTACATCCAGATCTGAGCACTGGAAGGGAAAATTCCATAGCGAAAAGAGAGGGGGTGGATAATCTTTATAAATTGCCATTTATGACTCATTCTCTTACGAGGTCGAGAGTAGTTCTGGTGATTATCCAGATATTTAGAGCCATCAGATTTTGCCGTACAGTGCTCTGATGGGATAATTTGTAGAGTCATTTAACTAATTAGGTACTATTTACATGGAATGGTTGTGAATAGAGAAAAAGTTAGTCCCCACATTACTGAAGTTCACAGACCTGTCATTTGTCACAGGAAAAAAACAATAGTGTATTATGTTTGTGACCGCCTTCAAATGAGGGAGGAGAAAGAAGTATTTGAAACACAGAAGCTCAAGCTGTCGTGCTGCTGAGTTGTCTTAAATTCTCAGTCAGATTGTGATGAGAGACAACACGGGCAAGAAGAGACAAAGGCAGAACCTTCCGGGCTTCCCAGGTGGTCCAGTGGTTAAGAGCCTGCTGCCAAGGCAGGCAACCGGGGCTTTGACCCATGCTTCAGGAAGCTTCCCCTGCCTCAGGCCAGTGGAGCCTGTGCAGCCACGGAGCCATCCTGCCCCCACTCCTAAAACCCGCACGCCTGGAGCCTGCGCTCCAACGGCAGGAGAAGCCCCCACACTGCAGCCAGGCAGTCACTCCCACTCTCCACAACTAGAGAAAGCTGCACGGCAGCAAAGACCCAGCACAGCCAAATAAACAAAAAAAGCTTTAAGGGTTAGGGAAAAAAAAGACAGAATGTTCCAGTTTCAGCTCAGAGATGTTGTGCTGGTTGGCCTTTAGCAAATCATTTACCAAGAAGTTACCTATAGAAGTAGGGTTTCCCTGGTGGCTCGGTGGTAAAGAATCCACATGCAGTGCAGGATACCTGGGTCCAGAAGATCCCCTAGAGGAGAGCATGGCTACTACTCCAGTACTCTTGCCTGGAGAATCCATGGACAAAGGAGCCTGGTAGATAACAGTCCGTGGGGGTGTTGACTAAAAAGATGAACAACTTGTGAGTTGTGGGTAAAGTTTTATTTGGGGTATAATTAGGACTGCAGCCCGGGAGGCATCACCCCAGATAGCTCTGAGAAACTGCTCCAAAGAGGCAGCAGGTAGAGGGCCAATATTTAAGGGTTTTGGTGAGGGGGGAGTTTAATATCGTTAAACAATCATTTTACAAAGGGTCCCAGTTAGTCACGAGGATCTGATGTCACCATGAAAAGACTTAGTGCTTTTCTAAATATGAGGAGGTGCAAGGATTGAGATAATAAAATCTGTTCCTAAAAGTGTGCACCTATCTAAAGACCTGCTCCACCAGATTCCCTGGAGCACAGAGTGCCTCTCCCCACCCTGATCTCCATCAGGGGGCATTGAAGGTCAGCAGCTACCAACAGCACAGGGTCTGGTCTCTGCAGAGGCAGAGGGCCAGTGTCCTTGTTGTCCAGGCATTGGCAATGTAATTGGTAAATGCCAATTTGTAGTTGACAGAGGCCATGAAGAGTTGGGCACGACTGAGTGACTAACATACGTATCTCTAGGAGTGGCAGTTTTTCTATTCTTGCTGCGCAGTATCCGCCCCCTCCTCCTATTCTGCACACAACCTACACCCTCCCCTGCTGAAACTGTGGTCAGTAACTTCAGGTTGTCATCAAGGCCTATCAGATTTACTTTGATATAAGCGATCTTTACCATCTTCAGTGCTCCTGTCTCTCCTCTGAGCCTCATTTTCTCTTGCATGAAAACTTGTAAGTTTTCTTGTTACTCCGAGAATCTTCTTGTCCCCAAGAGTCTCTTCTGCATGTGGCAGATGTCTTTAGAACTTAGATCATGCTGTATCCCATTTTTCAACCTTCCGTTGCTTTCTGTTCGTCTTACAATGACATCTGAAGTCCTTGCTTGAGTCTAGAAGGACCTCCGTGATCTATTCTCCTCATCTTTTCACATCTCCCTTTGTTCACGTACCTTCTTCCTGTTGCTGTAGACCAGGAGCCTCTTCCTCCCTGGGGGGCTTTGTACTGGCTGCTTCCTCAGCCTGGAATGTTTTTGTCCTGGATCTTACCTGGTGGATGACTTGTACTTACTCATTACTTACTTGCTAAGTCTCTTCAGTCATATCCGACTCTGTGACCCTGTGGACTGTAGCACACCAGGCTTCTCTATCTGTGGGATTCTCCAGGCCAAGAATACAGAGTCGGTAGCCATGCCCTCCTCCAGGAGATCTTCCAGACGCAGGGATTGAACCCATGTCTCTTACATCTCTTGCATTGTTAGGTGAGGTCTTTGCCCTAGTGCCACCTGGGAAGCCCTTACTTATGTCTCCCCTCAAATTCTACCCCTTCAGCTCGGCTTTCTCTGCCACCCTATATGAAAGTGGCTTTTACCCCAGGTTTTCTTTGTCCCATCGTCATGCTTTCCTGTCTGTGTACCATCTGTCACTTACTGAATTTTTCTCACTCATGTGGGGGTTTACTGCTTGTGCCTAGGAAATATTTATTGAACTGATGAACTCTCATAAGAGTAGAGGCACATTACATATACGATCATTCACAGAAAACTAGGTGTCTAAAACAGGTATGAGCAGAACCTCTGTGGATACAGGGCACATCGACAGTGGAAGAGAAGACATTGACCCCACACAGCCTCTCCCACCTGCACCCTGCCTTGGACTCCATGAACAGAGCTTGAACAGCATAGCAATAGACTGATGGTTATGGCAGGGTAGGGGGAGCCTGGTGCCTTTCCATTGTTGCCCATCCAGGTCCAAAACTGAACTGGTCATCTGCACATGAATCAGGTCTGTCCCGCTTGCTGATTCTTTGTAGATGAGCTGTAAGTAGGCGGCATGGTTTAAAAGCATTCTGTTAGCGAGTGAATGTGTCTTAACAAGAGACCTGCCTTCTTTCAAGTCCTGCAGAGGCTCCAGCCTAGAATCCCATGCCCTGCTTCCGAGGGGAGGTCATTATTTCATCCTGTAATCTGACATAAAGGCTTCCCATTTTTCAGTTACATAAAGTAATATACCACACATCTCAGCATCAGACATCAGGATTAACACTGACAAGGCTTCCGCTAAAATGTTCTTCCAGGCAGCATCTGCAGAATGAATAGAGGAGCTAACGTGCCTGCACAAAGATTCTTGCTTCCTGGGGAGAAGGATTTATGTTTAAATGCTATTAACATGTTAACTGTGACAGCCATGGTTTAAAAGAATTGTATTTTAATAAAAGATTGAATGCATTTCTATAATAGTACTAATCCTGTATTATTAATTTTTTTTCCTCCTGCTTTTCATTTTGATAGCCCCACTAACTAGTTTGGAGAATGTCATTTCTTACTTGCTTTAAATTTTTTTTTAAGGAAATTACGCTATTAAGATAAAGTGCACAGTTTGGAAATGGGGAGCTGTCTATTTGACTTAGAGTGTAGGAGGTATAAATGGGCAGTTTTCAAGTTAAGCTGCACATCGAGCATTAATTAGCAGTGATCTTGGTAATAGTACAGCTACTGACAAGCCCGAAGCCCTGACCCCCTGGGGAGTGGCAGCTTTGATGGGGCAGGAAAGATAAGAGTATGGAAGAAGCAGAGCTCCCTGCTAAATGAAGAGCATCTCCGTCCCATGCCTTGAGCAGTGCCTCCTTGAGTGGAAGTGGTTAAGCCCACGCCACCTACCCCATCCATCTTCCTCTCCGCCGAGGACAGCAATGCCTGTGCTCTGCAAGGGTTCTGTTGCTCATGAAGAGAAAATGAACAAGTGCAGGAGGTAAGAGTGTGCATGGCAGTTCATGGGAGCAGAGACGGTACCAGTCCTAGTAATCTTCCCAGGGCCGCTGAGCGTGGGGTTGTAGCTTGTCCACTTTATCAGTCAGAATGGGCGATGGGGGCCGTAGTAGCCAGCAGCCTCAGTACCTAAACAATTAAAAGATATTTCTACCGTATGCCACACATCGTCGGTAGATGCATTGGGCATTCTGTAATGTGTCTCTTTCACTTTGGGAATGTAGGCTGATCTGTGCTGTCTAACCTGGGAAATTGTTGATTACTGTGGCAAAGGGAAAGGACCATGGTAACTCTTTTTTTTTTCTTTCTTAGTATTTATTTATTTGTCTGTGTCGAGTCTTAGTTGTAGCATGTGGGATCTTTGTTGTGTTGTGTGGGATCTTTCATTGTGGCACATGGACTCTTCAGGTGTGGCTCATGGGCTCTCAAAATTGGTGCAGCACTTGGGCTTATTTGCTCTGAGGCACTTGAGATTTTACTTCCCTGAGCAGGGATTGAACCTGCATCCCCTGCAGGCAGGTTTTTTTTTTCTTTAAAAGCACAGCCACTTTTTTTTTTTTTTTAATTTTGGTCTCTTTTATTGTTTATTTATTTATTTATTTTCATCCATCTTTGTTCTTTGGCTTGTATGGGCCTCCCATTGCAGTGGCTTCTCTCATTGCAGAGCACCAGCTCTGGGCGCACACACTCCAGAGTGCCGGCTTGCAATTGATCACACCCATCCAGCCGCTCCACGGCACGTGGGATCTTCCCGGGCCAGAGATCGAACCGGGGCCCCCAGAGGCAGACTCTCTACCCACTGGACCACCAGGGAAGCCCGGGAAGGCAGATTCTTAACCACCGGACCACCAGGAAAATCCCAGGACCATGAAACCTCCTGAAGGCCTGACCTATGAGCTCATTGCTGCTTTCATTCATTGAGTACAGCAAGATACATGGCAACAACTAATTTCACAGGGATAGGGAGGGGCGATCCTTTCATTCATACAAAGAAGAAGAACCAAAAATATCAGTATATAAGGTTTTATGACTACCACCAGCATCCTGCTGATGGGTGCACAGAGGTTGAATTCCTGTTTACATTCCTTTAAATAAGCATCAAGCTCTGAACTGAGTAAGGGCTTAAGAAAATGGTAAGTGCATGGCAGTTCATGGGAGCAGAGACGGTACCAGTCCTAGTAATCTTCCCAGGGCCGCTGAGCGTGGGGTTGTAGCTTGTCCACTTTATCAGTCAGAATGGGCGATGGGGAGTAGCCAGCAGCCTCAGTACCTAAACAATTAAAAGATATTTCTACCGTATGCCACACATCGTCGGTAGATGCATTGGGCATTCTGTAATGTGTCTCTTTCACTTTGGGAATGTAGGCTGATCTGTGCTGTCTAACCTGGGAAATTGTTGATTACTGTGGCAAAGGGAAAGGACCATGGTAACTCTTTTTTTTTTCTTTCTTAGTATTTATTTATTTGTCTGTGTCGAGTCTTAGTTGTAGCATGTGGGATCTTTGTTGTGTTGTGTGGGATCTTTCATTGTGGCACATGGACTCTTCAGGTGTGGCTCATGGGCTCTCAAAATTGGTGCAGCACTTGGGCTTATTTGCTCTGAGGCACTTGAGATTTTACTTCCCTGAGCAGGGATTGAACCTGCATCCCCTGCAGGCAGGTTTTTTTTTTCTTTAAAAGCACAGCCACTTTTTTTTTTTTTTTAATTTTGGTCTCTTTTATTGTTTATTTATTTATTTATTTTCATCCATCTTTGTTCTTTGGCTTGTATGGGCCTCCCATTGCAGTGGCTTCTCTCATTGCAGAGCACCAGCTCTGGGCGCACACACTCCAGAGTGCCGGCTTGCAATTGATCACACCCATCCAGCCGCTCCACGGCACGTGGGATCTTCCCGGGCCAGAGATCGAACCGGGGTCCCCAGAGGCAGACTCTCTACCCACTGGACCACCAGGGAAGCCGGGGAAGGCAGATTCTTAACCACCGGACCACCAGGAAAATCCCAGGACCATGAAACCTCCTGAAGGCCTGACCTATGAGCTCATTGCTGCTTTCATTCATTGAGTACAGCAAGATACATGGCAACAACTAATTTCACAGGGATAGGGAGGGGCGATCCTTTCATTCATACAAAGAAGAAGAACCAAAAATATCAGTATATAAGGTTTTATGACTACCACCAGCATCCTGCTGATGGGTGCACAGAGGTTGAATTCCTGTTTACATTCCTTTAAATAAGCATCAAGCTCTGAACTGAGTAAGGGCTTAAGAAAATTAGATAACAGCAGTCCAGCACCTCAGATATATAATCCATTTTTGCCTGATGGATGATGGTAGTAATCCTTTCATTTATTCTTTATTTGTCACATTCAGAAGTGATGATGGAGTCCTCAGTATGTGTTAGGGAATTGGGCTGTGGATAATCAAACATGATCTCTGGGCCCATTGAGTTAACTTCTCAGAGAAGACAGACATTGAGAAAGAAATACATATGCAATGAAGGATAAAGGGAGGAGATGTTTAGGGTGCTTGGGGGTCATCTGGCAGTAAGTAAGTTATACATGCAAGCTTATTCTTCCTTCTTTTTTTGGGGGGGGGGGGGATAGGGGGGGGTAGGAGCAGGCGGGCCACTTCTATTGGTCTTTCATTTCTCTATTTTCATCCATCTTTGTTCTTTGGCCCGTGTGGGCCTCCCATCACAGTGGCCTCTGTTGTCACAGAGCACCGGCTCTGGGCACATGCACTCCAGAGCTCTGGCTCAGTAATTGGACACATGGGTCCAGCCACTCCACGGCACATGGGATCTTCCCAGGCCAGGGATCGAACCGGTGCCCCTTTCACTGCAAGGCGGTGTCCTTACCCACTGGACCACCGGGGAAGCCCCTTATTCTTCCTTCTTAAGCAGCATTTTGACTTTCCCTTTCAAGGTCAATAAGGTGTAACAGATTTGAGTCATTTAGACAAATAGAGGCGTAGACACTTGACATTCCTTGCTCTTTGAGTCATTGGTAAGCAATAGAACAGTCTAAGCAATAATGTACACCTCAGGGGCTTCCTTTGTGGCTCAGTGGATAAGAACCCGTCTGCCAGTGCAGGAGACCCAAGTTCAATCCCTGATCCAGGAAGATCCCACATACCTCAGAGCAGCTAAACCCACACATCAGCAAAGACCCAGCACAGCCAAAAGTAAATAAAGTTTTAAAAAAAAATAAAAAATAATGTACACCTCAAAACAAGCTTTTTTTCTTTTTTTAATATATTTTTAATTGGTGGATACTTCCCTTATGATGTTAGGTTGTTTTCTGTGTACAACAATGTAATCTACCACCAGCATCCTGCTGATGGGTGCACAGAGGTTGAATTCCTGTTTACATTCCTTTAAATAAGCATCAAGCTCTGAACTGAGTAAGGGCTTAAGAAAATTAGATAACAGCAGTCCAGCACCTCAGATATATAATCCATTTTTGCCTGATGGATGATGGTAGTAATCCTTTCATTTATTCTTTATTTGTCACATTCAGAAGTGATGATGGAGTCCTCAGTATGTGTTAGGGAATTGGGCTGTGGATAATCAAACATGATCTCTGGGCCCATTGAGTTAACTTCTCAGAGAAGACAGACATTGAGAAAGAAATACATATGCAATGAAGGATAAAGGGAGGAGATGTTTAGGGTGCTTGGGGGTCATCTGGCAGTAAGTAAGTTATACATGCAAGCTTATTCTTCCTTCTTTTTGGGGGAATAGGGTGGGGTAGGAGCAGGCGGGCCACTTCTATTGGTCTTTCATTTCTCTATTTTCATCCATCTTTGTTCTTTGGCCCGTGTGGGCCTCCCATCACAGTGGCCTCTGTTGTCACAGAGCACCGGCTCTGGGCACATGCACTCCAGAGCTCTGGCTCAGTAATTGGACACATGGGTCCAGCCACTCCACGGCACATGGGATCTTCCCAGGCCAGGGATCGAACCGGTGCCCCTTGCACTGCAAGGCGGTGTCCTTACCCACTGGACCACCGGGAAGCCCCTTATTCTTCCTTCTTAAGCAGCATTTTGATTTTCCCCTTTCAAGGTCAATAAGGTGTAACAGATTTGAGTCATTTAGACAAATAGAGGCGTAGACACTTGACATTCCTTGCTCTTTGAGTCATTGGTAAGCAATAGAACAGTCTAAGCAATAATGTACACCTCAGGGGCTTCCTTTGTGGCTCAGTGGATAAGAACCCGTCTGCCAGTGCAGGAGACCCAAGTTCAATCCCTGATCCAGGAAGATCCCACATACCTCAGAGCAGCTAAACCCACACATCAGCAAAGACCCAGCACAGCCAAAAGTAAATAAAGTTTTAAAAAAAAATAAAAAATAATGTACACCTCAAAACAAGCTTTTTTTCTTTTTTTAATATATTTTTAATTGGTGGATACTTCCCTTATGATGTTAGGTTGTTTTCTGTGTACAACAATGTCAATCAGCCATGTGTATGCCTATGTCCCCTCCATCTTGAACCTTCCTCAGACACCCCAGCCCAGCCCACCCCTCCAGGTCATCACTACCAGACGGAGCCTCTTGTATTACATAGCGACTTTCTACTAGCTCTCTGTGTTACATACGATGTCACATGTATTTCAGTGCTCCTGTCTCAGTTCCTCCCATCCTCTCCTTCCTCCGCTGTGTCCATAAGTCTGTTCTCTACATCTGCATCTCTTGAAATGGATATTGGATGGTCTAACTGATGCATCTTAAAAGTTTATCCTGGAAGGAGAAAGAGCAGGGGGCGAGGGGAGGAGACATTGCATTCTGACACTGCATTCACTCTTAGTATGACATGTTGACCCAGGCTTCTCCGCATTTCCCCTTAAAAAGGCGCTATAGCAGATGCTGTCGGTGTACTGCCCACAGCCTTTGAATCCTTGACGTTGCACTGCACATTGACATTGGCTTCCATCTCGAACACAGGACATGGAGGGCTTTTTGTAACTACTGGCATCACCAGTGACCAAAAGTAGAAGATGTAAGTCGGTGCATAAATGCTTAGGAACCTCACTGCCTACCATGGAATCAAGTCCCACTTGGCCAGAGCAGTAACCTACTTGATGACACACACCTGAAGGATACGTTCCTTCCCATCTGACTTTCCCTTTTCCCTACTGGTGTTTTCTGCAATCACCTTCCAACTCAACTCTTTGCCCTTAGTTTTGTCCTAGGATTTACCTTAGAGGAACTCAGCCTAGACAGGCATATCTAAGTGCGTGGTCACTAACCCCCAGCCTCAAAGGGGACATTTGAGAGAGAAATATCATGTGAGTCTTGCTAGGTTTTTTGTTTGTTGGTTTTTTAAATACAGTTCATGAGTATACCAGGCTGGTTTGCCATTGCCTTCTCCAGTGGATCACAGTTTGTCAGAACTCCCCACTGTGACCCATACATCTTGGGTGACCATGAATGGCGTGGCTCAGAGCTCAATTGAGTTATGCAAGCCCCTTCGCCATGACAGCATGGGGATCCATGAGATTTAATATATTTTTAATTGGTGGATACTTCCCTTATGATGTTAGGTTGTTTTCTGTGTACAACAATGTCAATCAGCCATGTGTATGCCTATGTCCCCTCCATCTTGAACCTTCCTCAGACACCCCAGCCCAGCCCACCCCTCCAGGTCATCACTACCAGACGGAGCCTCTTGTATTACATAGCGACTTTCTACTAGCTCTCTGTGTTACATACGATGTCACATGTATTTCAGTGCTCCTGTCTCAGTTCCTCCCATCCTCTCCTTCCTCCGCTGTGTCCATAAGTCTGTTCTCTACATCTGCATCTCTTGAAATGGATATTGGATGGTCTAACTGATGCATCTTAAAAGTTTATCCTGGAAGGAGAAAGAGCAGGGGGCGAGGGGAGGAGACATTGCATTCTGACACTGCATTCACTCTTAGTATGACATGTTGACCCAGGCTTCTCCGCATTTCCCCTTAAAAAGGCGCTATAGCAGATGCTGTCGGTGTACTGCCCACAGCCTTTGAATCCTTGACGTTGCACTGCACATTGACATTGGCTTCCATCTCGAACACAGGACATGGAGGGCTTTTTGTAACTACTGGCATCACCAGTGACCAAAAGTAGAAGATGTAAGTCGGTGCATAAATGCTTAGGAACCTCACTGCCTACCATGGAATCAAGTCCCACTTGGCCAGAGCAGTAACCTACTTGATGACACACACCTGAAGGATACGTTCCTTCCCATCTGACTTTCCCTTTTCCCTACTGGTGTTTTCTGCAATCACCTTCCAACTCAACTCTTTGCCCTTAGTTTTGTCCTAGGATTTACCTTAGAGGAACTCAGCCTAGACAGGCATATCTAAGTGCGTGGTCACTAACCCCCAGCCTCAAAGGGGACATTTGAGAGAGAAATATCATGTGAGTCTTGCTAGGTTTTTTGTTTGTTGGTTTTTTAAATACAGTTCATGAGTATACTAGGCTGGTTTGCCATTGCCTTCTCCAGTGGATCACAGTTTGTCAGAACTCCCCACTGTGACCCATACATCTTGGGTGACCATGAATGGCGTGGCTCAGAGCTCAATTGAGTTATGCAAGCCCCTTCGCCATGACAGCATGGGGATCCATGAAGGGGAAGGAGGGCAGAAAGAGAAGAGGCCACCAGAGAATGAGATGGCTGGACGGCATCACCAATGCAATGGACATGAACTTTGGCAAACTCCCGGAGATAGTGAGGGACAGGGAGGCCCACGGTGCTGCAGCCTGTGGGGTGGCAAAGAGTCAAACATGACTGGAGAACAACAGCCTGCTAGGTGACCATTGGTCCGTGGGTGCTGCTCGCTGTTTTGTGACCACACGGTTGGCAGTACGCATGTGTGTGCTGAGTCATTTTGGTCATGTCTGACTCTGAGCGACCCCATGGACTAGAGCCCACGAGGCTCCTCTGCCCATGGGATCCTCCAGGCAAGAACACTGGAGGGGGTTGCCATGGAGGACAGCTCTGTTCATTTAGTCATTGTATCTGCAACTGACAGGGTATACAGTAGCACTATTTGCAGGTTTTTTGCCCAATTGCATCTGTAGTGATTTGGCACTTTTTGTGTTCATATTCAGCATGACTGGGGCCAATGACATCACAAAATCCTTTGCAGAAAAGCACTTGAAAGCAGAACGAAGGCCCTAGGAAACATATTTGGCTGTTCCAGTTTTTCCCTTCTGAGTACCATGCTTCATGTCCTTCCAGTTCATACTTCCTTCCCTAACTACCCTGTTTACTATTTGACTTGGGGCCATAAAAATACATTGGTTAGAGAAATAAATTAGGGTCCAATTTATGAAAATAGACTTCTTGCACAGGAAATTCCTGTGGTGCTCTGTGGAAAAGGTGGTGAGGTGTAGTTTTCAGTAGAATATCTGCATACATTATGATTGATTTGCAATTCATCACCCTCCTCTCCTTGCTCCCCCTCAGTGAAGAGACCCCACCCGTGCATTACCAGGGAGGGAATATTTTTAGGGATGCAATTATTCCACAGAAGTGCTAATAATGATGGGAGCTGTTTTCAGAAAATACATCCAAACTGGACGTTGCTGCCATTGCAAAAATTAACACCTTGAACATTTGCACGTTCCATCTTTCAGGCATTGCCCTTCTTCCCATGAATGGGACAGTGCTCAGAGCTCAATTGAGTTATGCAAGCCTTCGCCATGACAGCATGGGGATCCATGAAGGGGAAGGAGGGCAGAAAGAGAAGAGGCCACCAGAGAATGAGATGGCTGGACGGCATCACCAATGCAATGGACATGAACTTTGGCAAACTCCCGGAGATAGTGAGGGACAGGGAGGCCCACGGTGCTGCAGCCTGTGGGGTGGCAAAGAGTCAAACATGACTGGAGAACAACAGCCTGCTAGGTGACCATTGGTCCGTGGGTGCTGCTCGCTGTTTTGTGACCACACGGTTGGCAGTACGCATGTGTGTGCTGAGTCATTTTGGTCATGTCTGACTCTGAGCGACCCCATGGACTAGAGCCCACGAGGCTCCTCTGCCCATGGGATCCTCCAGGCAAGAACACTGGAGGGGGTTGCCATGGAGGACAGCTCTGTTCATTTAGTCATTGTATCTGCAACTGACAGGGTATACAGTAGCACTATTTGCAGGTTTTTTGCCCAATTGCATCTGTAGTGATTTGGCACTTTTTGTGTTCATATTCAGCATGACTGGGGCCAATGACATCACAAAATCCTTTGCAGAAAAGCACTTGAAAGCAGAACGAAGGCCCTAGGAAACATATTTGGCTGTTCCAGTTTTTCCCTTCTGAGTACCATGCTTCATGTCCTTCCAGTTCATACTTCCTTCCCTAACTACCCTGTTTACTATTTGACTTGGGGCCATAAAAATACATTGGTTAGAGAAATAAATTAGGGTCCAATTTATGAAAATAGACTTCTTGCACAGGAAATTCCTGTGGTGCTCTGTGGAAAAGGTGGTGAGGTGTAGTTTTCAGTAGAATATCTGCATACATTATGATTGATTTGCAATTCATCACCCTCCTCTCCTTGCTCCCCCTCAGTGAAGAGACCCCACCCGTGCATTACCAGGGAGGGAATATTTTTAGGGATGCAATTATTCCACAGAAGTGCTAATAATGATGGGAGCTGTTTTCAGAAAATACATCCAAACTGGACGTTGCTGCCATTGCAAAAATTAACACCTTGAACATTTGCACGTTCCATCTTTCAGGCATTGCCTTCCTTAAACAGTGTCTGAAAAGCAGCATTTCCCTGTGTGTTAGTGCACGCAGCGGTTTAGGCCTGACGCTTCAGGGTGTGGCTGCGGGGTGCACAGAAGGGTCGCCAGCGGCTGTCTCTTCTGAGTTCCCCAGTCAGCATCACGGGGGCGCAGCCATCCTCACCCCCATCGTCTCTGTGTTTGATCTTGGCATCTGAGTTTGCCCCAGGCTGGATCATCTTGTATTCTCGCCATCCTCGAAGTAGACCTCGCCACCCCCATTCCTCAGTGCGGGCTTTCTCGTCTCGATGTGCTTCTGCTTAGGTCATCTTCTCCCAGGAGTTCATTCCTCGCCTCCTGCCAGACAGTCAGAGCCTCCTTCCTGTTTCAGTTCAGTGCTTCTTCCTCCATGAAGGCTTCTCTGCCTGGACCCTGCCTCTCCAAGCCTGGTCAGAAGGCAGCCTGCAAGAGAGGAATAAAAATGATCTTTGTGGTCTTATGGACTTAGGGCCATCTCTCAACTCTGCCATCGACAGAGAGAGTGTAGGGAAGAGTGCGGTCTGTTCCTGACACTCCCTGTCTTCTGGTTTCTGTATCTAATCCCCACCCCTTGAGAATGGTGTGAGGAGTAAATGTGACTGCAGATACCAAAGGCCTAGTTCAGAGAGGGAGCTCGAGAAGCTGGCATGTTCCCTGCTGTCCCCTTCTCGGAAGTCCTCTTGCGCCGTCTCTGCCCCTCTCTGGCAGCGTGGTCTCGTTCTCTCCTCCCTGTCCTAGGCCATCCAAGGCATCTATGGCTATGTTTTATCTCCCTCTTCATATGAAACACAAATATACTTGTATACTCTGGGCTGCCCTCTCCAGTCAGCCTCACACTGGTCATCAGACCAGACTGGCAAATAAGGTCACAGGTACAGGTTGGTCTAAATGGAACTGATGAATCATGTGGTTGTTATTGGTGCTGTCTTGGAATAATGGAAGGCTTGTATTACACCCCCCTAATGCATTCAGCTTTTCTGTAACAGTCTCCTTTTCCAAGAAATTCCTGCTAATAATGATGGGAGCTGTTTTCAGAAAATACATCCAAACTGGACGTTGCTGCCATTGCAAACATTAACACCTTGAACATTTGCACGTTCCATCTTTCAGGCATTGCCTTCCTTAAACAGTGTCTGAAAAGCAGCATTTCCCTGTGTGTTAGTGCACGCAGCGGTTTAGGCCTGACGCTTCAGGGTGTGGCTGCGGGGTGCACAGAAGGGTCGCCAGCGGCTGTCTCTTCTGAGTTCCCCAGTCAGCATCACGGGGGCGCAGCCATCCTCACCCCCATCGTCTCTGTGTTTGATCTTGGCATCTGAGTTTGCCCCAGGCTGGATCATCTTGTATTCTCGCCATCCTCGAAGTAGACCTCGCCACCCCCATTCCTCAGTGCGGGCTTTCTCGTCTCGATGTGCTTCTGCTTAGGTCATCTTCTCCCAGGAGTTCATTCCTCGCCTCCTGCCAGACAGTCAGAGCCTCCTTCCTGTTTCAGTTCAGTGCTTCTTCCTCCATGAAGGCTTCTCTGCCTGGACCCTGCCTCTCCAAGCCTGGTCAGAAGGCAGCCTGCAAGAGAGGAATAAAAATGATCTTTGTGGTCTTATGGACTTAGGGCCATCTCTCAACTCTGCCATCGACAGAGAGAGTGTAGGGAAGAGTGCGGTCTGTTCCTGACACTCCCTGTCTTCTGGTTTCTGTATCTAATCCCCACCCCTTGAGAATGGTGTGAGGAGTAAATGTGACTGCAGATACCAAAGGCCTAGTTCAGAGAGGGAGCTCGAGAAGCTGGCATGTTCCCTGCTGTCCCCTTCTCGGAAGTCCTCTTGCGCCGTCTCTGCCCCTCTCTGGCAGCGTGGTCTCGTTCTCTCCTCCCTGTCCTAGGCCATCCAAGGCATCTATGGCTATGTTTTATCTCCCTCTTCATATGAAACACAAATATACTTGTATACTCTGGGCTGCCCTCTCCAGTCAGCCTCACACTGGTCATCAGACCAGACTGGCAAATAAGGTCACAGGTACAGGTTGGTCTAAATGGAACTGATGAATCATGTGGTTGTTATTGGTGCTGTCTTGGAATAATGGAAGGCTTGTATTACACCCCCCTAATGCATTCAGCTTTTCTGTAACAGTCTCCTTTTCCAAGAAATTCCATTCCCTAGGGCAGTGTTTTGTGTGTGTGTGTGTGTCTGTCAATATCTAGCTATCAGTTTTTTTCCCTTATGCACATACTCTACCCCTCTCCACATACCAAATATTGCTTTCCTTTTCTTAAGTCATCTGACTCACCTTTAGAGGTTCTTGGTAGCATTCTGCTTAATTAACTATTCCCAGCAAAGGGGTCTTCTTAGGAGCTGCACTTCTGAGAAAGCACAGAGGGATTCTAGCCATATATAATGTAATTTCCCCCTGAAACATATGCTGTTTTCTTCTTTTTAGAGCTCAGCATTTTTACTAGTTGTTTTTATTTTGAAACTGTTTCAAACCTATAGACGGATTGCAAGATCACATCCAGATTATTTGGCTTTTGACATGGTAATTCATTTATTTTCATCCTCTTGCTCATGTAGATACACATTTTTCTTTCTGATAGAATGCCGTGTGACCCTCAGTTATCAGTGTTTACCTTCCCCAAGCAAGGACTGTCTTCTCATTTCTACTGTAAAAACACTCCCGGTTGGGAAATCCACACTGATTGAGCCCTACCATCCAGTCCACAGACCCCATTCAGATTCTGCCAACTGTCTCAGCAGTGACTCTTTTCCTTTGTTGGTCCAGGATCCTATTGAGGAACATGCGTTGCACTGAGTTACTGTTGCTCATCAGCTCCCTTCGACCTGGAGCCATTTCTCTGCCCTTTGCTGCCTCATAGTTTCCTGTAGGATGACCGTCTAGATGGATCTTTCAAGATGTCTTTGTGACTAGACTCAAGTCGTGTATTCTTGCATGGATCCCTGTCAGGAGTTCTGGAGAAATGGTGCTGATCTCTTCTCACTGGGTGGCATCGGAAGACCTGCTCCAATGACCCATTCCCCTCAGTGGCTCCTCTACTTTGGCTGTTGTCTGCCAGGTTCCCTCATCATTTCTTGAACATGTCTTTACTTCCGGGTGCAAAATGAAAAGTTCCTGGATCATCTTGTATTTTCCCTGCCCAGGCTTGGAACCACTCATTTCTCAAAACAGTCCTGGTTCCTTATAGTGGAAGATGGTTTCAGACACTGGAATCTGGGTGCGTAGTGTGTGCCCGGCTCCTGGGATGCCGTTGCTGGAGGGCAGAGCTAGAAAACAGAGGCACATATGTTTATCTGTACATTTATTAGTATTTATGGGTGTGACTACGCATGTGTACATGCACCTCCTGTCATGAGTTCATTCCACATCAAACCTCCTTTCCCCTTTCCTTGTTAAATAATCCCTTCTCAGATGGTGAGAAACCGAAACCTGGCTCTCATTCCCCTCAGCATACACACTCATTTGTTCAGTATAAGGACTCTGCTAAGTGTTCCATCACCCTTCCCTCTTCTCTCATCCTCTCCGCTCTGTTTCCTCGGATGGGCCACACACTCTGCTCCCCGCCCCCCCACGCAACAATCCCTCCCTGCATCCTCTCTTCAGCCGCAGTGCTTGCTGCCACTCCTGCTCACCAAGTGCTCCTCCCTCTCCCCAGGCGCCTCCTAAGAGGCTAGCATCTCTCTCCAGGAGGGCAAGGAAGGTGGAAAATGAAGGGAAGGGAAGATCACTGTCTCTGCCTTTTCACTGATGGAGTCTCCCAGATGTGTTTCACACCACATGTGCATCTGTGTTGCGTGAACCGATCTTTCTTCTCCATCCGCTTACTTCCCTTAACTCTCTCAGTGTCACCTGCCTCGCTGCAAGGCGTGTCTCAGTGGACCTGAAGACAGACCTCACTTGATAGTGCTCACTGAGCCAGCAAGGCATGAAAGTCTTACCCTAGAGAAAAGGAGGAGAGCTGGAGGGTGTGGGTGATGGTGTCAGGGGACGAGCAGGTGGTTCTTCCTGTTTCCAGACTAGTCAGTACTTTCTTTCACCATCTTGTTTTCTCTATCAAAGCTCTTTGGCAATATGTTAACATTCTCAGTTCTCAGTATTTCTTTGGACATTAAGTGGTGAAAAAGCTGTTCTTACTGTTTTCCCTTCCAAAGAACCACTGCTCCAAAGGCAACCATAAAGCCTCTTAAGATACAAAGAAAGCATCTTGCACAGCCTGGTAATAAATGGTGTCACCATGTAATCTTTAACAGGGTTGTTTATTTTCCTGGATCATCTTGTATTTTCCTGCCCAGGCTTGGAACCACTCATTTCTCAAAACAGTCCTGGTTCCTTATAGTGGAAGATGGTTTCAGACACTGGAATCTGGGTGCGTAGTGTGTGCCCGGCTCCTGGGATGCCGTTGCTGGAGGGCAGAGCTAGAAAACAGAGGCACATATGTTTATCTGTACATTTATTAGTATTTATGGGTGTGACTACGCATGTGTACATGCACCTCCTGTCATGAGTTCATTCCACATCAAACCTCCTTTCCCCTTTCCTTGTTAAATAATCCCTTCTCAGATGGTGAGAAACCGAAACCTGGCTCTCATTCCCCTCAGCATACACACTCATTTGTTCAGTATAAGGACTCTGCTAAGTGTTCCATCACCCTTCCCTCTTCTCTCATCCTCTCCGCTCTGTTTCCTCGGATGGGCCACACACTCTGCTCCCCGCCCCCCCACGCAACAATCCCTCCCTGCATCCTCTCTTCAGCCGCAGTGCTTGCTGCCACTCCTGCTCACCAAGTGCTCCTCCCTCTCCCCAGGCGCCTCCTAAGAGGCTAGCATCTCTCTCCAGGAGGGCAAGGAAGGTGGAAAATGAAGGGAAGGGAAGATCACTGTCTCTGCCTTTTCACTGATGGAGTCTCCCAGATGTGTTTCACACCACATGTGCATCTGTGTTGCGTGAACCGATCTTTCTTCTCCATCCGCTTACTTCCCTTAACTCTCTCAGTGTCACCTGCCTCGCTGCAAGGCGTGTCTCAGTGGACCTGAAGACAGACCTCACTTGATAGTGCTCACTGAGCCAGCAAGGCATGAAAGTCTTACCCTAGAGAAAAGGAGGAGAGCTGGAGGGTGTGGGTGATGGTGTCAGGGGACGAGCAGGTGGTTCTTCCTGTTTCCAGACTAGTCAGTACTTTCTTTCACCATCTTGTTTTCTCTATCAAAGCTCTTTGGCAATATGTTAACATTCTCAGTTCTCAGTATTTCTTTGGACATTAAGTGGTGAAAAAGCTGTTCTTGCTGTTTTCCCTTCCAAAGAACCACTGCTCCAAAGGCAACCATAAAGCCTCTTAAGATACAAAGAAAGCATCTTGCACAGCCTGGTAATAAATGGTGTCACCATGTAATCTTTAACAGGGGTTGTGTTTTCCACACTCACAGAGCAAATTGATTCTTGAATCTTTGTTAGTTCTCTGTGTCTAATCGATGGGCAAGTTTCTCTGGGGGAAGAGTAGACTGGAACACTGTATTTCCTCTGCTCATTTTTCCAGCCAGCCGAGTCCCCAGGCCTCCTAGGTTTCCTGTCACTCATCTTTTCCTTCAACTGAGAGCTCCCATTCATTTTCCTAGACTGTTTGCCTAAATCATCTCTTCCTAGGAAAATTTGAAATGAATTATTGGTACCAGTCCTGGTAACCTTAATGGAATACAGTCATAAGCCGTGCCTCAGGGAAATGATCATAAATCTTGTATCTCAGGACCCTGGCAAGGAGTCCCAGGTCGGCAGGTAGATGGCCAGTGTGGGGTGCGGGGCGGGTGGGATCAGGCCTGGAACTTGGGGCAGAAGTTGAGGGAGCTCCCATGACTTGTCTGATCTCAGTGATGGCCAGGGTTCCCCACACAGGGCTGGATAAGGGACAGCGCATCCCGCACTCCTGCCCTCTCAGGCCTTTCCACTCCAAATCTTGCAACTTAGCTCACTTGTCTCACATCAAACCCCAGCTTGAAAATTACCTTTCCCAAAAAAGCTGGCCACATCTCATGCCCGGGGAAGGAACTAATGTGCCTCTCAGAGGAAGCTCTGTGTCTCAGGAGCAGCCGCTGCCACCACTTGGAAGCGTTCACGGTCTGCCAGTGTACACAACACACACGCTTGTTGAATTAGCCTGGCTGATTGTGCTTTGTGTGACTTTGGGCAAGTTGCAGAAATTCTTCTTGATTCTGTTACTTCATTCCTTCAGTGGGGGTAATACTTTCTATCTCTCTGGGAGCTTGTAAGCCTTAAAAGGGTTTGCTTGTTTGGTTTTTTTTAATGCTCAGTTTAATAACTAAGCATTTGATAAATAGTAGCTATGATTCATTATTGCTTATTGTTACTTCTGGACACTGATCTCAGAGTTTTGTATTACTTACCTCATTAATTCTCACAGGATTGAATAGATATTATGAAAAGACCATTTTTCAGAGAAGTATTATAAAGCTTAGATAACATTCCTAGTTCTTTTCCTACAACTAGGAAAACGGTAGGTTCCAAACCAGTGTGATCCTTCTATAATGCTAAGCTGCTACTTCTGCCTTAGACATAAAGTTTTTTCTGGATTATGACTGAGTACCCCACTAAGGATAAAATGCTTTTGTATTTGTGAGTGAAATGAGAATGTAGTTTTCTTCTCTTGTAGTGGTTTTGTCTGGTCTTGGTAACAGTGTTATCCTGACCTTATTGAATCAGTGGAGCGTAAGCTCTTGGTTTCAATCTGGAAAAAAACTGGAATGATCCTTTCCTTGAAAATTTGATTCTGAAGCTATCTGGTGTGGTGGTCTCTTTGCCAAAATATTTTCAATCACTAGTTCCATTTCTTTAACTGTTATAAGTGCATGTGCTTTTTGTTATTTTTTGTGGCCCCTCTGGAAAGTTAAATATATACACTAGGCATTTGTCCATTTCATCAGTATTTTAAAATTTTGACTTACGGTTGTTGATACTAGTCTTGTGTTATCTTATTTTAGCTGAGTTTATGTCTCCCTTTTCATTCATAATGCTGTGTATTTTCTTTATCTTTTTTCTCAGTCTTGCCAAAGTTTTCAGTTTTATCAAAGAACCAGTTTTTGACTTCTTGGATCATCTCAATTTATTTGTTTCATTAATTCTGCTCTTACATTTATTATGCTTTTTCTTCTTCTGATAAATATGGGCTGTTCCTCACTTACGTATTTAAAATTGATACTCAGCTTGTTAATTTTGAAGCCATTTTGTAAATAAGTTCAGATTTTGATAGGTAGTGTTTCATTATTCTTTAGTTATAGGTTATCTTTTAATTTCTTACTAAGTAAATATTAAGTGTGGAGAAAACGAAGCTCACAAAGAAGGCATAAAATTGTGTAAGGATGTTATCATTTTTATAAAACTAAAAAATAGCTTATGTTTTATAGTGTTTTAGGAACAATTAGAGATGTGTGTTGTGGAATAAATGTCTGTGTCCACAAATCTCATGCATTGAAGCCCTAATCCCACTGTGATGAAATCTGGAGGTGAGGTTTGGGGGCATTTAAGTTTAGAGGAGATCCTGAGAGTGGGGCCCTCAGGATGGGATCAGTGCAAGACAGGAGGGGAAGAGAGAGGAAGAGAGAAAGCGCTCTCCCCACAGATGTGAACCTAGGGAAGGTCATGTGAACGTAAAGCAAGAAGCTACAATCTGAAAGGCAGAAAGAGAGTTCTTACCTGACCTCACCTGTACTGGAATCCTGATCCTAGATGTTCAGCCTCTAGAACTGTGAGAAAATGTGTCTCTTGGTTAAACCACAGACACATGGTATTTTTTATAACAGCCCAAGCAAACTACAACAATGCAGCAAAACAGGAGGTATGAACCTGGACCTAGATGATGATTACTTTGAAATGGGAGTTGCAAGGAGGTAAAATGAGACAGGTCTGGATGAAGAGGAAGCCTTTGTTAGGAGACATGGTTTTTGTTTTGTTTTGTCTTTTCCTTTTTTAAAAAAATACACAAGGATCCATGAGTATAGAAATACTTAGAAATAACTTAATGAAATCAGGAGAATCTTCATAACTAATGTCTTGCTGCCTTGGGCAGATGCTGCCATGTGCCAGGCCTCATTGTAACATAACTGAGTCCTCACAAGGACTGTGGCAGGTGAAGGTGTTATTTCCCCTGAAGTTGTTGGTACAGATCAAGGGCTGAGCTCAGTCAGTCCTGGGTCAAGCTGCTTGTGAGGCCACAGCTGAGGTCACTGGGTATCAGTTTTATAGAAGAGCAGTTTACGTCTTCTGAGTAACCACGTTTTATGAAGTTAGAGAACTCCCCATCAGTAGAGGGGTTCCAGCAGAGATGCTTCCAGGAGAGTGCCATTGCCTGAGAAACCTAGCCCCATGATCTTCTGAGTCTTCTTCATATTAATGCAAAAGGCTCCTGTGCAGTGTGAGTCCCCGTCCCTGATATAAATGTCATTTAGGGAGGAGCTGATATCAATAAAACTAAAATAGCTTATGTTTTATAGTGTTTTAGGAACAATTAGAGATGTGTGTTGTGGAATAAATGTCTGTGTCCACAAATCTCATGCATTGAAGCCCTAATCCCACTGTGATGAAATCTGGAGGTGAGGTTTGGGGGCATTTAAGTTTAGAGGAGATCCTGAGAGTGGGGCCCTCAGGATGGGATCAGTGCAAGACAGGAGGGGAAGAGAGAGGAAGAGAGAAAGCGCTCTCCCCACAGATGTGAACCTAGGGAAGGCCATGTGAACGTAAAGCAAGAAGCTACAATCTGAAAGGCAGAAAGAGAGTTCTTACCTGACCTCACCTGTACTGGAATCCTGATCCTAGATGTTCAGCCTCTAGAACTGTGAGAAAATGTGTCTCTTGGTTAAACCACAGACACATGGTATTTTTTATAACAGCCCAAGCAAACTACAACAATGCAGCAAAACAGGAGGTATGAACCTGGACCTAGATGATGATTACTTTGAAATGGGAGTTGCAAGGAGGTAAAATGAGACAGGTCTGGATGAAGAGGAAGCCTTTGTTAGGAGACATGGTTTTTGTTTTGTTTTGTCTTTTCCTTTTTTAAAAAAATACACAAGGATCCATGAGTATAGAAATACTTAGAAATAACTTAATGAAATCAGGAGAATCTTCATAACTAATGTCTTGCTGCCTTGGGCAGATGCTGCCATGTGCCAGGCCTCATTGTAACATAACTGAGTCCTCACAAGGACTGTGGCAGGTGAAGGTGTTATTTCCCCTGAAGTTGTTGGTACAGATCAAGGGCTGAGCTCAGTCAGTCCTGGGTCAAGCTGCTTGTGAGGCCACAGCTGAGGTCACTGGGTATCAGTTTTATAGAAGAGCAGTTTACGTCTTCTGAGTAACCACGTTTTATGAAGTTAGAGAACTCCCCATCAGTAGAGGGGTTCCAGCAGAGATGCTTCCAGGAGAGTGCCATTGCCTGAGAAACCTAGCCCCATGATCTTCTGAGTCTTCTTCATATTAATGCAAAAGGCTCCTGTGCAGTGTGACTGTCCCCTGGCTCACTTGATATAAATGTCATTTAGGGAGAGGAGGCTGATATGGCAGTAATACAGGCTCTAGGGTTTCCTGGACCTGGGTTCTCATCCTCACCCTTCCACTTACCAGCTTCGTGCCCTGTGACACACAGTCCTCTGTCCCCGGGCATTAGTCTCTTTATCGATGATGGCCTGCGCTGGGCTTGGACTCAGGGAAAGCGTTCTGGCGTATGGAAGAGAAGGCAACTTCACTGCCTGAGTTTACGATGCCAGAGCCTGGATTCCCAAAGACAGTGAGCTTGCGTGAGATGGTGATCTAATTGATGAGGGGAAGGCCAGGTGGAAATTCACGTAGGGAGCCTGAACTCTCTGCCTTCCCTTCCCCGTTCCTTAGCGCCTGCGACATGAGTGCACTGGAGGCATTTTCTCGGCCGAGCTTCAATGATTTGTCAGCCGTTTTTGTGTTCAGTAGCACGTGTAGCAGATATAAATCCAGGGGCTCTTCCCCCCGGAATGCTTCTGGGCAAGTTATACAGCAGAGACCCTTTAAAACATCAGCGCAGGAGAGCACAGATTGATTTCTTTCTCAGACTCTTCTTTCACACATCCAGGCTTCTCGGGATTCCCTTGCAGTGCGGAATAATGACTTTTGATACCAGTCGATGCAGAGCTCATTAATTTACTTCACAGTTTCCATGTACTCAGACTACACGATAGCTCCAGTACTTTGTTGCTCCTGGTTTGGGGGTGGGAGGGGGATTTTTAAAGAGTCTTTTCTTTGTCTTTCCTTTATACAGGGACTGATGAGCTCTTGACAACTATCTGTTGATGAGATGTGAACTGTGGTGAGACTGTGGAATTGCAGGGAGAGAACACAGGCGTTCCACGCCTCCCATGCTTTTCAGTTCCTAAATGTTCATGATGGTTAGGGACGCGGTAGTCTAAATAAGCATACTTTTATTTTGATACTTATGGAAATTAAGTAGCTGATTTTAATTACCTCTGGAAAGTTCCAGCAATGGCACAAGAGGAAAGGGGTCTCTTTGTCTCTCTCTCTCTCTTTCACACACACATAATAGAATATGGTGAAAATACAAGTGTGTCCATGGAAATTATTCTCAGTCTGGAAACTATAAATCGCTTGTTTCAAAGCATAAAGCATTGTTCCCTCATGATAATAGTAAAATTTTTTGCCAATTTAGATAAATCTTTGAGCTTTCTATTTTTAAGTATTTAAAGGATATTTGATGGGCCAAATATTACAGTTTGTTATATGATGATGTATTGTAAGTATATCCTGCTACAGTGATTAAATAAGCAGGCTAAGAAATTTACTAAACTTGGGTTCAGATCTTTCCTCTGAAGCATCTAGGGACTAATCTAAGATCTATACTTTTTATTTCTTTTTGAAACTATCGACTAAAGGAAGATGAACAACTTGAGGGTTGTGGGTTAAGTTTTATTGGGGACATAATTAGAACTGCAGCCCGGGAGGCCGCACACAGATAGCTCTGAGAGAGCTTCAATGATTTGTCAGCCGTTTTTGTGTTCAGTAGCACGTGTAGCAGATATAAATCCAGGGGCTCTTCCCCCCGGAATGCTTCTGGGCAAGTTATACAGCAGAGACCCTTTAAAACATCAGCGCAGGAGAGCACAGATTGATTTCTTTCTCAGACTCTTCTTTCACACATCCAGGCTTCTCGGGATTCCCTTGCAGTGCGGAATAATGACTTTTGATACCAGTCGATGCAGAGCTCATTAATTTACTTCACAGTTTCCATGTACTCAGACTACACGATAGCTCCAGTACTTTGTTGCTCCTGGTTTGGGGTGGGAGGGGATTTTAAAGAGTCTTTTCTTTGTCTTTCCTTTATACAGGGACTGATGAGCTCTTGACAACTATCTGTTGATGAGATGTGAACTGTGGTGAGACTGTGGAATTGCAGGGAGAGAACACAGGCGTTCCACGCCTCCCATGCTTTTCAGTTCCTAAATGTTCATGATGGTTAGGGCCGCGGTAGTCTAAATAAGCATACTTTTATTTTGATACTTATGGAAATTAAGTAGCTGATTTTAATTACCTCTGGAAAGTTCCAGCAATGGCACAAGAGGAAAGGGGTCTCTTTGTCTCTCTCTCTCTCTTTCACACACACATAATAGAATATGGTGAAAATACAAGTGTGTCCATGGAAATTATTCTCAGTCTGGAAACTATAAATCGCTTGTTTCAAAGCATAAAGCATTGTTCCCTCATGATAATAGTAAAATTTTTTGCCAATTTAGATAAATCTTTGAGCTTTCTATTTTTAAGTATTTAAAGGATATTTGATGGGCCAAATATTACAGTTTGTTATATGATGATGTATTGTAAGTATATCCTGCTACAGTGATTAAATAAGCAGGCTAAGAAATTTACTAAACTTGGGTTCAGATCTTTCCTCTGAAGCATCTAGGGACTAATCTAAGATCTATACTTTTTATTTCTTTTTTTGAAACTATCGACTAAAGGAAGATGAACAACTTGAGGGTTGTGGGTTAAGTTTTATTGGGGACATAATTAGAACTGCAGCCCGGGAGGCCGCACACCAGATAGCTCTGAGAGACTGCTCCAAAAAGGCAGCAGGAGGGAGATCAATATATAACATTTTGAGGAAGGGGGAGTTCCATACCAATAAGCAGTCATTTTACAAAGGGTTTTCAGTTAGTCACCAGGATCTGGTGTCACCGTGAAGAGTTTTAATGCTCTTCTAAATATGAGGAGATGCAGAGGTTGAGATAATAAAATCTGCTCCTGAAAGCATCCACCTATCTAAAGAGCTGCCCCACCAGATTCCCTGGAGCACAGAGGGCCTGCTCCACCCTGAACTGCCTCGGGGGTGTTGAAGGTCAGCAGCTGTTGCAGCATTGAGAGGGATAGGTCAGTCTGCATAGAAACCGATGATACATGCTCTTGTTCAGTCATGGGCAATGTAATTGGTAAATGCCAGTTTGCAGTTGACAATATGTACATTGTTTGATGGTCACATTCCTTAGCTATAGAATGAGGATCATAATATCCTGTGGGACTCCTTCAAAACTGAGTATTCATGCAAAGGGTATAGCATTTTTCTTGGTATAAGTAAGTGTGCTATAAATGCTAGCCACTGTGCAGGTGGTGTGCGGTTTGGTGGTTCACCCCCTTGCTCTACTCTCTACTCCAGGAAAAGCAGAGTCATTCAAGAGTTTAAAAAATGAAAATAGAAACTTACATGGAAGGTCTTCTCCTAGTTTACCTAGGGAGACGGAAGGTGACTGATTGGGGGCCCTATGGTAGAGACCAGAGCTCTACATCACACTGCCATAAATCTGGTATTTGCATAAGCTCCTCAGGGTAATAGTTTTTTTTTTTTTTTTCAATTAAAATATTTGGAAAGAACTAATATCCCCCTACTGGGTGACTCTTATCTCTGTCTAAGCGGAGACTCTAGACTCTCGCAGTGTGTATTGAAACAAGATTAAGGTGTAAATTAGAATATGTTCTACAGGTATGTGTGACTACTCATTGTCTCTTAATTGGAATATGCCTACTGATTTGTTTAAAAAAGAACTCAAAAGTCATGCCTGATCTTCCTGCTGTCAGAAGCTTGTAGGAGCTTTAAACTTGCAGTTTGAACATAACAGTTCAATAAAGAAACTCGCATAACAGGAACTATAGAATCATTAAAGGTCAAGGTAAATCCTGGTGACAAAGGCAACTTTTGATGTTGACACGTTGTACTGTTTGAGGCAAGATATTATCTCCTGAGGATATGAGGCTTCTCCAGTGGCTCAGAGATAGACACAGGAGACCTGGGCTCAAACCCTGGGTCAGGGTGTTCCTTTGAAGAAGGAAATAGCAAACCACTCTGGTATTCTTGCCTGAAGAAACCTATGGATAGAGGAGTCTGGAGGGTTGCCATCCATAGGGTCACAAAGAGTTGGACGCAACTGAGTGACTGGGCACACACACACACACACATTGGGAATACAGATACATGTAATATGCCTGATACGAGGAGTGAGAGGAACTGCTCTATGGTGTAGAGGTGACTCAATAAATCTAAACCTTGCCGAGACTGGGTATGTATCAAGAGATATTAAATGGTCTTGGACTTGTCCAGACATAGGTGTAAGCCTCAAGTCTACCACTCAGTAGGTGTTCAACTTAAGACGAGTTACAGAGTCTCTCGCACTCAGTTTGTCTGGAAAGTGAGGCAGAAAAGGTCCCTTGCATGGAGTCTGTAAGGAAGTACAATGATCTATATAAAATGCTTATTAGTGTAAGGACTGGCATAATAAATGCTCCATAACTTGCTACTTCTAATCTTCATGATTCATATTAAATCCTACGTTGTAACTGACATTTAACTAAGAGCTAATGAGCTACGACAGTTTTAGTTTAATAATTAATCGGCTATACTAGTTTTTAAGCTATGAGGGTTACTGCCACTTCCAATACCACCATCCCCTTTGGATGTCGCCTGGGAGAAGACACATCAGCTAAGGGACTCAGCCAGGTTGGCCTTGTTCCAGGGCCCCAGAAGAGCCATCTGGTCGTGGGTCAAAGGATCATAACATCATCTACATTCAGGATAGAGAAGACCCTGCTCCTTTAGCTGGTCTGTGCTTGGCCAACTCTTGCAGAGGAACAAAAGTGAAAGACTTACAATTAGAGAACACCTTCAGCAGTCGATCTCGTCATTCTCAAGAAGAGCTTCGGTTGGGTCAGAGCAGATTAGAACATAAAATCAGGCCCCCTGGAAGGCCACGATGGCCACGTCCCCCTCCCCTTGACCTGTTGTCTTACACATGTACAACGCAGAAAGGCTCTTGCTTGTGGCAGGTCACACTTCCAGGGCGCCTTTTCTCAGACTTGCGTGACTCCTCAGTCATCACCCCCCTGTTTCTGGTGTGAAGTGATGAGTGTGGAAGCTGAGCAGACAGGTGCCACAGTTTTAATTGATATTTTAAATAAAATCCCTTTGTGGCCAACTCTTCTGTCCCTCACCTGTCTGGTTAGAGACCCTGAGCTTGCATCAGCTCATTAACTTTAATAGTTTGGCCTTCAGCTTCTCTGCCGTGTGTGATGTTCCAGGCTTCATTTCTGCTGTGTAATTTAAGAGGAGAGACATACCGCTTTTTTACTTTTCTTCATTGAAGGGCTTAGGTCTTCCAGGGTTACTCCAAGTCTGAGTTTCATTTTAATGAGACAGTGCCTGATGCAGAACATAGGGTGCCATTCCTTCAAAGAGAGGTACCCAAAGCCATTGGCCCAACACAGTACTTGTGAAGTTGCAAATTAATGGATTTAGGTAGACACTGATAAAGAGGTAGAGTTGCCGAGTCAAAATCTGCCAGGGAATATTGCAAACTCAAACATTTTTCTGCCGATAATGAAAAGTGACAGTTTCCTCCTGCTTCGATGCTAAACCCAGCATCTTTGCTCTTGCAGTTTACAGGGAAATAATGAATGTTTGGGGTTAAGACCTTCCCCTTCCAGGGAAAAGGGCTTCACCTCTCAATACATTTAACTAAGAGCTAATGAGCTATGACAGTTTTAGTTTAATAATTAATCGGCTATACTAGTTTTTAAGCTATGAGGGTTACTGCCACTTCCAATACCACCATCCCCTTTGGATGTCGCCTGGGAGAAGACACATCAGCTAAGGGACTCAGCCAGGTTGGCCTTGTTCCAGGGCCCCAGAAGAGCCATCTGGTCGTGGGTCAAAGGATCATAACATCATCTACATTCAGGATAGAGAAGACCCTGCTCCTTTAGCTGGTCTGTGCTTGGCCAACTCTTGCAGAGGAACAAAAGTGAAAGACTTACAATTAGAGAACACCTTCAGCAGTCGATCTCGTCATTCTCAAGAAGAGCTTCGGTTGGGTCAGAGCAGATTAGAACATAAAATCAGGCCCCCTGGAAGGCCACGATGGCCACGTCCCCCTCCCCTTGACCTGTTGTCTTACACATGTACAACGCAGAAAGGCTCTTGCTTGTGGCAGGTCACACTTCCAGGGCGCCTTTTCTCAGACTTGCGTGACTCCTCAGTCATCACCCCCCTGTTTCTGGTGTGAAGTGATGAGTGTGGAAGCTGAGCAGACAGGTGCCACAGTTTTAATTGATATTTTAAATAAAATCCCTTTGTGGCCAACTCTTCTGTCCCTCACCTGTCTGGTTAGAGACCCTGAGCTTGCATCAGCTCATTAACTTTAATAGTTTGGCCTTCAGCTTCTCTGCCGTGTGTGATGTTCCAGGCTTCATTTCTGCTGTGTAATTTAAGAGGAGAGACATACCGCTTTTTTACTTTTCTTCATTGAAGGGCTTAGGTCTTCCAGGGTTACTCCAAGTCTGAGTTTCATTTTAATGAGACAGTGCCTGATGCAGAACATAGGGTGCCATTCCTTCAAAGAGAGGTACCCAAAGCCATTGGCCCAACACAGTACTTGTGAAGTTGCAAATTAATGGATTTAGGTAGACACTGATAAAGAGGTAGAGTTGCCGAGTCAAAATCTGCCAGGGAATATTGCAAACTCAAACATTTTTCTGCCGATAATGAAAAGTGACAGTTTCCTCCTGCTTCGATGCTAAACCCAGCATCTTTGCTCTTGCAGTTTACAGGGAAATAATGAATGTTTGGGGTTAAGACCTTCCCCTTCCAGGGAAAAGGGCTTCACCTCTCTAATTTTTATTACATTAGCTACCAGCATGTGGGAAATTTCATATTAGCCTTTGGTCCTACCAGAATATTTCAAAAGACATTGAAAAACATACACCTAATTGCAACTGTATGAGAGAAAACCCAGTATGGCTTGTCTTTCAGGTTGTGTGTATGCACTTGTGTTTATGTATTTATCTTAAGGAACAAAAGTCCAAAGAAGACTCTGTATACATAGTATATATTCTTAAAGTTTTGTTGTACTCTGTGCAGAATTGAATGGGACTTTTCCTTTACTGCAGAATTAATATCTACCTCAGTCTTTGAGTTATTCATATATATATATATATGTATATGTGTGTGTGTGTGTGTGTTTGTATATATAATATATATATGATTACATATAATAATTTCAGAATAATTCATTTTTATTTCTGAAGACAATGCTAATCTTTCTTTTGGCTTCCCAGGTGGCTCAGTGGTAAACAATCCACCTGCCAATGCAGGAGTTGTGGGTTCAATGCCTGGGTCAGGAAGATCCCCCAAAGAAGAAAATGGCAGCCCACTCCAGTATTCTTGCTTGGAAAAATCCATGGATGGGGAACCTGAAGAGCTACATACAGTTCATGGGGTCACAAAGAGTCAGACATGACTTAGCGATCACACAACAACAGCAACCGCTAGCTTGCTTTTAGAAAACCGGACAGTTTTAGATATTGTGATCTTATTACAAAACAACTCGGTCCTTCCTAGTAAACAAGCTCTCCCTGGTTCATCCCTCCCAACAGTTCCTCAGGTGCATCTCCCGGAAGAGAGCTGAGGAAAAGATTCCCAAAAGCCAGGTCTCTTCCATGTCTGCACGTATTTGTTGGTTAGAAGCCCAGGGTAGTTTGCAGGTACCACTCATATTCATTTCGATATTTTTTTGCCTCAGTTCTGTTGGAGCTTGGGCACAGCCCATCCTGCAGGCACAATCATTTCATCTTTTTCACATGCACTTTACAAGGGGAGAATCTTATTTTTGAAGAGTCAACTGTAGATATATTACTTTAAATGGCCTCCAAAGGGATGTGAATCTGACCTTCCTGTACAGAGCACTGTTCTACAGAGAGTTTCTGTGGGAACAGGATGTGTGCCATTGAAGATCAGGTGGTATCTGAGCAGAAGGGCATATAAAAGCAGTGAAGAATAACAGGTTTGTCTGGGTGCTCAAGGTGAAGGATGAGACAGACGGACTCTGGGGTGGTGTCTTTGTCCTGCAGTATTTTATTGTGCCGGGGAATGTGAGGCATTATCTTTGAAATGCTAATTTTCTGGTAGAGCTTTTTAATGGTATTCATGTGGCACCATATATGCAGAGGCCTCTTAGCCAGTCTGAATGGCAGCAGGTCATATGGCATGTTCGCTGCATAGTAACAAAGCTGGACACATGAGCACAGGCTAATCTTTGCATTGCATGACCTCCTTCCTGTAATATACCCTTAACCCTGTTCAGAGAGAAAATTATTGCGTGTTAACACAAAAGAGTCATCTGTGATTTTTGTATTGTTAAAAAGCAATTCACCAAAAGCACCAACATTATTTTAGAAGACACAGATATTACTGAAAGTACTCAAAAACCTAGAAATCTGTGGGAGGGCTGGTTCGTTTTACCTTCTTGGCATCTCTTCTCTGTAATGTGACTCGATTATTGTAGTATTGGCTTTCCTGTGGTGGTATGGAACTGAACTCACTCTATCTCTAAGGTATACCTGTTGTGTGACAAGATTGCATCTTGGCCCTCTGAGTGGAAAAGAGGAGATCTGTAAGACTGAGGGGGTGCCTTTTCTTTAGGATAGAAGTTGAAGCAGAAGGTCAGGATTTCACCTTGCCCATCCTTTTAATTACATGGAGCCAGAAGGGCACACAGCCCACAGAGCGACGGCTCTGCCTCCCTCTGACCCCTCCTGTGGCCTTTGTCTAGTCCCCACTCGTCACAGCCCTAGTGCTGAGAAGGGCTTTAACTGAAAGTGTGAGGTGAGATTCAGCTGTGAAAGAGGAGGCTAAAAAGTCAGTCGGAGAAATGATTTCTTTAATAGCGAGGTTTCACACCAGCTTCTCCCTGGAGGGGCCCTGTCCCTTCAAGCCTTTAACACCAGGCCTGACAAACATTCAGAAAATGGTCAGGCTGGAACCACTTTGTACAAGGAGAGGATGAGGTGTCCTGATAGATTTTTTTGTCTGCTTTGTCGCTCATATTTAGGATCTTCTGAATCCTGCTAGGCAAACACAGAGCTCAGCAGCTCCTCTGTGGCTGCCGTTTGGTGCTGGGAGAGAGCAGTTGAGTGGCAGGGGCTACAAGGGAGCCTGGGCCTCCTGCTCAGGGAGTGGAAAGGGAGCCCTATGGTAGACTTGAACTTGTATGTGGGAGGTTTCTGGAGGAGCAGGTGGGGAGCAGGGCACTGAGAAGTACTGAAGCACTTACGGAGGGCACTCAGTGTTTAGAGGTGACTCAGTCCTTGCTGCTAAGGAACCTAGAAAACACCCAGGCAACCGGGCAGTGCAGTCACGGAGTGTGGAGCAAGAGCTGAGGAAAGCAGTGGGTGAATAGGGCTGTGCGTGTCTCTAATGGCCCCACGCCACACAGGACAGTGGATTTCTTATTTCTCTTTGGACTGGCATGCTTCTGTTGTTGCTGTTTTTTTGTTTTGTTTTGTTTTCCTACTCAATGGTTTTTTTGCGGTTGTTGAGTCACCAGGTCATCTCCAACTTCAGTCCCTGCAGCCCCAGGGAGTGCAGCACACCAGACCTCCCTGTCCTTCAGTATCTCCTAGAGTTTGCTCAAACTCATGTTCATTGAGTTATTGATGCTACCTAAGCATCTCATCCTCTTTCACCCTCTCCTCCTCCTGTCTTCAGTCTTTCCCAGCATCAGGGTCTTTTCTAATGAGTCGGCTATTTGCCTCAGGTGGCCCAAGTATTAGAGCTTTAGCATCAGTCCTTCCAGTGAAGATTCAAGGTTGATTTCTTTTGGGATTGACTAGTTTGATTTCCTTGTTGTCCAGGGGACTCTCAAGAGTCTTCTCCAGCACCACAGTTTGAAAGCATCAATCCTTAATGGTTCCATTGACCCTAAATGCATAAGGAAAATGATCAGGGGAGCACAGCTCTGGTTGAGGTGTGGAGACCAGCGCTGGGGGTCTGATAACCTGGTTCTCTTCTCTCCCCTGCTGCTGCCTTCTTGGGCTCTGTCACCAGATGGAGGGCTCTTAAAGGCACACAGGAGCCTCTGGGAAAGAATCAGGATGTGTGCAAAGTGTTTTTATTCACGCTTCATGAAAGCTGTGGGAGAGGAGAGAATCAGTCTACATTTTACAGGTCAGGAAACTGAGCTGTGGGAAGGTTACCCAGCTACGTCCAGCACCTTCTGCTAGCACAGCCAGAAGCTGGGAGGTGAACCAAGGTCTTGTTGCCTAGACCCCTGCTCTCCCTGCCCTGCACCACATACTGGTGCCCCACACCAGAGGAGGGTAGCTTGATGGGGGAGGCCTGGAGGAAAACACCAGAACTGAGCCAGTACGAGGGGATGAGCTTAGGAATTTCAGTCTGAGTAAGGCTTGTACGGGGACTTGCCTGGAAGCTCAGTGGTAAAGAGTCCATCTGCCACCACAGGAGACATGGTTTGGATCCCTGGATCTGGAGAAGGAAATGGCAACGCACTGAATATTCTTGCCGGGATCATCTCATGGACAGGAGGCTGGCGTGCTACAGTCCATGGGGTTGCAAAGAGTCAGACACGACTTAGTGAGCAAGCCACAAGGACCAGTAAGGACCTTACAAGTGTGGAGGGCCGAGGGAGCAATGGCGGAGGGGAGGGAATGTATGAGGTTTGAAAAGTACATTTGGGCTGGTTTGTGAAGGGTGTGAAATCCATAGTCACCTTGAGTTCTGCCACCTGAGCAGTGGGGATTGAAGGACAGTAGCATCTTGAGCACACGGGGGCCTGGAAGACAGCAGAGTTTGAGAGCTGGAGCTGCAGTTGGAGAGTGAGACAGAGGTGGTCCAGCAGCCTGCTCGGGGGACAGCTTTAGAAGCCCAGCACCAGGTGGCGGGGAGGAGAGTGGATGCTGGTTAGGAAGCTGGGAGATGCTGAGGCCTTTCAAAGGCAAGAGAAGGGCAGGGGGAGGGAATGGCTGTGGAGGTGGGTGAGGAAGGGAGAGACAGAACAGCTTTCAGAATCTGAATTTGAGAGAACGAGGGGGAGGGATGGAGGTGGCAGTGGTGGGAAGGATAATGGTAAACAGGGACCCCCTGCTCCCTGGGTGCTAGGCATGGTCTCAGCTCTGCACGAATGTGCTCTGTGGCCGGCCTGATCGCCCAAATGCACTGGAGAAGATGCTGCAGCTATCCCTGCTTCCTACTGGAGAGAGCAGCCGTAAAGTGGTTCAGGAATAGGTCCAGGGAGTCAGACATGACTGAGCGACTAATACTTGTGCTTTCTCGTAGCTGATGGATTCAGTGGGTATTCAGTGGGTGTTAGCTCATGCAGTCATGGGGCAGTATTCACACTCAGGCAGTGTGGTCCCAAGTCTGTTCCCTTGACCGTCGTACAGTAAGAAGTGCCGTGAGAGGAACAGAGACCTTACTTAGCCCAGTTGGCCGTGGGAACCCAATTGTCTCTACTTTAGGTCAAGCGGACTTTGTCAACTAGTGTTCCGTGGGACATTTATCATGAAAATTGGACACTGAAGTGAGAAAGAGTGACAGAACTAATGGTGCCCTTACACTGCAGGTTTGGATCCCTGGATCTGGAGAAGGAAATGGCAACGCACTGAATATTCTTGCCGGGATCATCTCATGGACAGGAGGCTGGCGTGCTACAGTCCATGGGGTTGCAGAGTCAGACACGACTTAGTGAGCAAGCCACAAGGACCAGTAAGGACCTTACAAGTGTGGAGGGCCGAGGTAGCAATGGCGGAGGGGAGGGAATGTGTGAGGTTTGAAAAGTACATTTGGGCTGGTTTGTGAAGGGTGTGAAATCCATAGTCACCTTGAGTTCTGCCACCTGAGCAGTGGGGATTGAAGGACAGTAGCATCTTGAGCACACGGGGGCCTGGAAGACAGCAGAGTTTGAGAGCTGGAGCTGCAGTTGGAGAGTGAGACAGAGGTGGTCCAGCAGCCTGCTCGGGGGACAGCTTTAGAAGCCCAGCACCAGGTGGCGGGGAGGAGAGTGGATGCTGGTTAGGAAGCTGGGAGATGCTGAGGCCTTTCAAAGGCAAGAGAAGGGCAGGGGGAGGGAATGGCTGTGGAGGTGGGTGAGGAAGGGAGAGACAGAACAGCTTTCAGAATCTGAATTTGAGAGAACGAGGGGGAGGGATGGAGGTGGCAGTGGTGGGAAGGATAATGGTAAACAGGGACCCCCTGCTCCCTGGGTGCTAGGCATGGTCTCAGCTCTGCACGAATGTGCTCTGTGGCCGGCCTGATTGCCCAAATGCACTGGAGAAGATGCTGCAGCTATCCCTGCTTCCTACTGGAGAGAGCAGCCGTAAAGTGGTTCAGGAATAGGTCCAGGGAGTCAGACATGACTGAGCGACTAATACTTGTGCTTTCTCGTAGCTGATGGATTCAGTGGGTATTCAGTGGGTGTTAGCTCATGCAGTCATGGGGCAGTATTCACACTCAGGCAGTGTGGTCCCAAGTCTGTTCCCTTGACCGTCGTACAGTAAGAAGTGCCGTGAGAGGAACAGAGACCTTACTTAGCCCAGTTGGCCGTGGGAACCCAATTGTCTCTACTTTAGGTCAAGCGGACTTTGTCAACTAGTGTTCCGTGGGACATTTATCATGAAAATTGGACACTGAAGTGAGAAAGAGTGACAGAACTAATGGTGCCCTTACACTGCAGGACCACTCAGGCCCTCTTTAATCAGACGATGAACCCGGAGAATTGCCCAAAGGAGCCTGCACGAAGCAGGGTTTCCCAAGAAAAGCTGAAAACCAGAACTGTTTTCTCACAGCAGGTTCCCTTGTGCTTCTCCAAACACAAATGTCACGTGGGGTATAATTTGGGAAACAGTGTCGGGAACAGAAATAGCATGACAACAAGTAAAACAACAAGTAAAACCCGACCGTGTGGAGGTAAGAGTGTCTCAGTTAGGAGCCAGGGACCATCCTGTCTTTGCAGGGAGCCTCGTTCGGTCTCCACTCAGACTCGGCCTTGTGCTCCTGCCTCCGCCCAGGCTCTGCATTCCTCTTGATAGGCAGCTTCCCGCTGAGTCTGTGTGTCACACGCGTGGCAGGTATTCTTTCTCACTGGTAGGAAGTGGCTGTCCCCGTTCATAGCCCCGGCCCAATTACTCTCAAAAATTTGGACTTCGGTTGCCACAGTGAAACAGCCGTCTTTCTAATGACACCCCGGAAGAGGGCACACTCCCCAGTCTCAGGCAGAGGGATAACCTCAGGGCCAAGCTCATCTGACATGTACAGAGGTCAGCTGCCCTATAGTAAGAGGGGCCCAGGAAAGAGGAAAGAGCCCCGCGTGCATTACCTGGGTCCTCCTGCCTCTTGACATCATTGTCAGTAGCTACCTACCTACTAGGTCTCCTAGTGAGTTAGCCCGAGCTTGTTAACAAGTGCATCAAACAAGCACTAAGTGTCTTTGAAGAGGGGATAGTAGGGCTCGCTTTCTTTCTTGTGCAGCTGTCACAAAGGATGAGAAGGCCCAATCTGACAGTACGGGGCAGTGCAAAGGAGTCCAGCCTGTGAAACTGGGAAAGAATCACAAACTGTGCGTTCATCCTCTCCTCTCGTTCGATATCTAGTGAGAAACTTTATCCTCTCCATTCAAGGCTGAGTCTCCATAACATGAGGGTTTTATGCATTTAATAAGCTCGAGGGATGACGTTATGGAGGGACTTCTGTCTTTGTTGGCATTCATGGATATTCTTGATTTAAGCATTCTAGGGATTAAAGGAGAATGTTTAAGATCTGGGGTCATTTGGGAACCATCCTCTCTTAGATGATTTTTGCTCCCTCAACTGACTCATTCTCAAATTTTCAGGGATGCCTCCTCCTTCCTACCTGTGGCTTTAGTAATGCATCACTTGATCCAAATTTAATCACCCAATATCTCATTCCCACAAGACTCTGGAATTTCTTTCTAAGATGACAAAGAATTAATGCAGTTGTTAAGCTAATAGTCTTCAATTATGGGGGTATTTCTTTCTAGCACATCTCAGACGGGTGCTTCTCAATAGAGCGTTTTGTTAGAGAGGGTAATTCTCATGACAGGGAGATTTGCAATCCTGACCTAGGTTCCTGAGGAAGAGGTAATAAGAGGAATTTCTTTAAGTCGTCAGACTACTCCGAATGTTGCCTCTTGGTAGGTCTGTTATGTGTAAAATTGGTCAGACTAGTCTGGTTTGTTCTGGACAGTCTTCAGTGAGTTATGAATTATGGTTAGCATCCATAAAAATGTCAACAGTTCTAGCTTCAGCATAAACGTCTACCTCTCCTGTCTTTGTGAATAATAAGAAATGATCCACACAAGGACTCTCCTTATTGTGGAGGGGAGTGAAGACTGGGAGAGGTAGGTACGGAGTGCAGGATTTCACCAGAGAGCCTAGACAGGACAAGAGAGGGAGCTCCAATGGTGAAAAACAGGAATAGTCAGATCCTGTTTTGACTTCCGAACTCCTATCCAGTTCCTAAAAGTGGAGTCCATTAAAGAGGGAAAGTGCAAAATCTATGACAATGACTATTTCACCCAGGCCAATGTTAAGTCAGAGAGGCTCGGATCCATGCAATCAATGTGGCAAGAACAGACGGTAACTAATAGGGAAGGATTGTCTTTGTGGAAACAGCAGACTGGAGTGTTGACAGAACAGGGTTTGCACAACTTTATAAAGCTGGGTTGATCAAATTCAGTTTAGAAAAACAACAGGAAAAACCACCAACCCTACACTATGTTCATTAATTGAAAACTATTTGGGAATGTGTTAAGGAGGTTCTCTGATTATTTGATTTCCAATCATTTTAAATTACATTGTATGTAACTACATAGAGATATAGATCTTTCTGTCTATAGACTTGTGCGTTGATAGGCCTTTCTAGATGTGTATATTTCCACCCATCATGTATTCACTGCCAGGCACAGTGGAAAGCATTTAATCTTCCTGAAACACCGCATCAACTTGATCCAAATTTAATCACCCAATATCTCATTCCCACAAGACTCTGGAATTTCTTTCTAAGATGACAAAGAATTAATGCAGTTGTTAAGCTAATAGTCTTCAATTATGGGGGTATTTCTTTCTAGCACATCTCAGACGGGTGCTTCTCAATAGAGCGTTTTGTTAGAGAGGGTAATTCTCATGACAGGGAGATTTGCAATCCTGACCTAGGTTCCTGAGGAAGAGGTAATAAGAGGAATTTCTTTAAGTCGTCAGACTACTCCGAATGTTGCCTCTTGGTAGGTCTGTTATGTGTAAAATTGGTCAGACTAGTCTGGTTTGTTCTGGACAGTCTTCAGTGAGTTATGAATTATGGTTAGCATCCATAAAAATGTCAACAGTTCTAGCTTCAGCATAAACGTCTACCTCTCCTGTCTTTGTGAATAATAAGAAATGATCCACACAAGGACTCTCCTTATTGTGGAGGGGAGTGAAGACTGGGAGAGGTAGGTACGGAGTGCAGGATTTCACCAGAGAGCCTAGACAGGACAAGAGAGGGAGCTCCAATGGTGAAAAACAGGAATAGTCAGATCCTGTTTTGACTTCCGAACTCCTATCCAGTTCCTAAAAGTGGAGTCCATTAAAGAGGGAAAGTGCAAAATCTATGACAATGACTATTTCACCCAGGCCAATGTTAAGTCAGAGAGGCTCGGATCCATGCAATCAATGTGGCAAGAACAGACGGTAACTAATAGGGAAGGATTGTCTTTGTGGAAACAGCAGACTGGAGTGTTGACAGAACAGGGTTTGCACAACTTTATAAAGCTGGGTTGATCAAATTCAGTTTAGAAAAACAACAGGAAAAACCACCAACCCTACACTATGTTCATTAATTGAAAACTATTTGGGAATGTGTTAAGGAGGTTCTCTGATTATTTGATTTCCAATCATTTTAAATTACATTGTATGTAACTACATAGAGATATAGATCTTTCTGTCTATAGACTTGTGCGTTGATAGGCCTTTCTAGATGTGTATATTTCCACCCATCATGTATTCACTGCCAGGCACAGTGGAAAGCATTTAATCTTCCTGAAACACCGTGAATGCAACCACAGGTATTCCAGTGATGTACGTAAGGACCTTGGAACCAGAAATCATCTCCTGTAAGTGGACTAGTCAGGCCTTGACCTTGGGTCCTCTTGATCTCTCAGCCAGTATGTGTGACTACCCAACAATGCTGCCTCCCTTTTCCCCTTCTGTCTCTTTGTGTGTTTTGCAGGCACCGAGCTCCTCCTGTGGAATGTTCTGTGTACTAGCCTTAGCTACAGTAACAACCTCCAAAGAAACAGGTTTTTATTTCTCTCACGCAAGTCTGTGGTCAGCAATGGCTCTGCTCTGTGTTTCTCTTATTCCAAGACCCAGGCTCGAGAAGCCCCTGTCTGAGTCACGCTGTTTACACTGCAGTGAACAGAAGGCCGAAAGGAGGAGTCACGCCCTGGAATCGCATTTATAGTTTCAGCTTGGACCTGGGTATTTTATATCTGCTTATATCCCATGGGCCAAAGAAAGGCATGTGACCAAGCCAGACTGTGTGGCGGGAAGCCACAGATAACGTAGTGATGGATAATTCTCTTGGACCAAGAGTAAATAGTTGGGGAAACAAAACAAAACAAAACACCTACTACAGTGAGGTGAGGGTTAAGTTATGAAAGATAAACCTCCCTGTGACTTTGTGGTTGAGAAATGCCTGGAAAGACTGAAAGCTAACTCTTGCCCCTTTTCTTGCGCCCAGGGCTCCTGAAATTGAGGGGACACTGCTGAATATTCTAGAATATTCTAGTCAGTAGACTAGAATGAATGAAGCAGACAGTGTGGTGAAGGACAGACTGGCCAGCTAGACCTGGATGTAGAAGTAGCCAGGGCCGTTCCCCAACTGGACAGAGGGCATCTGGGCTCCCTCTGTGAGCTTAGAATTTCTGAACCAAACAGGGGAGCGAGCTGATGGCTAGGTGAGCACTAGAAGAGGGGAGAAGAGACTGAAACCCCTTCTGGAAGGAAGTGCAGGGAAGAAGAGGGAGAGAGAGCTGCTAGGATATGGTAGTAGCAGAGAGCTGTGTGCTCCACTCTCCAAGGGCACAGTACAAGCTCTGTCAGTTCTTGGCCACACACCGAACCCCAGGCTAGCAGCCAGAGAGGAGCAGTGCCCTTGAGGCCTGCCCTGTGCCTCTGGAAGTTCTGTTGTGTGCATCCCCTTCCCCATACTTTCCCATCACAAATGTTCCAGTTCCAGGCAGAATTCCCATCCCCTGCGATCCCAGCTTTCAAGCTTGAACCAGGAGGCAGGACACTCAGACATGATAGTTCTCTACCAGGCTCTTGCTGCTGGCAACTTGGGTATGTTAAGTGAGTTTTGGCTCCATCCCGTGAAAACAGTGCCGCAGTGCAGAGTCAGCCTCAGGACAGAGGACGGCTGTGGCTGCCAGGGTCCACACAGGAGGGTGCGGTGGTGACGCAGGATACGGGCTCCAGAGCTAGACTGCCTGGCTTCTCTTCTGGCTTCGTTGCCTCTGATTCGAGCAAGCTTGTCCACCTTCCTAAGTCTGTGTCTTCATCCATCAAAAGGAGATAATAACAGTCTAAAGAGTTGCCCTGAGGATTCAATGAGATAATCCACATAAGGCACTTAATAGAGTGCCGAGCACATGGCAAGCACTTAGGAAGTGATTATTATTCACATTATCATCACCACCATCACCATCACTATGGATAATGAGGATGGAGATAATTCTGTCAATACCGTGTGGCTGACGTTTCATGTCAGTGACGCTCAACAGCCTGCATGGTTAACAGTTACCGAGTGTCTTCTGGGTGCCAGGCAGGCTTCTGAGCTCTACTCAGACACATCTTTACAAGAACCAGGAAGAAGCAGGTAGGATCGTAGCCCCCCGTTTTACAGAGGAAGCAGCGTATGTTTGCAGGTAGTTAATAGATTGACAGAATGAGCAAGAAGGCCTTTCAGCCCAAGTCGGCTGACTCCAGAGCCCAGGCTCTTAACATTGCACGGCACGCTTTTTGGAATAACACTGTGGCTCATCTCAGTATTTCTCTGGGTTCAGGGTGAACTGGAGAGGTTGTAAATGTAGGCAGCCCCATCCTGCTTCATCCCTTGTGGCTAAGGAAAAGCCGGGCTGCTATTCGGAGGACGCCAGCCTGGAGTGTGCACATTGTGTGTAAATCTCCCAGTGAACAAATGGCCCAATTATAAAGGCTGGTTGCTGTGCAGGCTTGGAGCTTCCTGTCAAGCTGGACTGTGGGGCTCTTTGAGGGCCGGCGCTCTGCCTCTGCCAAAGGCCCCGCTCAGAGGTCAGATGGCGTTGGCAGTCTGTGCTGTGGTTGACTATGTCCACAGATAATGAGGGAATGTATGTCTTCAGAATTACAATGTTGTGTTTAGGGTTTAGACTGTGGAATAATGGGAGAGTTGGAAGGTTTTTATAATGATTAATTTTAGGCCTGTGGGAAAAAAAAACTGCACACTATAAAATCTCAGAGATTTTTCAACAACGTTTGCTTTTTGAATCACAGTGCAATATTTTCAGGGAATAGTCTGGATGTGGTACGTTTCAGAATTCCCAAACAGGGAACCAGTTATTGCATATGTTTAGAAGTAAGGATACTTCTGAGCAGCTGAAAGTGATTTAGTTAAAGTTGTGTGTTTATTCCCAACTTTTGCCCCATGAAAATGAGAAATTCCCTGAAATTCCCTTCTTTCCATCTTGAAATGTCCAACACATAATTGGTTGCCTAGAGTTCGTCTGTCGGAGTCGGTATGAAATGTATGTTTGGTGTTTAGCATGTGTCTGATAACTTTGATCATTTTAATAGGACATGCAGATGATCAGGGTAAACTATAATATTCTAGACATGCCTTCTGTCAGTTTCAGTAGCAGAACAACTCATTTCCCAGGCTGTGTGAAGGGACCGGTAGCTCTCTGGGGCCAGCTCCTCACCAGGGATCCAGGCTTCTGTTTTATCTTACACTTACCCAGGCTTAGTTAAAAATTAAGAACCAGGAAGAAGCAGGTAGGATCGTAGCCCCGTTTTACAGAGGAAGCAGCGTATGTTTGCAGGTAGTTAATAGATTGACAGAATGAGCAAGAAGGCCTTTCAGCCCAAGTCGGCTGACTCCAGAGCCCAGGCTCTTAACATTGCACGGCACGCTTTTTGGAATAACACTGTGGCTCATCTCAGTATTTCTCTGGGTTCAGGGTGAACTGGAGAGGTTGTAAATGTAGGCAGCCCCATCCTGCTTCATCCCTTGTGGCTAAGGAAAAGCCGGGCTGCTATTCGGAGGACGCCAGCCTGGAGTGTGCACATTGTGTGTAAATCTCCCAGTGAACAAATGGCCCAATTATAAAGGCTGGTTGCTGTGCAGGCTTGGAGCTTCCTGTCAAGCTGGACTGTGGGGCTCTTTGAGGGCCGGCGCTCTGCCTCTGCCAAAGGCCCGCTCAGAGGTCAGATGGCGTTGGCAGTCTGTGCTGTGGTTGACTATGTCCACAGATAATGAGGGAATGTATGTCTTCAGAATTACAATGTTGTGTTTAGGGTTTAGACTGTGGAATAATGGGAGAGTTGGAAGGTTTTTATAATGATTAATTTTAGGCCTGTGGGAAAAAAACTGCACACTATAAAATCTCAGAGATTTTTCAACAACGTTTGCTTTTTGAATCACAGTGCAATATTTTCAGGGAATAGTCTGGATGTGGTACGTTTCAGAATTCCCAAACAGGGAACCAGTTATTGCATATGTTTAGAAGTAAGGATACTTCTGAGCAGCTGAAAGTGATTTAGTTAAAGTTGTGTGTTTATTCCCAACTTTTGCCCCATGAAAATGAGAAATTCCCTGAAATTCCCTTCTTTCCATCTTGAAATGTCCAACACATAATTGGTTGCCTAGAGTTCGTCTGTCGGAGTCGGTATGAAATGTATGTTTGGTGTTTAGCATGTGTCTGATAACTTTGATCATTTTAATAGGACATGCAGATGATCAGGGTAAACTATAATATTCTAGACATGCCTTCTGTCAGTTTCAGTAGCAGAACAACTCATTTCCCAGGCTGTGTGAAGGGACCGGTAGCTCTCTGGGGCCAGCTCCCTCACCAGGGATCCAGGCTTCTGTATCTTACACTTCTGACATCTGCTCATGCATCCCCTGTGTCACTGAGGCAGAAAAAGAAAGAGCTAGAAGGTGTGTCTGGCTCTTAAATTCTCTAGTCCTGCATGCCGCATTTTCATTCAGAACCCACTGGCCAGGTCGGAGCTAGCCAAGTATCCGCAGGGGACTTGGAAATGCAGCATATCCACAAGTGGACGTTGCTGGAGCCGTGGGTGAGGCCTCTGTACAGTCTTCCCAGTCCTGCCTTCCAGCAAGGCTGTCGGGCAGGGCCAGCTCTCGCGGCAGTGACAGAGAGCACAAGGGAGGCGCAGCACGGGGAGGCACGAACGTCACCCAGCCAGGGCTTTGGGGGGCTCTCCCACCGCTCTGCCTGTGAATTTGAGGGCTCCTCGGCCTCTCCCATTCACTTCCTGCTGTTGAGGAGATGAGCACGTGTGGATGACCGTGGACATGGGGAACACTAGGAGAGTCACATGTTTCACCTGCTGTGCCTGGGGCCTTGACTTGGCAACATGAATCCTGTAGTTAGATCCATGTAGGTTCAAGTAGATAAACTTTCAGATGCCAAGCACTGAAATTATATTTATATTTAGACTTAAATACATATATATATTTAAGTAAGCAGTGGTTGCCTCAGTTTACTTGATCTCCTTGTCCACAGAAGCTCATGTTGTTAGTTCTGTGGGTTTTTTTTTTTTTATTATTATTTTTAATTTATCTTTTGGAGGGTGGGGGAGAGAGGGGAGCGGGCGGGCCACTTCTATTGGTCTTTCATTTATCTGTTTTCATCCATCTTTGTTCCTCGGCCCTTGTGGGCCTCCGATCGCAGTGGCCTCTGTTGTCGCAGAGTCCCGGCTCTGGGCGCATGTGCTCCAGAGCTCCGGCTCGGTAATTGGACACATCAGTCCAGCCACTCCGCGGCACGTGAGACCTTCCCAGGCCAGGGATCGAACCAGAGCCCCTTGCAGTGCAAGGCGGTGTCCTTACCCACTGGACCACCAGGGGAAGCCCAGTTCTGTGTTTTTTAATTGATCTGGAGTAATTATTACAATTAATCACTACCTACCTCCTGGTATACTTTGGGTGCCATATACATGTTAAATAAACTTAATTCTGTACCCACTTTTCATCATTTATTTACATGATGGTTATTTAATTTTATGTATTTTATGCTGTTTATTTTATGGTATTCCTCTTTTGTTTCTTTGTGTTTTATATTTTACTTATTTATTAAATATTCTATGTATTTTTTATATTTTATTTATTTTGTGGTACCTGTCTTTCATCTTTTATTTATTTTACAGTTGTTTCTTCATAGGCATTGTGATTAAACTAGAGAGGCTTTAAAGGCTTAAGATTTTCTTTCTTGGAAAGTTTACATGATAGCAAATGAATTGAGCAAATTATTTTGCCTGTTAATTAGATGACTTGGTAGTATGTGTGTACCTGCTTAAACAAACCCTCTATTCCTTAGAAGTACAAGAACTCAACAAACTTTCTTATTTTTTAAACATCACGCAGTACTAGAAAGAGATTTTCCTGTAAATCTATCTTACCCAAGGATATGGAAAAATCTCTTGAAAACAGTATTTCGTTGAGTACTGAGCTAATTGTCTTTGCCCAAAGATTTAATAGAATTTGGTCCGAGAAGTCAGGCAAGTGCTTTGTGAAGTCTAGATAAACTTTCAGATGCCAAGCACTGAAATTATATTTATATTTAGACTTAAATACATATATATATTTAAGTAAGCAGTGGTTGCCTCAGTTTACTTGATCTCCTTGTCCACAGAAGCTCATGTTGTTAGTTCTGTGGGTTTTTTTTTTTTTATTATTATTTTTAATTTATCTTTTGGAGGGTGGAGGGGGAGGGAGGGGGATGGGCAGGCCACTTCTATTGGCCTTTCAATTCTCCATTTTCATCCATCTTTGCTCTTTGGCCTGTGTGGGCCTCCCATCACGGTGGCCTCTGTTGTTGCAGAGCACCGGCTCTGGGCGCATGTGCTCCAGAGCTCCGGCTCGGTAGTTGGACACATGGGTCCAGCCGCTCCGCGGCACGTGAGACCTTCCCAGGCCAGGGATCGAACCAGCACCCCTTGCACTGCAAGGCGGTGTCCCTACCCACTGGACCACCAGGGGAAGCCCAGTTCTGTGTTTTTTAATTGATCTGGAGTAATTATTACAATTAATCACTACCTACCTCCTGGTATACTTTGGGTGCCATATACATGTTAAATAAACTTAATTCTGTACCCACTTTTCATCATTTATTTACATGATGGTTATTTAATTTTATGTATTTTATGCTGTTTATTTTATGGTATTCCTCTTTTGTTTCTTTGTGTTTTATATTTTACTTATTTATTAAATATTCTATGTATTTTTTATATTTTATTTATTTTGTGGTACCTGTCTTTCATCTTTTATTTATTTTACAGTTGTTTCTTCATAGGCATTGTGATTAAACTAGAGAGGCTTTAAAGGCTTAAGATTTTCTTTCTTGGAAAGTTTACATGATAGCAAATGAATTGAGCAAATTATTTTGCCTGTTAATTAGATGACTTGGTAGTATGTGTGTACCTGCTTAAACAAACCCTCTATTCCTTAGAAGTACAAGAACTCAACAAACTTTCTTATTTTTTAAACATCACGCAGTACTAGAAAGAGATTTTCCTGTAAATCTATCTTACCCAAGGATATGGAAAAATCTCTTGAAAACAGTATTTCGTTGAGTACTGAGCTAATTGTCTTTGCCCAAAGATTTAATAGAATTTGGTCCGAGAAGTCAGGCAAGTGCTTTGTGAAGTCTGTGGACCATGTCAGGTCTAGTTGTCTGTCTGCAACGTTTGCATCTCCTTTTTTTTTTTTTTTTTGCCTCTTTTGTTGGTCTTTCATTTATTTATTTTCATCCATCTTTGTTCTTTGGCCTATGCGGGCCTCCCATCGCAGTGGCCTCTCGTCACAGAGCACCAGCTCTGGGCACATGCGCTCCAGAGCATTGGCTCGTAATCGGACACACCAGTCCAGCCACTCTGCGGCATGTGAGATCTTCCTGTGCCAGGGATTGAACTGGTGCCCCCTGCACTGCAAGGCGGACTCTTTACCCACTGGACCACCAGGGAAGCCCCCTGCATCTCTCTTTTAAAAAATGAAAACTTCAAAAAAAGCCTACCCTTTATCATGTGTTGGCACGTTTACCTGGCCAGGATAGTGTTGCTTCAGAGTGTGAAGAGAGTTGTCAGAGACTAAGAGATCCATCAAGTGTTCTTTGAGAGTTATAACAGAAAATCGCAATTGCATCAATTTCATAGAAGTTACTGAAACAACATAATAACTTTCATTCTAGATTTTCCTATTTAGTAGGGTGCATGCCAACGGGAAAATGTCTTCAATCCAGGAGGCAAAGAAAATGCAGTTTATTTCTTGTTCTTTGTTTCTTGTTTTTGATGAGTCTCTTTTTTTAAGCTATATGAAGACAGAAAAAAATGACCACTGATTGACGGTAGAGTTCCAAAATGAAAAAGCAAATGAAACAGCTATTGTGATTAAACTAGAGAGGCTTTAAAGGCTTAAGATTTTCTTTCTTGGAAAGTTTACATGATAGCAAATGAATTGAGCAAATTATTTTGCCTGTTAATTAGATGACTTGGTAGTATGTGTGTACCTGCTTAAACAAACCCTCTATTCCTTAGAAGTACAAGAACTCAACAAACTTTCTTATTTTTTAAACATCACGCAGTACTAGAAAGAGATTTTCCTGTAAATCTATCTTACCCAAGGATATGGAAAAATCTCTTGAAAACAGTATTTCGTTGAGTACTGAGCTAATTGTCTTTGCCCAAAGATTTAATAGAATTTGGTCCGAGAAGTCAGGCAAGTGCTTTGTGAAGTCTGTGGACCATGTCAGGTCTAGTTGTCTGTCTGCAACGTTTGCATCTCCTTTTTTTTTTTTTTTTTGCCTCTTTTGTTGGTCTTTCATTTATTTATTTTCATCCATCTTTGTTCTTTGGCCTATGCGGGCCTCCCATCGCAGTGGCCTCTCGTCACAGAGCACCAGCTCTGGGCACATGCGCTCCAGAGCATTGGCTCGTAATCGGACACACCAGTCCAGCCACTCTGCGGCATGTGAGATCTTCCTGTGCCAGGGATTGAACTGGTGCCCCCTGCACTGCAAGGCGGACTCTTTACCCACTGGACCACCAGGGAAGCCCCCTGCATCTCTCTTTTAAAAAATGAAAACTTCAAAAAAAGCCTACCCTTTATCATGTGTTGGCACGTTTACCTGGCCAGGATAGTGTTGCTTCAGAGTGTGAAGAGAGTTGTCAGAGACTAAGAGATCCATCAAGTGTTCTTTGAGAGTTATAACAGAAAATCGCAATTGCATCAATTTCATAGAAGTTACTGAAACAACATAATAACTTTCATTCTAGATTTTCCTATTTAGTAGGGTGCATGCCAACGGGAAAATGTCTTCAATCCAGGAGGCAAAGAAAATGCAGTTTATTTCTTGTTCTTTGTTTCTTGTTTTTGATGAGTCTCTTTTTTTAAGCTATATGAAGACAGAAAAAAATGACCACTGACTGACGGTAGAGTTCCAAAATGAAAAAGCAAATGAAACAGCTAAAGCTTTGCCTTAAAGATCAAATAGTCGATTCTGCCTCTACCTTGTTCACAGAATTAAACACTTGTGTTATTCGATGATGTTGCCAGAGCTGGACTTCTCATTTTAATTTTAGGAAGATCAAAAAGATTTTATATGTAACTCTCTTCAAATGGAATATAGATGGATCTCTAAGTGCTTCTTTAATGTGGGAAGTTGTAATTCATTTCAAGATGGGCAGTTTATGATCAAATGTCAAATTTGAAGAAACTTATTAGAGTTACAAAGATTTACATGGAATATAAGTTACAAAGCACTTCTACACATACTGCTTTTTTAAAAAAAAATGTATGTCGGGCTTCCCCTGGTGGTCCAGTGGGTAAGGACACCACCTTGCAGTGCAAGGGGCGCCGGTTCGAGCCCTGACCTGGGAAGATCCCACGTGCCGTGGAGCGGCTGGACTGATGTGTCCAATCACCGAGCCAGAGCTCTGGAGCGCATGCGCCCAGAGCCGGTGCTCTGCGACGACAGACGCCACCGCGATGGGAGACCCACAGGAGCCAAAGAACAAAGACGGATGAAAATAGAGAAATGAAAGACCAATAGAAGTGGCCCGCCCATCCCCCTCCCTCCCCACCCCACCCCCCAGAAGATAAATAAATAAAATAAATGTAAAAAAAAAAAAAAAAAATCAAAAAAAAAAATGTATGTCATCTACTCATCTCCTTGTGTTTGTTGCAATACAGCCAAAGTAAATAAAACCTGAAAATTTCAGGCAATTAAAAAAAAAAAAGATGATTTTTTACATGGTTAATTCTTGGGTATCAAATAAACCTGAACTTCAGTCCAAGCCCCACCAATTCTCAGCTCAGTGAGACTTTGTTTTTTTATTCCTCTGTGTTCTAGTTTTCTCGTCTACAGACACCTTGGGGGCAGTCCCGTATGATTAGCAGGTAAACAGTCAGCTTGCAGGGCCCACGGCAGACGAGGGCTTGATCCTTCGGTCAGGAAGATCCCTTGGAGGAGCAAATGGCAGCCCACTCCAGTATTGTTCCCTGGAAGTCCCATGGACAGAGGAGCCTGGTGGGCTATAGTCTACAGCGTCGCAGAGTTGGACACAACTGAGCAGCACAGCAGAGTGTCCATGTCAGCAGTTGATTGAAATAGAACACATCCTGCATTTTGTATAGCTGCTCTCAGTATCAGCCTTTCTGTATTTGTATCTGCGTACATATTCCATTGTCACCCAGCAGAATGACATCTGATACTGTGTTAACCACACCTTTTGATGTTCTGTAGCATGGTACTTTGTATCCAGTAGACAGTCAGTAATTATTTGTTGATGTTCTGTCATAGAAATGTCTATTATTTTTGCCATCACTGACTCGAGGTGTCATTCTCTTGGACTGTGTTATTGTAGTTAATCTGATCAGTTTGTCCATCACAGTTGAATAACTGACCAGCACAGGGGAAAAAAAAGATCACCTATTCTCTGACTGTAGTGCCTTAGCTTTTTCCTAAAATGTGGGGAAGGATTTGGGGAAATTATGACCTCCAAAAGAGTCTTTCACGTGCCCAGCCTTGGTGGGCGAGGTGTCATTTGTGCCTTTAATTCCACGTTGCCCAGCATGGAGTTAAACCCCAAAGCACTTAGTAAATATTGGTGCACTGGCTCGTTGATGACTGACAGAGGAAACACATAGGACAATTGAGTTTTACTGTACAATATCACTGTCTCTAATCGTGTGAAAGGATTTCAGAGTCTGTTGAGTGAGGGGGGTTGAGTGTATCATCTCTGAGAGGACCCCTGAAATGACATAAAGTGGACAGATTATTCACTAAGTAGGACTCTGGCATGGAGAAGATAGTTTTGTTCCAAGACTTGCTGTAGTTATCAGACAGAGCCTTAAAAAGCCCTGAGGGGAATCTGGAGATGGGCAGCATGTTTTTCATTGTTGCATTGATTATGGGGGGAGGGGGCATTCTGCTGCTGGTGGTGACCAGGGGCCCAGCCTCGCATGTGCTGCAGTGTGTCAGAGACTCAAGCACAGAGACATCACGTGTCTCTCCTGTGATGCTACCAGAGGAGTGGGGAAGCCTGCTGAGTGTTGGGCGGAGCACAGGAGGGTCATATCCTCTTAGAGCTTGAGACTCAGGCAGGCATATGTGTCAGACACATACTATGTGTCGCACACTTTGGATGTATCAGTAAGTAGTCAGAGGTCATTACCCTCATGGAGTTGACATGCTAGAAACAGGCACTAAGCCTTAAGCATAATGAATGAGTAGAGTAGCTATTAGAGAGGGAGGTGATAAGTGGAATAGAGTAACACACAGGTTACAGGGAATGGGGACGGCTGGAGAAGCAGGTATATTACAGATTTAAAATAGAGGAGTCAGAGTAGCCAAGAATAAGTGAGTGAGATGTGGATACACTCACATTTATTCTGGATATGGAAGCATATTGTGGAATTAAATTGGACGTGGTCAAAGGACTCATGTTTTGGAAGACACTCAATTCTGTGATGGGATACTGGTATGAGTTTCCCTAGGTTAGCTGTTAAGGTGCCTCATGTTAAGCAAGAAAGCAGATGTAGGGGCATTACCACTCATGATGGAAGAATAGATGGGTGGGTGGGCGGGTGGAGGGGTTGGTGAAAAGACACAAAATGGCCATTTAAAACGAGTGTTATCATGTAAGACTCTTAAAGTTTCTTGTGTTCAGATGTAGTCACTCCATCAGTTCAGCCCACTCTGGTTGTGGGCTTTCTCAAAGCCTGCTCAGGGCAGAGGGGGCAGATGGTCCTCTGGGACCCACATCATGTCAGTGCCTTGACTTGGGCCACCTCTCCACCCAGGCACCCACGGGAGCCGTGAGTCATCTCTGGAATGAGACTCACCAGTGAAAGATGAGCTGAGGCATTCTTTCAAAGCCTGTTCCTTAACTTGTCTGTACCCCTGAGGCATAGCTTCACTCTTCTGCAAACCCAGTGAGTGGTAGACTCCAGGGAGGGACATTTTAGTTGCATTGATTATGGGAGGGGCATTCTGCTGCTGGTGGTGACCAGGGGCCCAGCCTCGCATGTGCTGCAGTGTGTCAGAGACTCAAGCACAGAGACATCACGTGTCTCTCCTGTGATGCTACCAGAGGAGTGGGGAAGCCTGCTGAGTGTTGGGCGGAGCACAGGAGGGTCATATCCTCTTAGAGCTTGAGACTCAGGCAGGCATATGTGTCAGACACATACTATGTGTCGCACACTTTGGATGTATCAGTAAGTAGTCAGAGGTCATTACCCTCATGGAGTTGACATGCTAGAAACAGGCACTAAGCCTTAAGCATAATGAATGAGTAGAGTAGCTATTAGAGAGGGAGGTGATAAGTGGAATAGAGTAACACACAGGTTACAGGGAATGGGGACGGCTGGAGAAGCAGGTATATTACAGATTTAAAATAGAGGAGTCAGAGTAGCCAAGAATAAGTGAGTGAGATGTGGATACACTCACATTTATTCTGGATATGGAAGCATATTGTGGAATTAAATTGGACGTGGTCAAAGGACTCATGTTTTGGAAGACACTCAATTCTGTGATGGGATACTGGTATGAGTTTCCCTAGGTTAGCTGTTAAGGTGCCTCATGTTAAGCAAGAAAGCAGATGTAGGGGCATTACCACTCATGATGGAAGAATAGATGGGTGGGTGGGCGGGTGGAGGGGTTGGTGAAAAGACACAAAATGGCCATTTAAAACGAGTGTTATCATGTAAGACTCTTAAAGTTTCTTGTGTTCAGATGTAGTCACTCCATCAGTTCAGCCCACTCTGGTTGTGGGCTTTCTCAAAGCCTGCTCAGGGCAGAGGGGGCAGATGGTCCTCTGGGACCCACATCATGTCAGTGCCTTGACTTGGGCCACCTCTCCACCCAGGCACCCACGGGAGCCGTGAGTCATCTCTGGAATGAGACTCACCAGTGAAAGATGAGCTGAGGCATTCTTTCAAAGCCTGTTCCTTAACTTGTCTGTACCCCTGAGGCATAGCTTCACTCTTCTGCAAACCCAGTGAGTTAGGCGAGTGAACCTGAGCATTTTTCTGAGTGTTCAATACTCCAGGCTGGAGAGTAGATTAATCATGGAGAAGTCTTCGTGGACAGACGTGGCCTGTGTTCCCTGGTTCTCTCCCTCTCTGGGGCCACAGAAGTGCAATAAAATGGCCAGAGTTGCCACAGGATTTATTTCTCCTCTGAACCACGGCAGAACTCGACTGTCCCCCTAGAAACCGAAGTTGTCTATGATAATAAATGAAAGTGCCATTAGCACCTGCTGAGGCCCAGAGGAGGCTGTTCTGCCAAAATAAACATCCATTTTTTTTTTTTTTTTTAAAAAAGCACATTCAAAAAGAAAACGACAGGATCTGAAATTAAAGATCAAACGAGTAGGGATGATCTTCATTGAAAATCCATCCAGAGAAGAAATATGAGCTAAAGCAAACAGGCAACAGTACAGCAGCATATTGGAAAAAAAAAAATCCAGCTCTCTGCCAGTCAGCAGGAAGGAATGCTCTCGTGTCGAGGGGCCGGTTGGGAGAAGGTGGGAGACTGCAACACTTCAGACAGCGCCCCACCAAACAAACACAACCTTCACTTCCTTTTACTGTACCTACGTAGAGCTGCCGATTTCAAAAGCTCTTTGAAAGTGCCTTGCAGAACTAGCTAGAAGAATCCTAATGGCAGAGTTTCCCAATAGAAGAAGTTTTCAAAGGCTTAGAGAAATGACCCTTACCCCAACAGCAACAAAAGTAGTCCACCACAACTGGGATGGGAAGAAGAATGGATGGAAGGAAGAACAAGAAAACAGTGGAAAACAAGGAGACTGGGTCAGAGAAAAGTTAGAAACTGGAAGATGCTGTCCTTAAAGTTTCTTGTGTTCAGATGTAGTCACTCAATCAGTTCAGCCCACTCTGGTTGTGGGCTTTCTCAAAGCCTGCTCAGGGCAGAGGGGGCAGATGGTCCTCTGGGACCCACATCATGTCAGTGCCTTGACTTGGGCCACCTCTCCACCCAGGCACCCACGGGAGCCGTGAGTCATCTCTGGAATGAGACTCACCAGTGAAAGATGAGCTGAGGCATTCTTTCAAAGCCTGTTCCTTAACTTGTCTGTACCCCTGAGGCATAGCTTCACTCTTCTGCAAACCCAGTGAGTTAGGCGAGTGAACCTGAGCATTTTTCTGAGTGTTCAATACTCCAGGCTGGAGAGTAGATTAATCATGGAGAAGTCTTCGTGGACAGACGTGGCCTGTGTTCCCTGGTTCTCTCCCTCTCTGGGGCCACAGAAGTGCAATAAAATGGCCAGAGTTGCCACAGGATTTATTTCTCCTCTGAACCACGGCAGAACTCGACTGTCCCCCTAGAAACCGAAGTTGTCTATGATAATAAATGAAAGTGCCATTAGCACCTGCTGAGGCCCAGAGGAGGCTGTTCTGCCAAAATAAACATCCATTTTTTTTTTTTTTTTTAAAAAAGCACATTCAAAAAGAAAACGACAGGATCTGAAATTAAAGATCAAACGAGTAGGGATGATCTTCATTGAAAATCCATCCAGAGAAGAAATATGAGCTAAAGCAAACAGGCAACAGTACAGCAGCATATTGGAAAAAAAAAAATCCAGCTCTCTGCCAGTCAGCAGGAAGGAATGCTCTCGTGTCGAGGGGCCGGTTGGGAGAAGGTGGGAGACTGCAACACTTCAGACAGCGCGCCCCACCAAACAAACACAACCTTCACTTCCTTTTACTGTACCTACGTAGAGCTGCCGATTTCAAAAGCTCTTTGAAAGTGCCTTGCAGAACTAGCTAGAAGAATCCTAATGGCAGAGTTTCCCAATAGAAGAAGTTTTCAAAGGCTTAGAGAAATGACCCTTACCCCAACAGCAACAAAAGTAGTCCACCACAACTGGGATGGGAAGAAGAATGGATGGAAGGAAGAACAAGAAAACAGTGGAAAACAAGGAGACTGGGTCAGAGAAAAGTTAGAAACTGGAAACTAGTGTTGGACATTTAAACCACTTTCAACATATTGCTAAAACACACTGGATCTTCGTTGTGTCAGTACACTTGTCGTTTCTCTTTATTAATAAAAGAAGGTGGACCCGTGTCTCCTTTTTGCAAGTTAGTACTTTCTTTAAACAAAAAATAGTATTGGAGTATAGTCAACGGGCAACGCGGTGTTAGTTTCAGGTGTAGAGCAAAATGAATCGGTTGTGCATATACATACATCCCCTCATTTTTGGATTCTTTTCCCTTGCAGAATACTGAGTGAAGTTCCCTGTGCTGTACAGTGGGTCTTTGTGGGTCATCTGTTTATAGTAGTGTGGATACGGCAATTCCAGTCTCCCAATTGACACTTCCCCTGCTGTTTCCCCTCTATAACCACGACTTTGTTTTCCACATCTGTGGCTCTTATTTCTGTTTTGTAGATAAGTTCATTTGCACCTGTTTTTTTTATATATATATTCCACAGAGAAGCAATGTCGAACAATATTTGTCCTCCTCTTTCTGACTGACTTCAGTTGGTATGACAGTCTCTAGGCCCATCCATGTTGCCACAGGTGACATTATTTCATCCTTTCAAGCTACTACTTTTGGATAATCAACTTTCACCTGAACCAAATACTGTTGCCACTGAAAGTGCACAAATAATGTAGTATAATGTGGAATTCCCCCAACTTGTGAATTTTGCTGCCTGGCTGTGTGAAAATCAGCAAAAGCTGTCATCAATTCAGGGACCTAGCTGCCTTCCCAGGATGCTCAGCCACATGGTCATGGCTGATACGTGTGGCGTGCTCGGAATGTGTCAGGTCTTGCTCTGGAGGCCTGCCTGGGTTGGCGCTGGACACAGCGGCCCCCAGGTTACCCAGCTCATGCATGTCCACCCCTGGTGTGAGGTCCCTGGCACCCCCACTGGTCAGTTTCAACACTCTGCCTCTCTTCTGTCCCTCCTCTTCCCTCCCTTTTTTTAACTGCCTCCTCCTTCTTTCTCTGACCTTCCGAACTTTTTTAAGGAAGAACAAGAAAACAGTGGAAAACAAGGAGACTGGGTCAGAGAAAAGTTAGAAACTGGAAACTAGTGTTGGACATTTAAACCACTTTCAACATATTGCTAAAACACACTGGATCTTCGTTGTGTCAGTACACTTGTCGTTTCTCTTTATTAATAAAAGAAGGTGGACCCGTGTCTCCTTTTTGCAAGTTAGTACTTTCTTTAAACAAAAAATAGTATTGGAGTATAGTCAACGGGCAACGCGGTGTTAGTTTCAGGTGTAGAGCAAAATGAATCGGTTGTGCATATACATACATCCCCTCATTTTTGGATTCTTTTCCCTTGCAGAATACTGAGTGAAGTTCCCTGTGCTGTACAGTGGGTCTTTGTGGGTCATCTGTTTATAGTAGTGTGGATACGGCAATTCCAGTCTCCCAATTGACACTTCCCCTGCTGTTTCCCCTCTATAACCACGACTTTGTTTTCCACATCTGTGGCTCTTATTTCTGTTTTGTAGATAAGTTCATTTGCACCTGTTTTTTTTATATATATATTCCACAGAGAAGCAATGTCGAACAATATTTGTCCTCCTCTTTCTGACTGACTTCAGTTGGTATGACAGTCTCTAGGCCCATCCATGTTGCCACAGGTGACATTATTTCATCCTTTCAAGCTACTACTTTTGGATAATCAACTTTCACCTGAACCAAATACTGTTGCCACTGAAAGTGCACAAATAATGTAGTATAATGTGGAATTCCCCCAACTTGTGAATTTTGCTGCCTGGCTGTGTGAAAATCAGCAAAAGCTGTCATCAATTCAGGGACCTAGCTGCCTTCCCAGGATGCTCAGCCACATGGTCATGGCTGATACGTGTGGCGTGCTCGGAATGTGTCAGGTCTTGCTCTGGAGGCCTGCCTGGGTTGGCGCTGGACACAGCGGCCCCCAGGTTACCCAGCTCATGCATGTCCACCCCTGGTGTGAGGTCCCTGGCACCCCCACTGGTCAGTTTCAACACTCTGCCTCTCTTCTGTCCCTCCTCTTCCCTCCCTTTTTATTTAACTGCCTCCCTCCTTCTTTCCCTCTGACCTTCCGAACTCTTCTGTAGCTGGAAAATTTCTGCTCATAAGGATTTCTAATTTTTTTTTAGATCTTTCTGAAGCATGGGATCCTATCTGTCTTAACACAACCAGTACCTTTTCTTTGCTTAGATGTACAGACCTCGTTTGGCTAAATATGATTTTCTCCTAAGAGAATTAATAAGGTCACATTTTTTTCTAGGCTGATTTGAAAATATTGATAACTAAGTCAATTACAACAGAACCTCTTCATGACTCAGATAAAATTTGTCTGTAGGCTTCATAGTCAATGAGGTCATTTATCTTTCAGTAAGAACGTGATGCCACCAGTGAACCCTATGAAACCTGCATAATTCTAGGAGTAGAAGCTTTTGGATAAAGAGAGTATGGGTACAGTTTTCACAATAAATATGTTTCTTTTGGATTAAGTCACTCACATCACAGTGTGAAAAGCCTGACCCTTAGTACTGGGAGCTGTGGCCAGACAGGCTGATGGCCGCTGCACTTACCCCCCAATACACACATACTTCCAGTGGAGGAGGAAGTGTGGATCCTAGGGGGACTCTGACTCCCCAAGACCTCCCGGACATGAGGGGCAGAGCTGAACTAACATCCAGTCTAGTTCCAGATTCTTTTCGTAGCTCCATCCTGGTTCAAAGCAGACCCTAGGATTTTTAGCAAATTAACAAGCAAAGTATATAAGCCATCTATAGAGCTATGGATAAATAAATCATGAAGTGCGCTTCCTATGGTCTGATTCTATTTCTGTATCAGCAGTAGCAACCAAAGCAAGTCACGTGACTATATACATAGATCTCTGCAAATATACAGAAAAATACGGGGAAGAATTTGAGGGGACGAAAACTAGGGCAGTATGGTGAAAGGGGGTCATAATCTTGTGCCTGTTTTCAACTTTTATGTTACAAATATGGGAATAAGTTAGTTTGCTTAAGTGAAAACATTTTTTTTATTATTTTAAGAAAAATAAAATGGTAAAGAATCACCAGTTAGAGTCCTAGAAAGCAATACACAACACAACCATATTATCTCATTTACAGTAACAGAGACTCACTTGCTAAGTTGAGGGGTTTCTGGGATGTAATTGGGTCTAAAACCAGGCAAGAAGCTAGAGACATGAGTTCAGTTTATGTTACAGAAAAGGATTGGCAAAGAACCTGGGTATAATGCTTCCCACAGTTAAATGTGACCAGGGCAGTCAGAATGACGCTTCCCAAGCCCTCCCAAACCCAGAGCCTGTCAGAAAGCCTGTCCACATTTTTTCTAGGCTGATTTGAAAATATTGATAACTAAGTCAATTACAACAGAACCTCTTCATGACTCAGATAAAATTTGTCTGTAGGCTTCATAGTCAATGAGGTCATTTATCTTTCAGTAAGAACGTGATGCCACCAGTGAACCCTATGAAACCTGCATAATTCTAGGAGTAGAAGCTTTTGGATAAAGAGAGTATGGGTACAGTTTTCACAATAAATATGTTTCTTTTGGATTAAGTCACTCACATCACAGTGTGAAAAGCCTGACCCTTAGTACTGGGAGCTGTGGCCAGACAGGCTGATGGCCGCTGCACTTACCCCCCAATACACACATACTTCCAGTGGAGGAGGAAGTGTGGATCCTAGGGGGACTCTGACTCCCCAAGACCTCCCGGACATGAGGGGCAGAGCTGAACTAACATCCAGTCTAGTTCCAGATTCTTTTCGTAGCTCCATCCTGGTTCAAAGCAGACCCTAGGATTTTTAGCAAATTAACAAGCAAAGTATATAAGCCATCTATAGAGCTATGGATAAATAAATCATGAAGTGCGCTTCCTATGGTCTGATTCTATTTCTGTATCAGCAGTAGCAACCAAAGCAAGTCACGTGACTATATACATAGATCTCTGCAAATATACAGAAAAATACGGGGAAGAATTTGAGGGGACGAAAACTAGGGCAGTATGGTGAAAGGGGGTCATAATCTTGTGCCTGTTTTCAACTTTTATGTTACAAATATGGGAATAAGTTAGTTTGCTTAAGTGAAAACATTTTTTTTATTATTTTAAGAAAAATAAAATGGTAAAGAATCACCAGTTAGAGTCCTAGAAAGCAATACACAACACAACCATATTATCTCATTTACAGTAACAGAGACTCACTTGCTAAGTTGAGGGGTTTCTGGGATGTAATTGGGTCTAAAACCAGGCAAGAAGCTAGAGACATGAGTTCAGTTTATGTTACAGAAAAGGATTGGCAAAGAACCTGGGTATAATGCTTCCCACAGTTAAATGTGACCAGGGCAGTCAGAATGACGCTTCCCAAGCCCTCCCAAACCCAGAGCCTGTCAGTTAATAATGGCTCCTTTGCTGTAACCAAGTAGGCCATATTGTTAACAGACGTTGTATCTGATAGAAGATCTATGTTTAAACTCTGAGATGCCATGGGAAAAAAAAAAACACGGCATATGGAACTGTTTCTACACCACGTCAAGTCAAGAGAGACAATATTTTTAAAATAACCAGGAGAATTCTTTGTATCTCTGTCTCCTCTGCATCGCCGTTTCTCTGGGTTCTGACGAAAAAGAATTGTGGGAAAAAATGAGACATTGGGGGATGTTCTCAGATGCATGCTGATGAGGTCTCTGCCTTCTCTCATGGGAGGCTGGCTGGGGAGAAGAACATTCCAGGTGACCAGCTCTGTTTCAGGAGGTGGTGGCCGAGCAGAAGTGACCTCACCCCGTGCTTCCTGTGTCCTCTGAAGCCTTCCCCAGAAGGTGGCCTGCTCTTCAGGGACGAACCCATGAAACCAGCACCAAGTTACGTCTGTGGTGCTCACATAGGCAGATTCGCTTGCTTTAATCCAAGCAAAGTTTACTTCTCATAAAGGTCTACCAGGCTGAGCTAGAGACCAGATGGGAAGCACATTGCCCTCCTATCACTCCACCCCCTCCACTGAAGAAAAAACAACTCTTATTTTGGAGATCAAAAAGAAGGTTTTAGTGAGATAAAGTTTCTTCCTCTTGGGCTATTATTTTGTTTTTGTTCAGTGGTTCAGTTGTGTCCAACTCTTTGTGACCCTGTGGACGGCAGCACACCAGGTTTTGCTGTCCTTCACCATCTCCCAGAGTTTCCTCAAACTCACGTCCATTGAGTCAGTGATGCCATCCAACCGTCTCATCCTCTTTCACCCTCTTCTCCTGAATTCAGTCTTTACCACCATCAGAGTCTTTTCAAGTGAGTTGCCTCTTCACATCAGGGGACCAAAGTATTCTTGCTAAGTTGAGGGGTTTCTGGGATGTAATTGGGTCTAAAACCAGGCAAGAAGCTAGAGACATGAGTTCAGTTTATGTTACAGAAAAGGATTGGCAAAGAACCTGGGTATAATGCTTCCCACAGTTAAATGTGACCAGGGCAGTCAGAATGACGCTTCCCAAGCCCTCCCAAACCCAGAGCCTGTCAGTTAATAATGGCTCCTTTGCTGTAACCAAGTAGGCCATATTGTTAACAGACGTTGTATCTGATAGAAGATCTATGTTTAAACTCTGAGATGCCATGGGAAAAAAAAAAACACGGCATATGGAACTGTTTCTACACCACGTCAAGTCAAGAGAGACAATATTTTTAAAATAACCAGGAGAATTCTTTGTATCTCTGTCTCCTCTGCATCGCGTTTCTCTGGGTTCTGACGAAAAAGAATTGTGGGAAAAAATGAGACATTGGGGGATGTTCTCAGATGCATGCTGATGAGGTCTCTGCCTTCTCTCATGGGAGGCTGGCTGGGGAGAAGAACATTCCAGGTGACCAGCTCTGTTTCAGGAGGTGGTGGCCGAGCAGAAGTGACCTCACCCCGTGCTTCCTGTGTCCTCTGAAGCCTTCCCCAGAAGGTGGCCTGCTCTTCAGGGACGAACCCATGAAACCAGCACCAAGTTACGTCTGTGGTGCTCACATAGGCAGATTCGCTTGCTTTAATCCAAGCAAAGTTTACTTCTCATAAAGGTCTACCAGGCTGAGCTAGAGACCAGATGGGAAGCACATTGCCCTCCTATCACTCCACCCCCTCCACTGAAGAAAAAACAACTCTTATTTTGGAGATCAAAAAGAAGGTTTTAGTGAGATAAAGTTTCTTCCTCTTGGGCTATTATTTTGTTTTTGTTCAGTGGTTCAGTTGTGTCCAACTCTTTGTGACCCTGTGGACGGCAGCACACCAGGTTTTGCTGTCCTTCACCATCTCCCAGAGTTTCCTCAAACTCACGTCCATTGAGTCAGTGATGCCATCCAACCGTCTCATCCTCTTTCACCCTCTTCTCCTGAATTCAGTCTTTACCACCATCAGAGTCTTTTCAAGTGAGTTGCCTCTTCACATCAGGGGACCAAAGTATTGGAGCTTCAGCTTCAGCAGCTGCCCTTCCAGTGAAGATTCAGGGTTGATTTCCTTTAGGATTGACTAGTTTGATCTCCTTAGTGTCCAAGGGATAGAAAGCATCAATTCTTTGGTGCTCAGCCTTCCTATGGAATATTGTTTAGCTACATGTTACTGTGAATGACTCATAGTGTCAGGGGAACAAAATGTCACTCTTTCTTTTGAATCTTGTAAAGGATGCTAATATTTAATGGCAACTAGCCATTATGATGGAGATTCCTTCAGCATCAGAGGGGGCCAGTGAATTAACCCCACTTAGGAACAGGCAGCTTCATGTATTTATGTTCTTAAACCTTGCATGTGCTGTGTTCTCAGGGAGGCTGTACTCGTGGAATTGCATGTCTGCAGCCACCATGTGTTGGGGGCGTGGGATGCAGGTGAGCTGGTCCATGGTGAATGCTCTTTGTACTTAAAGCAGGGCAAAGTAGGGGAGATTGTTACTTGGCTTTGAAGTTTTCTTCTCTTTTTTTGGAGTGGATCAGAGGTTTTTCTTCTTTTCAGAATTCATATAAACTCTTAATACAGGGTCTTCCTCATGGTGTCTCCTCAGCTCTCTGCACCAACTCAAAATCCTATGGGGCTTGGGGGTGGTGTCCAGACTTCCACTGGTAGAGTTTCTCCCCTTCCTTCCCATGTCCTTTTTGGAATCTCCGGAAAGCTCTGAGCCTAAGGCTCCCGTACTGCCTCTCTGGAGTGCTCTGCATCCTCTGATTTTGCTAGTAAAACAAGGACTGTTAGATTTCTTCTTCTTTTCTTTCTTTTTTTTTTTTTTTTTTTGATTGAAGAGACAGAAGTCTGGAGAGAAAAATTGTTGTGAATAAAATCAATGAAGCTGGCATCCCAAGTTACTTTGAGAGCCATTGTGAGTGTGAACACGGCACCTTCCAAAAGCTGGAGGATGGTTTCTGGGTCCCCTTGTGTCATGACCCCAGAGTTTGTCTGTCTTCTGGAACCTAATGCCATGGTAGCCACTGTACAGAAGGTCAAGTGGCTCTTCTCGAGCCAAGCTTAGAGACTGGTCCCCCACCCGCTTGGCAGGCAGTGTAGCAAGACCAGAGACCACAGTCTACAGGCCGGGTTCTGTGGCCAGCCCACCCTCTTCAGACCCCTTGCAGGACCCCCTTTGGGGACCTATTTTGCACAACGGAAAACTTGGAAAATAGGTACACTGCCATTCCTCACAAACATATGAGTTAAATTCAAACCTTACAGGCTTAAGGCAACTAGTTTTCATAAAACAGAGGATCTCATAGATGGTAATTTAGACAGTTAATGCAGAAACACCATCTGCTAAACCTCCGATCTGCGAAGATTCTGGGGTCTGTGGGGAGAGCAGAGGGGGTGCTCCCCCTTTTAGCTGGCTGGGAAACTTTGCATGTGCTGTGTTCTCAGGAGGCTGTACTGTGGAATTGCATGTCTGCAGCCACCATGTGTTGGGGGCGTGGGATGCAGGTGAGCTGGTCCATGGTGAATGCTCTTTGTACTTAAAGCAGGGCAAAGTAGGGGAGATTGTTACTTGGCTTTGAAGTTTTCTTCTCTTTTTTTGGAGTGGATCAGAGGTTTTTCTTCTTTTCAGAATTCATATAAACTCTTAATACAGGGTCTTCCTCATGGTGTCTCCTCAGCTCTCTGCACCAACTCAAAATCCTATGGGGCTTGGGGGTGGTGTCCAGACTTCCACTGGTAGAGTTTCTCCCCTTCCTTCCCATGTCCTTTTTGGAATCTCCGGAAAGCTCTGAGCCTAAGGCTCCCGTACTGCCTCTCTGGAGTGCTCTGCATCCTCTGATTTTGCTAGTAAAACAAGGACTGTTAGATTTCTTCTTCTTTTCTTTCTTTTTTTTTTTTTTTTTTTGATTGAAGAGACAGAAGTCTGGAGAGAAAAATTGTTGTGAATAAAATCAATGAAGCTGGCATCCCAAGTTACTTTGAGAGCCATTGTGAGTGTGAACACGGCACCTTCCAAAAGCTGGAGGATGGTTTCTGGGTCCCCTTGTGTCATGACCCCAGAGTTTGTCTGTCTTCTGGAACCTAATGCCATGGTAGCCACTGTACAGAAGGTCAAGTGGCTCTTCTCGAGCCAAGCTTAGAGACTGGTCCCCCACCCGCTTGGCAGGCAGTGTAGCAAGACCAGAGACCACAGTCTACAGGCCGGGTTCTGTGGCCAGCCCACCCTCTTCAGACCCCTTGCAGGACCCCTTGGGTACCTATTTTGCACAACGGAAAACTTGGAAAATAGGTACACTGCCATTCCTCACAAACATATGAGTTAAATTCAAACCTTACAGGCTTAAGGCAACTAGTTTTCATAAAACAGAGGATCTCATAGATGGTAATTTAGACAGTTAATGCAGAAACACCATCTGCTAAACCTCCGATCTGCGAAGATTCTGGGGTCTGTGGGGAGAGCAGGCAGCGTGTGGAGCTGACTCCATCTGCTTCAGCTGGGTTCCTGGGAATCTTTCTCCGTGAAAGATAGGTGATGGGGGTCACTCTGGTCCACTTCCTGTAAGTCCATACCCAGCCTTTTCAAGAGACCCTCGGTCCCACTTTGTTTCCTCACTCAAATCCCTATCATCGAATTTGGGAGGGATGGTGGTTCTGGTGGTGCTGGTTTTCTACCAGTTCTCGGAGCATTTGTTTAGCAAACATTTCTGGAGCACAAACCTGTTACTAATCCTTGAAGGGGCATAACTGTGCACATCGGGTAACCTGCTTTTAAGACAGGAATACAGTTCAGGAGAGGGACAAGGCTGCCTGTTGGCAAGGGCATGATGGCCCTTGGAACTTTGGGGAAGACAGTCTTCTTATCCTATGTGTTTGTCTAGTACTTAGTTATCTCTGCCCCTCTCTTCTGGGGCTTCCCATATGGCGTTAGTGGGAAAGAACCCACCTGCCAATACAGGAAGCTTAAGAGATGCAGGTTCGATCCCTGGGTCAGGAGGATGGAGAAGGGCATGGCAACCCACTCTTGCCTGGAGAATCCCCATGGACAGAGGAGGCTAAAGGGTCACGAAGAGTCGGACACAACTGAAGCGACTTAGCACATATGCATGCCTACCTTGTAGATCAATCAGTGTTCTACTTTCTAGCTCTTATTGCTTCCTGAAAAAAAGATACACATTTAGATCACTCGAGTGGCTTTTCTTGTTCCCACTGGTAATAACAGGTGAGGCTGACACCAGAATTCTCGGTCAAACTCCGCCCAGAACCTCAGAGCATCATGTGGACTGGCCCTCCTTCCTTTCTAGATCACACCAAGGAAGTCTCCCACAGACTTACAAACCCAAGTCCATTGTGACTGCTGTTGTCCTTGTTGTTGTTGACATTTTAAATGAACACAAACATATGAGTTAAATTCAAACCTTACAGGCTTAAGGCAACTAGAAACGGGATCTCATAGATGGTAATTTAGACAGTTAATGCAGAAACACCATCTGCTAAACCTCCGATCTGCGAAGATTCTGGGGTCTGTGGGGAGAGCAGGCAGCGTGTGGAGCTGACTCCATCTGCTTCAGCTGGGTTCCTGGGAATCTTTCTCCGTGAAAGATAGGTGATGGGGGTCACTCTGGTCCACTTCCTGTAAGTCCATACCCAGCCTTTTCAAGAGACCCTCGGTCCCACTTTGTTTCCTCACTCAAATCCCTATCATCGAATTTGGGAGGGATGGTGGTTCTGGTGGTGCTGGTTTTCTACCAGTTCTCGGAGCATTTGTTTAGCAAACATTTCTGGAGCACAAACCTGTTACTAATCCTTGAAGGGGCATAACTGTGCACATCGGGTAACCTGCTTTTAAGACAGGAATACAGTTCAGGAGAGGGACAAGGCTGCCTGTTGGCAAGGGCATGATGGCCCTTGGAACTTTGGGGAAGACAGTCTTCTTATCCTATGTGTTTGTCTAGTACTTAGTTATCTCTGCCCCTCTCTTCTGGGGCTTCCCATATGGCGTTAGTGGGAAAGAACCCACCTGCCAATACAGGAAGCTTAAGAGATGCAGGTTCGATCCCTGGGTCAGGAGGATGGAGAAGGGCATGGCAACCCACTCTTGCCTGGAGAATCCCCATGGACAGAGGAGGCTAAAGGGTCACGAAGAGTCGGACACAACTGAAGCGACTTAGCACATATGCATGCCTACCTTGTAGATCAATCAGTGTTCTACTTTCTAGCTCTTATTGCTTCCTGAAAAAAAAAAGATACACATTTAGATCACTCGAGTGGCTTTTCTTGTTCCCACTGGTAATAACAGGTGAGGCTGACACCAGAATTCTCGGTCAAACTCCGCCCAGAACCTCAGAGCATCATGTGGACTGGCCCTCCTTCCTTTCTAGATCACACCAAGGAAGTCTCCCACAGACTTACAAACCCAAGTCCATTGTGACTGCTGTTGTCCTTGTTGTTGTTGACATTTTAAATGAACACAAAAGGGCTACATTGGATAAGCAGCAGCCCTATTGAAGACAACATTATGATAGCAGTTGAGTGTTAACTGTGTGCGTATGGCGTTCACATCTTTTTTTTTTTTTAAATAATTTTGGCTTCTTTTATTGGTCTTTCATTTATTTATTGTCATCCATCTTTATTCTTTGGCCTGGGTGGGCCTCCCATTGCAGTGGACTCTCTCGTTGCAGAGCAACGGCTCTGGGCGCATGCCCTCTAGAGCACTGGCTCCTAATTGGACACACCGGTCCAGCCACTCTGCGGCACGTGGCATCTTCCCGTGCCAGAGATCGGACCAGCACCCCTTGCACTACAGGGTCGACACTACCCACTGGACCACCAGGGAAGCCTGGCATTCTCATCTTTATGCTCCCGATTTCATGTCTTCATCCCGCAAGCCTGGGACCGTGGCCTTGCGGGGAGGAACCTGAGGCAGAGGGGACACCAGCTGACTTGCAGCCAAGTCTGTGTGGTCAGTCTCCATGAGACAAGGCCTCCCAGGGACAGGACCCACATGAGGACTGGGCAGGCCCTCACTGTTTTTCGTTCAGCAAGGCCTGCTCAACAGGCAGGCAGGTTCTCCTTCCTGAGGACAGCTAGAATGGTGGACTGTGTTCTGTTCTGAGCCGGTGTCACACTTTTTCCTGGAGTCGACTCATCTCACTCTTTCTGCTCGACCCGGATCAGGGCTTCTGTGAGGCTGTGTTCCTGCTCTCCCCACAACGTCTGGCCACAGCTCCAGTCAGAGTTTAACAAACCAACAGGACCTTCTCCCCATGCAGTCCGCCAAGCGTGGGGCAGACCTGAACATATTCGGAATGGGCTCTCTCCCAGTTTTCACTGTGCCCAGCTTCTCTGAAGTCAGCTAAGCAGAGCGATCCAAGGGGGGAACTCAGCACAGGGTCCCCGCCTGGGGCCTGGGCAGCTCACAGCCTCCGTTTGTATTAGCACTCCTGCTGTTGGCTTAGGAGCGGCAACTTGTGTCCTTGTAGGCTGTCAGGATCTTACTGGCGTTTTCATATGTTTTCCCCCACCGCCCTGGTAACCTCTGTGAGACCTGGATGCTAAGCAGAGTGTCACCAAGAGGGGCTAGAGAGATAAAGGCGATTTCCAGTGACGAGAACCCAGGAGTTAACAGACTCCACCCTGGAAGCTCCATGAGGGAGGGATTCCCAAGCTCTCAGCACAAGTCTGGGGCTCAATACAAACTTAATGGATGGGGTAAGGAAAAGAGGATTCTTTTTGGAGGCAAGGTAGCCTCAAGAAGAAACAGAACCTGCCTGGAGACAGCAGTGGGGGACTACTTGGCCTCCCCTTCTCCATTTTCCAGGCGTCTGAAAATATGACTTGGAATTATATTTCATATGAGTTGTCACACCGTTTCTGTGTGTTTTATCATCAGCCTAAATACAGATATTCAGAAAAGATGACAAAAAATTAGCTCTCTCCTGACATGTCTTCATTTCGTGATGTGCAGGTGACCAGTGGGAAGGTCCTCTCTGGACCTCAGAGCCTGTCTCTCCCTCACCTCAGACCACGCCTGTACACACTCTTGACGTTTGGGCCAATGCCAAGCTGTTGGTCGTCATTTATTTCTTATGGATGTTGGGAAGTTTCTGACACACGTAGCAGATGCAGAGTGTTCTCCTACGAGCCTGACTTTGTTCTGTCTCAGCTTCACTCAGAAGCTGTGAATTCTTCCTTGAAATATCAGCAGAACGTCCTTCTTTTGTTCAAACTCTCCCTGAGTAATTTTCCAAGGATAGCAGATTTCCCTTCCCTGAATAGTTCTCTGTGAGGCTGTGTTCCTGCTCTCCCCACAACGTCTGGCCACAGCTCAGGAGGACCTTCTCCCCATGCAGCCCCGCTGGGCAGACCTGAACATATTCGGAATGGGCTCTCTCCCAGTTTTCACTGTGCCCAGCTTCTCTGAAGTCAGCTAAGCAGAGCGATCCAAGGGGGGAACTCAGCACAGGGTCCCCGCCTGGGGCCTGGGCAGCTCACAGCCTCCGTTTGTATTAGCACTCCTGCTGTTGGCTTAGGAGCGGCAACTTGTGTCCTTGTAGGCTGTCAGGATCTTACTGGCGTTTTCATATGTTTTCCCCCACCGCCCTGGTAACCTCTGTGAGACCTGGATGCTAAGCAGAGTGTCACCAAGAGGGGCTAGAGAGATAAAGGCGATTTCCAGTGACGAGAACCCAGGAGTTAACAGACTCCACCCTGGAAGCTCCATGAGGGAGGGATTCCCAAGCTCTCAGCACAAGTCTGGGGCTCAATACAAACTTAATGGATGGGGTAAGGAAAAGAGGATTCTTTTTGGAGGCAAGGTAGCCTCAAGAAGAAACAGAACCTGCCTGGAGACAGCAGTGGGGGACTACTTGGCCTCCCCTTCTCCATTTTCCAGGCGTCTGAAAATATGACTTGGAATTATATTTCATATGAGTTGTCACACCGTTTCTGTGTGTTTTATCATCAGCCTAAATACAGATATTCAGAAAAGATGACAAAAAATTAGCTCTCTCCTGACATGTCTTCATTTCGTGATGTGCAGGTGACCAGTGGGAAGGTCCTCTCTGGACCTCAGAGCCTGTCTCTCCCTCACCTCAGACCACGCCTGTACACACTCTTGACGTTTGGGCCAATGCCAAGCTGTTGGTCGTCATTTATTTCTTATGGATGTTGGGAAGTTTCTGACACACGTAGCAGATGCAGAGTGTTCTCCTACGAGCCTGACTTTGTTCTGTCTCAGCTTCACTCAGAAGCTGTGAATTCTTCCTTGAAATATCAGCAGAACGTCCTTCTTTTGTTCAAACTCTCCCTGAGTAATTTTCCAAGGATAGCAGATTTCCCTTCCCTGAATAGTTCTCTGTGTTCAGTAGGGTGTGGGTATTTGTGTGGAGGGTGTTTATATGGAGGGCGTTGTATGGGAGATGTGTACATACAGGCAGGTGTATATATATATATATATATATATATATATACATTGTGAAATATTTCGCGTCAGTTTCCTAACCCCTAGCATTCAACAATTTCACTCTCATCATGAAACCACAGGGGAATGTATTATGTCTGGTACCTCGCCCTCTGCATGGCTCAACCGCATGCCATCCAAGAGTGACTTCCACGTCTGGTTGTTGAGTGGCGTGTGTCCCAGGTTCCTCTCCAAGAGGTAGAATGCCCTCAGTATGAGTCATATATGAGTCCCCATGCTTCCGTGTTTCCATTTTTGTGGAGAAGACAGGCTTTTCCCCTCTCCTCACAGAAAATAAGATATATATATATATATAATATGTATCTTACTATGATACATATCATATATAATTTTTACCATATCTCCCTATTTATTCTTTTTTTTTTTTTTAATGTTGGCCTCTTTTATTGGTCTTCTGTTCACTTATTTTCATCCATCTTTATTCTTTGGCCTGTGTGGGCCTCCCATTGCAGTGGCCTCTCTTGTGGGGGAGCACTGGCTCTCGGTGCATGTGCTCCAGAGCGCTGGCTCATAATTGGAGACACCAGTCCAGCCACTCTGTGGCACGTGGGATCTTCCCAGGCCAGGGATTGAACTGGTGCCCTCTGCACTGCAAGGCAGACTCTTTACCCACTGGACCACCAGGGAAGCCTTCTCCCTGTTTATTCTTAATTCCATGAGCTCTCAAGTCAACTTTGAGTTCTGAAGAGTGCCTTCGGATCCTTGCTCTTTCCTCCCTCAAAAATACACAGATTTGGATCCTGCTTTTGTTACGAAGGAGGGTCCCAAGAATTGCTTTTCTCTTCACACGCTGTACTCTCCAGGAGCGTGACGACCCACCTTCTCAAGGTGACAGAGCAGCATGTGAGGGCGAGTCTCCACGCGAACCTGATTGAGAGCTAGGAGCAACACTTCCCCTAGGTGTAAATACGCAGGCAGCCTGGCGGGCCTGAGACTCAGAGCCACATGGAAGTGTTAAAATAAAAGAAGGTCGACAGTGCCACTTCATCCTAGAAAGGCAATGCTTTCGATGTTATGAAATGCTGATAAGCCTAGGGAGCGAGGTGCTTGAAGACAGTTACCAACTCATCATTTCATTAATGAAATAATATTAATTATAATTACTAATTAAAATGCAGGATTATGCTGTTGGTTTGGAGCATTAACAGGAGTAACGACATTACCATGTTTAATGGAATTCTAGGAACGAAAATTGTAACAAGTCATAGAAAAAGATAGTGGGGCCTGCAAGTGTGATTAAGAGTTATTGTGAAACCCAGGGGCATGGAATTTTCCCTGCTGGTGAACTTAACTTAAGTAAGTTTAATGCAGTGTAATTTAATTACTGAGCCTAGTTTTCTTCTCAGTGGGAAGAGATACCAGGTTTATGGTTTAAAGAACAAAAGGAAGAATGTAAATAGCTATGGGTAATGATTGGCTACTAGCAGGAAAAAATCAAAGAGCATTTAGCTGTCTTTTTTGCATAATATTGGAGGGTGGATGCATCCTGGCTGCATTGTAAATTTTATTTAATTAATGTTTGGAGGATTAACAACAAAGTAGCTACTGCAGAATGGGAATGGTGGGGCTCCCAAGTGTGTCAGGATAGTGGATTTCCATAGGAAGGACGTCTCTGCTGAATAATTAATGCACGGGACTTCTTATAAATGTCAAATTCCCACAGGAAGCAGGAGCTTGACCCTCAGTAATAAACCACTTAGGATTCATTAAATATGAGCATCATGCTTAAACTGTTTGCCATAGCGTGTGAGCTCATCCATAATGCAAGATGTCCGCCTAAGCTTCTGGGGAAAGCGCCAGCAGCTGGCTTCTGGGTGCCGGGGATTACCCTGATGTGTCTGCTGCTTTCTGCCTGGCTCAGCTCTGGTTCTTCCAGGAAGACCTCTCAGTTTCCCTTAGCCGTTAGAAGGCAAGGTCAGTCCACCGTCGAGCGAGACGGCTCATGTTTGACCCTTCCCTCGTCACTGTCAGGAGGGCTCAGACCCTCTGCACACCTTCTGTGTCAGGAGTGCTCAGTTTCCGCACTGTTGGCCCTTAAGGCCGGATCAGCATTGTTGTCAGGGTTTATCCTGCACGTTTTGGATGTTTAGGCATCCATAAAATTTTCAGTGTAAAATGCGATGTTATGAAATGCTGATAAGCCTAGGGAGCGAGGTGCTTGAAGACAGTTACCAACTCATCATTTCATTAATGAAATAATATTAATTATAATTACTAATTAAAATGCAGGATTATGCTGTTGGTTTGGAGCATTAACAGGAGTAACGACATTACCATGTTTAATGGAATTCTAGGAACGAAAATTGTAACAAGTCATAGAAAAAGATAGTGGGGCCTGCAAGTGTGATTAAGAGTTATTGTGAAACCCAGGGGCATGGAATTTTCCCTGCTGGTGAACTTAACTTAAGTAAGTTTAATGCAGTGTAATTTAATTACTGAGCCTAGTTTTCTTCTCAGTGGGAAGAGATACCAGGTTTATGGTTTAAAGAACAAAAGGAAGAATGTAAATAGCTATGGGTAATGATTGGCTACTAGCAGGAAAAAATCAAAGAGCATTTAGCTGTCTTTTTTGCATAATATTGGAGGGTGGATGCATCCTGGCTGCATTGTAAATTTTATTTAATTAATGTTTGGAGGATTAACAACAAAGTAGCTACTGCAGAATGGGAATGGTGGGGCTCCCAAGTGTGTCAGGATAGTGGATTTCCATAGGAAGGACGTCTCTGCTGAATAATTAATGCACGGGACTTCTTATAAATGTCAAATTCCCACAGGAAGCAGGAGCTTGACCCTCAGTAATAAACCACTTAGGATTCATTAAATATGAGCATCATGCTTAAACTGTTTGCCATAGCGTGTGAGCTCATCCATAATGCAAGATGTCCGCCTAAGCTTCTGGGGAAAGCGCCAGCAGCTGGCTTCTGGGTGCCGGGGATTACCCTGATGTGTCTGCTGCTTTCTGCCTGGCTCAGCTCTGGTTCTTCCAGGAAGACCTCTCAGTTTCCCTTAGCCGTTAGAAGGCAAGGTCAGTCCACCGTCGAGCGAGACGGCTCATGTTTGACCCTTCCCTCGTCACTGTCAGGAGGGCTCAGACCCTCTGCACACCTTCTGTGTCAGGAGTGCTCAGTTTCCGCACTGTTGGCCCTTAAGGCCGGATCAGCATTGTTGTCAGGGTTTGTCCTGCACGTTTTTGGATGTTTAGCAGCATGCCGGGTCGCCACCTGCTCAATGCCAATAGGAACTCTCACCAAACCCCCAGAGTTGTGATGATCACAAATCTATCCACACATTGCCGGATGTCCCCTGAGGGCAGAATTACTCCTGGCTGAGGTCCACGGTTTATGGAGTGTACTTACTTGTATCCTGTAATTGGGATCAGTCGGGGAGAGACAAGGCTCCCCACTGAATGGACCCTGGAGGCTGTGGAAACCCGTCGCCTGGTCCCCTCACATCGCAGCCATCTGCATGACAAATGTGTCTCTGCTCTTAAGTAACATCGGCCGCCCCTTAGGGGTCCAAATGTGGCAACCACAGCTGTGAGGCTTGTGCCGCCATAATGAGAACTTCACTTGGGTGATGTAGGGCAGCCTCGTGGGTCCCCTTCATGCAGAAATGACGGGTCCCTTTCCCTTACGCATTAACATGGCTGGTGCTATGAGCAACCACCACTGCTGTTCCGGATTTATAGGGACTCTAGTAAATCACTAAGGTGTTTTTCCCTTTTTCTTCTTCCCTCTTAAGATTTGTATTGGGGGTGGAGAGAGGGCACAAAGGAGCTCACCCATGGAAGATATGCCTTCAACTGTTTCTAAAATATGAAAACAAATCACAGAGGCTTTTTTTTTTACTTTTAATAGAGTATAGATTTGATTTCTTGACTTAACACACACACACTCTTTTAATTCTGTCTGGGTATGCAGGATGCCCACACACGACTATAAAAAGATACATGAAGCTATTTGGAGAATCGCTTTGTCTACACAAAAGCAGAAACTGACTTGACTAATGATTTTTTTTTTCTTTTTGATTTTCATTTGAAACAAAATGAGCAGTTATTTCTTGCCCCCCCCCCCCCCACAGCCATTGCCTCAGCGTTTTGTTGAGGAAGGTCTGACGTGTTCAGCGTGGCCATGGCTGTGGCTGACCCACGGAAGCAGGGAGTGCTGGAGGTGTGTTGAGTGCAAGTGACATGGTGACCGGATGTGGCCATTTCACATCCAGAGGCAGAGAGTAGTCAGCTCCTGAGGACGCTGGAGAGACCCTGATCTTATGTCAATGAGAGTCCTTCCACTTGTGCCTGTCGCTGACTCACACTCTGGCCTGAGGGCGACCCATGAGAAGGAATGATTTTCCCAGTATTCTGGTTTTGACATGCCACTCACTCAGTCGTGTCTGACTCTTGGCAGCCCCACGGACTGTAGCCCGCCAAGCCCCTTCTGTCCAAGGATTTTCCCAACAAGAATACTCAAACGGGGATGGAATCCTTCTCCAGGGGATCTTGCCGACCCAGGGACACGCTTTAAATTCACCAGTCACAGTCAGCTCAGGACTCGAAACCAGGGAGTAGAAAAGTCTACTTGGTTCAAGACCTCAGTACATCTTATTAATTCAGAGAGTGGAGAGCTTACATGTGCTAATTACCAAAACTACTAATTAGCTTTAATTATAAGCTTGGAAGGAAGTTGAAGTGTGTTGCATGCGGTAGTGCCGTTGACCTTTGCGGTGTACTTGGAAGCGGGGAGGGCGGAGAAGCAGGAAGGAGGTGTTGTACAATTCATCAGAGAGCAATTAACGTAGGTCTTCTGATGAGTATGCTGTAAATGAACATACCGATGCATCTCAGGGCATAAAGGCATCTGAATAGAGACTTAACCAGCATCATCTCACAGTGCTCTGTTGAGATAATGCACTCGTTTCATACGTGATTTCTTATTCTGTCACTATTACAAACCAAGAGCCAGGACCCACCAAACAGATGCTTTTAGCCAAAAGTCCGAAAGGGGCTTGGCTTCGATTGACGTCGGAGGGCCAATGGGAGGGGCTGTTTATGTAGACCTTTGATGAGATGCTTAGAAACATGCCCCATGCCAGCGTGCGGTAGTCCTGTCCCCGTGGACCTCACCTCCGTCTTCCTTTGTCACTGTCTCTGAGTCCCTGCAGCCAGACCCCGGATGTGGCTGGGATCGTCTGTGCTGTTTTCCTCATGGACAGGCAGCTCTGCCTCCACTGTTGTCATAAGCACAGAGGATGAGGATTTTGAAGCATCACCCATGCAACCTGTCACAGCCCAGATGAATGGAGCCCTCCTAGGGCCCCAAGAGCTGCCTCACACACCCAGAGCAGTCGAGCATCTGTTTGCCTCGAGTCTCTCATCCTCTGGGTTTGAGGATTCTTTCATCTGCCTCTCATCTCTCAAAAGTGACGTGTCTCTTAGTAACCACCAGAGGGATCCCATATAATGTGATAAAAGTCCTGGCAACATGGAGGAACCACAGCTCAGCCAGCCCAGTGCACACTTGCCTCTGAAGTCTGGGTCTGTCTCTCTGGAAAATGAGAAGTGGGCACCAAGGATGAGCCGGGGGAGGCGAGACGCTGCCTGGTGGCTTCAGGGAAGGGACCCTAGAGAGGGAAGCAGCAGATGGGGAGGCAGAGGGATCGGAGGGCCCGTCCTTGTCTTCACCGGCCAGCAGACCAAACAGCCGGACTAACAAATAAAAGGAATCCTGCTCCATAGGAAAGCCCTTCTTAAGTCAGTGAGACTGGACGCTGTGCTCATTTCTGAAACTGTGTTCAGAGGTCAAATTCCAGATAGACTGTGACTTCATTTTAAGGGCTAACGTCTCTTCTGGTGTTAAAATAGCTTTGAACAGTCATACGCGAGAGGAATGTTTTATATAGTTTGCTAGGGCTACTGGGACACATCACCCCACACTGAGGTTAAAAATAGTTTAGGAATCCAAAATCAGGGCATCAGCAGGGCCACGCGCCTCTGCAGTTGCCGGGAAGAATTCCTCTCGTCTGCTCTTTCCCTGTTGAGATAATGCACTCGTTTCATACGTGATTTCTTATTCTGTCACTATTACAAACCAAGAGCCAGGACCCACCAAACAGATGCTTTTAGCCAAAAGTCCGAAAGGGGCTTGGCTTCGATTGACGTCGGAGGGCCAATGGGAGGGGCTGTTTATGTAGACCTTTGATGAGATGCTTAGAAACATGCCCCATGCCAGCGTGCGGTAGTCCTGTCCCCGTGGACCTCACCTCCGTCTTCCTTTGTCACTGTCTCTGAGTCCCTGCAGCCAGACCCCGGATGTGGCTGGGATCGTCTGTGCTGTTTTCCTCATGGACAGGCAGCTCTGCCTCCACTGTTGTCATAAGCACAGAGGATGAGGATTTTGAAGCATCACCCATGCAACCTGTCACAGCCCAGATGAATGGAGCCCTCCTAGGGCCCCAAGAGCTGCCTCACACACCCAGAGCAGTCGAGCATCTGTTTGCCTCGAGTCTCTCATCCTCTGGGTTTGAGGATTCTTTCATCTGCCTCTCATCTCTCAAAAGTGACGTGTCTCTTAGTAACCACCAGAGGGATCCCATATAATGTGATAAAAGTCCTGGCAACATGGAGGAACCACAGCTCAGCCAGCCCAGTGCACACTTGCCTCTGAAGTCTGGGTCTGTCTCTCTGGAAAATGAGAAGTGGGCACCAAGGATGAGCCGGGAGAGGCGAGACGCTGCCTGGTGGCTTCAGGGAAGGGACCCTAGAGAGGGAAGCAGCAGATGGGGAGGCAGAGGGATCGGAGGGCCCGTCCTTGTCTTCACCGGCCAGCAGACCAAACAGCCGGACTAACAAATAAAAGGAATCCTGCTCCATAGGAAAGCCCTTCTTAAGTCAGTGAGACTGGACGCTGTGCTCATTTCTGAAACTGTGTTCAGAGGTCAAATTCCAGATAGACTGTGACTTCATTTTAAGGGCTAACGTCTCTTCTGGTGTTAAAATAGCTTTGAACAGTCATACGCGAGAGGGAATGTTTTATATAGTTTGCTAGGGCTACTGGGACACATCACCCCACACTGAGTGGTTTGAAACAGCAGGAAGTTACTCTCTGAATTTTGGAGGCTAGGAATCCAAAATCAGGGCATCAGCAGGGCCACGCGCTCTCTGCAGTTGCCGGGGAAGAATTCCTCCTCGTCTGCTCCGAGCCCCCGGTGGCGGCTGGTGATGCCCGGCCTCTCCTGGCTTAGAGCCGCATCACCCTGGTTTCTGCCCCCTTCCTTCAGCAGGTGCCTGTCTGGCACCAAATCCCCCTCTCTTCCTGAAGACTCCAGTCACTGGATTCTGGGCCCAGCCTCACCCAGTGTGAGCTCATTAAACTAATTCCATATCCAAAGACCCTATTTCCATATAAAGTCACATTCTGATGTTTCAGGGAGACATAGGAGGTTTTGGAGGGCTCAGTTCAACCGAATATATGTTCCGTAGCTAATTGTTTTTAAGCATTGCTTTTTTCTTCTGTCACATGCACACAGAAAACCCAGGACTCATTAGATGCTGGTGCACGTGCAACATGGTTTCGTGTATTTGTTGATTCTTTGCTGCGCTGGGACCTCATTGCTGTGTGCCAGCTTTCTCTAGTTGCAGCTAATGGGGGCTGCTCTTCATTGTGGTGCAACGGCTTCTCATTTCAGGGGCTTCTTTGGTTATAGGACATGGGCTCTAGGGCACGCAGGCTTCAGTAGTTGTGGCACACAGGCTTAGTTGCTCCTCGGCATGTGGGATCTCCCTGAAGCAAGAATCAAACCCATGTACCTTGCATTGGCAGGCAAATTCTTAACTACCGGACCACCAGGAAAATTTCCGGGAGACCTTAGCTCATTTTTTTAAAGAACTTTTCAACTTGTGCTCCTGAACAGAAATTGGGGCTGATAATCTTTTTTTTTTTTTTTTTAATTTTGGCCTCTTTTATCAGTCTTCTGTTCACTTATTTTCATCCATCTTTATTCTTTGGCCTGTGTGGGCCTCCCGTCTCAGTGGCCTCTCTCATTGCAGAGCACCGACTCTGGGCACACGAGTCCCCAGAGTGCTGACTCGCAACCGGACACCCCGGTCCAGCCGCTCCAGGGCACGTGGGATCTTCCCAGGCCAGGGATCAAACCCACGCCCCTTGCACTGCAAGGCGGAGTCCTTACCCACTGGACCAGCAGGGAAGCCCAGGCTGATATTCTTGATCTAATCGGCTTTCCAGATCATGGGTAAAATCTGTTGTCACCACCTGGAAGGTGACTCTTTTGTGATCTCCTTCTGTCCCCTCTCTGATGTTTTAATCCTGCTTCTCAAACATGTTGCCTGTCCTCTGCACTGTTGGAAGGCGTGCGACCCTGTTTTTAGCAGCTTTTGTGTGTGACGCAGCGTTGGCCAGGAGCAGCTGAAGATAATGTTGCTACCCTACCATCCCTCTGCAGCTGATTTTATTACTCTGGCTGCAGGGCTTTAGAGATGAGCTCTGAGCTTACTGGGCCAAGTGAGGACACTTAAAACTGAGGCGCCCTTTGTCTGTCTCTGCTCTTAGTACATACCTGGCTGGGCAGAGTCAGGGTGGTGAGGAAGGAGGCAATCCATTGAGGGGCTTGTCCAGAAGTCCTGACTAGCCGCCCTTCCTCACCCGCTTCTTGGACCTGAGCCCCCAACACATAGGCTTCTATCCTTGGCCTGAGCTCAGGGATCATAGAACTGAAGCTCACTGCACAGGCCCTCTCAGAGCACACGATTCTCCTGCAGTTCTAGGTACAAGCCACCCCAGCCTCCCCAGACACTACAGGCCACTTGTCGTGGGAGTCCATCTGTGTGAAATACCCATCAGGCAGATGGACAGAGATGGAAGCAGAGAAGTGGTTTCCAGGGAACTGGAAGGAAGGTCCATTGAGGGAATTACTGCTTAATGGCTACAGGGTTTCCTGTTGGGGCCGTGAACACCTTCCAGAACTAGATGGTGGTGATGATTGTGCAGCAGTGTGACTGTGCTAAATACCACTGACGTATACACTTTAAACTGCATAAAACGGTGAATTCTATGCTATTTGTGTGTGCATGCTCAGTCGCTTCAGTCTTGTCTGGCTCTGTGATGCCTTTGACTGTAGTCCACCAGACTCGTCTGTTCATGAGATTATTCAGGCCGGAATCCTGGAGTGGGTAGCCATTCCCTGCTCCAGGGGATCTTCCTGACCCTGGGATCAAACCCATGAGTTCTTCACCTCCTGTACTGCAGGCCAATCCTCTATTGCCAAGCCATGGGGCAAGCCCCGTGTTACGCGTTTCACCGTAGTTTAAAGACAAAACAAAACCTTCCTTCCAGTCCACCGCCTGGCTCTCAGTTTGCCTCATGCAACTAAACTGAGGTCTCAGGGCTCTTCCATGAGGCCAGCTCTTAAAGGTTTTATTCCTCTGCATCTGCAGGAACCATCACGGCTCCATGTCTCTGCTTTTCCAGACTGGTCACCCTGTGTCCTTCAGTTGTTCATCTTCGAAGGCCCTTATCCAGGGTGGGTAACGTCCACGAGATGCACCCCCTTTCCCACCGCTTTCCTGAGGTGATGCTGCCAGTGGTGTCTGTTGCTGCTGTGACCCGGGGCCGGCGTGTGCTCTGGTGGATGGATCGCCCGCTGTGGCCCGGGACTTAGGACATGTGGGTCTCGGCCCGAGTCCTGACTCTTAAGCCACTGTGCGCCCTTCCGAAAGCCAGTCAGCCTCTCTGAGCCTTGGTTTCTTGACTTGTAAATTGAGAGGACCTCCAGCATCCGTTCCTCTCTCAAACTGCATATCCTGCTGCCTTTCTCTGGATCTTAACCCAGCCAATGGCACCCAGGAGCGAATTCCTGCCTAGCACTCCTCACTGTCCCCTGCCCCAGCTGGATGTTAGCCAAGGCGCTGCGGCGTTCTCACCAGGCTTAAGTGAAATCTGTCCTCCCTGACCCAGCCCACCCCAAATAAATGATATCTGGTTCGGGAGGACAGATGAAAGCTTCCCTGGGATTTTGATTAAATCCTATCTAATTAGATATAGCACAACATACCAAAATACAATTTCAGAGGTTCATGGCAGCATCTAACCTATTTATATTCCCCTGGTTTTGCTGAGATCCAGAGACATCTGCATGTCCTCAAGGAGGTCCCCGTAGAGCTTTGACAGGGAGGAGGTCACTGCCAGAGCCCACACTGGCCAGGGGAGACCTCCTTCCTGGTGCTCTCCGCAGGCCCCCAGCCCTCTTGGCGGCTGTGGCGTGGGGCTCTTTGAAGGCCTGTTCCTTGTCATTATCGTGAAATGGCACGTGCTTGGGACTAGAGAGTCTTTGTTTGAATTTTGCTGTTGCTCCAGTGGTGAGTGTGGTCACATCACTGGAAGGACAGCCTCCTGTCGGGGCCTGCCCGCGGGACGTGTGCCAGTTGTTCACCTGCTGTGGCTCATATGAGGCCACAGTGAGTGGGGGTGATGGCCTTCAGCCCATAAGCCAGAGCCTCATGTTAAATCACACTCCAGCAGCGAGGGAATGCCATGCTTGAGAGCGTCCTTCACCTGGGGGAAGGAATTGGGTTGTCTTCCCAAATGCCTATGATACAGGTGTTATGCGGCAGCTTTTCTGCACGGGGCAGCCCTGCGGGTCACCTGCCTTACTCTTCCTGGAGAGAGAGTCAGCAGAGAGGAGCCCAGGGAGACCAAGGTGGCATTTCCCACCGCTTTCCTGAGGTGATGCTGCCAGTGGTGTCTGTTGCTGCTGTGACCCGGGGCCGGCGTGTGCTCTGGTGGATGGATCGCCCGCTGTGGCCCGGGACTTAGGACATGTGGGTCTCGGCCCGAGTCCTGACTCTTAAGCCACTGTGCGCCCTTCCGAAAGCCAGTCAGCCTCTCTGAGCCTTGGTTTCTTGACTTGTAAATTGAGAGGACCTCCAGCATCCGTTCCTCTCTCAAACTGCATATCCTGCTGCCTTTCTCTGGATCTTAACCCAGCCAATGGCACCCAGGAGCGAATTCCTGCCTAGCACTCCTCACTGTCCCCTGCCCCAGCTGGATGTTAGCCAAGGCGCTGCGGCGTTCTCACCAGGCTTAAGTGAAATCTGTCCTCCCTGACCCAGCCCACCCCAAATAAATGATATCTGGTTCGGGAGGACAGATGAAAGCTTCCCTGGGATTTTGATTAAATCCTATCTAATTAGATATAGCACAACATACCAAAATACAATTTCAGAGGTTCATGGCAGCATCTAACCTATTTATATTCCCCTGGTTTTGCTGAGATCCAGAGACATCTGCATGTCCTCAAGGAGGTCCCCGTAGAGCTTTGACAGGGAGGAGGTCACTGCCAGAGCCCACACTGGCCAGGGGAGACCTCCTTCCTGGTGCTCTCCGCAGGCCCCCAGCCCTCTTGGCGGCTGTGGCGTGGGGCTCTTTGAAGGCCTGTTCCTTGTCATTATCGTGAAATGGCACGTGCTTGGGACTAGAGAGTCTTTGTTTGAATTTTGCTGTTGCTCCAGTGGTGAGTGTGGTCACATCACTGGAAGGACAGCCTCCTGTCGGGGCCTGCCCGCGGGACGTGTGCCAGTTGTTCACCTGCTGTGGCTCATATGAGGCCACAGTGAGTGGGGGTGATGGCCTTCAGCCCATAAGCCAGAGCCTCATGTTAAATCACACTCCAGCAGCGAGGGAATGCCATTCTTGAGAGAGCCCCTCACCTGGGGGAAGGAAAAGGGTTGTCTTCCCAAATGCCTAGGATACAGCTGGCATGCGGCAGCCTTTCTGCACGGGGCAGCCCTGCGGGTCACCTGCCTTACTCTTCCTGGAGAGAGAGTCAGCAGAGAGGAGCCCAGGGAGACCAAGGTGGCAGCATCTTAGTCCTCAAGGGAATTCCCAGCCACGTGGGACAAGAAGGCAAACAGATACCAGACCCTACAGTGCTGTGGTGTACAAAACGTATGACCTCTTCCATTTCTTCAAACTTGGCCAGCCCACAGCGTCCCTGCCTGGACTCGCATGTGAGAGGATGAGGAATTGTGAGACCCTCAGTTTGTCATTTCTAGAATTCTTTTCTTTCCCCCAAAGATTCAGACACAAGGGTGTCCCCTGATGAGATGGTCACTGTGCAAGTTTGAGGCCCTTCCTTGTCCAAGGATGCAGAATCTTCCGGAATAAGGCCACGCCACAGAGAACACCCACATCTTGCTGGGTGCCACGCTGCTAGTTAGAAATGCTCAGAGACCTCACCCCGACGATCGTCCCTGTGTACATTCATCTGTATTCCGCACCTGTGTGTCCTGGATCGTCAGATTCCTTGTTCCTCCTTTCATTCTGATATATATTTTTTTCTTCTTTAAAAAAAAGAATGCCATTCTTTGAGCTGTCCTTTGCTGAGGCAAATAGGAGTTATTATGTGGCAGTCTCCCGGAGGCTGTTTTCTTCAGGCTTGGTTGTCGGAGGCAGCCGGTGAAAAGAAACTTGGGGAACAAAGCCCTTGAGCTTTCGTGGGTCACCTTTGATAGCTTGAAAAGGTCACCAGGTTCTTCCCTTAGCCGGGTCTCTAGAAGACTTTGCTAAGTGATGAGTGAGATGGAGATTGTCTGGAAAAGCCTGACATTCTCTCACCTTTGTTCGTATGCAAAATGTCTTCTTAGAGAAGTGAGGCTTTCTGCGTTTGCACGTCCTTCCCCTCTAATGAGACCTGAGCTGCTGCCAAGCCACATTCAGGGACAGTTAATGCAGCAGGAGCCACGCGCACGTCCCCATCAGTGAAGAGGCTCCTGCTCGCCCTGATGACGAGCGTCACTAATGAGCGCACGAGAGGACAGGGAGGCCGAACCCCAGACCGCCCCATGCCCGCCTTTAAGGTCACGGTTCTTTGGTCTTCTTTCTGTCTCGACCACTTGGGAAAAATTGGGCCAGTCCCTGTCTACAAATTGGAAGGAATCGCCTAGACTCTTGACTCTCATTCAGATAATTAATATGTTGAGCTGTCAGTTGAAAGAGTGGGAGGGAAGGATGTGTGTTTTGTTGGTTTTTAAATGTCGCAGAAGGGGGCTTCTCTGGAGGCTCAGCAGTAAAGAATCCACCTACCAGTGCAGAAGTTGCAGATTTGATCCCTCTGCCCTGGGTCGGGAGCTCCCCTGGAGAAGGAAGTGGCGACCCACTCCAGGATTCTAGGCCTGGAGAATCCCATGGACAGAGGAGGCAGGAAGGCTCCAACCCATGGGGTCACAAAAGACTTGGGCATGACTTAGCGACTAAACACCACCCCCAGAATGTAGTGGAACCATTGACTGCTGGGTTTCAGGATGCAAGCTTATGGTCCCTCAACTAATACTCATCTGGGGCCCAGTACGTGTGTGCCATGCTGCTGGGCTGCGCTGGGCGTGCCACGGGGCAAGAACTGCATTCAGGGTGAGCTTTGAAGAAGGTATCTGTCTAATAGAATAGGAGAGGCATGTATCCATATTATCACAGTCCAAGGTAGAAAGAGTTAAAAGAGAGGGAGAAAGGCTGTCATTTCCAAGGAGATGCTCTTTTTTCTTTTCTCTCTCATCTCCCTGCTTTGTAATTCAGATCACATTCTCTGTCCCTGGGATCAGAGCAGCAGTGACTTGCCTGTGTTCTGGTCCTCACCGAGCACCTACTTTGTGCTGGGCCATCGAAGGCAGGGAGCACCCAACCTATGGCCAGGTTCATCTCTGGGTAGAGAGGTGGAGATAAAGTATCTCCAAAAGAAAGCCTGGCAAGCCGTGATCCAAGGCCCACACACCTGTCCAGAGGGGCCAGGATGCAAAATGTCTTCTTAGAGAAGTGAGGCTTTCTGCGTTGCACGTCCTTCCCTCTAATGAGACCTGAGTGAATGACATTTGCCCCCTGCTCGCCCTGATGACGAGCGTCACTAATGAGCGCACGAGAGGACAGGGAGGCCGAACCCCAGACCGCCCCATGCCCGCCTTTAAGGTCACGGTTCTTTGGTCTTCTTTCTGTCTCGACCACTTGGGAAAAATTGGGCCAGTCCCTGTCTACAAATTGGAAGGAATCGCCTAGACTCTTGACTCTCATTCAGATAATTAATATGTTGAGCTGTCAGTTGAAAGAGTGGGAGGGAAGGATGTGTGTTTTGTTGGTTTTTAAATGTCGCAGAAGGGGGCTTCTCTGGAGGCTCAGCAGTAAAGAATCCACCTACCAGTGCAGAAGTTGCAGATTTGATCCCTCTGCCCTGGGTCGGGAGCTCCCCTGGAGAAGGAAGTGGCGACCCACTCCAGGATTCTAGGCCTGGAGAATCCCATGGACAGAGGAGGCAGGAAGGCTCCAACCCATGGGGTCACAAAAGACTTGGGCATGACTTAGCGACTAAACACCACCCCCAGAATGTAGTGGAACCATTGACTGCTGGGTTTCAGGATGCAAGCTTATGGTCCCTCAACTAATACTCATCTGGGGCCCAGTACGTGTGTGCCATGCTGCTGGGCTGCGCTGGGCGTGCCACGGGGCAAGAACTGCATTCAGGGTGAGCTTTGAAGAAGGTATCTGTCTAATAGAATAGGAGAGGCATGTATCCATATTATCACAGTCCAAGGTAGAAAGAGTTAAAAGAGAGGGAGAAAGGCTGTCATTTCCAAGGAGATGCTCTTTTTTTTCTTTTTTCTCTCTCATCTCCCTGCTTTGTAATTCAGATCACATTCTCTGTCCCTGGGATCAGAGCAGCAGTGACTTGCCTGTGTTCTGGTCCTCACCGAGCACCTACTTTGTGCTGGGCCATCGAAGGCAGGGAGCACCCAACCTATGGCCAGGTTCATCTCTGGGTAGAGAGGTGGAGATAAAGTATCTCCAAAAGAATTATGCCTGGCAAGCCGTGATCCAAGGCCCCACACACCTGTCCAGAGGGGCCAGGCAGTATGCAGGGAGTGGAGAGAAATGGGCCAAGGAGAGACAGAATTAAGAGAAGATTATTAGAACTCAAGCCAGCACTTCCTGTCTAAACAGGGCTGAGGTCACTTAGCTACAGATCATGATTGCCAAGCTAGGGGGCTAGGGCCACTGGATAGAAATTTTATGTGAAATCTCTCAATTTGTGAGTATATAACTTTTATTGATTGATTTATCTATTTTTGCTTGTGCTGGGTCTTTGTGGCTGCTCAGGCTTTTCTCTAGTTGTGGCAACTGGGGGTGGCTCTCTAGTTGGGGAGCGCTGGCTTCTTTTGCAGAGCACAGGCTCCAGGGTGCTCGGGCTTCAGAAGTTGCAGATCCCTGACTCTAGAGCACAGGCTCAATTGTGGTGCACAAGCTTAGTTGCTCCACAGCATGTGGGATTTTCCCAAACCAGGGATTGAACCCGTATCTGTTCCCTACATTGGCAGGCAGATTCTTTACCACTGAGCCACCAGGGAAGCCCCATTTGTGAGTACTGATCGTGACTTTTAAGTTTTACAAACACTGGCTGAGCCATCCAAAACATTGGGAGTGCCTGAGCTGGCCAGGAGCCTGCCGCTTGGCACTCTGTGGTGTGCACTGTGGGGAATGTGACTGGGGGGCAGGGAGTGTGTTCAGGACAGCCAGGCATCGTAGGAAAATCTTGTGGAAAGCGGAACATTTGCTATCAGTCTGGAGGAATAGATGGAGTCAGGACAGAGATTTTCCAAGTAGAGAACAGAATGTGCAGACCTGGGATCTTGGAGGCTGTAATCAGAAAAGGCGAAGAGCCCTAGTCACAGGAGCCCAGGGTGTGAGCAGGGTCAGGGAGCAGCCATGAAACCTCAGACCAGAGAAGTTAACAGAAGCCACATACTCAGCCCCCTGTGCTGGCCACTGACCCAGTTGAAACTTCAGGGTCCTCCTCTGTACGATGAAGGACAGTGACAGCCATGTATTCCTGCACTGTGAGGAAGGAGGTGATGGGTTCTTGCATGGCAAGCCGTGATCCAAGGCCCACACACCTGTCCAGAGGGGCCAGGCAGTATGCAGGAGTGGAGAAATGGGCCAAGGAGAGACAGAATTAAGAGAAGATTATTAGAACTCAAGCCAGCACTTCCTGTCTAAACAGGGCTGAGGTCACTTAGCTACAGATCATGATTGCCAAGCTAGGGGGCTAGGGCCACTGGATAGAAATTTTATGTGAAATCTCTCAATTTGTGAGTATATAACTTTTATTGATTGATTTATCTATTTTTGCTTGTGCTGGGTCTTTGTGGCTGCTCAGGCTTTTCTCTAGTTGTGGCAACTGGGGGTGGCTCTCTAGTTGGGGAGCGCTGGCTTCTTTTGCAGAGCACAGGCTCCAGGGTGCTCGGGCTTCAGAAGTTGCAGATCCCTGACTCTAGAGCACAGGCTCAATTGTGGTGCACAAGCTTAGTTGCTCCACAGCATGTGGGATTTTCCCAAACCAGGGATTGAACCCGTATCTGTTCCCTACATTGGCAGGCAGATTCTTTACCACTGAGCCACCAGGGAAGCCCCATTTGTGAGTACTGATCGTGACTTTTAAGTTTTACAAACACTGGCTGAGCCATCCAAAACATTGGGAGTGCCTGAGCTGGCCAGGAGCCTGCCGCTTGGCACTCTGTGGTGTGCACTGTGGGGAATGTGACTGGGGGGCAGGGAGTGTGTTCAGGACAGCCAGGCATCGTAGGAAAATCTTGTGGAAAGCGGAACATTTGCTATCAGTCTGGAGGAATAGATGGAGTCAGGACAGAGATTTTCCAAGTAGAGAACAGAATGTGCAGACCTGGGATCTTGGAGGCTGTAATCAGAAAAGGCGAAGAGCCCTAGTCACAGGAGCCCAGGGTGTGAGCAGGGTCAGGGGAGCAGCCATGAAACCTCAGACCAGAGAAGTTAACAGAAGCCACATACTCAGCACCCCTGTGCTGGCCACTGACCCAGTTGAAACTTCAGGGTCCTCCTCTGTACGATGAAGGACAGTGACAGCCATGTATTCCTGCACTGTGAGGAAGGAGGTGATGGGTTCTTGCATGGAAGCTTCCTGTGGTGTATCTGGCCTTAGCACAGAGTATTTAAGAAGCATTGGTTCTTCCTTCTCTTACCAGGAAGTTTGGACTTCTCTCTGCTCACTGTTTTCAGAATACTTTGCCACTGCAGTAAACTCTTTGGAGATAAAAACATTAGCATGTTACTAAATGTTAATTTTCTTTTACAGAAAACAGTATGGTGTCTGAATTAATTATAACGATTTAAAATATTTCATTCCGTAACTTTCTCATTTGCTTTGCCGACAGCCGACTCAGTTCCTTTGTTAGGCAGAACTCTGCAAAACATGTGTCACCTGCTACTGAGATCCTCAGCCCCTGAAGTATTTGTATTGATTTGTTTCTGGGGTAGCTTGTCCTGAAATGTACGTAGCAAGCAGGTATTTTATGATAAAATGGTCGTGTAGCTCATGCTTGGTGTGGAATTCAGAGAAGAACATATGTGTTAGTGATGGCTGTTGTTCAGTGGCCAAGTCGCGTCCCCCTCTTTGCGGTCCCATGAACCCCAGCTCACCAGGCTTCCTCGTCCTTCACTGTTTCCTGGAGATTGCTCAAATTCCTGTCCATTGAGTCTGTAATGCCCATCCAACCATCTCATCCTCTTTCACCCCCTTCTTCTCCTGCCTTCAATCTTTTCCCAGCATCAGGGACTCTTCCAGTGAGTTTTATTGGCTCTTTGCATCAGGCGGCAAAGTTTTAGAGATTCAGCTTCAGTACCAGTTGTTCCAGGAAATACTGAGGATTGATTTAGTGATTAGCAATGCCCCCAAATTCAACTAACATGTCATAGTTCAAATAACAGTGGTGCTTTTTATCTTTTGTGGCCTTTTATGTTTCAGTTGCTCTAAAAGATTTTCTTATTGGGAACTCATTTTCTATCTAATCTTTCTTCATAGGTTCTTTTTCCCCCCTACTTTAAGCAGTTTTTAAGTAAAATTGTGTATTTTATGATTAAAAAAATCTTTTTTTAAAGATTATTTTTCACTTATTCTTAAGACTAAATATTCTGAAATGTACAAAGAAGTAAATGATCATGTATGTTCTTTCCTACTACCCAGAATTAACTTCACCACAGTCCACCTCTTAGAAGATTTTCATGTGCATCCAGTCTTTTGCAAAAAAAAAAAAAAAAAAAATTCTTGATTTTGTGAAAAATGATGCATATCCATCATAAAAACTTGTGTAAAATTAATAAGGTACAAAATAAAGACAAACATTGATGTCCTAACAAAAATTAGTCATATTGGGTGTGTATCATTTCAGACAGCCTTGCATGCATTATATAGGTATAAGGATGGATGCTTCCTATAAGTTTATGGGGTATTAGATCATAGTACTGGGTTGGCCAAAAAGTTCATCTGGGTTTTTCCATAAGATGTTACAAAAAAAACCAGAAAGCTTTTTGACCAACCCGGCAGTGAACAGTGAGCTATAAATAAGCAGGTCTGATTGTGTGATTCTAAAGGTAATTTCTGTAGAGCATTTAGTGGAAGTCTACTATTCAAATTGGGCCCCAAACTTCAAGGTCTCCTTATTGTCCCCAGTTTGCAAAGAAAGGGTCACCACCTCTTTGTGGTGAAGCAGGGACAGGGAGATGGCCTTGAGTCATGAGGCAGCCCTGCTGTTTCTCAACGGTGTGCTCTCGAGTCCCCCTGAGCCTCTGTGTCCTCACTTGCAAGATGTAACGAGGTTTACCAGCCTCCCAGGATTCTTGGGAATTTCATGAGCAGATGCTAGGAGAGTTCTGGGGACAGAGGAGGTCACCCAGTGTTGGTCTCTCGTCTCCCCACCTCTTTCTCCCCTCCTCCTTCTCTCTCAGGACCTCTCCACTCCTGTCCTGTTTGGGTTTACCACTCAGCAACTAGAATATTCATAACATGTTCACGTGGTCCTCCCAGTTACATCTTAGACCCCTCTTCTCGTGCTGAGTACCCCTCCAATCCTAATCCTGGCATTAATGGTCATTGATGGTGACATTTGTGTTCATCTGTGACCCTGGAAAGGGTGCACGTGTTGGCTGCCTCTGGTTAACAGCTCGATTAAAGACAGGAAGCAGACTAGTTATCCAAAGTTATTTTCACTTATTCTTAAGACTAAATATTCTGAAATGTACAAAGAAGTAAATGATCATGTATGTTCTTTCCTACTACCCAGAATTAACTTCACCACAGTCCACCTCTTAGAAGATTTTCATGTGCATCCAGTCTTTTGCAAAAAAAAAAAAAATTCTTGATTTTTTGAAAAATGATGCATATCCATCAAAAAAACTTTTTTAAAATTAATAAAGTACAAAATAAAGACAAAAATTGATGTCCTAACAAAAATTAGTCATATTGGGTGTGTATCATTTCAGACAGCCTTGCATGCATTATATAGGTATAAGGATGGATGCTTCCTATAAGTTTATGGGGTATTAGATCATAGTACTGGGTTGGCCAAAAAGTTCATCTGGGTTTTTCCATAAGATGTTACAAAAAAAACCAGAAAGCTTTTTGACCAACCCGGCAGTGAACAGTGAGCTATAAATAAGCAGGTCTGATTGTGTGATTCTAAAGGTAATTTCTGTAGAGCATTTAGTGGAAGTCTACTATTCAAATTGGGCCCCAAACTTCAAGGTCTCCTTATTGTCCCCAGTTTGCAAAGAAAGGGTCACCACCTCTTTGTGGTGAAGCAGGGACAGGGAGATGGCCTTGAGTCATGAGGCAGCCCTGCTGTTTCTCAACGGTGTGCTCTCGAGTCCCCCTGAGCCTCTGTGTCCTCACTTGCAAGATGTAACGAGGTTTACCAGCCTCCCAGGATTCTTGGGAATTTCATGAGCAGATGCTAGGAGAGTTCTGGGGACAGAGGAGGTCACCCAGTGTTGGTCTCTCGTCTCCCCACCTCTTTCTCCCCTCCTCCTTCTCTCTCAGGACCTCTCCACTCCTGTCCTGTTTGGGTTTACCACTCAGCAACTAGAATATTCATAACATGTTCACGTGGTCCTCCCAGTTACATCTTAGACCCCTCTTCTCGTGCTGAGTACCCCTCCAATCCTAATCCTGGCATTAATGGTCATTGATGGTGACATTTGTGTTCATCTGTGACCCTGGAAAGGGTGCACGTGTTGGCTGCCTCTGGTTAACAGCTCGATTAAAGACAGGAAGCAGACTAGTTATCCAAAGTGGTCCTTTGCACATGAAATTCGTTATAGATTTAAGCCCCTTTGGAAAATGCATCTGCAACTCCATGCACCAGAGTGGAAAGCCTGGGCCATTTGGTGAGAAACCCATTTCGCTTAGTGATGAAAAAGTCGGGCACTGCCTAGTGCTTCGAGCTGTGCTGACGTTTGCTCTCGTTTCTTTTCGCTATAAAGCAGGTGTCAAGTGAAGACCATGTGTGTTTATGATCATTATATTGTATTAAGAGGTGCATCGAGTTCCAGAATGAGAACAAGAATGTGGCCTGTTCGTCTACCTGCAAAGCAATTAAATTATCATCTGACATGTTTATAGCTCCAGAGCCAGTAATCAGCTTTTAGTCTGAGCCAGGGACGTGGTGTTATAATCCAGTGCTTTGCTGAGAGGTTCATATTTAGCATTTGCATTTGATAATTTAATTTAAATAATACTGAGCCAGCACAGTCATACTTCTCGCAGCTGGTGGAGTGATAGGAGAGAATGCTGTGCATAGGCTGTTTTTGTTTTTTTCTGTGTAAATAATTTTGTATTCCTGAATGGTTTTTGCTTCCTTGCTATTAACCTCTGCTGCCCCTGCACAATAAACAAGAAAATGGTAGTAGCCTCTAAAGTCACAAGTATTACATCTCCCTTTGTCCCTTTTTCCCACTTTCCATGGAAACAGTATCTGAGCAATCTCCAAATTTCCATGAGATTGTGAAAGGCCTGCAGTGAACCATTCAAAAAAAAAAAAAATCTCCCAAAGGATTTTTTTTCTTTCAAGATGCCTTTATGTATAAGAGATCAATTTTCTGATAAGATTCTGTGTTCCACAGAATATTTGGTAATTTTTAGCAAAAGTAAGTACTTGCCACGGGAGTAGTGAATCCCACGTGAACGCCCAGTGATATCACAAATGAAAGGAATTAAATTGTAGAAACGGTCTCTGCAACGTCCCCCTCCATAAGAAGGTTTATTGGATGATTCCAGAACTTTCTTTCAGAGGACTTCACAGCTCTCAGAGATCTTCACATGAATTGTTTGCTTCAGGGCAACATGTCCCAGTTGGTTTCCGAATATTCTGAGATTTCACATTGTTGCTCTTTCTACTTTTTTCTCTTTTACTTCCCCTGCACAAAACCTACACAGAAGAGTCCCATCTTTTGCTGCCCTGACGATTACAGGCCGTGAGAGAAATGCAAGGTTTCTACCATTAGTTGTTCTGTTTGCTTTCCTTAAGACCTTGTGTTTCCACTTTGCGTGGTTATATAACCTAGCAACCCCCTCCCGTATTTTTGCCTGGAAAATCCCGTGGACACAGAAGCCTGACAGGCTACAGTCCATGAGGCTGCAGAAGAGTTGGACACGACTTACCACCCCAACAGCAGCTGAAACCTTACCCCAAATGACCCTCCTCAACCTCCCTTGATCAGAGGTCAGGAAAGTCAAATGGAGCTGTTCATTTTGAGTGGGCCTCTGGGTTCCCAAGACCTGCCTTGCCACCTGGAATGCTGATTGGCTGAAAATGTCGTACATGTATCAGCGAGTGTGTGCTGTCGCCCAGTCGCTCTGTCGAGTCTGACTCTGAGTGACCCTGTGGACTGCAGCCCACTAGGCTCCTCTGTCCATGGGATTTCCCAGGCAAGAATACTGGAGTGGGTTGGCCTGTCCTCCTCCAGGGGATCTTCCCAACCCAGGGACTGAACCTGTGTCTCCTGGACCACAGACAACATTCTGTACTGCTGGGCCACTGGGGAATCCTCTTCATCAGCCTATACACACCGTCAAAGGAAGACCGTTTTCCTATAGGGAGGGATTATCTGACAGGTGTTGTCTAAAACGGAATAAAAATAAACAAGAATATATTGGTAGGTTTCCTAGTGTTGCTCATTCTGCTGGGAGTCTTTCCAGGGAGGAAGATGGAGTGGTGGTGGAGGTGCGCCTTCCTCTGCTTGACTCGGATTCAGGGTGGCTGGCCGTGCGTGCGCATCCCATCCACATCCCAGTGGAGCTGGGGGTTAGCTGAAGCTGCCCTCCATTCGTACTGGAAATGTGTCCTGAGAAATAAGGCCTGGGATCTGTGCCCACGCCCTGTGAGAGAGTTCCCTTTCCAGAGAGTTCCCTTTCCACAGGAGAATGTGCTTGCTCTCCGCCTGCCACAGTGCTAGGTGTTTTTCATCAGGCGTCTCTTAGAAATCTCCCAGTCCCCAGATGCTCCAATTGAAGGGTCCAGGGGCAAGATGACTTTCTGTGGTCGCCCTGTAGGAGCCGAGGAGCCGAGATTAAATGCTGGTTTTTCTATTCCAGTATCCCCTGCTCATCGCATGTCCTCCCATGCTCCCTCCACTACCTCTCTGTGGGCATCAGCACGTGTCCTGTCGGTGTATGTCCAGTGTCACTGTGACCCTGCAGTCGGTCTCCATCAGCCCTGAATCCTGTCCACGGTGACATTTGCGGTCATGAAGGCAGATGCCAGCACCCTGGGGTCCGTAATGCTGCCATACGCAGGGACGTGGAGGCTTCAGTAACTCGCAGAATCATAGGATGTCTGTGGTGAGGGAGTGCGCGGTCGGCTGAACTATCTCCCCCCAGGATGTAGCTCTGAATTGCCTACCCTGCCTTGCCCTTTGCCTTTAGTGACTCAGCTAGTAAAACAGGTGACAGCCTCTCTGCGTTGTGATGGCAGCATCACCCTGTGGACTGCAGCCCACCAGGCTCCTCTGTCCATGGGATTTCCCAGGCAAGAATACTGGAGTGGGTTGGCCTGTCCTCCTCCAGGGGATCTTCCCAACCCAGGGACTGAACCTGTGTCTCCTGGACCACAGACAACATTCTGTACTGCTGGGCCACTGGGGAATCCTCTTCATCAGCCTATACACACCGTCAAAGGAAGACCGTTTTCCTATAGGGAGGGATTATCTGACAGGTGTTGTCTAAAACGGAATAAAAATAAACAAGAATATATTGGTAGGTTTCCTAGTGTTGCTCATTCTGCTGGGAGTCTTTCCAGGGAGGAAGATGGAGTGGTGGTGGAGGTGCGCCTTCCTCTGCTTGACTCGGATTCAGGGTGGCTGGCCGTGCGTGCGCATCCCATCCACATCCCAGTGGAGCTGGGGGTTAGCTGAAGCTGCCCTCCATTCGTACTGGAAATGTGTCCTGAGAAATAAGGCCTGGGATCTGTGCCCACGCCCTGTGAGAGAGTTCCCTTTCCAGAGAGTTCCCTTTCCACAGGAGAATGTGCTTGCTCTCCGCCTGCCACAGTGCTAGGTGTTTTTCATCAGGCGTCTCTTAGAAATCTCCCAGTCCCCAGATGCTCCAATTGAAGGGTCCAGGGGCAAGATGACTTTCTGTGGTCGCCCTGTAGGGAGCCGAGGAGCCGAGATTAAATGCTGGTTTTTCTATTCCAGTATCCCCTGCTCATCGCATGTCCTCCCATGCTCCCTCCACTACCTCTCTGTGGGCATCAGCACGTGTCCTGTCGGTGTATGTCCAGTGTCACTGTGACCCTGCAGTCGGTCTCCATCAGCCCTGAATCCTGTCCACGGTGACATTTGCGGTCATGAAGGCAGATGCCAGCACCCTGGGGTCCGTAATGCTGCCATACGCAGGGACGTGGAGGCTTCAGTAACTCGCAGAATCATAGGATGTCTGTGGTGAGGGAGTGCGCGGTCGGCTGAACTATCTCCCCCCAGGATGTAGCTCTGAATTGCCTACCCTGCCTTGCCCTTTGCCTTTAGTGACTCAGCTAGTAAAACAGGTGACAGCCTCTCTGCGTTGTGATGGCAGCATCATGGATCTTGGCTCTCTTGAGCTGATTCAGTGTCCTTACTATTGTATCTGGGGTTCAGGACAACCAACCGGAGAGAGACCTGAGAGAAGGATTTTGATTAGGGGTGGTCATGATTCTGCAGCGTTCGCTGGCAGAGAGCCTCTGAGCAATGGAGCCACGGTGTTCGTGAGGCGATCACCGGAACACAACAGGTGGCCTCCGGGGGCCGTGAGCAGCCATCCAGGCAAGGTTAATAGTCTGCTCTTGTTGGAGGTAAAGGGTCAGGTCCTCCGCAGGATTAAAACCCTGAGAACATGGATACTTTATCATAGAAAATGTAATGATTTTCATTTGTTTTAAATCCATGATTAGTTCAGTTAATAAAAATGTCTGTTGAAGCTATTTAAGACACCCACTAAAATTTGCTAATATTAATTTCATGGAAAAATTCCAGCAGAACTGTATTAGTTTTTCCCCCATTAAGGTAACATTATGGGCTTTTAATGGAGCTCTCAGCTATAATGGTTTTTATTGACCTAATTATTAAATGAATTAAAATCTGTCTCGATGTCTTCACACTTGTGGAACAGTGGTATCAGGGGGAGGGCTGTGATTGGTTGCTGAGGGGTAAAAGAGGAGGAACCCTGAGAAGCATCTCCCTTATCCAGTTGTCCCTCCTTTCAAAGCGAAAGATAAATAAGACTCTTGTTTCATTAAGTGTATCTGCTTTCGATGATTCAGGGAATGTATAATAGCACAACGTGGCTTTGTGGTGAGTTATGCTATTGTACAGGGAAACTTCTGTTTTCTCTTCCTTGCCCGTCTCCTGTGTGCTTTCTCTTTTGATGGTTTGCAAGAGTAATGCTAGAATTTCAACCATGATATTCCGTAAGGGAAAGAATCATACAAGAGCTCTTTTTATCACTCATTTGGTTGTAAAAGTAATATGGTCAGTGGCGTAAACTGCAGCAGTGTGGAGGAAGGAGGGTAAAATAGCATATCCTACCTTCCAGAATGGTCCTTGTTAGGGCCTTGCCCTTTGCCTTTAGTGACTCAGCTAGTAAAACAGGTGACAGCCTCTCTGCGTTGTGATGGCAGCATCATGGATCTTGGCTCTCTTGAGCTGATTCAGTGTCCTTACTATTGTATCTGGGGTTCAGGACAACCAACCGGAGAGAGACCTGAGAGAAGGATTTTGATTAGGGGTGGTCATGATTCTGCAGCGTTCGCTGGCAGAGAGCCTCTGAGCAATGGAGCCACGGTGTTCGTGAGGCGATCACCGGAACACAACAGGTGGCCTCCGGGGGCCGTGAGCAGCCATCCAGGCAAGGTTAATAGTCTGCTCTTGTTGGAGGTAAAGGGTCAGGTCCTCCGCAGGATTAAAACCCTGAGAACATGGATACTTTATCATAGAAAATGTAATGATTTTCATTTGTTTTAAATCCATGATTAGTTCAGTTAATAAAAATGTCTGTTGAAGCTATTTAAGACACCCACTAAAATTTGCTAATATTAATTTCATGGAAAAATTCCAGCAGAACTGTATTAGTTTTTCCCCCATTAAGGTAACATTATGGGCTTTTAATGGAGCTCTCAGCTATAATGGTTTTTATTGACCTAATTATTAAATGAATTAAAATCTGTCTCGATGTCTTCACACTTGTGGAACAGTGGTATCAGGGGGAGGGCTGTGATTGGTTGCTGAGGGGTAAAAGAGGAGGAACCCTGAGAAGCATCTCCCTTATCCAGTTGTCCCTCCTTTCAAAGCGAAAGATAAATAAGACTCTTGTTTCATTAAGTGTATCTGCTTTCGATGATTCAGGGAATGTATAATAGCACAACGTGGCTTTGTGGTGAGTTATGCTATTGTACAGGGAAACTTCTGTTTTCTCTTCCTTGCCCGTCTCCTGTGTGCTTTCTCTTTGATGGTTTGCAAGAGTAATGCTAGAATTTCAACCATGATATTCCGTAAGGGAAAGAATCATACAAGAGCTCTTTTTATCACTCATTTGGTTGTAAAAGTAATATGGTCAGTGGCGTAAACTGCAGCAGTGTGGAGGAAGGAGGGTAAAATAGCATATCCTACCTTCCAGAATGGTCCTTGTTAGAAGCCTGAGGAAGCTGTTTGTAAATGATCAGTTTTGACATTTTCCTATTTGACATTTCTTTGACACAGATATCCCATGAGTGGCACACACACCTCTAATCCCCCCACCCTGTCCCTCAGCAGGCATGACTAAGTGATTGCTATACCCTTTCTGACTGAGAGAAGTGCAGATTTAGGGTCTCTCTGTGCTTCAGGAAAAGCCATCTAATAGGATTTGATGGGGAATTGTGACCTACTTTGCATCCTTGACAATCACTCATGAATTAGAAAATATCTTCATCAGCCTATACATGTGAATCTCATTTACCAATCAAAAACATTTTGTGCAAAGAGGATGTACATTTGTCAGTCCTCTTTAGCGAGACTCAGTAAGGCCTTCTTTACTGATCCAGGGCACAGAGTTGGTCAGATGTCCACTAGGACAGAAAGACACAGCTCCTGACTACTGTTTTTCATTCATTCGTTCTCCGCATTCAGCACACTCTGTGTGTCAGGCAAAGGATAGTCAGTAATGACCCAGACAGACATGGTACGTTCCCTGAAGGGAGAGGGAGACAGATCATAAACTCACAGATAACTAAGATGATTCCGGGGAGCAGCAGACCCCATGAAGCAAAGAAGAGAGATTCCACGGTGGCTTGGAGGGTTGCAAGGAAGGGCTCTTTGTAGACGGACTTTTGAGCGAAGGTCCAGAAGAAGGAACCACAGTGAAAGTCCCCAGGACAGACTGTCAGACAGAGACAGAGCGAGAGGAGACGGTATAAAAGACTTAGGATAGAAGGAGTGCCCTGTGTTCAAGGGAAACCCGGAGAGAGGTAAGCTGGGGAGGACCATGGGGAGCTCTTTGGAGTTTTCTTATCTCTCTTTATTGAACATACATCAGAGAGTGTCAAGCAAGGAGTGATCTTGCCCAGTATATTTTGGGAGCAGGGAGGGGACACCACATCCTGCCCCACAACAGTGGGCACTCAGTAGACATAATATCTCAGTTTCTTCTCTCAGAAATTCATGAAGGCACTGACCTCGCAGGGGTTAGGTGAGATTAAGTGAGAGTGAAGTAAGACACACAGCAGAGTGCCCAGCACACAGAAAGTACTCTACAAGCCCTGTCACTAGGGCGCTGGTCCTCACAGCCCTGGGAGGGAAGGTAAGAGTTGTGCAGTCCTCATTGTATGGGATTGTTGAGGGAATTAGGTAGGCCCCTGTGTAAAGCACTTAGCACACGGTCTCGGGTTTTCCCAGACTCTCTGGAAAAAGTGATGGCGACTCTCATTCATCTAAGAACCAATGATGGCTTGAATTTATAACACCCTTTGCAAATCAGAGTAACAACTGGGGAAAAGTCATTCATCTCTCGTCTACATTTTCATTTCTGAAAGAGGAATGAGCACCGTTATTGATAACATGAGTGCATCCGAGATGAAGTCGTGGTAACGCTAATGGGCTGGCACATTTCTAATTCTGTCTGATACAGTTTCAGAGAAGCCATTTGTGATGTAATGGGAAATTTCAGTGCAAGACCTTTGAAGGAAAGTCTGGTGTGTAACACACAGTTTGAGTCGATTTGTGACAGCAATATGTTCTAGAGAATTGCAGATGTTCTCAAATCACATACTATTTCTCTAAAAAATGTGTGATATTTATCTGATACAGCATCTGGTATGATGAGGGGAGTGGAGTTTCTTTTTTTCATTGTGAAAAACATTTTTTTTTTCTGCCAAAGTTTGTGCAAAATATCCAGCATATGGGACCGTGAGATTCATAGGTTCCAAAAACGTGGACCATGTTACAGAGCTCTCTGAGGGTTCACATAAACGTGAAGCCCAGTTGAGCCATGCCGCGGGGGTGCTACATGGGGCAGACTAACAGCCCCCCAAACCTGAAGGAGGAGGAAAAGACAACCGCTGACCTACTGGGCTTGCTCTGAAATGCCAGGTCTTCTGTCCTCTGAAATCACGTTGCCACCAGTGAAAAACAGAGAATGGTGTCATCCTGCACATGAGGCCGTAAGGCAGACACTGTACTCCATAGATTTTCATACATTTGAGTCAACTCTTTCTTCTCTCAGAAATTCATGAAGGCACTGACCTCGCAGGGGTTAGGTGAGATTAAGTGAGAGTGAAGTAAGACACACAGCAGAGTGCCCAGCACACAGAAAGTACTCTACAAGCCCTGTCACTAGGGCGCTGGTCCTCACAGCCCTGGGAGGGAAGGTAAGAGTTGTGCAGTCCTCATTGTATGGGATTGTTGAGGGAATTAGGTAGGCCCCTGTGTAAAGCACTTAGCACACGGTCTCGGGTTTTCCCAGACTCTCTGGAAAAGTGATGGCGACTCTCATTCATCTAAGAACCAATGATGGCTTGAATTTATAACACCCTTTGCAAATCAGAGTAACAACTGGGGAAAAGTCATTCATCTCTCGTCTACATTTTCATTTCTGAAAGAGGAATGAGCACCGTTATTGATAACATGAGTGCATCCGAGATGAAGTCGTGGTAACGCTAATGGGCTGGCACATTTCTAATTCTGTCTGATACAGTTTCAGAGAAGCCATTTGTGATGTAATGGGAAATTTCAGTGCAAGACCTTTGAAGGAAAGTCTGGTGTGTAACACACAGTTTGAGTCGATTTGTGACAGCAATATGTTCTAGAGAATTGCAGATGTTCTCAAATCACATACTATTTCTCTAAAAAATGTGTGATATTTATCTGATACAGCATCTGGTATGATGAGGGGAGTGGAGTTTCTTTTTTTCATTGTGAAAAACATTTTTTTTTTCTGCCAAAGTTTGTGCAAAATATCCAGCATATGGGACCGTGAGATTCATAGGTTCCAAAAACGTGGACCATGTTACAGAGCTCTCTGAGGGTTCACATAAACGTGAAGCCCAGTTGAGCCATGCCGCGGGGGTGCTACATGGGGCAGACTAACAGCCCCCCAAACCTGAAGGAGGAGGAAAAGACAACCGCTGACCTACTGGGCTTGCTCTGAAATGCCAGGTCTTCTGTCCTCTGAAATCACGTTGCCACCAGTGAAAAACAGAGAATGGTGTCATCCTGCACATGAGGCCGTAAGGCAGACACTGTACTCCATAGATTTTCATACATTTGAGTCAACTCTTTCTTCTAAAGTCCTGTCCCCTGATGAGACCGAGGCCAGGCACATCCTGCATTTCCTCGCATTATCCTCTGGCAGTGCTCTGAAGGAAAGCATTAGTGAATTCTGACAGTGGCCGTGCTTTGGGAAAGGTGGCGTGGGCCAGGAGAGGTGAGGGCCTCCTGAGGCTGCTCTGCAGGCCAGCAAGCTTGGGTTCTTGCAGCCAGCAGTCACGTGTCCTTGGGGAAGACTTGGCTCTCCCTGTCCCAGAGGGCAAAGTGATGGACCTGGACGAAGGTTTCCTGTATCTCTTATGCGGGGTCAGCACCGTCTTTGCCCTCCCTCTCTTGAGACTGATGCTTGCACATTTTTTTTCTCACTTCCAATAAAGCAAATCTGCTTCTTTATTTGTCCGGCAAATTGCCCTACTTCATTTTTAATGATCGCCTAAATTAGAGGTCCTTATCCTGGAGTCCCCAGACAGACCCTGAAATTAGCTGCCAAAGCCTGCATATCAGTGACTATTTAAGGGAAGGGGGGATTTTTTTACGGTTTTCATTTATTCACCCAGAGAATACTGAGCACCTGTTCTCTGCCAGACACTGAGCTCAGCATCAGAAATAAAATGGGGGTCTGAGTAAATACAGTACATGACCTCTCAGAGCCTCCATTTTTATGTTAGTTTTTTGACTGTTGATTTTTATTTAGTTTTTGGCTGTACTGCATTGAGGGCGTGCCACGGGGTGGCCTCTCTCTCGCCGCGGAGCATGGGCTCTTGGCAGGCAGGGCTCCATCGTTGCAGCTCCTGGGCTGAATGGCTCCGTGGCATGTGGGATCTTCCTGGATCAGAGACAGAACCTGTGTTCCCTGCCTTGGCAGGAGGATTCTTGTCTACTACACCTTCAAGGAACCCCCTGCAGCCTCCATTTTAATCAAGAAGGTGCTGGAAGCAAGTCAGTGGGCCCTCACAGGGCAGAAGGTGAGAGCTGTCGGGGGGTCAGGGGGAACAAGCCCACAGCCAGCCAGTCAGTAACGCATAACACACTGAGGAGCATGGTTGATTTGTTTACACACCCGAGGGCATGGACTCACGTGGGAAAAGCAGAGAACACCTTGAAACAGACAGTAAGAAAAAGCACAGGGCAACGTGCGCTCCTGTACGTAGACGGCTGCCCCGCTGAGAGCCTGCGTTTTCAGCGGCCCACGTGGTTCTTCTCTCCTCACCCTCTGAGTGGTCCAGATTCAGCTCTCTCCTCTGTTATCACACCCTGCTTCCTTCAACCACTGTATTTACGTTCAGGATAAAACACTGTCATCTGCCTTTCATCACTTCTCGTCTCAAGCATGTGGGGTTCAAAACATATTCTTCGATTAGGGAGGCAATGAAAATCTGGAGATGCTGCTTTGGAATTACTGACTCAGTTATTCAGTAATTTAAATTGATGGTACTGTTTCGTAACCACTCTGGTGCTTCGTAGGCGCTTCCAGGGGAGAGGACTCGCCTGCCTGTTTACCGAGCGCTGTGAACAGGGGTGGAGAGCAGGGAGGCGCCCACCGCGTTGGAGAGCGGGGCTGAGACGAAGCGGCGTTTCGAGGGGGACCTTTGTGACTGATGTGAGCGGTGCTCCGTGTGTGTGAGGGTTCACGTCCACACCGTGGCTGTGCGTCTTTAGTAAATGAAAGCCAGATGCTCGCAGTTAACATTTTTAATGGGTTCATTCTCCCAGGTAGCTCATAAAATCCCCATAATAAATCAGAGAGCCCTTCTTCAGTGCATCTCAAGGGGTGTAATGATATTGCTGATGTGTTAATGAATTAGGGACACCGGAAGGTAGATTCATAATTTTTTTCCTGAAATCTCCCCCTCTCTCGCCTCCATATACGTGCCCCTCCCGCCCCCGCCTCCCAAACTCAAGAAAATAAAGTCAGGAATGAATGTCTCAGTGTCACGGCTTCGCAGTGCGTCTTCCGCGAGACAAAGTGAGTGACTAAGAGAAGAATTCCCAAGTGATTTAAAGGAGACCATTTAAATTCTATTAGAATTTTTTGGAAATAAAAGGCAATGAGTTAAGCGAGAATAAGCTATGAACCTCCCTGCAATATTTGATTGCTAATGAACAGAAAGTATTAATCTTAACAACCTAGAAGAGAAAATGCACCGTGTTTTTCATTAAATCAACTAAATGATTAAATGAGTTAGTCAGTAGAAACCATTTCAATATTCAGAACGTGAATTGTGCCGTTTACAACAAATAAATTCAAAGCACCGTTCTAAGCAAGTTTTGACCATAAAAAATGTGGGTCATAAAGATGCTCGGTATTTTCTTCTTTATAGATAGTCAATATTTTAATGCGATGACATTAATTGTGCAGAATAAAACACTGTCATCTGCCTTTCATCACTTCGTCTCAAGCATGTGGGGTTCAAAACATATTCTTCGATTAGGAGGCAATGAAAATCTGGAGATGCTGCTTTGGAATTACTGACTCAGTTATTCAGTAATTTAAATTGATGGTACTGTTTCGTAACCACTCTGGTGCTTCGTAGGCGCTTCCAGGGGAGAGGACTCGCCTGCCTGTTTACCGAGCGCTGTGAACAGGGGTGGAGAGCAGGGAGGCGCCCACCGCGTTGGAGAGCGGGGCTGAGACGAAGCGGCGTTTCGAGGGGGACCTTTGTGACTGATGTGAGCGGTGCTCCGTGTGTGTGAGGGTTCACGTCCACACCGTGGCTGTGCGTCTTTAGTAAATGAAAGCCAGATGCTCGCAGTTAACATTTTTAATGGGTTCATTCTCCCAGGTAGCTCATAAAATCCCCATAATAAATCAGAGAGCCCTTCTTCAGTGCATCTCAAGGGGTGTAATGATATTGCTGATGTGTTAATGAATTAGGGACACCGGAAGGTAGATTCATAATTTTTTTCCTGAAATCTCCCCCTCTCTCGCCTCCATATACGTGCCCCTCCCCCCCCCCCCCCCCCAACCCAAGAAAAAAAAGTCAGGAATGAATGTCTCAGTGTCACGGCTTCGCAGTGCGTCTTCCGCGAGACAAAGTGAGTGACTAAGAGAAGAATTCCCAAGTGATTTAAAGGAGACCATTTAAATTCTATTAGAATTTTTTGGAAATAAAAGGCAATGAGTTAAGCGAGAATAAGCTATGAACCTCCCTGCAATATTTGATTGCTAATGAACAGAAAGTATTAATCTTAACAACCTAGAAGAGAAAAATGCACCGTGTTTTTCATTAAATCAACTAAATGATTAAATGAGTTAGTCAGTAGAAACCATTTCAATATTCAGAACGTGAATTGTGCCGTTTACAACAAATAAATTCAAAGCACCGTTCTAAGCAAGTTTTGACCATAAAAAATGTGGGTCATAAAGATGCTCGGTATTTTCTTCTTTATAGATAGTCAATATTTTAATGCGATGACATTAATTGTGCAGAATGAAAATACCCATGCTCTCTGGGCTTAAAAAATTCTGGCGTCTAGCTCGACGTCCCTAATGGATCTTCAGCACTGTTACACAGTGATTGATTGTTGTGGTAGTCATTTTACCAGCTTTCACAACTGTTATATTTTTAATTAAATTGGCTGTGAATCCTGTAAGTGGCAAAGGTTGATAAACTAGCACTCGGCACAGTATTCCTATTCTACGTAGCGTGGCTGTCATGGTTGGTACCTTTATGTGCATAATCTTCTTAACATTCTATAAGTCTCTTTGGTCTTGGCATTGATTGGCAAGATTACTTGCTGTTTGGAGATGGAGGCAAAAAAAAAAAAAACCCCGTGAAAATTGACTCAGCAGAGAACATGGTTTGGTGATGGAGAGGAGACGTGGTCTTGTAACCAGCTAGGAATGGGTGCACCATCCTTTCTCCTACCCCCTTGTCAGCACAGGAATAGAGGTGTGGCCGGCAGCCGGTGTGCCCAGCCGTCCACCCATAGGTCTGCGTCAGGCTCTGGGCTGAGTCTAGCGGGAGACCAAGCCCTGATCCATCTGAGAACAGAGGAGCCGGTTCAGAGAACTGTTGTCATGGAAGGGGTCCATCCATAATGGAAGAGACTTGGGAATGAATGTCTCAGTGTCACGGCTTAGCAGTGTGTCTTCCACCAGACAAAGCGACTGGCAAAGAGAAAAATTCCCAAGTGATGTAAAGGAGACCATTTAAATTCTACCAGAAATTTTTGGAAATAAAAGACCGTGAGTAAAGTGAGAGTAAGATCTGAACCTTCCTGCAATATAGGATTGCTCATGAACAGAAAGTATTCATCTTAGCATCCTAGAAAAGTGCACAGTTGTTTTTATTAAACCAACTACATGATTAAATGAGTTAGTCAGTAGAAACCGTTTCAATTTTTGGAATGTGAAATGTGATGGTGGTGGAGTCAGGGAGTCAGGCAAGGCCTCCTGGGGCTGAGATCTGAAGGCGTCATGGCCTACAGCCTCAGGAGGAGGGGAGATGGCAGTGTTCCCAGCGGGTGGGCAGCGTGCGCATGGGCTACGAGGTGGCCGGGCACCGTGTGAAGACCTGAAGGAAGGCCAGGGGCCTGGAGCAGGAGTGAGGCAAGAAGAGAAGCAGCTTCGGCTCTGGACGCACTGTCTGGGTGCCCAGGAAGCCCTTGGGATTGACCACCCTCACAGGGAGAGCTGTCACAGTGGCTGTGATCAAGGCAGGATGTTCAGGCGATCATGAACTAGACAGCTGCTGTGTCCTGGATGTATCTGGCTTCTACTGGCCCTGAGAGACCCCAAATCAAAACTCAGGAGAGTTGGTAGGTAAGGGGGAAATGTGTTGATTAGAAATACAGACTCTTAAGGCAAGAAGGGACCTTTGGGACTCTTTCCTTCACCACCATCAGTTTGGAGACAAGGAAGGTGAACTCCAGAGTTGATGCCACACCTGGATTAGCAGTGAGTAACTAGCCTGCCCCAGGTTCTTCCTAAAACATTGAGACATTTCCCTAGAATTTCGTATTTTCACTCCTGGATAAAATGAGCCCCTTGTTTGACTGATGCGCAGATTCTAGCTAGGAAGGATCTGTAGGAGATGAGGTCACATAGCGGATGAGGTCAGGGCTCAGGACCAGGAAGACCTGGACTGGAATCCTGACCTCTCTGACCAACCTTTCCAGGACATTCAGGCTCCTGACCTCAGTTTCCCCATTTGTCCAGCGAGGTTGAAAGTAGAGCCTTTGCCTCTTATCTTTATGCGAAGTGCTCCATGTGATTCCTGGCATACATGCCTAATTCACTGTAGCTCTTATTACCTTGTTATGGTTGTGGTTCAGTCACTAAGTCATGCCTGACTCTTTTGCAACCCCACGGACTGTAGCCCAGCAGGCTCCTCTGCACATGGGATTTCCCAGGCCAGAATACTGGAGTGGGTTGCCACTTCCTTTTCCAGGGGATCTTCTTGGCCCAGGGATCAAACTCATGTCTCCTGCGTTGGCAGGCAAGTTCTTTACTGCTGAGCCACCAGGGAAGCCCGTTATTGCCTTAGCAGAATTGAACTACCCAATCAGTGAGGTCATTTTCTGAATTTTCTAATTTCCCTTTGTAGAAAAAAGAAAAAGGGGGGTTTCCCTTTTCATGGCGAGTCAGATAGACGCCCTTTAAATATGTTGAAATTGTTTTTCTTCTGCTGTGTGTTCATATTTTGATCATGAGAAATGACTTAGGCTACCAGCTCTTCATGAATAAGTGACTTCTCACTGGTTCATGTATCCTGCTCATTTGGGGTACAGGACAACCAGCAATTGTTGTAGTCACAGTGGCTGTGATCAAGGCAGGATGTTCAGGCGATCATGAACTAGACAGCTGCTGTGTCCTGGATGTATCTGGCTTCTACTGGCCCTGAGAGACCCCAAATCAAAACTCAGGAGAGTTGGTAGGTAAGGGGGAAATGTGTTGATTAGAAATACAGACTCTTAAGGCAAGAAGGGACCTTTGGGACTCTTTCCTTCACCACCATCAGTTTGGAGACAAGGAAGGTGAACTCCAGAGTTGATGCCACACCTGGATTAGCAGTGAGTAACTAGCCTGCCCCAGGTTCTTCCTAAAACATTGAGACATTTCCCTAGAATTTCGTATTTTCACTCCTGGATAAAATGAGCCCCTTGTTTGACTGATGCGCAGATTCTAGCTAGGAAGGATCTGTAGGAGATGAGGTCACATAGCGGATGAGGTCAGGGCTCAGGACCAGGAAGACCTGGACTGGAATCCTGACCTCTCTGACCAACCTTTCCAGGACATTCAGGCTCCTGACCTCAGTTTCCCCATTTGTCCAGCGAGGTTGAAAGTAGAGCCTTTGCCTCTGGTTTATCTTTATGCGAAGTGCTCCATGTGATTCCTGGCATACATGCCTAATTCACTGTAGCTCTTATTACCTTGTTATGGTTGTGGTTCAGTCACTAAGTCACGCCTGACTCTTTTGCAACCCCACGGACTGTAGTCCAGCAGGCTCCTCTGCACATGGGATTTCTGAGGCAAGAATACTGGAGTGGGTTCCCATTTCCTTCTCCAGGAGATCTTCTTGGCCCAGGGATCAAACTCATGTCTCCTGCGTTGGCAGGCAAGTTCTTTACTGCTGAGCCACCAGGGAAGCCCGTTATTGCCTTAGCAGAATTGAACTACCCAATCAGTGAGGTCATTTTCTGAATTTTCTAATTTCCCTTTGTAGAAAAAAGAAAAAGGGGGGTTTCCCTTTTCATGGCGAGTCAGATAGACGCCCTTTAAATATGTTGAAATTGTTTTTCTTCTGCTGTGTGTTCATATTTTGATCATGAGAAATGACTTAGGCTACCAGCTCTTCATGAATAAGTGACTTCTCACTGGTTCATGTATCCTGCTCATTTGGGGTACAGGACAACCAGCAAGTAATGTTTAAGAACCACAGACAAAGGTTTTAACCACAACTCACGGAAGGATAAGGGCTGGCTTCAGTTAAGCTAGTGCTCATTAGGGACAGATTGCAAGCTTTGGGACCAAGCATACTGGAGTGAATCCTGGCTGGAGCACAAGTGATCAAGTGAAAACTTGAGCAAATCACTTGCTCCTTCTATCTGTATTCTCAGCAGTGAAAGGGAGACGTTTGTATCATGTGGCATGTTTGGAGATTTACCCAACACAGGTTCAGTGCGACACTCAGAGGAGTAAATACCAGAATGGTGCCTCTTGTAATTATTCAGCTCACTCCACTGAGGACTCCCCCTGAGTTCTCCATCATGTGGTGGGGGGCAGAAGAAGGATAGGAAGTGGGAACCAAATCCCACTGCCTCTGTTTCTAAGGTGGACCCCGGAGGTGTCATTTGCATATTAAGCGCTGTGATCATTTCAGCGAGGCATTCGAACAGCATCTGTGGGCACAGCGTAGCCTATCGAGGGACCCTCCCAAGACTGGTCACTACGCGGGGAGATTGTCTTCATTGGGAAAAACTGTGTGTGAGTAAACACGGCCATGACTTTCAGTGGCGTCCTCTGCTCTGCATAGCTTCCGACAAGAGGCTGTGCAAATGGCAAAGGAGGGAGAAGAACATCTCAGTTTTCCTGCGTTGAGGTTACAGATGAGCCACAGAGCTACCATTTATGTGTGCGGGCGGACTCAGTCATGGTGCATGCACACTCACCCTGGCAACATTTCAAAGCGTTATTCCACATTACCCCGGTATTTTATCACGCTTCTCAAGTCTGACACGGTTCTCTCCTTGGCAGGAAAGTGCTCCAGGCTAAGTTTCAGATTTTGTCAGTAGGAAAAAAGGCATTGTTACAATTCAGAAATGGCTGGGGAAACATACCTTCAAGTGCTACAAATTTGTAAAGGTAAAGCTCCGGGTTTTTCTTCTGCTGTGTGTTCATATTTTGATCATGAGAAATGACTTAGGCTACCAGCTCTTCATGAATAAGTGACTTCTCACTGGTTCATGTATCCTGCTCATTTGGGGTACAGGACAACCAGCAAGTAATGTTTAAGAACCACAGACAAAGGTTTTAACCACAACTCACGGAAGGATAAGGGCTGGCTTCAGTTAAGCTAGTGCTCATTAGGGACAGATTGCAAGCTTTGGGACCAAGCATACTGGAGTGAATCCTGGCTGGAGCACAAGTGATCAAGTGAAAACTTGAGCAAATCACTTGCTCCTTCTATCTGTATTCTCAGCAGTGAAAGGGAGACGTTTGTATCATGTGGCATGTTTGGAGATTTACCCAACACAGGTTCAGTGCGACACTCAGAGGAGTAAATACCAGAATGGTGCCTCTTGTAATTATTCAGCTCACTCCACTGAGGACTCCCCCTGAGTTCTCCATCATGTGGTGGGGGGCAGAAGAAGGATAGGAAGTGGGAACCAAATCCCACTGCCTCTGTTTCTAAGGTGGACCCCGGAGGTGTCATTTGCATATTAAGCGCTGTGATCATTTCAGCGAGGCATTCGAACAGCATCTGTGGGCACAGCGTAGCCTATCGAGGGACCCTCCCAAGACTGGTCACTACGCGGGGAGATTGTCTTCATTGGGAAAAACTGTGTGTGAGTAAACACGGCCATGACTTTCAGTGGCGTCCTCTGCTCTGCATAGCTTCCGACAAGAGGCTGTGCAAATGGCAAAGGAGGAGAAGAACATCTCAGTTTTCCTGCGTTGAGGTTACAGATGAGCCACAGAGCTACCATTTATGTGTGCGGGCGGACTCAGTCATGGTGCATGCACACTCACCCTGGCAACATTTCAAAGCGTTATTCCACATTACCCCGGTATTTTATCACGCTTCTCAAGTCTGACACGGTTCTCTCCTTGGCAGGAAAGTGCTCCAGGCTAAGTTTCAGATTTTGTCAGTAGGAAAAAAGGCATTGTTACAATTCAGAAATGGCTGGGGAAACATACCTTCAAGTGCTACAAATTTGTAAAGGTAAAGCTCCGGGTAGAAAAAAAGATGAGAAACAAGCAGGCTTATGTCTGGCTGGTTTCCATATGTTCTTTGTGGAGTTCCCCGTCTGGGCACAAGATGCAGCTGGTCCAAGGCACAAGGGCATTTGGAAATTAATCTTTTGTCAGTTGTTCCATTTGCTATTATTTTCTCCCATTCTGAGGGTTGTCTTTTCACCTTGTTTATAGTTACCTTTGCTGTGCAAAAGCCTTTACGTTTAGTTAGGTCCCACTTGTGTATTTTTCTTTCCATTACTCCAGGAGACAAGTCATAGATCTTGTTTTGATTTATGTCATTGAGTGTTTTTGCCTATGTTTTCCTCTCAGAGTCTTACGGTTTCTGGTCTTATATTTAGGTCTTTAATCTATTTTGAGTTTAGCTTTGTGGGTGGTGTTAGGAACTGTTCTAATTTCGTTCTTTTACATGTAGCTGTCCAGTTGTCCCAGAACCACTTACTGAAGGGATGTCTTTGACCCATTGGATCTTCTTGTCTTCTTTGTCAAAAATAAGGTGACCATAAGTGCGTGGGTTTATCTCTGTGCTCTCTATCTTGTTTCATTGGTTTGTAGTCCTGTTTTTGTGCCAGTATCATACTACCTTGATGATTATTGCTCTGTAGTATAGTCTGAAGTCAGAATGGTTTATTCCTCCAGCTTCATTCTTATTTCTCAAGACTGATTGGGCTGTCTGGGGTCTTTTCAGTTTCTAAATATGAATTGTGATATTTTCTGTTCTAGTTCTGTGAAAAATGCTATTGGCAGTTTGATAGGGCTGCACTGAATCTGTAGATTACATTTGATGGTATAGTCATTTTCACAGTATTGATTCTTCCAACCCAGAAACATGAAATATCTCTCCATTTCTTTATGTCATCTTTGATTTCTTTCATCAGTGTTTTGTAATTTTAGGTATACAGTTCTTTGTCTCCTTAGGTAGGTTTATTCCTAGATATTTTATTCTTTTTGTTGCAGTGGTGAATGGGATTGATTCCTTGATTTCTCTTTCTGATTTTTCATTGGTGGTATATAGTAATGCAAGTAATTTCTGTGTATTGATTTTGTATCCTGTGACTTAGCTAAATTTGCTGATTAGCTCTAGTAATTTTCTGATAGTGTCTTTAGGGTTTTCTATGTATTGTATCATGTCATCTGCAAACAGGGAGAGTTTTACTTCTTCTTTTCCAATCTGGATTTCTTTTATTTCTTTTTCTTCTCTAATTACTGTAGCTAGAACTTCCAAGACTATGTTAAGTAATAGTGGTGAGACTGGACACTCTTTCTTGTTCCTGATCTTAGAGGGAATGCTTTCATTTTTTCACCGTTGAGAATAATTTTTGCTCTAGTCTTCTTGCATATGGCTTTTACTATGTTGAGGTAGGTTCATTCTGTGCCCATTGCTTGAAGAGTTTTTTTTTTTTTTTTTTTTATCATAAATGGGTGCTAGATTTTAGCAAGGGCTTTTTCTGCATCTATTCATATTACCCTATGACTTTTATCTTTCTATTTGTTAATATGCTGTATGATATTGATTGATTTGTGGATATTGAAAATTCTTGCATACCTGGAATAAACCTGACTTGATCGTGGTGTATGAGACTTTCAATGTGTTGTTATATTCTGTTTGATAGAATTTTGTTGAGGTTTTTTGCATCTATATTTGTTAGTGATATTGGCCTGCAGTTTTCTTTTTTTGTGCTGTCTTTGCCTGGTTTTAGTATCAGGTTGATGGTGGCCTTGTAGAATGAGTTTGGAAGTGTTCCTTACTGTGCAGTTTTTTGAAAGAGTTTTAGAAGAAAAGGCATTAGCTCTTCTTTAAATGTTTGATGGAATTCACCTGTGAAGCCATCAGACCCTGGACTTTTATTTTTTGAGAGATTTTTGGTCACAGATTCAATTTCAGTCCTTGTAATTGGGTTATTCATAATTTATATTTCTTCCTGGTTCAGTATAGGAAATTTGAACTTTTCTAAGAGCTAGCTTTTGGTTTTATTAATATTCACTGTTATTTCTTTCATTTCTTTTTCATTTGTTTTACCTCTGATATTTATGATTTCTGATGACTTTGGGGGTTTTTGTTAATCTTTTTGCAGTTGTTTTAAGTGTAATGTTAGGTTATCTACTGGGTGTTTTTCTTTTTTCTTGAGATAGGATCATATTGCTATAAACTTCCCTCTTAGAACTGCTTTTGTTGCATCTCACAGATTTTGAGTTGTCGTGTTTTCATTATCATTTGCTTCTAGGATTTTTTAATTTCCTTTTTGATTTCTTCAGTAATCTGTTCATTATTTAGAAACATATTGTTTAATCTCCATGTGTTTGTGTTTTTAACAGCTTTTTTATTGTAGTTGATATCTAGTCTCATAGCATTGTGATTAGAAAAGATGGCTGATATGATTTCAATTTTCTTAAATTTACTGAGGCTTCATTTGTAACCCAAGATGTGGTCTATCCTGGAGAATATTCCATGTGCACTTGAGAAGAGAGTGTATTCTTCTGCATTGGGTTGGAATGCCCTGAAGGTATCAGTGGGGTCCATCTCGTCTAATGTGTCTTTTAAGGCTTATGTTTCCTTATTAATTGTCTGTTTTAATGATCTGTCCATCTCCCAGCAATCTTGATTCCACCTTGAGCTTCATCCAGCCCAGCATTTCACATGATGTATTCTGTATGTAAGGTAAATAAGCAGGGTGACAATATACAGCCTTGATGTACTTTCCCAACACCATCTTTCTACCTTATTGTTCCCATCTTTGCATGAAGTGTTCCCTTGGTATCTCTAATTTTCTTGAAGAGGCCCCTAGTCTTTCCAGTTCTATTATTTTTCTCTATGTCTTTGCATTATTCTTTAAGAAGACTTTCTTATGTCTCCTTGCTATTTTCTTGAACTTCTGCATTCACATGGGCATATCTTTCCTTTTCTCCTTTGCCTTTCACTTCTCTTCTTTTCTCAGTTATTTGTAAGGCCTCCTCAGACAACCATTTTGCCTTTTTGCACATCTTTTTCTTGGGGATGGTTTTGAATACTTACTCTTGTACAATGTTATGAACCTCCATCCATATTTCTTCATGCTTCTGTCTATCAGATCTAGTACCTTGAATTTATTTGTCACTTCCAGTGTATAATTATAAGGGATTTGATTTAGGTCATATCTGGATAACCTAGTAGTTTTCCCTACTTTGTTCATTTAAGTCTGAATTTTGCAGTAAGGAGTTCATGATCTGAGCCATAGTCAGGTTCCCCTCTTGTTTTTGCTGATTGTATAAAGCTTCTCCATCTTTGGCTGCAAAGAATATAATCCATCTGATCTCAGTGTTGACCATCTGGTGATGTCCATGTGTAGAGTTGTGTCTTGTGTTGGTGGAAGAGGGCATTTGCTATGACCAGTGCATTCTCTTGGCAAAACTCTGTTAATCTTTGCCCTACTTCATTTTGTACTCCAAGACCAAACTTGCCTGTTACTCCAAGTATCTCTTGACTTCCTATTTTTTATATTCCAGTCCCCAGTGATGAAAAAAGGACATCTTTTTCTGGTGTTAGTTCTAGGAGATCTTGTAGAGGTTCTTCATAGAACCATTCAGCTTTAGCTTCTTCAGCATTAGTGGTTAAGGCATAGACTTGGATTACTACGATATTTAATGGTTTGCCTTGGAAACAAACCAAGAGCATTCTGTCCTGTTTTAGATTGCACTCAAGTACTGTATTTCAAACTGTTTTGTTGGCTGTGAGGGCTACTCCATTTCTTCAAACTTCACATGATGTATTCTGTATGTAAGGTAAATAAGCAGGGTGACAATATACAGCCTTGATGTACTTTCCCAACACCATCTTTCTACCTTATTGTTCCCATCTTTGCATGAAGTGTTCCTTGGTATCTCTAATTTTCTTGAAGAGGCCCCTAGTCTTTCCAGGGCTATTATATTTCTCTATGTCTTTGCATTATTCTTTAAGAAGACTTTCTTATGTCTCCTTGCTATTTTCTTGAACTTCTGCATTCACATGGGCATATCTTTCCTTTTCTCCTTTGCCTTTCACTTCTCTTCTTTTCTCAGTTATTTGTAAGGCCTCCTCAGACAACCATTTTGCCTTTTTGCACATCTTTTTCTTGGGGATGGTTTTGAATACTTACTCTTGTACAATGTTATGAACCTCCATCCATATTTCTTCATGCTTCTGTCTATCAGATCTAGTACCTTGAATTTATTTGTCACTTCCAGTGTATAATTATAAGGGATTTGATTTAGGTCATATCTGGATAACCTAGTAGTTTTCCCTACTTTGTTCATTTAAGTCTGAATTTTGCAGTAAGGAGTTCATGATCTGAGCCATAGTCAGGTTCCCCTCTTGTTTTTGCTGATTGTATAAAGCTTCTCCATCTTTGGCTGCAAAGAATATAATCCATCTGATCTCAGTGTTGACCATCTGGTGATGTCCATGTGTAGAGTTGTGTCTTGTGTTGGTGGAAGAGGGCATTTGCTATGACCAGTGCATTCTCTTGGCAAAACTCTGTTAATCTTTGCCCTACTTCATTTTGTACTCCAAGACCAAACTTGCCTGTTACTCCAAGTATCTCTTGACTTCCTATTTTTTATATTCCAGTCCCCAGTGATGAAAAAAGGACATCTTTTTCTGGTGTTAGTTCTAGGAGATCTTGTAGAGGTTCTTCATAGAACCATTCAGCTTTAGCTTCTTCAGCATTAGTGGTTAAGGCATAGACTTGGATTACTACGATATTTAATGGTTTGCCTTGGAAACAAACCAAGAGCATTCTGTCCTGTTTTAGATTGCACTCAAGTACTGTATTTCAAACTGTTTTGTTGGCTGTGAGGGCTACTCCATTTCTTCTAAGGGATTCTTGTCCACAGAAGTAGATACAATGGTCATCTGAATTAAAGTCTCCCATTCCCATCTGTTTTAGTTCACTGATTCTTAAAATGTTGATGTGTTCACTCTTGCCATCTCCTGTTTGGCCACTTCCAGATTACCTTGATTCATGGACCTAACATCCCAGGTTCCTGTGCAATATTGTTCTTTATAGCATCAATGTGGAAGAGCCTGGTACAAATTTAAGTAACTCCTTGCTTCCCTCCACAGCAATCATCTAGCACAATTTCTACAATGATTAGGAATCCGTTTTACTATATTTAAGTGTTTTCAAGTCAGCCTCCTTTTCCTACCGTTTCAGTTGCTTGAAAAACGAAAGATTCTGTTACTCTTGTAAGAGAAAAGCAATGCCCTAAGTAGAAGGTGACTATGAAAGGACACACAATGAAAAATAAAATGGTGTTAATTAATTTTTTCTGGATTCTGTGGTTTGAGCCCGGAGACTGTGTTTCTCTGGTGCAAAATGGGAGAACATTGACTGTTAGAGCTACGTGAAGGACAGAGAGGCACCACACTGAGCATGCTTCTATGCCGTCTTTCTAGATCCCAGACGTATGTGTTAGAGGAAATGGGACAGAATAACTATTCACAGGGCAGGAATGGAGAGTCAGGATAGACAGTGGGCCTGTGGACACAGGAGGGGGTTTTCCAGGATTAGAGTCACACTCAGGCCAGGCAGCCCATCCAGGAGGCAGAATCTCAGAGTGAGTGCCCACACGCACAGACACCGTGGGTTCTGCCGTGGCGACTCTCGTGAAGACCGAAGAGGCCTTGGGGTGACTCTGTGGGCAGTTCACGTGCATCCACGGGGGCAGCTCCCTGAGCCCCAGACTCCAGTAGGTGCATTGAAATGTCAGGGATTTCGTGTCTCAGGCCCGTCCGTCCAGAAAACGGGTATGTCTGTTTGGTTAAGGGATAGACTTGGATTACTACGATATTTAATGGTTTGCCTTGGAAACAAACCAAGAGCATTCTGTCCTGTTTTAGATTGCACTCAAGTACTGTATTTCAAACTGTTTTGTTGGCTGTGAGGGCTACTCCATTTCTTCTAAGGGATTCTTGTCCACAGAAGTAGATACAATGGTCATCTGAATTAAAGTCTCCCATTCCCATCTGTTTTAGTTCACTGATTCTTAAAATGTTGATGTGTTCACTCTTGCCATCTCCTGTTTGGCCACTTCCAGATTACCTTGATTCATGGACCTAACATCCCAGGTTCCTGTGCAATATTGTTCTTTATAGCATCAATGTGGAAGAGCCTGGTACAAATTTAAGTAACTCCTTGCTTCCCTCCACAGCAATCATCTAGCACAATTTCTACAATGATTAGGAATCCGTTTTACTATATTTAAGTGTTTTCAAGTCAGCCTCCTTTTCCTACCGTTTCAGTTGCTTGAAAAACGAAAGATTCTGTTACTCTTGTAAGAGAAAAGCAATGCCCTAAGTAGAAGGTGACTATGAAAGGACACACAATGAAAAATAAAATGGTGTTAATTAATTTTTTCTGGATTCTGTGGTTTGAGCCCGGAGACTGTGTTTCTCTGGTGCAAAATGGGAGAACATTGACTGTTAGAGCTACGTGAAGGACAGAGAGGCACCACACTGAGCATGCTTCTATGCCGTCTTTCTAGATCCCAGACGTATGTGTTAGAGGAAATGGGACAGAATAACTATTCACAGGGCAGGAATGGAGAGTCAGGATAGACAGTGGGCCTGTGGACACAGGAGGGGGTTTTCCAGGATTAGAGTCACACTCAGGCCAGGCAGCCCATCCAGGAGGCAGAATCTCAGAGTGAGTGCCCACACGCACAGACACCGTGGGTTCTGCCGTGGCGACTCTCGTGAAGACCGAAGAGGCCTTGGGGTGACTCTGTGGGCAGTTCACGTGCATCCACGGGGGCAGCTCCCTGAGCCCCAGACTCCAGTAGGTGCATTGAAATGTCAGGGATTTCTCAGCTGGTCTCCAGGCCCCGTCCCGTCCAGAAAACGGGTATGTCTGTTTGCAGACAATGGTGGACGTGATTATTTTTTCCTAGGGGAATAAATTGCCAGAAAGATGAACACTTTGTAAATCGCTGCGTGTCTCCTGCCTGTGAGGTCTGAGTCTATTTGTGAAACGTTTGTCTCTTTATTCTCCAACCCCTCTCACCGAAAAAAGCTTATCATTTATAAGCCTAATAGTCTGAGGTTTGCCAATCAGTGAGAAAAAGAAGACAGGAAGCCAAATCTGATGCATCGTAGCATTGAGCGCTCTGCAGAAAGCTAGGAGTCCTTCCACCAAAGTGAGTGTCCTCTTGTCCCCGCCAATGCTGAGGAGGCCCCGTGCGCCCACAGGACTGGGGCGTCAGAGACGTGGCAGGTGCGGAAATCCTGTTCTTCTTTTAAAAGAATTTATTGAAGCATACTTGATTTACAGTGTTGCATTAATTTCTGGTATAGAGCAATGTGATTCAGGTATACATTTGTACATTCTTTTCATATTATTTTCCATTATGGTTTACTTTAGGATACTTAATACAGTTCCCTGTAGGGAACTGCACACTAGGACCTTGTGACATACAGCGGCGGGGTGGTTTTACGAGTCGGGGCTGCGCTGGCTCTTGGGGACGTTGTGCAGGCTTTCTCTGGGGGTGGCGAGTGCGGCTGCTGTCTAGTTCCATCGCGAGGGCTTCTCACGGCCAAGGCTCCTCTCCTTGCAGAGCACAGGCCCTAGAGCTTGTAGGCTTCAGTAGTGGCGGCACAAGGGCTGAGCTGCTCCACGGTATGTGGGATCTTAGTTCCTCGACCAGGGATCAGACCTGTGTCCCCTGCGCTGGAAGGCAGATTCTTAACCAGTGGAACCCCAGAGAAGCCCCTGTGCGTGTGTCTGATAATCCCAAACTCGTGATTCACCCCTGCCCAGCTCCCTTTGGTAATTGTATATTTATTTTCTATGTCTGTGAAGCAGGCATCCTGCTGTGACTCCTACGTGAGCTAGACACTGGAGTGCCCTTTATGTCGTCAGTGGATGGGAATGGATTGCCCTTCCTGCAGGCCGGGAACGGGGACACCGGTGGTTCTGTCTCCTGGGTGTACACAGAGCACCTGCTCGCTAACTGTGCAATCACAAGTGTGTGAATAAAAGCCCTCTGATTAAATGTGTACACATACTGAGAGACGTCTACATACTTTCCAAAGAATCGGGCAAGTCCAGTAGACGAAAGAAGTCAGGATACCTGAGAAGAAACCGCGTTGAGAGCTCCCCCCCTCCACTGGAAACCAGAAGAGCCAGCCTGTCTCGGCAGCCCGCACCTCCCCATCTCCTGAGCGTGGCCCAGAGGTCTTGAACGCTTTCTCACTGCTAAGAGAAATGCAGGTCTTGGGCACATGCACTTGTAGCAAAGACACCTACTTAGTTTGGGCGCTGAAGTGCAGGTCCAGTCCTAGGTTTGACATTCCTGTGGTCCTGCGGTAACCTTGGAAGTAAATGACAGCCTGGAAAGGCACCACCTCCAGTGGGCCACGTCTTCTTTCTAGGGCCAAGAGTACACTGAGACGACCTTCGTTTGGGACCAGGCGAGGGTAAAGAAATGCCCTGGGTTCAATATCCAGCAGAGGCACCCAGACTGACTTCAGTGATCAGTGTTACACAATGAAAATATCAGTGGACCTTGTGACATACAGCGGCGGGGTGGTTTTACGAGTCGGGGCTGCGCTGGCTCTTGGGGACGTTGTGCAGGCTTTCTCTGGGGGTGGCGAGTGCGGCTGCTGTCTAGTTCCATCGCGAGGGCTTCTCACGGCCAAGGCTCCTCTCCTTGCAGAGCACAGGCCCTAGAGCTTGTAGGCTTCAGTAGTGGCGGCACAAGGGCTGAGCTGCTCCACGGTATGTGGGATCTTAGTTCCTCGACCAGGGATCAGACCTGTGTCCCCTGCGCTGGAAGGCAGATTCTTAACCAGTGGAACCCCAGAGAAGCCCCTGTGCGTGTGTCTGATAATCCCAAACTCGTGATTCACCCCTGCCCAGCTCCCTTTGGTAATTGTATATTTATTTTCTATGTCTGTGAAGCAGGCATCCTGCTGTGACTCCTACGTGAGCTAGACACTGGAGTGCCCTTTATGTCGTCAGTGGATGGGAATGGATTGCCCTTCCTGCAGGCCGGGAACGGGGACACCGGTGGTTCTGTCTCCTGGGTGTACACAGAGCACCTGCTCGCTAACTGTGCAATCACAAGTGTGTGAATAAAAGCCCTCTGATTAAATGTGTACACATACTGAGAGACGTCTACATACTTTCCAAAGAATCGGGCAAGTCCAGTAGACGAAAGAAGTCAGGATACCTGAGAAGAAACCGCGTTGAGAGCTCCCCCCCTCCACTGGAAACCAGAAGAGCCAGCCTGTCTCGGCAGCCCGCACCTCCCCATCTCCTGAGCGTGGCCCAGAGGTCTTGAACGCTTTCTCACTGCTAAGAGAAATGCAGGTCTTGGGCACATGCACTTGTAGCAAAGACACCTACTTAGTTTGGGCGCTGAAGTGCAGGTCCAGTCCTAGGTTTGACATTCCTGTGGTCCTGCGGTAACCTTGGAAGTAAATGACAGCCTGGAAAGGCACCACCTCCAGTGGGCCACGTCTTCTTTCTAGGGCCAAGAGTACACTGAGACGACCTTCGTTTGGGACCAGGCGAGGGTAAAGAAATGCCCTGGGTTCAATATCCAGCAGAGGCACCCAGACTGACTTCAGTGATCAGTGTTACACAATGAAAATATCAGTAAAATTCATTAGCAGGGCTAAGTCCATACCTTTTGCCACCCCCGAACCCACTGGGAGTCCTTCCTTTGTGAACTCTTAGGCTAGGGATTATCTTTTCATTGAATTATAGTGAAATGTGTCTTAAGTGATCACCCAGGGACCATCCAAAATCGGTAACTTGGTAGAGGTTGAACTTTAGCTAAAGGTCAAACAGAATTCTTCTGGAAACCTTAGGGGTTGCTTAAAGGTGAAGTAAAAAGCTGAAATGAAAATTGACTTAATCCCTGGTTTATGAAGCAAGTAGCACAGTTTAGCAAGCCTGGGGATGCAGTCAGCTCGCAAATGTGTCTTGACTTCTCTTTCTGAAATGCCTCATCCCTCTGGCAAGTGCGGTGGCCTTTCCAGCTCGTTAGTCACATGCCTAACAATGCTCGGATGTTCCGAGGATGCCCGTGCATTTTGAAGACCTTTGGCTGCATGTTTGGGACCCATGGCATTGGGGACGTTACATATCATTGTGGGTCAGGCCGTGCGCATGGATCGCAGCCCACCAGTGCCTGCAGGCATCTCAGCATCTTTTACCTGGGGGGAGGAGGACTGGCCTAGCTGCCGTCAGCACATGCGTTCAGTGTGGAAGGACTTCATTTTTGAGCGAAGGATCCATATCCTAGTCTGATACGCAGAAAATTATCTTGGAGTTCTATTCATGCTGCTGCTGCGAAGACGTTCAGTTCGATCCACCTCTTCGGACCCCATGGACTATAGTCGACCAGGCTCTTCTGTCCATGGGATTCTCCAGGCAAGAGTACTGGTGTGGGCTGCCATGTCCTCCTTCAGGAGATCTTCCCGACCCAGCAATCCCACCTGGGCCTCAGAGTGCCTCAGTGTGAGCAGCAATGATTATCTTTGTTGAAGAGATACGAGTGTCTGTAAAAGTATTGACTAGAAATGCTGACTTTGCTGGGGTGCTGAGAACATTTGGCAGCATGACCGAGAAAGCCGTGTGCATAGCCCACCTCCTGCCTGGGGTGGCTTCACAAAGTCAGATTTGTTCTTTTCATAGAGACAGCCACTAACTGTGCATCCCTGTGCCTCCATGACCGTGCTTTGCAGCATCCTGGGACTCTGATGGGTTGAGGGTCTCCCTACCGTTTATTTCTTTCTCACAGGTTTCTGTGAACACTGCTGAGTGCTGGGAACGCCGTCAGGCTCAAAGCACATGTGTTCTCTGCTGCCTGAGCGGAGGATCCCGGGCCCTGCTGTACACTTCCGGTCCAGCCGAATGGAGGTGGAGCGAGAGGAGCTGGGGGGATCCGTGCTTGAGGCCTTTGTGGTCTGGGAGCCAGGCTGACTCATTGTGCCCAGAGACGCATATCTAGGCCTTTCATTCCTCGGTGTTAAGGCATCGTTGGCACTCTGAGTTCGTTTATGAAGAGAAGAAACTGGAGTTGTGAGCATCATGCTGTGTTTATGAGGTGAGGCTGCACACACTCTCTGTGCCTTCCTCACGTAACTAAGGACTGTGTGTGTCGTGTCGCATCGGGCTGAATCAGCTCAGTTCTCATCGAAGGCTCCCTGGAGACCAGGCAGACACCGCCACAAAGTGGGGTGCAGGGCCAGAGGGTGCAGTGGTGAACAAGGCCTGTGGGCCTGGAACTCTGATGAGCCAGCAGCGGGTAGGTAGTGCGGTGAGAGGCAGGCAGTGGCCCGGAGCCTCGCAGCCTCGATGGAGGCTGGAGGTGGGGGGTGTTAGACAAGGAGACAGCCTGGCCTGAAGACTTACCCGGTCGCTCTGGCTGGGCTGAGCGCCCATGAAAGCTCCAGCAAGGAGACCAGTGAGGAGGCTGTCACGGGTCAGGGTAGAGATAGCAGTGTGGTGCAGACGGAGAGAAGCAGCCGACTCTGCAGTGTGGTTTTGAAACACAGCAGGCCGTTTTTGTTGATGCGGTTGGATCAGAGGCCTCATAGGCTAAGAGTTTCTAGTAGTTGGCTTGAATAATCAGTTGAATGTGGGGCTTCCCCAGTGGCTCCGTGGTAAAGAATGTGCCTGCCAGTGCAGGAGACGCAGGTTCACTCCCCGGGTTGGGAAGAGCCTCTGGAGAAGAAAATGGCAACCCACTCCAGTATTCTTTTTTTTCTTTTTTTTTTTTGGTGGGGGGCAGATTGGGGAGGGATGGGGGGCGGGTGGGCCACTTCTATTGGTCTTTCATTTATCCATTCTCATCCATCTCTGTTCTTTGGCCCGTGTGGGCCTCCCATCGCGGTGGCCTCTGTCATCGCAGAGCACAGGCTCTGGGCACATGCACTCCAGAGCTCCAGCTCAGTAATTGGACACATCAGTCCAGTCGCTCCACGGCACACGGGATCTTCCCAGGCCAGGGATCAAACCGGCGCCCCTTGCACTGCAAGGCAGTGTCCTTACCCACTGGACCACCAGGGAAGCCCCCACCCCAGTTTTCTTGCCTGGAGAATCCCATGGACAGAGGAGCCTGGCCGACTACAGTCCATGGAGTCGCAAAGAATCGGACATGATGTAGCCACTAAACAACAACAGACCTGCTGAATGGTTGGTGATACTTACTGGAAAGACTGAACTGTCATGGCAGCTACGGGCCAGGTTTTCTCTCTTGATGATAACAAATACGAGTTGCCGCTACCCACACAAGAGGAACCACTAGGTGACTGTGGGACACCTGTGACTGGCTCTCATTAGAGTCCACACTAGAAGCACACTTGGGAGTCGTGGATCTGGCCTGCAGGGGCATGGCATTAAGACTGCCTAGACGGGAAGGTCAAGAGGTGAGAGTCAAGGCCGCTGTGATGTTTGCAGGTCGTGCGTGCATGGAAGAGTGGGGAAACCTTCCAGGCAGACAGATGGTCCCACGGGGGCACAGGACCAAAGAGGAGCACATGCGGAGTCAGGGCTAGAACACCGCGGGGGGACGGGGGGCGGAATAAAGCACAGTGAGGTCCCAGAGGAGTGTTGATTTTGTCCCGTGTGTGATGGGAGGGTGGGGACGGGAGGGTAGGAGTGACAGGGCTTGAGAATCTGAGATCTGGAGACAGGCTGCCTGAGTGTGTCTGTGAATGCTGCTGTTTACTACCCAGACCACCTCTTTGTACCTCCCTGTCCTCACGTGGAACACCGAGGGCTGTCGTGGGGACGGACTGAGCTGAGCTGTGAAGCGTGTTCAGGTCAGGACTGCCCGAACAGTCCGTGTCCACAGATACCAATGCTGAGCGTGCCCGGAGGGCGTCACGCGACGAGACTCACAGTTTTACATGACGCGCCCCACGAGACCCTCCACAGGAGAGGAACGGAGACGCTGAGGACGCTGGGAGCCCACCTCTTCCCACAGCCCCCCCTCCCACCTTCCCTCACTGTCTCCACTCTGCCTTCTGGGCCGTGGAGCTGATCTGGCTCTCGCCTTGCCCCCGCTGTGAAGCATCCTGGATTGTTGTTTATCTCACGTCTCCGTGACGGAGCCACGAGCCCCTCAAGAGAAAGGCCCCATCTTGCCACTTTTATTCCTGAGAACCTGCCCTCAGGTCCCTCATCAGCGTGTGGTGGTGACCGTGGGTAGCCATGACCCGCCAACAAAAAGAACAACAGTGGTGCACACGTCGTCACATCAGAACAAACACAGAGCACGGCGCGTTTCCTAGGACAGGGGTCCCCAGCCTCTGGCCGTGGACCGGTACCTCCTGCCGGACCAGTGGAGGCATTCCACTAGAAGTAAAGTGCACAAAGCATGTAGACGCTCTTGAATCATCTTGACGCCATCCCTCATTCCCAAATCTATGGAAAAACCTGTCCCTGGTTCCAAAAAGTTTGGGGACTGCTGTCCGGGGAAATTCGAGTTGTAGAGCAGTGAACAGAAAAGCTGGGGCCCCAGCCTGAGTGGCTTTAGAATCTAGCCAGGAGGAAGGTGAACCTGGACAGCCTCCGGCCTCCACTGTGCGAGAGATGCCTCCATGGAAGGCACACAGAGCTTCCAGGCTCATTTAAATCCCATGGATTCATGGAAAGAAACTGGGCAGGCGATTCCAATCCATTCTCAAGGTCACGGCACCAAACTTTGGCAGTGTTAGCTCAGAGGACCATTAATGGGGTAATGTGCTCCATCAGGGCAAGAGAGAATCGAAAAGACTTTAATGGGGCTTCATTATATCCCTCTGTCCATCTATTACTTCTTCTCCATTGCTCACCACTTGACTCCAGAAGCAGGAACACCCCCCACTAATTAGATGCATCCTCATCGCCTTTCTGCACCATCAGCCCTCTCGGAGGCCATCTGTGAGTTGAGAGTTCAGACTTTTAGGAACTAGGCTAATCAGTCTTTTTCTAATTTCAAGTGTTCGATGGATGACCACAGTTTGGAACTCCTTGCTGTGACAAATGGGAATTCAGTGGAAGGTTTTGGGTTCTTCGGGGAGAAGTGGGAGCCCACCTCTTCCCACAGCCCCCCCTCCCACCTTCCCTCACTGTCTCCACTCTGCCTTCTGGGCCGTGGAGCTGATCTGGCTCTCGCCTTGCCCCCGCTGTGAAGCATCCTGGATTGTTGTTTATCTCACGTCTCCGTGACGGAGCCACGAGCCCCTCAAGAGAAAGGCCCCATCTTGCCACTTTTATTCCTGAGAACCTGCCCTCAGGTCCCTCATCAGCGTGTGGTGGTGACCGTGGGTAGCCATGACCCGCCAACAAAAAGAACAACAGTGGTGCACACGTCGTCACATCAGAACAAACACAGAGCACGGCGCGTTTCCTAGGACAGGGGTCCCCAGCCTCTGGCCGTGGACCGGTACCTCCTGCCGGACCAGTGGAGGCATTCCACTAGAAGTAAAGTGCACAAAGCATGTAGACGCTCTTGAATCATCTTGACGCCATCCCTCATTCCCAAATCTAGGGAAAAAACCTGTCCCTGGTTCCAAAAAGTTTGGGGACTGCTGTCCGGGGAAATTCGAGTTGTAGAGCAGTGAACAGAAAAGCTGGGGCCCCAGCCTGAGTGGCTTTAGAATCTAGCCAGGAGGAAGGTGAACCTGGACAGCCTCCGGCCTCCACTGTGCGAGAGATGCCTCCATGGAAGGCACACAGAGCTTCCAGGCTCATTTAAATCCCATGGATTCATGGAAAGAAACTGGGCAGGCGATTCCAATCCATTCTCAAGGTCACGGCACCAAACTTTGGCAGTGTTAGCTCAGAGGACCATTAATGGGGTAATGTGCTCCATCAGGGCAAGAGAGAATCGAAAAGACTTTAATGGGGCTTCATTATATCCCTCTGTCCATCTATTACTTCTTCTCCATTGCTCACCACTTGACTCCAGAAGCAGGAACACCCCCCACTAATTAGATGCATCCTCATCGCCTTTCTGCACCATCAGCCCTCTCGGAGGCCATCTGTGAGTTGAGAGTTCAGACTTTTAGGAACTAGGCTAATCAGTCTTTTTCTAATTTCAAGTGTTCGATGGATGACCACAGTTTGGAACTCCTTGCTGTGACAAATGGGAATTCAGTGGAAGGTTTTGGGTTCTTCTGAAGCACCCTGGCCCGCTGAGATTCCACAGGCTAGGCCATTTCTAAGAAAACAGTCAGGCAAAGAACACAGGGCCTTGGAGCTGGGCAACGAGTAAGACAGAGCCCGTGTGGGGAGGATTTTTGTTGGCTTGTAGTGTGGGTAAATGATTTGCTTACATTTGCAGAATCAAAAAGGAAAGGGTGCCTGAGCTAGTACAGGGAAGGACGGATGTATGTTTCGATAGGGCAGCGGCTGGCATGTATAATGCGGAGGAGACCCCATTCACTGAGGTAGGCGCCCAGAGGGAAATTATTTAGGAGTGGATCTTACGCCCCACCCCCACCCCCGGACTCTGGGCCTGTGGCCAGGTCATTGGAAGCGGGTGTGGAATGCTAAGCAGGCTTCTGGGCACAGAGGTCATTCCTCCATTGCCACAGTTTGAACCTGGTAGGCGAAGGGCACTTTCTGACACAGCACAGCGATGTTTACTGCAGGAGCTCAGCACCCCCAGGCCCTGAGCCCGGGTGAAGAGAAATAATTGGCTCTGGAGTTAGGGGGTTGAACAGAGTGCTTGAGGGGAAGGCCGAGGCTCCATTAATTACTGGCGGAATGAATAAGCAGACTCTTGAATGGAATTCTAGCCCAGAGCAGTACTTCCCAAAGGAAAATGTGCCTAGGAGCCTCCAGGAGGTCTCGCTGAAGTGCAGACGCTTGGATTTGGTTGGTCTGCAAGGTGCCCAGGACTCCGCAGGTCCGACGAGATCCCAGATGCCGCTGGTGGTCAGAGACCACACGTGGTGGGGCAGGGGAGGTGGAGAGGCGAGGGACAGAGGGAACCGGGTTCAAGTCCTGCCGCCTGCTGGCCGTGTCGGCAGGTGACATTCGTCTGCGCCTCATTTCTTCACTCGGCAAGTATTTATTGCAAGTATTTATTGCCTTTCTACCCCGCGTCAGAAACTGTGCTCAGGTAAACAGCTGGAACAGGATAGAAAATGTCCCTACTCCCCTGGGCTTTGTACTCTGATAAGGCAACATGTAAGAAAAAAAGGTAAAGCTACACTGTCTAATTATGATTCGTGACGATTGCTGTGCTTAGTCCCTCAGTCGTGTTGGACTCTGGCTTTTTCATCATCACATCTGCGCTTCCTGATAAACAGCCGTCAGCGAGCTGTGCGTCGCCGCTGTGGTGGGCAGCAGACACGGACGCAGAGCTGCTCCCGACCCTTTACAATGCGGTCGTGGCGTGGCAGTCAGCATCGAGAAAGGGACCAAGAGAGAGTATGAAATGTAGAAACCACATGCAATTGATATGACAACTGTAGGCATGTTTATTAAAACTCAGACATGTATTACTTTGGCTTCAGAAAGAGGACATACCAGCAAATTTATCGAGAGGAGGGTGTGTGGATGATTATCTCCCAGACATGAAGCTCTTCAGGCAGAGCAGCTTTAATTAAGAGCAGCATCTTTGTGAGGTATTCACAACCAAAGCAGATCCTGGGGGGAGGGGGCTCAGTCAATTTCAGACATCTGGAACCCAATTACTAGCTTTAGGACTAATATGTGGCAAGTGCCGCTAGGTCGTCATTCTCAGGGAGGCTCTCAGAGTGGAAGCTGGATTTCCGTAGAGAGGAGAATTCCAGTTGGCCCTTGTTAGGATCCCCTGCATCGCCCAAGGATGGTCCTCTCTCTGCTTTCATTCATGACCTGCTTTGGTAGAGTTACTTACGTTGTTATGCTTGATGGGTAATGAGTATCTTCACAGCCATCACTCAAAACAGAAGGTACGATTTAGAAAAGTTTTTATTGTAGCTGATTCACAGTATTGTGTTAGAGTGTGCCATACAGCCAAGTGAATCCATTACACATACAGCCACTCTTCTTTAGATTCTTTGTGCATACAGGTCATTACGGAGTGCCGAGTTGAGTCCCCTGTGGGATCCAGTAGGTCCATGTGGGTGATGTATTGTGCACGTATTACTGTGCTTATGTTGCTTCCACACTCCTCGTTGGTCCCTGCCTCCACCCCGCCTCTCGCTCACGGTAAGCTGAAGTTTCTTTTGTAAGCCTGTGAGTCTGTTTCTTTGTTGTACGTGAGTTCAGTGGCACCGATTCTGTCATTTCTAGCGATAACCCAGGCTTTGTGTCCTCCTCGGTCTGACTCCCTTCAGTTGGTACCACCATCTCCAGGTTGTGGATCCTCCCGACAAAGGCGTCAGTGCCTTCTCTTCGATGGCCAAGTCACGTCCGCCCATAGAGACACGTCATGGCTTCCCGATGCCTCTGGCTGCTGTGCACACTCTGGGCGCTCCCTTTGGGCTCCTGTCGACAGGGCTGCCGTGAGAGTGGGGTGCGTGGAGGGCTTTCCCTCCTCACAGAGCTGCAGCAGTGAGAGGGCCAGGTCATGGGGTCACTCTAGTGTCGGTTATTTGAGGAATCCATACTATTGTCTGTCGTGACTGTGACCAGTTTACACTCCACCCTCAAAGCGTCGGAGGCCTCCCTTCTCTCTGTGTGGTCTCCCCATTTAACCTGTGCCGTCTTTTCTCATCTGTTTTCACTTTGTACTTTATTCTGGACTGTGGCCGAGTCACAAGGCTGTGATAGTTTCTGGTGAACAGCCGTGTGTCCGTTCCCCTCATACTCGTCTTTATGGATTTGGGGGGCATGAACACTCAGACTGGTGTGAGGTGACACCGAGCTGAAGTTGCCACTTTAAGGGCTCCCAGAATAAGTGAAGCGAAGCATTTTTTCAGGTTAGAACCATGTCTGGTTCTAGCTGCTGCTTCTTGACCTGCATACGGGTTTCTTAGCAGGCAGGGAGGTGGTCTGGTATTCCCAGCTCTTTAAGAAGATTCCACAGTTTGTTGTGATCCACACAAAGACTGTATTTGGTATAATACGTGAAACAGAAGTTGTTTCTGGAATTCTGGTGCTTTTTCAGTAGGTTCCTCTGCCTCTCCTAAATCTAGTTTGTACATCGGGGAGTTCTCAGTTCACGTGCTGTTGAAGCCTAGGCGGAAGGATTTCGCGCATGACTCTGCTAGCCTGTGAAATGAGTGCAGTCGTGCAGTGGTCTGAACATTCTTTAGCATTGCCTTTCTTTGAGACTGGAATGAAGACTGACCTTTTCCAGTCGTGTGGTCACTGCTGAGTTTTCCAGATTTCCCGGCATGTTGCGTGCAGCACTAAAGCAGCAGCATCTTTTAGGATTTGAGGTAGCTCAGCTGGAATTCCAGCACCTCCACTAGCTTTGTTCGTAGTGATGCTTCCTGAGCCCACTAGAGTTCACACTCCAGGACGTCTGGCTCTAGGTGAGTGGCCACACCGTCATGGTTGTCTGGGTCGCTGAGTCCTTTTGCTTCTGTTAGGTCCTTGCCATTTCTGTCCTTTATCTTGCTCATCTTTGCACGAAATGTTCCTTTGGTATCTCTGATTTTCTTGGCTAGATCTGTAGCTTCTCCCAGCGGATTGTTTTCCTCTATTTCTTTGCACTGTTCACTTAGGAAGACTTTTGTATCTCTCCTAGCTATTGTCTGGAACTCTGCGTTCACTGGGTGTATCTTTCCCTTTCTCCTTTGCCTTTTCCTTCTTTTCCTTTCTCACCTATTTGTAAGCTCCCCTCAGGTAGCCATTTTGCCTTCTTACATTGCTTTTTCTCGGGGCTGGTCACCACCTCCTGTACAATGTTAGGAACCTCCATGCATAGTTGTCCAGGCCCTCTTATCAGTGTAATCCCTTGTTGTTGTTACTGGAAACGTCCACAAGGCGGCAGCACTCTGTCATGCCCCTGGCTGTTTCCTTGGGCAACAGGAGCCTTCGAAAGAGTGGTGCCCTGGCTTGGAGATTAGAGTGGGCCACGCCAGGGCTCCTGTGTCATGACCCACCCCATCCCCTGCCCGCACCAGACAAACCCGAAGCCCTGCCGAAACAGCCATGCCGAGGGGGTTGTTGTTCCTCTTAGGTGCGGGCGCTTTTCTAAGCTCTTACAGAACCAGAAGGTGCACAGTCCTTTAAGTACACTAGGCTTGCTTGAGCTTAGGAGGGCCCTCCTGGAGATGGGGCCTCCGTCCACAGGGGACCAGGCCCTCCACGTGCAAGGGGGCTCCTTTGCTGGCCCATCCTCCCTAGTTCAGCCCGACTTCCTTATCCATCCATTTGCCTGTGGACGTCTTGGTTGCTTTTGGCCTGTGATGCAGTCAAAGGCATAGTATTGGGGGCGTACATTATATTTTTTCAACCAGGGACTTGTTGATTTACAGTGTTGAGTGACTTTCAGGTTTATAGCAATGTGAACCACTTACACAAATGTCCATTCTTTTTTAGATTCTATTCCCACAAGGTCACTGTAGAGGACTGAATAAAGTTCCCTATGCTACACAGCCGGCTCTTATTGGCTATCTGTCGTACGTATAGTAGTGAGTATAGGTCATTCCCAGTCCCCCAATTTATCCCTCCACCCGGGGGCTTCCCTGGTGGCCCAGACAGTAAAGACTCTGCCTGCTGTCCAGGCGGCCTGGGTTCGGTCCGTGGGTCAGGAAGATCCCCCGGAGAAGGGAACGGCAGCCCACTGCAGTACTCCTGCCTGTGGACTGAATGGACAGAGGAGGCTGGTGGGCTCCAGTCTGTGGGGTCACACAGAGTCAGACCAGACTAACACCCTTTATCGTCTGGTAACCGTACATGTGTTTTCTACATCTGTGACTCTGTTTTGTAAGTAAGTTCATTTGTACCAGTTTCTTAGACTCCACATACAAGCGATATTATACAACAGTTTTCTTTGGGTCCATCCACACGGCTTGAAGACAGCATTGCTCTGTTCTTTCTTATGGTTGAGCAGTATTCTGCTGTGCATACCCATCCCATCCACGTCTCACTATGTGGTAGGTCTGCACCCCCCACCCCCCTCTACAGCATGCCTCTCCCTGAACCCCATGGTCCCCACCCCTTCACTTCTTTTTATGTAGTTTTAGGCATCTATGCATTTTTTCAAAATCAACTCAAAAATGCATACTTTTCAACTTTTTTTTTTTTTAAGTACCATACTGCATATTATCCTTTCCCAAAATGCCGAGGTTGTTGTTCCTCTTAGGTGCGGCGCTTTCAAGCTCTTACAGAACCAGAAGGTGCACAGTCCTTTAAGTACACTAGGCTTGCTTGAGCTTAGGAGGGCCCTCCTGGAGATGGGGCCTCCGTCCACAGGGGACCAGGCCCTCCACGTGCAAGGGGGCTCCTTTGCTGGCCCATCCTCCCTAGTTCAGCCCGACTTCCTTATCCATCCATTTGCCTGTGGACGTCTTGGTTGCTTTTGGCCTGTGATGCAGTCAAAGGCATAGTATTGGGGGCGTACATTATATTTTTTCAACCAGGGACTTGTTGATTTACAGTGTTGAGTGACTTTCAGGTTTATAGCAATGTGAACCACTTACACAAATGTCCATTCTTTTTTAGATTCTATTCCCACAAGGTCACTGTAGAGGACTGAATAAAGTTCCCTATGCTACACAGCCGGCTCTTATTGGCTATCTGTCGTACGTATAGTAGTGAGTATAGGTCATTCCCAGTCCCCCAATTTATCCCTCCACCCGGGGGCTTCCCTGGTGGCCCAGACAGTAAAGACTCTGCCTGCTGTCCAGGCGGCCTGGGTTCGGTCCGTGGGTCAGGAAGATCCCGGAGAGGACGGCAGCCCACTGCAGTACTCCTGCCTGTGGACTGAATGGACAGAGGAGGCTGGTGGGCTCCAGTCTGTGGGGTCACACAGAGTCAGACCAGACTAACACCCTTTATCGTCTGGTAACCGTACATGTGTTTTCTACATCTGTGACTCTGTTTTGTAAGTAAGTTCATTTGTACCAGTTTCTTAGACTCCACATACAAGCGATATTATACAACAGTTTTCTTTGGGTCCATCCACACGGCTTGAAGACAGCATTGCTCTGTTCTTTCTTATGGTTGAGCAGTATTCTGCTGTGCATACCCATCCCATCCACGTCTCACTATGTGGTAGGTCTGCACCCCCCACCCCCCTCTACAGCATGCCTCTCCCTGAACCCCATGGTCCCCACCCCTTCACTTCTTTTTATGTAGTTTTAGGCATCTATGCATTTTTTCAAAATCAACTCAAAAATGCATACTTTTCAACTTTTTTTTTTTTTAAGTACCATACTGCATATTATCCTTTGGAAATTACCTTTGTTCCTTAGTAGTGTGTTTTTAAGATTAGTCCATATGGGCTAAACATCGTTATGGATCATTTTGATCACTGTCTATATTCCATCCTGTTACTATATCACATTTTATTCATATACTTTCTGAACAGCAGTGGTCATGTCGAGGCTTTGGCTAGTTTCATCAGAGCTGCTTGGAAGATTTTTATGGTTGTGGGCAAGAGTTTCTCTTGGGTCCGTACCTGGGTGTGGTATTGCTGAGCCTTGGGTTCTGTGAATGTCAAGCCGGGAGGCAACGGCCAGCTGTTTTCCAAAGAGTTTGCTTCCGTGTATCCTCTCCGTGGCAACGCCGGAGCCCTCCTGAGGGTTTACAGCCTCTCTCAGCCACCGTACTGCCAGACATAGGCGTAGCTCAGCGTCATCAGTACTCAGAAACGGCGTCTTTGCATGAACTCAGGCTTGTCTGGTGAGACTCCAGGACCTAAAGCTAGGACCTAGGAGTAGAAGTGGGAGGAACAGAGAGGTAGACTCCGGGTGAGGAAGCCTGGCCTCCTGGGACACCTTGTCAACAGGGTCAGACGGGCAGAGGAGCGGGAAGCTGTTCATCCCTGGAGCAGTCAGACCAGGGCCGGTGGGATATGAAGAGGCAATACGGCAGAGGGACACAGGTGTGCCATGGATGTCTGGACTGCAGGGCTTTCAAACCCTCATCCCAGGACCAGGCTTTTCTCAGATATTTGTTTCTGGACCTTTAAATAGATACCTGCAATTATAAGAAGCTATTTTAAACACATTTTGATCTTTTATCTTTTAAACCAACCACGTAAATTCCTTTCAACCCTTGAGCAGCACGGAGGTGAGATTAATTAAAAGATTAGGACTCTTAAAAGATGTCTGCAGGTTTTCATACATGAAGTTATAACTCCCAGTAAATATGTTCATCCTCCATCCACGTCTCACTATGTGGTAGGTCTGCACCCCACCCCCTCTACAGCATGCCTCTCCCTGAACCCCATGGTCCCCACCCCTTCACTTCTTTTTATGTAGTTTTAGGCATCTATGCATTTTTTCAAAATCAACTCAAAAATGCATACTTTTCAACTTTTTTTTTTTTTAAGTACCATACTGCATATTATCCTTTGGAAATTACCTTTGTTCCTTAGTAGTGTGTTTTTAAGATTAGTCCATATGGGCTAAACATCGTTATGGATCATTTTGATCACTGTCTATATTCCATCCTGTTACTATATCACATTTTATTCATATACTTTCTGAACAGCAGTGGTCATGTCGAGGCTTTGGCTAGTTTCATCAGAGCTGCTTGGAAGATTTTTATGGTTGTGGGCAAGAGTTTCTCTTGGGTCCGTACCTGGGTGTGGTATTGCTGAGCCTTGGGTTCTGTGAATGTCAAGCCGGGAGGCAACGGCCAGCTGTTTTCCAAAGAGTTTGCTTCCGTGTATCCTCTCCGTGGCAACGCCGGAGCCCTCCTGAGGGTTTACAGCCTCTCTCAGCCACCGTACTGCCAGACATAGGCGTAGCTCAGCGTCATCAGTACTCAGAAACGGCGTCTTTGCATGAACTCAGGCTTGTCTGGTGAGACTCCAGGACCTAAAGCTAGGACCTAGGAGTAGAAGTGGGAGGAACAGAGAGGTAGACTCCGGGTGAGGAAGCCTGGCCTCCTGGGACACCTTGTCAACAGGGTCAGACGGGCAGAGGAGCGGGAAGCTGTTCATCCCTGGAGCAGTCAGACCAGGGCCGGTGGGATATGAAGAGGCAATACGGCAGAGGGACACAGGTGTGCCATGGATGTCTGGACTGCAGGGCTTTCAAACCCTCATCCCAGGACCAGGCTTTTCTCAGATATTTGTTTCTGGACCTTTAAATAGATACCTGCAATTATAAGAAGCTATTTTAAACACATTTTGATCTTTTATCTTTTAAACCAACCACGTAAATTCCTTTCAACCCTTGAGCAGCACGGAGGTGAGATTAATTAAAAGATTAGGACTCTTAAAAGATGTCTGCAGGTTTTTCATACATGAAGTTATAACTCCCAGTAAATATGTTCAGCCTTAATGGGAACATCAAAGATACTAATATTTTAAAATCAAGTCGCGTGTGTGGGGGGCCAAGCCTGGTATTTTTGTATATGCACCTGCGTGTGTGTAATGTCTCTCGATGATCTCAGTAATACATACTTGGGAGCTCCACAAGAGGAAGCCAAAAACGGTGAGGCTGTCTCTTTCCTAGGCCGACGCTGGCATTGCGTTGTCGTTTTCCCCCTGGAGACGCTGTGCGTGTGTTTGTGCGTGCCTTATGCCTCTGTTGGCTCTGCTGATTTCTGGACTGTGGTCACTCACAGGGTGTATAGAACAAGTTTCTTTTATTTTCAGTATTTTCTTTTAAAAGACATTTGAAATCCTCTGTGACAAAGATCTGTGGTCGTGCTTGGTGAGCTTAGCATTTCAGCTGCGTCCAAGGCTTTCTGTCTTCATTGGAGAAGGTGTGTAAATGGAACGGAGCGGCCGGCTCCCGCAGTGTCTGTGCGGCATACCCGGCCAGGTTCCCTGAAGGGCGCTGGAACCCTGCCGAAAGAAGGGGTGGGCTGGTCCGTCAGGGAGGGCGGGCTCCTTCCCAGGGTGCACAGCAACTTCGGGGGTGCCGTTTGGTAGCCAGAGGCAGGAGAGTCATCGTACAGAGAGGAGGAGGCAGGCGCAGTCCAGCGGGGTGGTGAGCGACCCCAGAGTAGACTTTCTGTTCGTCATTTTTCCTCTGCCAGTGTGTCCCCTCCAGGGGGCGACCTGGCCGCTGGTGCTAGGGGCCTCCGTCAGCTCTGCAGGACACGGGCTGCAGAGAAGGTTCCCAGGTCAGCCTGCGTCCTCCTTGTCCCCTGGGAGTCACCACTTACGCACATGATTTGCTGCCTGCCTGCTTTTGTGCGCAAAGTTTTCTGTTAGCAGGCCTGAGGCTACGGTCAGGGAGAGGCCCGTTGGGCAGATCTCAAGGCAGGAACCGGTCCCGCGCCTGCTCAGAGGCAAGGCTGGCGGCGGCTCCTTTCCTCGCAGCATCAGGACTGCCTGCCTCTTCCCCTGATAACCGTTCTTCTGAGCTTAGAAACAGCACAGGGTAAACCACGGGGCAGGCAACCAGTGCATTATCCAGTCCCTCGCGTCTTCATGCACTTGGAGGACTGCACTTTCAGGGAGGGACGAGCGCCTGCCTCTCTTGCCCTGTTTTTGTGCACTTCCTCATTCAACCTCAGTCATCAGCCTCTAGCCAGTTCTGAGACCCAGCAGACATCCCTGGCCTTGCCTGGGGGTGTGCACTTGCTGGTGGCTCTGGGACTGCCACCTCCTCCAGGCAGTCTTCCCTGACCATTCCCTCTCTCACCTCTCACCTTGAGGTGAGCATGATGAGCACAGCAAGGTGTTGATTCCTTCCTATGCTCATCATCTATCCTTATTGTCCTTCTGTCCTCCTGAACTTTTGCAGCCTTGTGTGCCCGGCTCACCACTGCACCCATAAGGCACTTGGCCAGCACATGGAAGACACAGCTCTGCAGAGATACAAGCTTCCATTGTTTGGAGGTCCCACATTTGCAGCCCCCTCACCTAGTTTGTCTCTTCCACACAGGTTCTATTTTGAGGGCCCAGTTGCTGCCGCGGGGCGCACTGTGTCAAGCAGGATTCTGAGGCCATGTCTGTGGCTGTGTGTTTTCGGTTGCGTGTTGGCTTAGCTTGCGTGCCGTGTCCTGGCTCAGCACCCTCCCTGGGGAGAGCTATCTTGCCTGGACCTTGCATCTAAAGATTTCGTAAGGTGCTTTGAGATAAGGAAGCTGTACTGTAGCACGAACAAAAAGAAACTAAAGCCTTCAGGAGATTGAAAGGAAGCCAGAAGCTGGCCCTTTGCCTTTTCCCTTTCCTCCTTCTGAGCGCCTCTGGTTGGCATCCCTCTAGGAGGAAGGGAGAACGCTCCTGCTCAAACACCAATATCCTCAGCTCCGGTCAGGGCAGAGAGAAGGCTTACAGAACACGACTGGCAGAGGTAATTGCTTTTTGAGTAAACGTGTCCCTCTCTGCGATGTGCTTCACCGCAGGCCTCCCTTGCAGAGGCTGTTTCGTTGTTCGGGGAGCATGTTTCTAGAAACAGGAGGCCCGGGGCCATCAAAGGGGCAGAAGTCTCCAGGCCCCGTGACTTGACTAATTTCCTGTAAGCCTGTGCTTAGTTGCAGTCGTGTCTGACACTTGGTGACCCTGTGGACTGTAGCCCACCAGGCTCCTCTGTGCTCCAGGCAAGAACATGGGAGTGGGTTGTCACTTGCTCCTCTAATTTCCTACCTACCAAAAACATAGGAGAGCAGAGGCAGGGTAGAGCCTGGGGCGAGGCCATGGTGATCATTTACAGCAAACTCCCCTGGGAGAACATTGCCCCTCAGAGGACCCCGCACCCCTACCCCGGTGGATCCCAACCCCAGCTGAGAGGCTGCTCTCTGTTGTGACCTTGGTTCTTTTTCCCGGGCTGCTCTGTAGCCCTGCATTCAGCCAGGCTCACCAAGATGTTCAGAGCGGACCCCTGTGTGCTCGAGGAGCCTGCCAGATGGATTTCTAATCCAAGCAGGTCCTGTTCCTGATGAGCCCCACCTGCTGTTCCCCTGAGTCCTGTTCCTAAGAGGCTGGACGACCCGCCTAGAAAAGGGGCTGATGACCTTGTGCAGCCAGTATGGTGGGAGGGAAGGTGTCACTGAGACCCATTGTGACAGACGCTTCTGGAAACCTGGCTGTCAGACACAAGCACTGAGGACAGAGAGACGAATCTTACTGTGCCTGGGTGAGCTCCTCCATCACCATGAACGCCAGAGAGGAGGCTTGTGACCCCATCAGCTATCCTTGAGGGGTTTTGCTATTGTTGTTTTCAGTCATTGGAAGAGCAAAGAACCACTGGGTGAATGCAGGTGATTTCTCTACCACATCCTGGTAGCCAGGTCACCTGTGGAACAGGCCTCTCCGCTGAAGTGCTAAACTCAAATATGATATTAGGATAAGGCTCACCCCTTAGAAACGTGAGGCTCCCTGCCATGAGCTGAGAGGAGAGCTTCAGCAGTGGGCTGTCCTAGGGATAGGCTGAGCGCGCCCTCCGTCTGTGTAAGCCAACAATTCTCAAAGGTGGCGACCCCCGTAGCAGCCCCCAGCGCCCCCCACAGCCCTGCTGCCGAGCTCAGTTCCTGAGCGCGCCTAAGGGCGTGTTGTCAGGAAGCCCTAGACAGCAGCCGGCCCTGAGCCAGCCAGCCCACCGAATAAGGAGATTTTGTGATGGTGGGTGTGCCCTCCAGCAGACCGGAGCTGCCTGCCATGGTGTGAGCAGGTGTGGAGTGCGCGAGGGTGCTGGGAAGGCCCCTCCCGGCTCAGGCAGCTGAAGGCATCTCCTCCAGGCTGCGACGCGGGCAGTATCCTTCATGGCTCTGGCCGTCAGCTGAGAGCATACTATAACGCGTACTTGGACGGGCTCCTATTCTCTCCAGTGCGGTGATCTAGTTTGTAAACACTCTGTGGGAGGGAGGGGTTACAAAATCTTAAATACCAGCACTCTGTACGTCTTAAAGTAGGCTGTCTTTAATGAACACGAGAGCTTGTTTCCGCCTTGGGGCTCCACTGGCTGCATGGAAACAACGTTTGCTTTTATTAAAGCACGGTGACTCTCAAGTCCAAGCTTGGGCAGCTCATCCTGCGTTGACCTCGGGAGATGGTCCCGGGGCGGGGCCCCTGCTTATGGACGGGACGCGTGGGCCTTGTAGCACGTGCGCGGGCACGTCAGCGTCGTTGTGTCTGTGGAGGTGAACAGAAGGCATCAGGATATTATTTTAATGATAGATCTTTAGAAGTCAGGGTAACGTCCTACTGTAAGAGCTCTGAAGAGAATCAGAGCGTAGTGACGGGTGGGCCGGGGGTTCGGAGCGCAGCCTCGCGAACGGTGACGCCTGAGCTGCGCCGTGAGCCGTGATGAGAGGTCCCTGGAGCCGGGTGCTGGGAGGACAGCCAGGGCGGAGTCTTGGGGCTCAGGGACGAGGGGGCCGGCCTGTGGGCAGCTGGCTGGAGGCATGGATTTTATTTGGGGTGTGGTGAGAGGCTATTACAGGCGTCGAAGCAGGGAAGGAGAAGGACTGGAGTGACTTTTCATCGAAAGTGGCCTGTCTGCGGTCTGAGTGGGAGACAGGCTCGCGCAGCAGCGATGAGAGGGACGGGAGCCGGAGGCCGGGGCGGGAGCAGGCGGCGGCGGTGAGTGCGGCCTGTGCCGCCGGCCAGCTCTCTGCGGCCCTGGAGGTGGGCTCCTCCCTCTCCAGGCACTCTGTAAGGGCACTTGGATCCGGCGCCCTTCCTCACAGCTGCCCTGCCCGGAGTGAAAGTCGCGCCCTTTCCACCTGGTACAGGCCTCTCTGCTATCACACACTCCCCCAAGTCCCCCAGAAGCCTTCCCTCCGCATTGAGACCCACACCCGGGCACAGTCCGTGATCCAGATATGCTGTCTCCCTTTCCCGGTCTCTCGCCCGCATACAGCCAGCCTCTTTGAGCAAGCATGCTGTCCCCAGAGACTGACGGCCCCTCCTCCAAGTAGTCCTTATTGAGCAGATGGTCACTGCTCTGGGCTGTCTTCGAGTCCCATGATTCACCTCTTGCTTTCACTTGTGACAAAACAAAGCCTTGTGTCATGAACCTCTTGCTGCCGCTGCACTGCCTTAGACGCTGTGCTGTGCACAGTCACGTTCCTCTCTCTCTGACCCCACGGGCTGCAGCCCGCCAGGCTCCACTGTCCCTAGGAGTACCGGGCAAGAACACGGGGCTGGGGTGCCATGCCCGCCTCCAGGGGATCCTCCTGACCCGGGGACTGAACCCAGGCCTCCCACACGGCAGACAGATTCTTTAGCCTCTGAACCAGGTAGGCTCTGAACCTGAGAGTCTTCCACTATTTGTATAAAACTATGTTCACTTCCTTCTTTCTCTTAACGGGAGGATCCTGTGACTCTGGGCATTGTCCTGAAAGGTCCACGCTTCGTGTTGGTAAGCACTGGCCCCACCTATGGACCATTCCCAAAGTTAATGACGTATTTCCCACATTTTCACTTGATATATTTTCTAAGTCGACTCTTATGTTTAACTTAAAGTTCCTTTGAAAGGAAGCTTGAGAAGACCTCATAAATGGGAGATAAGTCTCCAATGAGTAAACCTATACCAAATTCTCTTATAGTCCAGCTAAAGTCTGGATGGCGCCTCTCTTTCTGGGAGAAGTCACACTGGTGCCATCTTCAGAGCAAGCTGGTAATGATGGCAGTGGCAGTGCCTCGCAGGAGGGAAAGGCGGATGGGACACAAGGGAGTGTCTGTCTCAGGAGGGCTTCCCTAGGGGCGCTGAGTGCGGAAGAACCCAGGGGATGCTAGAGACCTGGGGTAGAGCCCTGGGCCGGGAAGACCTCTGGAGAAGGCAAGGCAGCCCACTCCAGTATTCTTGCCTGGGAAATCCCACAGACAGGGGAGCCTGGTGGGCTGCAGTGCACAGGGTTGTAAAGAGGCGACAGGACTGAGCGTCTTAGCGCACTCGCGGGCGTCTGGCTCAGCAGGGTTCTAAGCTGTGTGCGGCTGAGAACTTCAGGACTGGAGGAGGCCTTCTGGGCCCCTGGCTGTGGGTCCTGTCAATAAACAATGGGACAGTAAGGCTTCGCACAAGGGCAGCTAAGCCTCAGATCTCTCAGCAACTCTAACAGATGGCGGGTGAGGTGGGGATGCCAGGGTGGATTTCCGCAGGAAAAAAAAAAAGAGCCACCCCAGTGGACAATGAAGTCAGTGATGGGCCCAGGTTACAAGAGAGCTGGCAAATGCCTCGAGCATTTTCTGAAGCTGTTCCCGCTCCCCAGAACAACTTTGTCCTTAACACCCCATCACCATCTTTGAAGCCAGGGAAAATCCTGATGTTTTTAGAGTCAACTGGAGAGAGACCCTAAGGAGGTAAGAGCAACTCACTCTGATTCCCCTGCCCACACTCCTGTCCTCTGACCCTCCCTCTGCAACTCACTCTGACCGCACTCTCCTGTGCCTCAAAGCCCACCCCCACTCCGGCAGAGTCTTCCACTATTTGTTATAAAACTATGTTCACTTCCTTCTTTCTCTTAACGGGAGGATCCTGTGACTCTGGGCATTGTCCTGAAAGGTCCACGCTTCGTGTTGGTAAGCACTGGCCCCACCTATGGACCATTCCCAAAGTTAATGACGTATTTCCCACATTTTCACTTGATATATTTTCTAAGTCGACTCTTATGTTTAACTTAAAGTTCCTTTGAAAGGAAGCTTGAGAAGACCTCATAAATGGGAGATAAGTCTCCAATGAGTAAACCTATACCAAATTCTCTTATAGTCCAGCTAAAGTCTGGATGGCGCCTCTCTTTCTGGGAGAAGTCACACTGGTGCCATCTTCAGAGCAAGCTGGTAATGATGGCAGTGGCAGTGCCTCGCAGGAGGGAAAGGCGGATGGGACACAAGGGAGTGTCTGTCTCAGGAGGGCTTCCCTAGGGGCGCTGAGTGCGGAAGAACCCAGGGGATGCTAGAGACCTGGGGTAGAGCCCTGGGCCGGGAAGACCTCTGGAGAAGGCAAGGCAGCCCACTCCAGTATTCTTGCCTGGGAAATCCCACAGACAGGGGAGCCTGGTGGGCTGCAGTGCACAGGGTTGTAAAGAGGCGACAGGACTGAGCGTCTTAGCGCACTCGCGGGCGTCTGGCTCAGCAGGGTTCTAAGCTGTGTGCGGCTGAGAACTTCAGGACTGGAGGAGGCCTTCTGGGCCCCTGGCTGTGGGTCCTGTCAATAAACAATGGGACAGTAAGGCTTCGCACAAGGGCAGCTAAGCCTCAGATCTCTCAGCAACTCTAACAGATGGCGGGTGAGGTGGGGATGCCAGGGTGGATTTCCGCAGGAAAAAAAAAAAGAGCCACCCCAGTGGACAATGAAGTCAGTGATGGGCCCAGGTTACAAGAGAGCTGGCAAATGCCTCGAGCATTTTCTGAAGCTGTTCCCGCTCCCCAGAACAACTTTGTCCTTAACACCCCATCACCATCTTTGAAGCCAGGGAAAATCCTGATGTTTTTAGAGTCAACTGGAGAGAGACCCTAAGGAGGTAAGAGCAACTCACTCTGATTCCCCCTGCCCACACTCCTGTCCTCTGACTCCTCCCTCTGCTCTAATTCTGTCATTGCTCTGTTTAATCGCGCTCTCCTCTGACCGCACTCTCCTGTGCCTCAAAGCCCACTCTTCCCCTCTCTCTCCTGTAGATTCCTCTCTCCTTTTGAGTTTTCTTTCTACTCTGAGCCCTCTCGCTCTGTCTGCTGACCCTTCTCTTCTCTGACCCTTCTCTCTCCTCTCTACCTGGCTTCCACTCTACTCTAGTCCACTCTTCTGTTGAGTCTTGTTTCTCCCCTGATTCTGCTCCACTTGGCCTCTCCTCTAGATTGTTCTCTCTCCTACTGATTCTTCCCTGTCTTATGACCCACCTCTGCCCCAGCACCGCCCCACCAGTGTTCAAACCCAAAACCCAGTGTACTCCTCTCTCTCTCTAGATGCTTCTCGCCTCTGCATCCTCTCTCTCTTGTTTCCGCTCTACATATCCTCCTACCTACTGTAGTCCTCTCTTTCCTCTTCATTCTTGTCCTTATTCTGACCCATCATGCTCTGACCCATCACACTTGGACCCTCCTCTTCTGTTCACTGCTCTCTCTCCACTAACTCTTCCTGCACCCATGATTCCTCTCTGCCTTATTGGTCCTTCTCCCTATTATGACACCTGTCTCTAGCCAAATTCTCTCTACTAAGCCAAAAATTCACTCTGCATCTCTCTCTCCCTTAGATTCTTTTCTCTCCTCTTGATTATTCTCTCTCCTCTGAAGAAGGACACTCTCCTCTGAAACTTCAATCTCTCCGATGACCCTCCTCTCTCTCTCTCTCCTCCACCCCTCCTCTCTCTCTCCTCCTCTGACCCTCCTATCTCCTCTACCCCTCCTCTCTCTGTGTCCTCTGACCCTCCTCTTTCTTTTTCTCCTCTACCCCACCCCTCTCTCTCTCTCCTCTGGCCCTCCTCTCTCTCTCTCTGTCTCCTGTGACCCTCCTCTGTCTCTCTCTCATAAACCCCTCCTCTCTCTCTCTCTCTCTCTCTCTCTCTCTCTGCTCTACTCCTCCTCTCTCACTCTCTCATCCGGCGCTCCTCTCTCTCTCTCACACTCTCCTCTGGCCCTATTCTCTCTCTCTCTCTCTCTCCTACTTCTTCTCTTTCTCTCTCTCTCTGTTCTAATCCTCTCTCTCTCTCTCTCCTCTACTCCTCCTCTCTCACTCCTCTCTCTCTCTGACTCTCCTCTGGCCCTCCTCTCTCTCTCTCTCTCCTCTGACCCTCCTCTCTCTCTCTCTCTCCTCTACCCCTCCTCTCTCTCTATCTCTCCTCTGGCCCTCCTCTCTCTCTCTCCTCTGGCCATCCTCTCTCTCTCTCCTCTGACCCTCCTCTCTCTCTCTCTCTCTCTCTCTCTGCTCTACTCCTCCTCTCTCACTCTCTCCTCTGGCGCTCCTCTCTCTCTCTCTCTCTCCCCCTCTCTCTCTCTCTGCTCCTCCCTCCTCTCTCTCTCTCTCTGCGCCTCCCTCCTCTCTCTCTCTCTCTTCTCCTCTCTCTCTCTCTCTCTCTCTCTCTCTCTCCTAGGCCCCTCCTCTCTCTCTCTCTCCTCTCTCTCCCCCCTCTCTCCTCTTCTCCTCCTCTCTCTCTCTCCCTCTCTCTCCTCTCTCTCTCTCTCTCTCCTCTCTCTCTCTCCCCTCTCTCTCCCCCCTCCTCTCTCTCTCTGTCCTCTGGCCCTCCTCTCTCTCTCTCTCTGTCCTCTGGCCCTCCTCTCTCTCTCTCTCTCTCGCTGCCCTCCTCCTCCCCTCTCCCTCTCTCCTCTGGCGCTCCTCTCTCTCTCTCACACTCTCCTCTGGCCCTATTCTCTCTCTCTCTCTCTCTCCTACTTCTTCTCTTTCTCTCTCTCTCTGTTCTAATCCTCTCTCTCTCTCTCTCTCCCCTCTACTCCTCCTCTCTCACTCTCTCTCTCTGACTCTCCTCTGACCCTCCTCTCTCTCTCTCTCCTCTCTACCCCTCCTCTCTCACTATCTCTCCTCTGGCCCTCCTCTCTCTCTCTCCTCTGGCCATCCTCTCTCTCTCTCCTCTACCCCTCCTCTCTCTCTCTCTCCTCTGGCCCTCCTCTCTCTCTCTCCTCTGGCCATCCTCTCTCTCTCTCCTCTACCCCTCCTCTCTCTCTCTCTCTCTCTCCTCTCTCTCTCTCTCTCTCCTCCTCTCTCTCTCTCTCCTCTGACCCTCCTCTCTCTCTCTCTCTGTCCTCTGGCCCTCCTCTCTCTCTCTCTCTGTCCTCTGGCCCTCCTCTCTCTCTCTCTCTGTCCTCTGGCCCTCCTCTCTCTCTCTCTCTCCTCTCCCCCTCCTCTCTCTCTCTCTCTCTCTCTCTCTCTCTCTCTCTCTCCCTCTCCCTCCCTCTCTCTCTTTCTCTCTCTCTCTCTCTCTCTCTCCTTCTCTCTCTCTCTCTCTCCCTCCCTCTTCTCCTCTCTCACTCTCTCCTCTGGCGCTCCTCTCTCTCTCTCTCTCCTCTACCCCTCCTCTCTCTCTCTCCTCTGGCCCTCCTCTCTCTCTTTCTCTCTCTTCTACGCCTTCTCTCTCTCTCTCTCTCTCTCCTCTACCCCTCCTCTCTCTCTTTCTCTCTCTCTCTCTCTCTGTCCTCTGGCCCTCCTCTCTCTCTCTCTCTCCTTTACCCCTCCTCTCTCTCTCTCCTCTGGCCCTCCTCTCTCTCTCTCCTCTACCCCTCCTCTCTCTCTCCTCTGGCCCTCCTCTCTCTCTTTCTCTCTCTTCTACGCCTTCTCTCTCTCTCTCTCTCTCCTCTACCCCTCCTCTCTCTCTTTCTCTCTCTTCTACCCCTTCTCTCTCTCTCTCTCTCTCTCTCTCTCTTCTGACCCTCCTCTCTCTCTCTCTCCTCTGACCCTCCTCTCTCTCTCTCTCTCTCCTCTGAGCCTCCTCTCTCTCTCTCTCTCCTCTGGCCCTCCTCTCTCTCTCTTCTGCCCCTCTTCTCTCCCTCTCTCCTCTGCCCCCCTCCTCTCTCTCTCTGCCCCCTACCCCTCCTCTCTCTCTCTCTCCTCTACCCCTCCTCTCTCTCTCTCCTCCAGCCCTCCTCTCTCTCTCTCTCTCCTCTTCCCCTCCTCTCTCTCTCTCCCCTACCCCTCCTCTCTCTCCTCTGCCTCTCCTCTCTCTCTCTCTCCTCTGACCCTCCTCTCTTTTTCCTCGGACCCTCCTCTCTGTCTCTCTTCTCTCCTCCTCTCTCTCTCTCCCTCTCTCTCCTCTGGCTCTCCTCTCTTTCTCTCTCTCTCCCCTCTACATCTCCTCTCTCTCTCTCCCCTACTCCTCCTCTCTCTCTCTCTCTTCTGACCCTCCCCTCTCTCTCTCTCCTCTACCCCTACTCTCTCTCTCTCTCTTTCCCCTCTACCCCTGCTTTCTCTCCCCTCTGACCCTCCTTTCTCTCTCTCTCCTCTGGCCCTCCTCTCTCTCTCTCTCCTCTGGCCCTCCTTTCTCTCTCTCTCTATCTGCTCTACTCCTCTCTCTCTCTCCTCTACCCCTCCTCTCTCTCTCTCTCCTCTACCCCTCCTCTCTCTCTCTCTCCCTCTCTCTCTCCCTCTTCTACCCCTTCTCTCTCTCTCTCTCTCCCTCTTCTACCCCTTCTCTCTCTCTCTCTCTCTCCTCTACTCCTCCTCTCTCTCTCTCTCTCCTCTGAACCTCCTCTCTCTTTCACCTGTACTCCTCCTCTCTTTCTCTCTCTCCTCTGACCCTCCTCTCTCTCTTCTCTACCCCATCCCCTCTCTCCTCTGAACCCCTCTTTCTCTTTCTCTCTCTACTACCCCTCCTCTCTGTCTCTCCTCTGCCTCTCCTCTCTCTCTCCTTGGACCCTCCTCTCTCTCTCCCTCTCCTCTGACCCTCCTGTCTCTCTCTCTCCTCTGACCCTCCTCTCTCTCTCTGCCCCCTCTGACCCTCCTCTCTCTCTCTCTCCCTCTCCCTCCTCTGGCCCTCCTCTCTCACTCTCCTCTGGCCCTCCTCCTCTCTCTCTCTCCCCTCTGGCCCTCCTCCCTCTCTATTCTCTACCCCTCCACTCTCTCTCTCTCCTCTTACCCTCCTCTCTCTCTCTCTCACCCTCCTCTCTCTCTCTCTCTCCTCTGGCCCTCCTTTCTCTCTCTCTCTCTGCTCTACTCCTCTCTTTCTCTCTCTTCTGACCCTCCTCTCTCTCTCTCTCTACTCTCCTCCTCCTCTCTCTCTCTCTCTCCTGACCCTCCTCTCTCTCTCTCCTCCCCCCCCTCCTCTGCCCCCCCTCTCTCTCTCTCTCCTCTGCCCCTCCTCTCTCTCTCTGCCCCCTCTGACCCTCCTCTCTCTCTCTCTCCCTCTCCCTCCTCTGGCCCTCCTCTCTCACTCTCCTCTGGCCCTCCTCCTCTCTCTCTCTCCCCTCTGGCCCTCCTCCCTCTCTATTCTCTACCCCTCCACTCTCTCTCTCTCCTCTTACCCTCCTCTCTCTCTCTCTCACCCTCCTCTCTCTCTCTCTCCTCTGGCCCTCCTTTCTCTCTCTCTCTCTGCTCTACTCCTCTCTTTCTCTCTCTTCTGACCCTCCTCTCTCTCTCTCTCTCCTCTCCTCCTCCTCTCTCTCTCTCTCTCCTGACCCTCCTCTCTCTCTCTCCTCTACCCCCCCTCCTCTGACCCTCCTCTCTCTCTCTCTCTCCTCTACCCCCCTCTCTCCTCTGACCCGCCTTTCTCTCTCTCTCCTCTACCCCTCTCCCTCTCTCTCTCCCTCTTCTACCCCTTCTCTCTCTCTCTCCCCTCTACCCCTCCTTTCTCTCCCCTCTGACCCTCCCGTCTATCCCCACTCTCACCCACCTCTCTCCTCTGGCCCTTGTCTCTCTCTCTCTCCCCTCTACCCGTCCTCTCTCTCTCTCTCCTCTGACCCTGCTCGATCTCTCTCTTCTCTACCCCCCCCTCTCTCTCATCTGACCCCCCTCTTTCTCTTTCTCTCTCTTCTACCCCTGCCTCTCCTCTCTCTCTCTCTCCTTGGACCCTCCTCTATCTCTTTCTCTCACTTCTACCTCTTCTCTCTCTCTCCTTTACCCCTTCTCTCTCTCCTCTGACCCTCCTCTCTCTCTTTCTCTCTCTTCTACCCCTTCTCTCTCTCTGTCTCTCCTCTGACCCTCTTCTCTCTCTCTCCCCCCTCTGACCCTCCTCTCTCTCTGTCTCCTCTGACCCTCCTCACTCTCTCTCTCTCCTCTGATTCTCCTCTCTCTCTCTCCTTTACCCCTCCTCTCTCTCTCTCTCCTCTGAACCTCCCCTCTCTCTCTCTCCTCTACCTCTCCTCTCTCTCTCTCTCCTCTGAACCTCCCCTCTCTCTCTCCTCTCTCTCTCCTCTACCCCTCCTCTCTCTCTCTCTCACCTCTATTCCTCCTCTCTTTCACGCTCTGCTCTGACCCTCCTCTATCTCCTCTACTCCTCTCTCTCTCTCTCTCTCTGGCCCTCCTCTCTCTCTCTCTCTCCTCTACCCCTCCTCTCTCTCTCTCTCCTCTACCCCTACTCACTCTCTCTCTCCTCTACCCCTCCTCTCTGTCTCTCTCCTCTACCGCTCTCCCTCTCTCTCTCCCTCTTTTACCCCTTCTCTCTCTCTCCCCCCTCTGACCCTCCTCTCTCTGTCTCTCTCTCTCTCTCTCTCTCTCTCTCTCTCCCTCTCTCCTCTCCCCCTCCTCCTTCTCTCTCTCTCTCCTCTGGCCCTCCTTTCTCTCTCTCCTCTGGCACTCCTCTCTCTCTCTCTCCTTAGACCCTCCTCTCTCTCTTTCTCTCACTTCTACCTCTTCTCTCTCTCTGTCTCCTCTGACCCTCCTCTCTCTCTCTGCCCCCTCTGACCCTCCTCTCTCTCTCTCCTCTGCCTCTCCTCTCTCTCTCTCTCCTCTACCCCTCCTCTCTCTCTCTCCTCTCCCCCTCCTCTCTCTCTCTCTCCTCTCCCCCTCCTCACTCTCTCTCTCCTCTCCCCCTCCTCTCTGTCTCTCTCCTCTACCGCTCTCCCTCTCTCTCTCCCTCTTTTACCCCTTCTCTCTCTCTCCCCCCTCTGACCCTCCTCTCTCTCTCTCTCTCTCTCTCTCTCTCTCTCTCTCCCTCTCTCCTCTACCCCTCCTCCTTCTCTCTCTCTCTCCTCTGGCCCTCCTTTCTCTCTCTCCTCTGGCACTCCTCTCTCTCTCTCTCCTTAGACCCTCCTCTCTCTCTTTCTCTCACTTCTACCTCTTCTCTCTCTCTGTCTCCTCTGACCCTCCTCTCTCTCTCTGCCCCCTCTGACCCTCCTCTCTCTCTCTCCTCTGCCTCTCCTCTCTCTCTCTCTCCTCTACCCCTCCTCTCTCTCTCTCTCTCCTCTACTCCTCCTCTCTCTCTTCTCCCCTCCTCTCTCTCTCTCTCTTCTACCCCTCATATCTCTCTCTCTCCCCTCTAACCCTCCTTTCTCTCTCCTCTGTCCCTCCTCTCTCTCTCTGGCCCCTCTGACCCTCCTCTCTATCTCTCTCCTCTGACCCTCCTCTCTCTCTCTCTCTCTCCCTCCTCTGGCCCTCCTCTCTCTCTCTCCTCTGACCCTCCTCCTCTCTCTCTCTCTTCTCTGACCCTCCTCTCTCTCTCTCTCTCTTCTGACCCTCCTCTTTCTCTCTCCCCCCTCTGACCCTCCTCTCTCTCTCTCTCCTCTGGCCCTCCTCTCTCTCTCTCTCCTCTGGCCCTCCTTTCTCTCTCTCTCTATCTGCTCTACTCCTCTCTCTCTCTCCTCTGACCCTCCTCCTCTCTCTTCTGACGCTACTCTCTCTCTCTCTACTCTCCTCCTCCTCTTTCTCTCTCTCCTCTACCCCTCCTCTCTCTCTCTCCTCTACCCCCCCCACCGACCCTCCTCTCTCTCTCTCTCCTCTACCACCCCTGTCTCCTCTGACCCGCCTTTCTCTCTCTCTCCTCTACCCCTCTCGCTCTCTCTCTCCCTCTTCTACCTCTTCTCTCTCTCTCTCTCCTCTACCCCTCCTCTCTCTCTCTCTCCCCTCTACCCCTCCTTTCTCTCCCCTCTGACCCTCCTCTCTATCTCTCCCCTCTGGCCCTCCTCTCTCTCTCTCTCCCCCTGGCTCTCCTCTCTCTCTCTCTCCCCTCTGGCCCTCCTCTCTCTCTCTCTCCTCTGACCCTCCTCTCTCTCTCTCTCTATCCTATGGCCTTCCTCTCTCTCTCTCTCACCTCTACTCCTCCTCATTGTCTCTCTCTCCTCTGCCTCTCCTCTCTCTCTCCTTGGACCCTCCTCTCTCTCTCCCTCTCCTCTGACCCTCCTGTCTCTCTCTCTCCTCCTCCCCCTCTCTCTCTCTCCTCTCCCCCTCCTCTCTCTCTCTCTCTCCTCTGGCCCTCCTCTTTCTCTCTCTCTGTCTCTCTCTCCTCTCCCCTTCCTCTCTCTCTCTCTCTCCTCTACCCCTCCTCTCTCTCTCTCTCCTCTGAACCTCCCCTCTCTCTCTCTCCTCTACCCCTCCTCTCTCTCTCTCTCCTCTGACCCTCCTCTCTCTCTCTCTCTATCCTATGGCCTTCCTCTCTCTCTCTCTCTCACCTCTACTCCTCCTCATTGTCTCTCTCTCCTCTGCCTCTCCTCTCTCTCTCCTTGGACCCTCCTCTCTCTCTCCCTCTCCTCTGACCCTCCTGTCTCTCTCTCTCCTCTACTCCTCCTCTCTCTCTCTCTCCTCTAACCCTCCTCTCTCTCTCTCCTCTGGCCCTCCTCTTTCTCTCTCTCTGTCTCTCTCTCCTCTACCCTTCCTCTCTCTCTCTCTCTCCTCTACTCCTCCTCTCTCTCTCTCTCCTCCGGCCCTCCTCTCTCTCTCTCTCCCCTCTAACCCTCCTTTCTCTCTCCTCTGACCCTCCTCTCTCTCTCTCTCTCCTCTACTCCTCCTCTCTCTCTCTATCTTCTCTCCTCCTCTCTCTCTCTCCTCTACCCCTCCTCTCTCTCTCCCTCCTCTGACCCTCCTCTCTCTCTCTCTCCTCTGACCCTCCTCTGACCCTCCTCTCTCTCTCTCCTCTGCCTCTCCTCTTTCTCTCTCTCCTCTGACTCTCCTCTGTGTCTCTCTCCTTTACCTCTCTCCTCTGACCCTTCTCTCTCTCTCTCTCCTCTCACCCTTCTCTCTCTCTCTCTCCTCTGCCCCTCTTCTCTCCCTCTCTCCTCTGCCTCTCAGCTCTCTCTCTCTCTCCTTTAAGCCTCCTCTCTCTCTCCTAGGACCCTCCTCTCTCTCTCTCTCCTCTACCTCCCCCCTCTCTCCTCTACTCCTCCTCTCTCTCTCTCTCTCTCTCTCTCCTCTCTCCTCTCTCTCTCTCTCTCTCTCTCTCCTCTACTCCTCCTCTCTCTCTCTCCTCTACTCCTCCTCTCTCTCTCTCCTCTGTTGCTCCTCTCTCTCTCTCTTTCTCTCTCTCTCTCCTCTACTCCTCCTCTCTCTCTCTCCTCTGACCCTCCTCTCTCTCTCTCTCTCTCCTCTGGCCCTCATCTCTCTCTCCTCTTGCTCTCTCTCTCTCTCCCCTCTGGCCCTCCTCTCTCTCCACTGCCCGTGCTCTCTCTCCTCGCACCCCACTCTCTCCCCTGTGACTCCTTTCTCTCTTCTGACGCATGTTTCTCCTCTTGGTTCTCCTCTCACCCCTCACACCCATTAGCCTTCTTCTATTTTTGATTCTCTGCTTCCCTCTGACTTCTGTCTCTTCTGACCCCTCACTCATCTGACCCTTCACTCACCTGACCTCCTCTCTTCTTACCCCTCTCCACAGTTACACCTCTCTTCTTGTTGGTAGTTGTCTCTGCTCTATCTTACCTCTTCACCAACTCCTCTCTGTCTCCTTTGACTCCTTTCTAGTCTTCATCTTCTCTCTCTTCTTCATTCTTCTTTCTCCTTTGATTCCTTTTGTCTTCCGATTCCCCTTGTTTGACACCTCTCTTTTTTCTGTTATTTTTCTCTCCTCTGACTGCCTCCTCATTTCCCTCTTTCTCTCATTGCCATGCTCTATATAAACACCTGTTTAAACAGAATCATCAGGTTCTGACAAATGCTGACACTCTCTGCTCTTTATATCCTTCATGAAGCTAATAGCAGTGCATGATATTAATGTGTTTTAGAGCTTACCTGATTTGTTTTCATCCACTTGATTCTTGAAAGGGTTTCTTCAGTTTGCTTTTCTGCTCTTGATCCCAGTCTGGTACTTTACTCCTGGTTATTTCTGTGTTCTGAAAATAAATTCAAATATTGTTTGTCATTCCTGTAAGACCTTGTTAGCCAGTGAGGTGTGAGCCTTACATTTGGGGACTGACCACTGCCCTGCACGACCAGTGACAGCACACTCCAGCCTCAGGTGGCTGCCCCCTCTCCAAGCGACGCGTAACAGCACTTCAGTCTGAAGTCCTGTTAACACCACCTAACCCCGGAATCATTTCAAGCAGATAAAGTGGGCTAAATCTCTTTCCAAAGTTGTATAGAGATAGAATTCTCTTCGAGGGGCCCTCCCTGACTGCCCTGTGTGGGTTTTGAATGAAGGCTTTCATTCAGGTTTCTGAAACTTCCTAACGTGAGCTTTCCCCCAAAGAGTCGTGCTTCTGAGGAGACTGTCAATTCCTGCCAGGACACAAGGAGAGGGGCAGGAAGCGGGCCCACCAGCCCAGGTGCAGCGCGTCCCCGTTGACGGCAGTGGGTGCACTGCAGGGGATGGGACGGGGCCGCAGGGCAGTGAGCCCCGACACTGTGTGTACCGAGGTGCTGGTCTCAGGCAGAGGAACACCACTAGTGACGTTACGTCGCACAGACGATGGTCTGGCACGCTTTGACTCCGGAGCGGCCAAAATGTGGAAAACTGTGCCTCTGCCAACAGGTGACTGTGCAGTTTAAACAGTTTAGGCGACTGCCTCAGCATTTCATGCACAAATCATACTAATTCTCCCCTCCTTTGTCTCCTTTGATTTTAGTCTTCATCTCTCTCTTCTTCATTCTTCTTTCTCCTTTGATTCCTTTTGTCTTCCGATTCCCTTGTTTGACACCTCTCTTTTTCTGTTATTTTCTCTCCTCTGACTGCCTCCTCATTTCCCTCTTTCTCTCATTGCCATGCTCTATATAAACACCTGTTTAAACAGAATCATCAGGTTCTGACAAATGCTGACACTCTCTGCTCTTTATATCCTTCATGAAGCTAATAGCAGTGCATGATATTAATGTGTTTTAGAGCTTACCTGATTTGTTTTCATCCACTTGATTCTTGAAAGGGTTTCTTCAGTTTGCTTTTCTGCTCTTGATCCCAGTCTGGTACTTTACTCCTGGTTATTTCTGTGTTCTGAAAATAAATTCAAATATTGTTTGTCATTCCTGTAAGACCTTGTTAGCCAGTGAGGTGTGAGCCTTACATTTGGGGACTGACCACTGCCCTGCACGACCAGTGACAGCACACTCCAGCCTCAGGTGGCTGCCCCCTCTCCAAGCGACGCGTAACAGCACTTCAGTCTGAAGTCCTGTTAACACCACCTAACCCCGGAATCATTTCAAGCAGATAAAGTGGGCTAAATCTCTTTCCAAAGTTGTATAGAGATAGAATTCTCTTCGAGGGGCCCTCCCTGACTGCCCTGTGTGGGTTTTGAATGAAGGCTTTCATTCAGGTTTCTGAAACTTCCTAACGTGAGCTTTCCCCCAAAGAGTCGTGCTTCTGAGGAGACTGTCAATTCCTGCCAGGACACAAGGAGAGGGGCAGGAAGCGGGCCCACCAGCCCAGGTGCAGCGCGTCCCCGTTGACGGCAGTGGGTGCACTGCAGGGGATGGGACGGGGCCGCAGGGCAGTGAGCCCCGACACTGTGTGTACCGAGGTGCTGGTCTCAGGCAGAGGAACACCACTAGTGACGTTACGTCGCACAGACGATGGTCTGGCACGCTTTGACTCCGGAGCGGCCAAAATGTGGAAAACTGTGCCTCTGCCAACAGGTGACTGTGCAGTTTAAACAGTTTAGGCGACTGCCTCAGCATTTCATGCACAAATCATACTAAGCCCCAGAATTCATAAAAAGCCAGCCTGGAATTTCAGCTTCCTCCTGTCTCCTCCATCTTTTCTAGCATTCACAGAGGCAGTTTTGGGGCCCAATGCAGTAAAATTGAGCACTGCCTATGGCACCTTTCCAGGGGGTCTCCAAGACCAGAGTTGCCAGATAAAATACAGGCTATCCAGTTAAGGTTGAATTTTAGGTAAACTCTGAGTGTTTTTAGCGTATGTAAGTGTGCCCCAACACTGCCTGAGCTAAACCAATCAAGTGAGTCCCTGTATTTTTGTTGGCTGAATCTGGCAGCTACGCTCTCGGGGTAGTTTTGACCGGGTGTGAACATTGAGTGCATTCTTTTACTCCAGGGCCTTACCCTTGACCTGTCAGGAGCCTCCATTCACACTGGATGTGCTTCTTGAAACAACTCTGAGAGGGAGGACTGACTGGCCCTGTTTCAGGACTGAGGGAGCCACATTTCCTCATGACCCGAGTGTCTCACACGAGGAGTTGTTTTGGTTCGAATTCGGATCATGACTCTGAATCCGCTTACACAGTAGTTAAGCCTCAAAAGATAAAGGTCCCTGGGGAACCATGAAGCAAATAAAGGTCCTTTCACGCCTGGAAGCAGCTCCTGTGGGGCGTCACTGACAGTGTCAGGCACGGTGCCCCCAGCCGGTAACAGCAACCCCAGCGGCAGGGGCCCAACACCACGACCGAGAATCCTGGCGTCACTACTCACGCCTCTTCCCCCCATTGTGGCGGCAGGGAGCCGAGGCACGGAGCCCTTAGGGAGCGTGCACTTCTCATTGCTCAGGTCTCTCCTCCTGGCTGTTCCTTAGGGGAGCCCCCTCTCCGCATCTTCATTCTAACCGTCTGTTTCCCTGGGAAACGAAGGCACGTCACAGAAACCTCTCAGGGGAGGTGACCCCTCCTGGCCTCGTTCCCACTTGGTAAAGCCCGCCATGTCTATAACTAACCATCTGTTGTCCACCTCTCCTGCCTGGGGGCCTCGTGAGGGCAGCAGATGGGTCAGTCTGCGTGCATCTGCGCCACGGCTGGCCCCTGGTCCTACAAGGACAGCCTCCATATCCGGTGGGTGGCTAAGTCGTCACGGACTCTCCCTACGGACCGTCGAACCGGGAAGGCTCTTCGGAGGTGACACGCCTCCATTCCACCTGTGCTGGGTTGCGTCTGACTCTGTGGCCCCATGGACGGTGGCCCGCCAGGCGGCCCTGTCCATGGGATTCTCCAGGCGAGAGTCCTGGCGTGGGCTGCCGTGCCCTCCTCCACCATGAAAGGTCACCTGAGTCTTACGTGTTAGCTGGCTCGGCAAAGCCTGCCAGCCACCAGATTCTTGGGCTGCTCAGGGAAGCAGAATTCTGCTCTGAACCACAGCGCATCTCATCTCCAGGTTTGCCCCCCAGGCCTCTCCCCGGCTCCCTATTTGTGCAGACTGCACGTGCGTCCAAGAGCTCCGGCACCAGACCAGCGTCCTGATGTTGCAGCGCAGACTATGCCTGCACAGAAAAGAAAGGCAGTTCCAGAGCAGGGTTTGCTCCGAAAGCCACCCGGCTGTCGATAACAGTCACAAGCCATGTCCTTAAAGGCGAGGCTATAGTTTCTTTTCCCTAATGTATATGGGCTTGGTCTAGGCACACAGACGGCTCCGAAACACACTGCTTCTCGACCACAAGTGCACCTGAAAACTGCCCGAGAGCTCTGGAAACCGTCCCCGCCACCAGACGGCCCCCCTACCTATGCGCAGACCAAGGAAACCAGAAGCCCTGGGGCAGAGGCGCCTCCCGTCCCTTTTTAAGTTCTCTCTGTTGATTCCATTGGGCAGCCGGGGTTGGGGACAGCTCTAAAGAAAGCCACATGCTTCCATCTGGAGCTGTTAGGAGGGAAACTCCTAGGTTTTAAAAACCGTCTACACAGAGCTTTGCAAATACCCATTAATTTTTGTTTTACTTATTTCCTATTTGTTTCCTACAAACAACTTCTAAGCATTAGCACGCCGCTGCCATCTGTAACGCATATGACAGTAACAGACGGTCGCCTGATAACCAAGGAGGCATTAACGTTCGCGGGCTCTAAATGATTTGGGTTCGTCTGGTACGGTCTGCCCTGATGAGGCCACTTAAGGCTTGATTTCTGCGTCCTCCGACGGCAGCACCAGAAGGGGAGGCCGTGTTTTCTGGGCTTTGCATTCTTCTTTGTCATCCTATCGAAGTTGTTACAAGATGGATTTACAGCAGAGCTAAAGCTAGTCTCAAAATGAAAATTAGTTCTTGAGGAGAAAAATAGCAATCCCACCTGACTTGCCTGCAGCCACTGCGTCATCTCTGCCTCTCCAAGGAAGGAAATGACTTCTTAATGTGGTTTTCTTCTATGAACGGGGGGTTAAGTCTATGTGACAGAATGTAAAACCAGCATGCTGGCAGCCAGATTCAGAGCAGAGGACCCATGACCCTCATCAACATATTCATATATGCTAATGAACCCCCTTTAGGCTCAGACCTACCCTGAGTAGAAAGAGCTGGAGGGCCAAGCTGGGGGTCCCCTTCCTGTTTTGCCTTCTGTGTCAGAGTAGGCTCTGAAATAACCGGACAGAAGGGTGGATGGACATGTCTCCCTCTGCTGCGGGCTGCCAGGGTGGGGGGCTCTGGGTTAGAGGGGGAGCTGATGTGGGTCTAAAATAGCAGACTCTGCTATTTTAGTTGTAAGACTTGCCTGAGTCAGCAAGGCAATTCTGTGAGGATCTGACTTTGCTGTGATGGTACCTGGGCGAGCGGGGCTGGGGGCTGCTGGCCCTCGGAGGGGCACTGAGGTTCCTTCAGGCAGGTGAAACCCCGAAAGTGCTGGGAACCCCGGCCCTCCTGCTCCTGTGGGCGATCCCAGTGAACTCCTCAGACCTCAGTTTCTTCCTTGGTAAGAAGGTGCGAAGGAGGGCCTGCCTTGTGCATCGGCCGCCATAAGAATCAAGTGAAACAATGCACGAGGAAATAATGCACGAAGAAGAGGCAGCCCTTTGCCCCTCGAATGCCAGCCCTCACGAGTGCTGTCCGCCAGCTGGGCCCAGTCTCCTCAGATGGCTTCACGGTAAACACTGCTTCATGCCTCCTGCGGAGAAGGGTGAACCCTCAGCATTTTACAGTGTCCCCAGCCACAGGCAGGAAGATCATTTAGTGAAAAACCTGAACTGGGACGTCCCTGGTGGTCCAGTGGGTAAGACTGTGTTCCCAATGCAGTGGGCCCCAGGTTCCATCCCTGGTCAGGGAACTAGATCCCACAGGCTGCATTAAAGATCTATCTCAGACAAAGAAATAATTGAAACCTGAACTGCATGGCAGATTAAGGAGGGAGATTGAGCTTTTTTACTGAAGAGGGTCCTGGCCACACCCCTGCCCCCAACAGAACTGAAATTTTATTCACTCGTTATATAAACCTGAGGCATATACGAAATGTTTTTTACAATGACTATGGGTATATGAAGAGGATTTTAAAAGGGTTCTTTTGACTCAATGTTAATTTTTGGATGCTGGCTCATTTCATTGTTTCCTTCATTTGGTTTTCCCTGTTTGCAGGCCTGAAGCCTCTTCTAAGGCACACACTGGTATTTCTTGGTTCTTCCCTGGTGGCTAGGGGTAAAAGAATCCACTTGCCAAGCAGGAGACATGGGTTCGATTCCTGGGTCAGGAAGATCCCCTGGAGAAGGAAATGGCTACCCACTCCAGTGTCCTTGCCTGGAGAGACCCATGGACACAGGAGCCTGGTTTGGGGGGGAGGAGCTGATGTGGGTCTAAAATAGCAGACTCTGCTATTTTAGTTGTAAGACTTGCCTGAGTCAGCAAGGCAATTCTGTGAGGATCTGACTTTGCTGTGATGGTACCTGGGCGGCGGGCTGGGGCTGCTGGCCTCGGAGGGGCACTGAGGTTCCTTCAGGCAGGTGAAACCCCGAAAGTGCTGGGAACCCCGGCCCTCCTGCTCCTGTGGGCGATCCCAGTGAACTCCTCAGACCTCAGTTTCTTCCTTGGTAAGAAGGTGCGAAGGAGGGCCTGCCTTGTGCATCGGCCGCCATAAGAATCAAGTGAAACAATGCACGAGGAAATAATGCACGAAGAAGAGGCAGCCCTTTGCCCCTCGAATGCCAGCCCTCACGAGTGCTGTCCGCCAGCTGGGCCCAGTCTCCTCAGATGGCTTCACGGTAAACACTGCTTCATGCCTCCTGCGGAGAAGGGTGAACCCTCAGCATTTTACAGTGTCCCCAGCCACAGGCAGGAAGATCATTTAGTGAAAAACCTGAACTGGGACGTCCCTGGTGGTCCAGTGGGTAAGACTGTGTTCCCAATGCAGTGGGCCCCAGGTTCCATCCCTGGTCAGGGAACTAGATCCCACAGGCTGCATTAAAGATCTATCTCAGACAAAGAAATAATTGAAACCTGAACTGCATGGCAGATTAAGGAGGGAGATTGAGCTTTTCTACTGAAGAGGGTCCTGGCCACACCCCTGCCCCCAACAGAACTGAAATTTTATTCACTCGTTATATAAACCTGAGGCATATACGAAATGTTTTTTACAATGACTATGGGTATATGAAGAGGATTTTAAAAGGGTTCTTTTGACTCAATGTTAATTTTTGGATGCTGGCTCATTTCATTGTTTCCTTCATTTGGTTTTCCCTGTTTGCAGGCCTGAAGCCTCTTCTAAGGCACACACTGGTATTTCTTGGTTCTTCCCTGGTGGCTAGGGGTAAAAGAATCCACTTGCCAAGCAGGAGACATGGGTTCGATTCCTGGGTCAGGAAGATCCCCTGGAGAAGGAAATGGCTACCCACTCCAGTGTCCTTGCCTGGAGAGACCCATGGACACAGGAGCCTGGCGGGCTACAGTCCATGGGGTTCCAGGTCATACACGACTTAGCGACTGACCAATCGCAGCAACTCTTACTTCTTACTAAGTACTCCTGGCTCTTCTAGCCATCATTATCACAAAGTAGCCTGAGCCACTTTGGTTCATTGAGCAGAAGTGCTCAGAACTCATGTAAGAGCTGCGAGGCTGAAGAGCAGGGGAGGTAGAGCCACCGGCGAGCCTGGGGCGTGCTCGTGCGGAGGCGGCCAGCGCGGGGCCTGGAGGGGCGGGGGAGTAAAACGAGCCGCTGATGCTGCCCAAGCGCCGTATTAAAGGAGGGAGGCGGGTGATAAACGGTAGGACGCCCCCCGGTCTGTGGCCCGCCACCCCAAACACCTCAGTGGATAATTACAAGGTGATGACTGGACCCCGGGGTAGCCTCATCTAGTTCGTGTACTGTAACACTGAGAAATGAGGGGTTTTACACAAAACCCTTCCCCAATGTCACACTCTGCCAAGCCGCAGACAAGTCCTGTGCCCCAGCGGCTGATCCGCACCTGCTGTCCTGCTGCCCCACAAGACTCATTCCAAAGCAGATCCCACAGGAGTCTATTTTTTTCCTCCATAGCTCCAGAAACACGACCGACAGGAGGAGGACTCCCCAGCCTTGTGGAGGTCCGAGGAGGAGATGGCAGCCGAGGCCGCAGTGCTGCGGGGCTATTTCCAGTGACGCAGGTAAGTCTGCACGCTTACTTTACCATCCCACGGACCCCCGGCACCTCCCAGGATGCGGGCTCCCTGCCTTGCCCGGGAGGCAGAGAAGCAGCCCCACCTGCTTCCTCGAGGGGCGGCTGCACAGACATGACAGCCGGAGTGGAGAGGCCCCTGAGCCTGCGGCACTTGTTCCAAGCCCAGGGTCTCTCTTTCCTGTCCACACCACCTCTCCACACCCCTCCCGTCTGTTCCTGTCCTTCCCACCCTGCCCCCTTGTCATCTCTGCAGAGCAGCTGGAGACAGTCTGTAAGGTAAACCTCTTGAAAAACTAGTCATGAAACTATCATATGACCCAGTTCCCCGCAGCACTACTGACAATAGCTAGCACCTGGAAGCAACCTAGATGTCCATCAGTAGAGGATAAAGAAGCTGTGATACATCCATACAGTGGAATATTACTCAGCCGTAAAAAGAGATGAATTTCAGTCAGTTGTAGTGAGGCAGATGAACCTATTACCCAGAGTGAAGTGAGTCAGAAAGACAAAAACAAATATCATATGTTAATGCAACTATATGGAATCTAGAAAGACGGCACTGATGAGTCTAATGGCAAGCCCGGAACAGAGATGCAGACATACAGAAGAGACTTATGGACACGGCAGGGGAAGGAGAAGGTGGGACAAACTCAGAGAACAACACTGAAATACATACAGTACAATGTGTAAAACAGATAGCGAGTGGGGAGTTGCTATGTAAGAACCTGGTCCTCTGTGGCAGCCTGGAGGGACGCGGCAGGAGAGGGTACGCGTGTGTGCTCAATCGTGTCAGACCCTTTGTGACCTCATGGAGTCTAGCCTGCCAGGCTCCTGTGTCCTTGGGAGTCTCCAGGCAACAATACTGGAGTGGGTTGCTATGCCCTTCTCCAGGAAATCTTCCCTACCCAGGAAGCGAACCAGCGTCTCTTGCATCTCCTGCATTGGCAGGCGGATTTTCTTTTTTTTAACCACTGAGCACCCGGGAAGCCCATCAACAGGAAGGAGACATATGTATACCTATGGCTGCTTCCTGTTGATGTATGGCAGAAACCATTACAATATTGTAAAGCAATTTTCCTCCAAAAATCCAAACCCTCCCAGGGAATCCCACTGCCCTGAGGCCTAAGTCTTAGATTCCTGTTCCAGGGCTGGGCTCACCACCAGCTCGGCCACGCCCAGGCAGCCTCTGCTTTCCCTGGGCCTCCTCTCCTGGCTGCTGTTCAGTAGTTATCTTTCTGTTTCCCTTCACCTTGGGCTAGCAGGAAGGTGAGACCACAGGGAATGAGAGTCACCTCTTGGCCTGAATGATGTTTAAAACTACTTAATGGGATCAGAGATTTCAGACTGATAGAAAGCTAGATCCAGTCTCTGCACATTTTCGCATTGTGAGGGGTTCATGCAGCCTCGAAAGGAATTTGTCCCCACCCCCATTGCAGACAGTACTGACCAAATAGCTAAAAAGCCCAGTTCCCCGCAGCACTACTGACAATAGCTAGCACCTGGAAGCAACCTAGATGTCCATCAGTAGAGGATAAAGAAGCTGTGATACATCCATACAGTGGAATATTACTCAGCCGTAAAAAGAGATGAATTTCAGTCAGTTGTAGTGAGGCAGATGAACCTATTACCCAGAGTGAAGTGAGTCAGAAAGACAAAAACAAATATCATATGTTAATGCAACTATATGGAATCTAGAAAGACGGCACTGATGAGTCTAATGGCAAGCCCGGAACAGAGATGCAGACATACAGAAGAGACTTATGGACACGGCAGGGGAAGGAGAAGGTGGGACAAACTCAGAGAACAACACTGAAATACATACAGTACAATGTGTAAAACAGATAGCGAGTGGGGAGTTGCTATGTAAGAACCTGGTCCTCTGTGGCAGCCTGGAGGGACGCGGCAGGAGAGGGTACGCGTGTGTGCTCAATCATGTCAGACCCTTTGTGACCTCATGGAGTCTAGCCTGCCAGGCTCCTGTGTCCTTGGGAGTCTCCAGGCAACAATACTGGAGTGGGTTGCTATGCCCTTCTCCAGGAAATCTTCCCTACCCAGGAAGCGAACCAGCGTCTCTTGCATCTCCTGCATTGGCAGGCGGATTTTCTTTTTTTTAACCACTGAGCACCCGGGAAGCCCATCAACAGGAAGGAGACATATGTATACCTATGGCTGCTTCCTGTTGATGTATGGCAGAAACCATTACAATATTGTAAAGCAATTTTCCTCCAAAAATCCAAACCCTCCCAGGGAATCCCACTGCCCTGAGGCCTAAGTCTTAGATTCCTGTTCCAGGGCTGGGCTCACCACCAGCTCGGCCACGCCCAGGCAGCCTCTGCTTTCCCTGGGCCTCCTCTCCTGGCTGCTGTTCAGTAGTTATCTTTCTGTTTCCCTTCACCTTGGGCTAGCAGGAAGGTGAGACCACAGGGAATGAGAGTCACCTCTTGGCCTGAATGATGTTTAAAACTACTTAATGGGATCAGAGATTCCAGACTGATAGAAAGCTAGATCCAGTCTCTGCACATTTGTACGCATTGTGAGGGGTTCATGCAGCCTCTGAAAGGTATCCATATCGTGGTGCCCTGGAGATGAAAGAGCAGGCAGAGGAGGAGGGTCTTGGAATCCAAGAGATAAACCAGGCCCTATTGTCCTCCCCTCCCCCAGGCTGTAGCACACCGCCCAATCCTTAAGACCCCTGTGCCACTCCTTCGACCTGGCTACAAAAAGGATCAAAGAGCCCTGCTTAGGGTGGGCTCTCCCTTAGGGTCGGCTTTTCTAGTAGGGTCTCCGGTTTCCCACTTTCCCTAAAGCTGGCCACCCTACTGGCAGCGACTCTCCCTTCCCCTACTCTAATAACCTCTACTTTCCTTGCACTCTGCCTCGTGTCTGGAAATTCTTTTCCAACCCATGCACGGACCTCAACAAATATTACTAAAGTGTTTCCATGAACTGTAGGGGCCTACCTTGAGTAGACGACTTCCTCCTTATCCAACATTCGAACTGAACAGGGCCCTGTATTTCCTGTTAATTTCCCAGTTAATAAGCCTCCACGTGGCTCAGGGGCCCCAGATGAAGAGCCTTCTCTCTAAATGGTTTTTCTTTTTAAAAACTGTTCTGTTTTATCCCGTCTTGTGTAAATGTGTTTACATAATAAGCAGCTCAAGTAGATCAGATACAAATGAAAAACTCAATTCCTGCGCAAATACGGGTAGCCACTGAATTATCAGGCACTTAATGATCATGGTTTTTAGGTAGAAAACACATTGGTTGTGGCATTAGGCTTTCGTTTGGAAATTTAAGTCTGTTTTGGTTAGTTTAAATGTGCCTTTCTTGGTCTTTCTCTCCCCGACCCTCTTTGTGAAATATTCTCATTACCTAGAGGCCCAGGGCCAAGTGCACCGCCCACCCCCAGTGACGGTGCACAACTCTGCTGTCTCGGGCCTGGGCCTTTCCATTCTAGAACGCTCGCCGCCTCCGCCCGCATCATTGGATTGTCAGCGGAGCTCCCAGTTGCCTGAAGGGACATACCCTGCTGGGACTGGCACCTGTCTTTTTTTTTTAATTGGAGGATTATTCCTTTATAATATTGGGATGGTTTTTGCCATTCATCAATATGAATGCATATTAGATTTTTAACCTTTTCCACTGCTGTTCACATTCTCATTTCTCCCTTTCTTCCCTATTTTCTTTGTCTCCCCATTCTCCCACCCCCTACTTCAGGACCAACCTAGTTTACCTGAGAACACAGGCCTGTGGGCACAAATGCAAACCTCTCTCTGAAAGCCACGTGTCTCCGTCAATCGGGGTCACCACTTTCTCAGCTGTGTGTGTTCTTTCTGGGTTTCTTACGTAACGGGCACATTCAGGGCAAGGCAGGAACGCTGCAGGCTTTTCCTGAGGCTTGCCGGACTGCAGGGTTCTGTCTTACAGTGTGTTTTCTAGACTGTTGGAGAGAAGTTAAACTTCATACCTGAGTTTCCAGCACCCTTTCCTTTGTCCGCTTTGGCTGTCTTGCCTTGAGGCCTAACATCCCCTGTCTTCCAGGCTGATCAACTGGCTTTGTATGTCTTGCATACAAAGATATTCCCTGTATTACACCAACTATTGCCAGAGAGCCTGTGGGCTTCTAAATCATTACAGTCAAGTCACCTCTCTCTTTAAAGGTGTTTGGCTACAGCCCAAATAAATCACAAATCTGGTGTTCCCAGCAGCCAGACGTGGGAAGTGAGAACAGGAGGGGGATGCAGGAGGACAGAGAGCAGGCGACGGGTAACTTGGAGGTGAGGGACTAAGCACAGCACCTTGGGCATGGCAGCCTCTCACCGGTTTCATTTATTCCTGCCTTGGCGTGCCTCTTCTCATCTTTGTGGACCACTTACTATTCACTTGATTCACTTTGAAAGGCTCAATGTATCTTAAACTTTACCTTAACCTTTATACACTAGCCTCAAGAGAAACAAGTGTCCCGTGTTGGTGGTTTAGCTGCTCGGCTGCATCTGCCTCTTGCGGCCTGAGGGGCTGCAGCCTGGCAGGTGCCTCTGTCTGTGGGATGCTGCAGGCGAGCATGCTGGAGCAGGCTGCCAATTCCTTCTCCAGGGAATCTTCCCGACCCGGGAATCGAACCCAGGTCTCCTGCATTGCAGGCAGATTCTTTACCAACTGAGTTAGAAACAGTGCTGATGAATGTCCAGCTCTGCATAGTTGCTACCCTGGAGCTACCTGACTGAGGTTCCTTTTTGGTTAAACTGAGAGGATGGTCATCCTTAGAGAGGCTGGCACCAAACCAAGACTCTCCACTGGCCTGAGTCAAAAGGATTAAGATAAAATCACCAACAGAGGTTCCATGTACATCAGCTATACTGATCTTAAACAGGCCAGTGAGGCCCATCTTGGGAAAACAGCTGTAGAACTCGAATCCAAACCCTGACTCCAGACCTGGGGCCGTTCCCTGAGCGGGCGCTCCCCGCGTCTCTTACTGGAAACGGGGAGGAGACCAGTGCGTGGCGGGAGCCAGAGCGAGCGTCCCTGGGGGTGAGAGGTGAGGGACTCCAGGCAGGAGGCCCCGCTCCACACCTCACCGCCCCCGCAGGCACCTCCATCTCTGAGCCGACTGGGCCTGTCTGCGTGCCACTCCGCAGCCTCCGCAGCCAGCATGCTGCGGGGAAGCCTGCACGGCCTCTTGCCCAGAGATGCCCCTGCTAGGGAACAGGACCGTAACCACAACCAGCTGCTCTCTACTCAGATTCTGTGTGGGAAAACCTAGCAGCCTCTCAGGAAATCACCCGCCCTGTTCTACAGCTTCCTGAGGCCTAAACCCACATGAACCCTCAGCACGGCCGGACTGCCACAGCCCGCAGAGACGCCCACAGAGACAAACGTTTCCCAATGAGCAGGCGTGTCCTCTGCCTCTGGAAGCCTCTGCAGTATCAGCATTAGCTTAGCTGCACAGGAGAATTCTCCTGACCCCTCCATATAACCACTACGGATGTCCTGGTGTTTTGGCCACTCTCTGAATCCCTGGGCTGTTGAATGAGGCTGCACTGGCCCCACAGTCCTCTGACAGATCCCTGATGAGGTCAGTGAGCCTCTGGTTCCAACAACTCAGCATCTGCCTTCTGCTTACCTGAATTTATGCATCTTCCCCCATGCCCTGGGCTGAGTCTCTGGTTGAGGGTGTCTTTGTTCTAAATCCCAGTAGAGGTGGGATGGGGGGTGGATGTACATATGACTAATCTGGGATCATACATATCTGTGAACAACAAAACTCTGTGAAAGCAAAATAAAAATTTAAATAAATAAATAAATAAATCCAATAGAGGGCTGTGGATCTGCCTTATCTAACCTTGCCTCCCTTCCTGGGACACTTTTTTTTTTTTTTTTCTGTTTCATCCAGATAAATTTAATTCTTGGGTCAGCTGCCTCTACACACACTTGTATGCTGTCCCCTTCTGTCCCAAGTCCTTCCCCATGTTGGAACACGTCGGGCGTGCTGTTTGTAAACCCTGCGCTCCTCACCCCTAACTCCGATAGGAAGTCAGAGCCAAGCGGGTCTCCACACCCAGTTGTGGCAGCAGAGTCTGTCTGTAATTCATCAGATCTTCTGTGCACGCCATTATTTCATAGATCATTGGCTGCCTCTCATCTCCTCAGCACAGAGCCCTGCAATTTCAGAGCTCCTCCTTCAGCCCCAAACAGCAGTATTAGTAGCTACAGATACACTGTCAAGGCAAACTCGTGACACTGGAATTTTTGAGAAATCACCCAAATTTCACCCAAATTTTAAGGTATGGACCACACATACCTTAAGTGTGGATCACCGAGCTGGACAAGAAAGGACAGGCTGACATACTCAGTGCATGTGCTGGTCATTCAGCTGGTACCTTTTCAGATCTACCCCAGCAGCTTAGAAAAAACCTCATTGTCCACGAGGTCTGCTCTCAGCTCAGCGTCCTTCGGTGAGAGGCCCCAGGAGCAGGTCAGGACACTCAGTCTCCTTGGGGAGGAGGCCACGTGAACTTCAACTTTGTGGCCAACTCAGTTCTAAACCCACTGGGGGGCCCCATGTAGGGGTGTCTTCAGTACCCATGGATGTCTTGCCCATCACTCTTTCAGCCTATCCCCAGACTGATGCCTAGGAAGATTTTTCTTTAGCACAGACGCTAAGAGATGCTCCCTTGCCCTCGTCTAAGGCTGCTAATACTTTGATATGCTCTAAAGCTCTTTAGACAAAGGATCCATCATCTTAAACAAAGTAAGAACAGATAGTTACATTTGCTGCTTCTTCCTCTGCTGTGCATGTTTCTACTGGCTTATGTTGCCTTTCCCTTCCTTCTGTGTTGACTGTGTTTATAGAACCACATTTCAGCAGCAGGGAATTAAAAACTAGGTTATTTGGATTATCTAAAAATAAATCAGGGCTTCCCTGGTGGTCCAGTGGGTAAGGACACTGCCTTGCAGTGCAAGGGGCGCCGGTTCGATCCCTGGCCTGGGAAGGTACCACGTGCCGGGGAGCGGCTGGACCCATGTGTCCAGTTACCGAGCCGGAGCTCTGGAGCGCATGCGCCCAGAGCCGGTGCTCTGCGACAACAGACACCACAGCGATGGGAGGCCCACGCGGGCCAAAGAACAAAGATGGATGAAACTAGACAAATGAAAGAAGTAGCCTGTCCACCCCACTCCCTCCCCACCCCCACCAAAATAAGTAAATAAATGTTAAAATAAATAAATAAATAAATATAAATCAAATGCCTTTGGCCTAAACTAGGAGTGATAAACCATAAAATCATAGAGACTTTCAAAAGAATCAAATCTAACAGCCCATTAAAGAAGGCTAAGTGCCAAAGAATTGTTAAGTGTGAGGTTCTTGGGAAGACTCTTGAGAGTCCCTTAGACAGCAAATCCTAAAGGAAATCAACCCTGAATATGCATTGGAAGGACTGATGTTGAAGCTGAAGCTCCAATACTCTGGCCACCTGATGCAAAGAGCCGACTCACTGAAAAAGACCCTGATGCTGGGAAAGACCAAGGGCAGGAGGAGAAGGGGACAAGAGAGGATGAGATGGTTGGATGGCATCACCAACTCAGTGGGCATGGGTCTGAGCAAACTCCGGGAGATGGTCAAGGACCTGCTGCATTTCATGGACTCACAAAGGGTCACACGTGATGAGCCACTAAACAAAAATAATATGAAAGTATTCTGAATGAACCATGGAAAGATCAAAGGAGAGTGGGAAAACGTATGAGAGATCAGAAGTATAGAATACACTGAGAAAGTCTAATAGATTCGCAAATTCGAAAACAGAATTCTATTGGAAGATACACTTAAAGAGACAGGAGCTGAGAATTTTTCAAATCACCAATCCAAAAATCCAAAAACACGCCAAACCCACTGTGGTGGTATAGAGCATACGTCTAGGCACATCAAGGTACGACTGCAGAAAATCAATTCCAAAGAGTAATTTGTTGGATTTAATAGTGAGGAAAAAAGAGAAAAACACTTTCAAAGGGGTAACAGTTAGACCGAATGCAACAGCAGAGAGATCAGAAGACCATGGACTGACATCTCTAAAAAGCTGACACAGAAGAGCTGCCAACTCACATTCCATATCCCATTCTTGTGTTCTCACAGCATGAAGGTGAAACAGACATTTTCTGACAAAAGCTGAGTGACTTCATCACCAGCCAAGTCATGCAGAAGGATTTACAGAGAAGGAGAGATCAAGTAGTAGTTGGAACCAGTTGTGAACTGAGTGAAGGGAATGGAAACGTAGGGACAGAACTAAAGTTGCATTTAGAGAGTAACTTACTTTTTTTTTTTCTCTTGAAATGAGGGCATAGGCTCTATCTACTCAATCGCAGCGCCCAGACCAAGGTCTGGAGCATAGCAGACACGTGATAAACCTGTGCTGAACAGGCAGGTACATACGTGCATGAACAGGTCTGGTTTAGACCCACAGTGGTGACCCCAGTGGTGCTGTGTTACTGAAGGTTCAGAGAGAGTCTGTTTATTCCACTCTCGATACACCCAGCAGCTCTGTCCTGAAAACCATGCACTTTTCTCTTTTTCATTTTATTTATTTGTTATTGGAGTACACTTGCTTTACCGGTTGTGTTCATTTCCGCCGTACGACAGAGTGGCTCGGCCATCTGTACACGCATCTCTGCTCCCTCGGGAGCCGCTCTCCCCTCTAGGCCGTCCTGGAGCCCCGCACTGGGCTCCCTGGGCTGTGGATGGAGCAGCTCCCCGCGGGCTGCCTGTGCTGCCCGTGGGGGAGTGTGTACGTCAGTGCTATTCTCCCAGTTGTCCCTCCCTCCACCACGTCCCCGTGTCCATTCTCTACTTCTGCGTCGCTTTCCTGCCCTGCAGGTAAGGCCATCTGGGCCCCTTTTTCCATATTCAGTATATATGCATTAATGTACGATACTTGATTTTCTGACTGACTTTACTCTGTGTGACAGACTCTAGGTCATCCCCATCCCTACAAGTGACCCAATTTGACTTCCTTTACATGGCAGTTAACTCAACACTCCTTTCTATATATGTGCCACATCATCTCCATCTATTCAATCATCAGTAGACATTTAGGTTGCTTTTCTGTCCAAGGGAAAAAAACAGTCTAGACCGAATGCAACAGCAGAGAGATCAGAAGACCATGGACTGACATCTCTAAAAAGCTGACACAGAAGAGCTGCCAACTCACATTCCATATCCCATTCTTGTGTTCTCACAGCATGAAGGTGAAACAGACATTTTCTGACAAAAGCTGAGTGACTTCATCACCAGCCAAGTCATGCAGAAGGATTTACAGAGAAGGAGAGATCAAGTAGTAGTTGGAACCAGTTGTGAACTGAGTGAAGGGAATGGAAACGTAGGGACAGAACTAAAGTTGCATTTAGAGAGTAACTTACTTTTTTTTTTTCTCTTGAAATGAGGGCATAGGCTCTATCTACTCAATCGCAGCGCCCAGACCAAGGTCTGGAGCATAGCAGACACGTGATAAACCTGTGCTGAACAGGCAGGTACATACGTGCATGAACAGGTCTGGTTTAGACCCACAGTGGTGACCCCAGTGGTGCTGTGTTACTGAAGGTTCAGAGAGAGTCTGTTTATTCCACTCTCGATACACCCAGCAGCTCTGTCCTGAAAACCATGCACTTTTCTCTTTTTCATTTTATTTATTTGTTATTGGAGTACACTTGCTTTACCGGTTGTGTTCATTTCCGCCGTACGACAGAGTGGCTCGGCCATCTGTACACGCATCTCTGCTCCCTCGGGAGCCGCTCTCCCCTCTAGGCCGTCCTGGAGCCCCGCACTGGGCTCCCTGGGCTGTGGATGGAGCAGCTCCCCGCGGGCTGCCTGTGCTGCCCGTGGGGGAGTGTGTACGTCAGTGCTATTCTCCCAGTTGTCCCTCCCTCCACCACGTCCCCGTGTCCATTCTCTACTTCTGCGTCGCTTTCCTGCCCTGCAGGTAAGGCCATCTGGGCCCCTTTTTCCATATTCAGTATATATGCATTAATGTACGATACTTGATTTTCTGACTGACTTTACTCTGTGTGACAGACTCTAGGTCATCCCCATCCCTACAAGTGACCCAATTTGACTTCCTTTACATGGCAGTTAACTCAACACTCCTTTCTATATATGTGCCACATCATCTCCATCTATTCAATCATCAGTAGACATTTAGGTTGCTTTTCTGTCCTGGCTGTGGTAAACGGAGCTGCAGTGAGCACTGGGGTGCATGCATCTCTTTGAATGATGGTTTCCTCAGAGCATATGCTCAGTAGTGGGATTGCCAGGTCATATGGTATTTCTACTTTTGGTGTTTTAAGGAACCTCCATGCTGTTTTCTGGGCTTCTCAGGTGGCACTAGTGGTAAAGAACCCACCTGCCAGTGCAGGAGACATGAGACGCAGGTTTGATCCCTGAGTCGGGATGATCCCCTGGATTAAGGAATAGCAGCCCACTCCAGTATTCTTGCCTGGAAAATTCCATGGACACAGGAGCCTGGTGGGCTACAGTCCATAGGATTGCAAAGAGTTGGACGTGGCTTAGCATGCGTGTATGCTGTTCTCCATAATAGCTGTATGAGTTTAAAATCTCACCACCAGTGCATCTCCTTTCTCCACACCTAAAGGACAATTTACTTTTTGATTATGAGTCACCTGTATTTCTTGGGGAAAAAACCCTAAAAGTTATTAATATGCAATGAACATCTTTCTGGATGCTGTACTCATTAAAAAGAAGAGCATATAGTGAACACTGTTAGACCAATTAATTTAAAAATCGGGGTTAAATTTGTATTTCTAGAAAAAGGTGCAGTTTACCCAAATGGACACAAAGTGAAAAAGTATGAATCACCTGATAACTATTAAGCAACTCAAGCCTGAGTTAAAACACTTCTCACAAAGATGTCAGGCCCAGGCAGCTTTACTGGTGAATCCTAACCCACAGTTAAGAAACAAGAATGTGAATAGCATTCTCAGGAAGAGTCTTTTATGATGGCTGGAACAAATTCTACCAGAGAACAGGGGGGAAGAAAAAACCCTCTCCCACTTCTACAAAAGCATAACAGAAGGGAGTCCTATAGACTGACTGCACATGGAAACACAGATGCCACTTTCTTAAAAGATAACCATATCGGTAGACAGACAGACAGCACACGTGTGTGCATGATCTCTGAAAGGATGGTACACGGCGACCCATGTGACCTCAGTGTCACCTTAGACTCACCCACGTTTCACCAGGCTAATAAAGGATCAACAAGAGGGATGCCCTCAGTAGATACTGAAACAAAAAAGACCAACATCAACATCCAATGTAATAAATATAAAAGCTCTAGGAAAACCTGATCTAGAAGGAATTCATATTTAAGGATGATCTGTTTGAACACGAGTCATCTGACATTACCAGTGAGGTAAGAACATTCACCATGAGCCCTGCTCATTCCCAATGTACTAAAGGGCCCCGCTAGTACAGTAAGGCAAGAACCATAAGTAAAAAGACAGGAGGAGCAGAAAGGAAGGACCCAGACTGTCATCACTCACAGACAAGATGACACACGCAGAAAGCTCAAAAGAATCTCCTGCAAGACCTTTAAGATGAACCAGAAAGCTTAGCAAGGCCTCTAAATGTAGGATCAACACATGCGTTCTGGTTTTCTCAGCCATTGTTGTGGCTCAGGCGGCCATGACCAGGTACCATAGACTGAGTAGCTTGCATAACAGATAATTATTCCTCACATTGCTGGAGGCCAGAAGTCTTTAGATACGGGTGCCAATACGCTGGGGCACCCCTCCTGGCCTGTAGCCAGCCACCTGCTCACTGTGTCCTCCTGTAAGGAAGAGTGACCTTTAACCTCACTCTTCTTATAAGGACACAAGTCCCATCATGGGGCTCCTACCCTCATGACCTCATCTAGACCTGATCACCTTCTGGAGGCCCTGTGTCCTATTCCATGGGGATTTAGGGCTTCTCAGATGGGGATTTTGGAGGGATACACACAGTCCATAGCAGCCACAGTGAACATGAAAAACATTAAAGTTAGCTCGTATTAACACCAGAAATCAAATGCCTGGGAATAAAAAAAGATATACAAGCTTCTAGATAGAAAACTATAAAATGTTATTAAGAAGCATTAAAGTGAAATTAAATAAATGGAGACAAGTTACTCAATTTTATTAAGACTCAGGTCTTTTCAAATTTATCTATAAATTCAGTGTTCCTCACATCAAAACCTCCATAATTTTTGGTGATGGTGAGTTTCTTTCTTTTTATTTTTTCTTCTTTATAAGACTTGAAAGATTCGTTCTAAAATGCTTACAGAAATGTAGCCTGAGTCTATTAAAAGAACCCACCCGTTTCACCAGGCGAATAAAGGATCAACAAGAGGGATGCCCTCAGTAGATACTGAAACAAAAAAGACCAACATCAACATCCAATGTAATAAATATAAAAGCTCTAGGAAAACCTGATCTAGAAGGAATTCATATTTAAGGATGATCTGTTTGAACACGAGTCATCTGACATTACCAGTGAGGTAAGAACATTCACCATGAGCCCTGCTCATTCCCAATGTACTAAAGGGCCCCGCTAGTACAGTAAGGCAAGAACCATAAGTAAAAAGACAGGAGGAGCAGAAAGGAAGGACCCAGACTGTCATCACTCACAGACAAGATGACACACGCAGAAAGCTCAAAAGAATCTCCTGCAAGACCTTTAAGATGAACCAGAAAGCTTAGCAAGGCCTCTAAATGTAGGATCAACACATGCGCGTTCTGGTTTTCTCAGCCATTGTTGTGGCTCAGGCGGCCATGACCAGGTACCATAGACTGAGTAGCTTGCATAACAGATAATTATTCCTCACATTGCTGGAGGCCAGAAGTCTTTAGATACGGGTGCCAATACGCTGGGGCACCCCTCCTGGCCTGTAGCCAGCCACCTGCTCACTGTGTCCTCCTGTAAGGAAGAGTGACCTTTAACCTCACTCTTCTTATAAGGACACAAGTCCCATCATGGGGCTCCTACCCTCATGACCTCATCTAGACCTGATCACCTTCTGGAGGCCCTGTGTCCTATTCCATGGGGATTTAGGGCTTCTCAGATGGGGATTTTGGAGGGATACACACAGTCCATAGCAGCCACAGTGAACATGAAAAACATTAAAGTTAGCTCGTATTAACACCAGAAATCAAATGCCTGGGAATAAAAAAAGATATACAAGCTTCTAGATAGAAAACTATAAAATGTTATTAAGAAGCATTAAAGTGAAATTAAATAAATGGAGACAAGTTACTCAATTTTATTAAGACTCAGGTCTTTTCAAATTTATCTATAAATTCAGTGTTCCTCACATCAAAACCTCCATAATTTTTGGTGATGGTGAGTTTCTTTCTTTTTATTTTTTCTTCTTTATAAGACTTGAAAGATTCGTTCTAAAATGCTTACAGAAATGTAGCCTGAGTCTATTAAAAGAACTGGAGAGAAATATAGGAGGACTAACTGTAAAGGATATTGACTTGTTACAAGGCCACAGAAATTAAGAGAGCATGGTGTTGGAACAAGGATAGGCAGACGGATGAAACAAGACAGACAGCCCAGAAACAGATCCAGGCACATCTGAACACTTAATGTAAAATAACAGTAACATCGCAGAACTATGGGGAAAGGAAAATCTTTCCAAAAAGCAGTTCTGGAAAAATTGCGTATTTCTGTAGAAAACAAATGAAAGTATATCCCATGTAACACATATGCAAAAGTCAATTCCAGGTGGACTTATAATCCAAAGTCTGAAGTGTAAGTTTAGAAAAGAATATAGGAAAATATTGTCATGGTCATGCTCTAGGAAAAGATATTTTACATAGGATACAAAAGAAAAAGGATGGATGAACCGGAATACATTCAAATTAAGTTTCTTTATGAAAACCACCATGAAGAGAGAGTAAGAGGGAGAAATCCAAGATACAGAATGGGAGAAGGTATTGGCCGCATTATGACCAATGAAAGGCCAGTAGCCATGATATTTTTTGGGGGGGTGGGGGTGGGGAGGGAGGTGGGCAGGCGGGCCACTTCCGTTGGTCTTTCATGTATCTATGTTCATCCATCTTTTGTTCTTTGGCCTGTGTGGGCCTCCCATAGCGGTGGCCTCTGTTGTTCTCGGAGCACCAGCTCTGGGCGCATGCGCTTTAGAGCTCCGGCTCAGTAATTGGACACATAGGTCCAGCCTCTCTGCGGTACGTGGGATCTTCCCATGCCAGGGATCGAACCAGCGCCCCTTGCACTGCAAGGTGGTCCTTACCCACAGGACCACCAGGGAAGCCCAGCCATGATATTTTTAAAGAAACAAGAAATATATATATACTCCAAACAGAAAGTCAGCAGCCCAGTAGAAAATACAGAACGATTTGAACATGCACTTCACAAAAAAATAGGTCTCAAAATGGCCAAATACATCAAGGGGACACATACTTTAAACACAATGGACATCACACAAAGAATAGGAAACAATTTTTCTTCTTTATAAGACTTGAAAGATTCGTTCTAAAATGCTTACAGAAATGTAGCCTGAGTCTATTAAAAGAACTGGAGAGAAATATAGGAGGACTAACTGTAAAGGATATTGACTTGTTACAAGGCCACAGAAATTAAGAGAGCATGGTGTTGGAACAAGGATAGGCAGACGGATGAAACAAGACAGACAGCCCAGAAACAGATCCAGGCACATCTGAACACTTAATGTAAAATAACAGTAACATCGCAGAACTATGGGGAAAGGAAAATCTTTCCAAAAAGCAGTTCTGGAAAAATTGCGTATTTCTGTAGAAAACAAATGAAAGTATATCCCATGTAACACATATGCAAAAGTCAATTCCAGGTGGACTTATAATCCAAAGTCTGAAGTGTAAGTTTAGAAAAGAATATAGGAAAATATTGTCATGGTCATGCTCTAGGAAAAGATATTTTACATAGGATACAAAAGAAAAAGGATGGATGAACCGGAATACATTCAAATTAAGTTTCTTTATGAAAACCACCATGAAGAGAGAGTAAGAGGGAGAAATCCAAGATACAGAATGGGAGAAGGTATTGGCCGCATTATGACCAATGAAAGGCCAGTAGCCATGATATTTTTTGGGCGGGGATCGGGTTGGGGAGGGAGGGGAGCGGGCGGGCCACTTCTATTGGTCTTTCATTTATCTATGTTCATCCATCTTTGTTCTTTGGCCTGTGTGGGCCTCCCATAGCGGTGGCCTCTGTTGTTCTCGGAGCACCAGCTCTGGGCGCATGCGCTTTAGAGCTCCGGCTCAGTAATTGGACACATAGGTCCAGCCTCTCTGCGGTACGTGGGATCTTCCCATGCCAGGGATCGAACCAGCGCCCCTTGCACTGCAAGGTGGTCCTTACCCACAGGACCACCAGGGAAGCCCAGCCATGATATTTTTAAAGAAACAAGAAATATATATATACTCCAAACAGAAAGTCAGCAGCCCAGTAGAAAATACAGAACGATTTGAACATGCACTTCACAAAAAAATAGGTCTCAAAATGGCCAATAATCATTAGGCATCAAGGGGACACATACTTTAAACACAATGGACATACCAGTATGTACCCACAGTAGTCAGAATTTTAGAAGACTGACAATATCAAGTGTCTGCAAGAATGTAGAACAACAGAAACACAGAAGAACACATACTGGGTGACTGCGTTCCAATCAAGTTCACAAATAGACAAAACTAAATTACAGTGTTTAGAGATACGTTCTTTTAGGGGGTGAAGTTACAAAAGAAAGCAAAGAATCCATCACCATACAATCAGCCCACTGGTTACCTTTGTGGAGAAGGCACGAAGGAGCTTGTGGTTCAGAGAGGACTGTGGGCTGCGAGGGTGGGAGGCCGGCAGTGTTCTGTTCCTTGTCACAGGTGGTGGCAAAACACGTGTTGGCTTTATATTAATTCTATACAATTATATCTATATATAACACTGTGCTGTATATGCTACATTTCACGGTTAGTATTAGTTGCTAAGTCTCGTCTGACTCTTTGTGACCCCACGGACTGTGTAGCCCACCAGCCTCCTCTGTCCATGGGATTCTCCAGGCAAGAATTCTGGAGTGGGTTGCCATTCCCTTCTCCAGGGGATCTCCCCAACTCTGGGATTGACCACGCGTGTCCTGCAGTGCAGGTGGATTCTTTACCATCCAAGACACCAGGGAAGCCCATATTTCACTGTAAAAAGGACTAAAATATAAATCCGAGAAGTAAAAATTTTTTAATTCAGGAGAAAATACAAGGGAGGAAGAGAGTCACTTTGCTGTATGGTCTAGTTGCTGGCTGGATGTTCAGTTGTTCCAGAGAAAGTTTAAACAGAATAGGACCACTGTTGCTTATCATCATCACAGACATGAGACAGAGCTGGGGGGGCTCTGTGGGTCCTTCCCCCTCCCCACCTCACGTCCTCAGCCTGCCTTTTTCCTGTGAAGAAAACTTGAGCCACAGAGTAAGCTTAGTCAGAGGAGTGAGAAAATGCCAAAACAGAGGAAAACAGTCCAACAGGTCAAAACAGTAGTAGTTTAGTCAGTCAACAAAGACAAGGACCTTTAGTTCCTCTTCAAGGGCCATCGATGATAAAATTCTTTGAGCTGACATACAGATGCTAAAACCCCTACCAGGCAGAAGCAGCTCTAGCCGATGACCAGACTGTAGCTGTGACCTAAGCAGCCACCATCCTGATAGCCAGCCTCAGAGAGACAGGAACAAACAGCCTGGAACTGAACACTAAGTCAACTTAAGACAGTCAAGATGGCGCTGGTCTGACCACCCATGACCTGTTTCAGGAAGACTCCCAGAGCTGCCTAGGCTGTTTCGTATGTGGCCCCTCCCCCTCCCGTGTCTGTAAAAGCTCTTGCCCACTGGCTGTCAGTTGCGGGGAGTCGGCCTTTGGACAGGGGCCCACCCCCAGCTGCCAGCCTCCAGACTAAAGGAAACGTTCCTTTCCACCAGCCTTGCCTCTCGCTTGGCTTTCGAGCAGCGAGCAGCCAGACCCCACTTTCAGCCACAGTACCGCCTCAGCGAGTCCGTTCTCCTGCTCTTGGGCATCCTCCCAGACTTGAGGGGACCCCACCGGCCTAGAAGACTATCATTGCAGGAACAGAGTGGGGGACACCACCGCAGAGGATGCCCTGTTATGGATGATCCTGCATGACACCGCTCTGGAGATCTTATTACAGACAGGCGGGACGGCGCTCTGCCCAGGCGGGAGCTCGGGTCGGCCCCGCGGTCACCCTCTGGCACTGTCCCCGTGCTCAGATGTGGGAAGCGAGGCTGCGGGTGGCCGCGGGACTCTTTCCAGAACTCTCCGGTTAACGTGGAGAGCCAGGCCCCCCCCCCCCCCTTCCCCGGGCAGTCTGACTCTGGAACCCACACCCACCTTCACACTAAAATCGGGGAGTCTCTGTATAGAGGTGCCCTTTCAGCTTCACCTTTAGGTAACTAAGCACGAAAGCTGTGTGATGAGGCTGAGGTACATGCCACAGCTCACTCTCGCTTCTTCATTGACCTCAGGAAAAGGACCCGTATGTGGTTATTTCTGTGCAGAGGGCTTTGGTGGATCAGTGTATCCACTCATCCCAGCCACCCTGCCAAAGAGACAGCGCTGTTCTGGATCCCTTTGCAACAGCGGGTACAGACCAAGTATTTGCCTGAAAGCTACATCTGCATTTGATGGATCATCAGGCATAAAGATGCTGCGTTCCTGGGATCCATGAGGACTCCCAAGGGCTCCATTCAAGACCTTTCAGTGACCATTTTCCTTAGAGATAGGGGATTTTCACCAAGAGTCTGTCATTAGCACTGGGATCTCAAAAGGTTTAGAAAATTGCAGAGAAGGCCAAGCAGAAAATAGGATGGGTACAGCAGACACGGGACTTGGGAACTGCCGATCTCATCCAGAAAGCACTGCTGGCAGCATGTGCTTGGCCAGTCGAGAGCTTCTCTACCTTTTGGTGTGGTGGACCCAGAGAGAGGCACCTGAGGCGAGTGGTGGTCATCCTGTTCACCATCTGGAAAAGCACCCAGAGGAAAGGGAGGAGAGGAACGCCTATAGCCAGCCCATCCTTCACCAGGAACAGGTCAATCAGAAAGGCACTTCTCTCCAGAGACTCATTTGTAAGGCGGCTTCCTGACCTGCCACTGAGAGACCTCGCTACAACATGGCAGATCGCCTGCCTCCTAGAGGACCCCGTTCAACCTGAAGTCCTAGAAGTCCATCACCAGCTATTTGCGGAGATCCCACGTAGATGCCCTGCACTGTCTGAGGCACGGCAGGTGCATAGCCTTGCCCCAGAGATGCTGATGGTGAATCCCAAGCTCAGTGCCAGATTCAAGACCAAGCAGGCATGTGGCTGTCGTCTGTGCAGGTCGGTACTGTGGTGTCCACCCTAGCCAGGGCCAAAGCGGCTTCTCTCCCGCCTCCTGTCATCAAAGAGTGAACTTGGTGTCAGCCGCGTCTCATCTCCCATGCCCACAGACAATTACATGTCCCCAAGAGCCACCCCAAGGCCTGGGATTAGCCAATCAATTTTAACGTGTGTATAAGAGATTTCTCACAGTGTGCAGTTCCCATGCATAAGATTACATCATAATTAAAGCATTGAGAGAGCCCCCTTGAGGACTGTCTTTGCACCAGGAGCTATCTTTAGGTCAAGATGGGGCTATAAGACCCAGCAGATCATTTTCATTCCTTTAAGACAGGCCAGAAAAAAAGAAAAGACTTTGAATGTAATTAGATGGTCTTGACAATTTTCCTCTGCTAAAGCTCCATATCACCTTCCAATGAGGCTCCAAAAAGAAAAAAAAGTACAGAACTGTGGGCACTCAGAGCTGCGAGCTGATGGGGTGATACTGTTCTAAGAAGCGAAAGCTCATACGTGAATCATTTTTTAATGAGATATGATAAGCAAGAGTCAGAGAGCGCAACAGGAAAGGGAAGCGTCCTACCTGGTGTCAGGCAGGTCTGGCCCCCTGGAGTTCAGGGTGCCCCGCAGAACTCTGCCCCTTCTCCTCTCTCTCTAACGCCTGCAGGTCCCGCAGTTACTGATTTCATCAAGGAATATGCGCGGTGAAGTATCAGCATCTATCTGTGGCCCACGGTCAAGGGCTTGCCTTGCTGCTCTCCTTCCAAGGATCGGTTATCTACTAGGGCTGAGTTTTGTTTTGGCTTTTTTTTTTTTTTAAGTTTGAGGGTCTGTTTGTGCTTTTTATTTATTTAATCTTTAAAAAGAGTGAGACTCGATGGAAATGAGAAGCAGTCCAAGAGTTTAAAAGAAAATTATTTTCAGAAGAACCTAAGCGCCCCTGATTCTGGGGGAGGTTTCACGACAGGGCCGTTGACACAGCCGCCAACACCAGCTCATCTGCATGGAGACACTGACTGTGGCCCTGAAAGCACACGTCTAGGCCCTCGAGCAGGGCCACCCAGGCGACTCCGCAGTAAAGAACGCACCCAGCAATGCAGGAGACACCGGTTCCATCCCTGGGAAGACCCCTGGAGGAGGGCATGGCAGCCCCTCCAGTATTCTTTTTTGGGGGTGGTTGGGGAGGGAGGGGAGCAGGCGGGCCACTTCTATTGGTCTTTCATTTATCCGTTTTCATCCATCTTTGTTCATTGGCCCATGTGGGCCTCCCATCGCAGTGGCCTCTCTTGTGGCAGAGCACCGGCTCTGGGCGCATGCGCTCCAGAGCTCCCGCTCAGTAATTGGACACATCGGTCCAGCCACTCCGCGGCACGTGGGATCTTCCCTGGCCAGGGGTCAAAGTATTCTTGCCTGGGAAATCCTGGAAGGAGGAGCCAGGCGGGCTACACTCTGTGGGGTCACAAAGAGTCAGAGAGGACTGAGCAACGAAAACAGCATACCCTCAGACTCACCCAAGGTTGTAAATAGGCATGAACAGATTAAAGTAGGAAATCTGTTAGGATCTCGAGCTTTGTCAGTGGGTCATGAGGTCACGCCCCACATCCTCTGTGAAGCCACCAGGCCTCACCACAGGAGGCCTGCAGGCCAAGGCGTTAGGCCAGCATCCAGTCTCGTGGCCCGTGAGCGATAGCTCATACGTGAATCATTTTTTAATGAGATATGATAAGCAAGAGTCAGAGAGCGCAACAGGAAAGGGAAGCGTCCTACCTGGTGTCAGGCAGGTCTGGCCCCCTGGAGTTCAGGGTGCCCCGCAGAACTCTGCCCCTTCTCCTCTCTCTCTAACGCCTGCAGGTCCCGCAGTTACTGATTTCATCAAGGAATATGCGCGGTGAAGTATCAGCATCTATCTGTGGCCCACGGTCAAGGGCTTGCCTTGCTGCTCTCCTTCCAAGGATCGGTTATCTACTAGGGCTGAGTTTTGTTTTGGCTTTTTTTTTTTTTTAAGTTTGAGGGTCTGTTTGTGCTTTTTATTTATTTAATCTTTAAAAAGAGTGAGACTCGATGGAAATGAGAAGCAGTCCAAGAGTTTAAAAGAAAATTATTTTCAGAAGAACCTAAGAGCGCCCCTGATTCTGGGGGAGGTTTCACGACAGGGCCGTTGACACAGCCGCCAACACCAGCTCATCTGCATGGAGACACTGACTGTGGCCCTGAAAGCACACGTCTAGGCCCTCGAGCAGGGCCACCCAGGCGACTCCGCAGTAAAGAACGCACCCAGCAATGCAGGAGACACCGGTTCCATCCCTGGGAAGACCCCTGGAGGAGGGCATGGCAGCCCCTCCAGTATTCTTTTTTTTTGGGGGGGGGGGGTGGTTGGGGGGGGAGGGGAGCAGGCGGGCCACTTCTATTGGTCTTTCATTTATCCGTTTTCATCCATCTTTGTTCATTGGCCCATGTGGGCCTCCCATCGCAGTGGCCTCTCTTGTGGCAGAGCACCGGCTCTGGGCGCATGCGCTCCAGAGCTCCCGCTCAGTAATTGGACACATCGGTCCAGCCACTCCGCGGCACGTGGGATCTTCCCTGGCCAGGGGTCAAAGTATTCTTGCCTGGGAAATCCTGGAAGGAGGAGCCAGGCGGGCTACACTCTGTGGGGTCACAAAGAGTCAGAGAGGACTGAGCAACGAAAACAGCATACCCTCAGACTCACCCAAGGTTGTAAATAGGCATGAACAGATTAAAGTAGGAAATCTGTTAGGATCTCGAGCTTTGTCAGTGGGTCATGAGGTCACGCCCCACATCCTCTGTGAAGCCACCAGGCCTCACCACAGGAGGCCTGCAGGCCAAGGCGTTAGGCCAGCATCCAGTCTCGTGGCCCCTGACCCTCTCCCACGCGCTCACCCCAGCCTTCCAGCTTCCTTGCTGTTACTAGGTGAGAGCAAATCCACTCCCACCTCAGCGCCCTGGCGTTTGTTTGCCCCCTCCCCACCTGAAATTCTTCCCTCCTTCCATTCCGTATTCCACTGAAATGTCACCCGCTCAGAAAGGCCTCCCTCCCCCAAGCGCCCAGTCTGAAATACAGCCCTCCTTCCTCTGGGCCTTTAAGTTGCCTCATTGTTCTTCACAGTGCCCACCGTGGCCTCCATCACACCCTCGACTCGCTTCTCCGTCTCTTCCCCGACAGCCCAGTCTGGCAGCGTGGGGCCCTGTCTCCAGCCCTTTGGACAGCCCCCGGCATCTCGTGGGCGCTCAGAAGCACGGAGCGAATGATTGAGTGCCCGCGGACCTGTAGAGTCTAGACCTCGCTCTGGGCCAGGCTCTGGGCTTCCTGCTTCACCACTGTCACCTTCAGGCCTCCTGACGAGCCCGTGACGGAGATGCTGTTTCCCTGTTTTGTAGATGGTGGAACTGAGACCCAGATGGGCAGATGAGCTCGATAACGGTTACACAGCTAACAGACTCCTAGGGAAGGAAAGAGCAATGCAGTCCAGAGAGTCACAAAGAGTCGGACACGACTGAGTGACTAACACGCCCTAACAGGCCATGGGCCTGACTTGAGCCCAGAGCCCAGGCTGGGAAATGCTACGTCCACTCCGCAGACGCCCCAGGCTTCCCCGTTCCCGGACTCTCTGCAGAGCCTGGGCCTCAGGCTCTTGTGTTAGAGTCACGCTGTCCAATGGGATCAGACTGTGAGCTACACGTGTCCTTTGACACTTTCCAGAAGCCACATTAAAGACTGATTCATATGAATATATTTACCCAGTATATCCAAATATTATCATGTCCCTATCTTTATAATATAAAAATGATAGGGGACTTCCCTGGTGGTCCGGTAGCTAAGACTCTGGCTTTTCGTGCAAGGGGCCTGGGTTCAATCCCTGATCAGGGAAGTAGATCCCACATACTGCAACTAACAGTTCACATGCTACAACTAAGACCCAGTTCAGCCAAATAAATAAGTAACATGAGATATTATAAAAATGGAGTAATTTTTTTTTAAATGATAGAAGTATAGAAAAAACAATGTGATGTGTTCTAGTTTTGGTTAGAGGAAGTCTTTGAAGGCCGGGAGATACCTTCTGCTTTGCTTGCACCTCTGTGCAGACGAGTCCCCGTGTTCAGTCCAGCCTCCCACCCGAGCCTGGTGTCTGCTCTGGGGTCACTGGTCCTGAGAAGGGGCTGCCTCTGCAGTGACACAGGGCAGGTCTCAGTCCCGCACTCACTGTGAGGCCTCTTCCCAGCTGTAAGCTGGGGCTCGGCCCTCCCCGCCATGGAGCCGACGGGACGACTGGCTGAGTTTTCCACACGTAGCCCGCACACCCCTGAGCCCAGGAGCTGACCGGCATCCTGGACGGATGGTTTTCCCTCCCACCCAGGAACGAGCGGCTTCTGCTTTGGGGTACAGCCTACAGGGCCCCTGCCCTCCCTCCATTCGAGCCTCCTGAGCCCGCGCCTCTGGGCCCACCATCCTCCAGGGTGGGAAGGCGTCTCCAGGGGGAGGGACAGAGCAGGGAGACAGGCGCCGAGCCGAGGGCTTTGCAGATGCCCCCTCAGGAGTCTCCTTCTGGACAAAATGACCCTTAAGCCCCAAAGAGAGCAATCAGCTCTAGCAGAGGAACGGAAAGCTTCCATCTCACTGCTGAGGAACATCTGTCTCATGCGGGAAGGAGTTGAGCCCAGAGCCCAGGCTGGGAAATGCTACGTCCACTCCGCAGACGCCCCAGGCTTCCCGTTCCCGGACTCTCTGCAGAGCCTGGGCCTCAGGCTCTTGTGTTAGAGTCACGCTGTCCAATGGGATCAGACTGTGAGCTACACGTGTCCTTTGACACTTTCCAGAAGCCACATTAAAGACTGATTCATATGAATATATTTACCCAGTATATCCAAATATTATCATGTCCCTATCTTTATAATATAAAAATGATAGGGGACTTCCCTGGTGGTCCGGTAGCTAAGACTCTGGCTTTTCGTGCAAGGGGCCTGGGTTCAATCCCTGATCAGGGAAGTAGATCCCACATACTGCAACTAACAGTTCACATGCTACAACTAAGACCCAGTTCAGCCAAATAAATAAGTAACATGAGATATTATAAAAATGGAGTAATTTTTTTTTAAATGATAGAAGTATAGAAAAAACAATGTGATGTGTTCTAGTTTTGGTTAGAGGAAGTCTTTGAAGGCCGGGAGATACCTTCTGCTTTGCTTGCACCTCTGTGCAGACGAGTCCCCGTGTTCAGTCCAGCCTCCCACCCGAGCCTGGTGTCTGCTCTGGGGTCACTGGTCCTGAGAAGGGGCTGCCTCTGCAGTGACACAGGGCAGGTCTCAGTCCCGCACTCACTGTGAGGCCTCTTCCCAGCTGTAAGCTGGGGCTCGGCTCTCCACGCCATGGAGCCGACGGGACGACTGGCTGAGTTTTCCACACGTAGCCCGCACACCCCTGAGCCCAGGAGCTGACCGGCATCCTGGACGGATGGTTTTCCCTCCCACCCAGGAACGAGCGGCTTCTGCTTTGGGGTACAGCCTACAGGGCCCCTGCCCTCCCTCCATTCGAGCCTCCTGAGCCCGCGCCTCTGGGCCCACCATCCTCCAGGGTGGGAAGGCGTCTCCAGGGGGAGGGACAGAGCAGGGAGACAGGCGCCGAGCCGAGGGCTTTGCAGATGCCCCCTCAGGAGTCTCCTTCTGGACAAAATGACCCTTAAGCCCCAAAGAGAGCAATCAGCTCTAGCAGAGGAACGGAAAGCTTCCATCTCACTGCTGAGGAACATCTGATTCTGAGCATCTGCGGGCTGGAAGGGAGTTTACAGAACATACAAGTCATCGTGTTGTTTTATAAAGAAAGACCCACGGTCTGGAGACGGGATAGAACTTGCCCGGGCGCACACAGCGACACACAGGATTCCATCCAGACCTTTCACACTGACCGTCCCTCTGAGCACGGGCAGAGGTGGAGGCACCCGGATATCCCACGTGGGCGCTGACGCCTCCGCATGGGGTGCGGCATCTCTGTCTTTTCACCGTCTGCATTTCACTCTAGCCCCGGAAACTCGGGAGACGCAGCGGAGCGTGAAATACGCTCTGTTTCCCAGACCCGGCAACGCTCTTTTCCTGTCGGTGTTGACCCCTTGCCCTTTCGGCGCCATGTGGAACCCAAGTGTAATTCAGCCCCTCGGGAGAAACGGACCTAAACCCGAGCCTGTCAGGCCATCCGCTTCACCATTAAAATACGGCGTTGAAAGTACCATGTCTGTTTTCGGTGAGAGGCTGTGCTTCAGGGCGTAGACTTTTACCCACTTGCCTAAGGATTTGGGGGTGGGGGTCATACTCTCCGATCGCACCCAAGGCAGAGGAAACAGAGTTCTATCAACATCAGTACCTTTTAAAGGGCAGAAAGGAAAAAGTACCTAGTAACCTCAATTAGGCTGTCAAATGTGCTGAACCCCAGCCCACTCTCACTGTGAGGATCCCTGAGTGTTAGTCTGTAATCCCTCAGCAAATACACCTTTTATTCACCCACAGAGCTGTAGACACTCCGGACGCAAGTGCCATTAATGAAATAACACACTCAGCAGACGCTCAGAGCCATTAATTATCCAAGGTGGCCTGCTCCACACGCGCCTTGAAAATTCTATTATAACAGGAGAGCAGAGCCAGCGTGCAGGGAAGTGCTGGGGAAGGTGACCCTCCTGAGCTCCACAAGCAGCGGCACCAGCCGGACTATAAACGGCCGGCCCGCCAGCTCCCAGCTCTGCCTCTGCCCCTCAGAGGGCTGGATGCAGGGCAGGTGTTTCACATGGTATGGCGACTTTTCTTTCTCAAAATTAGTTTCTTTCATGAAAAGAAGGAAGTAAATATACAGTAATCCTTTTTCATTTCGACAGCGTCTTAGGGAAAAGTAATATCAAGCTAAAGATTTAGAGACAAATAAAAGGAGCTGGTTCTTCATAAGCTCTGCCAGTATGAGGAAGCCTTCTAGGGAGAGACTTTCCCAAGTCTAGATAGGAGGAAGTGAATGTCGTGGACCAAACGAGAGGCAGAGGCCTTCAAGTGGAACAGGAAGGCCTGCCCGAGGAGCAGCGGGAGCTGCCTAGGGCTGCATTTGTTCGCTCCCACTGCCAAGCCTCGGAGCAGGTGCAGTTTCATTTGCTGGGACAGGATGGGATCACAGCCGTGACCAGCCCTGCAGGGCTGCAAAACCCCTCGCAGCCACAAGCATTGGCTTCATCTTTCTTATGTGTTCACGGTCCCTGGTGTTTGATGTATCCCTTCGGGGAGCAAAGCGACAATGCTGAGTCCGTGGCCACTCAGCCCCGGGCTGAGTCCGACCTCGCCGCAGGGCAGAGAGCGGTCTGCCTCCCGCCTGCTGAGGAGGGCTGGCCACGTGGTGCCCGGAGCCGCTTTCTGTGCTCCCCTCGAGGTAGCCAACACAGAGGACTGGGAACCGGACGCTGTTTAAAGGGAAGTTAATTAGCACCCTCTTGTAGTAGGAAATTGTGTTATTAATCTGCAGATGAACAGTTTTGAGTGGGAAAACGTGCTGGCGAGCTGCCTGCTCTCTGGAGGCCGTCCTCACCTCCCTGGGTTTCTGGCCCCTGAGCTTGGGGGAGGCCCTCTCTGGCTCTAAATGGGAGGGTGACTTCATCGCCTTGGTTACGACTCAGAGCAGCTCTCTGGCCCTCACCATTTCTCCCCAGCTTTTTCTTTACCCACGTACTGTAAGAGATCGCCACCAGTGGCCCTTGTGGTCCAGTTTCTGAGACCAGTTGATTAAGAAAAAAACGCTGAAAAGCAGGGCTCGGGGGGCCTGCCCTTAGAAAATTGCTCACCTTGTGTTTGGTGTGAGTGGAATGGCTTAACGTGGCTGTCCGCTACAAACCTAGTTACTTTTTAAAAAAGAGAACTGTCCCAGAGGAGTTTTATGTCAGTGTCTCCCAGCTTTGTTTCCTGGGTGAGTGTGGTTACTTTGTTATCTTTTTAAATTTTTTATTGCAAGATATTTGCTCTACAGTACTGTGTTGGTTTCTGGCACACATACATCAGCATGAGCCAGCCACAGGTTCACGTCGATCCCCTCCCTCTAGGCTGTCGCAGAACACTGGGGCGCTGCTCTGGCTGCCATCCCGTCCCCTCCCGCCCCCTGCATCCACAAGCCGGCGTGTCAGCATCCCCACCGCTGCCTGCAAACACAGTTCATCAGGACCCTCTTTCTAGATTCATTATGTACGCGTCCATCTACAGTATTTGTCTTTCTTTGTTTTAAAACCGTTTCTGTGGCAGCTTTGGGAAGGATGCAGACAGATTCACGCATTCTTTCTCTTGGGTAAGAGGCCCTAATGCACAGTACTTGCCCTGTACGTGTGACTCTGCTGAGAGATGAGAGGGCAGACCACCAGAGTAGAAGGAAGGAAGCCTCCTGAAACCTGCCTCCAGCACCTTGCTGTGAGGCCTCACGTTGCTGTGAGGCTTTCAGAGCATTTTACTGGGCACACACTCTGGAACTGGCCTGAAGGTGTCCCCTTCATGCTCAGGAATTCCCTGCTGGGGAACCAGGCCACAGTCCCAAGGGCTGATCAGAGTCTCGGGGGATGGAGTGGGTGCCTAGACCTCCGTGGGACATTCACACAGAGGAGCATGGCTGAGAAACACTGTCCTGAAGAAACAGGAGAGCAGGCTGCACGTGTGTGCATGTGTGTGGTCCCAGATGTTCCTCTGACGCTCCACCCAGTTAGAATGAAATTAAAAGATGCTTCCTCCTTGGGAGAAAATCTATGGTAAACCTACACAGCATATTAAAAAGCAGAAACATCACTTTGCTGACAAAGGTCTGTGGAGTCAAGGCTATGGTATTTCCAGTAGTCATGTGTGGATGTGAGAGTTGGAAGACGGCTGAGTGCTGAAGAATTGATGCCTTTGAACTGTGGTGTTGGAGAAGGCTCTTGGGAGCCCCTTGGACTACAAGGAGATCAAACCAGTCAATCCTAAAGGAAATCAACCCTGAATAGTCACTGGAAGGACTGATGCTGAAGCTGAAGCTCCAATACTTTGGCCACTTGATGGCAAGAGCTGACTCATGGGGAAAGACCCTCATGCTGGGAAAGACTGAGGGCAGGAGAAGGGGGTGACAGAGGATGAGAAGGTTGGATGGCATGAGTTTGAGCAAACTCAGGGAGATGGTGAAGAACTAGGAAGCCTGGTGTGCTGTAGTCCATGGAGCTGCAAAGAGTCAACCACGACTGAGAAACAACAATAACAAATGTTTATGTGATGCTTGACCCGGTTAGATCACCTTAGGGCGGCTCTCACCCACGTTCCTCTTGAGGAAGACAGTGATCTGTTTTCGTAGCTTCAGAACAGAAGGGCCTCCTCCCCTGAGCCTGCTGGAGGGAGGGGGTCGAGAGGGAGGAGCTCCCTTACTGACCCAGGAAGAAGAGGTTGAAGACACGCACAGAGAGTTGCCGGTCTGTTAAGCACGGAGGACTCTGCCCCATTTGTTAGTGGAGAGAGGCTTTATGGAGCCTGGTGATGCCCCCGTGTGGAAGGAGAAGTCAGAATGCTTCCATTTAGTCCCCAGCGGGGATCCCTTGGCCCTCTGCATTCGCCCTGTACTCAGTCATGACGTAAACTCAAGACTGTCCTGAAGGTTTCAGGGGGGGATGGGCAAAACCGCCCACGGCAGGTCTTATTGGTACCTTACTGGGGGCGCCCTTGGTGGCTGAGTGGTAGAGAATTCGCCTGCAAATGCAGGGGACATGGGTTCAGTCCCTGATCTGGGAAGATCCCACATGCTGTGGAGCACGTCAGCCTTTGCTCCACAACCACTGAGCAAGCACTTGGAAGCCTGTGCTCCCAACAAGAGAAGCCACCACAGGGAGAAGCCTGCTCACCACCTAGAGAGAAGCCCCCACCTGCCAGAACTTGGCTCTTGGAGTAAGGCTATTTCCAGTAGTCATGTGTGGATGTGAGAGTTGGAAGCCCTGAGTGCTGAAGAATTGATGCCTTTGAACTGTGGTGTTGGAGAAGGCTCTTGGGAGCCCCTTGGACTACAAGGAGATCAAACCAGTCAATCCTAAAGGAAATCAACCCTGAATAGTCACTGGAAGGACTGATGCTGAAGCTGAAGCTCCAATACTTTGGCCACTTGATGGCAAGAGCTGACTCATGGGGAAAGACCCTCATGCTGGGAAAGACTGAGGGCAGGAGAAGGGGGTGACAGAGGATGAGAAGGTTGGATGGCATGAGTTTGAGCAAACTCAGGGAGATGGTGAAGAACTAGGAAGCCTGGTGTGCTGTAGTCCATGGAGCTGCAAAGAGTCAACCACGACTGAGAAACAACAATAACAAATGTTTATGTGATGCTTGACCCGGTTAGATCACCTTAGGGCGGCTCTCACCCACGTTCCTCTTGAGGAAGACAGTGATCTGTTTTCGTAGCTTCAGAACAGAAGGGCCTCCTCCCCTGAGCCTGCTGGAGGGAGGGGGTCGAGAGGGAGGAGCTCCCTTACTGACCCAGGAAGAAGAGGTTGAAGACACGCACAGAGAGTTGCCGGTCTGTTAAGCACGGAGGACTCTGCCCCATTTGTTAGTGGAGAGAGGCTTTATGGAGCCTGGTGATGCCCCCGTGTGGAAGGAGAAGTCAGAATGCTTCCATTTAGTCCCCAGCGGGGATCCCTTGGCCCTCTGCATTCGCCCTGTACTCAGTCATGACGTAAACTCAAGACTGTCCTGAAGGTTTCAGGGAGGGATGGGCAAAACCGCCCACGGCAGGTCTTATTGGTACCTTACTGGGGGCGCCCTTGGTGGCTGAGTGGTAGAGAATTCGCCTGCAAATGCAGGGGACATGGGTTCAGTCCCTGATCTGGGAAGATCCCACATGCTGTGGAGCACGTCAGCCTTTGCTCCACAACCACTGAGCAAGCACTTGGAAGCCTGTGCTCCCAACAAGAGAAGCCACCACAGGGAGAAGCCTGCTCACCACCTAGAGAGAAGCCCCCACCTGCCACAACTAGAGAAAAACTCTCACAGCAACAAAGACCCAGCACACCCCAGAGTAAAATTATATTAAAAACTTATTTACATTTGCTCCATCAGACTGTTTGTATTTTCCCTCCTAACTCCAGCTTCCTCTCCCCAGGGATCACTTGGACCATCCAGGGCCAGGGGGCCTCCCTTCTGCCTTCACTCCCTGCTCTGCAAAACCAAGCACTGCTCTAACCTGTGTGATCCCAGCCACCTGTTCATCCTCCTGTGGGGCCTTGCAAGGAGTTGAGGGGACAGCCTCAGCTCATCTGCCCTTTGCTTCTTAGGAACAAAGAAATACTTGAAATGCACATGTTCAGGGAGATCAGTCAGACTCGACAGTCTGCACACCGGTTTTCGGAACTCCAAAGGCAGATGATTTCTACTTATAAAATGATCCGTTTACTGGACCACTCACCTGGCACCCGACGACCTGCGGCCTTGGCTCTCCCTCATGAGAGGTGGTTGCCCAAAGGCACTGGAAGCACCTGCAGGCTCTCCTTATTCCCCGGTCTGCAGCCTGCAAAGAGCCTTCCTCCTGCTTCACTCACATACCTCTGTCACCATGCGCACCCAGCTCTGGGAACCAGAGGCAAGGTCAGAGGGAAGGAGACAGGAAGGGCGCCCGGCTGTGAGGTCCGCCTAGGGATGGGGCACGCACGGCCTCCACGTCCACCCTGGGCTGTGAGGAGGCCGACTCTCCCCGTGTATCCGAGCGCTGACAACCACTTGCGTCAGCGTTCCCGGGCCCCCGCTGCCTGGAGGCCCCTGACTAGCAGGGCGATACAGAGCCTGAGTAACGACGAGGGTGAAGACAGAGGCTCCCGTCAGGGGTCCTTCTGGCACACCAGCGCTGCTCTAAGCCCTGGTGAGTGTGACCCCTCTCACTCCTCCCCATGGCCCCAGCCTGCACAGGCCCCGTCACCTGATGTAATTAGGGGATGCCCTGCCTGCCCTTTGCTCTCTGACCCTCTTACAAACCTATGGAAAACATACAGTGCTGGACCCATGGAAAACTCACGCCACGAGCCAGAGGCTGAACGGGGGCCGGTGGGTTGAATGGGCCATACTGACCGTATCCTGGAGCTACATGCCGGAACTAGCAGGCAGCCTGGGCCTCCCAGGTCTGTGTCTGCATTGCCCTCAGAGCCGTACATAGCAAAGAAGCAGCAAAAAGCCAAGCAACTCTTTGCCAAAGTCTGGAAAGCCCTGAAGAAGTCTCTGTGCTTCTCAACAGTGTTTTCTTGAAACCTCTGTATCACATCCATGGTAGCCGCCCCAATGTCTTCTTAACAGCCCTTTCTTTCAACCTCCCCCAAACTGTATGGAATCTGTGCTACAAACTTATCCTCTTTCTTCCCCTCCTACTTAATTTTCTATTTCCTGGAATGGTCTGCCCTTTCCTATGTCCTCCAAGCAAGCAGTTCGCAGCCAGTCTGGCTCCTCGCCACACCCACGTTACTGAGCCCACTGCCTAAGGCCTGGAAGCCAGGGCGCAGACAGGTTCTCCTGTGGGTAGAGAGAGGGTGTCAGAGCTACAGAATGCATTTCTGTGACATAGAAATTATCTTTTTTTGTTTTCTCAAGTAAGCTTAGAGGACTTTCCCCCACTTTCCTCCTTTATAAGTAGAAATCATTTGCTTTAAAAATATTAGTCGCCCAGGCATGTCTGACTCTGTGACCCTGTGGACTGTAGCCTGTCGAACTCGTCCGTCCATGGGATTTTGCGGCCAAGACTACTGGAGTGGGTTGCCATTTCCTTCTCCGTTTGCTTTAGGCCTGGCCTGACTCCTTCAGGCGATGATGGTCTTGCAGCAAAGCTCACTCTGCATGCGGCACACATAAGAGCTCAAGAATGGCCCCCATCCAGGCGCAGCCGTGGACTCATCGGGGAGCTGGTTAACAAGCACAGATTCTTGGCCTTCACTCTGCACCTGCTAATTCAGAATATGGAGGGCAGACTGGAGAAATGTGTGTTTTTAACAAGCTTACGGGGTACTCGTGATAATGGCTACACATGAGAATCTAAACTTACCTAAATCAAGGTCTGAATTTAGTTCATTTTGTCTGAAAGACTTGTGTCCAGAGAGTAGATTAAGAGGCTGTGCAGCCGACCCCTGGGCCTGGGCTGCGGGCGGAAGCCACAGAGCAGCTGGGATCCAGGCGGCATGGCATCAGCGGGACTGGAGTCAGCCCACGCCCCAGCCCCTGCCCGCATCCGTACGGCTTCGTGTAGCCTGTTTGTGGCAATCGAGAATATCGGCAGTGAACAAACTTAGATTCTGTTTACTGCCATGATTTAAGAAATGCTATTTGTTCTTGCTAAACGTCTGGTTTTATCTCCTGTTGTTTCCAGGCACGGGAGGAACACGAACAGATCCCAAGGCATAAGGAAATGGCCTCTTGCTTTAGGACTCTACGGCACTGGAAATGCAGCTAAGCAAGCTTTGTTACATCCTGCAATTCGACAGCCTTGTGCACAGCATTGTATTACGCTTGCGGAAGCCAAGGGGTTATGTTTCAGTCTGGGTGACGGACAGGCAGCTTTCACAGCCGCAGCGCCCACCTGCCCTTCCACACTTCCATAGCTTTGTACTTAGAATAGAACCTTCTCTAAAGGGTGCCCTGGCTTGGATGAAAATAAAGTGCTCATTAAAATACTGATGCTGTGTGTTTGGCTAACTTATATATGGCGGACTCTGAAAGGTACGACAGAGCAATGCTGATCTCTCGGACCTACCATGCTCCCTGTAAACCCAAGGTCTGTTAAGGTCTGAGAGCAGACTGAGAGAATTGCCGCTATGGTGGGCAAGATACTAGAAGGAGAAGTGTACCCTCTTCTGGGTCATAGTCTCCTTCCACCTTGGGTGCACGGAGGCAGAGCTGAAAGAGCCCAAGGTGGCACGATCAGCTTCAGGAAACGGATCAGTGTGGCATGTGTGGATCCGACACCTCAGCCCGGGCTGCTGGAGTGGCAGGAATGTAAGGAAAACAATGGGGAGGTCTTCAGTGTTGGTTTAGCAGGCACGCCCCTTTCCCAGAACAGTCCCAACTCTTTCTAAGGAATGATGACAGACACAGGCGCTGTCTTCCTCTGATCAGTTAATAAAGCAGGGGATTAGACTTTATAGAGGAAAATAAAACACACTAGCTACAAAGAACCAAAGGCAGGGTCTTTTTCACAAAAGGGAGAATCCTGAGAACCTACTGTGGCTTATTGTCTACTCTCTGACCAGCAACACCACCCCAGACTCATAGGGTGACTGTTGTGACAAATAACGGCAAACTGGGTGGCTTAGGACAACAGAAAGGGGTCCTATGTGTCCAACGGTAGAGGCCAGACGTGCACGGTCCCGCCAGGCTGAGCGCCCGGCAGAGGCTGCGGGAGGATCTCTCCAGAGCTTCTCTCTGCAACCTTGGGGCTCTTTGGGTCGCTGCCAATTCTGAACATGTTGTTTCCAGGCACGGAGGAACACGAACAGATCCCAAGGCATAAGGAAATGGCCTCTTGCTTTAGGACTCTACGGCACTGGAAATGCAGCTAAGCAAGCTTTGTTACATCCTGCAATTCGACAGCCTTGTGCACAGCATTGTATTACGCTTGCGGAAGCCAAGGGGTTATGTTTCAGTCTGGGTGACGGACAGGCAGCTTTCACAGCCGCAGCGCCCACCTGCCCTTCCACACTTCCATAGCTTTGTACTTAGAATAGAACCTTCTCTAAAGGGTGCCCTGGCTTGGATGAAAATAAAGTGCTCATTAAAATACTGATGCTGTGTGTTTGGCTAACTTATATATGGCGGACTCTGAAAGGTACGACAGAGCAATGCTGATCTCTCGGACCTACCATGCTCCCTGTAAACCCAAGGTCTGTTAAGGTCTGAGAGCAGACTGAGAGAATTGCCGCTATGGTGGGCAAGATACTAGAAGGAGAAGTGTACCCTCTTCTGGGTCATAGTCTCCTTCCACCTTGGGTGCACGGAGGCAGAGCTGAAAGAGCCCAAGGTGGCACGATCAGCTTCAGGAAACGGATCAGTGTGGCATGTGTGGATCCGACACCTCAGCCCGGGCTGCTGGAGTGGCAGGAATGTAAGGAAAACAATGGGGAGGTCTTCAGTGTTGGTTTAGCAGGCACGCCCCTTTCCCAGAACAGTCCCAACTCTTTCTAAGGAATGATGACAGACACAGGCGCTGTCTTCCTCTGATCAGTTAATAAAGCAGGGGATTAGACTTTATAGAGGAAAATAAAACACACTAGCTACAAAGAACCAAAGGCAGGGTCTTTTTCACAAAAGGGAGAATCCTGAGAACCTACTGTGGCTTATTGTCTACTCTCTGACCAGCAACACCACCCCAGACTCATAGGGTGACTGTTGTGACAAATAACGGCAAACTGGGTGGCTTAGGACAACAGAAAGGGGTCCTATGTGTCCAACGGTAGAGGCCAGACGTGCACGGTCCCGCCAGGCTGAGCGCCCGGCAGAGGCTGCGGGAGGATCTCTCCAGAGCTTCTCTCTGCAACCTTGGGGCTCTTTGGGTCATGCTCACCTCTCCTCTCTCTTCACATGCCCCGGTTTCTCTGTGTACCTCTCCTCCAAGTATGACCTATAAGGACCCTTGTTACTGGACTTAGGGCCCACTCAGATAATCCAGAATGATGCCCTCAAGATCTTAATATCCAGGCTTCCCTGGTGGTCCAGTGGGTAAAGAGTCCACCTTGCAGTGCCAGGGGCACCAGTTCGATCCCTGGTCCAGGAAGATCCCATGTGCCGCGGAGCGGCTGAGCTAATGTGTCCAATTATGAGCCAGCACTCTGGAGCATGTGTGCCCATAGCCGGTGCTCTGCAGTGAGAGAGGCCACTGCAATGGGAGGCCCACACAGTCCAAAGCATAAAGACAGGGGAAAATAAATACAACAAAAACAATAAAAGAGGCCAAAATTTAAAAAAGAAAAAAAATCTTAATATCCTTAACTTCGTAACACCTGCACAGCCTCTTTTTCAAAATAAGGTGCCATTCACAGATTTCAGGTACTTGTCATGGACTTAGATTGGGGCAGGGCCGGTCGAGGGGCGGGAGGAGGGCCACCATTCATTCAACTGTTCTGTTCCTGACACCGTAGAACTTCCTCTCGTTTCCAGTCTCCTTCTGTGTCCTCACCAAAGCCTGAGTTGCTCACTGTTGGCAACTCCTGGTTCCCAAGCCTAGCCAGAAGGGGAAAGCCCTGCTGTTTGCACAGCGTGTGTGCAGAAGACGAAATGCCAGGAAGGGAAGACGGGCCAGTGCCGGTCACTGCCCCCAGCTGAAGTCTTGCTGCTTTGCGGATCAAAGCAGAGACCTACAATACACCAATTTATTTTATCCCCAGCATGCCAAACACTGAGTCCATCTCAGTTTCAATAGCAAATGTTCCCTGTTTTCCGGGCTAATTCCACATTTCACTCATGGGCTTTTGGTCAAAGAAGTGAGTAGACACCTAGTTACTGATGTGACAGCTGAGTCATTACTGGAAGCCCACCTGCAGTCTGGTTTTCCATTTTGCAGTTAAAACTACAGGAGCCTCATTTCTGCCTGTGCTCTCACAGATCCCCTCAGGTCAGTGTCTTCAGGCAGTCCTGCCATGGCTGGGAAGCTGTGGAGGCTATAGGGCGGCCCTGAGCTCACCTTCCAGGCCAGCCCTGAGAGGCCATGCTTGGCGAGAAGGCACAATAACCCAACGGGACTGTACAGAGTGCCCTTTAAGAGATGTTTCAAGAACAAACAGAGAGGGGGAGCCAAGATGGCGGAGGAATGAGGGGAAGATTTCACCAGCTCCCCAACAGAATCACCAGAACTAATCAAGAAATGAACCACCACCAACAAACCAGCCGCTAGACGACAGAAGAATTCCATAGGTCCGCGAGAGTAGAAGAGTGAACAGCCAGAACTTTCCCGGAGCTACTGTTCTAAGAATCCTCTATCCTAACCCCCATGCCGGACCGCACCGACGGAGAGCGCGCCAGCAGGTGCCCTAGCCTCAGGTCGCTAGGCAGCAAGCGCGTTCTGCTCAGCCCTGCTCCAGTATCCTATCTTCAAAGTGTCTTAATTTCTGCCGGCGATCCGAGCGGATTCTTGGAGTTTTCACGCTGAGCGCTGCCCTCTCTCCCCTGAGGCTCCACTGATATAGCCAATAAATACAAGAGAAGAAGTCCTACAAATCAAACCCCAAACTTCTAAGAAGATGACAATAGGAACATTTGTATCAATAATTACTTTGAATATAAATGGATTAAATGCTCCAACCAAATGACACAGGTTGGTTGAATGGATCAAGAAACATGACCCATATATATGCTGTTTACAAGAGACCCACTTCAGACCTAGAGACACCCATAGACTGAAAGTGAGAGGCTGGAAAAAGATAGTCCATGCAAATGGAAATCAAAAGAAAGCTGGAGTAGCAATCCTCATATCAGACAAAATAGATTTTAAAGTAAAGAAGATTCTAAGAGACAAGGCAGGTCACTACATCATGATTAAGGGATCCATCCAAGAGGAAGACATAACAGTCATGAATATCTATGCACCCAACACAGGGGCACCTCAATACATAAGACAGATACTTTCAGACTTAAAAGAAGAAATCAATAATAACACAATAATAGTAGGAAACTTTAATACTTCTCTCACACCAATGGATAGATCATCCAAATTTATAGCAATACAATCCCACCTCAAGAAATTAGGAAAATATGAAGCAGATGACCTAACCCTCTGCTTGAAACAACTGGAGAAAGAAGAACAAAAACATCCCAAAGCCAGCAGAAGAAGAGAAATTATAAAGACTAGAGCAGAAATAAATCAGAAAGAAATGAAAGAAACTATAGTACGGATAAAACAAAAAGCTGGTTCTTTGAAAAGGTAAACAAAATTGACAAGCCCCTGGCCAGACTCATCAAGAAAAAGAGAGAGAAAAGCCAGATCAACAAAATCAAAAACGAAAAAGGAGAGATTACAACAGAATCATGCAGAAATCCAAAGGATTCTAAGGGACTATTATGAGCAACTCTATGGCAACAAACTGGACAACCTGGAAGAAATGGACAGTTTCTTGGGGAAGATCAATCTCCCAAGACTTAGCCAGGAAGAAACAGGAACTTTGAACAACCCAATCACAAGCTCAGAAATCGAATCTGTGATTAAAAATCTACCCAAAAATAAAAGCCCAGGGCCAGATGGCTTCACAGCCGAATTCTACCAAACATTTAAAGAAGAGCTCATGCCTGTCCTTCTAAAACTCTTTCAAAAAATTGCACAGGAAGGAAAACTTCCAAACACATTCTACGAGGCCACCATCACCCTGATACCCAAACCAGGCAAAGACAACACAAAAAAGGAAAATTACAGACCAATTTCCCTGATGAACTTAGATGCCAAGATCCTCAACAAAATCCTAGCAAACAGAATTCAACGACACATCGAAAAACTCATACATCATGATCAAGTCGGGTTCATCCCAGGCATGCAGGATTCTTCAACATCCGCAAATCAATCAATGTGATACACCATATCAACAAACTGAGAGACAAAAATCACATGATCATCTCAATAGATGCAGAAAAAGCCTTTGACAAAGTACAACACCCATTTATGATAAAAACTCTTCAGAAAATGGGCATAGAAGGAACCTATCTCAACATAGTGAAAGCTATCTATGAGAAGCCCACAGCGAACATTATTCTCAATGGTGAAAAACTGAAAGCATTCCCTCTAAGATCAGGAACAAGACAGGGGTGTCCACTACTATTCAACATAGTCCTGGAAGTTCTGGCAATGGTAATAAGAGAAAGAAATAAAAGGAAGCCAGATTGGAAAGGAAGAAGTCAAGCTCTCTCTTTTTGCAGATGACATATTATACATAGAAAATCCCAAAAACTCTATTACAAAGCTACTAGAGCTAATCAACGAATTCAGCAAAGTCGCAGGATACAAAGTCAACACACAGAAATCACTGGCATTCCTATACACAAACAATGAAAAATCAGAAAACAAAATCAAAGAGGCAGTCCCCTTCACCATTGCAACCAAAAGAATCAAATATCTAGGAGTAAACCTACCCAAAGAAACAAAAGAATTGTACACAGAAAATTACAAGACACTCATGAAAGAAATTAAAGAAGACTTAAACAGATGGAGAGATATTCCATGTTCCTGGGTCAGAAGAATCAATATTGTGAAAATGACCATACTACCAAATATCATCTACAGATTCAATGCAATACCTATTAAAAATCTACCCAAAAATAAAAGCCCAGGGCCAGATGGCTTCACAGCCGAATTCTACCAAACATTTAAAGAAGAGCTCATGCCTGTCCTTCTAAAACTCTTTCAAAAAATTGCACAGGAAGGAAAACTTCCAAACACATTCTACGAGGCCACCATCACCCTGATACCCAAACCAGGCAAAGACAACACAAAAAAGGAAAATTACAGACCAATTTCCCTGATGAACTTAGATGCCAAGATCCTCAACAAAATCCTAGCAAACAGAATTCAACGACACATCGAAAAACTCATACATCATGATCAAGTCGGGTTCATCCCAGGCATGCAGGATTCTTCAACATCCGCAAATCAATCAATGTGATACACCATATCAACAAACTGAGAGACAAAAATCACATGATCATCTCAATAGATGCAGAAAAAGCCTTTGACAAAGTACAACACCCAGTAATGATAAAAACTCTTCAGAAAATGGGCATAGAAGGAACCTATCTCAACATAGTGAAAGCTATCTATGAGAAGCCCACAGCGAACATTATTCTCAATGGTGAAAAACTGAAAGCATTCCCTCTAAGATCAGGAACAAGACAGGGGTGTCCACTACTATTCAACATAGTCCTGGAAGTTCTGGCAATGGTAATAAGAGAAAGAAATAAAAGGAAGCCAGATTGGAAAGGAAGAAGTCAAGCTCTCTCTTTTTGCAGATGACATATTATACATAGAAAATCCCAAAAACTCTATTACAAAGCTACTAGAGCTAATCAACGAATTCAGCAAAGTCGCAGGATACAAAGTCAACACACAGAAATCACTGGCATTCCTATACACAAACAATGAAAAATCAGAAAACAAAATCAAAGAGGCAGTCCCCTTCACCATTGCAACCAAAAGAATCAAATATCTAGGAGTAAACCTACCCAAAGAAACAAAAGAATTGTACACAGAAAATTACAAGACACTCATGAAAGAAATTAAAGAAGACTTAAACAGATGGAGAGATATTCCATGTTCCTGGGTCAGAAGAATCAATATTGTGAAAATGACCATACTACCAAATATCATCTACAGATTCAATGCAATACCTATTCAACTAACATTGACATTTTTCACAGAACTAGACCAAACAATAACACAGTTCATATGGAAACACAAAAGACCTCGAATAGTCAAAGCAATCCTGAGGAAGAAGAATGGACCTGGAGGGATCAGCCTCCCTAACTTCAAACTCTACTACAAAGCAGCAGTCATCAAGACAGTATGGTACTGGCACAAAAACAGAACTATAGACCAATGGGACAACATAGAGAACCCAGAGATAAACCCACACACCTATGGGTACTTTATTTTTGACAAAGGAGAAGAAACTATAAAATGGGACAAAGACAGCCTCTTCAACAAATGGTGCTGGGAAAATTGGACAGCTACATGCAAAAAAGTGAAGTTGGAACATTCCCTGACACCATACACTAAGATCAACTCAAAATGGATTAAAAACCTAAATGGAAGACCAGAAACCATCAAACTCTTAGAGGAGAATATAGGCAAAACCCTCAAGGACATCAATCAAAGCAAGATCTTCTCTAACCCACCTACTAGAATAGCGGAACTGAAAAGAAAAATGAACACGTGGGACCTCATGAAACTTCAAAGCTTTTGTACAGCAAAAGAAATTACAAAAAAGCTGTACAGACACCCCACAGAGTGGGAGAAAATCATAGCAAATGAAACAACAGACAAAGAATTCATCTCCAAAATCTACAAGCAACTCAGACAACTCAGCACAAGGAAAACAAACCACCCAATCAAAAAATGGAAAAAAGATCTAAAGAGATGCCTCTCCAAAGAGGACATACAGATGGCCCCAAAGCACATGAAACGATGCTCAACCTCGCTTATTATTAGAGAAATGCAAATTAAAACTACAATGAGATACCACCTCATACCCGTCAGAATGGCCATCTTCAAAAAATCTGCATACAATAAATGCTGGAGAGGGTGCAGAGAAAAGGGAACCCTCTTGCATTGCTGGTGGGAATGTAAATTGATACAGCCTCTATGGAAGACAGTATGGAGATTTCTTAAAAAACTAAAAATAGAAGCACCCTATGACCCAGCAATCCCACTATTAGGCTTATATCCTGATGAAATCAAAACTGAAAGAGGCATCTGTACCCCAATGTTCATTGCAGCTCTCTATACAATAGCCAGAACTTGGAAACAACCTAGATGTCCATCAACGAATGAATGGATCCAGAAGCTTTGGTACATATATACAATGGAATACTACTCAGCTGTTAAAAGAAATGCAGAAGATTCAGTCCTAATGAAGTGGCTGGCTCTAGAACCTATCATAAAAAGTGAAGTCAAAAAGAGAAAGACAAATACAGTATACTAACACACATATATGGAATCTAGTAGGATAGTCTTGATAGCACATGCAGTGAACACGTGGAAAAACAGACAGAGCATAGACATAGGGACATTGTGGGGAAGAAATAGGGAGGGGGAGGCATGGAGGGAGTAACATGGAAACCTATACTGTTATGTGTGGAAAAGATAGCTAGTGTCATTGTGTTAAGGGAATAGGAGTGCTTACAATGGCTTGCTGCGATGGTCTGGAGGGGTGGGATGGGTGAACTGGGGGAGGGGGGTGGGGACCAGGGATATGCATATGACTGATCTGGAAACATACATGTCTGTGAACAACAAAACTCTGTAAAACCTTTAAAATAAAGAATAATAATAATAATAAAAAGAACAAAGACTGTGTGCTAAGTCATTTTAGTCATGTATGACTCTCTGCAACTCTATGGACTGCAGCCCACCAGGCTCCTCTGTCCATGGGATTCTCCAGGCAAGATTACTGGAGGGGGTCGCCAAGGCCTCCTCCAGGGGATCTTCCTGACCCAGGGATTGCACTCACATCTTTTATGACTCCTGCATTGTTAGATAGGTTCTTGACCACTAGTGTCAACCAGGAAGACCCTAGCAAAGCCTACTGATACTCATAGGGGAAAACCAACTATGACTCCATTTGCTAAGGCGGGTCCGGTCTGCAAGGAGATACTACAAAAGGCTACGGAGAACAATGCTCAGGTCGGAAGAGTGTCCCTGGCCATTGCTTCTTGTTCCTTCTGATTTCTCATTGGGCACAGCCCCCCACGAAGGTGCTGCTGCACTGCTCAGAACTGGAGAGTTGCTAACTGGTGAACAGAAGACAACTGTGTGTGTGTTGGCGGGGGAGGTCCACCGTCACTGCTCTGCCTGTCCGTCCCATAGAACAGCGCAGCAGCGGCTCCCTGTGCTGACAGCATCCGAAGGAAGGGGTCTTTTGACGAGCTCTGAGCACTCACTTGCAAACACTAAGCCCATTCCTTCTGTTTACTGTTCCACCTGCCATCAAGGTCCAAAACCCAGAAGAGAACGCTACTTTATTTTTGGCAAGGAGCCTGAAAGGACCTTTCCCATGAGTGTCTTTACCACAGCTGACCCCAAATTACAGAATCATACTTCTCAGATCCCAACAATTCTTTCCTAAGGCACGGAGGAGCTGTGTGTCTCATTTATCATCAGGTTCTCCCATGCACCCTTCTCTGGGTCCTAGCTGGAAACCAAGGTCTGGGCAATAGCCTACTTGGGCCAGTGGTCTATCCTTGTTGAGTATACTTGCACAACTTGCTGGTAAAAGAAGGAAACTTAACTTTTGGTGTATACTTTCTATATTTGTGAATGTTATTTAATGCAAATGAGATCTCTCTAGAATACAGACGCAGACTTAGGCTCAGAAAGGTTAGGGAACTTGCTGATGGTCACAAAGTTGATTGTGTGTGGGTCTGTGATCAACTCAGACCTGCTTCCCCAAACCTCTGTGCTTTGGAGCTGCATTGAAAACCAAGGACTTTCAGTGAATGTAATAAATACCATTTCCACTTTCTCTCCTGTATTTAGCTGGAAGGTGGGTCCTTTGTACTGATGTTCGGAGGGGAAGGAGGAAGGGTAGTTAAGGGAAGGCAGGGACTATCCAAACATTTCAAGATGAGACCATCCCTCTAATCATATAAATGAAAGCAAGTAATGGCCTTTCTATAACTTAATCGCATATGAGAAGGTTGTTACTAAATAATGCTTAGAATGACTATAAGGCAAATGTGTTAATCAAAAGGTCAATGAGTACCTATTCTAGAAATGAAACTGGGTAAGACAATTAACATGTGATTACTTAGAGAGACTGAAAATATGTCCGTCCCACTTGGAACAGCCACCACCACCGCCCTCAAGCGTGACCACACACCTGCAGCTCATTTTAGGTCTAGGATCACTCCTCCGATGCACTGAACTCACAGGCCATGGACTCGGAGACAACAGTGGGGGTCCCCAAAGGCGAATCTGGAGCACGGGGTCGGTGGGGACTGTAGAGGGAAGAAGAGGGGGAGGAGCCGGGCCATAGTCTCAGCAAGAATACAGGCTCAGTCCTGGGCACCTACACAATTTTGTTTTTTTCCTCTCTCTTCCCCCTCCTCATCATGATAGATACCATTTACAGTACACCTGTGTACCAAGAACGCTACTTTATTTTTGGCAAGGAGCCTGAAAGGACCTTTCCCATGAGTGTCTTTACCACAGCTGACCCCAAATTACAGAATCATACTTCTCAGATCCCAACAATTCTTTCCTAAGGCACGGAGGAGCTGTGTGTCTCATTTATCATCAGGTTCTCCCATGCACCCTTCTCTGGGTCCTAGCTGGAAACCAAGGTCTGGGCAATAGCCTACTTGGGCCAGTGGTCTATCCTTGTTGAGTATACTTGCACAACTTGCTGGTAAAAGAAGGAAACTTAACTTTTGGTGTATACTTTCTATATTTGTGAATGTTATTTAATGCAAATGAGATCTCTCTAGAATACAGACGCAGACTTAGGCTCAGAAAGGTTAGGGAACTTGCTGATGGTCACAAAGTTGATTGTGTGTGGGTCTGTGATCAACTCAGACCTGCTTCCCCAAACCTCTGTGCTTTGGAGCTGCATTGAAAACCAAGGACTTTCAGCGAATGTAATAAATACCATTTCCACTTTCTCTCCTGTATTTAGCTGGAAGGTGGGTCCTTTGTACTGATGTTCGGAGGGGAAGGAGGAAGGGTAGTTAAGGGAAGGCAGGGACTATCCAAACATTTCAAGATGAGACCATCCCTCTAATCATATAAATGAAAGCAAGTAATGGCCTTTCTATAACTTAATCGCATATGAGAAGGTTGTTACTAAATAATGCTTAGAATGACTATAAGGCAAATGTGTTAATCAAAAGGTCAATGAGTACCTATTCTAGAAATGAAACTGGGTAAGACAATTAACATGTGATTACTTAGAGAGACTGAAAATATGTCCGTCCCACTTGGAACAGCCACCACCACCGCCCTCAAGCGTGACCACACACCTGCAGCTCATTTTAGGTCTAGGATCACTCCTCCGATGCACTGAACTCACAGGCCATGGACTCGGAGACAACAGTGGGGGTCCCCAAAGGCGAATCTGGAGCACGGGGTCGGTGGGGACTGTAGAGGGAAGAAGAGGGGGAGGAGCCGGGCCATAGTCTCAGCAAGAATACAGGCTCAGTCCTGGGCACCTACACAATTTTGTTTTTTTCCTCTCTCTTCCCCCTCCTCATCATGATAGATACCATTTACAGTACACCTGTGTACCAAGAACTGTGCCTGGCATTGTCCAAGCATTATTTCATACAAGTTTCACAAAAATCAACCAGTCCTCCTCCTTTCCTCCCTTTCTTTTTCTCTCACCTAAGAGATACTTATTCAACCCCTGTTGTGTGCCAAGGAAGGTGTGTACAGGTGTCCACGCTACACGACTGAGCACAAACATCTGGATATACCTGTGACCCTCCTTCTGCAGAGGAGGAGCCTGAAGTTAGCGATGTTGTGACCTGCTAGGGTCACCCACTAGTAAGAATGGGTGCCCCCACGCCGAAGCCTGAGGCTTTTCTCTTAAGCTGAACTCAGCGGCAGAAGGCAGGGGCACAGGAGAGGCCCGAGGGCTGACTCCTGCTTCCCCTGCAGACCAGTCCCAGCAAAAGCGCCTCCTTTCTCCAGCTGGGGAAACTCACTCTAGGCCATGAAGGTTCAGTCTTCGTGGAGTCAAAGAGCAGTCACTGTCCTCTGGGACTCCACCCTGGGGGGACCCTGTAAACCACTGGGGCTTTTCTCCCTTCTTTATTCACCCTGCAAACACCTCATGGCCCTCTCACACGTCTGACAAGACAGCACCATTCTGGTCACTGTCTGTGGGTTCTGTCCAGTCACCATGGCCAGGGGTGAGTATCGCCCTCTCTCATGTTGTTCCTAAGGCTCTGGAGTCACACTCCCAGATCCTAAATGAGCCCCACGCGGCTGGCTCAAGGTCCTGCTCTAGTAAATGGAATTCCCATCCAGACTGCTCCTCTTTCTGATTTTCTCTCCTGCTCCTCCCCTCTTTTTTTCTCTTTTTTGCCCTTTCCTTTTTTTTCCTCTCTCTGCCAGAACACAAGTCTGTAATCTGAGGAGACCATTGAAAGCACTGGCTTTCAGCTTTCACCTCCTTTAGTATGACTGGGAGGGCTCCAGGAGCTGATGGCCAGGCCTTGCCCGCAGCATGTCTGGGTCAGCAGGTGGGGCCTGGCACGCTCCCAGAGGACGCCGCTGCTGGTAACTCAGGGCCCACACTCTGAAATCCACTGATCTAAGGGGATGATTTTCTTCTCCTAGAAATAGAACTTGATCTCAGGGCAGGTTCCAGTGTGTGTCCCAGGCCCTGCGCTTCACATCTCTTACTCAAGAGGTAATGAACTTGAAGTTAAAGCCTATCAGGCCACTCAAGCTTCTCCAGCAGACTTTTTTTTTTAGAGTGATTTAACTGTGTGGAAGACTTCTTGTCGGGGCTAATGAAGCGATTAGTTGAGATCGATAGTAGATGAACAGAGGGAATGTGGGCCCGCTCACTACCAACTCAGAGGAACGGCGTGGGTTTAAACCTAGGCTTAGCTGCTGGAGACATCGACGCTGTCTATGTTTCTATCTTAAGGATCTTAAAGGAAGAGGAGATCATTCCTGCTAGAGCTGGAATGTGCTTATTGAAAAGGACTCTTAAAAATGGTGGCTTGGCTTGGTTTGGCTTGCTTAGTCAGGAAACTCCATCAAAGGCACGGGTAGCATTTGGAATGCATGGCATTCACAGCTACCTTCCAGAACCATGTGTCCCCAGCATCGCAGGGGTTTGGGGCATACGAGGCAGCTGACCTGTGCCCTGATCCCATTCAAAGTGAGGTACCAAAGCCACATATACACATAGCTCTGCAAGTCCACATCCGCCTACCAGCCTCCCATTTTCAGGAGAAGGGAACGGGGTTTGTTCCGAGGAGTCTGTGTTTGTTGTATCTGTCATCATCTTTTGAGCTAGCCGATACCAGGCTATAGCAATCATAGCACCTAAGACTGATTAAGCGCTTACCAGGAGACTATACTCTGGGCCTTTTTTCTAGGCACTCTGTATAGGCTTAGCTCAGTCCTCATGATGCCATCAGTAACTTCTGTTATTATCCCATTTTACAGACAGGAATACTGTAGCACTGGATGTGGAGCCTGCCTGTGGTTACCCAGGTAACAAGTGCCGAGCCCAGGTTTGCACGTGAACACAGATGGTGTGAGCTCAGAATCTATGGTGACACTGGGTGAGATGCAAAGCCAAGGTGACTGTACTCTGGGGTCCCATCTCCCCGCTGCCCTGATCCTATCCCTGGAGAAGAGCCTGGGGGGTTATTTCATTCACACCCGAAGACCAACACAAAAATGACCAACACTGTCCCTTGACCCTTCTGGACAGCTGGGCTTTGTTCATCAAGACTGTTCCCAAGTGATGCATGGAGCCAACTGGCTTCAAGCCAGTGGCTCCACGCTGGAGAAGAGAAAGTGAGAATGTTAGCCAGTCAGCCGTGTCTGACTCTTCGTGACCCCGTGGACTGCAGCCCACCGCTCCTCCATCCATGAAATTCTCCAGGCACGATTCCTGGAGGGGTCACCATTCCCTTCTCCAGGAGATCTTCCCAACCCAGGGACCAAACCTGGGTCTCCCGCATGGCAAGTGGATTCTTTACCATCTGAGCCACCGGGGAAGGCCTCCATGTTGGGCGTGAACCCCAGAGAGGGAAGGGCTATCGCTGCCTGGAGCACAGATTCCCCAGACTTCAGTCCTCACCACCTTCACAGCTCTCAACAGTTCTGATGTCTTTCCATGACTCCTGTGTTAGTGACTCACAAGTGTTCAAGGAAATTTAAAATCACTGTAGCAAATGGAAAACCAGGATCTCTTGCCATCAATAGAAGCTAACCACAAGGATGACTTTGTTGGTGCTGCTGTTGTTCATTCACTCAGTCATGTCCAACTCCTTGCAACCCCACGGACAACAGCATGCCAGGCCTCCCTGGCCCTCACTGTCTCCCAGAGTTTGCCCAAGTTCAAGTCCACTGAGTTGGTGATGCTATCCAACCAGCTCATCCTGCGCCTCCCTCTTCTCCTTTTGCCTCCAATCTTTCCCAGCAGCAGGGTCTTAGTCAGTGAGTCAGCGGGATGAAGGACCAATACAAAGCTATTAAATTCTAACTGCATACAGTCAAGGGCTGAGAGCCCTGTTTCCGAGACCCTTCTTCTCACTTCATTATAGAGGGACATTAGGACATGCTAGAGCGCTGTGACCACAGACTAGCCCTGCTCCCCGAGGACTGACCTGAAAGGAGAACAGCCGAGCCCAGGTTTGCACGTGAACACAGATGGTGTGAGCTCAGAATCTATGGTGACACTGGGTGAGATGCAAAGCCAAGGTGACTGTACTCTGGGGTCCCATCTCCCCGCTGCCCTGATCCTATCCCTGGAGAAGAGCCTGGGGGGTTATTTCATTCACACCCGAAGACCAACACAAAAATGACCAACACTGTCCCTTGACCCTTCTGGACAGCTGGGCTTTGTTCATCAAGACTGTTCCCAAGTGATGCATGGAGCCAACTGGCTTCAAGCCAGTGGCTCCACGCTGGAGAAGAGAAAGTGAGAATGTTAGCCAGTCAGCCGTGTCTGACTCTTCGTGACCCCGTGGACTGCAGCCCACCGCTCCTCCATCCATGAAATTCTCCAGGCACGATTCCTGGAGGGGTCACCATTCCCTTCTCCAGGAGATCTTCCCAACCCAGGGACCAAACCTGGGTCTCCCGCATGGCAAGTGGATTCTTTACCATCTGAGCCACCGGGGAAGGCCTCCATGTTGGGCGTGAACCCCAGAGAGGGAAGGGCTATCGCTGCCTGGAGCACAGATTCCCCAGACTTCAGTCCTCACCACCTTCACAGCTCTCAACAGTTCTGATGTCTTTCCATGACTCCTGTGTTAGTGACTCACAAGTGTTCAAGGAAATTTAAAATCACTGTAGCAAATGGAAAACCAGGATCTCTTGCCATCAATAGAAGCTAACCACAAGGATGACTTTGTTGGTGCTGCTGTTGTTCATTCACTCAGTCATGTCCAACTCCTTGCAACCCCACGGACAACAGCATGCCAGGCCTCCCTGGCCCTCACTGTCTCCCAGAGTTTGCCCAAGTTCAAGTCCACTGAGTTGGTGATGCTATCCAACCAGCTCATCCTGCGCCTCCCTCTTCTCCTTTTGCCTCCAATCTTTCCCAGCAGCAGGGTCTTAGTCAGTGAGTCAGCGGGATGAAGGACCAATACAAAGCTATTAAATTCTAACTGCATACAGTCAAGGGCTGAGAGCCCTGTTTCCGAGACCCTTCTTCTCACTTCATTATAGAGGGACATTAGGACATGCTAGAGCGCTGTGACCACAGACTAGCCCTGCTCCCCGAGGACTGACCGGGCAGTGAAAGGAGAACAACTTCTCACCTGCTGACTGGATGGGTTTTTGGATGTTTTGTCCACTGACCCCCGAAAACCCTGCCCTGCCCCACTGGGGGTGACCAGGCCCAGCCACGTGTGGCCTGGCTGAGCCCTGGCAGTCACCAGTGGCTCCTCTGTGGCTGTCCCATGTGACAAGCACACCCTGAATAGGGGGAAGCTATCTCAGGTTCAGCTGCCTTAGGGAAACACACAAAAAGAAAAAAAAAAAAAAAATCAACATAAGAAAAATGATTACACTGTCAGAGAAGCGGAAGAAACTTCCCCAGGAACGGGGATCACTGAGGAGTGTTTCCTTTGAACAGGAAGGCCTTTGATAGCGCTTGCCTCTTTCCTGGGTGATTTTGTTGCTAGAATGAGTAAGCAGAAAGAAACAAATGGGCACTTCTGTGTTTTATCAGACTCGAAAGTGATGGCCCAATTTCCAGGGTGGGGGAATGTCTAAATCTCCATCTAAAGAAAGACAAGGGAGCAGAAGGGAAGGGCAGGGCAGGAAATGGGGAGGAAGAGAAATAAATCTACCAAGAGGGTAACATTCCTCATCACCCCCTCCTCTTCCCCACGTCCAAAGGTCCTAGAACAACGTGAGAAAAACACTCCCTCCCCCTCCTCCCATTCCTCTAACCCAAGCTTCTCTCCTCTGGCTGGTAGAGCTCCTTTCAGGTAATGCAGAGAGTGTTGATAGGGGACTCCCATGGTGGTCCAGTGGCAAAGGCTCCACACTCCCCATGCAAGGGACCGGGGTTCAATCTCGGGTCAGGAAACTAAATCCCACATGCTGCACCTAAGACTGCAAATGCTGCAACTAAAAACTCTTCGTACACCAACTAAGAACTCACCTGCCACAGTGAGGATTCCCTGTGCCACAACTAAGACCTGGCACAGTCAAAAAAAAAGGGGGCGAGGGCGGGATAGATAGTAATAAGCTTTAAATACTTACTGCAGAGCCATTTCACATAAGAAAAAATGTCAAACCTAACAGAAGTCTTTCCAGGAAGTATGAGGACACATGTGGCGCACTCCCTGTCGACAGAGCTTCCGCAGATGGTGGGGGTGGGGATGGTAAAGCACTTTCAGTGCAGCAAACAGGCGCGTGGCCTCTAAGAACCAGTAAATCCTCAGAACAGCCCAGGGAGAGCAGGCCTACTGCTCTCCCCACTGTGTGGACTAGGAAACCCAGAGATGGTTCAGGAGCTTGCGTGCGATCCCAGAGTTTGTAAGTGACACAAGTCAGGCTCAATCTGTACCTGTTTTGCACCAAAACTCTTGGTCGTGAATTCACCACTGTGCTTTGTTCGGACCCTGATGGAAATGCACTAAATATTCATCATCATTTCTATACAAATATCCACAATTGATTTTATATCATTAAGCCAACAGGAAAATTAACAGAAGCCAAACCTTTCCCTAAGGCTCTTTTGACCCAATGGTAGTTTGTGGAAGATGTAGATGCCAGATAGCTTTCTGAGATTAAAATCTTATTTCTCCTCTCAGGACAGATTACAGAGCGAGTACCTATAAGAACAACACAATCCTGGAAGCTGAGGTTTACTGAGAACCTTCCAGAGCCAGACAGGATGCTAAATGCCTCTGAGGATTCCTCTCTTAGTCCTCAGCCACCGTCTGAGGGACAGGGCCCTCCCATGAGAAAACTGAGGTTCAGAGATGTTCATAACTTACTTGGGGTCACTCAGCCTATATATAAGGGACTGAGCAGGAATGGTGACCCCAGCCACATCCCTTCAGAGACCAGACTACAGTCTCAGAGAGCAGAGAGATACACAAGCTAGGGACATCGCACTTTACTTTTCCAAAACTACAGTGGGAGATGAAGAGACCTCATGGAAACTTCCCAGGCACTTCATATCTACTCTCCCTTTCTCGAGGTCATGCAGAGCAGAGACGAGCTAGAGGTGGGCTCTTCACAAGCTGCCCGTGCTCTCTCTACTGCTGCATGAGAAAGAGAAGGCCCCCTTTCAGGGTCTCGGGTAGGTGGTATGCCCGCTGTGCCAACAGCAGAACTCCCCACTGAGCCAGGGCAGCCTGGGTCCACGACTCAGGAAGCTTGCTTTACACTGGAATGCACATGACATCCAGAGGGACTTGCTAAGGGAAAGCACCATCCAGGGGCCTTCCCCGGCACCGCCTTCTGCTGGTTTGGGACAGGGCACAGGACAGGGCAGCCTGCGTGACCAGCACGTCTGGGAGCCTCTCCTCGGGGAGCGCAGAGAGCCCGGGTTGAACCACGCCGCTCCAGATCACCCTCTCCTTGGCAGTGACAACCACACACTCCATGGGTCCTCCTCCGGTGTATCTTCTGTAACCTCCCCACCTAAACAGGCAATTGCGTGCGATCCCAGAGTTTGTAAGTGACACAAGTCAGGCTCAATCTGTACCTGACAATTGGTCGTGAATTCACCACTGTGCTTTGTTCGGACCCTGATGGAAATGCACTAAATATTCATCATCATTTCTATACAAATATCCACAATTGATTTTATATCATTAAGCCAACAGGAAAATTAACAGAAGCCAAACCTTTCCCTAAGGCTCTTTTGACCCAATGGTAGTTTGTGGAAGATGTAGATGCCAGATAGCTTTCTGAGATTAAAATCTTATTTCTCCTCTCAGGACAGATTACAGAGCGAGTACCTATAAGAACAACACAATCCTGGAAGCTGAGGTTTACTGAGAACCTTCCAGAGCCAGACAGGATGCTAAATGCCTCTGAGGATTCCTCTCTTAGTCCTCAGCCACCGTCTGAGGGACAGGGCCCTCCCATGAGAAAACTGAGGTTCAGAGATGTTCATAACTTACTTGGGGTCACTCAGCCTATATATAAGGGACTGAGCAGGAATGGTGACCCCAGCCACATCCCTTCAGAGACCAGACTACAGTCTCAGAGAGCAGAGAGATACACAAGCTAGGGACATCGCACTTTACTTTTCCAAAACTACAGTGGGAGATGAAGAGACCTCATGGAAACTTCCCAGGCACTTCATATCTACTCTCCCTTTCTCGAGGTCATGCAGAGCAGAGACGAGCTAGAGGTGGGCTCTTCACAAGCTGCCCGTGCTCTCTCTACTGCTGCATGAGAAAGAGAAGGCCCCCTTTCAGGGTCTCGGGTAGGTGGTATGCCCGCTGTGCCAACAGCAGAACTCCCCACTGAGCCAGGGCAGCCTGGGTCCACGACTCAGGAAGCTTGCTTTACACTGGAATGCACATGACATCCAGAGGGGACTTGCTAAGGGAAAGCACCATCCAGGGGCCTTCCCCCCGGCACCGCCTTCTGCTGGTTTGGGACAGGGCACAGGACAGGGCAGCCTGCGTGACCAGCACGTCTGGGAGCCTCTCCTCGGGGAGCGCAGAGAGCCCGGGTTGAACCACGCCGCTCCAGATCACCCCTCTCCTTGGCAGTGACAACCACACACTCCATGGGTCCTCCTCCGGTGTATCTTCTGTAACCTCCCCCACCTAAACAGGCAACCTCTGTGCCAGATGTTATTGTCACGGAGGCCTTTTAATGTTAACCACTTCATTAATACCTGAGCGAGAGATACAGGTAGATAAGGAGGAGGTGTGCAGAGGAAACACACATACACAGATTAAAGGCTAATGGCACAGTCTGAACTTCCTGGAGCTAGCCCTACCTGAAGCCAACAGGCCCCTGGACTTTTATAGTAAGTGAGCTAATAAATGCACTTGAATGGCTACTAACCAGGTGAGAGGAGAGGAAGGGATAAACAGATCACGGTGGATAACAGCAAAGTTAAATCAGATGACCCACCCCACCGGCCCTGCCTTGGCTCAGCTAAGCCAGGACCCCAGCCCCTCCGGCCCTCAGGGTTCTCCTCACCACCATGGCCATTATTTCAACCTAACTCTAGCGTTTAACCGTCTGGAGCTCTGCCCCACAGGCCACTGTGAGGAGAGAGCCGATGACTGCACTTCCTCCAGGATGATCGCATCAGAAGTGAAGAAATAAAACCAGAAATAGTGTCATGCCCCCGTCTTGATGTGTCCAGGGTCAGCAGCCGATGGACAGAAAAGTCCTGGCTGGAGCCAATTCTAAAGCGCCTCTCAGGTCGGGAGTTTTCCTGCCAGAGGCTGTGGTGAAACAAGAAAGCAAGGCAGGAACCAGATGCCCCAGGGCTTTTTACGGCAGATTAGAATCGGTTCGTTCAGCAGGGATCTCCTGACAAGTGTCAGACAGTACAGGGCTCTTTGTGTCTCTCACTGTCTCTAAAAAGCGTTTTAGAAATGTCTTGCTTTCCCTCTTGATGCTTTAACATGTTCCCTGGGATCTTAGCGCCATGAATCCCCATTGTTAGAGTCTGACTTCTGTTCCCTGATGCCACGCTGTTCTTCTGGAGACAGAGACTGGGTTGAAAACGGGCCTATGGACCCAGAACGTCCCCTGCCTTGTCTGAATGCACAGCTGCAGTGGACCACCAGCCTAGGCGGATGCTTTCTCCTGAGAGTCAGGAGCTGGGTCGGCGGAGCACTTCCAAGGGTCAGAGGGTGTAGACAGCCTCCATCGCAGGACGGAGTCCTGGGTTCAAGGCTTCTCACACCTTCTGTCATGGCACGATGTCCTTAGGTTGCCCTTCAGCTTATTTCACAAATGAGGACCCGAGCTCACAGTGGTTAAGTGATTTCTCCAACCAAACAGCAAGCAAGTCACAGGGGCTGGGGGGTGATCCCTGCTCTGTGGGACTCTAAAGCCTGAGATCCTCACTGAAAAGCCTGGAGGAGCAAAAGCTAGCAAGCATTTAAGGACAGGGTTCGGCCAACTGTGGCTCATGGGTACTCACAATCTTTAAGAATGATTTTACCACAATAGGACCAGATCTGTCATTTACATACTACCAATAGTGCATGCCCTGTACAAGGACAGGAGTGAGTTGTGACAGAGAACATGTGGCCGGCAGAGCTGAACATGGGTACAGCACACCTTAAAAGAATAGACTTGCCAACCTTGGTTGAGGACATGGAGCTTGGGGTCAGCTGACCTGAGTCACTTCCCTCTGTCAGCTGTGTGTTCTCCACCTGTTCTCATCTGAGAGTGGAGAGGATGCCAGGCTTGCTGGCCTCAGGGAGGCCACGGTGAGGACTGTTGCAAATCAGCATTTCAGGCACCTACAATGGTGGATGGTGCTTGGCAGGTAGTAAGGAAAGACAGCCTCTTACATGACTACAGAATATGCCAGTGCCACAGGAGCCTGTGCCATGTCCCATCAGGATGGAAGCCCTGGGTGGGGGTAACAGGTGAGGATTCATGCAGAGCATCAAACCAGCCTTCCCAGAAGGTGTGAGGCTCTGGTCACTGGCCCCATCAACTCAACGCCACCACAGAAGGTGTGAGGCCCTCTTGATTTTCGTCCTGGGATCTTAGCGCCATGAATCCCCATTGTTAGAGTCTGACTTCTGTTCCCTGATGCCACGCTGTTCTTCTGGAGACAGAGACTGGGTTGAAAACGGGCCTATGGACCCAGAACGTCCCCTGCCTTGTCTGAATGCACAGCTGCAGTGGACCACCAGCCTAGGCGGATGCTTTCTCCTGAGAGTCAGGAGCTGGGTCGGCGGAGCACTTCCAAGGGTCAGAGGGTGTAGACAGCCTCCATCGCAGGACGGAGTCCTGGGTTCAAGGCTTCTCACACCTTCTGTCATGGCACGATGTCCTTAGGTTGCCCTTCAGCTTATTTCACAAATGAGGACCCGAGCTCACAGTGGTTAAGTGATTTCTCCAACCAAACAGCAAGCAAGTCACAGGGGCTGGGGGGTGATCCCTGCTCTGTGGGACTCTAAAGCCTGAGATCCTCACTGAAAAGCCTGGAGGAGCAAAAGCTAGCAAGCATTTAAGGACAGGGTTCGGCCAACTGTGGCTCATGGGTACTCACAATCTTTAAGAATGATTTTACCACAATAGGACCAGATCTGTCATTTACATACTACCAATAGTGCATGCCCTGTACAAGGACAGGAGTGAGTTGTGACAGAGAACATGTGGCCGGCAGAGCTGAACATGGGTACAGCACACCTTAAAAGAATAGACTTGCCAACCTTGGTTGAGGACATGGAGCTTGGGGTCAGCTGACCTGAGTCACTTCCCTCTGTCAGCTGTGTGTTCTCCACCTGTTCTCATCTGAGAGTGGAGAGGATGCCAGGCTTGCTGGCCTCAGGGAGGCCACGGTGAGGACTGTTGCAAATCAGCATTTCAGGCACCTACAATGGTGGATGGTGCTTGGCAGGTAGTAAGGAAAGACAGCCTCTTACATGACTACAGAATATGCCAGTGCCACAGGAGCCTGTGCCATGTCCCATCAGGATGGAAGCCCTGGGTGGGGGTAACAGGTGAGGATTCATGCAGAGCATCAAACCAGCCTTCCCAGAAGGTGTGAGGCTCTGGTCACTGGCCCCATCAACTCAACGCCACCACAGGCAGAGCCTCCTGGTTGCCTAGTCTCTGGAGCTGGGCCCTGAGACCTAAGACTCAAGGTCTAAGTTATTATTTGTACAGGACATGTTTTTTTTTTTTTTCTCTTTCTTTCAGCTTGACATTAATATATGTATGTGTGTGTGTATATATATATATATATATATATATATATATATATACACACACACACATATGGCTGTAAAAAAATTAAATGGCTCTTCCCCCAGGAGGCTGTAATCTGACTGATGTATTAGGTATTCACAAGTGTTAACTCCTCTTAACACCAGTGAGAGCACAGCAAATAAGATGATTTCCTTTATTGCAAAGGTCAAAAGTAAGTTTGTTTATCCTCTGTATTTGCAAGTCATCAGCGATGATTAAACTTAGGTATGAGCTGAGTGGGACAAGCTGAATGCATTTGTACCAAAGACATACCCATCTGAATTCAGAGTTCCAGAGAAAAGCATGGAGAGATAAGAAAGCCTTCCTAAGTGAACAATGCAAAGATACAGAGGGAAACAACAGAATGGGAAAGACTAGAGATCTCTTCAAGAAAATTAGAGATACCAAGGGAATATTTCATGCCAAGATGAGAATAGTAAAAAACAATAAAGGACAGACGGACTTAACAGAAGCAGAAGAGATTAAGAAGAGGTGATAAGAATACACAGAAGAACTATACAAAAAGGATCTTCATGACCCAGATAATCAAGATGGTGTGATCACTCACCTACAGTCAGAACTCCTGCAGTGTGAAGGAAGCATCACTATGAACAAAGCTAGTGGAGGTGTTAGAATTCCATCGAGCTATTTTAAATCCTAAAAGATGATGCTGTTGAAGTGCTACACTGAATAAGCCAGAAACTTTGGAAAACTCAGCAGTGGCCTCAGGATTGGAAAAGGTCAGTTTTTATTTCAATCCCAAAGAAGGGCAATGCCAAAGAATGTTCAAACTATCACACAATTGCACTCATTTCACATGCTAGCAAGGTCATGGTCAAAAACATCCAAGCTAGGCTTTAACAATACGTGAACCCAGAACTTCCAAATGTACAAGCTGGGTTTAGGAAAGGCAGAGGAATCAGAGCTCAAATTGCCAACATCTGTTGGATCACAGAAAGAGCAACAGAATTCCAGAAAATCATCTGCTTCCACTTCACTGACTATGCTAGAGCCTTTGACTGCATGGACCAGAACAAACTGTGGAAACTTCTTAAAGAGACAGGATACCCGACCTCCTTACCTGCCTCCTGAGAAGTAGTACGCAGCTCAAGAAGCAACAGTTAGAATCTTTAATAGAAAGACGGACTGGGGGCTTCCCTGGTGGTCCAGTGGGTAAGGACACTGCCTTGCAGTGCAAGGGGCGCCGGTTTGATCCCTGGCCTGGGAAGATCCCACGTGCCGTGGAGTGGCTGGACCGATGTGTCCAATTACTGAGCCGGAGCTCTGGAGCGCATGCGCCCAGAGCCGGCGCTCTGCAACGACAGACGCCACCGCTATGGGAGGCCCACAGGAGCCAAAGAACAAAGACGGATGAAAACATATAAATGAAAAACCAACAGAAGTGTCCTGCCCGCTTCCCTCCCTCCCCAACCCGAGCCCCGCCCAAAATAAATAAATAAATCTTTAAAAAAAAAGAAAGACGGACTGGTTCCAAACTGGGAAAGGAGTATGTCAATGCTGTATATTGTCACCCTGCTTATTTAAATTATATGCAAAGTACATCATGTGAAATGCCACCATGGATGAAGCTGGAGTCAAGATTGCTGGGAGAAATATCAATAACCTCAGGCATGCAGATGACACCACCCTCGTGGCAGAAAGCGAAGAGGAACTAAAGAGCCTCTTGATGAAGGTGAAAGAGAAGAGTGAAGAAGTTGGCCTAAAACTTAAAATAAACGAAGATCATAGCAACTGGTCCCATCACTTCATGGCAAATAGATGGACAAACAATGGAAACAGTGACAGGCTTTATTTTCTTGGATTCCAAAGTCACAGTGGATGGTGACTTTCAATCCCAAAGAAGGGAAATGTCAAAGGATGTTCCAACTACTACACAATTGCACTCATTTCACATGCTAGCAAGGTCATGGTCAAAATTTTCCAAGCTAGCCTTTGACAATATGTGAATCAAAAACTTCCAGATGTACAAGCTGGCTTTAGAAAAGGCAGAGGAATCAGAGCTCAAATTGCCAACATCTGTTGGATCACAGAAAGAGCAACAGAATTCCAGAAAATCATCTGCTTCCACTTCACTGACTATGCTAGAGCCTTTGACTGCATGGACCAGAACAAACTGTGGAAACTTCTTAAAGAGACAGGATACCCGACCTCCTTACCTGCCTCCTGAGAAGTAGTACGCAGCTCAAGAAGCAACAGTTAGAATCTTTAATAGAAAGACGGACTGGGGGCTTCCCTGGTGGTCCAGTGGGTAAGGACACTGCCTTGCAGTGCAAGGGGCGCCGGTTTGATCCCTGGCCTGGGAAGATCCCACGTGCCGTGGAGTGGCTGGACCGATGTGTCCAATTACTGAGCCGGAGCTCTGGAGCGCATGCGCCCAGAGCCGGCGCTCTGCAACGACAGACGCCACCGCTATGGGAGGCCCACAGGAGCCAAAGAACAAAGACGGATGAAAACATATAAATGAAAAACCAACAGAAGTGTCCTGCCCGCTTCCCTCCCTCCCCAACCCGAGCCCCGCCCAAAATAAATAAATAAATCTTTAAAAAAAAAGAAAGACGGACTGGTTCCAAACTGGGAAAGGAGTATGTCAATGCTGTATATTGTCACCCTGCTTATTTAAATTATATGCAAAGTACATCATGTGAAATGCCACCATGGATGAAGCTGGAGTCAAGATTGCTGGGAGAAATATCAATAACCTCAGGCATGCAGATGACACCACCCTCGTGGCAGAAAGCGAAGAGGAACTAAAGAGCCTCTTGATGAAGGTGAAAGAGAAGAGTGAAGAAGTTGGCCTAAAACTTAAAATAAACGAAGATCATAGCAACTGGTCCCATCACTTCATGGCAAATAGATGGACAAACAATGGAAACAGTGACAGGCTTTATTTTCTTGGATTCCAAAGTCACAGTGGATGGTGACTGCAGCCATGAAAATAAAAGATGCTTGCTCCTTGGAAGGAAAGCTATGACAAACCTAGACAGTGTGTTAAAAAGCAGAGACACCACTTTGCTGCCACAGGTCCATATAGACAAAGCTTTGGTTGTACCAGGAGTTGCATATGGAGTGAGAGCTGAAACATCAACAAGGCTGAGCACTGAAGAAGTGATGCCTTCAAACTGTGGTGTTGGAGAAGACTCTTGAGAGTCCCCTGGACAGCAAGCAGATCAAACCAGTCCATCCGAAAAGAAATCAACCTTGACTATTCACTGAAAGGACTGATACTTTGGCCACCTGATGCAAAGAGGTAATTCATTTGAAAAGACTCTGATGCTGGGAAAAATAAAAGGCAGGAGGAGAAGGGGACGACAGAGGATGAGATGGTTGGATGGCATCACCAACTCAATGGACATGAGTTTGAGCAGGCTCCAGGAGATGGTGAAAGACAGGGAAGCCTGGCATACTGCAGTCCATGGAGTCGCAAAGAGTCGGACATGACTGACTGACTAAATTCAACTGAAATCCCTTTCCTTTTTCTTAAAACAGGAAGACTGTCTTGAAAGAAACCACAGGGCTCCAGGTGGCTTCTTTGGAGTCCACCTGGAGTTCTTTGTGATTATGCTAAGAAGCCTCACACTTCTCTCTTTGCACAGCCCAGGGTTTTATACCACTGAAAATAATCTCCCGTCAATACGGTGTGAGTGCAACGGGACAGGAGTAGACAGCCCAGAGTCACAGCAAGTAACTTCCTCTGTGAACGCGTTCTCCCCAACACCCCCAGCCCTCTGTTTCATGCCAAGTTGTTCTAGCCAAGAGGAGAGATTGGGAGCTCAGTGATATACTGAATGCTCAACTCTACTTCACTGCTATTGTCTCATAGCAAAGTCGTGTCCCACTCTTTGTGACCCCCACGGACTATACTCTGGCAGGCTCCTCTGTCCATGGGATGCTCCAGGCAAGAATACTAGAGTGGGTACCCAAATAACTGCCAAGTTTCCCCAGTCACCTGCTCTTAAGCCCTTGTCACTGAGCACCAAGAGCCCATGGCACAGACATCTTTAGAAATGTCCAGCCCCTGCATCGGCGTGTCTGGGTGCTTATGAAGGATTTACAGAGCCGCCATCCCCTCCATAAGAGAGGTCGGAAGGTCTGCCCTGTGGGGCAGCAGAAAGTGCCACCGAGAATATGTAAGCCAGGCTTGTGGAGCTGAAGGCAATCAGAACCAGTGTGACCAGGCAGTAAAGAATCCCCCCTGTATACTGATAAATGTATATGCAGAGCTGCAGTGGAGAAACAGACATAGAGGACAGACTTATGGACACTGCGGGGAGGGAGGTGTGGGTGAAAGGTATGGAAACAGTAACATGGAAACTTCCATCACCACATGTAAAATAGATAACCGAAGTGAATCTGCTGTAAGACTAAGGGAACATTTACATGGGCTCTGTAACAACCTAGAGGGGTGGGATGGGGAGGGAGATGGGAGGAAGGTTCAAGTGGGAGAGGACATGTGTATACCTATGACTGATTTGGGTTTATATATGGCAGTAAACAGCAAAACTCTATAATAAAGTAAAATAAATATAAGTAAATAAGACTCTATTTCTAATGCAAAAGACCTGAGTTCAATCCCTGGGTTGGGAAGATCCCTTGGAGGAAGACATAGCAACCGCTCCAATATTCTTCCCTGGGAAATCCCATGGACAGAGGAGCCTGCCAGATTAGAGTCCACGGGGACACCAAGAGTTGGACATGACTGAGCATCTGAGCATGCACGCAGGGACTCAGGAAAAATGCCTTATTCCTCTTAACTGCCTAAAAGAATGCAGGTAGGGGGCGCGTACCAGGAAGAGAGCTCTTACCAGAGATATTTCCACCTAAGACACTTCCCTGCCTGGCAGCGGGACCTCTGTTTACCAAGCGTCTCCTCTCTCACCTTCCTGTGAACCGCCTGACCACACTCTGAAGCTCATCCCCGTCCTCCCTAGGCTGGTGTATCAGCCTCCACTGTCTGGCTGCCTTGGAGTCTCACATCTTTGTGGAACTCCTATTGGTGCATATGTAATCCTGTTTCTTCTCTCATGTTAATCTGCCATTTTATAACAGGTGGATCTGAGCCAACAACCTGGAAGGATAAGAGGGAACATGACTTTTATTCTCCTGCAGCTCAAAGGCGCCGAAGAGGCAAAGATTGAATGTGAGTCTAAAACTCCAGCCGTGGTTCACAGCAGATAAAGCCCTGATTGAGCACCTGCTGTATACTGCCCCTGTGCCAGCATGCGGGGCCCCTGCGTACAAATCCGTCACCTCCCTTCAGTGTGGTTCCAGACTCGGAGTCTGTCCCTCCATCTCTCTCACTGTCTCCCTTTCTCCTCTTCTATCACTGCCCTAGGCCAAACCACTGTCACCTGCGGCCTGACTGGGGATAGCCTCCCAGCCCCTTCTCCCAGCTTCTAATCTTCTACTTTCTTCTCCACACAGGAACCAGGGTCTCATCAGAAGGGGTCAGCCAGAGCCCATCCTTGCCTACTTAAAACCCTACAGGGGTCCTTATGCACAGACTGAAACCAAATATCCATCCCTGCTCTCCAAGTTTCCCTAGGGCCCCGCCCCCGTCCGCCTCTCTGACGGTCCTCTCCCTCTTCCTCCCCAAGTCCCCCATTTACTAGATAGCCTTTCCATTTTACAATCTCAGATGTACCAAGATGTCTTCCGCCTGAGTGCCTTGGCACCTGCTACCTTTGGCTGGAATGTTCTTTTCCTGGCTCAAGTTTTAGGTGGTTTTCCCCCAAGGCTGGAGTCTCAGCCTGAGCACTGCCTCCTCCAAGAGGCCTTCTCAGTCCACGCTCTAGGGCGGGGGCAGGTGGGACAGTCCTCCCCAAGGACACTCCCCAGCACTCGCCCTCCCTCATATTACCCTCTGGAAACATCACAGGCAACTGCTTACTGCCTCTCTCATTAGGCTTCCTTGGTGGTTCAGATGGTAAAGCATCTTCCTGCAATGTGGGAGACTGGGATGTGATCCCTGGTTTGGGAAGATCCCCTGGAGAAGGGCATGACAGCCCACTCCGGTAGTCTTGCCTAGAGAATCCCATAGATGGAGGAGCCTGGTGGGCTACAGTCCATGGGGATGAAAAGAATCAGACACAACTAAGCAACTAACACTTTCCTTAGAATGTAAGCTTTACAATGGCAATACATGGACCCTCTTATTCAGACTATAGATATACAGCACCTAACAGAGGGACATTTGGGAAATTCTGAATAAGGACATGCTGGTTGGATACATGAGTTAAGTCAAGAGCTGACAATCTCACAGCAGCACAGGGTCCCCATCCACGACCCCACGGCTGCTGCCTTCATACCCTGAATGGGTCCCAGACTCTGAGCACAGGGCTTCTCCCGCAGGACAGAGCAAGTGCTTTGTGGAATTGAAGAAAACGTCTTTAGAAGAACAAGTATTCCCAGACTCTCTCTGGGGAATGGATTTCACCACACCAATGCATCTGAATTCAGTAGGACCTCCATCAAGAGCACACACTCCTGGAGACAGCCCCTCAACCAAGCTTCACTTGCTAAGCAAACCTCAAGGGCCCCCAGTGCAATGGGCAGACCAAGGAGCGAGGCGGACAGGGAGAACGTGAGGGTGTAAGAATGGGATCTTGAGGCTAAAGTTGGTTCTCAAATTTCTTTTTGGGCTGATTCAAAGAACAAGCCAGGTGGATATCCAGATCTACTCCAAAGATGTCTCCAGATGACCTACTAATAGATAGTGTTCTGAAAAGAATCCTTTCTAATCCGAAAGGAGCCTATAGAAAAGGCTCCTGATCATCTCCCTGCCCTGGAAGCACTGCCTTTCCTTAAGCTGAGAGCCTAGACTTTAAAAGCTCGTCATCCCAGGTCCCAGGCCACGGTAGATAACACCCTTCACTACAGGACACAAAGTCAAATCCAGAGCTGTGCTCTATGGACTTCTGGAACAGCCAGATTCATCAATGGCATGCATCTGATCCAACAGAGAGGTCAAGCCCGAGCCCTGTCCTTCATCCCTTTGGATCCCTTGTGCCAGTTTTATGGAAGCTTTTTTTGAAAAAGAAAAAAAGAATCCATCCAAGTCCTAAGTAGGATGCACTGTACAGTTTTTTTTTTTCTTTTTTTTAATTTTGGCCTCTTTTATTGGTTTTTTATTTATTTATTTTCAACCATCTTTATTCTTTGGCTCTTGTGGGCCTCCCATTGCTGTGGCCTCTTGTTGCAGAGCACCGGCTCTGGGCGCATGCACTCCAGGGCGCTGGCTCGTAATTGGACACACCAGACCAGCCTCTCTGCGGCACGTGGGATCTTCCTGAGCCAGGGATCGAACCAGTGCCCCCTGCACTGCAAGGTGGACTCTTTACCCCGTGGACCACCAGGGAAGCCCCACTGTTCAGTTTTTCATGTGGTCAGATCATCCTGAACTCTGACAAGCTTCCAACGGGCAGAAATTCTCCTTGAAGGGGCTCTGGCCAGCTCACATTCCCTGGCTTTGTGGAATTGAAGAAAACGTCTTTAGAAGAACAAGTTCCCAGACTCTCTCTGGGGAAGGGATTTCACCACACCAATGCATCTGAATTCAGTAGGACCTCCATCAAGAGCACACACTCCTGGAGACAGCCCCTCAACCAAGCTTCACTTGCTAAGCAAACCTCAAGGGCCCCCAGTGCAATGGGCAGACCAAGGAGCGAGGCGGACAGGGAGAACGTGAGGGTGTAAGAATGGGATCTTGAGGCTAAAGTTGGTTCTCAAATTTCTTTTTGGGCTGATTCAAAGAACAAGCCAGGTGGATATCCAGATCTACTCCAAAGATGTCTCCAGATGACCTACTAATAGATAGTGTTCTGAAAAGAATCCTTTCTAATCCGAAAGGAGCCTATAGAAAAGGCTCCTGATCATCTCCCTGCCCTGGAAGCACTGCCTTTCCTTAAGCTGAGAGCCTAGACTTTAAAAGCTCGTCATCCCAGGTCCCAGGCCACGGTAGATAACACCCTTCACTACAGGACACAAAGTCAAATCCAGAGCTGTGCTCTATGGACTTCTGGAACAGCCAGATTCATCAATGGCATGCATCTGATCCAACAGAGAGGTCAAGCCCGAGCCCTGTCCTTCATCCCTTTGGATCCCTTGTGCCAGTTTTATGGAAGCTTTTTTTGAAAAAGAAAAAAAGAATCCATCCAAGTCCTAAGTAGGATGCACTGTACAGTTTTTTTTTTTCTTTTTTTTAATTTTGGCCTCTTTTATTGGTTTTTTATTTATTTATTTTCAACCATCTTTATTCTTTGGCTCTTGTGGGCCTCCCATTGCTGTGGCCTCTTGTTGCAGAGCACCGGCTCTGGGCGCATGCACTCCAGGGCGCTGGCTCGTAATTGGACACACCAGACCAGCCTCTCTGCGGCACGTGGGATCTTCCTGAGCCAGGGATCGAACCAGTGCCCCCTGCACTGCAAGGTGGACTCTTTACCCCGTGGACCACCAGGGAAGCCCCACTGTTCAGTTTTTCATGTGGTCAGATCATCCTGAACTCTGACAAGCTTCCAACGGGCAGAAATTCTCCTTGAAGGGGCTCTGGCCAGCTCACATTCCCTGGCAGAGAAGTGGGGTGACTCATTCAGAGAAAGGAAGACTCTGGCAAACACGCTTTAGTGTTCTGATAGTGAGACTAGAGACTCTGGCAGGTGTCTGAAACTCGATCCGATGTTTTGGGGTCTGAGATTTATGAGTTTCCACAGGATGCGGTTACTGAATTGGGTAGATGTGTGGGTGTGTGTGAGAGACGTGCTGTGGTCTTGTCAGAGCTGCTTATGTTAAGCCTGCTTCTCCTCACATGGCAAATAAACACGTAAGACCAGCTTCTGAGCATCGGGAGGGCTCCAAGGACAGTGAGTTATCGATTTCTCTGTGTAGGGGTGTTCTCTAGAACAAGGCTGAGAAACTAACCTCTGCCTACTTGGAGATTTGAATACAGCCTTCTGGACAGCCCCAAAGGCAAGAAGGTAGATCTGTTATTTTCTTCTTCTTCTTCTTTTTCTTTCCAAGAAATTATGTGGCTACCATGCAGTAACAAATGTTTTAAAGCTCCCATGCCTCCCCTTGTAGTGAACTGATTTTCCATGGGTAGTTGGTCTCCTGTGTATGATAAGTAGGTCTGAGGAAAGCGCTGAATACATTCATTTAACACAGACTCTCCGTGCTGATGGCTGAGAAATTTCCAAGGGACTATTGCACCAGAGTGCTCTGCATAATTGAATGCTGTGTCTGCAAATAAGACTAATAACTGTAGTTGTTCAAATGATTATCATATCATAGCTCTTAATCGTCTACTGGAAGCGCTTCTGACGGGAAGGCTTTTTTCCACAGTCCGTCAACCTTGCACCTGTCGCCTGTTGACATTCCAATGGGAATGGCCAGTCTTGGCCATGTGCCTACTCATTTCCATCCTTGGCCAAACTTCTCCACCTACAGAATATGGAAATGAGTCTGACACTCAGGGCGCTGGCTCGTAATTGGACACACCAGACCAGCCTCTCTGCGGCACGTGGGATCTTCCTGAGCCAGGGATCGAACCAGTGCCCCCTGCACTGCAAGGTGGACTCTTTACCCCGTGGACCACCAGGGAAGCCCCACTGTTCAGTTTTTCATGTGGTCAGATCATCCTGAACTCTGACAAGCTTCCAACGGGCAGAAATTCTCCTTGAAGGGGCTCTGGCCAGCTCACATTCCCTGGCAGAGAAGTGGGGTGACTCATTCAGAGAAAGGAAGACTCTGGCAAACACGCTTTAGTGTTCTGATAGTGAGACTAGAGACTCTGGCAGGTGTCTGAAACTCGATCCGATGTTTTGGGGTCTGAGATTTATGAGTTTCCACAGGATGCGGTTACTGAATTGGGTAGATGTGTGGGTGTGTGTGAGAGACGTGCTGTGGTCTTGTCAGAGCTGCTTATGTTAAGCCTGCTTCTCCTCACATGGCAAATAAACACGTAAGACCAGCTTCTGAGCATCGGGAGGGCTCCAAGGACAGTGAGTTATCGATTTCTCTGTGTAGGGGTGTTCTCTAGAACAAGGCTGAGAAACTAACCTCTGCCTACTTGGAGATTTGAATACAGCCTTCTGGACAGCCCCAAAGGCAAGAAGGTAGATCTGTTATTTTCTTCTTCTTCTTTTTCTTTCCAAGAAATTATGTGGCTACCATGCAGTAACAAATGTTTTAAAGCTCCCATGCCTCCCCTTGTAGTGAACTGATTTTCCATGGGTAGTTGGTCTCCTGTGTATGATAAGTAGGTCTGAGGAAAGCGCTGAATACATTCATTTAACACAGACTCTCCGTGCTGATGGCTGAGAAATTTCCAAGGGACTATTGCACCAGAGTGCTCTGCATAATTGAATGCTGTGTCTGCAAATAAGACTAATAACTGTAGTTGTTCAAATGATTATCATATCATAGCTCTTAATCGTCTACTGGAAGCGCTTCTGACGGGAAGGCTTTTTTCCACAGTCCGTCAACCTTGCACCTGTCGCGCCTGTTGACATTCCAATGGGAATGGCCAGTCTTGGCCATGTGCCTACTCATTTCCATCCTTGGCCAAACTTCTCCACCTACAGAATATGGAAATAGCATCCGTCGATCTCTGAGTCTCTTGAAAAATCTGAGATTCTTTCTGGAAGAAAGAATCAGGTAGAGCTTACCTCTGCCAGAGTTCATGAGGCTCAGGTACAGATCACCTGCCAGAGTTAACTACGTCACGGAAAGTGGAGCTGGTGCTCTGAGGGCCCCTGAAGTCCTGAGTCCTGACAGTTTACCCCGATCTTTGGGCCAAAGGAGGGTAGGGCACAGAGCCAGTCTGTGGGACATGGAGGAACCATCCAAAAGCAGTAGGGACGTGTGTGCCCCCTGCTGCCCACTGGGCCAGCACTGTCCTGCTCTCCACAGAGATAAATGTGCAGCTCATGACCCCATGGCCACAGGCTTGGCTCCTCCATGAGCTGCTGTAATTCTCTGCACAGGCTGGCGGTGCTGTCTCCTGACTATCCGTTTGGTAAATAAAGACGGGTCTGCTTGAGTCGCAAAGATACGGGGAGACAGATCCGGTATCCGGGTGTACTTCCCCCACGCACCCAGCCAGACACGCATGCACACAGGCACGCACCGCCAGGATGGCAGCAGCCCCGTGCAGGACAACCAGGGAGACCTCGACTTCGAGTGGACTTAGTTAGCACATGTTTGTGAAATGCGGTGCCCAGTGGGCACGAGTGAAATATTTCCACGGCAGGGAGGCACGTCTCTAGTTCTCAAAGCTATTACAAGCAGCGCCGCTGTCCCCACCTCTGCCTCACGGCCACGCACTCTGGAGGCCGGGCTGCGAGCTCTGCTGGCATGACATGCTGATGACAAGGCCGGCAGGTGCCCCTGAGGGACAGACCACGGCCTCGGCAGCGCTGTGCCTGCTGCCCGGCCGTGGCAGAGAGGGGCGAAGACCTGGCGCTCTGGCGTCTAGGCTCCGATCACAGCCGCTCCGCTTCCTGGGTGGCGGGGGCGGGGCCCGGCGGGTGCAGCGCAGCGGGCCTGTCTGAGCCTCACGCTCCTCCTGCCGAGAACGAGTTCAAATAATGGCAGCAGCCCCGGTCTAAGAGCAGTTGTGCAGACGAACTGAGACGAGGCAGAGCACGCTGTCTGAGCGTCCTACTGCTGCTGTAGCCAGAAGCCGCAGACCAGCTGACTCACAAAGCAGGAATTTATTGTCTTCTAGGTCTGGGGGTCTGGTCTGACGCCAGTCTCACTGGGCTGACATCGAGGGGGCAGGCGACGGATGGCCCTTCTGGACGTTCTACGGGAGCACGTGCCTCCCTGGTTTTCCCCAGCTTCTAGCGGCCGCCTGCACTGCTGGCCTCTGGCCCCTTCCTCCATCCTTGCGACCTCTGCTTCGGTCTTCCCACCTCCTCCTGCCGCCACCCCCTCCTATCGGCCTCTGTGATGACATCAGCCCACCCTGACAAGCCAGGGTCCTCTCTCCATCTCACAGTCCTGCATTTAGTCGCCGTCTGCAGTCTCTCATACCACAGGGCATCACGGAGGTACAGGCTCCAGGGATCAGCCTGTGGACACTGTCCAGGAGCCCTTACTCACACATGCATGCACCTACGTGTGACTTTTACTATGGTATTTTTTTTCTCTGTCCCTTTCCTCTTCATTTAAGTAAAATGTACATACAGCAAAGCGACACAGCCGAAAGGTTCTGTTTTTGAACGTGTGTGTGCTTGTATCTTGGCACGCCCCTCTCAAGTCAAGATGAGAATATTCTTGGCCTCCCTCTCCCCACCCGAAGGCCCCCCTCCACTTTATCATCCCTCTTAGAGAGAGGCCGCTTCACGACAGGTGTAAACCCCACGTTCCTCGGCAGGCGCTGGGGGCCAGGCTGTCTGTAGCATTCTCCCTCTCCTAAAGCCAGCCTGAAGGCACCTTCAGAAACAGGAAGGGACTTTTGACAGTTTGATCTTCATCTGAAGCTTCAGCCAGGAGTCTGGACCAGTATGCCTGTCGAGTGGCTTTGCTTCTGTTAACTTACCGAGAAACGTCCACAGTAGCAGAGAGGCCCCTGAGCAACGCCGCCAGTCGAACACTTTCTAGGGCACAAGGCTCATGCTCTCCACAGCTTCTCGGAAGCGCCCCCGGGGCCGGCTTTTCTTTCCCTCCCAAGACATCCTGTCTTTCCCTCTGTGGGGAGAGCTGGGCACGTGGCTGATGATGGTGTGGGAATGTGCAACTTCTTCGCACAGCTCAGTACTGAACAAATACCCTGATCGCATAACCAAACTTGGTTAACAGGATTTCCAACAACAATCGTTACCCCGTTCTGGTCAAGGTGGACAAGAACTGCTGTTCCACCCGTGACTGGAAGCAAGAGTCATTCTTCCAAGCTGAGGAGCCTAAGAGGCTCAGCGGTGTTCTCACCACTGGACTTCACCATCCCTGCCTCCCTTCATGATCCGCGAACTCTCTGGAGGGGAATTTGCAAGGGATGATGGGGGGATAGCGGTGAGTATTTCTGTGTTACTCTTTGCTTGTTCAAATATTGAGAGTGAACATCTCAGAAATGTCAGCTGCCTCTCGTGTGTGCACAGCAAAGTTCTCTTGAGAACTGCTTTTGCCAAAATTTAAAGGATATTATTTTGAGACTTTAGACATCGGTGTAAGAAGGCCGTGTTTGATTTGCTTTATGGTAAAGTCCTTGGGCTTTCACTGCCACAAAACTAGCTACTGGGAACATCTGTGATGTTGCTTAAAACCCAATTTCGTTTATGCTAAATCACTGTCTGCAAGATGATGTCATTTGGGATCTACTTAATTTATTTTTCGTAATTTATTTATTCTTAACTGAAGGATAATCACTTTACAATATCATGTTGGTTTCTACCATAAATCAGTGTGAATCGGCCACGTCCCCTCCCTCTTGAACCTTCTTCCTACCTCCCACCCCATCCCACCACTCCAAGTTGTCAGAGTGCATTTACTTAAAATTTTATTTGGATTCTCTTTGCAATGAATTGAAGAACATAGAAGATGCCCAACTAAGGTGATTTTTTTTGTGATGAAATGGTAGTCAAATAGGAGGCAAACTACTTTTAAATAACAAAGAAGGACAGATGATGGATGTTACTGTATTTGGAACATTCATGTGCTAGTTTATTTGCTGCTTCTTTTTTTTTTTAAAGGGCTTTTATTCAATTCCCTTTCTTTGAAATATTCTTCATTTTGTTCCAACATTCCTCTACTGGGGCAAAAGAGAGGAAGAGATCCGGAAAGGAAGAGTCAAGGGTAATTAAACTACTTAAAATGCTACATCACAGATCTTCCTGTGAGAGTCCTGTTATCACATTCACATCCTGTGGGCTCAGTTCCACTTAATGTGCTCCTGTCTCTCATGTGAAGCTGTCCACGACAGCTCGCTGTAATTTACTGGGTGGTTTAATACTATCAAGGGATTCCTTACCTGGTCCAAATCTCCTCTGTGAAACAGAAACACACACACACATCTCTACAGCATCTGTCTCAGTCCTGGAACACTCATTTGGAAATGTTCCCTTTTGATGCAATTATACTCTTCATTAGTCCACAGACTTATAAAGGCACACATGTGTCGTGGCCTGCCATGGTTTTGGTTGGTCAAGGAACAGAATAATCGGTCATCTCTGTTCTTAGGGCATGAAAGGTACCCTAGAGGCAACTCAATTCATTCTCAGAAATGAATTCTCAGAAATTCTCAGAAAGCCCTAAATAGACATATCTCCAAAGAATAGATATCGATTCCTAAGAAGCACATGAAAAGGTGCTCAATATCCCTGATTATTAAAAAAGAAAAATAGCTACTGGGAACATCTGTATGTTTTAAAAATTTCATTCACTGTCTGCAAGATGATGTCATTTGGGATCTACTTAATTTATTTTCGTAATTTATTTATTCTTAACTGAAGGATAATCACTTTACAATATCATGTTGGTTTCTACCATAAATCAGTGTGAATCGGCCACGTCCCCTCCCTCTTGAACCTTCTTCCTACCTCCCACCCCATCCCACCACTCCAAGTTGTCAGAGTGCATTTACTTAAAATTTTATTTGGATTCTCTTTGCAATGAATTGAAGAACATAGAAGATGCCCAACTAAGGTGATTTTTTTTGTGATGAAATGGTAGTCAAATAGGAGGCAAACTACTTTTAAATAACAAAGAAGGACAGATGATGGATGTTACTGTATTTGGAACATTCATGTGCTAGTTTATTTGCTGCTTCTTTTTTTTTAAAGGGCTTTTATTCAATTCCCTTTCTTTGAAATATTCTTCATTTTGTTCCAACATTCCTCTACTGGGGCAAAAGAGAGGAAGAGATCCGGAAAGGAAGAGTCAAGGGTAATTAAACTACTTAAAATGCTACATCACAGATCTTCCTGTGAGAGTCCTGTTATCACATTCACATCCTGTGGGCTCAGTTCCACTTAATGTGCTCCTGTCTCTCATGTGAAGCTGTCCACGACAGCTCGCTGTAATTTACTGGGTGGTTTAATACTATCAAGGGATTCCTTACCTGGTCCAAATCTCCTCTGTGAAACAGAAACACACACACACATCTCTACAGCATCTGTCTCAGTCCTGGAACACTCATTTGGAAATGTTCCCTTTTGATGCAATTATACTCTTCATTAGTCCACAGACTTATAAAGGCACACATGTGTCGTGGCCTGCCATGGTTTTGGTTGGTCAAGGAACAGAATAATCGGTCATCTCTGTTCTTAGGGCATGAAAGGTACCCTAGAGGCAACTCAATTCATTCTCAGAAATGAATTCTCAGAAATTCTCAGAAAGCCCTAAATAGACATATCTCCAAAGAATAGATATCGATTCCTAAGAAGCACATGAAAAGGTGCTCAATATCCCTGATTATTAGAGAAATGCAAATCAAAACTGCAATGAGGTATCATCTCACACCAGTCAGAACGGCCATCATCACCAAAATCTAGGTCGTGCTTTGTAAGATCATTTTTACTCAGCAGCCAAAGAGGTTGAGGTTAGATAAAGGACATGAACAGTAACAAGATTGTCAGTCCTGCTAGACATGTGGGGGTAGCTATGGAAGAGGCTGTGGTTTAGATGCGCCCTTTGAACCTAGTTCTTGATGGAGTCTTCAGAATGAGTGGGTCATGCCTCACAGAATGTCCTTACTTTCTCTGCAGAGTATATCATCCAAATGGTGGGCTGGATGAAGTTGGAATTAGGATTGCCAGGAGAAATATCAATAATCTCATGTATGCAGATGACACCACCTTTATGGCAGAAAGTGAAGAGGAACTAAAGAGCCTCTTGATGAAGGTGAAAGAGGAGAGTGCAAAAGCTGGCTTCAGACTTAACATTCAAATAACTAAGATCATGGCATCCTGTCCTATCACATCATAGATGGGGAAAATGTGGAAACAGTGTCAAAATTCATTTTCTCAGGATGCACAATCACCATGGATGGTGACTGCAGCCACAAAATTAAAAGATGTCTGCTCCTTGGAAGAACAGCTATGACAAACCTAGACAGTGTATTAAAAAGCAGAGACATCACTTTGCTGACAAAGGTCCATATTGTCAACGCTATGGTTTTTTCCAGTAGTCATGGATGGATGTGAGAGTTGGACCATAAAAAGGCTGAGCGGCAAAGAATTGATGTTTTTGAACTGTGGTGCTAGGGAAGACATTTGAGAGTCTGTTGGACAGCAAGGAGATCCAACCAGTCAACCATGAAAGAAATCAACCCTGAATATTCACTGGAAGGACTGATGCTGAAGCTCCAATACTTTGGCCACCTGATGCAAAGAGCTAACTCATTAGAAAAGACCCTGATGCTTGGAAAGACTGAAGGCAGGAGGAGAAGGGGATGACAGAGGATGAGATGGTTGGATGGCATCATAGACTCAATGGACATGACTTTGAGCAAACTCAGCAAGATTGTGAACGACAGGGAAGCCTGGCTTGCTATAACCCACGGGGCTGCAAAAAGTCAGACACAACTGAGCAACTAAACAACAACAACAGGGGAAGGTGGCCCTAAAAGGACTCCTCTTCTTGTGCTAACGACCCGGCCTGGAGGACCAATGCTGAAAGGGGCTGAGATGTCTCAGAGGGAGGGCTGGCTGCTGACCTTCCAGTGGGCACCACTGACTCTGCAGCCCTTCACTGTCTCTGTGCTCCCAGTACTTAGGCTTCCTGGGAGGAAGAAATGCACTTTCCATGGCGCCTGGGGCTATGTGGGTCAGGCAGTCTTATCTCTGGGACACCTGATTGTATGTAGCATGGTGGGGTGGGAAGGTGATAAACCTCAACGGCGGCCCTTCTGCTAACTCTACCCTCTTTGTGCTCATGTGTCTTTCTGAGGCGGGCTGTCCACTCTTCTCCTTGATTCTGTGAGCTGCCTGTCCCTCCTTGCAGGCAATGCTCATGTCTGCACAGGTCAGTCGGGCTCTGTCGCTGACAACCAAATTTCAACACTGAACTGATACAGAAGAGATTAAAGGAAGGCACTTCTTACGAGTCTGACGGGCCTGGTCCCTGTCACCTGGGGGCTGGCCCTGTCTAGGGTCTGTATGCGTTCATGTCAGCTGCCTCTTTGGCTATGACCTGCGCTGCTGGGAAAATGTCCTTGTCGCTTCCCATTGTTGTAACCTGGGAACCAAGTACTGCTGTCAGACGGCGACCCTGAAAATGGACAAGGGCAAAGCCCTTCATGCTGTCAGTTCAGACGTAGGGGAGAGCGGGGCTTCAGAGGCTGGCGAGGAACTCGTGGGCCTTGGGTCCGGTTAGTGCTTGTTTCTCGGCAAGACTGAAAGACAGTGGCAAGAGGTGACGCCATCCTGTGTCAAGCAAGCAGGCACTGAACTACATAGGGATCCGTGAAGTCACGGGATGAATGTTCATTTCTCACAATCATGGTGAAGAATGTCAGAACATGTGAGGGGGAGCCTGTCCTGGGGTGAACGGGGTGTTTGCTCGTTGGGGTTTGTGGGACTGCCTCTGCTCCCTTCTCCCCTCAGCTCTGCAAGCATCTTATGAGATGCAGAGAGGCCACAAGCTGGGGGAAGAGAGGCAATCTTGACCTTGAGCCGCTGTATTCTCCACAGAATGGACACCATGGTGCTGGCTTTCACTGCCCCTGAGGACTCGATATCAGGAGTAAAGGAGGAATCGGGGCCTTCACTGGGGTGCTTCATTGTCCCAGCAAACCTGATCTGATGAAATGACAGCAGTGACACCTTGCATTAGTCAGACACTTAATGCGTCCCGGAGACGGTGCCCAAGGCTTTACATTCAGGGTTTCATTCAGTGTTCTATGCAGTGACCTAAGGTTTCTATGGGGCTGCAGGTCAACATGAAGTGATGCCCATCTCCACACTCCTACCTGTGTACTCACACACACACACACTTCCACCACACACACACTCACACACACACACACACTCACTCACACGCACACCCTGTAAGGTGAGGAGTGGGGGCAGCTGGACCCCTCAAGGGACAGGCTGGACTCCAGGAGCTCCATCTTGCTCTTGCTCACTGTAAAGCATGCTTCCAGCCTCCTGCCCTCCCGCCGCCCCAGGTGCATGCACTGACCGACATCTCTGGGTGACAGGGTGAGGAAGAGCCAGGACTTGAACCCACGTGAGAAGACCTGCCGAGGTCTTGCTAGAGCCCCCCGAGGACGGCCCCCATGGATCTGCCCAAGTGTCCCGAGCCTGGGGGCCTGGCCGCTGAGTCTCTACCAGAGGCTGCCCCTCAAGGGTCCTTTAAGGTGCACCTACCTACAGAGCTGCTGGCTGAGGACCCCCTTGGACATGTGACCTAGCCCACCCATAGGACACCCGGGAGCCACGTATCCAGGTTTTGAATTAGATTCTTGCCGCCTCTCCCACACTCCCCAGCCCTCCAGGTTCCTCACCCCAAGGAACAGGAAAAAGGAAATGAATCCTTCTCTTCCACCAGCCTAGCCCTCGGCTCCCTGAGGCAGCGTCCGGCCCCTCCCTGCCTTCCCAGTTCCGCTCTGCAGCCTGCCTCCCTCCACTGCCTCAGGGTCTTCAGAGGCAACCCCTTCCAGCTTCTGGGGTGCTGCTCAGGGGCCGCAGAGATATCTGCATTACAACCTGCCCCTGGGCCGTTCCAGCAACTCCCATTCCTAGGAGACCACTGGGAGGTGACCTAATTTGATTTTCAGTGTCTCACTCTCAAACAGCCAGGACCACTAACTACCTTTATTTTCTGGAAGTACCTAGCAGAAATGATCTGGTTCAGGATTTTGGTTTTTTCACAATGGGGCCCTGAGCTACTGTAAAACTAAAAAGTGATCTGATGAAATGACAGCAGTGACACCTTGCATTAGTCAGACACTTAATGCGTCCCGGAGACGGTGCCCAAGGCTTTACATTCAGGGTTTCATTCAGTGTTCTATGCAGTGACCTAAGGTTTCTATGGGGCTGCAGGTCAACATGAAGTGATGCCCATCTCCACACTCCTACCTGTGTACTCACACACACACACACACACACACACACACACACACACACACTCACTCACACGCACACCCTGTAAGGTGAGGAGTGGGGGCAGCTGGACCCCTCAAGGGACAGGCTGGACTCCAGGAGCTCCATCTTGCTCTTGCTCACTGTAAAGCATGCTTCCAGCCTCCTGCCCTCCCGCCGCCCCAGGTGCATGCACTGACCGACATCTCTGGGTGACAGGGTGAGGAAGAGCCAGGACTTGAACCCACGTGAGAAGACCTGCCGAGGTCTTGCTAGAGCCCCCCGAGGACGGCCCCCATGGATCTGCCCAAGTGTCCCGAGCCTGGGGGCCTGGCCGCTGAGTCTCTACCAGAGGCTGCCCCTCAAGGGTCCTTTAAGGTGCACCTACCTACAGAGCTGCTGGCTGAGGACCCCCTTGGACATGTGACCTAGCCCACCCATAGGACACCCGGGAGCCACGTATCCAGGTTTTGAATTAGATTCTTGCCGCCTCTCCCACACTCCCCAGCCCTCCAGGTTCCTCACCCCAAGGAACAGGAAAAAGGAAATGAATCCTTCTCTTCCACCAGCCTAGCCCTCGGCTCCCTGAGGCAGCGTCCGGCCCCTCCCTGCCTTCCCAGTTCCGCTCTGCAGCCTGCCTCCCTCCACTGCCTCAGGGTCTTCAGAGGCAACCCCTTCCAGCTTCTGGGGTGCTGCTCAGGGGCCGCAGAGATATCTGCATTACAACCTGCCCCTGGGCCGTTCCAGCAACTCCCATTCCTAGGAGACCACTGGGAGGTGACCTAATTTGATTTTCAGTGTCTCACTCTCAAACAGCCAGGACCACTAACTACCTTTATTTTCTGGGCGGGGAAGTACCTAGCAGAAATGATCTGGTTCAGGATTTTGGTTTTTTTCACAATGGGGCCCTGAGCTACTGAAGCTAAAATCTAAAGTGAGAGGAAAATTTGTATGATGCACGGGCAAACTACCATTAAAAATCCCTTAAGTACCCATGAAATAGAAATTGCTTATTTCATGTTACCAACCGTGTATAGCAAATATGAAATAAGCTACACTTTGAAGACTACCGAGCTAGAGTCAAGATAAGGATGAAAGGTCTATATGCGGCTGTGAGAGATTTCAAACAATTCCACCTTTAGGGTAACTCTCAGTTCTCCAGAGGCACAGGGGGGAGCTGGATGGAACATTCTGGAGCTCCCACTTACTGCTGTGTGCTGAATCCCATTTTAATAGGGTTCTTCTTGAACATCTTTAATCATCTGTATGTGAATCGTCTGTATGTAAAATTTAATCCTATTTAATCTAAAGCCTCTATGATAATGATACAGGTTACAGATCTATTTGCAGCAAAGACTGATTTAGCGGGTGGATCTGCATCGAACAAAGGGGAGTCTGGGTCCCTGCGGCTCTAAGGCTGCTTCAGAGGAAAACTTGCGGATGACGCAGTTTTCACTCACAGGAAAGAACCCAGGCTCCAAGGAGGAGGGAGCTCCCAAGGCCACAGAGTGGTCACAGGCAGTTTGAACCCCGGGCCCTGGGCTGTGTCTCTTGCTGTGCCATGTTGGGGCCTTAGGTGAGTCACTAAGTTGATATAGTTGAAGTGTAGCTGACCCGGCTGGTGTAGCTAAAAGTGACCGGGAATGTGACTGAATTCTATCTACTCCACTAGAATTCTCGGCCCCACATGTACCCTTCTGGAGGCTATTTCAAGGGCATTAGGAGTCAGAGAAATATGCCTACATCTGTCTTCTGTCTGTTTCTTGTTTGTCTTGTGGGACATACAAGCAACTGTTCCTGTAGGATATGGGAGCGAATTCTTAAAGCAGATAGATTAGGTAAGGCTCATTTGAACAACCTTGATTATGGGAGCTGGTCCCTGGCGACGTGGCAGGCACATTACACCCAGTGCTTCATGTGCATGACCCTGTTTAATCCTTACTCATGGAATCACAGTGGTTTTCATCCCATTTTAGAGCTGGAGACACTGAGGCTCAGAAAGGTCAACTATCTGGCTCAAGGTCACAGAGCTAGCAAGCAGCCAAGCCTGATTTCCTAAGCCCAGTGTGCTGTACCCTAGCTCTGAACGGCCCCAAGTGCTGAGAACCCACTGCATTCATGGGCAGGTCGGTGGTCTTGGTGGAAAGAGGCTGCTCGGTAGAGTCAAGATAAGGATGAAAGGTCTATATGCGGCTGTGAGAGATTTCAAACAATTCCACCTTTAGGGTAACTCTCAGTTCTCCAGAGGCACAGGGGGGAGCTGGATGGAACATTCTGGAGCTCCCACTTACTGCTGTGTGCTGAATCCCATTTTAATAGGGTTCTTCTTGAACATCTTTAATCATCTGTATGTGAATCGTCTGTATGTAAAATTTAATCCTATTTAATCTAAAGCCTCTATGATAATGATACAGGTTACAGATCTATTTGCAGCAAAGACTGATTTAGCGGGTGGATCTGCATCGAACAAAGGGGAGTCTGGGTCCCTGCGGCTCTAAGGCTGCTTCAGAGGAAAACTTGCGGATGACGCAGTTTTCACTCACAGGGAAAGAACCCAGGCTCCAAGGAGGAGGGAGCTCCCAAGGCCACAGAGTGGTCACAGGCAGTTCGAACCCCGGGCCCTGGGCTGTGTCTCTTGCTGTGCCATGTTGGGGCCTTAGGTGAGTCACTAAGTTGATATAGTTGAAGTGTAGCTGACCCGGCTGGTGTAGCTAAAAGTGACCGGGAATGTGACTGAATTCTATCTACTCCACTAGAATTCTCGGCCCCACATGTACCCTTCTGGAGGCTATTTCAAGGGCATTAGGAGTCAGAGAAATATGCCTACATCTGTCTTCTGTCTGTTTCTTGTTTGTCTTGTGGGACATACAAGCAACTGTTCCTGTAGGATATGGGAGCGAATTCTTAAAGCAGATAGATTAGGTAAGGCTCATTTGAACAACCTTGATTATGGGAGCTGGTCCCTGGCGACGTGGCAGGCACATTACACCCAGTGCTTCATGTGCATGACCCTGTTTAATCCTTACTCATGGAATCACAGTGGTTTTCATCCCATTTTAGAGCTGGAGACACTGAGGCTCAGAAAGGTCAACTATCTGGCTCAAGGTCACAGAGCTAGCAAGCAGCCAAGCCTGATTTCCTAAGCCCAGTGTGCTGTACCCTAGCTCTGAACGGCCCCAAGTGCTGAGAACCCACTGCATTCATGGGCAGGTCGGTGGTCTTGGTGGAAAGAGGCTGCTCGGTCATTAGCAGAGGAGAATAGTGAGTTGATTTCCCTTCCTCATCCTGGAGGCACGTCACAATGAGTGCCCTACCTGCCCCCACCCCCCAGGGCCCCTCAGGGCCCAAGGACCAGGAGAAACTCATGGTCCCAAGTTGCTTCCTGCACAAATCCTCACAGTGAACACCCAGTGAGTGCGGCTTGTGAACCTAGCCACAGTCCAGCCCCACGCCCCTCACTTGTCAAGGACCGCTCACCTCTGTCTGAGGCCCACGATGCCAGGCCACGGTCCACTCAGCTGCCTACTTTGTCTCTAACAGACCAGTCAGAGGTGATCTGGGAAAGTGACCGCGCACCGCAGCACGCCGAAGTGAGAATATTTCTCACTGACTCAAATTATTTATGGTCTGACAGTTAACCAGTCACTCAGCTTGAGGATTTGGGCACTGTAGGGCTGTTTTATCACCCTCAACATAAAGATGCCTTGTACATAAACAACATTTACTATGACAGTCTGCTGGCTGGCTTGTTAAAACCCTGTTGTGTCGGTTCGGGATTGTTATAACAGAAGCAGGAAGCACCTCGCAGGTTTCATTCCCTTGTGTGGGAGCACGTCTGGCTCACCTCCCGAGAGAACCTACCCAGCGATTGTTACTGAGGGGCTGCCAGGTGCCAGGTTCTTCTACAGGCATCGGGGACCCAAAGGAGGGAAGAGAGTCCCCACTACTGTGACGCTTGCATACTAATTGGATGAGACAGACAAAAGCAGACAGATGCCAGCCCGATTATAGGCTCAGTTGAACAACCTTGATTATGGGAGCTGGTCCCTGGCGACGTGGCAGGCACATTACACCCAGTGCTTCATGTGCATGACCCTGTTTAATCCTTACTCATGGAATCACAGTGGTTTTCATCCCATTTTAGAGCTGGAGACACTGAGGCTCAGAAAGGTCAACTATCTGGCTCAAGGTCACAGAGCTAGCAAGCAGCCAAGCCTGATTTCCTAAGCCCAGTGTGCTGTACCCTAGCTCTGAACGGCCCCAAGTGCTGAGAACCCACTGCATTCATGGGCAGGTCGGTGGTCTTGGTGGAAAGAGGCTGCTCGGTCATTAGCAGAGGAGAATAGTGAGTTGATTTCCCTTCCTCATCCTGGAGGCACGTCACAATGAGTGCCCTACCTGCCCCCACCCCCCAGGGCCCCTCAGGGCCCAAGGACCAGGAGAAACTCATGGTCCCAAGTTGCTTCCTGCACAAATCCTCACAGTGAACACCCAGTGAGTGCGGCTTGTGAACCTAGCCACAGTCCAGCCCCACGCCCCTCACTTGTCAAGGACCGCTCACCTCTGTCTGAGGCCCACGATGCCAGGCCACGGTCCACTCAGCTGCCTACTTTGTCTCTAACAGACCAGTCAGAGGTGATCTGGGAAAGTGACCGCGCACCGCAGCACGCCGAAGTGAGAATATTTCTCACTGACTCAAATTATTTATGGTCTGACAGTTAACCAGTCACTCAGCTTGAGGATTTGGGCACTGTAGGGCTGTTTTATCACCCTCAACATAAAGATGCCTTGTACATAAACAACATTTACTATGACAGTCTGCTGGCTGGCTTGTTAAAACCCTGTTGTGTCGGTTCGGGATTGTTATAACAGAAGCAGGAAGCACCTCGCAGGTTTCATTCCCTTGTGTGGGAGCACGTCTGGCTCACCTCCCCCGAGAGAGAACCTACCCAGCGATTGTTACTGAGGGGCTGCCAGGTGCCAGGTTCTTCTACAGGCATCGGGGACCCAAAGGAGGGAAGAGAGTCCCCACTACTGTGACGCTTGCATACTAATTGGATGAGACAGACAAAAGCAGACAGATGCCAGCCCTTGGAAGGAAAGGAAAGCGGAGTGAGGAGGACGGAAATGGTATGCATGAGGGCCGTGGTCGAGGACGGCTTCTCGCTTGGGTGACAGGTGAGCAGATGTGTGAAGGAAGTAGCAGGTGAGAAGAGTTATTTCAGGAAGAAATAACACAGCCAGAGCAAAGGCCCTGAGGCAAGTTGAGTGTGTTTAAGGAGCAGCAAGAAGGCCAGGGTGGCCGAGGCTGACGGGTGAGGACAGGGGAGGGTGAGAGGTAAGGGGGTGGGCAGGGAGACCGAGGGTGTGAAGCCTGAATGAACAGGACACAGTGGCCCTCGAAGGCCTTTTGATACTGACTGAGTTGATGAATGAATGAATGAATGAAACAAATGAATGAATCAAAGTGCTAGCCCTGAGCCCTGTGTGAAGACAGACAGAAGCCATCTACTTCTGGCTCCAGGACAGACCAGAGCTGCTCCCATTTTCTGAGAGCTCTGGGTGGGGCACTGGCAGACATGATCCAGTCTAATCCTCCTTGTCAGTGAGAGACACATGACCCTCCCTCTTCTACCCATGAGGAAATAGAGGCACAGGGTGAGCACAGCAACCTGCCCGAGGTCACACAGGCTAAGCGGTGGGGCCCAGGCACAGCGGCCAGACCTGTGCTCTAAACCACTTCAGCTATGGGCACCCTTGGGCTCCCATAATAAATAAGTTTCAATTTTCTCAACATCATAAATAATTTTCAATGACATGATGCTATACATAGGAGACCCTAAACATGCTACCAGGAAACTATGAGTACTCATCAATGAATTTAGTAAAGTTGCCGGTTACAAAATTAATACACAGAAATCTGTTGCATTTCTATACAGGAACAGCAAAAGATCAGAAAGAGAAACTCAAGAAGCAATTCCATTTATGACTGCATCAAGAAAAAAAAAAAAATAGAATACCTAGGAATAAACGTACCTAAGCAGACAAAAGACCTGTACCCTGAAAACTGTAGGATGCTGATGAAAGATCAAAGAAGAAAGAAACAGATGGAACAAAGTACCATGTTGTGGACTGGAAGAAGCAAAATTATCAAAATGACTACACTGCCCAAGGGTATCTACAGATTCAATGCAATCCCTATCAAAGTGCCAATGGCAGTTTTCACAGAACTAAAACAAAAAAAATCTCAAAATCTGTATGGAGACAAGAAAGACCCTGAATAGCCAAAGACATCTTGAAATCAAGAAAAGAGGAGCTGGAGGAATCAGGTTCCCTGTAGTCAGACTATACTACAAAGCTACAGTCATCAAAACAGTATGATTCAGTCACAAAAATAGAAATAAAAATCAATGAAACAGGACAGAAAACCCAGATACGAGCCCATGTACCTACAGTGAATTAATTCATGACAAAGGAGGTAAGACTATACAATGTTAGAGAAAAATAGGGACGCCAGTCTTCATTCCTACATGGTTTACAATACCCAAGACCTGGAAGCAACCTAAGTGTCCATTGGAGAGGCATGAATAAAGAAGATATGATACATAGACAATGGACTATTACACATCCAAAAAAAAATTCCATGGAAGCAACCTGAAGTGTCCATTGAGAGACACATGACCCTCCCTCTTCTACCCATGAGGAAATAGAGGCACAGGGTGAGCACAGCAACCTGCCCGAGGTCACACAGGCTAAGCGGTGGGGCCCAGGCACAGCGGCCAGACCTGTGCTCTAAACCACTTCAGCTATGGGCACCCTTGGGCTCCCATAATAAATAAGTTTCAATTTTCTCAACATCATAAATAATTTTCAATGACATGATGCTATACATAGGAGACCCTAAACATGCTACCAGGAAACTATGAGTACTCATCAATGAATTTAGTAAAGTTGCCGGTTACAAAATTAATACACAGAAATCTGTTGCATTTCTATACAGGAACAGCAAAAGATCAGAAAGAGAAATTCAAGAAGCAATTCCATTTATGACTGCATCAAGAAAAAAAAAAAAATAGAATACCTAGGAATAAACGTACCTAAGCAGACAAAAGACCTGTACCCTGAAAACTGTAGGATGCTGATGAAAGATCAAAGAAGAAAGAAACAGATGGAACAAAGTACCATGTTGTGGACTGGAAGAAGCAAAATTATCAAAATGACTACACTGCCCAAGGGTATCTACAGATTCAATGCAATCCCTATCAAAGTGCCAATGGCAGTTTTCACAGAACTAAAACAAAAAAAATCTCAAAATCTGTATGGAGACAAGAAAGACCCTGAATAGCCAAAGACATCTTGAAATCAAGAAAAGAGGAGCTGGAGGAATCAGGTTCCCTGTAGTCAGACTATACTACAAAGCTACAGTCATCAAAACAGTATGATTCAGTCACAAAAATAGAAATAAAAATCAATGAAACAGGACAGAAAACCCAGATACGAGCCCATGTACCTACAGTGAATTAATTCATGACAAAGGAGGTAAGACTATACAATGTTAGAGAAAAATAGGGACGCCAGTCTTCATTCCTACATGGTTTACAATACCCAAGACCTGGAAGCAACCTAAGTGTCCATTGGGAGAGGCATGAATAAAGAAGATATGATACATAGACAATGGACTATTACACATCCATGAAAAAAGAATGAAAGAAGGCCTTTTGCAGTAACATGGATAGACCTAGAGAGTGCCATACTGAGTGAAGTAAGTCAGACAAAGGAGAAACATTGTATGACATCCTTTACAGGTCGAATCTAAAAAGAAATGATACAAATGAGCTTACTCACAAAAGAGAAAGAGACTCACAGACTTAGAAAACAAACTCGTGGTTGCCAGGGGGAAGGGACAAGTTAGGGACTTAGGGAAGGTCCAGCTATATTTAAAATGAGTAAGAAACAAAGACCTATTGTATAGCACATGGAACTCTGCTCAATGTCATGAGCCAGCCTGGATGGAGGCAGGTTTGGAGGAGAATGGATACATGTATACGTATAGCTGACTCCCTTCGCTGTTCACCTCAAACTATTACAGCATTGTTAATCAGCCATACTCCAATACAAAATCTTTTCGGTGTTAAAAAATTTCATTGAAAAATAAATTTTAAAAGAATTTTCAAGAGAGAAGAGCGTTTTGAACTTGGAGCAGGTGACTGGAGAAGGCAGAAGCTCCCAGGACAGAACACACGCTATGTATCCTGGACCGAGAGGCAGGGCTTTCTGCATCAGGTCAGGTGTGAGGTGGGGAGATCTCAGAGCTCTCAGCGAAGTCTGAGCCTCCCAGAGCCTTGCTTTCTTCATTCAGGTCATTCTCTGCCAGTGGCCAGGGGAAACCATTAGGTAAAATACAGTATATGCCATTTTTATGTTCTTTTAAAGAAACTCTAAGTCACCACGGGTAAATAATGGCTGTTAAAGTTTATCTGCAGCTCATAAATGCCAATTGTAGAAGACTAACTACAAGCTACAGTCATCAAAACAGTAGATTCAGTCACAAAATAGAAATAAAAATCAATGAAACAGGACAGAAAACCCAGATACGAGCCCATGTACCTACAGTGAATTAATTCATGACAAAGGAGGTAAGACTATACAATGTTAGAGAAAAATAGGGACGCCAGTCTTCATTCCTACATGGTTTACAATACCCAAGACCTGGAAGCAACCTAAGTGTCCATTGGGAGAGGCATGAATAAAGAAGATATGATACATAGACAATGGACTATTACACATCCATGAAAAAAGAATGAAAGAAGGCCTTTTGCAGTAACATGGATAGACCTAGAGAGTGCCATACTGAGTGAAGTAAGTCAGACAAAGGAGAAACATTGTATGACATCCTTTACAGGTCGAATCTAAAAAGAAATGATACAAATGAGCTTACTCACAAAAGAGAAAGAGACTCACAGACTTAGAAAACAAACTCGTGGTTGCCAGGGGGAAGGGACAAGTTAGGGACTTAGGGAAGGTCCAGCTATATTTAAAATGAGTAAGAAACAAAGACCTATTGTATAGCACATGGAACTCTGCTCAATGTCATGAGCCAGCCTGGATGGAGGCAGGTTTGGAGGAGAATGGATACATGTATACGTATAGCTGACTCCCTTCGCTGTTCACCTCAAACTATTACAGCATTGTTAATCAGCCATACTCCAATACAAAATCTTTTCGGTGTTAAAAAATTTCATTGAAAAATAAATTTTAAAAGAATTTTCAAGAGAGAAGAGCGTTTTGAACTTGGAGCAGGTGACTGGAGAAGGCAGAAGCTCCCAGGACAGAACACACGCTATGTATCCTGGACCGAGAGGCAGGGCTTTCTGCATCAGGTCAGGTGTGAGGTGGGGAGATCTCAGAGCTCTCAGCGAAGTCTGAGCCTCCCAGAGCCTTGCTTTCTTCATTCAGGTCATTCTCTGCCAGTGGCCAGGGGAAACCATTAGGTAAAATACAGTATATGCCATTTTTATGTTCTTTTAAAGAAACTCTAAGTCACCACGGGTAAATAATGGCTGTTAAAGTTTATCTGCAGCTCATAAATGCCAATTGTAGAAGATATACATCAGACTATTTACATATCACTTGCCGTATTTTTTTCCCTTAAATTGCAAACATAATATGTCCATGCCTGCTAAGTGCTTCAGCAGTCTCTGACTCTCTGTGACCCTGTGGACTGTAGCTTGCCATGCTGTTCTATCTATGGGGATTCTCCAGACAAGAGTACTGAAGGGGGTTGCCATTTCCTACTCCAGGGGATTTTCCCGAGGAGGACTGAACCCATGTCTCTTGTGTCTCTTGCATTAGCAGGCGGGCTCTTTACCACTAGAGCCATTTGGGAAGCCCCCCCAAAAGACAAGCCCAGAGGAAAAGACATACATATTCATCAGATAAATTTTAAGAGTACAAAATTACATGTGAAAAAAAAAAAGAGTACTCTTCTAGTTCTCGGTCCTCCGTCGCTGGGCGTGTATTCGTCCCCTCTCTGCTCCAGGTGCACGTGAGTGGGTGTGAGCATGGACAGGATGCCTGGGCTGCTAACCATGTGCTGTCTCGCAGCCTCCATGGCCAGCACCACGAGTTAAACTCAGTCTGACCACTGGTCTTTCCAACACACCAGTGGGGAAGACCAGGACTTTTCTTCAGAGGAGAACGTGTGTGTGTGTGTGTGTGTGTGTATAAATATATCATATAAATACAAATATAAATATATAATATATTTATATACAAATATATTTATATATTAGAAAATATATTTATTAATGCATTTATGTATTTATAAATAAATATAATATAAATATATATGTATATATTAATGTGTCTATAATTACATATAAATAGAAATACATGTTTATTTTCTTTTCTCACATTAAGAAAAAATATCACTCTGAAACTTGGTTCTCTTAACCTAACAGTATAACATGGATACTTTTCCACATGGATGAGTATGTTTCTATCACTTTCTTTTAATAGTTGCTTAACAGTCCATGACATAGATATTTGCAGGTATAGGTTTCCTTAACTGTTCACCAATAGATGGATGTTCAGAGAGTTTGTTACTGTATTATCAATAATGCTCATAAAAATTTCTTATAAACTACACTTATATTCTTTCTCTTCAAATAGATTTGTCAGAACAGAATTGCTGTGTTAAAGGCATGCACATCTGTATTTGTATAGATCCAATGAGATTATTTTCCAAGCATGTTTTGGCCTTTTCAGTCCTCTATCAGCATGCCCTTTCCTTATATCATCAAAAACAGTCAAACTTAAAACTTTTGCTAGATGGATGGGCAAAAACTTATCTCTCTTCTTCTACTTTTGCTTTCCATTGGCTAATAACCTAATATATTTTTGAAGTGTTTATTGTCTTTATGCATTTGAACTGCTTTTTACTTTGTATCTCTTGCCTTAGCAGGCGGGCTCTTTACCACTAGAGCCATTTGGGAAGCCCCCAAAAGACAAGCCCAGAGGAAAAGACATACATATTCATCAGATAAATTTTAAGAGCACAAAACTACATGTGAAAAAAAAAAAGAGTACTCTTCTAGTTCTCGGTCCTCCGTCGCTGGGCGTGTATTCGTCCCCTCTCTGCTCCAGGTGCACGTGAGTGGGTGTGAGCATGGACAGGATGCCTGGGCTGCTAACCATGTGCTGTCTCGCAGCCTCCATGGCCAGCACCACGAGTTAAACTCAGTCTGACCACTGGTCTTTCCAACACACCAGTGGGGAAGACCAGGACTTTTCTTCAGAGGAGAACGTGTGTGTGTGTGTGTGTGTGTGTGTATAAATATATCATATAAATACAAATATAAATATATAATATATTTATATACAAATATATTTATATATTAGAAAATATATTTATTAATGCATTTATGTATTTATAAATAAATATAATATAAATATATATGTATATATTAATGTGTCTATAATTACATATAAATAGAAATACATGTTTATTTTCTTTTCTCACATTAAGAAAAAATATCACTCTGAAACTTGGTTCTCTTAACCTAACAGTATAACATGGATACTTTTCCACATGGATGAGTATGTTTCTATCACTTTCTTTTAATAGTTGCTTAACAGTCCATGACATAGATATTTGCAGGTATAGGTTTCCTTAACTGTTCACCAATAGATGGATGTTCAGAGAGTTTGTTACTGTATTATCAATAATGCTCATAAAAATTTCTTATAAACTACACTTATATTCTTTCTCTTCAAATAGATTTGTCAGAACAGAATTGCTGTGTTAAAGGCATGCACATCTGTATTTGTATAGATCCAATGAGATTATTTTCCAAGCATGTTTTGGCCTTTTCAGTCCTCTATCAGCATGCCCTTTCCTTATATCATCAAAAACAGTCAAACTTAAAACTTTTGCTAGATGGATGGGCAAAAACTTATCTCTCTTCTTCTACTTTTGCTTTCCATTGGCTAATAACCTAATATATTTTTGAAGTGTTTATTGTCATTTACATGTCAATTTCTGTGAACTGCTTACTTGTGTCATTTTCATTTATTTTTTCCCCTGTAGGTTTATCTTTTTCCTTAGAGATCTGAAGGAAATTTTTTGGTAAGTCACCATATTGTATTACCTTCTGTCTCCTGACACTTTCTCCAGGTTTACTTTTGTCCTTTGCACTGGTTATGGTGTCTTTTGCTAGCCGAGTGCTTCTAATTCACACGTGTAAACTGATTCCTTTTCTGCTTGATGACTTTGAAGTCTCTGCCTTACTTAAGAAGGTACCCTCTCGCCCATTAAAGATTACACAAATATTACTTTATATTTTTTCTAATGTCCTTAAAGTTGAGGTAGAATTCTTCTAACATAAATTAGTCCTTGCATATATATTTTTTTCTTTTTTAATTAATTCTCAGATTTATTAGGAGCTAACAGAATTTTTTTTTCAATTTTGGCCTCTTTTACTGGTCTTTCATTTATTTATTTTCATCCATCTTTATTCTTTGGCCTGTGTGGGCCTCCCACTGCAGTGGCCTCTGTCGTTGCAGAGCACTGGCTCTGGGCACATGTGCTCCAGAGCGCTGGCTCGTAAGTGGACACACCAGTCCAGCTGCTAAACGGCACGTGCAATCTTCTCGTGCCAGGGATCGAACCAGCGCCCCTTCCAGTGCAAGGTGGACTCTGTACCCACTGGACCACCAGGGAAACCCCACTGCATACTTTTAAATGCACAGTGAGTGACATTTGAGCGCTCAACACTCCACGACCGTTGCCTCTTTCCACCTCCTTCAGTTCTTAACTGTTCACCAATAGATGGATGTTCAGAGAGTTTGTTACTGTATTATCAATAATGCTCATAAAATTTCTTATAAACTACACTTATATTCTTTCTCTTCAAATAGATTTGTCAGAACAGAATTGCTGTGTTAAAGGCATGCACATCTGTATTTGTATAGATCCAATGAGATTATTTTCCAAGCATGTTTTGGCCTTTTCAGTCCTCTATCAGCATGCCCTTTCCTTATATCATCAAAAACAGTCAAACTTAAAACTTTTGCTAGATGGATGGGCAAAAACTTATCTCTCTTCTTCTACTTTTGCTTTCCATTGGCTAATAACCTAATATATTTTTGAAGTGTTTATTGTCATTTACATGTCAATTTCTGTGAACTGCTTACTTGTGTCATTTTCATTTATTTTTTCCCCTGTAGGTTTATCTTTTTCCTTAGAGATCTGAAGGAAATTTTTTGGTAAGTCACCATATTGTATTACCTTCTGTCTCCTGACACTTTCTCCAGGTTTACTTTTGTCCTTTGCACTGGTTATGGTGTCTTTTGCTAGCCGAGTGCTTCTAATTCACACGTGTAAACTGATTCCTTTTCTGCTTGATGACTTTGAAGTCTCTGCCTTACTTAAGAAGGTACCCTCTCGCCCATTAAAGATTACACAAATATTACTTTATATTTTTTCTAATGTCCTTAAAGTTGAGGTAGAATTCTTCTAACATAAATTAGTCCTTGCATATATATTTTTTTCTTTTTTAATTAATTCTCAGATTTATTAGGAGCTAACAGAATTTTTTTTTCAATTTTGGCCTCTTTTACTGGTCTTTCATTTATTTATTTTCATCCATCTTTATTCTTTGGCCTGTGTGGGCCTCCCACTGCAGTGGCCTCTGTCGTTGCAGAGCACTGGCTCTGGGCACATGTGCTCCAGAGCGCTGGCTCGTAAGTGGACACACCAGTCCAGCTGCTAAACGGCACGTGCAATCTTCTCGTGCCAGGGATCGAACCAGCGCCCCTTCCAGTGCAAGGTGGACTCTGTACCCACTGGACCACCAGGGAAACCCCACTGCATACTTTTAAATGCACAGTGAGTGACATTTGAGCGCTCAACACTCCACGACCGTTGCCTCTTTCCACCTCCTGAACACTTTGCTTGCCCCAGATGAGTCCCCATAGCCACTAGCAGCCGCTCCCTGTCCTCCCCATGCCAGCTCTGAAAGCCTCTTGTCTGTTTCCTGTTCTTAAGGATTTGCCTGTTTTGGATGGTCCATGTGACTGGAATTATAAATATATGTGTGGCCTCAGGGGTCTGACTTCTCTTATTTAGCATAATGTTTTCAAGATTCGTCTAGGCTGTGGCGTGTATCCACACTCCATTCCTTTTTATTGTGGAGCAATATTTCATTGTATTGATACCATCTTTTGGCTTTGCTTTTACAACTGGAATCTAATATTGTATATAATGTGAAGTAGATGTCTAACTTCATAAAACTCTAGACATTCAAGGGTTATTTTCATTGGATGGTAGAGACCATTACCAAGGGGAATTGAAAAAGAATTAGGATTCTCCGAATAGATGTGCATTTCCTCACCACTTCCCCCAGAGATGTAAATACTTTCAACACATTCTATAGTGACACCTGCCAAGGGGACGTAGAGATCAACAGAATATGAGCCTTTACCTTAGCGTCGAAGCAGTTACACGATGCATGGGCCTCTACACGGTTGCCCTCCGCCTCGGGCATTAGCAGGTTTGGAAGGATATTTATTCAAATAGTGTATGAACACTATACAGCGCCTCTTTAAAGACACTTAAAAGATACAGCATTCTATTTTGAACCCACATGAGCTGGGAGTTCAGAAATAGCATTGGTATTCTGGCTAATTTATTTTCTAAATGTTCATTCCGGAGTGGTGGCAACTTTTGACCTTGACGCTGATTATGATTAGCATAGCAATCACTCTTCTATAATTAAAAGGCAGACAAGAATTTTCTTTGGCTTGTTTATTAATTCCCTTATGAATCGTTCCCTTTCCCCTAGCAATGAAAGCAAAGTGTTTGGGGTGAATCACTAGTGAGTGGGGGTGCATTTATCCCAAAGACAGAGGCCACGACCCCGCCCCCTAAGGAACAGCCACTGCCGCCTGAGTGACCCTGAGAGCTGTCTGGCCCCCAGACCCACCCACCTCGGGAAGTCCCTCCCCTCAGCGGGCAGCAAGTCGCGCCCACACAGCCCTCGTGATTTGTCACTGGAGCTGCGTTCATTTTAGCTACTGATCTTTTGACAGCTCGGAGGGGTGGCTGAGACCCTTTTGCAGGCGAGGCAATGGCTGGAAACCACAGCAGCGTGGCACAGCCCCCTCCGAATCTCGCCTTGTGTGAGTCAGACTCTGCTGATCCAGGACCCCTGCTCTACGAACTCTGTGCCTCTGTCTCTCTTCCTGGAGGTCACGGTACATGGGTTCTGTTTTATTTAGCATAATGTTTTCAAGATTCGTCTAGGCTATCCACACTCCATTCCTTTTTATTGTGGAGCAATATTTCATTGTATTGATACCATCTTTTGGCTTTGCTTTTACAACTGGAATCTAATATTGTATATAATGTGAAGTAGATGTCTAACTTCATAAAACTCTAGACATTCAAGGGTTATTTTCATTGGATGGTAGAGACCATTACCAAGGGGAATTGAAAAAGAATTAGGATTCTCCGAATAGATGTGCATTTCCTCACCACTTCCCCCAGAGATGTAAATACTTTCAACACATTCTATAGTGACACCTGCCAAGGGGACGTAGAGATCAACAGAATATGAGCCTTTACCTTAGCGTCGAAGCAGTTACACGATGCATGGGCCTCTACACGGTTGCCCTCCGCCTCGGGCATTAGCAGGTTTGGAAGGATATTTATTCAAATAGTGTATGAACACTATACAGCGCCTCTTTAAAGACACTTAAAAGATACAGCATTCTATTTTGAACCCACATGAGCTGGGAGTTCAGAAATAGCATTGGTATTCTGGCTAATTTATTTTCTAAATGTTCATTCCGGAGTGGTGGCAACTTTTGACCTTGACGCTGATTATGATTAGCATAGCAATCACTCTTCTATAATTAAAAGGCAGACAAGAATTTTCTTTGGCTTGTTTATTAATTCCCTTATGAATCGTTCCCTTTCCCCTAGCAATGAAAGCAAAGTGTTTGGGGTTAATCACTAGGGAGTGGGGGTGCATTTATCCCAAAGACAGAGGCCACGACCCCGCCCCCTAAGGAACAGCCACTGCCGCCTGAGTGACCCTGAGAGCTGTCTGGCCCCCAGACCCACCCACCTCGGGAAGTCCCTCCCCTCAGCGGGCAGCAAGTCGCGCCCACACAGCCCTCGTGATTTGTCACTGGAGCTGCGTTCATTTTAGCTACTGATCTTTTGACAGCTCGGAGGGGTGGCTGAGACCCTTTTGCAGGCGAGGCAATGGCTGGAAACCACAGCAGCGTGGCACAGCCCCCTCCGAATCTCGCCTTGTGTGAGTCAGACTCTGCTGATCCAGGACCCCTGCTCTACGAACTCTGTGCCTCTGTCTCTCTTCCTGGAGGTCACGGTACAGCTGGGGGTCATGTCTGGGGTCTCCGTTTGTATCATGACTTATTTATGGATCACCTGATGCACCCAGGACCTGTGCTACATGCTTTTTCATGCCCCGTGTCACGGAATCCTCTCAGTAGAGTGAGGCAGGCATGATCACCAACCCCTCCGTTCACCTAAGTGCAGGGCAGCTCCCGCCACGAGGGGCGCGGGGGCTGGGAAGAAGGGGATGAGATGAGGGTCTCAAATGTGGGGCTAAGGACACCTGAGGACCAGACCTGGGAGCTCCTTCCTGCTGCAAATGGTCTTCTATGACGATTTCCTATTAACCTGGCTACTCTGATGGGAGCAGACATACAGACTTTGAAGAAGAGCGGTCAGAGATCATGTCTTGAGTTTGAGATGCTGAAATCTTAGGACCCTCCTTCTGGATGTTCTCCTAAGGTGACTTCAAATAGTAACTGAGTAAAATCTGCCATGTCTCATGCTTTAGAAGGGGGACCTATTGAGTGATAATGAAAATGACCAAATGACCAAACCGTATTCATTGAGAACTTTGTATGTGGCCCAGGGACTATTTCAAGCCCCTTGGATGTTATTAACTCTTTAATTCATGGGAAGGACATGCTATTATTTGCCCTGTTAACATGTAGGGATGGTGAGAGATTAAGTTCAATGTCCAGGCTAACCCACCATAAGAGGATTCCCTTCTGTCATTTTTTTTTTTTTAAAGATTTATTTATTTATTTATTTTGGGCGGGGGTCACGTTGCAGAGGGAGGGGAGCGGGCGGGCCACTTCTATTGGTCTTTCATTTCTCTATTTTCATCCATCTTTGTTCTTTGGCTCCTGTTGGCTTCCCATCGTGGTGGCGTCTGTTGTTGCAGAGCGCCGGCTCTGGGCACATGCGCTCCAAAGCTCCGGCTCGGTAATTGGACACATCAGTCCAGCCGCTCCGCAGCACGTGGGGTCTTCCCAGGCCAGGGATCGAACCGGCGCCTCTTGCACTGCAAGGTGGTGTCCTTACCCACTGGACCACCAGGGAAAGCCCCCCTTTTGTCATTTTTAGTCAAGGACTTCCAGAAGCAGAGTTAACCTCCAAGATGATGAAGACGGGTTTTAAGTCATAACTGCTAACATTGAGGTCCTGGGTCCTGCTAGTCCCAGGGCCTTTTATACAGAGCATCTCACTGAGTCCTCATAACCATGCTCTGGCAACATGCCATCATCATTTCACTTTAGAGAAGAGGAAACTGAAGCTCAACACAGTGAAGGTATTTTTAAGGTCAAGTAGCTGGTCAGGAGTGGGGCTGGCCCGTGACCTCAAGCCCTATTTGACTCTTAGTATACATTCTTAAGGATGCAGTATCCTGTACCCGTTCACAATAGAGTAATCTGGAATGAAGAAGAGATGACTCATTCTTTAATTTAAAAAAGTGAGTATCTTAGTAAGAGTCTAGATTGATGATCTTTCCTCCTTTTTCAAGAATTTGTACATGACTTCAGGCCAAAGTAAACGAGTAACTATGGTTTTGACCTTGAGGAACTAATCAGTTTTTCACTCCTATCAGATGACTTTTTTATTATCTTAGATTGATTTTGGCCCGAGGGCACTTAATTTTTCAAATGACCAAACCGTATTCATTGAGAACTTTGTATGTGGCCCAGGGACTATTTCAAGCCCCTTGGATGTTATTAACTCTTTAATTCATGGGAAGGACATGCTATTATTTGCCCTGTTAACATGTAGGGATGGTGAGAGATTAAGTTCAATGTCCAGGCTAACCCACCATAAGAGGATTCCCTTCTGTCATTTTTTTTTTTTTAAAGATTTATTTATTTATTTATTTTGGGCGGGGGTCACGTTGGGGAGGGTTGGTAGCGGGCGGGCCACTTCTATTGGTCTTTCATTTCTCTATTTTCATCCATCTTTGTTCTTTGGCTCCTGTTGGCTTCCCATCGTGGTGGCGTCTGTTGTTGCAGAGCGCCGGCTCTGGGCACATGCGCTCCAAAGCTCCGGCTCGGTAATTGGACACATCAGTCCAGCCGCTCCGCAGCACGTGGGGTCTTCCCAGGCCAGGGATCGAACCGGCGCCTCTTGCACTGCAAGGTGGTGTCCTTACCCACTGGACCACCAGGGAAAGCCCCCCTTTTGTCATTTTTAGTCAAGGACTTCCAGAAGCAGAGTTAACCTCCAAGATGATGAAGACGGGTTTTAAGTCATAACTGCTAACATTGAGGTCCTGGGTCCTGCTAGTCCCAGGGCCTTTTATACAGAGCATCTCACTGAGTCCTCATAACCATGCTCTGGCAACATGCCATCATCATTTCACTTTAGAGAAGAGGAAACTGAAGCTCAACACAGTGAAGGTATTTTTAAGGTCAAGTAGCTGGTCAGGAGTGGGGCTGGCCCGTGACCTCAAGCCCTATTTGACTCTTAGTATACATTCTTAAGGATGCAGTATCCTGTACCCGTTCACAATAGAGTAATCTGGAATGAAGAAGAGATGACTCATTCTTTAATTTAAAAAAGTGAGTATCTTAGTAAGAGTCTAGATTGATGATCTTTCCTCCTTTTTCAAGAATTTGTACATGACTTCAGGCCAAAGTAAACGAGTAACTATGGTTTTGACCTTGAGGAACTAATCAGTTTTTCACTCCTATCAGATGACTTATTATTTGAAAAACCTAGAAATCTTATAGGCATTCAGTTCTGCCATTCATGGAAAATTTTCTATTTTTCACAGCTTACTTTCTAACACAGTTTTTGTCCTTGCATCACTTTTTCCCCCCTATATCTTAGCATTTAATCCACTCTTAACTGTAATTCTTTTCTCCAAATAGATTATTCCTGACCTACAGACCCAACCCAGATCACTGTCCCGAGCTCCAGACCTCATTTCTACCTGTTCGCCTCGACACTGCTGGTGACCCACAGCAGAACTCCATCTCGTCTGACACCTGACAAAACAGGACCTTCCCCTATTCGTGGTGCTTCTTTCTTGGACACAACCCGATCTACTCATTCTTTTATTCAGTGGTTTATTCACTATGCACGAAGGGGCCAGAATGTAATTAATATCCATCCTTCACTCAAGTACCATGCTTCTGCTGCTGGACTGTGGATACAGGCCGACTAGACCGAAGCCAGCAATTATAGGGCTTCTCATATAAATGAATGATAGAAGGTAGTCCATGAGAAGAGCACAGCAAGGCATGATGGGCTTGTGGAAGCAGGGGAGCTTGGTCTGAGCTGAAAAGCAGTTGGAGGTAATACACTGTATCACATCTCATCCCTGTCTTCCATGCCCAGGGGCCATCACAGACTCCAAGCCCAGGAACGTGAGGTCAGGTTTAGTGCTATACTCTGAATCAAGACTGTCAACCAGGGCTTCCTGGTGGTCCATTGGGTAAAGGAGTGCAAGGCACCAGTTTGATCCCTCTCCTGGGCAGTGAGGCCCAGTAAGGTCAAGTAGCTGGTCAGGAGTGGGGCTGGCCCGTGACCTCAAGCCCTATTTGACTCTTAGTATACATTCTTAAGGATGCAGTATCCTGTACCCGTTCACAATAGAGTAATCTGGAATGAAGAAGAGATGACTCATTCTTTAATTTAAAAAAGTGAGTATCTTAGTAAGAGTCTAGATTGATGATCTTTCCTCCTTTTTCAAGAATTTGTACATGACTTCAGGCCAAAGTAAACGAGTAACTATGGTTTTGACCTTGAGGAACTAATCAGTTTTTCACTCCTATCAGATGACTTATTATTTGAAAAACCTAGAAATCTTATAGGCATTCAGTTCTGCCATTCATGGAAAATTTTCTATTTTTCACAGCTTACTTTCTAACACAGTTTTTGTCCTTGCATCACTTTTTTCCCCCTATATCTTAGCATTTAATCCACTCTTAACTGTAATTCTTTTCTCCAAATAGATTATTCCTGACCTACAGACCCAACCCAGATCACTGTCCCGAGCTCCAGACCTCATTTCTACCTGTTCGCCTCGACACTGCTGGTGACCCACAGCAGAACTCCATCTCGTCTGACACCTGACAAAACAGGACCTTCCCCTATTCGTGGTGCTTCTTTCTTGGACACAACCCGATCTACTCATTCTTTTATTCAGTGGTTTATTCACTATGCACGAAGGGGCCAGAATGTAATTAATATCCATCCTTCACTCAAGTACCATGCTTCTGCTGCTGGACTGTGGATACAGGCCGACTAGACCGAAGCCAGCAATTATAGGGCTTCTCATATAAATGAATGATAGAAGGTAGTCCATGAGAAGAGCACAGCAAGGCATGATGGGCTTGTGGAAGCAGGGGAGCTTGGTCTGAGCTGAAAAGCAGTTGGAGGTAATACACTGTATCACATCTCATCCCTGTCTTCCATGCCCAGGGGCCATCACAGACTCCAAGCCCAGGAACGTGAGGTCAGGTTTAGTGCTATACTCTGAATCAAGACTGTCAACCAGGGGCTTCCCTGGTGGTCCATTGGGTAAAGAGTCTGCCTTGCAGTGCAAGGGGCACCAGTTTGATCCCTCTCCTGGGAAGATCCCACGTGCTGCGGAGCAGGTGGACCGGTGTGTCCGATTACACACTGGCACTCTGGAGCGCATGTGCCCAGAGCCGGTGCTCTGCAGCAAGAGAGGCCACTGCAATGGGTGACCCACCCAGTCCAAAGAATAAAGATGGATGAAAATAAATAAATAAATAAATAAAGAAAGAAATAAATAAAACCAATAAAAGAGGCCAAAATTAAAAAAAAAAAAAAGACCATCAACCAATATGGGAACAGAATCTACAGAACAGTGGATATGTGCATATGACTGACTGATTCACTTTGCTAAACAGCAGAAATGAACACAACATTGTAAATCAACTATATACCAATAAAATTTTTTTAACAAAAGACTCAATAGATGGCTACAAATCCCTGCCCCACCTAGCCTCACGTCTGTCTCAGCTTCATCGTTTGGTCTAAGTTTAACAGCAAGCTTCCAGAGAGGTTTAATCAGAGAAGAATATTCTAATTTAGGTCTTTCAAACGTTTGCTCTGAATACTGTGCAGGGAATGGATTGTAGGGGAGTAAGAGCAGAGGCTGGAAGGCCGGCTAGGAGTCCACAAAGGCAGTCCAGGAAACAGACTGATGTTTCTCCCCATTGTCTATGCTAGGAGTTGCTAGCTCTGGCCCATGGAGCACATCTGGCCCATTCCCTGTTTTTATAAATCAAGGTTTATTGGAACACAACCAGGCTCTTCGTTTCCATGTTGTCTTGGGTGGCTTTCATGCTATGAGTACAACAGCCGAGTTGAACAGGTGCAACACGGACCTGGCCTGTGGTTTGTGAAGCCCAAGAGACTCTCAGACTATAGTCCACAGCGTCACCGGAGTCAGACATGACCACAGCGACTTAGTGTTTGACTCAGAACAAACAAATAAAATGTCCTATTCTGATAGCAGATAATTAATGAAACAACAGGAGGACTGGGAGATAGCTAAAAGACTTGATATTAAAACATGAATATTAAAAGTAAAAGATTGCCCACTGAAAGAAATATGAATCAAACAGACTGTCCCGGTCCTGGTCCATTGGGTAAAGAGTCTGCCTTGCAGTGCAAGGGGCACCAGTTTGATCCCTCTCCTGGGAAGATCCCACGTGCTGCGGAGCAGGTGGACCGGTGTGTCCGATTACACACTGGCACTCTGGAGCGCATGTGCCCAGAGCCGGTGCTCTGCAGCAAGAGAGGCCACTGCAATGGGTGACCCACCCAGTCCAAAGAATAAAGATGGATGAAAATAAATAAATAAATAAAGAAAGAAAGAAATAAATAAAACCAATAAAAGAGGCCAAAATTTAAAAAAAAAAGACCATCAACCAATATGGGAACAGAATCTACAGAACAGTGGATATGTGCATATGACTGACTGATTCACTTTGCTAAACAGCAGAAATGAACACAACATTGTAAATCAACTATATACCAATAAAATTTTTTTAACAAAAGACTCAATAGATGGCTACAAATCCCTGCCCCACCTAGCCTCACGTCTGTCTCAGCTTCATCGTTTGGTCTAAGTTTAACAGCAAGCTTCCAGAGAGGTTTAATCAGAGAAGAATATTCTAATTTAGGTCTTTCAAACGTTTGCTCTGAATACTGTGCAGGGAATGGATTGTAGGGGAGTAAGAGCAGAGGCTGGAAGGCCGGCTAGGAGTCCACAAAGGCAGTCCAGGAAACAGACTGATGTTTCTCCCCATTGTCTATGCTAGGAGTTGCTAGCTCTGGCCCATGGAGCACATCTGGCCCATTCCCTGTTTTTATAAATCAAGGTTTATTGGAACACAACCAGGCTCTTCGTTTCCATGTTGTCTTGGGTGGCTTTCATGCTATGAGTACAACAGCCGAGTTGAACAGGTGCAACACGGACCTGGCCTGTGGTTTGTGAAGCCCAAGAGACTCTCAGACTATAGTCCACAGCGTCACCGGGAGTCAGACATGACCACAGCGACTTAGTGTTTGACTCAGAACAAACAAATAAAATGTCCTATTCTGATAGCAGATAATTAATGAAACAACAGGAGGACTGGGAGATAGCTAAAAGACTTGATATTAAAACATGAATATTAAAAGTAAAAAGATTGCCCACTGATGAAATAGAAACAGTGAAGTGGTGAACTCTTCCCTACAAACCTGTAGGAAATAGACAGTAATCTCCCACCCCCATTAAGCAAAATATTTGAATAAGTACATATCCACAAATGAGGATGACTACAAGGCCACTATACCTAAGAAAACATGTTTCTACTTCATTACTCATCATGAACACGCAAATTAAAAGCACAATACAAACTTCAACTTAAAAGCATGATGCACTGGAAGGGCAAGAATCAGAGAGGCAGACAACAGCGAGTGTCAGCAGGCAGGGGAATGCATGTTGGTAGACCCACTTCGGAAAGCTGTGGGCAGTGTCTATACAGATGAGCTTATGTATTCTCTGTGACTAGAAAGAAGTCCACATATGTGCAACCCAAAGACCAATCATAGAATATTAATAGCAGTGCTTTTCAGAACTGTCCCAGACTGGAAATCATTCAAATACCTGTGACTAGAATAGATTATGATAAATATGCACACACACACACACACACACAGAGGAATACTATGCAATAATAAAAAATGCATTGTCTATTACACCACACAACAAAACGGATAAATCTTACAAGTGTACTGTTGATAAAAAGACACTAGGCAGAAAATGAGTTCATCTAGATGTACTAAAGAAACAAGTGAAATCTGTCTATGCCCTTAGCAGTCAGGCTGAGCTTATCCATGGGAGGAGGCCAGTAAGTGAAAAGGGACCACAGTGTATATCTCTGGGGATTGGTTGATGTTCTCTTTCTTGAACTGGGTGTTGGATTTACAGATGTGTCCAGTTGTGAAAATTCATCAAGAGCATACTAAGAAAACAGGCATCCTCTGTATGTTATAATGGAAGAGGAAAGTAAGAAGGAAGTTGAATTCATTGATCATTGTTCACAATCACTAGTGGACTCTGGGTAACAAAGATGAAACGGGCTTCCTGGAATACAGACCATTGGAAGGAGTATATCTTTAAAAAAATCTATATGCTTCTTGGTCATCATAGATGACCAAAACAGCTCTTCATTGATCGGCATAATCATATGAGAAATGGAAAAGCATGTTTTTGCCTTGGGGGCCATTAGCGGTTTCCAGAACATGTTAAGAGCAATATCCTGGAACATGGAGTTGAATAAAAAAAATATATCAATGATAATATTTTATAAGTTTGTTTGCTTTTTTAAAAATACTTGGTAACAAAAAAAAAATACTTGGTAACAGTTCTGTTATACTTCTATACACTGGACTCACTATAAGCTTAAGTGGGCAGGAGAGTTTAGATGCCCATAGTACAGGTCAGGAAACTGAGGCCCCAATGGAACATTAAGTCACTAGGAAAAACTGCAGAGGTGAGCTCCTAATTCTAATCCAGCTTGTCTTTTATTATGTCAGCATTTCTAGGACTTCCTAAGTAATTTGAACAAGAAGACTCCCTTTTAGATATGGAAACTTTTTGGAAACCCTAAACAGGATAATGTATGCACATTTTATGTATATGAAGAACACACATAATGACTAAAGCCCACTGTGATGCTTTAAAGTGAATTTATAATCTATTAGTCATACCTATACGTAAGTGTTTAAAAAGTGGTTGTATGAATAAGTCATAATTTATCAATACATATTAATTCTGAGGAAAATATTGAATGCATATATGGATCCATATATCCAGATAATCAACTACTTAAAGAGTTAGGGAACGGTTTAAGAACCTTTGCAGGGCTTCCCTGGTGGTCCAGTGGGTAAAGAGTCCACCTTGTTGTGCAAGGGAGAAAATGAGTTCATCTAGATGTACTAAAGAAACAAGTGAAATCTGTCTATGCCCTTAGCAGTCAGGCTGAGCTTATCCATGGGAGGAGGCCAGTAAGTGAAAAGGGACCACAGTGTATATCTCTGGGGATTGGTTGATGTTCTCTTTCTTGAACTGGGTGTTGGATTTACAGATGTGTCCAGTTGTGAAAATTCATCAAGAGCATACTAAGAAAACAGGCATCCTCTGTATGTTATAATGGAAGAGGAAAGTAAGAAGGAAGTTGAATTCATTGATCATTGTTCACAATCACTAGTGGACTCTGGGTAACAAAGATGAAACGGGCTTCCTGGAATACAGACCATTGGAAGGAGTATATCTTTAAAAAAATCTATATGCTTCTTGGTCATCATAGATGACCAAAACAGCTCTTCATTGATCGGCATAATCATATGAGAAATGGAAAAGCATGTTTTTGCCTTGGGGGCCATTAGCGGTTTCCAGAACATGTTAAGAGCAATATCCTGGAACATGGAGTTGAATAAAAAAAATATATCAATGATAATATTTTATAAGTTTGTTTGCTTTTTTAAAAATACTTGGTAACAAAAAAAAAATACTTGGTAACAGTTCTGTTATACTTCTATACACTGGACTCACTATAAGCTTAAGTGGGCAGGAGAGTTTAGATGCCCATAGTACAGGTCAGGAAACTGAGGCCCCAATGGAACATTAAGTCACTAGGAAAAACTGCAGAGGTGAGCTCCTAATTCTAATCCAGCTTGTCTTTTATTATGTCAGCATTTCTAGGACTTCCTAAGTAATTTGAACAAGAAGACTCCCTTTTAGATATGGAAACTTTTTGGAAACCCTAAACAGGATAATGTATGCACATTTTATGTATATGAAGAACACACATAATGACTAAAGCCCACTGTGATGCTTTAAAGTGAATTTATAATCTATTAGTCATACCTATACGTAAGTGTTTAAAAAGTGGTTGTATGAATAAGTCATAATTTATCAATACATATTAATTCTGAGGAAAATATTGAATGCATATATGGATCCATATATCCAGATAATCAACTACTTAAAGAGTTAGGGAACGGTTTAAGAACCTTTGCAGGGCTTCCCTGGTGGTCCAGTGGGTAAAGAGTCCACCTTGTTGTGCAAGGGTTGCCAGTTCGATTCCTGGCTGGGGAGGATCCCACATGCCACAGAGCAGCTGGACCAATGTGTCCAATTATGAGCCATCGCTCTGGAGTGCATGTGCCCAGAGCTGGTACACTGCAACGAGAGAGGCCACTGCAATGGGAGGCCCATACCAGCTGAAGAATAAAGATGGATGAAAATAAATAAACAAACAATAAAGGGGACCAAAAAAAAAAAAAAAGATGCACCTTTGCAGAGATTGTGGTTTCTAGTCTTCCTTCTAATTGCCTATGGAGGCTCTTAGAGGTTAGGTGTCGTTCCCCAACTTTCCATGAGGAGAGTCAGCTCACTAATTCTTAGTGCTCCGTCTAAGTAGTATAGAGCGGGCGCTTCAGCCTCCTGTTCATGCCTCTTTGGCAAACAGAACCAGATCTCACTTAGAAGAGCTCCTGTGCCCTCTTCATAGTCCACATAATGCTATGGGGCTGACTTCATGCCCACCTGGAGGCTGCCACCGGAATGTTCCATTTCCTAGGCACAGACACAGGTGTAAGTCTGGACAAAAGAACCAGACAAAGCCAACTAATAGTCTTAGGAATTCTCATAAAATACCCGGGAACTATTTCTGCTGGGGATTTGTCTTCCTGGCAGTGAGGGGAGGCTGCTGAGCTAGCAGGACACAGCCTGGATCTATGGTGGCCACTCCATTTTGTACAGAAATAATCTGCTGGGAAGGAAGCTAACAGAGAAAACAGAGCCCAGATGTGGACAGAAGTCTGAGAACATCACCTGGTTACCTGGATTCATCTGTGCCTGAGACTAGCACTACTCTGGGGCTTATACAGTTTATAAATTCCCCTCACTATCATTATTATTATTATTATTATCATTTTTGCTAAACCAAGATGTATTTGTTCTTTTGGATTTGCCACCAATGGAGCCCTCGCCAATACCTTTGAGCCTCTAACTTAGCTTGTCTGCGTTTCAGTTTCCTCCCCTGGAAAAGGGAAGGGACTCTAGTGCCTGACTCAGAGAGTGATTAGATGAGGTGCTGAATGCAAAAGCACATGGTAAACCATAAAACGGTAGAGGAGCGTTTCTTAATGCTTGCTGTTGCCCTTCATCATGAATCCACAAAAGAGGATGCGATGGAGGCCTAACAGCCACAAAAGGAAACCATGCCTCTTCCTCCTTCAGGCATAAAGAGATTCTGGCCAAGTCTAATAAGGGCTGAACATATGACTGTTCATCTCATTCCTTTCCTAATTCCGATCTGAAATCCTCGTGGTTCAATGGACCATGTGGAGGAAAGATTACATTGAGCTCCAGGCTACAGAAGAAATTACGGATACAAGGAGCCCTGGCCGGCTCTCTAACAAGCTTTCCTCATCCCACCTGTACAGTGAAGATACTGGAATCAGGATTCCGGCCACTGTGAAGGAATTATCACAGGGCAAGGGTTTATTTGGATAACAAGCAGCCGCATAGCACTTATCAGACAATAAATGTGTGTGCTTAAAAAAAAAAGTTGCCAGTGACCGTAACATAAGTCTTTCGAGTCCGATGATAAGCCTCCCACAACTCGGGGGATAAAAACCACTGTGCCAGCTCCTAGATCGAGGTTCTCAGGGGTCTACTGAGGGTAACTGTCTGCAAGTAGAGCAGAGAGAGGGGAATCAGGTATTTCCAGGTTTCCTGGGCAAACGCCCGATCTCCCCCTCGAGGAGGCCATTACCTATGGAATTTTAAAGACCCGTCTGCACTCCGGACTCCAGGCTAACAAGACGTTACAATAAAGGTGATTTCTAGGGTCTCTGATCAGGGAGACCTGCGGCCAGTTTTGGTCAAGTGAGCACAGGTGTTTCCTTTCTAAAGTGGACATTGCATTTTTCCTCCTAGTTTTAAAAGAAACACGTGTGTGTGTGTTTTAAGGGCATTTTAAAAAGTATAGGAAGAAACATGGTAATCATGTTTCTATATATTTATATCTACATTGACAGCTATTTATAGGAAGGAGTTCCATGTTTGTAACTGGCACCACATTGAATAAGCTGTTTGGTAATCTGCTTTTGTCACCTAACAGTAAAGCATGGACTTTTTTTTCAATGTCATTAAACATAAGCCAACATTTTCCTTAATGATATGCCACATATTAGGGTAGCCCATACTAATGGTTACTAAAGAGTTTCCTCTTTGGTTTCATATTCTTTTTAACAAGTGTGCCAAGTTCACATCTCTGGTTAAATCTTTCATACAAAGATGTATTTAAGAGACACCCCTAGAAGTGCATCACCTTGCCCCATGGTATTCTCAATCAAGTCATGGAGTTGTTCCAGTCTGGCTCCCACTGGCATTACAGGCACACCTGAGAGATCTTCATTTGGCTCAAGACGACGAGAAAGTGAATGTCACCATAAAACGCATCACACAAGTTTTGCTTTCCTGGTGCAAATAAAAGTTATGTTGACCCTAAACTGTCGTCCATGCAATATGCAATAGCCTTACATCTTGAAAAACAATGTGCAGGGGCTTCCCTGGTGGTCCAGTGGGTAAGGACACTGCCTTGCAGTGCAAGGGGCGCCGGTTCCATCCCTGGCCTGGAAAGATCCCATGTGCCATGGAGCGGCTGGACCGATGTGTCCAATGACCGAGCCGGAGCTCTGGAGCGCATGCGCCCAGAGCTGGTGCTCTGCAACAACAGAGGGCACCGTGATGGGAGGCCCACACGGGCCAAAGAACAAAGAGGGATGAAAATAGACAAATGAAAGACCAATAGAAGTGGCCCGCCTGCTCCCCTCCCTACTCCCACGAAAATAAATAAATAAATAAATCTTTAAAAAAAAAAAAAAGCCAATGTGCATATCCTAACGTGAAATAAGGTATTGCTAAAAACAGTTAGCCATCCTCTGAGCCTTCAGGGAGTTAAAATCATTGCCGGTGAAAGGTCTCAGCCGTCTACAATAAAGGTGATTTCTAGGGTCTCTGATCAGGAGACCTGCGGCCAGTTTTGGTCAAGTGAGCACAGGTGTTTCCTTTCTAAAGTGGACATTGCATTTCCTCCTAGTTTTAAAAGAAACACGTGTGTGTGTGTTTTAAGGGCATTTTAAAAAGTATAGGAAGAAACATGGTAATCATGTTTCTATATATTTATATCTACATTGACAGCTATTTATAGGAAGGAGTTCCATGTTTGTAACTGGCACCACATTGAATAAGCTGTTTGGTAATCTGCTTTTGTCACCTAACAGTAAAGCATGGACTTTTTTTTCAATGTCATTAAACATAAGCCAACATTTTCCTTAATGATATGCCACATATTAGGGTAGCCCATACTAATGGTTACTAAAGAGTTTCCTCTTTGGTTTCATATTCTTTTTAACAAGTGTGCCAAGTTCACATCTCTGGTTAAATCTTTCATACAAAGATGTATTTAAGAGACACCCCTAGAAGTGCATCACCTTGCCCCATGGTATTCTCAATCAAGTCATGGAGTTGTTCCAGTCTGGCTCCCACTGGCATTACAGGCACACCTGAGAGATCTTCATTTGGCTCAAGACGACGAGAAAGTGAATGTCACCATAAAACGCATCACACAAGTTTTGCTTTCCTGGTGCAAATAAAAGTTATGTTGACCCTAAACTGTCGTCCATGCAATATGCAATAGCCTTACATCTTGAAAAACAATGTGCAGGGGCTTCCCTGGTGGTCCAGTGGGTAAGGACACTGCCTTGCAGTGCAAGGGGCGCCGGTTCCATCCCTGGCCTGGAAAGATCCCATGTGCCATGGAGCGGCTGGACCGATGTGTCCAATGACCGAGCCGGAGCTCTGGAGCGCATGCGCCCAGAGCTGGTGCTCTGCAACAACAGAGGGCACCGTGATGGGAGGCCCACACGGGCCAAAGAACAAAGAGGGATGAAAATAGACAAATGAAAGACCAATAGAAGTGGCCCACCTGCTCCCCTCCCTCCCCACCCTACTCCCACGAAAATAAATAAATAAATAAATCTTTAAAAAAAAAAAAAAGCCAATGTGCATATCCTAACGTGAAATAAGGTATTGCTAAAAACAGTTAGCCATCCTCTGAGCCTTCAGGGAGTTAAAATCATTGCCGGTGAAAGGTCTCAGCTCCATGTTGACGGTTGTTGATGGATCAGGGTGTGGTTGCTGCGGATATAGCAATTTCGTAAAACAACTCTGGAGCGTGCCACATCGACTGACTCTTCCTTTCACAAACGATATCTCTAGCATCAGTGCTGTTGGACAGCATTTTACCTGTGTTAGCCCTTCTTTTAGGACTGGAGTGGGTCCTCTCCAACTTGCCTCTGCTTTATCAACTGAGCTGATGTCACAGTCTAAATCCTGTGTTGTCACATCAACCATCTCCACAGCATGCCCACCAGGAGGAGATCCAATCTTGAAAAGTCGCTTTCTTTGCTCATTCATAAAAATTTTATATTTATAATAAATAATTTGCCATACTGTGAGGAGTACCAAAATGTGATGCAGAGTGGGAACACTGTTGGAAAAAAAAGCGCCTGCAGACTCGCTTGAGGCAGAGTGGCCACAAACCGTCAATCTGTGAGAAATGTAGCATCCGTGAGGCCCCTTACCAGAGGGGTGACCGCATGGATAGAAAAGGAAATCAGAGGGAGTAAAAAAGGTGGGCTGGGAAGAATGGGAGAGAGGAGGAGGAAGACCGTCACAAAGGAGTGCATGCGAGGACTCCCTTGGATTTCTCTGTATTGTTGCTTAAGGCTGGACTTTAATAATGTGGCTGAGTCTTCTTCCCGACTCGGGGATCGAATCCAGGCAGTCAGACTCCTGACCATCTGAGCCACCAGTTACACACACAGATTACCAATTAAAGAATAAGCCAAAACTATGAAGAAGACCAAAATTTTTAATTGGTCTAATACAAAAGGCTCATATTTCGACTCATACTGACAGGTCTCTAGGTCGTTTAGTCATTAAGACGTGTCCAACCCTTTAGGGGCCCATAGACTGTAGCCTGTAAACTCCTCTGTCCATGGAATCCTCCAGGCAACAACACTGGAGTGGGTTGCCACCTCCTTCTCCGGACAGGTCTCTAGAGGCCAGTTCAAAACGTCAAAACGAAATGGTCTCATGAATGAACAAGCCAGGGATCTTTTGGAAACGGTTCAGTTCCTATGGGAAACATCCTGACTGTCACTGTTGGTCTCTGTAAACCTCTGTGAGTCTACTTGCCTTCTGGAAGGATGGGAAATCAATAAGGACAAGGACTTCGGGAATTGAGTGTGACATGCACTGTCATGGGGGATCTTGAGCCGACTCTCTGAATGAACGACAGGAGTGTCCAGTAGTCTGATCTGGTACCGTCGGCCCTTTGGCAGTTGCTGGGCAGCTGGAGGGAGCCAGGGTTTTGGAACACGTGCCTTCGCAGAAGCTCTCAGGGCTGGGCTAGGCTCTGCACTTGCTCGTCCAACACATGGAACAGCCTTGCAGCCTCCCCTCCCTCTTCTGCTGCCTCCTGCTCGTCCTCTGGGGCCTGAGGGAAATGCTGACCCTTCTGTGACTCCACGTTCAGTCCCTCTCCCTCTGAGTGCCGCGCCTCCTTTGACATCCTTCAGGACCTAGTACTGACCGTGAACTCACTCACAGCACTCAGTGTGCTGTGTGACTGCCACGAGTGTGCACACTGGTCTTCCCACTGGACCGAGAGCAAGGGCATCTACTTATTCTATTTCTAGTATCCCCTGCATGCGACTTCAGGCTCGCTGCAGATGAAATGCCATGCCTGCCTGTGTGAGACTACACAGAACGACAGTAGCCACGACTAAATGCTTAGTGGGTCCTGATGGAACATCTCTGCATCTGTATTTCATTTCTTTCCATACAGCATTCAAAGCACAACAAAAGGATAAGTTCCAAATAAATTCACAAGATTTCACTACTGCCCACCTATCATGATGGTGGACAACAGGGCTTCCCCTAGGGCTTCCCTGGTGGCTCCGATGGTAAAGAATCCACCCTCCATGAAGGAGATCTGGGTTCAATCCCTGGGCTGGGAAGATCCCCTGGAGACAGAAATGGCAATCTACTTTAGTATTCTTGCCTGGAGAATTCCGTGGACAGAAGAGCCTGAGGGTCGCAACTCTTGTTGGACACAACTGAGCGACTAAGCATGGTATAAGGGGGAAACAAATGATGGATAACAAAATAGGTCTTCACAAACGTTTTGTAACATGATTAAGAATAAAACAAATACTTGAGCTTGAATCTGCCTGGCTCCAAAAATGGTGTTCTGAGTCATAACATTATCCTGTCTCCAGCTCTCTGACCACGAGAGAAAATGAAAGCCTTAAGATCTAGAATCTGCTCTGAAAGATACTCCAAGCTGAGCAGGGCAGAAACACCCTCAGCAGACTCATCCATATTTCACAAGTGCCCTACTGTAAATGGCTTCTCTTTGATGGCTTACGGGGGGCGAAAAGAAACCTGTCAGAGATGTTCTAAGTGAGATGAACCATCCCAATCTGCCATGCCTCTTTATGTTCCAAGGGGGTCTTGCTGGAGACGGGTGGGAATAATAGTTTGAAAAGTAGGATAAATATGCCATGCCTTGAGTGGAAACAAAGCATAAACAAACTCTTTGATCATCAAATCAGCACACACGAAATTAAAATAAATTAGACTTGGAAATGATAAAGTTATGATTATGCAAATAATAATTAAATTGATACTGACAGTGTTCTAGGATAAAGTCAAAGGGAGGCTGGCCCCTGATCCCTGGCAGGAGGTGAGGCCACCTTCGGCAGTGTGCCATTTGAGATGGGGAGAGAGCCTGTGGGTGGCATGTGCCGAGATTGCCAAGTAGGTCCTGGTGGCCCTCGTGCCCTTGCTGTCAGGGAAGGGCAACTACCCCTGCCCTCACATGCAAGCTCAGCAGCCTCACGCCCACTGCAGCTTCCACGGGAACTTTCTGACCCATCCCTCACTTTACTGCCCACTGCCAGACCTGAACAGGCGTCGTCCTTCTCTCATATACTTCCTGCCTGTTCCGTCCCTTCAAGGACGTATTTGTTTCAGTGGACTGGAGTTTGATCCTTCATTCTTTTATTAAATAATTTATGGGGCTTCCCTGGTGGTCCAGTGGGTAAGGACACTGCCTTGCAGTGCAAGGGGCACCGGTTTGATCCCTGGCCTTGGAAGATCCCACGTGCCGCGGAGCGGCTGGACCGATGTGTCTAATCACCGAGCCGGAGCTCTGGAGCGCATGCACCCAGAGCCACTGCTCTGCGACAACAGAGGCCACCGTGATGGGAGGCCCACATGGGCCAAAGAACAAAGATGGATGAAAATAGACAAATGAAAGACCAACAGAAGTGGCCCGCCCACCCCCCTCCCTCCCCACCCCGGCCAAAATAAATAAATAAATAAATGTTTTAAAAAAATAATAATCTATGGAACACCGTACTGGGCCTGTAGTCTCTGTTCTAGGTACTGGGCTCTCTCTTTGGTTGAAAGTCCTGGGCCTCACGTAACATACATTCTAGAGAAAGAGAGGGAATAAAGACACAGATATAGGATGTACAGTCAAGTTGAATTGAATGACATGAAGGGAAACTAAGCAGAGTAAAGGGACAGAAGAGAATGAGGTCTACTAGTTCACAGAGACAAGTCAAGAAACATTTCTGTGAGGAGAGGACATGGAGGTGGACACCAGGATGAAGTAAGGAAATGAGCCATGAGGATCTCTGTGGAGAAGTCTGACCCAGGGAGAGACCAGAGCTCATGAAAAAGACCCTGAGGCAGGAAAGGAGGCTCCTGGTCTGGGGCTGAGTAAGCAGGGCTGAGGATAAGAGATGAGGTCAGAGCCTTAGCTAGTAGGCAGACTAGTAAACACTGTAGGGAAGGGAAGCAAGAGAGGGACAGGAAGTTCAGGTGAGAACTGATTCTGGCTCCAAACAGATGGCGGGGGGAGAAGGTAAATAGCAGGTTTGAAATATATTTTCAATACAACCCACAGGATTTTCTGATCCATTGGATGTAGGGAATGGGAGAAAGAGAGATGTCTAAGATGATCCAAAGACTGAAGGAAGTTGATCTGAGACTCCTCCCTGATTAGGAAGAGTTCCAAACAGGATATTCATGTTTTCAATGGTCTTTGGAAAATCTAAAGAAATACATACATTCTAAAGGGAAGAGTGACTCATTTATTCATCCATGTACTGGTTCTATCATTCCCTTTTTCTCTCATATAAGGTCCTATGATAGAGGCTCAAGAGATGACTAATACAGGATTCAGTAACAAATGCTTCAGGGCTTCCCTGGTGGTTCAGTGGTAAAGAATCTACCTATCAGTGCAAGAAACACAGGTTCGATCCCTGGATAAGGAAGATCCTCTGGTGTAGGAAAAGGCAGCCCACTTCTGTATTCTTGCCTGGAAAATTCAATTGACAGAGGAGCCTTACAGGCTACAGTCCATGGGGTCTCAAGATTTGATCACAAGTTAGCGACTGAACAATAACAACACACATTTCAGTGACTATCACCATACAGTTGTTGATAAAGGAACACAGCATGTAGGGGAAAGACACTAAAACTGCTTAAGTCTCTGAGAGGGACATCAGGGACATTAGTTCTTAAGTCCCCATCCCATGAGCTGCTGAAGTCACTGAGCCAAGCTTCCCACTCAGGGCAATATTGACATTTTGGGTCCAGTAACTTTGTTTTGGGACAAGGTCCTCTGCCTTATAGGATGCTTAGCACCAACCCTGATCTCTACCCACTAGATGCCTCTAGAGATCTGCTCTACCCCCAGATGTGACAGCTAAAAATGCCTTCAGCTCTGGTCAAATGTCTCCTGGGGAGAAAACTGCCCTTGTTGAGAACTGCTGTCCTAGGGGATTGTGGCATTGCTCAAGGTACTAATCCCATGCCCAGGGGAAGCGCACCCAAATGTCTCATGTAGCAGGTTTACAGGGGGCATAGTCTCTCACTCTGGGTGCAGCCAAAGTCCCTTTCAATGCCCCTTCTGCAGGGGAATCCCACAGTCCGTCCAGTGGGAAGATAACAGCCGCTCTTCTGAATCCCAGAGTGGTCACCATGTTTTACCTTGTGTTGCTTACAGCACACCTTTATCTGCCCAGCTGCTGGTTCCTGCCTGTGGGTCCAGAAACCACTAGGTGCTTTGTTCATCATCTTCCTTGGCTAATGTCCACTTCATCATTCGTATCCCAGCTCCATTACACCCCAAGACTGGGTTAAGTGCCCCCATGAAGTCCTATCTCTTGCTCCATTTTCATGATGCCTTCTTCATTGACAATTTTATCTTTGAGAAGCCATTTGAGGATCAGTTTCCCTTCCAGAAATGTGACCTCCAAGAACATGGAAGTCTGGCTATTTTTGCACACGGTTAAACCCCCATAGCTAGCACAGCACTCAGGTTATAATAAGCTCAAAGCTTGTTGAATGAGTAAGTGATTAGATTCATTAAGATAATGTTTGTGGGGCACTCTACAAAACACGATCGCTGTGAACAGTGAACAGTGGTTGTGACACGATGTTATCATTATTAGGATTTATAGTGAGGACAGGGAGATGATTCTCAAGAGTTGCCAAGTAATATCCACTGATGAGATTCCCTCCTTGTCTTTTATTTCTCATTTTTAACTCTTTCTCCTTCTTCCTCCTGGCCTACAGTAGCCTCAAGTTAGGAAAGAAAGCTCTGAAGTCAAGATTTTATAAGAAAATAAGTCTGAAAGTCTTAGAGACACCTGAAGAAGTATTAAACATGAGGCACTCTAGATTGAGATTAGGGTACATTTTACCAGGTGCAATTGAGAAAGCCCCAGCCTGACTTGGGTTAAACTCCAGGATAGCTTCTACACAGGATGACCTGAGCCACAAACCAGCCTTCCTCTCCCAGCTTCTCATTAGACTCTTCCCCATGGAAAATGTGGGCTGAGAGACTCAGGAGGCCAAGATGGTGAAATACCAGACATACCTGTAAACAACCAGAAACTTGCCAATGATTATCATGACCAGCATGTAAGGTGGTAAACAGTCTCTTGCTCTACACTCTGGTGTTCTTCCCTAGAGAATTCCATGGACAGAGGAGCCTGGCAGGCTACAGGCCATGGGGTCACAAAGAGTTGAACACAACTGAGTGACTGAGCACACACACATGCACTACTCAAGAACCTACATGTCTGCATCACCAAAGCGCCGCCTGAGAATGCAGTGTTGTCAGTGGGACAATGTGGCCTCTCGGGCTCCATCCTCATGCAGTTCCATGGGGCCGTTGAATCAAGATGGGGTTCACGGCTGGCTGCCTCTAGCCAAGGGTCCCCACTGACACGGCTGTAGCCCCACCCCCTCCTCTGCTCAGGACAAGGATCCCAGCACAGCCCTTCTTCCTGCATCTAGGCGCAGGGACATGCCTTCGGAGCTTTTGTAAAGGCACACAATAGCTCTAGCTCATTTGCTCTTTTTCAATATTCTGGAAGACAGACCCTTGATGAAGAATGAGTGTGTTCAAACACAGCCAAAAAAAAAAAAAAAATAGTAGCAGGGGGAGCAGACAGGAATAGCATAGCGTGGAGGGCTGAAACCAGGGGAGGAACAGCATCAGCCTCCAAGCTTAGAATCCTTTCAACAGAAACATGAATTGTCCTTATTGTTGATTTTCAAACAACTGTTTGTTGGACTTGTTTTATTCCCAGACCTGTTGCAGGAACTGAGTTTTATATAAACGGACAGAGAAATGAACCATGTGAGTAAAAGGATAGGTCCATTTGAAGAGTCTGGCCCTGTGGGAGACACAATTTCTTTCTGTGAGGCTCGCCCCTCCCTAATCCCCACGCGGGCCTGTCGGACCCGCATGGCGGGGCCGTGCATGTGCCTGGACAGGCTCTGCTCACCAGCGGCCCTTCAGCCCCGGAACAGTGCTGACTGCTCTCCAGGCACGGCAGGTCTCCCTACTCTGCTCTGAGGAGTTCACAGGAGAGGAGAAAGAAATGATTCAACAGTGTCTGAATTATTCTTTAATTATGCTCCATGTCACTGTCTCAACAAGGGCTCTTATGGGGCCTATCTGGTTACTGGGGGGAAATGTTAGAGGGGAAATTAAAGAACTTCTCCCCTACTCTGTCTGCAGTCGCATTCCTGGCTTGCAAAGTTTTCCCATCAGTCCAGTTAGGCATGAAAAGGCATGTGGATGCCCTTCTGTCAAAAGTCCACTGGAGTGGAGGTGACAAGGAAAGGGGACTTTGAAAGTGATAATTAAAAGAAAAAGTCCATCCACGCCTTTCAAGTTCTCCTGGGCTCAAGACTCCTTTCGCTTTCCTCCAGCGTCTCCAGGTTGGAAGAGAAAGTCTCTGGGGGCTGCTTTTATTCCCTGCAGCAGCCCAGGCGGGTGGCTTAGCCAAGAAAGTTAGCTGTGTTCTTGGGTCATGGAAGAATCTCCCCTCATGTTAGCACATGGAGAGAGCAGAAGGTAGCATATTCTGAAGACTAGATTCAAGGAGCTTGAAGATGGAAGGGGGTTAGAATCTCTAGGCAATCACCTCTGATTCTACCAAACTTCATTCAGCCTGCGTGTGAGTTGGGGGTGCTCACAACCTGAAAGCCCATCCCACAGCTTAGGCACCTGTTTCCTTCAGCAGAATATTTTCAGGTCAACAGCTCAGTGATTAAACACTGACTTTAGAAGTAGATCTGAAATCCTAGCTGTATGATCATAAGAACGCAGGTTAAGTTCTCTGTGTTTCAGTTTTCCCATCTGTAAAGTGGGGGTTAAGAATAGTACTTAACTCTTATAACTCAAGATATTGATACTAGTGCTTTACAGCACATTAAACACATTCCATTATACAGCACAAATCATACCAAATGGCAAACTGAGACTCAGGAGGAGCTGAAGCAACTTGACCAAAGTCATACAGACTCTGAGAGAGAGAACCAGACTCTAACTCAGGTCACCCAGATGCCAAAACTTATGCTCTTCACCACCTTTGGGCTGTTCATGACTGTGAGCTTTAAGGCTGCAATCCTGATGAATAGAGCAGTGCTGGTAATCTCCCCCGTGAACTTCACAAGGGCAGGACTCATCTGCCTTGTTCACTGTTCTGTGTTCAGAGCACGGGGGGCAGCCCCTAACACACTGAGGATGCTCACTCAATGTATATGTGGGGGCGGGAGGGAGGCAGAGAGGTGAGAGGAGGCAGGGAAGGAAGAAAGAAACCAGAGGGAAGGGAAAGGAAGGAAAAAATAAAGAAAGAGGGAGGGGAAGGAAGAGAACGAGGGGTGGATGGAGGGAGGGGAGAAACTGGTCTTGGGGAAGATGGACGTTAGTGTACTCTGGTTATGAAAACAAAAGGCCAAGGGAAGCTGGAGTAAAGGCAGCTGCTGTCCCTGCCAGCAAACCGACTGGAGGGCAAGTTTAACCCTCAACAGGTCAGTTCACCCTGGGCATGGGCTTGTTCGAGGCTAGAGAAGGAAGGCAAGCTGCCAGGAGTGCCCCATGGAGGACGGAGAGAAAGAGGATGCAAAGAACACGGCATTCCCACCAACAGGAGATCTTCAGAAACTCCAGTCATGATGCCTCTCTCAAAGACACTTTAGCATCTTTGACACCAGCATAATATACATATATATGTATATATGTGTATATATATATTTACATTCTAGTATCATAGTATCAAAAGTTTTGGGAGGATTAATGCAAAATAATATTGAACTAAGCTAAACTCCAAAACAAATACATACAGATTAAAGCTTTCCATATGGCAAAGCATACCATAAAGTTAAACACACACACACACACACACATATATACTGGACAAAATTATGCAAATTATTTGAAAGACAAAGGACGCCATTAATGTTCAAACTATGACCGGTGCTCCTGTGGGTCAATCAGGAATAGACAGACAACCCCTCAGAAACACGTGAAGAGAGTAACAATGAACATGTCACAGAAAAATGCAGAAGTTGTACACATATTTGAAGAGATTCCAAGTTCTCCAGACTGGAGAAGGAAATGGCCACCCACTCCAGTGTTTCTATCTGGAGAATCTCACGGACAGAGAAGCTGGTGGGTTACTTTCTATGGGGGTGCAAGAGGAGGACATAACATAGCGACTAAATTGTCACCACAAGCTCTCCAGAAGTTAGGGCATTATAAAGCACAACAGTAAGGCTGGTAAATTTTTCTAAAGAGACGGATAGCAGTGTGTGAGTTCTTCTGTGTAGAAACAGGCCTTTTAGCATACTGTTGGAAGAGCATACATGGATAGAGTTTCTGTAGAAGATAATTTAGCAGCATTCATCAAAAGTAAAAAGCACAGATCTTTTGACTTGGAACTCCCATTTCTTGCACTTTATCTCTTGAAATACACATGTGCATAAAAAATGAGATCCCAGGAGTATTCATAGCAACCTTATAACAGGAAGAAAAACCTCATCATTTAGGAAAACGTTTAAATAAATTATGGTACATTAATTCAATAGAACGTTCAAAGGGAGGATACTGACCTACATATTCTGACAAAAACATCTCCAAGACATATTGCTGGTGAAAAAAAATTTACAGGATAGCACATATAATATGATGACATTTACATTAAAAACAAGAATGTATGTATAGTATCTGGATATAGTCGAGTGCATAGCAAAGGGACGGAAAAAATTCACCCTAAACCAGTGACAGGGTTACCTTTGGAAAGCAGAGGTGGGAAAGTTGAAGGAAAGGTTTCATTGTTTGCCATATGCATTTATACATGGGTTGAATCAGAATTATTTATATATTGCTAACATAAACTTTTAAAGGAACAAAAGAGAGAATTTTAATTTTTTCTGAACGCTCCTGAGCCTATATCATGGACTAAACTGAGTTGATTGCCTTGTGTTTAATTGCTCTTTGCTCTTTTTTTTTTTTTGGCCACTTCTATTGGTCTTTCATTTATTTATCTTTGTTCTTTGGCCTGTGTGGGCCTCCCATCGCAATGGCTTCTCTCGTTGCAGAGCACCGGCTCTGGGCGCATGCACTCCAGAGCTCCAGTTCAGTAGTTAGACACATCAGTCCAGCTGCTCCACGGCACGTGGGATCTTCCCAGGCCAGGGATCAAACCGGCACCTCTTGCACTGCAAGGCGGTGTGCACTTACCCACTGGACCACCAGGGAAGTCCTGCTCTTGTCTCTCATCAGGGCCTAATTGTTCACATATTTTGCTCCACACATTCAAGTGCCCCCATCCACTAACACAATTCCTTTGGAATCACAGAATCAGAAAATGGAAATACCAGAGACCTTGGAGACGATCCTACCCAATCCTCCTGTTTGGGGGATGAAGCAGCTTTTTTGATGGTTAATTTTGTATGTCCATTTGACTAGGCTGAGGACATCCAGGTACTGGATTACACGTTATTTGAGGGTGTGTCTGTGAGCGCATTTCTGGAAGACACGAGCATTTGAACTGGTGAACTGGGTACACAATAGATGGTGGCCCTCCCTGGGGTGGGTGGGCATCATCCAGTTCACTGCAGGCCTGCACAGAACAAAAGGCGGAAGAAGGTAGAATCCACGTACTGCCTTAACCCTGATCTCATCCGGGGATCCTCTCCTGACCTCGGAGTTCCTGGTTCTCAGGCTTTCACCCTGGAGTCCCAGGCTCTCTGGCCCTCTGACCTTGGAAACACACCACTGCTCTCCCTTGTGACCCCAGCCTGCAGATGACAGACTCTGAGACTTCTCAGCCTCTTTGATCACATGACCCAATATCTTATGATAAATCTGTCTCAAGAACACAGACTAACACAGCACATGAAGTTTCCATGGCTTGTTTGCGTTCACAGTAAGAGCGGCAGGTCAAGACCTTGGTCCTGGCTCCTCTGGCTCAAAGTCCACAGTCTTACCATGCATGACGCGGTGTGGTGAAGGGAAGGTCCACTACATCCTAAAAGCCTGGGACCACCAGTGGTTTCAAGGGCTGCCTGTCCCCATCCAGCACATGCACACTGCCTGCTCGTCACCCGCCAGGCAGGTGTGGGGTCTGAGGCCACTCTGCATGGAGACTTTTCCCAGCCCATGACGAGGTACACAACGGAGGCACAGATCACCCTGCCCGCTCCACTGCGAAAATTCCCCAAGTGTTCAGAGGCCCTTGATGTTTCTCATTTCTGGCTTGAAGTGGGTGAAGTGTCGCTGAGAGGCTGCCCATCACGCTCCAGGGAAGATGTGGTTCCAGGCCCTTCTCTCACACCTGCTTCAATGATTCCAAACCCTCCCCACACCACCAGCCTTTGTACTTAAAAATGTTGTTTCGCCACCAGCACAGTGTTTCCTGGGAGTGCTCTGTAATTGATGGACCTTGTTTACAAGACTTCAGTTTTCCTTCAGAAGTGATGTGGACATCAATAATCCACACTAAAGGTGAGATGTGAGCTCCAATCCATAATTACTCCACTTTTAAAATCCAAAGCTATAATGGATTACACGTTATTTGAGGGTGTGTCTGTGAGCGCATTTCTGGAAGACACGAGCATTTGAACTGGTGAACTGGGTACACAATAGATGGTGGCCCTCCCTGGGGTGGGTGGGCATCATCCAGTTCACTGCAGGCCTGCACAGAACAAAAGGCGGAAGAAGGTAGAATCCACGTACTGCCTTAACCCTGATCTCATCCGGGGATCCTCTCCTGACCTCGGAGTTCCTGGTTCTCAGGCTTTCACCCTGGAGTCCCAGGCTCTCTGGCCCTCTGACCTTGGAAACACACCACTGCTCTCCCTTGTGACCCCAGCCTGCAGATGACAGACTCTGAGACTTCTCAGCCTCTTTGATCACATGACCCAATATCTTATGATAAATCTGTCTCAAGAACACAGACTAACACAGCACATGAAGTTTCCATGGCTTGTTTGCGTTCACAGTAAGAGCGGCAGGTCAAGACCTTGGTCCTGGCTCCTCTGGCTCAAAGTCCACAGTCTTACCATGCATGACGCGGTGTGGTGAAGGGAAGGTCCACTACATCCTAAAAGCCTGGGACCACCAGTGGTTTCAAGGGCTGCCTGTCCCCATCCAGCACATGCACACTGCCTGCTCGTCACCCGCCAGGCAGGTGTGGGGTCTGAGGCCACTCTGCATGGAGACTTTTCCCAGCCCATGACGAGGTACACAACGGAGGCACAGATCACCCTGCCCGCTCCACTGCGAAAATTCCCCAAGTGTTCAGAGGCCCTTGATGTTTCTCATTTCTGGCTTGAAGTGGGTGAAGTGTCGCTGAGAGGCTGCCCATCACGCTCCAGGGAAGATGTGGTTCCAGGCCCTTCTCTCACACCTGCTTCAATGATTCCAAACCCTCCCCACACCACCAGCCTTTGTACTTAAAAATGTTGTTTCGCCACCAGCACAGTGTTTCCTGGGAGTGCTCTGTAATTGATGGACCTTGTTTACAAGACTTCAGTTTTCCTTCAGAAGTGATGTGGACATCAATAATCCACACTAAAGGTGAGATGTGAGCTCCAATCCATAATTACTCCACTTTTTATTATTGCCTATGAAATGGAATTATTCCTAAAATGCTATAATGTCATGATGATCTTTGTGACTTGAATTTTATTTAAAATGCTCTAAAAGGACACTGAATTTGGAAGGGCCTTATGATGAATAATTGTGTAAGTGCAGTGAGCCGCTGCATCTACACTGACCCATGGACTACGCACTACCCAGATGTGCCCACTGAGCACTGGACATGCAGCTTGGCCAGACTGAGAAGCATTGTAAGAATAAAATGTACACCAGAAAGTATAAAATATCTCAGATTTTTATGTTGGTTACATGTTGAATGATGATATTTGGGATATATTAAGTTAAATAAATATACTATTTATAATTAAATAGGGAGAAACAAAGGAAGCCAGTGAGTCAAAATTAACACCACACAGGGAGTGAACAGAGATTAGAGTATATAAGGCCTTAAAGATAAGGAGAGGCTCAGTCCTGGGTCCAGAGGCCTTCCCATACCTTAAAATTAAGATCAGTTTTCTAATGTGCCAACCACTAAAATATCTAAAATCCAATATGTGGCTCAGATCATCAGCATTGTCTAGTAATTAGTCTAATAAATGAGTTGTAAAGCCTGAATTGTTTTTTCCAGCCAGGTTTCTTAAGAAAAAACCTCTCTAATCTCAGAGCATGGCCATGTCTTGCAATTCTAGGGAAAAGCTAGGCTTTGAAAGAAAGAGACTTTTTAACTTAACATTTGATTAATCAAGTATTTATTTAATGTATTCAGGATGTAGTGCCCTATGGATTGACTCTTGACCCCAAGGCATTCACAGTCAAGAAGATGGATTAGGCCGTCATGAATATGATTAATTAAAAATGTCAGCCTTCCGCACTGTCTCCAAACCGCAAAAGTAACAGAACAGTTGAAATGTCTAAAAACCTGTTCCAGTAGAAACATGCCTGAACTTCAGTTGGAGCTCACAAGTATCTATTGCAGATGTGGAAGTATGACTGTGGAACTTAGGGTCCCAAATCAAAACTGTAATGAAATAGTAAAACACTCTCTTAAAGTGAGGGCATCAATAATCCACACTAAAGGAAGGGCTCCAATCCATAATTACTCCACTTTTATTATTGCCTATGAAATGGAATTATTCCTAAAATGCTATAATGTCATGATGATCTTTGTGACTTGAATTTTATTTAAAATGCTCTAAAAGGACACTGAATTTGGAAGGGCCTTATGATGAATAATTGTGTAAGTGCAGTGAGCCGCTGCATCTACACTGACCCATGGACTACTCACTACCCAGATGTGCCCACTGAGCACTGGACATGCAGCTTGGCCAGACTGAGAAGCATTGTAAGAATAAAATGTACACCAGAAAGTATAAAATATCTCAGATTTTTATGTTGGTTACATGTTGAATGATGATATTTGGGATATATTAAGTTAAATAAATATACTATTTATAATTAAATAGGGAGAAACAAAGGAAGCCAGTGAGTCAAAATTAACACCACACAGGGAGTGAACAGAGATTAGAGTATATAAGGCCTTAAAGATAAGGAGAGGCTCAGTCCTGGGTCCAGAGGCCTTCCCATACCTTAAAATTAAGATCAGTTTTCTAATGTGCCAACCACTAAAATATCTAAAATCCAATATGTGGCTCAGATCATCAGCATTGTCTAGTAATTAGTCTAATAAATGAGTTGTAAAGCCTGAATTGTTTTTCCAGCCAGGTTTCTTAAGAAAAAACCTCTCTAATCTCAGAGCATGGCCATGTCTTGCAATTCTAGGGAAAAGCTAGGCTTTGAAAGAAAGAGACTTTTTAACTTAACATTTGATTAATCAAGTATTTATTTAATGTATTCAGGATGTAGTGCCCTATGGATTGACTCTTGACCCCAAGGCATTCACAGTCAAGAAGATGGATTAGGCCGTCATGAATATGATTAATTAAAAATGTCAGCCTTCCGCACTGTCTCCAAACCGCAAAAGTAACAGAACAGTTGAAATGTCTAAAAACCTGTTCCAGTAGAAACATGCCTGAACTTCAGTTGGAGCTCACAAGTATCTATTGCAGATGTGGAAGTATGACTGTGGAACTTAGGGTCCCAAATCAAAACTGTAATGAAATAGTAAAACACTCTCTTACAATTGAATGTTTAAAAAAAATAAAACAAAAAATAAAAGTATATGTTTGTGCCTTTTTCATGAGACGTCCCCCCATTTTTTTTATTGTGTGTTGTGTAGGGAGGCGGGCAAGGGATAGGTGAGCCTAATAACAAAGACTATATGTGATTAAATGAAATTCAAGAATTCAGTCATAAAAGCCAATGGATAGGGCTTCCCTGGTGGTCCAATGGGTAAAGAGTCCACCTTGCAGTGCAAAGGGCACCGGTTCGATCCCTGGCCTGGGAAGATCCCACGTGTCACAGAGCGGCTGGACCAGTGCGTCCAATTACAAGCTAGCGCTCTGGAGTGCACGTGCCGAGAGCCGGTGCTCTGCAACGAGAGAGGCCACTGCAATGGGAGGCCCACACAAGCCAAAGAATAAAGATGGATGAAAAATAAACAAGAACTCAATAGAAAAGAGGCCAAAATTTAAAAATACGTTGAAAAAACAACAACAAAAAAAGCCAACGGATACTAACCTGATTGGCAAGCTGTCAAGTTTTGAAAAGTGGAGAGCCTAATTTCTGACCCTAGCTACATGCTAAGGTTACAATGATATTTTATACACACAGGCATGGGCACACATACACATATACACCTGGCTTGGGTCCCTAGAAGCCAGGTGTATGCTACATGACCGCCGGCCTAGACCTCGGCTGACTGCCATGAGGTGGGCCAGCCTAATGACCTCTTGTATCATATTTGACATCAGATCAATAGATCATAACCTCAGCCTGACCGGCTATTTGTAGGGGAACAAGCCAAGTCAAGAATGAGGAAATAACAAAGGACGCCAGGGGGTCAAAACTGACAATACACAGGAGTAAACAGATGGGAGTAGATGTAGTCTCAAAGATAAGGAGAGGCTCAGTCTTGGGTCAGAAACCAGAGGCCTTCCCATACCTTAAATCAAATCTGTCTCTGTTCTGAGGCTCCCAGAGACACCCTGTTTTCCTAAGCTAAGCCTCTTTTTGTCTACATTGTTCTGAACTGATTTTAACCTAGGAGTCTTAACCAGGGTAAGCAGGGTGTGGGCACAGGTGTAATGAAATAGTAAAACACTCTCTTACAATTGAATGTTTAAAAAANATAAAACAAAAAATAAAAGTATATGTTTGTGCCTTTTTCATGAGACGTCCCCCCATTTTTTATTGTGTGTTGTGTAGGGAGGCGGGCAAGGGATAGGTGAGCCTAATAACAAAGACTATATGTGATTAAATGAAATTCAAGAATTCAGTCATAAAAGCCAATGGATAGGGCTTCCCTGGTGGTCCAATGGGTAAAGAGTCCACCTTGCAGTGCAAAGGGCACCGGTTCGATCCCTGGCCTGGGAAGATCCCACGTGTCACAGAGCGGCTGGACCAGTGCGTCCAATTACAAGCTAGCGCTCTGGAGTGCACGTGCCGAGAGCCGGTGCTCTGCAACGAGAGAGGCCACTGCAATGGGAGGCCCACACAAGCCAAAGAATAAAGATGGATGAAAAATAAACAAGAACTCAATAGAAAAGAGGCCAAAATTTAAAAATACGTTGAAAAAACAACAACAAAAAAAGCCAACGGATACTAACCTGATTGGCAAGCTGTCAAGTTTTGAAAAGTGGAGAGCCTAATTTCTGACCCTAGCTACATGCTAAGGTTACAATGATATTTTATACACACAGGCATGGGCACACATACACATATACACCTGGCTTGGGTCCCTAGAAGCCAGGTGTATGCTACATGACCGCCGGCCTAGACCTCGGCTGACTGCCATGAGGTGGGCCAGCCTAATGACCTCTTGTATCATATTTGACATCAGATCAATAGATCATAACCTCAGCCTGACCGGCTATTTGTAGGGGAACAAGCCAAGTCAAGAATGAGGAAATAACAAAGGACGCCAGGGGGTCAAAACTGACAATACACAGGGAGTAAACAGATGGGAGTAGATGTAGTCTCAAAGATAAGGAGAGGCTCAGTCTTGGGTCAGAAACCAGAGGCCTTCCCATACCTTAAATCAAATCTGTCTCTGTTCTGAGGCTCCCAGAGACACCCTGTTTTCCTAAGCTAAGCCTCTTTTTGTCTACATTGTTCTGAACTGATTTTAACCTAGGAGTCTTAACCAGGGTAAGCAGGGTGTGGGCACAGGATCTATACCTATATGGGGGAAGGGGAACACGAGGAAGCTCTTCAAGGTGTTTGGCCCCAAATTCTCAGAGTCTGAGACAGGCAGGTGGACGTTTCAGCCTCTTCTGTCCATCCTGCCAGCAGATGGTGACTTCCACAAGCAGAGGGGCTCAGATGAAGGGCCACGAGCTATGTGCCGCCCACGGTGGTGATGTGTCCCTGTCACTGACAGGTCACACTGCCCTCAATTCACACTCTGCTTCCTTGTCAGAAAGCACAGATCTCCAGGGCAGTTCAGAGGGTCTGTCCTCACCAAGGAGTTGGCTTAATATGCCTGCCCCTTACGTTCTCAAAACCTTTTCTTTGTACCTGGCCTCCAAACCTTCCCTGGAGGTTACTGACAGAGTGGTTACAGAGTGAAAACCTTTGCTTTCACAGATCAAAGAGGAACTTGATGGCATGATACATTCTCACCTCTGTCTGACTTTATGGAACCCTGTGTGTGTCTTTCTCTCCCTCCAGAGGGTGAGCACCTTAAAGAGGACAGGGCCTTTTTTATTCACACTTTTGTCTTTCCCAGGCACACTCCAGAGTTGTTCTGGCAACACCTGGTAGTTACTCAATAAATGTTCATTGTTTGTTGCATTGAAAAAAAAAAGAAACCTCCCCCCAAGACAGGTTATTCTTTGTTCATCCTTCAGAAATGAACCTTCCTCTTCTCTTGCTAGTGTCTACTCCTCACCTCTCTAGAGATCAGGTCTGTTTAGGCAAGCTTTTTGGCAAACGTTTTCTGTGTGGGACCAGCACATATTTTATGCTTCACTAGTCTCTATCACAGCTACTCAGCTCCACCAACAGAGTGTGAAAGTGGCCACAAACAAGGCCAACATGAGTGGACAGGGCTGCGTTCCCATAGAAGTTAATTTACAGAAAGAAACTGAAGGCAGATTTGGCCCGTGGGCTGCAATTTGCTAGCCCTTGTTCAAGAAGAAAGCACAGAAGGGAAGTTCCAGAGAGAGGAAACATGTGTATACCTATAACTGATTCATGTTGATGTTTGGCAGTAAACAACAAAACTCTGTAAAAAAATTAAAGAAACCAAAACATTAAATTTCCAGAAAAGCACAATACCCAATGAGCAAAGTTTCTTCTTCTACCCAAGAGTCACTTTAAGATAACCACAGTGAACAATTTTCTATGCATTCTTCCAGAAAATTTTCATATTTATATATGCATGCACATGTTTAAGTATTTGTGCCTGTACTGTGATGTCCATTTTATTGCACACATTATACAACAGTTTACATCTTGAATTCTCCACTTAATAATATATCCTGGAGGTCTTTTTATATCATCATATAAGGAGCAGCCTCATTCTTTTAAAAGGCTACACGAGTTCCCACTGTGTAGATGTATCACACTTTATTTAACTAGTCCCATATTAATGGATATTTAAGTTCTTTAGAGATTTAATTTTCAATATTAACAGAGATACAATGAACACCCTTGAGTACATGTACAAACTATTCGTGTCCAGTAAATTTCTAGAATGGGAACTTTGGGTTAAACTGTACGTGTGCTTAGAATTTTGGCATGGACTTTTACCAAAGGGCCCACCTGGGAGAGTTGACAATTTATACTCTCATCAACAATGTATGGAAGAAGAAAAGCATTTTATTTAAGGTCCAAGTATCTGTGTCCGATAGAGAGGTAGTTTTATATAGAGTATAAATAACATATAGTAAAATCAATATGAGGCTCCGTTAAATAAAAAGCCACTGAATTTAGTGTAACTGTTTCACTCAGCTCTTAAATTTCATAAAAAGGAAATTTAAAACTATGAAATAAATACCATTAAAAGCAAAAATACCCTTTTATTTAAGAGAAGATATAAAAGTGGTAAGACCATAGAAAGAAGGAAATGCTAGCACAGCTCCAGGAAAGTGCATACATTGCAAAAGCCAAAAACAGCAAGTCAAGAGACACACGGAAGACGTCATACACCAAGATGACGTGGGGGAAAGAGAACACAGGCCCCAGCGAAATGGAGGAGGTAAGCCTTCTGGGCCCAGCACACTCCTGTTGGTCTGCTTTTTAATTTTTTTTTTTTGGTATTGTCCATGTGGATTATTGTGTATCTCTGGTGTGGTGGGTAACATGACAGGTCCTCACTCTTCAGCCTTCCCTCCATCCATACCTGTGACACAGTGTCCTCACAAAGTCTACCCTCTCACCCCTTGACTGGCATGTGGGCATCTGTCTTGTTTAAACTAATGGCTGTGCATGCAAGAGTGCCAGTGGGCACTCTCCTTGCCCACCTGCAGAGGCTCCTGCTTGCCCTCTTGGACCTCTGCCACAACACTGAGAAACACACGTGCCAGGTGGTCTGCTGGTCCAAAGAGGATGGAGACTTGAGCAACCGACCTGGACCCTCAGACAAGTTGCGTCAAGTACAGGCCCATCAGTAGGGCCCCTGCCTCAAACTGCCATCCCCAGGGACCTGCCTCAGCCTAGACCAGATGGCTTCCACTCAACCTGCACTCTGCATGACTAACGATAAATGACTGTTATCCTCAACCAGTGCGTATTCAGGGAGTTTGTTACAAATAAATAATGTAATGGTTAACACATTGGGCAGGGGCTTCCCTGGTAGCTCAGTGGTAAAGAATCCTCTGCCTGCCGGTGCAGGGGACTCAGCAGAGGCAGGTTTAATCCCTGGTCCTGGAAGATCTCACATGCTGCTGAGCAACGAAGCCTGTGAGTCACAACTACTAAGCCTGTGCTCTGGAGCCCAGGAGCCACGACAACTGAAGCCTGCATGAAGCCACCAACGATGAGAAGCTTAAACACCACTGCTAGAGAGTAGACCCGGCTCGCCACACAACTAGAGAAAAGCCTGCACAGCAGTGAAGACCAAGCACCACCAAAAATAAATAAATAAAATTATGAAAACACACACACACTGGGCAATCAGAGAGGATGGATTTGGCCCATATGCTCACGGCCCTCCCGTTGTTCAATGTCAGGCACAAAACAAGATCTGGGGACAGAGCCCAGCATAAGAGTCAAGGGCCTTGCTGTCACGAGCTTCACCTGGTAATAGATACTCAAGGCACCAAGACCCAGACATGAACACGAACAGCAATGCAGATCGCAAAAGAGTCATATGGAGGAGGTAAGCCTTCTGGGCCCAGCACACTCCTGTTGGTCTGCTTTTTAATTTTTTTTTTTTGGTATTGTCCATGTGGATTATTGTGTATCTCTGGTGTGGTGGGTAACATGACAGGTCCTCACTCTTCAGCCTTCCCTCCATCCATACCTGTGACACAGTGTCCTCACAAAGTCTACCCTCTCACCCCTTGACTGGCATGTGGGCATCTGTCTTGTTTAAACTAATGGCTGTGCATGCAAGAGTGCCAGTGGGCACTCTCCTTGCCCACCTGCAGAGGCTCCTGCTTGCCCTCTTGGACCTCTGCCACAACACTGAGAAACACACGTGCCAGGTGGTCTGCTGGTCCAAAGAGGATGGAGACTTGAGCAACCGACCTGGACCCTCAGACAAGTTGCGTCAAGTACAGGCCCATCAGTAGGGCCCCTGCCTCAAACTGCCATCCCCAGGGACCTGCCTCAGCCTAGACCAGATGGCTTCCACTCAACCTGCACTCTGCATGACTAACGATAAATGACTGTTATCCTCAACCAGTGCGTATTCAGGGAGTTTGTTACAAATAAATAATGTAATGGTTAACACATTGGGCAGGGGCTTCCCTGGTAGCTCAGTGGTAAAGAATCCTCTGCCTGCCGGTGCAGGGGACTCAGCAGAGGCAGGTTTAATCCCTGGTCCTGGAAGATCTCACATGCTGCTGAGCAACGAAGCCTGTGAGTCACAACTACTAAGCCTGTGCTCTGGAGCCCAGGAGCCACGACAACTGAAGCCTGCATGAAGCCACCAACGATGAGAAGCTTAAACACCACTGCTAGAGAGTAGACCCGGCTCGCCACACAACTAGAGAAAAGCCTGCACAGCAGTGAAGACCAAGCACCACCAAAAATAAATAAATAAAATTATGAAAACACACACACACTGGGCAATCAGAGAGGATGGATTTGGCCCATATGCTCACGGCCCTCCCGTTGTTCAATGTCAGGCACAAAACAAGATCTGGGGACAGAGCCCAGCATAAGAGTCAAGGGCCTTGCTGTCACAGAGCTTCACCTGGTAATAGATACTCAAGGCACCAAGACCCAGACATGAACACGAACAGCCAATGCTATTGTATCATGACAGGAATGGAAACACGACTGGCCATCTGCTCTGAGCAGTGAAGTGAGGTGATATTTCTGTCCAGGTTTGGCCAACAGGGAGGGATCTGCCTGAATTTCCAGGTGGAGAATGTTCCAGGCAGAGGGAGCCGCTGGGCAGAAGGAACGTGACACCCTCAGAAAACCAAGAGAAGGCCTAAGTGTCTGAAGGTGCCCTACTCTTTTCAGATACTTGGTGCCTCTTTGTAACGGGAAACACGTGCTTGCCAAAGTCGGCAAGAGGCCCGTGTCAGTCGAAATTTCACGATCTCAAAGCCCTAATTATCTTTAATAAATGTGGTTTGGACTTCAAATAAATATGTCCAACCTCACTCTGTTCTACTGCAATCTTCACTAATAAATATGCACAAAGGAAGTAAAGCGATTCAGTGAGCTAACGGCCCCGAGGGAACACGGGCAGGGCATCCATCAGCAGGTTCCATGCTGGGGAAAGCCACATGGTGACAACAGACTGGTCGGTTCTGCTGCTCTGCTCTTTCAAACCGACTGTGAATTTGGTGGAAGAGTTCTATGTCTACACCTAGTAGAGGTCCTCCAAGTCTGGAGCACAAACAGATCTAAGTGGGTCACAGAAGAAGTGAAATTCCAAGTCAGGCTGGAGTCTGAGGATAAAGTGATTAAGGCAAGATTCCCACCCCCACTGGACATTAGCTTCCCATTTAGACACTGGAAACGTGGACACAGTTCATCCGGCAGCACCCCACTTGAGCTTCTGTTACCTGGACTGGAAGATTTAACCTGTGTGAGCTTCAGATTTACTTATGATATGATGGTGGTAATCACTAACCAGCCACAGGTTGCCATGAAGGCTCAATCAAATAACATGGTTCTAAGTCCTGTAAAAAACCATGAAGAGGGCTTCCCTGGTGGTCCAGTAGGTAAGGACACTGCCTTGCAGTGCAAAAGGCGCCGGTTTGTTCCCTGGACTGGGAAGATCCCACGTGCCGCGGAGCGGCTGGACTGATGTGTCCAACTACCAAGCCGGGGCTCTGGAGTGCAGGTGCTCAGAGCCGGCGCTCTGCAACGACAGACGCCACCACGATGGGAGGCCCACACAGGCCAAAGAACGAAGATGGATGAAAAACAGATAAATGAAAGACCAAGAGAAGTGGCCTGCCCACCCTCTCCCTCCCCAACCCACCCCCTCCAATAAATAAATAAATAAATAAATAAAATCTTTAAAAAAAACAAAACAAAACATGAAGGGCCGTGTGACTATGAGCTATCCTAATTATTACAGATGTGAAGCTCGCCTGAAAGACTAGATTACTCTATCCCCACCGGGCAAGAAACCTGCAATACACTGTTTTAATACATAAACATAACATTTTGAAATAATTATGGCATGTGCTATTATTGTCTAAGTGATCATCAACACCATTTTATGACTATTAATTAATAAATTCTCCAAGGACTCCTAGGGGTAAATTATCACCTTGTCTTTCTCAAGAATTTTCTGTGGGTTGAAGTGGAAATACAGTCAAAAAAAACCCCCAAAGTTTCCTTTACCAAATACTCCTGTATGGAGATTCTGATTACACTCCATTATACATCAGTGATGAGAAATCTAAAATACATGATGCTAAAAACAAATATTCATTTATTTTTAGACTAGATTTATATTTTGTTTAAGGCTTCCCAGTTGGCTAAGTGGTAAAGAATCTGCCTGTCAATGAAGGAGATGCAAGAGACACAGGTTCGATTCCTGAATTGGGAAGATCCCCTGAGAAAGGAAATGGTAACCCTCTCCAGTATTCTTGCCTGGGAAATTTCATGGACAGAGCAGCCTGGTGGGCTACAGTCCATGGGGTTTCAAAGAGTCCAACATGACTGACCATGTACCTCCCCCCCGCCCCCGCCCCACACATTTCCCTTATGTGCTGTTCTAACACATGAGCCCAAAATAAATATGCTCAAAATCTCTTCAATGTTTCAGAATCCCTTATCTGATCCTTTTCCCAGACAATCACTTTCGGCAGTATTGAACTCTGAAAGCCAGAGTTATTACTATGATTAGCTACACACAAACACACTTCTTTCCTCATAAGCAGAGACAGTTAACTTTCATGAACCCAAATGTGTAGGCCTAGCAGCACCCACACAGGCCCTGGCCGCTGCTGGCACCGGAAGTTGTGAACTACAGTTCATCCTTGATGGTAGTGGTACCACACAGACCAAATTATCCTCCTGCTTTCAGCTTCCAGATTTATAAAACTACAAAGACCATATCAATGGCCTTCATTGGCTTGCTCTAAGGAGCTAGCACCAGGGTTGCCCACCAAGTTAAAACAAAAAAAGGCATGATATCAATGTCAAAACCCCACTCTTAAATGACATTCTGCTTGTACAAGTATGATTTTCCTCTGCTCGGCACAGCAGAGCTAACCATCTCGCTAAATGTGTGTTTTAATACACCTGGGGTAAGAGGAGAGACTGGATACAATGTTTAGGTCCATCAACAAATAGATGCAACTTATCATGTTTCACATCATGTAAGGATTCTCTGTTTCACCAGAAGATCTGTCACAGAATTTCTATAGGAAGCTCTCTTGGATCATTTGAAATGGGATCCAGTGTATGGTATGAAACAATCAACTGACAGATTACTTTTCAAGAATGCATTTAATGCCTGAGGTTCTGGACCTTAGAAATTGTGACTTCTGGTTTTTGGGTTGTTTTTAAGAGTTGTGGGGTAAGTTTTACTGGGGGCATAATCAGGACTGTAGCCCAGGAGGCAGCACCCCAGACCGCTCTGAGAGACTTCTGATTTTTTTGTTTTTTTTGAATAAGGTTTGTCTCTCTTGAGAGTGTCAGGGCGGGAGTTTGAGGACGTTATGCTGTGCACGCAGTGTGTATGGGATAAATATGAGCTAAATACATGAAAAGACGAGAGGATGGCTGGATGCATAGCAGGTAGCTCCTGCCAATTCTTCTGCCCAAGGTGACCTCCATATCCCTTCCCATCTTACAGAAACGGCATTCATCCTCTGAGATCTGAAATTAATAGCGGCTTATCCCAAAGCTTTCTTGGCAATCCTCTTCCCCCACCCTCCAGTTTCAGAATCCCTTATCTGATCCTTTTCCCAGACAATCACTTTCGGCAGTATTGAACTCTGAAAGCCAGAGTTATTACTATGATTAGCTACACACAAACACACTTCTTTCCTCATAAGCAGAGACAGTTAACTTTCATGAACCCAAATGTGTAGGCCTAGCAGCACCCACACAGGCCCTGGCCGCTGCTGGCACCGGAAGTTGTGAACTACAGTTCATCCTTGATGGTAGTGGTACCACACAGACCAAATTATCCTCCTGCTTTCAGCTTCCAGATTTATAAAACTACAAAGACCATATCAATGGCCTTCATTGGCTTGCTCTAAGGAGCTAGCACCAGGGTTGCCCACCAAGTTAAAACAAAAAAAGGCATGATATCAATGTCAAAACCCCACTCTTAAATGACATTCTGCTTGTACAAGTATGATTTTCCTCTGCTCGGCACAGCAGAGCTAACCATCTCGCTAAATGTGTGTTTTAATACACCTGGGGTAAGAGGAGAGACTGGATACAATGTTTAGGTCCATCAACAAATAGATGCAACTTATCATGTTTCACATCATGTAAGGATTCTCTGTTTCACCAGAAGATCTGTCACAGAATTTCTATAGGAAGCTCTCTTGGATCATTTGAAATGGGATCCAGTGTATGGTATGAAACAATCAACTGACAGATTACTTTTCAAGAATGCATTTAATGCCTGAGGTTCTGGACCTTAGAAATTGTGACTTCTGGTTTTTGGGTTTTTTTTTAAGAGTTGTGGGGTAAGTTTTACTGGGGGCATAATCAGGACTGTAGCCCAGGAGGCAGCACCCCAGACCGCTCTGAGAGACTTCTGATTTTTTTGTTTTTTTTGAATAAGGTTTGTCTCTCTTGAGAGTGTCAGGGCGGGAGTTTGAGGACGTTATGCTGTGCACGCAGTGTGTATGGGATAAATATGAGCTAAATACATGAAAAGACGAGAGGATGGCTGGATGCATAGCAGGTAGCTCCTGCCAATTCTTCTGCCCAAGGTGACCTCCATATCCCTTCCCATCTTACAGAAACGGCATTCATCCTCTGAGATCTGAAATTAATAGCGGCTTATCCCAAAGCTTTCTTGGCAATCCTCTTCCCACCCTCCAGACTCACTCCTCTACCTGGTTACCAGCTCTACCAGTAGGAGCAAAATAACAGAGGCAATCAGAGAAATTTCAGGAAGGACAGGGACAGTAACAGGCAGGATAAAAGGAGAGGAAGAGAAGAACTCTTGTTCTTGAGCAAGAGTTACTGTTGAGTTAAGGGTTTACTATTCCTAGACACTGGGCTAATTCTTTTATGCTGATTATTTTTACAGAGTCCTTACAAGGGTAATTATTATCATCTCTCTACACATAGTGTTAGAGAAGACTCTTAAGCATTTCTTGGACAGAAAGGAAATCAAACCAGTCAGTCCTCAAGGAGGTTGACCCTGAATACTCATTGCAAGGATTGATGCTGAAACAGAAGCTCCAATACTTTGAACACCTGATGCGAAGACTGATTCATTAGAGAAGACCCTGATGCTGAGAAAGACTGAGGGCAGGAGGAGAACAGGGCAACAGAGGACGAGATGGATGGATGGCATCACCGAGTCAATGGACATGAGTTTGAGCAAACTCAGGGAGACAGTGACGGGCAGGGAAGCCTGGCGTGCTGCCGTCCGTGGGGTCGCAAGGAGTCAGACAGGACTTAGCAACTGAACAACAACTACACATGGTAAATCTGAAGTTGCTAGAGAGTATTTAAATGACCTGGAATGACGTAGCTAGTAAGTGGTAGAAGGTGAGATTTGAAATCCAGAACTCAGTCCAAAATAAAAATGCAAAACACACACACTTCTGCCACATCACACTTCATGAGACCTGGGCGCGTCTCCACCTCTCCTACCACCATCTTGAAGGCAGGCAAGGCTCCCCTCAGTTCTAGTGCCTGGCTGGTACTTGGTGTTTAGGGCCTGTTTTGTAACTGAGTGTAAGAAGGTGGCCTACCCCCTAGTGCAAGAATGGACTCGTGGTGATCTCAGGTAGGCCTTTTGAGCAGTTTTGGAGTGGCCAGTGGAAAGTAGGCTGGGATCTGACCTAATAAGACCTGTTGAGTCCAGGACCAGGATGGGGATCAGACAGGGAGCCAGTTTAGTAGGAGATCAAACTGGCTCCAGGACCCAGACACCCTTCCTCCCTGGGCCTTTCTCAATTTCTTGGCTGTCCTTCCAGGTGCCTGATGTATTTAGCTGGATGTTTACATAGCAGAGTTTGCTCGAGCAGAGGAAGAGTAATCACATCCTTTCTGTGGCAAGCAGGTGAGTTTATTGAGACTGACACCGGTCAGATCTGATCTCCTTGGCTCTTTCATCTCCTGGTGGCACTTTGGAAAGCTTTATTTACTCAAGATGAACCCAGGCTTTCAACCCGCTATCAGAGGCCGTCTCTTCATTCACTCTCGATGAACCCTGGGGGACGGCTCAGTCCTCACTCTGCTCCTGCCATATTTCTCCACCTGTCAAAGTCCACTCAAGACTGCCAACACCGTCTGTTCCCTGCACTCCCTCTGGTCTCCCTGTCTTCCAACAGGTCAGCACTGCACACACACTGGTCGGATCCCCCTGTACAGAATGATGACTCCTAAAGCAACACTGTACTGTAGTGTCCTATAACTTTGCATGCCTTTCTGTTCTGTTAACTACACCTCTGGCATATGGGGCTTCCCAGGTGGCCCTGGTGGTAAAGAACCTGCCTGCCAGTGCAGAAGAGGTCAGAGATGGGAGTTTGATCCCTGGGTTGGGAAGATCGCCTGGAGGAGGGCATGGACACCCACTCAGTATTCTTTCCTGGAGGATCCCACGGACAGAGGAGCCTGGCAGGCTACTGTCCATGAGGCTGCAAAGAGTCAGATGTGATTGAAGCAACTTAGCACATATGGGTTTACTGCATTTTTTCTCAGAACACAACCCTCGAGTCAACTGAAATCATTTGATTTAGATGATAGGAAGGATGTTTTCCTGTTTGTTTAGTCACTAACTCATGTCCGACTAAGCTTAGAAAGGGCTTTGCAGGCACCATTGATTTTAGGTAGACCTTTCCTTTACTACATGTATCAGTCGTCTCTAATTGACACTTTGCCGAAAAACACTTCTCAAATTCCCACTGGAAATAAAGGGCTTATCCCAACCTCTGGGGTTGTTTTTAAATCATCAAAGAAATCAAACATACTTCTAAACCTAAGCCAGGAAACCCCAACAGCTTTGGAAGCATAAACACACGGTCCTTACAGGGACTGCGTAATATCAGGGCACCAAATACCTATTCCAAACTAGAACTAAGGGGAAGTAGTTCATTTTTAGATCATTCTTTAGAGCAGGATCACTGATGGAAAAATTAGTTCTGAATGCTTGTAGGAGTCCCTGTGATCAGGACACCACAGCCTTAAGGGTGGTCTGGTAAAGGTTCCTGTGAGGTCATGTTGCACCCCAATTCAAAACCCACCACACTGCCCCTACCTGCAGGATTAAGTCCCAGCTCCTGAACTGTGTGTGTGTGCATGCTCAGTCACTCAGTCAGTTCTGACTCTCTGCAATCCCAGAGACTGTAGCCCACCAGGCTCCTCGGTCCCTGGGATTCTCCAGGCAAGAACACCAGATTGGACTACCCTTGCCTCCACCAGGGGATCTTCCTGGCCCGGAGACCGAAGTCACATGGCCTGCAGTGGCAGGTGTCAGATTCTTCTACCACTGAGTTACCTGGGAAGCCTAACAAGACTCACTAGGCTCTGCATGACCCAGCACTTTCCTGCCTCCCCCGTTGCTCCCTAGCATTGAGCCACAAAGGCAGACTCCTCACAGGGTCAGGTTCACTTTTGCCTTCAAGGCCTTTGACCTTGCTTTCCCCCTGCCTGGAACCCTCTTCCCCCAGATTCTCATCTTCCCGGCCCCTTTCCTATCACAGAGGTCTCAACATCCATGTGGTCACTTCCTAACCTCAGCACATCCACACAGTGTCACCCAAACTTTTTTCAAAGGCTTTGTATGTACCACACCTTATCTTTTGGTTTATTTATTTCAGTAAGTTTATTTATGATCTCCCTCACTGCTTAGAGTGTAAGCTGCTTAGGAGCAGAGATCTGGCTTATCTTGTTCATCACTGAGTAAATCAGTGTCTAGATCAGTCCCCAGGACATAGCTGATTCGCACGATCCTTTCCTTTACTACATGTTCAGTCTCTAATGACATTTGCGAAAACACTTCTCAAATTCCCACTGGAAATAAAGGGCTTATCCCAACCTCTGGGGTTGTTTTTAAATCATCAAAGAAATCAAACATACTTCTAAACCTAAGCCAGGAAACCCCAACAGCTTTGGAAGCATAAACACACGGTCCTTACAGGGACTGCGTAATATCAGGGCACCAAATACCTATTCCAAACTAGAACTAAGGGGAAGTAGTTCATTTTTAGATCATTCTTTAGAGCAGGATCACTGATGGAAAAATTAGTTCTGAATGCTTGTAGGAGTCCCTGTGATCAGGACACCACAGCCTTAAGGGTGGTCTGGTAAAGGTTCCTGTGAGGTCATGTTGCACCCCAATTCAAAACCCACCACACTGCCCCTACCTGCAGGATTAAGTCCCAGCTCCTGAACTGTGTGTGTGTGCATGCTCAGTCACTCAGTCAGTTCTGACTCTCTGCAATCCCAGAGACTGTAGCCCACCAGGCTCCTCGGTCCCTGGGATTCTCCAGGCAAGAACACCAGATTGGACTACCCTTGCCTCCACCAGGGGATCTTCCTGGCCCGGAGACCGAAGTCACATGGCCTGCAGTGGCAGGTGTCAGATTCTTCTACCACTGAGTTACCTGGGAAGCCTAACAAGACTCACTAGGCTCTGCATGACCCAGCACTTTCCTGCCCCCCCCGTTGCTCCCTAGCATTGAGCCACAAAGGCAGACTCCTCACAGGGTCAGGTTCACTTTTGCCTTCAAGGCCTTTGACCTTGCTTTCCCCCTGCCTGGAACCCTCTTCCCCCAGATTCTCATCTTCCCGGCCCCTTTCCTATCACAGAGGTCTCAACATCCATGTGGTCACTTCCTAACCTCAGCACATCCACACAGTGTCACCCAAACTTTTTTCAAAGGCTTTGTATGTACCACACCTTATCTTTTGGTTTATTTATTTCAGTAAGTTTATTTATGATCTCCCTCACTGCTTAGAGTGTAAGCTGCTTAGGAGCAGAGATCTGGCTTATCTTGTTCATCACTGAGTAAATCAGTGTCTAGATCAGTCCCCAGGACATAGCTGATTCGCACGACATCTTTTTGGCATCAGTGAGCCTGGAAAAACTGAGATCCATCTAGATGCCTTCTCGGGCCTCAGTATGTAATCCATGCATAAATGTGGCTTACGGAGCAATTAATCAAAACCTTTGCTTATCACGCACTGCCCACAGCCAGCCCACATAGAGAACTCACCACACTAATGAACACTAGTCTTCCAGGCACCGTCCAGATGCTCTTTGGGCTCCAGTGACTCAGAGGAGCAATCAGTTGGGGAGAACACCACCAGCCACACTCCGGGCTCTGCCCAAAGTAGCCCAGTACTGGCGTGGGTCCCGGGAGGTCAGGAGCTGGGAGGGCTCCTCCTCTTTGGGCTGCACGCAGATCATTAGCAGATTGGGAAAATGAGGCTGTACTCTCTATAAAATGGAGATGGTGGTGAAGGAAGAATGGAGAATCATGGCACTGATAATGGACTGAAGCCTACCGAGAAAGCTCCCGGAGACGGTGAGAGACAGGGAGGCCTCGCGGGCCCCAGCCTGCAGGGTCACAAAGAGTCAGACAGGACTGAGCAACTGAGCAGCCACAATGGGCTGAAGAACCACTGATAGTGGCAGAAAGAAAACAAACCCCTTCTCATCATGGGCCACACTTTGAAATACACAGTCTTTAGTCAAATGTCCAGGCAAACCACGATTAATTGGGCTTAGCTGCGCCACCTGGGAGGGGAAGGTGCAATCTGCAGACACGCACCTGCATTTCAATGATGCCCTTGAGGCACCATGCCCTGGAAGGGCTGATTTTTATTCTCCTGCTCCATGTGGCTGTGGAAGCCAAAGCCCACCTCTCCAGATCACAGTGCACATTTTACATTTTTCCAGGAGCTACTGTAAACATACCTTAAGGGATCATAAATGCTGGGATTAACATCAGCCAGCCATCCTGAACACACATAAATTTAAATGGCTCTGTTAATTACATTTCCACTTAGCTAGAGTCAGGAGACGGACACAGTTAAAGGAGACCAGGATTCAGAAAAGTCAGGTTTGTTTTTTTGTACCTAGGTTTTGAGTGTCTGAAAACTAATACCTGAATTTTAAAAAAAAAAAAAAAAAATCACTAGGGCTTCGCTGGTGGCTCCATGGTAAAGAATCTGCCTGCCAAGGCAAGAGACCCAGGTTTGATCCCTGGTCTCTAGAGCCCAGGAGCGGCACCTATGGAAGCCTGTGTGCTCTCAAGTGCGTGCTCCACAACAAGCGAAGTCTGTGCACTGCAAAGAGAGAGTATCTCCCACTTGTTGCAACTAGAGACAAGCCCATGCAGCAGAGAAGACACAGTACAGCCAAAAATAAATAAAATTCGAAGGAAAAAAAAACATCACTAGCATTTACACGGGACATAATACACGCTTTGTATACACAGACTTCTTTTCCCTTCACACTGACCCCAGGAAGATTTTGTCAGTGAGAACATAGTCAAGGCACAGATTTTGACGAAGATCACACAGGCTATGCAGCTGGAGATAATTCCAGCCCAGACAGCCTGACTGAAGAGCCCGCCTTTCTAGTGACTTCACCTCACTACCTCCTTGAGGCCCAGACCTGCTGTTGGTCCTCTGCAGGGATCGGGAGCACCAGCGTCGCCACTGTCTCAGAGCCATCGCTAGCAGCTCGTCTCTAACGCCAAAGCAGCTCCACTGTTAACGCCCATCCTTACAAAAAAATCAGAGTGGACTTAAGCTTAGCTCCATGATGACCTAATTTGCATTCTCTGACAAAAAGGTGAGAGGCCAACTCAAGGAAAAAGGGTGCACTTCTCCATTCATACACTCACTCACGTGGTCATTCCACAAACCCCCCCGGCAAGGGCCATGCACTAAAATGCTGTGGATGTCACAGTGAAGAAGCAAGTTGGCATTCTAACATGGACTCTGGCCCAATCCACTGACAAATGAATGTATGAAAACTGTGATAAATGGGATATAAGCGAAACGTATGAAATGAGGGGTGGGGTGGCATTCCTGATCTTGTCCGGGGGTTCATGAGACACCTCCTGGTGATGTGGGAGCTGAGAGCTGGCATTTCCACTTAGCTAGAGTCAGGAGACGGACACAGTTAAAGGAGACCAGGATTCAGAAAAGTCAGGTTTGTTTTTTTGTACCTAGGTTTTGAGTGTCTGAAAACTAATACCTGAATTTTAAAAAAAAAAAAAAAAAATCACTAGGGCTTCGCTGGTGGCTCCATGGTAAAGAATCTGCCTGCCAAGGCAAGAGACCCAGGTTTGATCCCTGGTCTCTAGAGCCCAGGAGCGGCACCTATGGAAGCCTGTGTGCTCTCAAGTGCGTGCTCCACAACAAGCGAAGTCTGTGCACTGCAAAGAGAGAGTATCTCCCACTTGTTGCAACTAGAGACAAGCCCATGCAGCAGAGAAGACACAGTACAGCCAAAAATAAATAAAATTCGAAGGAAAAAAAAACATCACTAGCATTTACACGGGACATAATACACGCTTTGTATACACAGACTTCTTTTCCCTTCACACTGACCCCAGGAAGATTTTGTCAGTGAGAACATAGTCAAGGCACAGATTTTGACGAAGATCACACAGGCTATGCAGCTGGAGATAATTCCAGCCCAGACAGCCTGACTGAAGAGCCCGCCTTTCTAGTGACTTCACCTCACTACCTCCTTGAGGCCCAGACCTGCTGTTGGTCCTCTGCAGGGATCGGGAGCACCAGCGTGCGCCACTGTCTCAGAGCCATCGCTAGCAGCTCGTCTCTAACGCCAAAGCAGCTCCACTGTTAACGCCCATCCTTACAAAAAAATCAGAGTGGACTTAAGCTTAGCTCCATGATGACCTAATTTGCATTCTCTGACAAAAAGGTGAGAGGCCAACTCAAGGAAAAAGGGTGCACTTCTCCATTCATACACTCACTCACGTGGTCATTCCACAAACCCCCCCGGCAAGGGCCATGCACTAAAATGCTGTGGATGTCACAGTGAAGAAGCAAGTTGGCATTCTAACATGGACTCTGGCCCAATCCACTGACAAATGAATGTATGAAAACTGTGATAAATGGGATATAAGCGAAACGTATGAAATGAGGGGTGGGGTGGCATTCCTGATCTTGTCCGGGGGTTCATGAGACACCTCCCTGGTGATGTGGGAGCTGAGAGCTGGAGGCACAAGTGAAGTCGCAGGGTGGCGGACAGGTGCTGCGGGCAGAGGGGACAGCCGAGGAAGGGTCCTCAGGCGGGAGAAAGCCCAGGCTGTTCCAAGACTGAAGGGAGGCAGGAGTAGCCAGAGTGCCGGCAGAGAGGTCCAGAGGGCTGAACCAGGCTGGAAGGAGTGCCCGTCAGTCTCTCCTGCAGACCGTTCATTCTCAGCACTCCCCTGTATTAGCTCATCCCACTCTATCACGATCCCCTTCTTACCGATGAGAAAAAGCCACCCAGAGCAAGGAGGTAAATTGGAATTGGAGGACTCAAGCCCAGGGAGCTGGAGCTGGGCTCTTAGCCTTCACTACTAACTACCCGGTTCCACTGCCATGACAGAAGGAAATCAAGGCCCTGCATTAGGTAACTTGCCCCAAGTCCCCTGCAAGGGAACAGGCAGCCAGTGAAGCTGAGGAGTCCGGCTCTGGTGCCTGGGGCATTCCCCCACCTCGGTAGTCCTGTGCTCTCCCATGGCTAGTTCTAGATGTAGCCACAGGGACCTGTGTTTTTCACAGGGTAGGGGAGGCCCCGCCTCTCCTAAGGGAACACTGCTTCCCCAGGGCTGGGAGCACGTGCTGCTGACCCAGCGCCTGGAGAAAGAGTGACCAGGAGGTTTTCCCATGCTCAGCCCTCCCTCTGCTCCCAATAGACATAACAGCAGTGCTGAGGGGAGATCAGATAGGACCTTTTCTTTCCCCTGCTCTCCGTGTGTTTTCCCTCGGGCAAGAAGCAGGTCTTGCAGCTATCACTGTTTTTCTGGTAGAGAGAACAGGTGGAAACACATAATAGAAAGAGTATTCCAACGACAATAAAAACAATATGGCTCAACTTGCTATTTTTTCTTTCCCTCCCAAGTACACATTTTTGCCATGCCTTTTTCCCCTGCTCTGTGGCCTGCCAATGCTTTGCTTGTGTAACAAGGGGACTGGGTCCCTCCTTTGAGACCCAGAGACTGAGATGGCAAAGATTTCTGCCAACAATCTTTGCCAGAATTCCCAAGTCCCCTTGGTTCCTGATCTTGTCCGGGGTTCATGAGACACCTCCCTGGTGATGTGGGAGCTGAGAGCTGGAGGCACAAGTGAAGTCGCAGGGTGGCGGACAGGTGCTGCGGGCAGAGGGGACAGCCGAGGAAGGGTCCTCAGGCGGGAGAAAGCCCAGGCTGTTCCAAGACTGAAGGGAGGCAGGAGTAGCCAGAGTGCCGGCAGAGAGGTCCAGAGGGCTGAACCAGGCTGGAAGGAGTGCCCGTCAGTCTCTCCTGCAGACCGTTCATTCTCAGCACTCCCCTGTATTAGCTCATCCCACTCTATCACGATCCCCTTCTTACCGATGAGAAAAAGCCACCCAGAGCAAGGAGGTAAATTGGAATTGGAGGACTCAAGCCCAGGGAGCTGGAGCTGGGCTCTTAGCCTTCACTACTAACTACCCGGTTCCACTGCCATGACAGAAGGAAATCAAGGCCCTGCATTAGGTAACTTGCCCCAAGTCCCCTGCAAGGGAACAGGCAGCCAGTGAAGCTGAGGAGTCCGGCTCTGGTGCCTGGGGCATTCCCCCACCTCGGTAGTCCTGTGCTCTCCCATGGCTAGTTCTAGATGTAGCCACAGGGACCTGTGTTTTTCACAGGGTAGGGGAGGCCCCGCCTCTCCTAAGGGAACACTGCTTCCCCAGGGCTGGGAGCACGTGCTGCTGACCCAGCGCCTGGAGAAAGAGTGACCAGGAGGTTTTCCCATGCTCAGCCCTCCCTCTGCTCCCAATAGACATAACAGCAGTGCTGAGGGGAGATCAGATAGGACCTTTTCTTTCCCCTGCTCTCCGTGTGTTTTCCCTCGGGCAAGAAGCAGGTCTTGCAGCTATCACTGTTTTTCTGGTAGAGAGAACAGGTGGAAACACATAATAGAAAGAGTATTCCAACGACAATAAAAACAATATGGCTCAACTTGCTATTTTTTCTTTCCCTCCCAAGTACACATTTTTGCCATGCCTTTTTCCCCTGCTCTGTGGCCTGCCAATGCTTTGCTTGTGTAACAAGGGGACTGGGTCCCTCCTTTGAGACCCAGAGACTGAGATGGCAAAGATTTCTGCCAACAATCTTTGCCAGAATTACTCTGTTAGTCTTGGTTATTTACAGGTTAGGGGCGAGCTTCCTTCATGGGCATTTGGCAAGGCAGAAGGGTTAAAAAAGTAAAAATACAGCATACTTCTGCTGCTGGCTGGCACCAGAGCCTGCTGTACAGCAGGGTGTCATGTTTGGGCAAAGAGACGGTCGTCTGGTAAGCCAGGGGACCGACTGGAAGCCAACGCTTCTCTTCCACGACCAGTTTTCCTATCTCTCTCTTTTCTTTGTCTCTCTCTCTCTTTTTCTTTTATAGGAGGGGGCAAGCTACTTAATAGGTTACCAGATGGGCTCCTACATGACTGCTTTGATCTTTTCCATTGTTTCAGCAGATACCAAATACAATGTTCTACTGCAAGTGGCCTCTGGCCTTTTCTGGCAGGAAGCTTCCTCCACCTACAGACACCTCAAAGCACCTGCCCCAGGTCCATGCTAAGCTGAGCCTCCATTGTAGCAGTTAGTGGAGAAATTCTTGAGTTGGCCTCTAGGCCTCTGAATGTCTAGCTCTCCTCCGCCAGGTGCTATGAAGCTCCATGGCGAGAGGGTTGATCCTTCCCTTTGTACCACCAAACCCCTGCCAGGCTGTAGAGATGCCAGATCAGAGGATTTTTCTCTGCCGCCGGTGAGAGGAGGCATACCGTCCTTGCTGAAACTAGGGCAGTCACCGTCGTCATCCTCAGGGACGGAGAAGACCCAGCCTCAAGCTTCTCCTGATCACACCGGAGGCTTCTGCTCCCGATGATGCCTGTCACAATGCTTCACTTCAAGGCTGATCAAGGGGAGCATTTCTTCAGTTTCTTACTTGCTTTTTCCCTCCTCCCAAATTGGCCCATTTTCCTTCCAGGCACAAAGAATGGAGCGTGGGATGCAGGAGACAGGCAGGGACAGCTCCCTCCCTTCTGATCGGAAAGCCTCTGCTGTTTGCTCCCCCGGCCTCCTGGACACTGCCCAGAGGATCCTGAGCCCACTGCCTCTCACCAGAGTTAAGTGGGGAGAATTCCTTGTGACTTATAAAACCCAAAAGGATCCCTCCTTTGAGACCCAGAGACTGAGATGGCAAAGATTTCTGCCAACAATCTTTGCCAGAATTACTCTGTTAGTCTTGGTTATTTACAGGTTAGGGGCGAGCTTCCTTCATGGGCATTTGGCAAGGCAGAAGGGTTAAAAAAGTAAAAATACAGCATACTTCTGCTGCTGGCTGGCACCAGAGCCTGCTGTACAGCAGGGTGTCATGTTTGGGCAAAGAGACGGTCGTCTGGTAAGCCAGGGGACCGACTGGAAGCCAACGCTTCTCTTCCACGACCAGTTTTCCTATCTCTCTCTTTTCTTTGTCTCTCTCTCTCTTTTTCTTTTATAGGAGGGGGCAAGCTACTTAATAGGTTACCAGATGGGCTCCTACATGACTGCTTTGATCTTTTCCATTGTTTCAGCAGATACCAAATACAATGTTCTACTGCAAGTGGCCTCTGGCCTTTTCTGGCAGGAAGCTTCCTCCACCTACAGACACCTCAAAGCACCTGCCCCAGGTCCATGCTAAGCTGAGCCTCCATTGTAGCAGTTAGTGGAGAAATTCTTGAGTTGGCCTCTAGGCCTCTGAATGTCTAGCTCTCCTCCGCCAGGTGCTATGAAGCTCCATGGCGAGAGGGTTGATCCTTCCCTTTGTACCACCAAACCCCTGCCAGGCTGTAGAGATGCCAGATCAGAGGATTTTTCTCTGCCGCCGGTGAGAGGAGGCATACCGTCCTTGCTGAAACTAGGGCAGTCACCGTCGTCATCCTCAGGGACGGAGAAGACCCAGCCTCAAGCTTCTCCTGATCACACCGGAGGCTTCTGCTCCCGATGATGCCTGTCACAATGCTTCACTTCAAGGCTGATCAAGGGGAGCATTTCTTCAGTTTCTTACTTGCTTTTTCCCTCCTCCCAAATTGGCCCATTTTCCTTCCAGGCACAAAGAATGGAGCGTGGGATGCAGGAGACAGGCAGGGACAGCTCCCTCCCTTCTGATCGGAAAGCCTCTGCTGTTTGCTCCCCCGGCCTCCTGGACACTGCCCAGAGGATCCTGAGCCCACTGCCTCTCACCAGAGTTAAGTGGGGAGAATTCCTTTTTGAAATGACTTATAAAATTCCCCAAAGACCTAGGAATTTCATTCCTATGTCTATATCCAAAATAATTGAAAACAGAGATGCAGATAGATGTAGTAAGTACTCAAGGCAGCATTATCCATTACAGGCAAAATGTAAAATCAACCTCAGTGTCCTAAACAGATGAAAGGATAAACAAAATGTAATCTAGGGCTTCCCCTGGTGGTCCAGTGGGTAAGGACACCGCCTTGCAGTGAAAGGGGCGCCGGTTTGATCCCTGGCCTGGGAAGATCCCACGTGCTGCGGAGCGGCTGGACCGATGTGTCCAATCACCGAGCCGGAGCTCTGGAGCGCATGCGCCCAGAGCGGGTGCTCTGTGACAACAGAGGCCACCGGGATGGGAGGCCCACAGAAGCCAAAGAACAAAGACGGATGAAAATGGAGGAATGAAAGACCAATAGAAGTGGCCCGCCCGTCCCCCTCCCTCCCCACCCCACTCCCCCCAAAATAAATAAAATAAATAAAACAAGTCTAAAAAAAAAATGTAATCTATACATGCAATAGCATGTTATTCAGCCATAAACGGATGATGTTCTGAATCACGCTGCTATATGGATGGACCTTGAAAACATTACGCTAAGTCAAATATACCAGATACAAAGGACCCCATTATATGATCCCACATATACAAAATATCTGGAATAGGTAAATTTATGAAGACAGAAAATATATTACAGGTTACCGGGGTCTGGGGGACATGGAGAGTTGTGGCTTAATGCATACAGAGTTTCTATTAGGGGCAGTTAGGTTTTAGAAAAAGACAGTGATGGTGGTTGTGCAACACTGTGGGTGTATTTTATGCACTAAATTATACACCTAAAATGATTTAAATGGTAGATATTGCATTATATACATTTTGCCACATACACACACACAAAATCACGAGAAAAAATACAAGGGAAAACAAAAAAGAACTAAGCAAAATTTTCAGCAATTTCTTGAATTCCCTCAGCTCAATCGCAATCTCCCAGTCAGAACCCCAAACTAGAGCTCCTGACTGGGTTCAGGGCTTAATCCATGACCATACTTAGCCTGCATTCCCAGTGTCTTTAAATTACACATTCATGGATTTGTCCACATCACTTTTCTTTCATTTTTTCAGATACTTGCAGAATGCCTAGTAAGTGCTTGGTGATCAGAAGGGTTTGGTGAGGTGAGAATGGGAGAGAGAGACTTTAATACGCGGTTCATGCTGGGTTCTACGCTTTGCATGCGATCCCGGTCCGTCTGTCCTTCAGTGTGATGAATCAGTATCATCCCCATCCTATGGCTGAGAGCACGAGGCTAAGGAAGGTCGGGGGAACGTGCTGGCCACAACCAGAAGAATTGGGATTGGAAGCTACACCCACCAGATTCAAATCCCCTGGTAACTCATGCAGCTTTTTCTTTCTTCCTGTTTCTCCTCTCCTTCCTTCTCTCTCCCTGGGAGTCCCTTAGATTCCCGGGTCTCCCACTGTGTTCAGAAACCGGACTCAGATTCAGGAGACAGGCGCTCCTTGACAATGGCTGACCATTCACGTGGCAAGGTCGGGGTCGTTCTTGATGGGAGCCAGGCTCCAATCTGGCAGCGGCCATTCTGAAGCTGGGGGAGATGAGACCCCAGAGGTTGGTCTGTAAGGAAGGCGACTTCACAGCACGGGACACAGCAAATAAAAAAGGCAGCTGCTGCAGGTGAGGGGAGCTGGCAGGTCTCTGAAGTCAGAAGCCAGGCAAGCAGCAGGTGTGCCCTCTGCTTTCCATGGACTGCTGGACGGGAGCAGGGGTGCGCTCTGCCACAGGCTCAGCCCCCGTGTCTGTCCACAGCCCTTGCCTGAGTCTCTGCAAGCCCATTTTGGGCAAGGAAAGGACCAAGAGGACCCAGAGGGGACCTGGAGGCCAGGCCCAGCCAATTGCAGGCCTGCCTGGCCACAGGGAGCAGGCAGGGCCAGGACAGCAGAGAGCAGCTACAGGAGAAGGAAGCTACCTATCCTTCTTGCTTCCAGGCTTCCTGTCAAGGGTCAGGGGTGAACCTCTGCTTGGCGTCTCCTCAGACGCACACCCCAGATTCCACCCCGCTGTGGTTTATTTGGAGACCGCAGTGAAGCAGCAATTTCTTGAATTCCCTCAGCTCAATCGCAATCTCCCAGTCAGAACCCCAAACTAGAGCTCCTGACTGGGTTCAGGGCTTAATCCATGACCATACTTAGCCTGCATTCCCAGTGTCTTTAAATTACACATTCATGGATTTGTCCACATCACTTTTCTTTCATTTTTTCAGATACTTGCAGAATGCCTAGTAAGTGCTTGGTGATCAGAAGGGTTTGGTGAGGTGAGAATGGGAGAGAGAGACTTTAATACGCGGTTCATGCTGGGTTCTACGCTTTGCATGCGATCCCGGTCCGTCTGTCCTTCAGTGTGATGAATCAGTATCATCCCCATCCTATGGCTGAGAGCACGAGGCTAAGGAAGGTCGGGGGAACGTGCTGGCCACAACCAGAAGAATTGGGATTGGAAGCTACACCCACCAGATTCAAATCCCCTGGTAACTCATGCAGCTTTTTCTTTCTTCCTGTTTCTCCTCTCCTTCCTTCTCTCTCCCTGGGAGTCCCTTAGATTCCCGGGTCTCCCACTGTGTTCAGAAACCGGACTCAGATTCAGGAGACAGGCGCTCCTTGACAATGGCTGACCATTCACGTGGCAAGGTCGGGTCGTTCTTGATGGGAGCCAGGCTCCAATCTGGCAGCGGCCATTCTGAAGCTGGGGGAGATGAGACCCCAGAGGTTGGTCTGTAAGGAAGGCGACTTCACAGCACGGGACACAGCAAATAAAAAAGGCAGCTGCTGCAGGTGAGGGGAGCTGGCAGGTCTCTGAAGTCAGAAGCCAGGCAAGCAGCAGGTGTGCCCTCTGCTTTCCATGGACTGCTGGACGGGAGCAGGGGTGCGCTCTGCCACAGGCTCAGCCCCCGTGTCTGTCCACAGCCCTTGCCTGAGTCTCTGCAAGCCCATTTTGGGCAAGGAAAGGACCAAGAGGACCCAGAGGGGACCTGGAGGCCAGGCCCAGCCAATTGCAGGCCTGCCTGGCCACAGGGAGCAGGCAGGGCCAGGACAGCAGAGAGCAGCTACAGGAGAAGGAAGCTACCTATCCTTCTTGCTTCCAGGCTTCCTGTCAAGGGTCAGGGGTGAACCTCTGCTTGGCGTCTCCTCAGACGCACACCCCAGATTCCACCCCGCTGTGGTTTATTTGGAGACCGCAGTGAAGAATTCCTGTTTTTCCTGCAAGCGTACAGGCTTGTCCCTGCATTCAGGAGCATTTTATTAACCCTGCATTTGAGGAACCAGTGCATTTCCAAATAAGCAAGAGAGGATGGGTCACTCACGGAATGAAAAGCGCTTTTCCCTTCCACTTAAAAATGAATTTTGGGGTCATTATGAAATGCTATTCTCTGCCTTTGCTCATTCACATGAGGGCTGAATGCACCTCCCAGGCCCCTGCTCATTAATACAGCTAAGGAGCATTCATAGAGTATTTAAAATCGGCCTGCTCTCTCCCACTCTCCCTCTCTCTGCTCGGTTCCCGTGGTGCAGTTTAGTTTCTGGGATGCAGCTTGATCAATAAGCACCTTCTCTCTGTTGAGATGTTTTGTCTTCCAATTATAGGAGAGGAGAAATACGCCGCTTCATTGTATGAAGACAGCCGTCAATTTTGGTTCGATGCTGAGCAGGAAATGCTGATTTTTCAGATGTTTGTCTAACAGAAACAACTGAGCATCCATCTGGAAGGCCACAGGATATTTCACAGCCAAACTACACATGAATGGGCCTCTTCCAAGCTCAAGGAGAGGGGCAGGGGAGGGCAGGCAGGTGGGCCCCAGGGGACAGCAGCCGGCTGCCCTCCCTGGGCGGGTGGCACGTGAAGCGTTAGCAGCAGAGAAACCTGTAAGACGGCTTCCATGTTCCTGGGTTAGGACAAGCCGGCTTGACCCAGGTGAGTATTCCAACCCCCATGTGGTGTGGATCCTCTGCCTGCCAGAGGTGTTGCGCCTGAGATACACACACGGATGCCATCCGATCTGTGTGCTATCCGTGAGCCTGTCTACTGAAAACCGAGGCTGTCAGTCCTGCCGGGGAATCACATATTTAAGCACAGTACAAAGGCCTTCTTGTTTCCCCAAAGACACTGCTCTGGAATCTCTGGGACTAAAACCTTCCAAAAGCCTGGAGGCAGATTAGGAAATGTCTCTCTGGCATGTGGTTCACTGCCCATGTCAATGCCCGCAGAGTGGGAACAGGGCCAGGGGAGGAGGAGAAGGAGGAAGGGAGAGGGCAGGAAACAGGAAAGTGGGGGCGGGGGGGGTGGTGGAAGGAGGGATGCATACAAGCCACTGGTCTGAGAGTCAAGAAACCTGGGCTGCGCATACAGCCTGCAGATCGTGAACTCAGAGACACGGAGCAAGACTTACTCTCCACTTGTTTGAATGGGAAACAGGTGAAAACTAAAGTTGGATGAGTTTTTGTTGTGGGTATATGAGATGAAGGTCAAGGCAGAATAGGAGCGTGAAGGCACCTTATCATCCATGGAACCTGAAGAAAACTGAGCCACCCTGAGGCCAATCTCAGTACAAAGTTATTAAACACACACATACAAACTACAATGCCAAAAAGTGTTGCAAAGTCACGCACATTCATCCTGAATGGCCCTTGAGGCGGCGAGAAGGATGTCTACCATACACCGTGCAAAATCCTCTGTCAACAGCCCTCTTAGACCTCTCTTTCCCTGGTATCTCTTTCTTCCCATTAGATGTTCAGTGATCCCTTATGCCTTCAAATAGTGCAGCCTGGGCTGACCATGCATCTCACTATCTCCTTCTCTACAACCCTGTCTTCCAGCTTTCTTGGTAATTTCTAGCCCTCTTAATGTCTTTCTCCGTATGCTGACTTCTGTAGAGAAACTCGCTTCCCCTTCTATAAGTTTCTTCACCTATTAGTCTCCTCCCCATCACCCTGATCTGATCGACCAAGAGCCCGCAGCTGGCAGTAGTCCCCTAGTGTCAACATGGCACTCTCCTAAAAGCCCAGGAGATTAAGAAAATCCTAACTCTGTCAGCATACCTTTATTTTACTTTTGGCATACCTTTAAGAAGGGACTGCTCTCTAACAAAATCTGATGGTATATGCCACAAGAGCATGGAATTAATGACATTGCAACACACATCTGCTTGATCATTTACTGAGAACCTGTCAGGTATAAGTTTCTCTATAAGGAGGGAGCTGTGGCCTTTCTCAGAAAATCCAAAGTAAGGATGACACCCTGGACTCTCAGCAAACAGATCTCGCTTTAGAGCCCCCAGGAGACAAGGTCTTACACGCTGCCCTGGCCACAATTCTATGTACACCACTCAGTAGACGAGGAAGTAAAGCTCAGTAAGGTAAGGCAACTTTAACCCATCTTGTCACAGCAAGTGGGAGAGCTGAGAGCTGAATCAGAATGTCAGATTCCAAAGCCCTGGTGCCTCGTGTGGGCACGCTTAGTCGCTCAGTCAGTCGGGTATGACCCTTTCCCACCCCATGGACAATAAGCCACCAGGCTGCACTGTCCATGGGATTCTCCAGCTGAGACTACTAGAGTGGGTTGCCATTTCGTACTCCAGAAGATCTCCCCATCCCAGGGATCAAACCTGTGTCTCTTGTGTCTCCTGCATCGGCAGGGCAGACTCTTGGCCACTGTGCCGCCTGGCAAGGCCCCTGATGTCTCACTGGTGGTGGAGTCCTAGCCCTCACTCTTGTCCGTCTCTCAACAGGCGCCTCGTTCAGAGACAGTCCCGTACCCACTTGCTTAAAGACGGATGTGACCTGTGACTGGATGGGTTTCCCTGGCTGCAATTAACCTCCTGTGACTTATGGAAGTCCCTGAAATGGTCATGATTCATGTCTTTCCTTCGGATTGGACAGGATCAACAAATACATGGAACTCTTGCCCCAACGTCTCGCACAGGTATGAGCTAATGATCATAGGAGGCTGTTGTTCTTATTTTTCTTTTTTTTTTTTTTGTTTAATTTTTTTGGGGTGGGGGGGGGGGGGGGGGGGAGGGCAGGGGGCGGGTGGGCCACTTCTGTTGGTCTTTCATTTATCTGTTTTCATCCAGCTTTGTTCTTTGGCTCCTGTGGGCCTCCCATCACAGTGGCCTCCGTTGTCACAGAGCACTGGCTCCAGGCGCATGCGCTCCAGAGCTCCGGCTCGGTGATTGGACACATCAGTCCAGCGGCTCCGCGGCACGTGGGATCTTCCCAGGCCAGGGATTGAACCGGCGCCCCTTGCACTGCAAGGCGGTGTCCTTACCCACTGGACCACCAGGGAGCCCCGATTGTTCTTATTCATTTCTGTGTAGAATTGCTGGTTGGTTTAATTTGTGCCTCTCCTCCACAGCTGAAGCGTCATGAGGGCCAGCACTCTGCAGCTTCTGTTCCCCTCAAATGCTGAGAGAAGTGCCAAGTACGGGGAAGGTGCCCCCGAATATTTCTAAATGATTGAATTAAGGATTATGAAGCCTGACTTGCTCCTTCACATCCATTGCTTAAGTGCAGAAGCCAATGGAGAGGACGGAGGTGAGTCAGAAGCTGAACCTTTCTGTCTGACGAAAGGGAGCTCCGGTCCTCTGTTCTCCAATCCCTCCTGGCGATACGCACTAGAGATTGGAGGAACTACCTGAAACAACACTTTATAACTTGGCTCAAATTAGCTAACTGGGGAGATCTAGGGCACAGAGAAACTTGGAAGAATTGGGACACCGAACAGACACATTTTGATACGCGAGCAAGGGTGGGGAGCAGAGGCACACTGCGGTGTGCCTGACTCCACCAAGAGAGGACAGGACGGCTGCAGGGAGGAGGCCCTACACAGGCTAGAGGACCGAGGGTGACCGCGGACTCTCAACATCGCGTGATCTGTCGCCCCCCAGGCACACCCCTGTGCCCTGAAACCAGTGAGGCTGAGCTCAAGGCTTTCTCTGATCATGAGTTGGGAAGACGGAAGACTACCATCAGAGCCAGGAACCAACCCAGGCTCTACACCACTTCTCAGCCACATGATCTTGAACAGGCTGCTGACGTTTTCCAAACCTCATTCTCCCCATCTGGAAAGTGGGGATGACGAGAATGTCTACCTCACAGGTGTTGAGTGCTGTGAGATGATTCACATCGGGCACTTGGTACATCGTCAGTACATGGGCAGAGCTTGCCATAGACTGTAATGATTACTAAGCATTATTGTCTTTATCAAAATATCATTATTTATTAAGTATGTATGGTTTTGATATTTAAGTATTTGTTTATTATTATTTGAGTGTTTGGGTTTGCAGATTAGAAGCTCAGGCTATTCTTGGGGTAATCTCTCATTTCCATATCCTAATTCTCTAGCAAAACGATCTCTGAAGTAGGCCAGATTCACTTATTTATTTATTCATTCATTCACTCATTCACTCAGGAAATATGAGTTACCCACAAGGACTCGGAAACTGTTCTAGCAGAAAAGGATGGAGAAGGACCTAAGACAAAGTTCCTCTCCTCAGGAAGCTTGCCTTCTGGTGGTGGAGACGAGAAACAAGCCAGTTAGCTCTCTGGGGAAAGCTTTGAAAGCCCTTGCCCTTCTGTGTTTGCTCCTCCCCTTGGGCTCACTGCTCTGGTACCAAGTACACTCTAGGGGCCTAGCCTGAGTGCCGCTCTGCTCTAGGGTCGGCCACCATGGCCACCATCCAGCACCGTGGAGAGCCCCCACCCACCCCTCCCACTGCACATCTGTAGCCAGTTCCTAAGGGGTGTCAAAGGACCTGTTTCCATGTGGTCTTTGATGGCAATGGTGGATAATGAAGAGGATGATGTGGGTAGTGTGGAGGCCTTCCTCAGCTGCTGGCACAGTGGGTGCTGCTTTATATATCACCTTACTTCAATCCTTACTCATACCTGTGAACTAAAATCTAGTATGATTCCCATTTTAGAGACAACAAAGGTAAGAAACAAGAGAGTATGAAATCTGGGCCAAGATGCTGCTTCTAAGGGGCTCAGTTGGGACTCAATTTGATTCAAAGCCTCGACCTCAAACCCGTGCTGTGCTCCCTCCTCCACAAGTTCTCAGAAGGCCGGGGGTGAGCATGGGTGATCCCTCTCAGAAGATGCTGTCAGGAGAGCCCGATGTGCGAGGGGCTGGGCTGGGTCGCCCAGAGCTGGCTGACGCTCACCCCGGGGTCAGCTCTGCTGTGCCCAGGCTGACGGACCACTGACTCTGCTCGCGTGAGAAGGCAGGCCTGCTCTTCCTCAGGACTCTCTGTGAGAGTGAGAACCTCCCACCTGCCCTCAAGGCCGTATGGCCTCAAGGGTGAGAGAGGAAGTGGTCCTCAGCTTTCAGGCTGGGAGACCTTGGGCAAGTCACTTAGCCTCTCTGAGCATCACCTTCCTTACCTGTGAAAGTGTACTCAAAATAAAACCTGCCTCTAGCTAGAATTCTTTTCTAAGCGATCTCTGAAGTAGGCCAGATTCACTTATTTATTTATTCATTCATTCACTCATTCACTCAGGAAATATGAGTTACCCACAAGGACTCGGAAACTGTTCTAGCAGAAAAGGATGGAGAAGGACCTAAGACAAAGTTCCTCTCCTCAGGAAGCTTGCCTTCTGGTGGTGGAGACGAGAAACAAGCCAGTTAGCTCTCTGGGGAAAGCTTTGAAAGCCCTTGCCCTTCTGTGTTTGCTCCTCCCCTTGGGCTCACTGCTCTGGTACCAAGTACACTCTAGGGGCCTAGCCTGAGTGCCGCTCTGCTCTAGGGTCGGCCACCATGGCCACCATCCAGCACCGTGGAGAGCCCCCACCCACCCCTCCCACTGCACATCTGTAGCCAGTTCCTAAGGGGTGTCAAAGGACCTGTTTCCATGTGGTCTTTGATGGCAATGGTGGATAATGAAGAGGATGATGTGGGTAGTGTGGAGGCCTTCCTCAGCTGCTGGCACAGTGGGTGCTGCTTTATATATCACCTTACTTCAATCCTTACTCATACCTGTGAACTAAAATCTAGTATGATTCCCATTTTAGAGACAACAAAGGTAAGAAACAAGAGAGTATGAAATCTGGGCCAAGATGCTGCTTCTAAGGGGCTCAGTTGGGACTCAATTTGATTCAAAGCCTCGACCTCAAACCCGTGCTGTGCTCCCTCCTCCACAAGTTCTCAGAAGGCCGGGGGTGAGCATGGGTGATCCCTCTCAGAAGATGCTGTCAGGAGAGCCCGATGTGCGAGGGGCTGGGCTGGGTCGCCCAGAGCTGGCTGACGCTCACCCCGGGGTCAGCTCTGCTGTGCCCAGGCTGACGGACCACTGACTCTGCTCGCGTGAGAAGGCAGGCCTGCTCTTCCTCAGGACTCTCTGTGAGAGTGAGAACCTCCCACCTGCCCTCAAGGCCGTATGGCCTCAAGGGTGAGAGAGGAAGTGGTCCTCAGCTTTCAGGCTGGGAGACCTTGGGCAAGTCACTTAGCCTCTCTGAGCATCACCTTCCTTACCTGTGAAAGTGCACTCAAAATAAAACCTGCCTCCTGGGTGGCTGGCAGGAATGAATGAAGACAGAGCAGCAAAGCACCCGGTGCAACATCGGGATGTAAAGACGACCAAACAGCTGCAAAGGCAGGCAGGGAGGGGACAGGCTTTCAAACTAGGCCAGTGACTGTGTGTTCTTGTCCAAGCTCTTTCTCGTCCCCATCTGCCAAATGTGTGGACCTCTGCAAAGCACTGACCCATCAGGTCCTTCAGTTACCAGCCTGTAGAAGTTAGTGGGTCTGTGAAAAACCCAGAGACTCTGTTCAAAATGCAGAGACAAGTCTCTTCTACATGGCCACATCCTCAAAGCTCACTGCTCACAGCTAGTGCTTCCTGAGTGCTCAGAAACAGATCAAGTGGGCTTCCCTTGTGGTCCAGTGGGTAAAGAGGCTGCCTTGCAGTGTAAAGGGCACTGGTTCGATCCCTGGCCCAGGGAGATTCAACACTCCATGAAGCGGTTGGACCGGTGTGTCCAACTATAAGCTGGCGGCCTGGAGCACATGTGCCCAGAGCTGGTGCTCTACAGTGAGAGAGGCCACTGCAATGGGAGGCCCACACAGGCCAAAGAATAAAAATACAGATGAAAATAAATATAAACAGAAAGAGGCATGATGGGGGGAAGAAATTAAACAAAAAAAGAAGAAAGAAACTGATCAAGTCTTCTTGAGGCTCCTCATACACTCAGAGGCCGTCCCCCTGCCCTAGAGATGTTCCAGGGGCTGTCCTTCTACGTCAAACTCTTCCTGCTTCTCTCTAGCCTGTTAACCACTTCTGATCTTCCTATCAGGGCCCAGTCCTGTGTTCTTCCAGGATGGCGTCCCTGGCCTACTTGACTGAGTCGGCACCCCTTCCCATTATACACACTCACGATACCCTGGAGCTGCCTTCCGAAGAATTAAGATTCCCGCAGATACTCAGCGGTATCCGGCTCACATCAGACACTCAGACAATACTTATTACATGGGGATGTTTGAATGAATGAAAACGCTGGAAAGTTAAAGACGACCCTTGTTATACAAGTGGGGCCCAGCACCTGCCCTGGGAAGTCAGTGCTGCTCCACGCTGCCCTTCCCGCTCTCCTCTGTCTCCATCTGGCATCTCGCCTTCAGCACTCATGGCCCCACGTCCTCACAGGCCCTCAGTCTTCCATGTGGGGCCTGCTGAGAAAGCAAGAAGGGAGGAACGACAAGCCTTGCTAAAGTTTAAAGACGTGCTCACTTAAAATGGCACAATTCATCCTGCGGGCTCAGCAGGAATGTGGCATTTGGAGAAATTGTACCTCTGCACTGCCAGCCTATAGACTAGCAGCCAGGAAGAGAAGCTGGCCCAACAGGGACCCATCCCGAGAGCAGCAAATGTGCACCGTGAGCTCCCGGGCAAAGTGCTGCCATTTCTCAGGGGGAGCGTTAGAGAATGCCTGCCTATTGGAGGGTCCCTTCTCTTTGGTTCTTGGGTAATTCTTGTCAAACACAAGAGCAGTCCACATAACATACTCCTCTGGCTGCCACTGTCCAAGCTGTTCCTAGCTGGGCTTGGGAAGAAAAGCGTGAGGAGAGCCGGGGGCTAGGGTCTGCCGGCCACAAGAAGGCCAGTCTCCTCCCTGCCCCACGTCCCAGAGCTGACCTTGAACCGGACCCTGGTTGGACTTCAGCTGTCCCCACGACCCAGCTCACCAGCATCAAGCTCTGGCTCTGAGGCTCACGAGCCATAATGAAAACGCATGGGGATGACACGTGGCTTCTTCACAGAAGAAAGAAACTGATCAAGTCTTCTTGAGGCTCCTCATACACTCAGAGGCCGTCCCCCTGCCCTAGAGATGTTCCAGGGGCTGTCCTTCTACGTCAAACTCTTCCTGCTTCTCTCTAGCCTGTTAACCACTTCTGATCTTCCTATCAGGGCCCAGTCCTGTGTTCTTCCAGGATGGCGTCCCTGGCCTACTTGACTGAGTCGGCACCCCTTCCCATTATACACACTCACGATACCCTGGAGCTGCCTTCCGAAGAATTAAGATTCCCGCAGATACTCAGCGGTATCCGGCTCACATCAGACACTCAGACAATACTTATTACATGGGGATGTTTGAATGAATGAAAACGCTGGAAAGTTAAAGCGACCCTTGTTATACAAGTGGGGCCCAGCACCTGCCCTGGGAAGTCAGTGCTGCTCCACGCTGCCCTTCCCGCTCTCCTCTGTCTCCATCTGGCATCTCGCCTTCAGCACTCATGGCCCCACGTCCTCACAGGCCCTCAGTCTTCCATGTGGGGCCTGCTGAGAAAGCAAGAAGGGAGGAACGACAAGCCTTGCTAAAGTTTAAAGACGTGCTCACTTAAAATGGCACAATTCATCCTGCGGGCTCAGCAGGAATGTGGCATTTGGAGAAATTGTACCTCTGCACTGCCAGCCTATAGACTAGCAGCCAGGAAGAGAAGCTGGCCCAACAGGGACCCATCCCGAGAGCAGCAAATGTGCACCGTGAGCTCCCGGGCAAAGTGCTGCCATTTCTCAGGGGGAGCGTTAGAGAATGCCTGCCTATTGGAGGGTCCCTTCTCTTTGGTTCTTGGGTAATTCTTGTCAAACACAAGAGCAGTCCACATAACATACTCCTCTGGCTGCCACTGTCCAAGCTGTTCCTAGCTGGGCTTGGGAAGAAAAGCGTGAGGAGAGCCGGGGGCTAGGGTCTGCCGGCCACAAGAAGGCCAGTCTCCTCCCTGCCCCACGTCCCAGAGCTGACCTTGAACCGGACCCTGGTTGGACTTCAGCTGTCCCCACGACCCAGCTCACCAGCATCAAGCTCTGGCTCTGAGGCTCACGAGCCATATAACCTTGAGCAAGTTTCCTCGCCTCTGTCTGCTGCAGCTGTCTCACCTATCAAATGGGGATGACAACGTGGCCTTCTTCACAGAATTAAACAGTGAAACTAATTTAAAGTGACTCATCTCCACCAGACTGAGGTCTGACTCAGATCTGCAGATGTGAGTCCTTCTTTCTTTCCACCCACTGTTTTTGGGGAGGGAAAAAAAAAAAAAAAAAGGAGACTAAATTATAACCAATATTTAAAAATATGAAGATGTCAGAAGCTAAGTTTGTATTGTTCTCTAGAACACAAGAGATATGGGTTTGATCCCTGGGTTGGGAAGATCCCCTGGAGACAGGAATGGCTACCCACTCCAGTATTCTTGCCTGGAGAATTCCAGGGACAGAGGAGCCGGGAAGGCTATAGTCCGTGGGGATGCCAAGAGTTGGACATAATTAAGTACACACAGCACTTGAGAAAAAAAGAATAAATCCGATCATTTAAAGGTCCTGATGCCCTTGGCCTGAAAACAACCGGCTGGAACGGTACACGGGCCACACGTCACCTCTCCAGACCTGATTACAGGCACTGGTCCCTGCAGCTGCCGCTCTGTGACCTGTCTCCATGACCCAGCCGCGCCTCTAGGATGATTCCAGCATCTCACCAGGGCAGCGGCCACCTTGGTTAAGATCTATGTGACAATGACAGTGGCAGAACCTACGGCCTTGCCCCCTAAGTGAGAGGAAGAGAAGCTGGCCCAACAGGGACCCATCCCGAGAGCAGCAAATGTGCACCGTGAGCTCCCGGGCAAAGTGCTGCCATTTCTCAGGGGGAGCGTTAGAGAATGCCTGCCTATTGGAGGGTCCCTTCTCTTTGGTTCTTGGGTAATTCTTGTCAAACACAAGAGCAGTCCACATAACATACTCCTCTGGCTGCCACTGTCCAAGCTGTTCCTAGCTGGGCTTGGGAAGAAAAGCGTGAGGAGAGCCGGGGGCTAGGGTCTGCCGGCCACAAGAAGGCCAGTCTCCTCCCTGCCCCACGTCCCAGAGCTGACCTTGAACCGGACCCTGGTTGGACTTCAGCTGTCCCCACGACCCAGCTCACCAGCATCAAGCTCTGGCTCTGAGGCTCACGAGCCATATAACCTTGAGCAAGTTTCCTCGCCTCTGTCTGCTGCAGCTGTCTCACCTATCAAATGGGGATGACAACGTGGCCTTCTTCACAGAATTAAACAGTGAAACTAATTTAAAGTGACTCATCTCCACCAGACTGAGGTCTGACTCAGATCTGCAGATGTGAGTCCTTCTTTCTTTCCACCCACTGTTTTTGGGGAGGGAAAAAAAAAAAAAAAAAAGGAGACTAAATTATAACCAATATTTAAAAATATGAAGATGTCAGAAGCTAAGTTTGTATTGTTCTCTAGAACACAAGAGATATGGGTTTGATCCCTGGGTTGGGAAGATCCCCTGGAGACAGGAATGGCTACCCACTCCAGTATTCTTGCCTGGAGAATTCCAGGGACAGAGGAGCCGGGAAGGCTATAGTCCGTGGGGATGCCAAGAGTTGGACATAATTAAGTACACACAGCACTTGAGAAAAAAAGAATAAATCCGATCATTTAAAGGTCCTGATGCCCTTGGCCTGAAAACAACCGGCTGGAACGGTACACGGGCCACACGTCACCTCTCCAGACCTGATTACAGGCACTGGTCCCTGCAGCTGCCGCTCTGTGACCTGTCTCCATGACCCAGCCGCGCCTCTAGGATGATTCCAGCATCTCACCAGGGCAGCGGCCACCTTGGTTAAGATCTATGTGACAATGACAGTGGCAGAACCTACGGCCTTGCCCCCTAAGTGAGAGGGAAGAGAAAGTCTAACACGACAGATTGCGGAATGTGTGCACATGTTCAGACGCAGGGCAGAATCCTGGACCGACGTTTTTACAACTAGCGTGTGCATGTTAAGTCACCTCAGTTGTGTCTGACTCTCTGCAACCCCCTGGACTGTAGCCCACCAGGCTCCTCTGTGCATGAGATTTCCCGGGCAAGAATACTGGAGTGGGTGGCCATGACCTCCCCTAGGGGATCCTTCCGACACAGGGATCTAACCTGCATCTCTAACATCGTACACATTGGCAGACAGATTCTATACCACTAGTGCCACCTGGGAAGTCCCTTTTAAAACTAGACCTGAAACTGGAAAATAGGGATAACTTCTAAGAGTACCCTGAAACGATGTCAGTCCCACAGGAAGAAGGATGCAGTGACAGAGGACATGGCGGTAGATTAACTCGCGTCCCTTTAGAGACGTGGCAAACGGACTAAGAACTGCTAAGGGATGGAAGAAGTCAGCTCAAAAGAGCCATGGCTCGTCTCAACCAGAAAGCGCGGCTGTCAACAGGAACTCTCCCTTCTCAGTAGAAGGGGCTTCTGCAAGGAGCCCAGGGCTCAGCGGAAAGCGTACGAAATATCGCAAGCATCACTGGCGAAGCAGCGCAAACATTTCTGCACTGACTCACTGGCGAGACTGTCGGGACACATCAGATTGCCTGAATCTGGGACATCATAGTATTTTTGAGCTGAAGCAGGGCCCTGGAGTCCTTTTGACAAACATCCTATAATTTCAGAAGCCAGGGATTAGAGAGTTCCCATTTATTCGGTCCCACAGTGCTTAGAACAATTTTCAGCGTGGAATTCAAAATTCGACAGACCAGTGTGTATGAGACACCTGGCACCCTGTTATGCTCCAGATTCTGATTCAGCAGATCTCGGGCACTGGTCCCTGCAGCTGCCGCTCTGTGACCTGTCTCCATGACCCAGCCGCGCCTCTAGGATGATTCCAGCATCTCACCAGGGCAGCGGCCACCTTGGTTAAGATCTATGTGACAATGACAGTGGCAGAACCTACGGCCTTGCCCCCTAAGTGAGAGGGAAGAGAAAGTCTAACACGACAGATTGCGGAATGTGTGCACATGTTCAGACGCAGGGCAGAATCCTGGACCGACGTTTTTACAACTAGCGTGTGCATGTTAAGTCACCTCAGTTGTGTCTGACTCTCTGCAACCCCCTGGACTGTAGCCCACCAGGCTCCTCTGTGCATGAGATTTCCCGGGCAAGAATACTGGAGTGGGTGGCCATGACCTCCCCTAGGGGATCCTTCCGACACAGGGATCTAACCTGCATCTCTAACATCGTACACATTGGCAGACAGATTCTATACCACTAGTGCCACCTGGGAAGTCCCTTTTAAAACTAGACCTGAAACTGGAAAATAGGGATAACTTCTAAGAGTACCCTGAAACGATGTCAGTCCCACAGGAAGAAGGATGCAGTGACAGAGGACATGGCGGTAGATTAACTCGCGTCCCTTTAGAGGCGTGGCAAAGCGGACTAAGAACTGCTAAGGGATGGAAGAAGTCAGCTCAAAAGAGCCATGGCTCGTCTCAACCAGAAAGCGCGGCTGTCAACAGGAACTCTCCCTTCTCAGTAGAAGGGGCTTCTGCAAGGAGCCCAGGGCTCAGCGGAAAGCGTACGAAATATCGCAAGCATCACTGGCGAAGCAGCGCAAACATTTCTGCACTGACTCACTGGCGAGACTGTCGGGACACATCAGATTGCCTGAATCTGGGACATCATAGTATTTTTGAGCTGAAGCAGGGCCCTGGAGTCCTTTTGACAAACATCCTATAATTTCAGAAGCCAGGGATTAGAGAGTTCCCATTTATTCGGTCCCACAGTGCTTAGAACAATTTTCAGCGTGGAATTCAAAATTCGACAGACCAGTGTGTATGAGACACCTGGCACCCTGTTATGCTCCAGATTCTGATTCAGCAGATCTCGGGCATGGCCCACGGTGATGCTTTCCCAAGTGATGCCACGACTGCTTCTCCAAGCACTGTGCTCCACCAGAAGTACACGGAAAATCCAGACTGAACACAGTAAACCCAATGGTTACCTTAAATCTAACCCCTTCTGGGTCAAGGGAAGCAAACCCTGGGTGAACCCAGAGAAGAAGCTTGACTCCTACGACACTGGAAGCAAAGCTGCCATGATGATGCTCTTGACCAATCCCCAGGGAAGGATTTCATAGGTCTCCAGTCTCCTGCAGATGTTTCCTGTAAAATCACAGACCATGCTTCCCAAAGACCCAGCTGGAAAGCTTCTCATATGGATGATTCCAGGGCAGAGGACAGGGAGGAATGGAAAATAAGTACCCTCAACACTTTCTTCTTGTTCCCTCCTACCATGTGGTCTTGAGATTCTAAACCCAGGTCTCCTATGAGACCGAGACAAAAAGCCAGAAGCTCCCAGCCAAGCTCAGCCAGATGCCAAAGAGAAGCCATCCAGGAGCACCTTGCTCCCCGTGTCAGAGCACACAGAAGTGGAGCCGCTTGGCGGACCAGTGGGTATTCGGACTGTTCACGGCTTTAGCATGCAACCTCCGCTTTTGTATCTGGTGCTCAGCCTCTACTCCCCTGCTCGGTGCCAGAAGTGAAAGACGTGATGTGTTCAGGGAAGGGGTCCTCAGCCTCAGCCCTCAGGACGTTTAGGCATGTGAATGTTTTGTTGAGGATGGGGCAGGGTGTTTAGCAGCATCCCTCACTTCTACTACTAGATGCCAGTAAGTCCTCCACCAAGGTATGACAATTCAAAGTATTCCCAATGTCCCATGGGGAGGCGAAAGTTCCTCAAGTTGAAAAACCACTCATCTGGAGTTGGATGCAGAGATTCAGATCCCAGCGCTCATGGTTATTATCTGTGGATCTTGGCACACTACTTATGTATCAGACATGAGTCTCCCCATCTGCAAAGAGATGTAAAGACAACACTAACAGGGCTTCTCTGGTGGTCCAGTGGGTAAAGTCCCTCATGCAAGGGGCAGTTAGCCAGTGGAATTCAAAATTCGACAGACCAGTGTGATGAGACACCTGGCACCCTGTTATGCTCCAGATTCTGATTCAGCAGATCTCGGGCATGGCCCAGTGATGCTTTCCCAAGTGATGCCACGACTGCTTCTCCAAGCACTGTGCTCCACCAGAAGTACACGGAAAATCCAGACTGAACACAGTAAACCCAATGGTTACCTTAAATCTAACCCCTTCTGGGTCAAGGGAAGCAAACCCTGGGTGAACCCAGAGAAGAAGCTTGACTCCTACGACACTGGAAGCAAAGCTGCCATGATGATGCTCTTGACCAATCCCCAGGGAAGGATTTCATAGGTCTCCAGTCTCCTGCAGATGTTTCCTGTAAAATCACAGACCATGCTTCCCAAAGACCCAGCTGGAAAGCTTCTCATATGGATGATTCCAGGGCAGAGGACAGGGAGGAATGGAAAATAAGTACCCTCAACACGTTCTTCTTGTTCCCTCCTACCATGTGGTCTTGAGATTCTAAACCCAGGTCTCCTATGAGACCGAGACAAAAAGCCAGAAGCTCCCAGCCAAGCTCAGCCAGATGCCAAAGAGAAGCCATCCAGGAGCACCTTGCTCCCCGTGTCAGAGAACACAGAAGTGGGGCGGCTTGGCGGACCAGTGGGTATTCGGACTGTTCACGGCTTTAGCATGCAACCTCCGCTTTTGTATCTGGTGCTCAGCCTCTACTCCCCTGCTCGGTGCCAGAAGTGAAAGACGTGATGTGTTCAGGGAAGGGGTCCTCAGCCTCAGCCCTCAGGACGTTTAGGCATGTGAATGTTTTGTTGAGGATGGGGCAGGGTGTTTAGCAGCATCCCTCACTTCTACTACTAGATGCCAGTAAGTCCTCCACCAAGGTATGACAATTCAAAGTATTCCCAATGTCCCATGGGGAGGCGAAAGTTCCTCAAGTTGAAAAACCACTCATCTGGAGTTGGATGCAGAGATTCAGATCCCAGCGCTCATGGTTATTATCTGTGGATCTTGGCACACTACTTATGTATCAGACATGAGTCTCCCCATCTGCAAAAGAGATGTAAAGACAACACTAACAGGGCTTCTCTGGTGGTCCAGTGGGTAAAGAGTCCACCTTCTAGTGCAAGGGGCACTGGTTCAATCACTAGACCAGGAAGATCCCATGTGCCACGAAGTGGTTAGACTGGTGTGTCTAATGATGAGCCAGCACTCTGGAGTTCATGTGCCCAGAGCCGGTGCTCTGCAAGGAGGGGCCACTGCAATGGGAGACCCACACAGGCCAAAGAATAAAGACGGATGAAAATAAATAATTAAAAAGCCAATAAAAGAAGCCAAAAATTAAAAAAGAGAAAAGACAACACTAATAAAAATGTCATTACCTTGTAAGACTGTTGGGAGAGTTGGACAGCTAATGCATGCAGAGTTTGTAGAACACCATCTGGGACAAAGTAACGGCCAAAGAGGTGTCTGCGGGGCATACTGCCTGCTTGACTCCCCGCCTACCGTCACTAGGCCTCATGCAAACTCTCCACTGTGGCTCCAAACCTTGCCGGGCCAGTTTGCCCATCTTTACAAATCTTGACCTTTGCGCCCCTTGGTTCTCTCTCTTTATCATCTAACAGCTGCAGAAGCGCATGGCTATCCCCTGAAGTTCAATAGAGACACTGAGAGAGAAAGCAAGGAAGGGTGTGAATTGATTCCCCAAAGAGTTCACTCATGAAGGCTCCCTTTTGTGCCTAAGGAGTCAACCTGTTTCTCCTGGAGAGATGCACTCCTCAGCTCTCCCTGCAAAGGTTGAAGCCACACTGGCTTCTTCCAATCTCACCCTCCCCAACCCCGCCTCCCTGTGGTTTGTCTGTCTGTCTGTCCGTCTCTGGCAACACACACACACACACACACACACACACACACACAGGGCACATATGAGAGAAACAGAAAGAGGAGATTAAAACATTTATTGTGCTTTGGCAAAGCCACTGCTGATCTAAGAAGCTGAAGACTTCTGTTGGTTTTGGCACCCCAGTTGAAAAGGGACCCTAAAACATTAATTTGTTGATCATGAATTCTTTCTCATTCTGCATTTACAATCAGCCAGGGACAGCAGACCGCGGCTCTGGGCTGCAGGGCAGCCCTGTATCTAGGTGACTTTTAGAGCCTCAGCACCGACCTCCAGTCCTCAGCCAAGGTGCAGCAACCTCTGCTCCAGTGAGGATCCGGAATTCCAGAGGATTCCTTGAAGCCCAAGGGTAGGGTAGGGGAGTGCGGAGTGCACTGGGACATCCATGACAGCTCAGTGAGCGGGCCTGGGGCTGAGAAATGAGATGGCAGACACCGCACTGGCAGCATTTCCCTCAGAGCGAGAGACGGAAGGTTGAGGGGATCTCAAGGGAGCTTGGGAAAATCAACACGATGCCCGGGCGTATTTTCGAGATGGGCAGAGTAAAGTGCAAAAAAGAAAAAAAAAGGTTTAAGGAAGATAATGACCTACAAAACAATATCGGCACCATAAACAAGAGATTGCCAAGCGGCAACGGCAGGTTGGAGGTTAGGCAAATTCTTATACATAACAAACAAGCAATTTAAATGACTCCTGGACAGTCTCCAAGGCCTCATCTGAAGCACCACCTTGAATTTATTTTGCAGCAGTTGCCATGCCAACGGAAAAACTGGATTCCAAAGGGTAAACGGATGCTCCACCCCCAAGCTGAGTTGAGCCTTATGCTTCAACCAGGCTGGGTCTGTCACTGTTCCCTGGCCTGCCGGCTCCCTCCTGTCTCCCCAACACCCTCAGAAGCTGTCTAGAGGTGAAGACTTCCAGACCCTGAATCCCTGCCTCTGCTCTCAGAACTCTCTGTTGACACCCCTGCAGGTGTGGCACCCTGGCTCTTGAGCTCCACAAGGAACCCTCTCCCCAACCCCCACAGGGCCGGGTGCACCTCAGGTTCACCCTCCAGCCAAAAAAAAAAAAAAAATGGCGAACGCCGAAAAGATGCCTCAGAAACCCCACCTCCTGCCCGCTGGGATTTTCAGGTTGCATTTTTTTTTTTAAAGCTATACATAAAGGACTGAAGAAAATGTCTCACACCATAGCAGATGATTAGTAAATAAATGTTTGCTGAATGGATGAGCCAAGGAACAGTGAGTATATCACTGTCAGATAAATTGGGGTTTTTACAATCATTCTCTCTTTACTTACATCTAACGTTTATTTGTTGAAGACCAGGTAGTATTTCACAACAAAACTAGTCATCCAAACCAGTTACTAACGACTGTCAGTTACCTGCCAGGCCCTACGGGAAGCTCCACCCTCACATTCTCTGCCAGCCTCAGGATACCTTTTTTCTTTGCTGTGGAGAAACCTGAGGCTCCGGAAGGAAACGTAAATCTGCATTCCCTTCCCAATCTCCAAAGACATTAAGATGGGAGGAGGGAGAGGGGCTCTGAATCCAGCTCTGGGTGGACAACTATTCAGCTGAGGAGCTCAAGGGAGCTGGGGAAAATCAACACGATGCCCGGGCGTATTTTCGAGATGGGCAGAGTAAAGTGCAAAAAAGAAAAAAAAAGGTTTAAGGAAGATAATGACCTACAAAACAATATCGGCACCATAAACAAGAGATTGCCAAGCGGCAACGGCAGGTTGGAGGTTAGGCAAATTCTTATACATAACAAACAAGCAATTTAAATGACTCCTGGACAGTCTCCAAGGCCTCATCTGAAGCACCACCTTGAATTTATTTTGCAGCAGTTGCCATGCCAACGGAAAAACTGGATTCCAAAGGGTAAACGGATGCTCCACCCCCAAGCTGAGTTGAGCCTTATGCTTCAACCAGGCTGGGTCTGTCACTTTTCCCCTGGCCTGCCGGCTCCCTCCTGTCTCCCCAACACCCTCAGAAGCTGTCTAGAGGTGAAGACTTCCAGACCCTGAATCCCTGCCTCTGCTCTCAGAACTCTCTGTTGACACCCCTGCAGGTGTGGCACCCTGGCTCTTGAGCTCCACAAGGAACCCTCTCCCCAACCCCCACAGGGCCGGGTGCACCTCAGGTTCACCCTCCAGCCAAAAAAAAAAAAAAAATGGCGAACGCCGAAAAGATGCCTCAGAAACCCCACCTCCTGCCCGCTGGGATTTTCAGGTTGCATTTTTTTTTTTAAAGCTATACATAAAGGACTGAAGAAAATGTCTCACACCATAGCAGATGATTAGTAAATAAATGTTTGCTGAATGGATGAGCCAAGGAACAGTGAGTATATCACTGTCAGATAAATTGGGGTTTTTACAATCATTCTCTCTTTACTTACATCTAACGTTTATTTGTTGAAGACCAGGTAGTATTTCACAACAAAACTAGTCATCCAAACCAGTTACTAACGACTGTCAGTTACCTGCCAGGCCCTACGGGAAGCTCCACCCTCACATTCTCTGCCAGCCTCAGGATACCTTTTTTCTTTGCTGTGGAGAAACCTGAGGCTCCGGAAGGAAACGTAAATCTGCATTCCCTTCCCAATCTCCAAAGACATTAAGATGGGAGGAGGGAGAGGGGGCTCTGAATCCAGCTCTGGGTGGCTTCTGGGCCCTCACCTCCTGGAGGCTAAGGGCCAAGCCTCCAAACACCAGATGATTTGGGTCTGAATTCTAGCCTCTCCTCATCACCCTCTTCATAGCAGTGAACCAACAGCACAAGCTCTCTACACCTCCTGTTCCTGGAACGTGAGGTGACTGCCCCCTCCTCTGGGTGCTGCTGGGAGGGACCAGATCAGACCACGCCCTGGAAACACTTAGCACTGTGCCTGGCACACAGCTGGAGGCTGGTGAACAGGAAAATGGTCCCCACGGGAGATGACAGGCTTTGCACAAACCAGCACATATTTCCTCATTTTGGAAATGTAGGCTGCTGACGGCTCAGGGACAAGGAGCAGCTCTGTCTTTATACGATTCCAAACATGGGGCACAACCGAGCAGACATTCAGACAGCAGGTTCTCCTGTGTGCAAATGACCCTCTCTTCTTCTCTTGAGAATAATAACTGCCATTATATGTGGGCATGCTCCAATTTTTATCTAAGTCTCAATATATATGTTTGCTTACCTTCTGTTCATTTATATTGTTAATGTTTTAGAATCTTTATGTCTCAATCACTGACGAACAGAAGGATTGCTTTTCTATCTTCAGCAGCCCTTGTTTCTGTCTTGCTTCTGTGTGCATCATACACACACATCGACATGATTGCTGACTTCTCGCTTAATTAGTGGCCTAGTTTCAAAGCAGAGGACGAGGGGAATGGCTTGGCAAGTGGAGAGAGGGAGAAAGAGGAAATACAGGGCAAGAGCCAGAATCTTGAGGGGTCTGTAAACTCAGGGCAACCTTGGAATGTGGAGGGGGACCTTTAGGAACACCCAGTGCTGAAAACTTCTTCCACTCTGTTTCCCCATTCTAAGCCTCCAATGTCAGATGCTCTTTGTACTGACACACTTGGGAAATGATGGTGCTCAGTAGCCCTCGAAATGTCTCATTTTAGACACATCTCAGGCAGAGGAGCTGAGAGCCTGCAGAGTGGACCACAGTTGTGTCAGGAGAGCCTGTGACTGAAGACCACTGTACCACCTCCTGGCTGGAGGCACCTCCGGCCTCATTTCTGCATCAGCAGGTGACGGCCTTAACAAAGCACCGAGAGGGAGAACCACCAAGGGGATTAGATTCTTCAAGGGAGGTTTAGGCAGTGAGCAGGACAGGTGTCAGCAATGAAAGTCTCTGCCTTGGAGCAGATGAAGCCAAACTAGAATCAGTCTGTGAGGGGAGTGCAGCTTGTTTGGGAGGATCCTCCTCTGAGGGCAAATTTCCCAGAGTTGCTGAGGACCCAGGGCCACTGGATCATGCAAGCAATGGGGAGCAGGACCAGCTCCTGGCAGTCAGAAGCCCCTTCTGAGACTTCTTGTGTCAATTTCCTAGTGCTCAGCACTGCTCCTGGGATGTAGTGAGTCATCACTCACTGTTGCCAAATGTATCTATTTGGAAGTAGAAACTTCTAACTGTACAAATTTTTAGAGGCAGCATTGTAAAAAGCTATCAGAAACAAGAGATCAGAAAGAACCAGAAAGGTCCGAATTCAAATCACTCCCTTACTACTTACTGAGTAGACAAAATTAGGAGAGGAAAACTACCTAGGTCTGTCTATAAAACGGGGCTGATACTAGACCCTGAAGTGGTTAAGTGAGGACCACAGTGTGAATAAAGCCTATTACATAATGCCTGGTACCCCATGCTGCTCAAACAATGTTACCTTTTGCTGGAGGTAACCATTTCAGTGATGACTAGATAATGGATGTGTCCAGTTTCCCATTCTGGCTGGAAAACAAGTCATGTGTCCTTCGAAAGGATGGGCTCAAGGGTGAGAGAATGATTAAATTCATGCTACACAAATAAATCCCTTTATTAGATGAGACTATGGTGGGCAGTATACTGGTAAAAGTCCAAAAACTGCTTTACCCAAAATAATTACACATATATAGAAATACAGTTGCATAGTGAGCTTTCCTGACACAGAGGAGATGCAGCACACAATCTAAACGTGCAAGCACTCCATGGACAGGGGAGCCTGGCGGCCTACAGTCCACGGGGTCGCAGTCAAATACAACTCAGCAACTGAGCACCAGCACAACAAGTATGCTTGATTTCAAATTCCAGTTGATTGCTATACAATGGTTTTCGATAGTCACTGAACTCTTCTACTCACAGCTATTCAGTCGCAATTCAAAATATATTTCTAGGATGATAACTACTGAGCAACACTCCCCTAAGTGTCATCTGCATTATTAACATCTTTCCGTTATCTTCTGAGATCTAGACGGTCAACCCAAAAATGATTCCAATCCCAATCTGTAGCTTTTGCTCATTTCCTGGTGCAAGTGCTCTCACCAAGCTAAGTTTCCAGTTACTGATAGAACGTTCATGAAAGAGGAATTGCAGAAAGATGTTGCAGCGATGGACCATTATATAGCATTTTACTAATGCGGATATTAATAGAATCGACAAACGTCAAAAGCAGTGATAATACAAAAAGGTAGTAAAAGAATTGGGAAATTATGGGTATTGAATCTTTATAACCTCTGTTTCTAATGCAATCCATTTAACTGTGAATGCATATTTAATTTTTAATTAAGGTGGTGTTTTACAAGCAGCTCATAAAGTTCCTAAAGAAAGGTCCGAATTCAAATCACTCCCTTACTACTTACTGAGTAGACAAAATTAGAGAGGAAAACTACGTAGGTCTGTCGATAAAACGGGGCTGATACTAGACCCTGAAGTGGTTAAGTGAGGACCACAGTGTGAATAAAGCCTATTACATAATGCCTGGTACCCCATGCTGCTCAAACAATGTTACCTTTTGCTGGAGGTAACCATTTCAGTGATGACTAGATAATGGATGTGTCCAGTTTCCCATTCTGGCTGGAAAACAAGTCATGTGTCCTTCGAAAGGATGGGCTCAAGGGTGAGAGAATGATTAAATTCATGCTACACAAATAAATCCCTTTATTAGATGAGACTATGGTGGGCAGTATACTGGTAAAAGTCCAAAAACTGCTTTACCCAAAATAATTACACATATATAGAAATACAGTTGCATAGTGAGCTTTCCTGACACAGAGGAGATGCAGCACACAATCTAAACGTGCAAGCACTCCATGGACAGGGGAGCCTGGCGGCCTACAGTCCACGGGGTCGCAGTCAAATACAACTCAGCAACTGAGCACCAGCACAACAAGTATGCTTGATTTCAAATTCCAGTTGATTGCTATACAATGGTTTTCGATAGTCACTGAACTCTTCTACTCACAGCTATTCAGTCGCAATTCAAAATATATTTCTAGGATGATAACTACTGAGCAACACTCCCCTAAGTGTCATCTGCATTATTAACATCTTTCCGTTATCTTCTGAGATCTAGACGGTCAACCCAAAAATGATTCCAGTCCCAATCTGTAGCTTTTGCTCATTTCCTGGTGCAAGTGCTCTCACCAAGCTAAGTTTCCAGTTACTGATAGAACGTTCATGAAAGAGGAATTGCAGAAAGATGTTGCAGCGATGGACCATTATATAGCATTTTACTAATGCGGATATTAATAGAATCGACAAACGTCAAAAGCAGTGATAATACAAAAAGGTAGTAAAAGAATTGGGAAATTATGGGTATTGAATCTTTATAACCTCTGTTTCTAATGCAATCCATTTAACTGTGAATGCATATTTAATTTTTAATTAAGGTGGTGTTTTACAAGCAGCTCATAAAGTTCCTGAAAACAGAAGGCGGGGCTCTGTCAGCAGGAGCTGACGGTAGGACACCACACCTGGAGTCAAGCGTCTCCATGAGCCACAGCTCTATCCTCTCTCATCCCACAGGAACTCTACAGGGAGCCACACCTTCTGGAAAGACCTCACCTCCCTCATTTGATTCCTTCTGCCCGTCTCACATGGGCTCATGAGGTTGTCCTGCTTCTGCCTCAGCCCTTTCCTATTGTTCCTGTTGTCACCTTAGCCAGTGGCTCCCTCCTAGACACCTGGACTACTGCAGAATCGGGCTAACTGTTCCCCGTTTCCTGTTCTTCTTCCTCTACATATTGTGGGTTCTCTCCCCAGATTCATCCCCCTACCACGTTCCTTTGGCCCAGCTTCCTGCTCCAAGGTCCTTTCAAGCTTGTGGGATAGCCTTCAAATCCTTCAGAGGTTCTGGAGATGACTACAGAATAACATGAATGAACTTAATGCTGCAGAACTGTAGACTTAAATATGGTGAAAATGGTATATCTTACGCTATATATGTTGTACCTCCAACAAAACAGCTCCTTAGTGTTGGAGTCGAAGATCTGCAAAGAGCGGAGGCAGCCCCGCCCTCCCTGCAGTCTCTTCCCACCATGACCTCTGGGGACACAAAGCTTTCCCACCGGAGGAATCACATCAGCACTAGTTCCTCCCCTGGTCACTTCCCTGGCCACACCCAGATACCCAACCTGCACGCTCGGCTGCAACATCCCTTTTAGCCCCTGGCCTCTTGGCCTCTGAGCCTGCCTGGCCCCTCTCTCCCCCTTTCTCCCTGGACCCTTCTTCCTGGATCTCCCTGTTGGACCCCCCGCCCTGACCTCCCTCGCTCTCCCCCTGCTTGTCCCTCTCTTCCGGTCATGCCTGTGCAGCCAGACCCCTTGCGGAGGCTCCGACCTAAGCCCAACGTGAATAAACCTAATCCTCCCTGCCATCCCTCGTCTTCTCTTTCTTTCACACTCTTCTTACACTGAGACAATGGAAGTCCTAAATCATCTGCCTTTGCTCAGAAATTACTACACTTATCTCCTATTTTCATGATGGCTGCTGCTCTGCTCACTGACCCCATGTGCTGGGCACTGTGCTGCAGAGCCAGTGCCAGTCTTCAGGGTGATCTTGTAAAGGAAGGACGGTCATTGCCACCATTCTGCAGATGACAAAGCTGAGGACTGAACAGCTTGAAGTTCTGCCTCCCAGAGTGTTGACCTGGCGCTGTTGTCAGTAGCTGAACAATACAACTGCTCGGCTACCCCCGTTTCTCTGTGACGGTTTTCCATTTAAGGGCCAGGCCCACGGAGACATAAATGATGCACTCTCCTTGAATAACAAATATAAGGGGGGGGGGGGTAATAAAGATAAATAATATTTCTGGTGCCATCTTAAAATGAATTCAAAAAAATAATGGGCAAAATATCAAAATTTTAAACAAGAACAGTCTCTGCCCCTGTACTTAGACAGTTATGTCTTCCTCACTTCACCTCAACCTGGACCTGCTTCTTTTTTTTTTTTTTTTAAAGATTTATTTATTTATTTATTTTTGGGTGGGGGTCGGGTTGGGGTGGGAGGGGAGCAGGCGGGCCACTTCTATTGGTCTTTCGTTTCTCTCTGTTCATCCGTCTTTGTTCTTTGGCTCCTGTGGGCCTCCCATCGCGGTGGTGTCTGTCGTTGCACAGCACCGGCTCTGGGCGCATGTGCTCCAGAGCTCTGGCTCAGTAATTGGACACATCGGTCCAGCCGCTCCGCGGCACGTGGGATCTTCCCAGGCCAGGGATCAAACCGGCGCCCCTTGCACTGCAAGGCGGTGTCCTTACCCACTGGACCACCAGGGAAGCCCAGACCTGCTTCTAATAAAACCCTGTTTACCAAAGCAGGCCACAGCCCGGGGCTCACAGTCTGCCCATGCTTAATATATCATGTAGAAATAATAATTCGCCTTGGTTACTGGGTTTCTGGAGTCTTCTGCCCCTGAGGAAAACACCTCACTTGCCTGGCCTAGTTCTGGTCCCACTGTTCCAGCACATAGGAAAAAAAGGCCCACATCCTTCTTTCCTACCCCTCTCCTGCTTCCCAGCTTTTCTGTCCTGATTTTTTTTTAAAAGAAATGCATTTTATTAATTTATTTTTCGCTGTTCTGGGTTTTCACTGCTGCTGCAGGCTCTTCTCTAGCTGCAGGAGTGGGGCTATCTCTAGTTGAGGTGAGCAGGCTACTTGTTCCAATGACTTCTCTTGTTGTGGAACTCGGGCTCTGGGGGCTAACTCTCTAGTTGAGGTGAGCCAGGCTCACTTGTGTGACCTGGCGCTGTTGTCAGTAGCTGACATAATGCTCGGCTACCCCGTTTCTCTGTGACGGTTTTCCATTTAAGGGCCAGGCCCACGGAGACATAAATGATGCACTCTCCTTGAATAACAAATATAAGGGGGGGGGGGTAATAAAGATAAATAATATTTCTGGTGCCATCTTAAAATGAATTCAAAAAAATAATGGGCAAAATATCAAAATTTTAAACAAGAACAGTCTCTGCCCCTGTACTTAGACAGTTATGTCTTCCTCACTTCACCTCAACCTGGACCTGCTTCTTTTTTTTTTTTTTTAAAGATTTATTTATTTATTTATTTTTTTTGGGCGGGGGTCGGGTTGGGGTGGGAGGGGAGCAGGCGGGCCACTTCTATTGGTCTTTCGTTTCTCTCTGTTCATCCGTCTTTGTTCTTTGGCTCCTGTGGGCCTCCCATCGCGGTGGTGTCTGTCGTTGCACAGCACCGGCTCTGGGCGCATGTGCTCCAGAGCTCTGGCTCAGTAATTGGACACATCGGTCCAGCCGCTCCGCGGCACGTGGGATCTTCCCAGGCCAGGGATCAAACCGGCGCCCCTTGCACTGCAAGGCGGTGTCCTTACCCACTGGACCACCAGGGAAGCCCAGACCTGCTTCTAATAAAACCCTGTTTACCAAAGCAGGCCACAGCCCGGGGCTCACAGTCTGCCCATGCTTAATATATCATGTAGAAATAATAATTCGCCTTGGTTACTGGGTTTCTGGAGTCTTCTGCCCCTGAGGAAAACACCTCACTTGCCTGGCCTAGTTCTGGTCCCACTGTTCCAGCACATAGGAAAAAAAGGCCCACATCCTTCTTTCCTACCCCTCTCCTGCTTCCCAGCTTTTCTGTCCTGATTTTTTTTTAAAAGAAATGCATTTTATTAATTTATTTTTCGCTGTTCTGGGTTTTCACTGCTGCTGCAGGCTCTTCTCTAGCTGCAGGGAGTGGGGGCTACTCTCTAGTTGAGGTGAGCAGGCTACTTGTTCCAATGACTTCTCTTGTTGTGGAACTCGGGCTCTAGGGCACACGGGCCTCAACAGTTGTGGGCCATGGTCTCAATAGATGCTCTGAGGCTCTAGAACACAGGCTCCATAGCTGTGGCTCATGGGCTTAGTTGCTCCACAGCACATGGGATCTTCCCGGATCAGAGGCCGAACCCTTGTCTTCTGCACGGGCAGGCGAACTCCTCACCACAGAGCTACCAGGGAAGCCTACGGTCCCTATTTTTGTTATTCACGCTTGTTCTACTCTAAGAAAATGTGGCTATATTTTTACACCATAGGCATTTTTGTTGTTGTTGTTAAGAGAGAGGACAAGAGTCTGTAAGAACCAATTGTTTTATCATTGTTGTTACAACAGAATATTTCTAGGATTTAAATTATGTTTCTACAGGTTAAGAACTATGGTGAAGCCAGGGTCAATAAAAAGTCACGTCAATAAGAAAGGGTGCCGGCCTTTGTAGCCAAAGTTTTCATAAGTGTTTCCTACCTTATATACCACTTGGACACTCTCTGAAAACAGCCCACCAGTGGCTGAATCTGTTTACTGCTGAAAACAATCACTGGCTTGCAGTGCTAGGGGAAAACAGACTGCCTGCCTTTAGTTGGTTAGATTCTGAGATAATCTGGAGTGGGTTTAATAGAACGGAATGCTTTCTAGTCCATTCCTTACAGTTAAGGAAGTATCCTCCTGAGAAGTTGCTCTTTGTATTTTTAAATGATCCAGGGCCTAGGTCTTTTTTGCATATGCATGTTCACACACATACAATAGACTTCAAGACACCTAATGAAAGAAAATGGTGGCACCGTTTTAACCACAGGTCCAAAGCAATAATCAAAGCACTAAATTAGTTCTGGGTTAGATACTTTGAGTGGGCAGTTTTCTTGAGTTGAGCCAGGCCTGAGCACTGTTCTTTAAGAAAAGCTTCAGGGGCACCCAGAGCATCAGACAAGTATAGAAAGGGATCCTCCTATTAAAAACACAAGGAATGGAAGGGGGGAAAAATGAAAAGAACCAACCAAGTAAGTACATACATGTCAGAGGTAGTCCCAAGAAACAAGGAGGGCCAGAGAAGCTGAACAGACCTGAGGCATGGTGGCTTTCTGGAAAATGAGAGGTTGTGAACTGGATTTGAGCCCATAACAAAATACTGGAGCTCTCAGATTCATTTCTTTCTCTGAGAGAAATATTAGAAAATTTCTGTATTTGCTTAGTGTTAGAGCATCTAAGGCTGCAATCTCCCAGAGTTACGAGTGCGAGATAGAGTCATACACAAAGACATCAAATCCTGCAGCCTACGTCACATGACGATCAGACACGGGTTCAAACTGACGATGTGACATGGCAGCTCCCAGCTGAGAAAAAAACATAAAAGTGAATATTGGAGAGCCCATGTTTAACTGTTCCACTGTGGTATTTCTATAATCCAGGACATAATAGACTTGCAAAGAAGTGTCCACCCTACCTCATCTGAACACCAGTGATAAGTCTAATGCTTTTTTTAATTATTATTATTATTCTTTATTTTAAAGATTTTACAGAGTTTTGTTATTCCGACATGTATTTTCCCAGATCATCTTCACAAGAAAATAATACTAATAAAAAATAAAAACACGGGGGAGAATCAGCTGATAAAATAAGTAGGAGAATTCATACTTCAAGAACTGAAGGTTGTCATCTGACTAAAACTATAAAGTAAATGTGCTAAAAATCAAAAATAAAAAGAAAGGATAGGGCTTCCCCTGGTGGTCCAGTGGGTAAGGACACCGCCTTGCAGTGCAAGGGGCGCCGGCTCGATCCTTGGCCTGGGAAGATCCCATGTGCCGCGGAGCGGCTGGACCGATGTGTCCAATTGCCGAGCTGGAGCTCTGGAGCGCATGCGCCCAGAGCCGGCGCTCTGCAGCGACAGACGCCACCCCGATGGGAGGCCCACATGGGCCAAAGAACAAAGACGGATGAAAATAGAGAAATGGAAGACCAATGGAAGTGGCCCGCCCGCTCCCCTCCCTCCCCAACCTAACCGCCCGCCCAAAATAAATAATAAATAAATAAATCTTAAAAAAAAAAAAAAAAAGTGGCAAAGAAAAACTTTTAAAAAAAAAAAAAAAGAAAGGATAGGAACTCTAGAGAAATAACATCATTTTACAAAGATGATGAAGATTCAAAAGAGAACCAAGTACAATATTTGCAACAGAACATATCACAGTCATTAACTTTAAGAGCATAATCAGCAAGTTTCACAGCATATTAGATATACCTGAACAAGAGAAGTAAACTGGGATTGAGGAAACCACTCAGAATATAGTATAAATAGAGAGAAAACGGAGACTGATTCCAAATCAGTGTTTCAGAGAAGACCCAGAAGAAGAGAGTCCGGGAGGGCTAAGAATTTTCCATAATCAAAGAGACACTAAGAGCAGACTTTTAAAATTATTAGTTAAAAAAAGCTTTTTACAGATGACCGAGACCCTGAAACTCAACCCAAGGCCAGGACATAGCAGCGGAGATTTTCTTCAGAACATCATGACTGCCTAGTAGGGCAGAGCCCAGGAGGAAGCAGGCTCAGCAGTCCCACTGTTTTAACATTTTTATTTTTTTTCTTTATTTTAAAGATTTTACAGAGTTTTGTTATTCCGACATGTATTTTCCCAGATCATCTTCACAAGAAAATAATACTAATAAAAAATAAAAACACGGGGGAGAATCAGCTGATAAAATAAGTAGGAGAATTCATACTTCAAGAACTGAAGGTTGTCATCTGACTAAAACTATAAAGTAAATGTGCTAAAAATCAAAAATAAAAAGAAAGGATAGGGCTTCCCCTGGTGGTCCAGTGGGTAAGGACACCGCCTTGCAGTGCAAGGGGCGCCGGCTCGATCCTTGGCCTGGGAAGATCCCATGTGCCGCGGAGCGGCTGGACCGATGTGTCCAATTGCCGAGCTGGAGCTCTGGAGCGCATGCGCCCAGAGCCGGCGCTCTGCAGCGACAGACGCCACCCCGATGGGAGGCCCACATGGGCCAAAGAACAAAGACGGATGAAAATAGAGAAATGGAAGACCAATGGAAGTGGCCCGCCCGCTCCCCTCCCTCCCCAACCTAACCGCCCGCCCAAAATAAATAATAAATAAATAAATCTTTAAAAAAAAAAAAAAAAGTGGCAAAGAAAAACTTTTAAAAAAAAAAAAAAGAAAGGATAGGAACTCTAGAGAAATAACATCATTTTACAAAGATGATGAAGATTCAAAAGAGAACCAAGTACAATATTTGCAACAGAACATATCACAGTCATTAACTTTAAGAGCATAATCAGCAAGTTTCACAGCATATTAGATATACCTGAACAAGAGAAGTAAACTGGGATTGAGGAAACCACTCAGAATATAGTATAAATAGAGAGAAAACGGAGACTGATTCCAAATCAGTGTTTCAGAGAAGACCCAGAAGAAGAGAGTCCGGGAGGGCTAAGAATTTTCCATAATCAAAGAGACACTAAGAGCAGACTTTTAAAATTATTAGTTAAAAAAAAAAAGCTTTTTTTACAGATGACCGAGACCCTGAAACTCAACCCAAGGCCAGGACATAGCAGCGGAGATTTTCTTCAGAACATCATGACTGCCTAGTAGGGCAGAGCCCAGGAGGAAGCAGGCTCAGCAGTCCCACTGTTTTAACATGGGCTACGGAATCCAGCCCAGATAAATCGTCTGCAGAATTAAAATCACTTGGGAAAATAAAAGGAAAAAAAAAAATCACATGGAAAGAGGGATATGAATGTGGACAAGCCGTTTTTCAGATGCCGTTCAAGACAGTAAATAAATGCAAAGCTATTTATAAATGTCAATAATGCTATCTAGCCATTGGTTTAGCACCTAACAATTATGCATACATGCAGCTCTATGCTAAGCACGTCACAAGCATTTTTCTCATTCAGTCTTTACAATAGCTTTTTCAGATAAGAATGTGTGTATACATATATATTTAAACATTGATTTTAAAACAGAGGCGTGAAGAATACTTAGAGAAGTTAAGTATTGCAGGGAATAGTGGAACTGGGACTCACCACAGATCTGCTGGGTGCCTGGTGACTGATAAGTTTACTATTCAATGTGTAGAACCCAGAGGAAGTAGAATGTTATGAGGAAGCCAAGTACGCAAGACTGGCCATTAGGAACAGGGATGCTGGAGGGAGTTTCTAAGATTAGCTTTAAGGCCCTGCCACCCTGAATCCAAGCCTCCTGGACAAGGTCAGCCTTCCTCAGGGCCAGGGACCCTGTACTTGGATGGTCAGGGCAGAACCGAGTTCTTTCGAAGGATATAACGAAGCATTTACACAGCCTGGCTGGGTGTCCTGATGGTGGGAAGTACATCGGCATTCTCATCTTGGAGGTTTATCAGCTGTTTGGTGGGAAAAGGGAGAGGCAGCCTGTTTATTTTGAACTTGGAGCAGCGTTACTCTCATTTCTCAACATGTCAGGCCTGTGCACATAAAATGTGCCTCTTCTCCAGCAAGATGCTTTCCCTACAGAACACTAAGTTAAAAATAAATTGCTAATGGACACACGAGTGAATGAATCAGAAAAAAAGAGAGCCAAAGGGAGATGCCAACCCTGTCTCTAGCTGAGCACCTCTCTCGAGACTTTTCCAGAGGCTTACAGCTACCCCGATGGAAGCCAGTGCGGGCGTCTCGGCACAGCTGACACCACGCATGGGTTTTGCAATATGTTCTCCCCAAACACACCATAAGCATTGTTTTGAAGTCAGTGCTTTTAGCGAGCCTTCTCTTTTTCATGGAGAAGAAACCCAATTTATTTTCTGTTCAAAGAAAAAGCGGAATCACAGCCATCTCTGCAGGAACTGATGAAAACACTGGCAAAACTTTCAGATAAAAGAGATCAAATTGCTTACCAGTCCTTCATAAGAACCAAAAAAGAATATAAATACATATTTCATTTTATTTTCTCTCATAGATATTCTGAAAAAAAAAAAAAAGGGAGCGGGTTTAGAGGAGTGGCCGTGACATTCTTTCTTCTAGTGCATAAACCTTTAGAAGAAGCAATTCAGCATTTTAGTGATTATACCAGGTCATCCAGGGGAAAAAAAAAAGAAAAAGAAGAGGATATAACTTTTACTTTGATTTTCATTTCTTTCTTGGTTCCATCATGGTTTATCCTGTGTTGATAGAAACAGATTTCTGGCCCTCCAAAGAAACCTCATATACACAAAGCTAGCTTCCTGCTTGTTCTTTCTTGGGGTAATATAATCAATTTTAAGAGTTCTTTCTCTTGGTCTGAGGCACCTGTGTGCTTGGGTGAAGATTATAAGTTAAACTCCACTGAAAGTAATTAAATTAGTTCATCCTTACATCCTTTCTGGTCAATACCCTTGGGTCTGTGGATTCAGGTTTTCTCCTGAAAATTCTGCTTTCCCAGTGTTACTGACAAGCACAGTTGTGTCCTCAGATGTACAATTGCCGGTCTGGAGGTAAATGGGAGTGGAGAACATTTTAAATGCTACTCTTTGGCTTTTTCAACTTAAATTTCTGAATAAATGTCATGGGCAATCCCCCAGTTATCATGATTCCATTTCTCTCAGTTCAGCCCATCCTCTGTCTCCTTATCAGGGAAAGTTTTTGCACACAGGGCTTGGGAATTTAGAATTGCTAGTGTCTGCTTGTAAGGAAAAAAAAAAAAAAATCCTAAGCAGCTGAGTGGGACAGAAAGGAGATGGACAATTTCCTTCACTGCCCAGAACTACTGCAGTTCCGCTGCTCCTTTTTTTAAAAAAAGGCAATTGACCTAGAACTTACAGACACAAAAAATGTGGAGCTCAGCTCCACATCAGGAAGACCAGCAGCCTAAATTCACCTAAAAGCCATCATGGCATGACCAGTTCACACCAAAATGCTTAACTCCCAGCCATGCACTCATGGCAGACATCATTAATCAACCTCTACACCAAGAAGTCATTTAGCATCCTAAAAGATGATGCTCTTAAAGTGCTGCACTCAATATGTCAGCAAATTTAGAAAACTCAGCAGTGGCAAACAGGACTGGAAAAGATCAGTTTTTATTGGACAATTCCAAAAAATAGAACCAACTACCTTACAACTGCACTCATTTCACATGCTAGCAAGGTCACGCTCAAAATCCTTCAAGTTAGGCTTCAGTAGGACATGATTTGAGAGTTTCCAGATGTAAAAGCTGGATTTAGAAACAGCAGAGGAACCAGAGATCAAATCGCCAACATTCACTGCATCAAAGAGAGAGCAAGGGAATTCCAGAAAGACTTCTACTTCTGCTTAATTGACTAGGCTAAAGACTTTGACTGTATGGATCCCAACAAACTGTGGACAATTCTTAGCGATGGGAACAGAAGATCACCTTACACGTCTCCTGAGAAACCTGTATGTGGGACAAGAAGCAACAGTTAGAACCAGACATGGAACAATGGACTGCTTCAAAATTGGGAAAGAAACACATCAAGGCTGTATACTGTCACCCTACTTTTAAAACTTATATGCAGAGTACATATGTGAAATGCCACACTAGATGAAGCATTAGCTGGAATCACGATTGCTGGGAGAAATATCAACAACCTAAGATACGCAGATGATACTACTCTAATGGCAAAACGTAAACAGGGACTAGAGTCTCTTGATGAGGGTGAAAGAGGAGAGTGAAAAGGCTGGCTTAAAACTCAACATTCAAAAAAACAAAGATCATGGTATTCTGTCCTATCACTTCATGCTAAACAGGAAAAGTGCAAGCACTGACAGACTGTATTTTCCTGGGCTCCAAAATCTCTGATGACAGGACTTCAGCCACAAAATTAACAAAGGTGGATGCTTCCTCCTTTGAATAAATGCTACGACAAACCTAGACATTGTATTAAAAACAGAGACGTCGCTTTGCTGACGAAGGTCCGTATAGTCAAAGCTATGGTTTTCCCAGTAGATGTGTGGATGTGAGACTTGGACCACAAAGAAGAATGCTGAAGAACTGATGCTTTCAAATTGTGGTCCTGGAGAAGACTCTTGAGAGTCTCTTGGACAGCAAAGAAGTCAAATCAGTCAATCCTAAAGGAAATCAACACTGAAGATTCATTGGGAGGACTGATGTTGAAGCTCTAATACTTCGACTACCTGATGCAGAGAGCCAGAAAGACTCTGATGCTGGGAATGATTAAGGGCAGGAGGAGAAGACCGTGATAGAGGAAGAGATGGTTGGATGGTATCAGAAACTCAATGGACATGAGTTTGAGCAAGCTCCAGGAAAGAGTGAAGGACAGGGAAGCTGGGCATGCTACAGTCCATTGAGTCGCAGAGGTGGATACGACTTAGTGGCTGAACAACGACACTGTTTTCCAGTTTATGCCAATGTGGTCTCTGGATCCTAGTCTGCATTACTCTCCAGGTAACATCTACCAGTAGGACTCTCAGCTCTCCTGGAAAGCCTGATTTACTCACCATCCTTCTACAGCATCTTCAGGCAGATGATCTCTTTCCCTCAAGGGAACAAGATACAGTAATAAAATTTTTGAACGGAAAGATGGAAGTACCAGGTGCACTCAGATCAGGCCCCAGATACCCTACAACTTATATGCATACATATGTGAAATGCCACACTAGATGAAGCATTAGCTGGAATCACGATTGCTGGGAGAAATATCAACAACCTAAGATACGCAGATGATACTACTCTAATGGCAAAACGTAAACAGGGACTAGAGTCTCTTGATGAGGGTGAAAGAGGAGAGTGAAAAGGCTGGCTTAAAACTCAACATTCAAAAAAACAAAGATCATGGTATTCTGTCCTATCACTTCATGCTAAACAGGAAAAGTGCAAGCACTGACAGACTGTATTTTCCTGGGCTCCAAAATCTCTGATGACAGGACTTCAGCCACAAAATTAACAAAGGTGGATGCTTCCTCCTTTGAATAAATGCTACGACAAACCTAGACATTGTATTAAAAACAGAGCGTCGCTTTGCTGACGAAGGTCCGTATAGTCAAAGCTATGGTTTTCCCAGTAGATGTGTGGATGTGAGACTTGGACCACAAAGAAGAATGCTGAAGAACTGATGCTTTCAAATTGTGGTCCTGGAGAAGACTCTTGAGAGTCTCTTGGACAGCAAAGAAGTCAAATCAGTCAATCCTAAAGGAAATCAACACTGAAGATTCATTGGGAGGACTGATGTTGAAGCTCTAATACTTCGACTACCTGATGCAGAGAGCCAGAAAGACTCTGATGCTGGGAATGATTAAGGGCAGGAGGAGAAGACCGTGATAGAGGAAGAGATGGTTGGATGGTATCAGAAACTCAATGGACATGAGTTTGAGCAAGCTCCAGGAAAGAGTGAAGGACAGGGAAGCTGGGCATGCTACAGTCCATTGAGTCGCAGAGGTGGATACGACTTAGTGGCTGAACAACGACACTGTTTTCCAGTTTATGCCAATGTGGTCTCTGGATCCTAGTCTGCATTACTCTCCAGGTAACATCTACCAGTAGGACTCTCAGCTCTCCTGGAAAGCCTGATTTACTCACCATCCTTCTACAGCATCTTCAGGCAGATGATCTCTTTCCCTCAAGGGAACAAGATACAGTAATAAAATTTTTGAACGGAAAGATGGAAGTACCAGGTGCACTCAGATCAGCAAGTTCTTTGTCCCCAACCAAGTCACTGGCCCCCTTTAACCTTCAATCTTCTCATATAGAGCAAGTAATTTGCGTTTGCTTACATGATGTCAATCATCACCATAAGACCCCAGGGAGGAGCCCGCTAATTTCAAGAGGATCTCAAATCCCTGACATTCTAAACAGTTTAAATAGTAAGGGAATGTCTTGGTAGCTAATTTTCCAAAGTAGACAGAGGTGGTTGCAATGAATGACACACACTTTCATCCAAAAAGAAAGCATGAAGTCTATCTCATGGGATGTTTGTGGTAATCAGGTGAGTAACACACATTGAGATAACTCAATGCAGGCCTCGCCTGGCCTGGGGGAAGGGAGACAAGGCGCAGAGCAGGAGCATGCTTTCCAGAATGCAGGATGAGGAGAGGAAGATGTTACTGCATCTGACCACACACTCTGCCTTCCCTCTCTGGACAGTGATACTAAACCTTAGCCAAGAAGCAGGGGAGTATACATATATACTTAATTATCTCTTAGTGTTTAAGGCTTCAGTGTTCTGGGACACAGTTTGAGGGCTGGTTGTAAAAGCACTGGAGGGCAATAGTATTTCAAAAACCCCACGATTTCCTGACTAACAGGATTCTAATAGCTGCAGCTTGGTTTGTCTTGCAGGTCATGTTGTTTCTCTGAGTTTCCACGTTCTTGTCTGGCTACATTGAAACATTTATAGGCGCTTCTGTGTCTTTGCCAAAATCATTGCTCAAATCGACCCCCCTTGATGGTATCAGAAACTCAATGGACATGAGTTTGAGCAAGCTCCAGGAAGGAACAGGGAAGCTGGGCATGCTACAGTCCATTGAGTCGCAGAGGTGGATACGACTTAGTGGCTGAACAACGACACTGTTTTCCAGTTTATGCCAATGTGGTCTCTGGATCCTAGTCTGCATTACTCTCCAGGTAACATCTACCAGTAGGACTCTCAGCTCTCCTGGAAAGCCTGATTTACTCACCATCCTTCTACAGCATCTTCAGGCAGATGATCTCTTTCCCTCAAGGGAACAAGATACAGTAATAAAATTTTTGAACGGAAAGATGGAAGTACCAGGTGCACTCAGATCAGCAAGTTCTTTGTCCCCAACCAAGTCACTGGCCCCCTTTAACCTTCAATCTTCTCATATAGAGCAAGTAATTTGCGTTTGCTTACATGATGTCAATCATCACCATAAGACCCCAGGGAGGAGCCCGCTAATTTCAAGAGGATCTCAAATCCCTGACATTCTAAACAGTTTAAATAGTAAGGGAATGTCTTGGTAGCTAATTTTCCAAAGTAGACAGAGGTGGTTGCAATGAATGACACACACTTTCATCCAAAAAGAAAGCATGAAGTCTATCTCATGGGATGTTTGTGGTAATCAGGTGAGTAACACACATTGAGATAACTCAATGCAGGCCTCGCCTGGCCTGGGGGAAGGGAGACAAGGCGCAGAGCAGGAGCATGCTTTCCAGAATGCAGGATGAGGAGAGGAAGATGTTACTGCATCTGACCACACACTCTGCCTTCCCTCTCTGGACAGTGATACTAAACCTTAGCCAAGAAGCAGGGGAGTATACATATATACTTAATTATCTCTTAGTGTTTAAGGCTTCAGTGTTCTGGGACACAGTTTGAGGGCTGGTTGTAAAAGCACTGGAGGGCAATAGTATTTCAAAAACCCCACGATTTCCCTGACTAACAGGATTCTAATAGCTGCAGCTTGGTTTGTCTTGCAGGTCATGTTGTTTCTCTGAGTTTCCACGTTCTTGTCTGGCTACATTGAAAATTATATCTAATTTTATAGGGTCTGTGTGTTTGGAATCCTTTTTCCAGCCCATAGCCCACATAAAGGAAGCAGATCACTAAGATTATTGCCAAAATCATTGCTCAAATCGATCCTCACCCTTGACATCCAAGCCCAGCCCTTTGCTACAACACGGTCACTTTCCTTTCACATACTGACCACATCAGCCTCCTGCTGTCCACACACTTTCTCCTGGCCTTCTCCAAGTCACCCTCCACTCTGTCGTCAGAATAAACTTCCGCGTCATATCTTGTTGATGTCCATCCCCTGTGTGAAATCTACCCAGTGCTTTCCTTCCCCCTCTCATCAGAGTATGGAGCCCTGAATGCTTTGACTCCTGCCTCATCGTCAACACAATCGGTTCCTTTCTCCTGTATATGCCTCGTGTCCTTCACCTTCCTTCAGTTCATAGCTTGTATCAAGCTTTCCCCTCCACTTGGAGGTTCACGGTAGTATACTGGCTCTACTTGGAAACATCTCTCCCTCCCTCCCGCTTCTCTTCCCACTAAAGCTTGCATCCCACCTCTCAAAGAGACCTCCCCCAATCTGTTTAGAGGAGCTCAGTATCTGTCTCCGCATTGTCTGTGCTTCATTGGAAACAATGATTATTATTTGTAACCATTCACTGATTTGCTTCTTCCCCTTCTGTTTCGTTTCTAAACTTTAGCTTATTAACTCCTCTAAAGCAGAGACCTTGACAGTTGTGTGTGTGTGTGTGTGTTTCACTGAGGTGTCTCCAGGGTCTGCAGGAAGGACTGATGCCCACAATAAACGTTGGGTTCAATGGACAGGAGAGATCACCATGATTCTTTCCACTGATAATTTGTCATTGTGGTATACAAGTGAACTTCGACGGGGGGTTATGAAAAAGTTGTAGAATCTTTCCCACGTAAGGACCTCTAGGGTACCCTTATCCAACACAGTAGCCGCCAGCTGCACAGAACGTCTGTGTTACGGGACCCTTCTCGCATCGCAGAAATGCCATGAGACAGGGCCCCCTAGCCTCGGGGTGAGCCACGTCAACCTTGTTCAGAGAAACTGACACCATGAACTGACTCCTCAGTTCCTTCCTAGTTCTAACAAGAATGAGTTACCACCTGAGGTCTTACAAAGCTGTCCTCCAACATAAAACCATTTCATTTAGAATCCTGAGTCAGCTTAGTTTACCAGGTATGAAAAATGTGATTGACAATGGAGAGCAAGCTTCTTGTTGAGAAATATGAAAACCAGGAGGAACTCCTGCTACTCCATTCAAAGGGTTTCTTTTCACTTCAGCTGCAAAAGCCCTGTGGAAAATGCTGGTCTTTTATTACTAGACTATTGTTTAATGTTTATCCAGCACAAGAAACTCTGCTGAGAGCATGAACCGGAGCTCACGCTGCTCTCTGCCTTTTGGGACTTACATTTAATTAGACAGATGGGGAAAAACACTCAAGTGTGGCTCCCAATCACATTTATGAATAATAAGCTGGATGGCCGCTCCTGGCAGGATGTCACACTGGCAGGGGGATGCCAGCGGGAGGCTAGGTGAGGCCCCTCTCGCTGTGCTGGGCACTGAACCCGCCACACCTCTGCTCCACGCTGCTGCCGGATGTTAAATACTGCTTGTAATACAACCGTCTCCAGCTTGTACTCAGTTTGGGTTTTAGACTCGTGTTGAATTCCTATTATCTTGGGATTGTGTCTCCCCTAAGTCAGTTTTCTTTTCTTTTCCTTTTTTTTTTTTTTTTTTGCTGCTGTTACTGCATCTTTTGCCCACCCTGTGAGGCTGGGTCTATCCAGTTTCACTGGGCTCCTTCTCCCTTGAGCTGGGGCATCTGTCTCCAGGCACACATGGACACATGTCTAGGTGCCACCAACCTTGAGAGAAACAGGTCACATCTTTGCCAAGGAGTGAAGGATTGCTGCTGTCACTGGGAGGAACAGAATCCATGGTTCGGCTGCTTTATCATTCTTCTGGGAAGCTTCGAAACTTCTCTCTGCACTTCTCTCCAAAGAGATCTTCCAGTTGCACCTAGCAAAAGTCATGCTCCTTTCCCCTCCCCATTTTAATAGCTTTATTAAGATAAAATTCACATGCCACAGAAGTCCTCCATCTTTTTTTTTTTTTTTTAATTTTGGCCTCCTATATTGGTTTTTTCTTTCTTTATTTTCATCCATCTTTATTCTTTGGCCTTTACTCTTGGGTCTCGCATTGCAGTAGCTTCCCTCGCAGCAGAGCACTGGCTCTGGGCACGTGCGCTCCAGGGCACTGGCTTGTAATTGGACACACCAGTCCAGCCGCTCTGTGGTACGTGGGATCTTCCCAGGCCAGGGATCAAACCAGCACCCCTTGCACTGAAAGGTGGACTCTCTATCCACTGGACCACCAGGGAAGCCCAAAGGCCTCCATTTTTATAAGGGCACTAAGTCAATAAGCTGTTATTAAATGCTGGTCTTTTATTACTAGACTATTGTTTAATGTTTATCCAGCACAAGAAACTCTGCTGAGAGCATGAACCGGAGCTCACGCTGCTCTCTGCCTTTTGGGACTTACATTTAATTAGACAGATGGGGAAAAACACTCAAGTGTGGCTCCCAATCACATTTATGAATAATAAGCTGGATGGCCGCTCCTGGCAGGATGTCACACTGGCAGGGGGATGCCAGCGGGAGGCTAGGTGAGGCCCCTCTCGCTGTGCTGGGCACTGAACCCGCCACACCTCTGCTCCACGCTGCTGCCGGATGTTAAATACTGCTTGTAATACAACCGTCTCCAGCTTGTACTCAGTTTGGGTTTTAGACTCGTGTTGAATTCCTATTATCTTGGGATTGTGTCTCCCCTAAGTCAGTTTTCTTTTCTTTTCCTTTTTTTTTTTTTTTTTTTTTGCTGCTGTTACTGCATCTTTTGCCCACCCTGTGAGGCTGGGTCTATCCAGTTTCACTGGGCTCCTTCTCCCTTGAGCTGGGGCATCTGTCTCCAGGCACACATGGACACATGTCTAGGTGCCACCAACCTTGAGAGAAACAGGTCACATCTTTGCCAAGGAGTGAAGGATTGCTGCTGTCACTGGGAGGAACAGAATCCATGGTTCGGCTGCTTTATCATTCTTCTGGGAAGCTTCGAAACTTCTCTCTGCACTTCTCTCCAAAGAGATCTTCCAGTTGCACCTAGCAAAAGTCATGCTCCTTTCCCCTCCCCATTTTAATAGCTTTATTAAGATAAAATTCACATGCCACAGAAGTCCTCCATCTTTTTTTTTTTTTTTTAATTTTGGCCTCCTATATTGGTTTTTTCTTTCTTTATTTTCATCCATCTTTATTCTTTGGCCTTTACTCTTGGGTCTCGCATTGCAGTAGCTTCCCTCGCAGCAGAGCACTGGCTCTGGGCACGTGCGCTCCAGGGCACTGGCTTGTAATTGGACACACCAGTCCAGCCGCTCTGTGGTACGTGGGATCTTCCCAGGCCAGGGATCAAACCAGCACCCCTTGCACTGAAAGGTGGACTCTCTATCCACTGGACCACCAGGGAAGCCCAAAGGCCTCCATTTTTATAAGGGCACTAAGTCAATAAGCTGTTATTAAATTCACAGAGTTGTATAAGCATGACCACAATTTGATTTAGGCTATTTCACCCACCTAAGAAGAACCCTCACTGCCTGCTGGCAGTCACGCCTTGTGTCTATCCTCACCCTTAGGCAACCATTAATCTACTTTCTGTCTCTCTGGATTTGCCTATTCTGGATATCTGCATAAATGGTACCATCCAGAATTTGCTCTTTTGTGGCTGGCTTCTTTCATCTGGCATAATACTTCTGAGATTTATGCACCCTGTAGCATGCATAGGCACAACACTCTCTTTTGTCATGAGAGACTATTCCAGTTTATGGATATACCACAATTTGTGTATTTATTCATACTCACAATTTTACACAAAAATGTCAGTGACAAAAAGGACCAAACCAAGAAAGAAAAAATGTCAATGACATTAAGGTCTTCATTCAGAACCCTTTTGCCTCTTCTGTACCTCAGTAAAGCTCAGAAAATTATTTCCTCTGTAATGTCGATGTTCATTTGCTCAGTCATGTCCAACTCTTTGCAACCCCATGGACTGCAGCATGCCAGGCTTGTCTGTCCTTCGCCATCTCCCAAAGTTTGCTCAAACTCATCATGTCCATTGAGTCAGTGATGTCATCCAACCATCTCATCCTCTGTTGTCCCCTTCTCCTCCTGTTTTTAATCCTTCCCAGCATCAGGATCTTTTCCAATGAGCCTGCTCTTCCCTCAATTTCCTATGTGCTGAAAAGTAAACCTTTTCCTTACTATGTGCAATAGTTGTACATCTTTCAGAGGTCACTTTAAAGCAAACACACCCATAAATCTATGAGATTTCCTGGCGGAAGGCAATTATTTTCTTGGGAGAGATTACCAGGTCAATTGCTGACAGGAATGATCACCAGTGATAATAACCAAATACTGTCAATCTCAATAAATGGCTCACTTCAGCAGCGGGCAATGGCAAAACTGGCAACAATCAAGTATTTAGATTTACAGTGAACATAGAAAATATGGCACTAGCTCATAGGCGGCCATATAAACTATTTACAATGATGATACAGGGTGTTTAATAGGCTGTGTGCTCCCCGAGCCCCCTGCTTCCAGCTTGAGCTGACGGGTGCTGCCTGGTTGCCCATGTTGGCTCTTGCTCAAGTAGCACCAAACCCACGACTCTCACTTCAAACACAGTCATGGTCAGAAGACCCATGAGAAACGCTTGGCGAACTCCAGAGACGCATTTCTGTGTACAGTGGGTGCTGACTCTCACATGCCTCTCCAGGGTGGTCTCCATCCTGCTCCACCCTCCTTCTCCTCCTTCCAAGTGGCGAGGAATCCTTCCTCCTCTCCAATTCCCACGCCCCATGGCTGGCAGAATCCTATCTCTTAGCATCACTGATTTATTTGCCCACCTGCCCACATGACTTGAAAAACACAAATCCACACACGAATCCCCTCGATGGCCCACCATCTCCTACCTCCTCTCTTCCTTTTGTGAAAGTGAGTAACTGGTAAATACCAGGGAGATAGTTCCATTTGCCTGTCACATATTGCTCTAGAGGATCATCCACAGTGGATACTTGAGTAGTAGTTGTGATATCATTTTAAACGCCATAAGACACAATCTTGGGGCCTTACCCTATTTCAGCCCCAAATCCGAGCATTCTTTGCTCAGTCATGCCCTCAAGGGGCCCCCTTGTCTGTCCTTCGCCATCTCCCAAAGTTTGCTCAAACTCATCATGTCCATTGAGTCAGTGATGTCATCCAACCATCTCATCCTCTGTTGTCCCCTTCTCCTCCTGTTTTTAATCCTTCCCAGCATCAGGATCTTTTCCAATGAGCCTGCTCTTCCCTCAATTTCCTATGTGCTGAAAAGTAAACCTTTTCCTTACTATGTGCAATAGTTGTACATCTTTCAGAGGTCACTTTAAAGCAAACACACCCATAAATCTATGAGATTTCCTGGCGGAAGGCAATTATTTTCTTGGGAGAGATTACCAGGTCAATTGCTGACAGGAATGATCACCAGTGATAATAACCAAATACTGTCAATCTCAATAAATGGCTCACTTCAGCAGCGGGCAATGGCAAAACTGGCAACAATCAAGTATTTAGATTTACAGTGAACATAGAAAATATGGCACTAGCTCATAGGCGGCCATATAAACTATTTACAATGATGATACAGGGTGTTTAATAGGCTGTGTGCTCCCCGAGCCCCCTGCTTCCAGCTTGAGCTGACGGGTGCTGCCTGGTTGCCCATGTTGGCTCTTGCTCAAGTAGCACCAAACCCACAACTCTCACTTCAAACACAGTCATGGTCAGAAGACCCATGAGAAACGCTTGGCGAACTCCAGAGACGCATTTCTGTGTACAGTGGGTGCTGACTCTCACATGCCTCTCCAGGGTGGTCTCCATCCTGCTCCACCCTCCTTCTCCTCCTTCCAAGTGGCGAGGAATCCTTCCTCCTCTCCAATTCCCACGCCCCATGGCTGGCAGAATCCTATCTCTTAGCATCACTGATTTATTTGCCCACCTGCCCACATGACTTGAAAAACACAAATCCACACACGAATCCCCTCGATGGCCCACCATCTCCTACCTCCTCTCTTCCTTTTGTGAAAGTGAGTAACTGGTAAATACCAGGGAGATAGTTCCATTTGCCTGTCACATATTGCTCTAGAGGATCATCCACAGTGGATACTTGAGTAGTAGTTGTGATATCATTTTAAACGCCATAAGACACAATCTTGGGGGCCTTACCCTATTTCAGCTTATCTGTGGTTTCTGATTGCAAAGATAGCTATTTTGCCTCCTACATTGTTGCTGGTCTTATTAGTTAATGTAGGTTAATAGGATGAAGTGAATAGCAGCCCTGGCCAGACATTCCAGCAAGGGTCTGACACACATTCTGTCTCAGCCTATCTAAGCTGGCACTGTTTCTCCCAAAACTGCAGATGTGGAAGCTGAGGCCCAGAGGCGGAGCAACTTACCCATGATTGCAGAGCTAGTAAACAATGCAGCTAGGCTTTGTATTGATATTCTCTCTGATTTTTAAGGTCACGATCTTCTCACGGCTGCCTGCCTACCCCCAGCTTTGGGGTGACCTGATGTTCAGTTAGGTCATTTAACAAGCCTCTTTCACTAAGAGCCAATCGAGTCACCTGGATTCAGCCATATTGGCAGCCCCATGACCCGGCCAAGTCTTTAGTCAACTTTTCATGCACCCACCTCACCCTCAGAAAAATGCTCACAACTGGAGACTGCAAGGGGCTCAAAAGGAAAACGCTCTGCCATTTTGAGAGGTTGGCATCCTGTTTCTGCAGGTCTCTCCTTACCTGAGGAGAACACCCGCCTCACTGTCTACCAGCAGCCTATGTATTTGTTTGTGATATTCTTGAGCAGCCGAAAAGCCCACTCCTTCTCTCAGCTGTCTCGAGGACTTTGAGCCCTACCCAGGAGTCCACCCCTTCAGCAGAAAAGGCCATCCTCTCTCAGGCTTCGCGGGTGCTCTGTGAATCCGCTCACATCCTTTGCGTCTGCTATAAGTGACAACAGCCAGGCAAGCCATCAGCCTGCAGCCCAGCGGTTGTGGTCATCAACTCCTTCATGCCCACGGCAGGTCTGAGGTGGCAGCTGCTCTCACAGCCTCTGGGATGTACTGTATTGCTTCCGAATTGTCCCTCCTGTACTGGAGACTCTTGGGATCAATCCCTCTGGTGCCTGTCCCTGCCCTCAGGACGAGCCAGCCCGGCCAAGCAGCCCTGAGTCCTGTAGGCACCCTTGGTGGGATATGATGTCACCACTGCTCTTTAATATTCATCAAGGGCACTCAGCACATTGGCACAAAAGACAATGTTCCCAGCCTCTCCCTCTTCCTTCCTTGCCATGGAGAACCTCACCCTGGGGGACCGAACTTGCTCAGAGATTCTGTCCTTGCTGATTTCCTTAACCTTGGAGCTGTGTCTCCCGCAGGTGTCCGGGGACTGTCTGGGGGGTGTCGGGCTTCTGATGCTGTCACAGTCCTGAGTGTGGTCTCAAGCACAGAGTTCCTGCCACCTCGAATTAGCCTCAACAGGCACCAGCCAGCCGGCCCTGTGGGAAATGTCACGGACCCTGAATTTCTTTCCCTGTGTCCGCCCTTGGCGTTTGCAGTCTGAGCTCAGGAGTCCTGCCAGGTAATGAGAAGTCGCACATTCAACAAGAGCCTCTGTACCCGGCTGCCTCCTCACTCTCAGGTTCTTTCCGGCATTGTTTCTCTAAAGCTCCAGGCAAGTGTCACCAAGGCCATCTTTTATAAGTTTGTTGGCCAACTTGCTTGACACTCCACCCAGGCTGCCTTCTGCCTCTCACATTGAAGGTGAACTCTGTTCTAACCACCTTCTTTGCTGCTCCGGGGGGCCTCTCTGCTTTCAGAGTTCCTTGCTTTAACAGCTTGTTGAAGATCCCTTGAACAAGCTGTCGGCCTCCAACGGAGGGATGGTGCTGCAAATGGTGTGAAGAGCTAAAAATAAATACCTTCTGCAGATAGGCACAGACACGCAGTACAAGGGGATTACCTGGCCCCCTCCAGACCTGAATGCATTGGGAGCCTGGTGGTTCCCCATCCAGAGTCAGGAAAGAGTTTGCACAGGGAGCTCTGTGTTGCACAGGCGCAAGAAACCAATTTCAAACTGCCCATCAGTTGGGCAGTGACAGGCAGACACCTCCTGTTTGCCCAAATGATTCCTTACAAGCTCATCACGACCAAGGACAAGAAAGGACAAGACATCCTCTTCTTAAAGATGAGGGTATGACTTAAAAAAATAATAGGGGGCAATTTTTTTTTTATTGTACCTGTATATTTTTGCCTATGCAAAAAGCTAAGAGGTTTCTGAATCAGAGAATACGTTTGTCTGAGAATACTAACCGTTCATTAGATACATAGGGTGGCCTTTGTACTTTAACGAGGACAAAGTTAATCAGGAGAGCTGTTGTGTTCACAGGAAGAGCGGTGCCCTCGATAAACATTCTTGGTTGGAGAACACAACAGAGTCCATTCATCAATGCAGCAAGGGGAAGTCAGCGGCTTCTACCTGCGGGGTACATCATATACCCTAGGGGTTCCTGTCCGGGGACTGCTGGGGTGTCGGGCTTGATGCTGTCACAGTCCTGAGTGTGGTCTCAAGCACAGAGTTCCTGCCACCTCGAATTAGCCTCAACAGGCACCAGCCAGCCGGCCCTGTGGGAAATGTCACGGACCCTGAATTTTTTTCCCCTGTGTCCGCCCTTGGCGTTTGCAGTCTGAGCTCAGGAGTCCTGCCAGGTAATGAGAAGTCGCACATTCAACAAGAGCCTCTGTACCCGGCTGCCTCCTCACTCTCAGGTTCTTTCCGGCATTGTTTCTCTAAAGCTCCAGGCAAGTGTCACCAAGGCCATCTTTTATAAGTTTGTTGGCCAACTTGCTTGACACTCCACCCAGGCTGCCTTCTGCCTCTCACATTGAAGGTGAACTCTGTTCTAACCACCTTCTTTGCTGCTCCGGGGGGCCTCTCTGCTTTCAGAGTTCCTTGCTTTAACAGCTTGTTGAAGATCCCTTGAACAAGCTGTCGGCCTCCAACGGAGGGATGGTGCTGCAAATGGTGTGAAGAGCTAAAAATAAATACCTTCTGCAGATAGGCACAGACACGCAGTACAAGGGGATTACCTGGCCCCCTCCAGACCTGAATGCATTGGGAGCCTGGTGGTTCCCCATCCAGAGTCAGGAAAGAGTTTGCACAGGGAGCTCTGTGTTGCACAGGCGCAAGAAACCAATTTCAAACTGCCCATCAGTTGGGCAGTGACAGGCAGACACCTCCTGTTTGCCCAAATGATTCCTTACAAGCTCATCACGACCAAGGACAAGAAAGGACAAGACATCCTCTTCTTAAAGATGAGGGTATGACTTAAAAAAATAATAGGGGGCAATTTTTTTTTTATTGTACCTGTATATTTTTGCCTATGCAAAAAGCTAAGAGGTTTCTGAATCAGAGAATACGTTTGTCTGAGAATACTAACCGTTCATTAGATACATAGGGTGGCCTTTGTACTTTAACGAGGACAAAGTTAATCAGGAGAGCTGTTGTGTTCACAGGAAGAGCGGTGCCCTCGATAAACATTCTTGGTTGGAGAACACAACAGAGTCCATTCATCAATGCAGCAAGGGGAAGTCAGCGGCTTCTACCTGCGGGGTACATCATATACCCTAGGGGCCTTCTGTTAGTTCTCTTTCTTACAAGAGTCCCACAAAGTCATGTTTACAGTGAAAGGAAAAAAAGAAAAGAAAATGTGGAGCAGTTAAGAGACTTGGCCCAGCTGCAGAGCAGTGGAGCCTGTAAGGGCAAGACTGACCATGGGCAGGAGGTTCATCTGGGGCCAGCTGTGCTCAGGGCTGTATGTACGTGACCACGAGAGCAGGAAGCCACTGAGGACTTGGGCTCAGTTACCCTTGAATGTTTCTAGCACCTACCTCCCCATGTCAGGCAGCACTGGCTGGGGACGGGGTACAGGTGATCCCCTGCGTCCTTGAAGGGTAATGGTCAGAGGTCTAACTCCAAGAGCAGAGGCGGAGCGCTCGGATTTCAGGCTTGAGCAGGCTGCACACTGTATTCTCCACACAGCTCGTGGCTCACAGAACTCTGACGGGGGAACCACTGGCAAGAATCCTGACCTCGAGAAGGCCTGAGAAATGAATTTTGCTCAAATAATGAAAAGGGACTCCACTGCCTAGACAGTTGTGAGTGATGAAGTTCTCGCCTGCAGCAAGAGAGACGGCAATGAGGGGCCAGCCTGCGAGGAAGATAGGCTGCCTCCTTCTCCTGTGCCCGACTTCCTACCTTCACTGGAATTTCCACCATGAAAACGGATGAACGCGGAGATGCTTTCCATTCTGACTGAATATTTTCTCTGCTGTGGTGTCGAGATGGTAAAACACCTAATAGAACAGTTAATTGCAGCCCTATGGTTTTAAAGATGAGGGTATGACTTAAAAAATAATAGGGGCATTTTTTTTTATTGTACCTGTATATTTTTGCCTATGCAAAAGCTAAGAGGTGTCTGAATCAGAGAATACGTTTGTCTGAGAATACTAACCGTTCATTAGATACATAGGGTGGCCTTTGTACTTTAACGAGGACAAAGTTAATCAGGAGAGCTGTTGTGTTCACAGGAAGAGCGGTGCCCTCGATAAACATTCTTGGTTGGAGAACACAACAGAGTCCATTCATCAATGCAGCAAGGGGAAGTCAGCGGCTTCTACCTGCGGGGTACATCATATACCCTAGGGGCCTTCTGTTAGTTCTCTTTCTTACAAGAGTCCCACAAAGTCATGTTTACAGTGAAAGGAAAAAAAGAAAAGAAAATGTGGAGCAGTTAAGAGACTTGGCCCAGCTGCAGAGCAGTGGAGCCTGTAAGGGCAAGACTGACCATGGGCAGGAGGTTCATCTGGGGCCAGCTGTGCTCAGGGCTGTATGTACGTGACCACGAGAGCAGGAAGCCACTGAGGACTTGGGCTCAGTTACCCTTGAATGTTTCTAGCACCTACCTCCCCCATGTCAGGCAGCACTGGCTGGGGACGGGGTACAGGTGATCCCCTGCGTCCTTGAAGGGTAATGGTCAGAGGTCTAACTCCAAGAGCAGAGGCGGAGCGCTCGGATTTCAGGCTTGAGCAGGCTGCACACTGTATTCTCCACACAGCTCGTGGCTCACAGAACTCTGACGGGGGAACCACTGGCAAGAATCCTGACCTCGAGAAGGCCTGAGAAATGAATTTTGCTCAAATAATGAAAAGGGACTCCACTGCCTAGACAGTTGTGAGTGATGAAGTTCTCGCCTGCAGCAAGAGAGACGGCAATGAGGGGCCAGCCTGCGAGGAAGATAGGCTGCCTCCTTCTCCTGTGCCCGACTTCCTACCTTCACTGGAATTTCCACCATGAAAACGGATGAACGCGGAGATGCTTTCCATTCTGACTGAATATTTTCTCTCTGCTGTGGTGTCGAGATGGTAAAACACCTAATAGAACAGTTAATTGCAGCCCTATGAATGAATTTAACCTTCACAATTATCTGTAGTTTCGGAGGCTGCCACTTGCGGCTCTCACTAGAGGTGAGCCGTGCGCGGAGCGGGGCGGGGGCAGGCTGCCCGGCGGAGAAACTGGGGGGAGACCGGAGGACTGGAGGGGCCAGACTCAGAGTGATCTCTACAGGCACGAGACACATGAACTAGTTTTGCTTTCATCACCGACTGCAGCCGCTGAATGCTTCTTTCTGGTGTCAGCTCACGCCTAAAGAGAAGAGGATGTTTCTAGAATCACAGAGGGAGCCACAGCCAATGCTTCATTAGAGCGAATGGAGGAAAACACAGATGAATGTCCCCTGCCCATCGCGGGGCTTACTACTGTGTCCAGGGAGGGGTGGCCTGTGGCAGTGATGAACCTTCCAGCAGCCACTGGACTGAAGGGCTTTCTGGAGGTGACTCTCACGGAGTCCTCATACCAGGCCCACGAAGCTGGCAATCACTCACTCACTGTATAGAAAAGGAACCAAGAAAGTTTTAAAGAAATACGTCTACAGTCACGTAGCTAGTAGGGTGTGGGGTGAACTCTCAGCTGAAGACCTCCTCTTCCTACCGAGTCTCATAACTGAAGCCTGGTGGGTGGGAACTTCAGACTAGTTTACCTGCTACCTAAGGGTCCAACAAGCATCTCTGAAATAAGCCTTGGCCAGTCTCTGACTTCTTTCTGCAACTGCACATCTGGAGGGAGTCTTTCTCACAAAACAAGCCATGATAGCCCTTCCTGTCTTTCCTCAGAACTTCCCAGAGACTACAAGGACAATGCCTTAAACAGCACCAGAGCCTCTGTGGCCTCTGCCAGCAAAGGGGACATGCTCCCTGTGGAGTCGGGGGGCTCAGGCCACTGGCCTGTCTCCCACATGAGCCGTCTGCTTCATTTTCTTCACTAAGGCCCTGGGATCATTTGCTGAGAGTTATGGCTGGGCAGGGCTGGGGCCGGGTAGGGTCACTGAAGGATTTAAGTAGGTAAATCACAGAGTAAGGGCCTATATGAGAAATATGTAGAAACACCATGTGTAGAAATATCACGTACATTCTGGTTAATGAGTGGCAATGAGAATGAATGAGTCAAAGCTCCTCAAGTACTGACGAGGTGCCAAGCACCTTAAAGCATCCTTACCTTGATCTCATTGGATGCTCTCCGAAATGAGACGATTAGTCACTAAGATTAGTATTCCCATTTCATAGACAAAGAGATGCAAGTACTCTTCTTGGAGCGTTATTGCCCCAAATCACCCAAAGGAAGGCAGAGAAGAGTCAGTGGCTAGGCTGATAAATGTTTTACGACCGTAGTTTGGATGGGTGGTGGCTTGGGAGAGGCGTGGAGAGAGTTAGGAGGGAGGCTGGGGCAGCAGCCTTGGTTTACAGAACCTGCTGATTTCCTAGGTGTAACCGCTCCCATTATGGCCGACTCCAAGTTTCATCCTAACTCTATCGGGGCAGAGCCAACCCCAACTAGGAAAGGTGGAGGACAGATGAAGGGTACAGAGCACCGGGCCCCATGTATTTCTAGAACAGGCATTCTAACAAGTATGAAATGATGGATTCCCTTCAGCTGGCTGATGTACGCAGGGCTCAGCACTCATGAGATACTGAGAGAGACCCTGCTATTTCAGGTGCCACACCTCCAAACAACAGGTTTTGAACCCAGTCCTCTCTCTCCTGTGGCCTACAGCCTAACTCCTAGCCCCTTCAAAATAACAGCTCAAGTGAATTCTGCCATGGCTTGCTGCTCTAAGGACTTGACAAATGGCTGGTCCAAGCTCTTCGATACCATCCCACCTCTAAAATCACTGGGTTAAAAAACAAAGGGATGTCCATTCTGTGGATGCTTCAGGAGGGTGTCGAGAGGACTTAGATTTTCAGCCAACCAGAAGCCTCTGTGGCCTCTGCCAGCAAAGGGGACATGCTCCCTGTGGAGTCGGGGGGCTCAGGCCACTGGCCTGTCTCCCACATGAGCCGTCTGCTTCATTTTCTTCACTAAGGCCCTGGGATCATTTGCTGAGAGTTATGGCTGGGCAGGGCTGGGGCCGGGTAGGGTCACTGAAGGATTTAAGTAGGTAAATCACAGAGTAAGGGCCTATATGAGAAATATGTAGAAACACCATGTGTAGAAATATCACGTACATTCTGGTTAATGAGTGGCAATGAGAATGAATGAGTCAAAGCTCCTCAAGTACTGACGAGGTGCCAAGCACCTTAAAGCATCCTTACCTTGATCTCATTGGATGCTCTCCGAAATGAGACGATTAGTCACTAAGATTAGTATTCCCATTTCATAGACAAAGAGATGCAAGTACTCTTCTTGGAGCGTTATTGCCCCAAATCACCCAAAGGAAGGCAGAGAAGAGTCAGTGGCTAGGCTGATAAATGTTTTACGACCGTAGTTTGGATGGGTGGTGGCTTGGGAGAGGCGTGGAGAGAGTTAGGAGGGAGGCTGGGGCAGCAGCCTTGGTTTACAGAACCTGCTGATTTCCTAGGTGTAACCGCTCCCATTATGGCCGACTCCAAGTTTCATCCTAACTCTATCGGGGCAGAGCCAACCCCAACTAGGAAAGGTGGAGGACAGATGAAGGGTACAGAGCACCGGGCCCCATGTATTTCTAGAACAGGCATTCTAACAAGTATGAAATGATGGATTCCCTTCAGCTGGCTGATTTACGCAGGGCTCAGCACTCATGAGATACTGAGAGAGACCCTGCTATTTCAGGTGCCACACCTCCAAACAACAGGTTTTGAACCCAGTCCTCTCTCTCCTGTGGCCTACAGCCTAACTCCTAGCCCCTTCAAAATAACAGCTCAAGTGAATTCTGCCATGGCTTGCTGCTCTAAGGACTTGACAAATGGCTGGTCCAAGCTCTTCGATACCATCCCACCTCTAAAATCACTGGGTTAAAAAACAAAGGGATGTCCATTCTGTGGATGCTTCAGGGAGGGGTGTCGCAGAGTAATCTAACCGCACATTACTAGATGATACTTTTCTTCCCCAAGGTGTCAAGTAACAGAAGGCTTTTTGTTTTTTGTTTCATCCCAAACATTCTTGGAGAAGGAAATGCACCTCAGCAACTCTGTTTCTTAATCCGGTCTGTGTTTCCTATCACCTCCTAATGTTTGTTGTGGAGCCATCTAGCTCTGGTCACCTAATAAGGGACAGGAGAGCTATATTCACTGAAAAGCTCATTACTAGTTACTACCAACTCCATGGTTCAAATCTCTGAAGTGAACCTGAGAACCTGACGTGAAGTGTGTGGCTTGTCCCCTGAGTGGCAGGGGAGTGAGCCAATGAGTGGGCTGCACATCTTGTCTGTTCCCTCCCCCACCATATATGCACTTCCTAGTTTCAGTGAGTATCCTGTTGATAATACTCATGTCAGTTCACTGCAAGCCTTCATTCAATCAGAGTAGGGCCTTCAGGCTTCTCATACTTAAGAACTATGTTTTTTTTTCAACACTGATTTTCCAAAAAAAAAGAAAGAAAGAAAGAAAAGTAGCCAGAAAATGTCTCTAAGTAAAATTTCATCTGGGAAGGAAGCAGGGTCTAGAGGTGAATTCACAGGTTGTCAGTTAATCTGGCTCCTTAAACATCCAGGTAATCTTAGTCCAGCTCCTTAATCTCTGGGTTTTACCCTTGATTTGTAAACTAGGAATAAAAATAACACCCATATCACTGGGCTATTGTGAAGATTAAATGAGGCAGCCTAATTGAGAACTGGATATGGTGGTCTTCTACCATATAATGCTATTGATATGCTGCGCTACATTACTTCAGTCAGTCCTGCCCAACTCTTTGTGACTCTATAGACTGTAGCCCACCAGGCTCCTCTGTCTGTGAGATTTTTCAGGGAAGAATACTGGAGTGGGTTGCCATGTCCTCCTCAAGGGGGTCTTCTCAACCCAAGGATCAGCCTGGAGCTTCTTACATGTGTGGCGTTGGTAGGGGGGTGCCTTGCCACTCGTGCCCCTTGGGAAGCCTGACAATGCTATTGATTACTATTCTGTTTTGGGAAACAAAGGGATGCCCTTCAGGAGGGTGTCGCAGAGTAATCTAACCGCACATTACTAGATGATACTTTTCTTCCCCAAGGTGTCAAGTAACAGAAGGCTTTTTGTTTTTTGTTTCATCCCAAACATTCTTGGAGAAGGAAATGCACCTCAGCAACTCTGTTTCTTAATCCGGTCTGTGTTTCCTATCACCTCCTAATGTTTGTTGTGGAGCCATCTAGCTCTGGTCACCTAATAAGGGACAGGAGAGCTATATTCACTGAAAAGCTCATTACTAGTTACTACCAACTCCATGGTTCAAATCTCTGAAGTGAACCTGAGAACCTGACGTGAAGTGTGTGGCTTGTCCCCTGAGTGGCAGGGGAGTGAGCCAATGAGTGGGCTGCACATCTTGTCTGTTCCCTCCCCCACCATATATGCACTTCCTAGTTTCAGTGAGTATCCTGTTGATAATACTCATGTCAGTTCACTGCAAGCCTTCATTCAATCAGAGTAGGGCCTTCAGGCTTCTCATACTTAAGAACTATGTTTTTTTTTTTTTTTAACACTGATTTTCCAAAAAAAAAGAAAGAAAGAAAGAAAAGTAGCCAGAAAATGTCTCTAAGTAAAATTTCATCTGGGAAGGAAGCAGGGTCTAGAGGTGAATTCACAGGTTGTCAGTTAATCTGGCTCCTTAAACATCCAGGTAATCTTAGTCCAGCTCCTTAATCTCTGGGTTTTACCCTTGATTTGTAAACTAGGAATAAAAATAACACCCATATCACTGGGCTATTGTGAAGATTAAATGAGGCAGCCTAATTGAGAACTGGATATGGTGGTCTTCTACCATATAATGCTATTGATATGCTGCGCTACATTACTTCAGTCAGTCCTGCCCAACTCTTTGTGACTCTATAGACTGTAGCCCACCAGGCTCCTCTGTCTGTGAGATTTTTCAGGGAAGAATACTGGAGTGGGTTGCCATGTCCTCCTCAAGGGGATCTTCTCAACCCAAGGATCAGACTGGAGCTTCTTACATGTCTGGCATTGGTAGGTGGGTTCCTTACCACTAGTGCCACTTGGGAAGCCTGACAATGCTATTGATTACTATTAAAATATGTAGGCCAGACATATACTTATTTTTTGACTGTGAAGACAATGCCTGGAGGGAATATATACTGGCAAAATCCAATATTAACTCCCCTCAATTGTCCATGACCTGAGAACGAGAGAGGGAGAAGGGATCTCCACCACCAGACCTCTCTCTCAAACTCACCAACCCCCACCATGGTCACAAATTAAAAATATAAAGTTTATATCTGAGTTTCATGTGATATTTGGTTGGCTGCATTTGCATTTTTCTAACGCAAATAGAACCCACCCTTCCCTATGTCAAGAAAATGCATATTCTAAAAGCCTTGTCTGAAGTAATGAATCAGAAGATCCAACTTGTTTCTTATTAGATGTGAGTATCTTCAGGTACTGGTTGAAATGAAGAATTTGCATTTAAATAGAAAGATTAATGACTAATACATAAAGCCCATATTTAATCACCACTTTCTTAACACAAGTAATTTATATTTGTATACAGATCATTCACCTTAAGTCAGCAATCGAAAATGATAGGAGTAGTATTTTATAAAACAATTTCTATGCCACCAATCATGTGGCTCGGTTATAAATACTTCTGCGGCTGCTGGTTTCACACTGTTACTTGGGAATGATCTAAATGTTGGTACAGTAATTTAGGTGTAAATATATTTGAGAATGTGTGACTCTCACCACGTAGAAATATCTTAAGCGGAAGGAACAGAATCATTTGAGAATTACCTTCTCTGTATGGGTCTGTTCAAGGGCTCTTTTCCTTCAAACGTGAACAAAGCATGATTTGCCCCTGACACCAATTTCAGACAATTTTTTTTTTAAAGGAAAAAAACCTAACTTCACTACCCCCTCATTCTTCTGAAATATCTAATAGTAAAAGCACAAAAGAGATACATGTTCCTCCAAACTGAAATGTGATTACATGTTCTCGAAAGCCAAATGTTTCTTCCTCTAGCCCAAGGAGCCCTTTTATGGCCGCATTTCCCATCAGTGGGGTTAAGGTACTTTGGTTTACCAACAGGCAGATCGAGAGTCATCTTGTTTCCTCGACATCGTTCTCCTTCCCTATCAGATTCCCTCACACCATTTATCCACGCCTAGGGTGCACCGTGTAAACGGAGAAGATGCTCCGTGGGTCTGGGACCTCTCCCCTAAAGCCTGATCCGTGGAACAGCAAAACTGAACAACTGTCTGACAGAAGACGGATTAACCCAGGCATTGAACCATTATCTGTGCTGTGCCTGTGGCTTTAAGCTCAAGGTTGAGCAAATGTTGAAATGTGATTTACACTAGCTGGAGAATTGTAATGAAATTACGAATTTGCATTAAATGATCTTTCTGTGTGAGCACCAGCCAATGAGAGAGTCTGCAGTGCACACATTGCCAGACAATTTAAAGTTACTCGCTGGTGTTGTGTCATCCTCTGGGCCCTGATCATTGACGGGGCTTTCCGGATTCCTTGCATCTCCCCTTAGCTCCTTCATCTTTCTCACACTTCCCCTCTGGAAACAGTGAGAGCAAATTCTATTATCAAACAAAAGAAAGTTATTAAACCTGGTTTGCCCAGTCTTGGCTCTTAAAAGCTCAGGATAATTCTGGAGTCTGGTGTGCTGTTTAAAAAAATAGTGCCTCTCCTCCAAATCGGCACTCCTGCTCTCTTATTCATCTCTTCTGACTGCTGACCAGTAACGTCAGTGCCACTTCCTCTGCCATTAAAAGGACAGGGTAAAATGCAGGGGAATAATATGAGCGCTTTACTCAGAAAAGTACCTCAACAGCCAGCCTCTTGGGCTTGGGAACTTTTCAAATTCCAGGATCCCTGCCCGCCAAACAAAGGATGCATTAAGAAAGGTGGTGGGATTTTGCAGGTGGTGGTGACAGGGTGGGCTTCCTTCTGCTGGGACTTTGGGTCCTTCTCTGGGTAGGAGATCGTGCTTGTGTTACAAAAGTCTCATTAAAAATCCTTTCTAGGGCTTCCCTGGTGGTGCAGTGGGTAAGGACACCATCTTGCAGTGCAAGGCGTGAGGGTTCAATCCCTGGCCTGGGAGGATCCCACGTGCCGCGGAGCGGCTGCGCCGATGTGTCCAGTCACTGAGCCAGAGCTCTGGAGCGCATGCACCCAGAGCCGGTGCTCTGCAACAACAGAGGCCGCCGCGATGGGAGGCCCACACGGGCGAAAGAACAAAGATGGATGAAAATGGACAAATGAAAGACCAATAGAAGTGGCCCGCCTGCTCCCCTCCCTCCCCACCCCACCTGCACCAAAATAAATAAATAAATAAATCTTTAAAAAAAAAAAAAAAAAAAAACCCTTTCTGCAGCTCTAACCGGAGCCAGGTCATCACGTCATCTCTGAATAACAGTCCAGCCACATTATACTCACTGGGTCAGAGCTGATCTATATGAAAAAAGCGAAAGTCAGTTAAGGTTAATTAAAATATAGACAATGGCTCTCATTTCCAAAAGATGTGACTTTGCCCAGGAAGAAGAAAGCCTAAGAGCCAGGGTCTGAGGGGCCTCCTAACTCAGCCAGTGGCTGCCTTCACCCGCCCTCCTACATAGCAATCCCTGGTGTGCCATGGAAAAAGATGTGGTCCAGTGGCTAATGAAACCAGAGCAGGACAAGGAACACACACACTTTCATTTATGGTCCCTCTGTTGCCTCTGGATTCCTATTCAAAGGACCTTTTTAATTAGAGCGCTCTCAGGTGGGAACGTGTCTGCCTTTTCAACAGCACATGGATAACAGGAATGAGGCACACCGCCTCTTTGTTTCTCACCAGCACTCCGCTCACTAATCATCTTTCCCAAATTCAGCTCAGGCTTCCGCCTGAGTTCATTTAATCTTCATCAGCATTGCCATTCTCTATCTCATATTTCAAAGAGCGACTGGAAAGCAGATATTTAATCAGAAAAGTTTGAGATTCATTTTTCGGACACCCAATCTGTCTTCAGAGGCTTCGAGACAGACAAAATTGCTGTTGACTACAAAAACAGTCCAAGTCTGTGTCCTTGAGAAACACTGAAGCCTGAGAAGGAAAAATGCACAGGCTTTTAGAGGTAGCCAGATCTGGTCCAAACCCCAGCTCTATTTTCTAGTAGCTGTTTGATCTTGGGTGACTTGTCTAACTCCGCAGAGCTTCAGTTTTCTCATCTGTAAAGTGGAGATAGCTCCCTAAAATGTCTATGTGTTAAGGCTGTTCTATGCATTCGTCCTAACGTAAGTAAGAAAATTCAGCTTGAGCTAACTTGGGCAAGAGGAGAAAATTAAGGACTCAGAGAAATAGGGTAACTATGGACCTCACTGTCCAAACAGTGAGAGGGGACATCAGTACAGCCCAACTGGACCAACCACATGCTGCTGTCATGGAGACCGAGGCTAGGAGGTCAGCCAGGCCTCAGGAAAGGTTGATGCTGAGCACGGGATGCTGCCAGGAACTCATCCAGTTCTCCGTCACCATCCCTTGACTGTTTCTCTCTAGGAGTCTCCATCACTCCTGCCCTACTCTGCTGGCTTTTGCTCCAGGCTGCTAGCAGAAGACAGCTTCTCCAGAGTTCCCAGGTGGAGTAGCTACTACCTGTCCAGTCACGTGAAGAAGATCCCCCTGATCTCTGTTCATCTCAATTCCAAATCACAAGGAAGTAATTCTGATTGATCCAGCTGGGGTACGATCGTACCAACGCCTGCTCTAACCTGATGAAGTTTGGGCAGAGTCACACTGTGCAGAATGGTTGTTGCGGACAAGATCGACTGCTTTTGATAGTGAGGTCAGTTAAAGGGGGACCGGCAACCTGGAAGGATATCCTCAAAATGTATCCATGACCTTTTAAAGAATATATGAGCTAACATACTAGCTGGCAAGGAGGAGGCACTGTATAAAGATTCCTCACGGCTCACTAATCATCTTTCCCAAATTCAGCTCAGGCTTCCGCCTGAGTTCATTTAATCTTCATCAGCATTGCCATTCTCTATCTCATATTTCAAAGAGCGACTGGAAAGCAGATATTTAATCAGAAAAGTTTGAGATTCATTTTTCGGACACCCAATCTGTCTTCAGAGGCTTCGAGACAGACAAAATTGCTGTTGACTACAAAAACAGTCCAAGTCTGTGTCCTTGAGAAACACTGAAGCCTGAGAAGGAAAAATGCACAGGCTTTTAGAGGTAGCCAGATCTGGTCCAAACCCCAGCTCTATTTTCTAGTAGCTGTTTGATCTTGGGTGACTTGTCTAACTCCGCAGAGCTTCAGTTTTCTCATCTGTAAAGTGGAGATAGCTCCCTAAAATGTCTATGTGTTAAGGCTGTTCTATGCATTCGTCCTAACGTAAGTAAGAAAATTCAGCTTGAGCTAACTTGGGCAAGAGGAGAAAATTAAGGACTCAGAGAAATAGGGTAACTATGGACCTCACTGTCCAAACAGTGAGAGGGGACATCAGTACAGCCCAACTGGACCAACCACATGCTGCTGTCATGGAGACCGAGGCTAGGAGGTCAGCCAGGCCTCAGGAAAGGTTGATGCTGAGCACGGGATGCTGCCAGGAACTCATCCAGTTCTCCGTCACCATCCCTTGACTGTTTCTCTCTAGGAGTCTCCATCACTCCTGCCCTACTCTGCTGGCTTTTGCTCCAGGCTGCTAGCAGAAGACAGCTTCTCCAGAGTTCCCAGGTGGAGTAGCTACTACCTGTCCAGTCACGTGAAGAAGATCCCCCTGATCTCTGTTCATCTCAATTCCAAATCACAAGGAAGTAATTCTGATTGATCCAGCTGGGGTACGATCGTACCAACGCCTGCTCTAACCTGATGAAGTTTGGGCAGAGTCACACTGTGCAGAATGGTTGTTGCGGACAAGATCGACTGCTTTTGATAGTGAGGTCAGTTAAAGGGGGACCGGCAACCTGGAAGGATATCCTCAAAATGTATCCATGACCTTTTTAAAGAATATATGAGCTAACATACTAGCTGGCAAGGAGGAGGCACTGTATAAAGATAACTAGAATATCCTAATAGATAAGAGTTTTTATGAGATGAATTTACATTGACTTTTCCAGTTTTTACCCACATAAGCTATTAGTTTTCTGAGTGGGATAATGCCATTGGTAATTTGAATGCCACAATTTAGCACTGAGATCCTGACACTCATTTAGGAAAAAAAAAGAAAAAATGGCTATTGAGCAGCCCAACCCGGGAGAGTTACAGTGTCGTCTTCTGCTCTGGCCTCAAGACTGGGCACAGTGGGGCTACTCTGCCAGTCCTGGACGGTGGGCCGTGGCCACTTGCCGTCACCCTGGTGACAGTGGGGACGTGATGGCCTTTCCTGGGATCTACATGGCACATGCTCCAGGAGGCATCTTACTGCAGACACAAGATGACGCAGCTTCACCCAGATGAGGTGGCTTACGTGTGTGTGTGCATGCTAAGTCTCTTCAGTCATGTCTCACACTTCGCAACCCTATGGACTACAGCCTGCCAGGCTCCTCTGTCCATGGGAATCTCCAGGCAAGAAAACTGGAGTGGGGTGCCATGCCCAATCCAGGGATCAAACCTGCATCTCTCATGTCTCCTGCATTGGAAGGTGGGTTCTTTACCACTAGCGAAGGTTTATAGTATATAAACAGAGGTATCTGGGGATGCAGAAAGCTAAGGGTCTGTCTGTCAGCTGAGGAATCCTAAGTGATATTGTATTCTTACAAACCCCAAATCTCTTTCATAAGCTGTCTGTTGTCAGGAATCCCTGGAATGCTTCCCTACAGCTAAAACAACAGCTCTCGGCTAGAGACCAGGGCTCCAGCTCAGCCTATCTATCTCATCAGTTATGACTTCTAGCCAGAGCAATGAATTGTCTCCTGAAAGAGGGTTTCTCAAATGCTCCATTGAAAGTGCACTTCTGTTATGATTTTTCCCTTCTCTGTTTCATTTTTCTCCCTCCTCCAAGCTCTTCGTAACTTTTGCCAGTGAATTTCTGTCTATTCTATACTCACTTTTCAAAAGCAAAGAGCGTGAGAAACATTCCTTTGCTTCTTTTTTCCCCTCATCATGCTCCTTTTTTATATATATTTATTTTCATCCATCTTTTTTTCTTCTTTGGCCTGTGTGGGCCTCCCATTGCAGTGGCCTCTCTTACTGCAGAGCACCGGCTCTGGGAGCATGCGCTCCAGAGGCCTGGCTCGTAATTGGACACACCGGTTCAGCTGCTCCTCGGCACATGGGATCTTCCCGGGCCAGGGATCGAACCAGTGCCCCTTGTACTGCAAGGCGGTGTCCTTACCCACTGGACCACCAGGGAAGCCCCATTCTTTTGCTTTTTACCCAGTTCTCCCCAACATGCTGCACCGTGCTTTTAAGTGTACATAGCAGAACGGTGGGCATTCCAGATGGAGCAGGGTAAAGAATTACCTTCCCAATGCAAGAGAGGAAGATCTGATCTCTGGGTCAGGAAGATCTCCTGGAGGGGAGCATGCAACCCACTCCAGTAGTCTTGCCTGGAGAATCCCATAGACAAAGGAGCCTATCAGGCTATAATCCACGGGGCTGCAAAAGGGCCAGACAGGACTTAGCGACTAAATAACAACATCCTTTCCAAGACTGTGACCTTGAATGGAGTGGCAAATTGTTCCCCAGAGTCTGAAACAGTTAAATGAAGTAACTAAACTTGTTTGTTAAATTTTAAAGAGATTACAGTGCTTAGAGAGAACAGAAAATTCGGAGACGGCTGAACTTTTCACTTGCAACACTGGAAGAATGCCTTCCACTGAATGAATCTTAAGTGGCCTCTGTGCGACAGAAATAAAGCTGCTCCCGTGATGATGTCCCACACATCCTGCTTGTTCGACTTTCTGTCTCTGGAGATACTGCCTTGAAAATGAAAACTCAGAGAAGAAGCATTTTTAGGTCAAACACAACATGACTGATGTCTCTGGTAGGCTGAGGCAACAAGACCAAAAATGAAAATACCTCTTATGTCTAATTTCTTGGGAGTTCTGACTCTTGCAGTTAAAAAGCAAGCAAACAAACAAAAAGCATTTCAACAACAGAGGCAACCATGTCAGTTGTCTAGTAAGTTCAACTGACCGGTAGGTGGAGACTCAATTCAAACACTTGAATCTTTGGAAAATTCAAACCAAAATAGGTGACCTTCCTTGCTCTCCCAGCACTCCTCAGTTCTTTCAAGTCATAAGACCTTTAACAAGGCTTATAAGATCTTCCATGATTCGACCGCAAGTTTCCTTAGCTCTCTCTCCGGTATCACCAAGGCTCCAGTTTGACCAACTACGCTTGATCTGGGCAACACACATGCACTTCCTAACTTGGCATCTTTGTGCAAATGGCTCCTCACCATGAACATCACCCATCCTTCCATCCTTTATGCCAACACAGCTGCAGGGCAGGCTGCCTCTACTAGGAAGCCTTCCTGGACATCCTGTATCTCTGAGGATGTGCTCAGATGGCCCAATACGACAGCTGTTACCTTCTGTAGTATGCTTGTGTGTTTTCCACTTTGTGTCTTCCATATGCCATCAACATCACAAACACAGGGATCTATTTCCAGTTACTTCTCCAGGGGCTCCAGAAACGTCCTAGAATGACTCTGAAGACCAGAAATGGCCCAGTTCAGAGTAGTCAGTACATCAAAAATGCAGTTAGAAATTTTTGAAGAAAACTCTTAAAAACACAAGACTGCTCTAAAAACACAAAACTCTAAAAACACAAGGTCTGAAGTTCAGGTGGGTGAAGGCACAGGTAAGGCCACAGGGGATTATCAGTAGAGGTAAGGCCATGCTTGAGACCCCAGTTGTGGCTGGAAGGCGAGGTGGCTCCCCCTTCATTCCCTATGACCTCAGTCTGACTGAGGGAGACCTGCCTCAGCCAGGGACTTCTTATACAGACCGGTGCATTCTGCAAAGAAGGAGCAGCAGTCCAACCAGAAAACTAGTCTTGATCTCAAAAGGGCTACGGAGAGGAGTAAGCAGGAAATAGAGCAATAAACTCATGGTCAGTCCTAACCGTGTCCTTTAGTAATGCCTAGGCCATTACTGATGACGATGCTAAATCAGAAGTGAGACATCACCTGGGAATTCCTTCCGAGTCATGACATAAAATTTCAAGTCACTCTTTTGAGAACAGAAGGACAAAAGTTTAGGTTTTCCTTAGTTCCTTACAATACTACTTTGCCAGTTCTTAATGTTAAAGACATCCTCGTCCATCTGTGCTCTTGATAAATTTTATCAGGATGAAGTCCTCAGTCTACAAAGTATAGTATCAACAGTGACGAGCTCCATCACCACACATGGCTTATGCTGGGAATTTCCATCTTCAAGCCCCCATCTCTCACCATGGCTCTGAGCTCTCTCGCTCTGGTCAGTTCACTGTCTGTGTCTCTCTCTAGACACATATTCTTCTTATCTTTGCTTCTCTCCTGTAAATGTATTGTGCTCTCCTCCCCACTTTTGCAGACTGGTCTCCCTTGACTCTGTCTAAATGGCCCCAAAATACGCTACCCTCTCTAAGTTCATGTGGTAGAGGCCAGCCACATGCAAAAAAAAATGATGGGCAAATTCTCAACTTCAGTTCCAGAGTCATGAAAGAAGGAACATGATTGGCCCTACTTAACAGATGGATTATTTTGGAACCAACATGGTTCCAAAATAATCCATCTCCACAGGGTGTCAAGGGAGGGGTAACCATGGGAGAGAGGCAGTTACTGTGATATAGGCAGACCCTCCAAAATGTGTCTACCAACATCCGGTACCTACTAAAGGTATGTTACATGGAATAGAAATCGGAATTGGGATACGTAATATATATTTAATTATAAATTGTACTTTCTTCTTAAGGGCACCTAAATTTAAAAAACAGAATAATTAGAGCAGCATTTTCATAAATTAAGTAATATTAGGCTTAACCCAAGTTATGGCTGGGTGCCCAGGGGTTTAATAAAGGCTTGTTAGCTGTCTAGAACTCTGATTAATTTAATTTAGCTTGATTTAGCATTTCCTACATGCACAGTACTTGACAACAACCGCGTTTCCTGATATCTGCAATCTTCCTGGGGACCTGAAATGCTGTAACATTATTTCTCTGTTTCATAAATTAGAAGACAGTTTTGCCCAGAGAGGTTCACTTCTTGTGGGGAGGGGGAGATTTTGTGGCCATGGTGGTTAAGGACACCTGATTAGGTCCAGATCTTGGCCTCTTCACTCATAAGCTTTGTGTTCATGGTCAAAATAGAAAATTTATTTGAACTTCACGTTCCTAACTCTTAAATGGATGTAATGGTATTTACCATGCCCACATTTTATAAGGATTAATTGAAAACCTGGAAGACAGAAAATGCTCAGCATGTTAGTTTTTAGCAATTGTAATAGCTGCTGTTGAACAAGAATTTATAGTGGGGCTCCCCTGGCAGTCCAGTGTGTAAAGAGTCCACCTTGCAATGCAAGGGGGCCCAGTTCGATTCCTGGTTCGAGAAGATTCCACGTGCAGTGGAGTGGCTGGGAGGATGTGTTCAATTATCAGCTGGTGCTCTGGAGCCCATGTGCCCAGAGCCAGTGCTCTGCAACAAGAGAGGTCACTATGATGGGAGGCCCACACATGCTAAAGAATAAAGGTGGATGAAAAAAAAAAAACAAAACCCAATGACCTAGAGGCAAAAAATAAAAAGGATAATAATGGAAACTCAAAAAGAAAATTATAGTGGGGCCTCCCTGGTGATCCAGTGGGTAAAGAGTCTGCCTTGCAGTGCAAGGGGCACCAGTTAGATTCCTGGCCTGGGAAGATCCCACATGTGGATGAATGGCTGGACCGGCGTGTCCAATTATGAGCCAGCACTCTGGAGCGCATGCACCCAGAGCTGATGCTCTCCAAAGAGAGAGGCCACTGCAATGGAAGGCCCACACAAGCCAAAGAATAAAGATGGATGAAAAATAAATGATGACTTAGAGGCAAAAAAAAAGAAAGAAAAATAGAAAAGACAATTAAAAAAAATTATAATGTGTTAGGAAACAGTGTTTTTTGTAAAGAAGAGTCCCAGGATCCCGTGACACAAACTGCAGATGAGCTCATCGTGCCGTTGGCACAATAGCTCCATGGAGTAGTCTGGTTTCTCCTGACTCCACCTAAAAGGCACCAAAATAGGTAACCTTCTCCAAGATCATGTAGTAGAGGTCACCACTCCCAATGGTCCTCTCTGGTCATCGGTTCAAGTCCATGGTTTTTTCCTTGAGTCACAGCTACTTTTTCCCTTAGGTGTGGGATGATTGGACCTTCCTCTTTTAGGGACAAGCCCAGCTCTTGAATACAGACTTGAAGGGCTGGAGGAAGGAACAATTGTTGCTGTTTAGTCTCTAAGTCACGTTCAATCTCATAAACTGTAGCCCTCCAGGTTCTTCTGGCTATGGGATTTTCTCAGCAAGAATACTGGAGTGGGATGCCATTTCCTCCTGCAGGGATCTTCCTGGTCCATGGATTGAACCCCAGTCTCCTGCAGGCAGGTTCTTTACCACTGAGCCACCTGGGACACACTGTAGGAGTAATTACCAGAGACCATTACCTCACTGACTTATCTGAAGAGCACGAAAGCTAGGGGCCACCCAAGTTGTCAGGGTCAAGTATAGGGGCATTGTGAGAGCAACAGAACAGGTCCAGATGAAGCCTGAATACGGGGAGAGGAACCAGGGTCCAGAACAACGCTGTATACCTGGAGCACGGGGTGAACACTCCATAGGTAGCCGCCTGCTATGGGAAGTGGGCAACAGCGGGGAGGGGAGCTAGAGTGAAAGGCACAGTGGAGGTGCCATTATGCAGATATGCTGGTTGTCGTCACCAGGAAGCCATTTACACGTGACCATATGAATCTTATGAGGGCTGTTGGAACCATGGTTTGGTGCTGATAGGCTCTCTCACCACCAGTGGGAAGAACTGGGGCTATTGTCCTTCTAATATGGTTCCTGATTTTATCTTCAAGGAAGGTAAATTAGATCAGCCTAGAGGCTGAGAGTTGGTACATCCACATTGAGTAAAATCCACTACGGAAGGCCCACACAAGCCAAAGAATAAAGATGGATGAAAAATAAATGATGACTTAGAGGCAAAAAAAAAGAAAGAAAAATAGAAAAGACAATTAAAAAAAATTATAATGTGTTAGGAAACAGTGTTTTTTGTAAAGAAGAGTCCCAGGATCCCGTGACACAAACTGCAGATGAGCTCATCGTGCCGTTGGCACAATAGCTCCATGGAGTAGTCTGGTTTCTCCTGACTCCACCTAAAAGGCACCAAAATAGGTAACCTTCTCCAAGATCATGTAGTAGAGGTCACCACTCCCAATGGTCCTCTCTGGTCATCGGTTCAAGTCCATGGTTTTTTCCTTGAGTCACAGCTACTTTTTCCCTTAGGTGTGGGATGATTGGACCTTCCTCTTTTAGGGACAAGCCCAGCTCTTGAATACAGACTTGAAGGGCTGGAGGAAGGAACAATTGTTGCTGTTTAGTCTCTAAGTCACGTTCAATCTCATAAACTGTAGCCCTCCAGGTTCTTCTGGCTATGGGATTTTCTCAGCAAGAATACTGGAGTGGGATGCCATTTCCTCCTGCAGGGATCTTCCTGGTCCATGGATTGAACCCCAGTCTCCTGCAGGCAGGTTCTTTACCACTGAGCCACCTGGGACACACTGTAGGAGTAATTACCAGAGACCATTACCTCACTGACTTATCTGAAGAGCACGAAAGCTAGGGGCCACCCAAGTTGTCAGGGTCAAGTATAGGGGCATTGTGAGAGCAACAGAACAGGTCCAGATGAAGCCTGAATACGGGGAGAGGAACCAGGGTCCAGAACAACGCTGTATACCTGGAGCACGGGGTGAACACTCCATAGGTAGCCGCCTGCTATGGGAAGTGGGCAACAGCGGGGAGGGGAGCTAGAGTGAAAGGCACAGTGGAGGTGCCATTATGCAGATATGCTGGTTGTCGTCACCAGGAAGCCATTTACACGTGACCATATGAATCTTATGAGGGCTGTTGGAACCATGGTTTGGTGCTGATAGGCTCTCTCACCACCAGTGGGAAGAACTGGGGCTATTGTCCTTCTAATATGGTTCCTGATTTTATCTTCAAGGAAGGTAAATTAGATCAGCCTAGAGGCTGAGAGTTGGTACATCCACATTGAGTAAAAATCCACTACTTTAATAAGAACAATGCGTTATAAAACCATGTTTCATTCATCTCAATAATATTTATCCATTCATCTATCACTTCATTTATTCCACCAATAGTGTTGGACAGAACTCCATGAAACTAGAACCATTCTGGCCCTACAGTCTAAAAAGAGCAAATCCAATATGCAGATAGTGAACGCTTTATGCAGCTTAAACCTGCTGCTCACTGATTTGGGAAGTGAAAAAAGTAAAACACACACATGCACACACACACGGAAGAGTTCAAGTAACACAGGTGAGTTGGCAGACACAACCCATGTCTCTTTTATCTGTGCTACCAGGGCAAAAAACTTTCCCGAACTACAGAAGGTCAATGCATGGACAAAGTATCAACCAGAATAGCATGTTCAGGGTGCAATCAGCTCATCAGGATTGGAGGTCAGCTTTCAGGGAGGGAGCATGAAGCCACAGGTCAGTGGAAACAGAGAGGGGCTGATGGGATTGCCCTTCAACATGAAGACCCCAGGGCTCCTGGTTCTGAGACTGGCAACATGGAAAGGAAGGCAACAGTGCACCTTCGAGCTGGAAATTACAGGAATGCAGCCGATGGTCACAGTCTCAACTCAGAGGGAACAAATGTGTCCCACAAGACTGTGGTGTTTATAGCAAACTGCTGTCTTGGGACGCAGTTCCTGAGCTGAGCTTCTCAAATCTGCCAGAGTTTGCATAGCTAACAAGATTCTGTCATGGGTTTCTTGTAACGGGCAGGGACTAGAGTGAACAGGGTCAACAGTACAACGCTGTATACCTGGAGCACGGGGTGAACACTCCATAGGTAGCCGCCTGCTATGGGAAGTGGGCAACAGCGGGGAGGGGAGCTAGAGTGAAAGGCACAGTGGAGGTGCCATTATGCAGATATGCTGGTTGTCGTCACCAGGAAGCCATTTACACGTGACCATATGAATCTTATGAGGGCTGTTGGAACCATGGTTTGGTGCTGATAGGCTCTCTCACCACCAGTGGGAAGAACTGGGGCTATTGTCCTTCTAATATGGTTCCTGATTTTATCTTCAAGGAAGGTAAATTAGATCAGCCTAGAGGCTGAGAGTTGGTACATCCACATTGAGTAAAAATCCACTACTTTAATAAGAACAATGCGTTATAAAACCATGTTTCATTCATCTCAATAATATTTATCCATTCATCTATCACTTCATTTATTCCACCAATAGTGTTGGACAGAACTCCATGAAACTAGAACCATTCTGGCCCTACAGTCTAAAAAGAGCAAATCCAATATGCAGATAGTGAACGCTTTATGCAGCTTAAACCTGCTGCTCACTGATTTGGGAAGTGAAAAAAGTAAAACACACACATGCACACACACACGGAAGAGTTCAAGTAACACAGGTGAGTTGGCAGACACAACCCATGTCTCTTTTATCTGTGCTACCAGGGCAAAAAACTTTCCCGAACTACAGAAGGTCAATGCATGGACAAAGTATCAACCAGAATAGCATGTTCAGGGTGCAATCAGCTCATCAGGATTGGAGGTCAGCTTTCAGGGAGGGAGCATGAAGCCACAGGTCAGTGGAAACAGAGAGGGGCTGATGGGATTGCCCTTCAACATGAAGACCCCAGGGCTCCTGGTTCTGAGACTGGCAACATGGAAAGGAAGGCAACAGTGCACCTTCGAGCTGGAAATTACAGGAATGCAGCCGATGGTCACAGTCTCAACTCAGAGGGAACAAATGTGTCCCACAAGACTGTGGTGTTTATAGCAAACTGCTGTCTTGGGACGCAGTTCCTGAGCTGAGCTTCTCAAATCTGCCAGAGTTTGCATAGCTAAATTCCAGGTGAGAGTTCCTGGTCATGGGTGTTCTTTATAGTCTAAAATCACCTTTTAAGTGAATTAACAGCACAGGATGATGCCTTATGATTCTTGTCATTGAAGACATGGTAACTGAAGCAAAACAGTTCAGTTCTACACCTTCTACTCATTCGTCCAATGTCATGGACCTACCATGTAAGCATTGACTAAGAAGCTTGCAACCACAGCAATGCAAGGTAACGGCCCTGCTGCAAGAAGAGAAACAACTGGTAAAGGAATAGAGCAGAGGAGATGTTTCAGTTTGGGCCACACTCCACGGCAGTAAGCTGTGGACTTTGGGTACTATATGGAGTGAGGACTTGGCCCTGAAAATTTTTATTAAGAGAATGGATAAGCAAGAATGCTTTTAAAATTAAAAACTGCCAAAATGATATTGTGAGGGATCAACCTGTACTTCTTTTGCCTTCTGGGAGAAAGCTTTATAATTTTAGACAAGGTTATTAGAATTCCCAAGTACCCTTCACTACTTATTTAGCACCGGTGCCAATAATGCCCTAGATGGTGCTGATCACCTAAACACACAGAAGCTTTCAGATCTGCTTTACCAGACACAGTGTGTGGCACCTGACCTGCACGTACTCCATGAAACATACTGCCTCTCCCCACTCAATCCAGACCTCAGAGACACTCCTTCAGGATTCCAAACCCTCAGGAAGGGGTCACGAGAGAGATGACTTACAAAAATGAAGAAATCGACTCCAGTTTGCATCACAGAAAGAATGAGGACTTAGTAGCCTGCACATCGGTGTTTCTTTTCACATGGTGAAGGCATACGTCATTTTCTGTTTAATTAATTATGGACCCTTTAAAACACACTGCCAATAAAACAGAGTGTTGTGTACTCGTGGGAAAAGAAATGAGATGAAAAAAATGCCTGTCCCATTATTCATCTGTATTGATCTAGATGTACAACCCTATGCATCACAATTTGACAAAAGGTTAAATATTAACAGAAGAATCATTAATCTAACAGAAAAAATTAACACAACAAGAGCTCTCTTGGTTGACTTTATGCATAACCTGGGTCTCTAGCTAGACCGAGGAACCCTTCAGACTCGTGTTTAGTACCTCTCTTTACAGATTTGGCAATGAAACTGGACTGGATTGCAAGATAAATACTAAGAGATGGTTAACTGTAAAGGTCTTATTATAGTAAGGGAGAATTCTCACGATGAAGTGCTAGCCGTATAAACCACAGAGGTCTCTTACAAATGAAAACATGTGAAACATCTAGCATGAGGGTTGGAACAAATAAACTTTTCTAAATTATTTTAAAGTATTTTAGGCACTACACTGTCTTTGGAGATGGTCTTCCACTTGTATTTCAGCACGTATTTTCTTCAGAAGTTTTTTTTTTTCTTTTTTTTAAAAATTTTGGCCTCCTTCATTGTTCTTTCATCTGTTTATTTTAATCTATCTTCATTCTGTGGCCTGTGTGGGTCTTCCATTGCAGTGGACTCTCTCGTTGCAGACCACTGGCTCTGGGCGCGTGCGCTCCAGAGTGCTGGCTCAGTAATTGGACACACCGGTCCAGCCCTTAGCGGCACGTGGGATCTTCCCAGGCCACGGATCGAACCAGCGGCCCATCCACTGCAAGGCAGACTCTACCCACTGGAACAACCAGGGAAGCCCTGGAATTCATTTTTTAAAAAGTATTTTATTTTCTGGGTCCTATCCTTCCTTCCACTGTCCTTCTGTTGAGGAATCCAAACCCTCAGGAAGGGGTCACGAGAGATGACTTACAAAATGAAGAAATCGACTCCAGTTTGCATCACAGAAAGAATGAGGACTTAGTAGCCTGCACATCGGTGTTTCTTTTCACATGGTGAAGGCATACGTCATTTTCTGTTTAATTAATTATGGACCCTTTAAAACACACTGCCAATAAAACAGAGTGTTGTGTACTCGTGGGAAAAGAAATGAGATGAAAAAAATGCCTGTCCCATTATTCATCTGTATTGATCTAGATGTACAACCCTATGCATCACAATTTGACAAAAGGTTAAATATTAACAGAAGAATCATTAATCTAACAGAAAAAATTAACACAACAAGAGCTCTCTTGGTTGACTTTATGCATAACCTGGGTCTCTAGCTAGACCGAGGAACCCTTCAGACTCGTGTTTAGTACCTCTCTTTACAGATTTGGCAATGAAACTGGACTGGATTGCAAGATAAATACTAAGAGATGGTTAACTGTAAAGGTCTTATTATAGTAAGGGAGAATTCTCACGATGAAGTGCTAGCCGTATAAACCACAGAGGTCTCTTACAAATGAAAACATGTGAAACATCTAGCATGAGGGTTGGAACAAATAAACTTTTCTAAATTATTTTAAAGTATTTTAGGCACTACACTGTCTTTGGAGATGGTCTTCCACTTGTATTTCAGCACGTATTTTCTTCAGAATTCTTTTTTTTTCTTTTTTTTAAAAATTTTGGCCTCCTTCATTGTTCTTTCATCTGTTTATTTTAATCTATCTTCATTCTGTGGCCTGTGTGGGTCTTCCATTGCAGTGGACTCTCTCGTTGCAGACCACTGGCTCTGGGCGCGTGCGCTCCAGAGTGCTGGCTCAGTAATTGGACACACCGGTCCAGCCCTTAGCGGCACGTGGGATCTTCCCAGGCCATGGATCGAACCAGCGGCCCATCCACTGCAAGGCAGACTCTACCCACTGGAACAACCAGGGAAGCCCTGGAATTCATTTTTTAAAAAGTATTTTATTTTCTGGGTCCTATCCTTCCTTCCACTGTCCTTCTGTTGAGGAATCCATGAATCATCCCCCTGGACTCATCTATGAACTCAACCCCACAGTCGTCCACATACTCAGCCATGCATCCATCCACACCCACAAGCGCACGTCTGTCCACGTCCTCAACTATGCATCCATTCATGCTCCCATTCAACCAAGCATCACTCATGGATCTATTCACTTATGTATCCACTTGGGAGAACAAGCTTTGGGTGGAAGATGTGCTGGGTTGTGCATAAAGGGGAAGGTGGAAGTCTGAAGGTAAGCGACTTACCCAAGTCACTCAGTGTTTGGTCTAAAATTAGAAACTTTCATTTGATCTTTCCAGGGTTTCTGTTTGTCTTACTTATAACTTATAAATAAACGAACCACCAAGATTATGGGGATTTACTTAAGATGACAGGATTTTGATTAATTGCCAACTTCCAAAGAATTGAAAGAACAAGTCAGGTTTTCAGATGAAATATAATGAGGAAGACCTGACCACTATAAAAGGTACAGTCTGAAAGCTTATACTAGAAAAGAATAGGATCATTTTCCATAAGAATATTTCATTGAGATAACTAACCTCACTTTTCCAAAGAGAAGAGAGAAGCCACTTTACCTTTACTAACCATGCAAAACAGCCCTCATCAGTCCCAAGGACACTCTACTGTGCAAATTTATTATGGTTTTCAACGATCCTATGGATCTATTTTATATCATCCTTAAAATTATTGCCCATATCAAAGAAAATTGGATACTCCACACACAAAAGCACAAATACACACCGGTATTCAGAAGAGGAATTAGATTATCTCAAGAATAGACGAGTGATCAAATTTAAAGGGCCACTTCTCACCTAAATCTGGCTGTGGACTTCTGTAGGACTCTTCTCACAATACCTGAGTGATTTGAAGCTATTTTATTCACCAATAACAGAATCCTTGTGAAGTGAGTGGTCTCTCATCCATTATTTAAACAGCTCCTAAAAAATCTTCCTCTACAAAGTCTCCTAAGGAAAAAAAGATGGTTTCCTCCAGCTTCATCTTCACTGGATCTGAAGCAAATCTGTTGCTAATTGTTTCTCTCTATATTCTTTTCTTTTTCTTTAATGTTGGCCTCATTTTATTGGTTATTTATTTATTTTCACCCATCTTTATTCTTTGGTCTGTCTGGGCCTCCCACTGCAGTGGCCTCTCCCCTTGCAGAGTACTGGCCTATGGGCTCATGCGCTCCAGAGCGCTGGCTCGTAATTGGACACACGGGTCCAGCCGCTCCATGGCACATGGGATCTTCCCAGGCCAGGGATCAAACTGGTGCCCCTTGCACTGCAAGACAGATTCTTTACCCACTGGACCACCAGGGAAGCCCTCTCTCTATTCTTAAACATGCTCTGACCTTCAAAGGGAAGTGCTGCCTAATGGGTCTCTGTATTTCTCATTTCTTCTTTTCTGTAGGACACTAAGGCCTTCAGGACAGGGACTAAATCAATAACATGCAAATGATGGGAAAATCTTGAATTCTGGTAAATCTGGAACACAGCAAAAGTTACCACCTTGAGTTTATAAACTGAAAACAAGGTAACTAAAGTAGCATGAGCCATGGACACGCAGGGTATCCCAAACCACTACAATGGAGGCTATTTTTTTAATTCTCTGAGGCATTTCAGAGGAGAAAAACCAGTTCAATTTTCAATCCCTATATTTTGGAAGGGAATGTTTCATCAGAACCTGGGTGTTCTAATGAATACTTGCCAATCTCTAATTTACTGGGGCCCATTTTTGCTTGCCTTTTTACTCTGTGTCGCCCCGGCCAACTTCAAAGATTGATGAAATCTGAGAGTGGTATTAGATTTAACACCATTTCAAGATGGGCTTTAAGCTCAGCACGAATGAGTTGGACAGGAAAGGAAATAGAAAGGAAGAGAAAGGTTCTACAGATGAAACTCCTGGCCTTACAGCAAATTGAAATATTATGCTGGCAATCTCCTCCAGAAATCTCTGGGATGGCCATGATGCTCTCAGATCATGTGGTTTCTCATTGTGGCATCTGAATGAAGACAATGGGTAGACTTTTTCCCCCGGGTGATTAGGGCCATATGCTCTAAAAATTTTCTCCTAAGGAAAAAGATGGTTTCCTCCAGCTTCATCTTCACTGGATCTGAAGCAAATCTGTTGCTAATTGTTTCTCTCTATATTCTTTTCTTTTTCTTTAATGTTGGCCTCATTTTATTGGTTATTTATTTATTTTCACCCATCTTTATTCTTTGGTCTGTCTGGGCCTCCCACTGCAGTGGCCTCTCCCCTTGCAGAGTACTGGCCTATGGGCTCATGCGCTCCAGAGCGCTGGCTCGTAATTGGACACACGGGTCCAGCCGCTCCATGGCACATGGGATCTTCCCAGGCCAGGGATCAAACTGGTGCCCCTTGCACTGCAAGACAGATTCTTTACCCACTGGACCACCAGGGAAGCCCTCTCTCTATTCTTAAACATGCTCTGACCTTCAAAGGGAAGTGCTGCCTAATGGGTCTCTGTATTTCTCATTTCTTCTTTTCTGTAGGACACTAAGGCCTTCAGGACAGGGACTAAATCAATAACATGCAAATGATGGGAAAATCTTGAATTCTGGTAAATCTGGAACACAGCAAAAGTTACCACCTTGAGTTTATAAACTGAAAACAAGGTAACTAAAGTAGCATGAGCCATGGACACGCAGGGTATCCCAAACCACTACAATGGAGGCTATTTTTTTAATTCTCTGAGGCATTTCAGAGGAGAAAAACCAGTTCAATTTTCAATCCCTATATTTTGGAAGGGAATGTTTCATCAGAACCTGGGTGTTCTAATGAATACTTGCCAATCTCTAATTTACTGGGGCCCATTTTTGCTTGCCTTTTTACTCTGTGTCGCCCCGGCCAACTTCAAAGATTGATGAAATCTGAGAGTGGTATTAGATTTAACACCATTTCAAGATGGGCTTTAAGCTCAGCACGAATGAGTTGGACAGGAAAGGAAATAGAAAGGAAGAGAAAGGTTCTACAGATGAAACTCCTGGCCTTACAGCAAATTGAAATATTATGATGGCAATCTCCTCCAGAAATCTCCAGGGTGATCCATGATGCTCTCAGATCATGTGGTTTCTCATTGTGGCATCTGAATGAAGACATTATGGGGGTAGACTAGATTGTAAATTTTTATGCCACCCAACCAGGATGAGAAATTTCCTGAATTTAGGGCCATTTTCAGAGACTGTTCCCTGCTTACCGGGCATGGAATATTTGGCGTGAGCTAAGCAGACAAGCAGTTACCCTGGGTCAGCATCTCAGCAGTTCTTTCCTTCAAGCTGAGCTCCCTGGTACAAGGGACCGGTTACAGAATACTGATCACCGTTTAATGATTTCTCACTTTGCCTTCAGGGGCATCATCAAAATCTTCTTGTTTTGATTCTATCAGAAACCAAGATTTTAAGCAAGTAGCTAAACAAAATCTCCCTGAAATGAAAGATGCAAAATAAGATAGAAAGCAGATAAAATGTTTAGAAGCTGTGGTTGACAATTCTCAAAGCACAGACCAGGAGTTAAAACATATGACATTTCTAGTGAGCTGAAATTAATATCCAAAAGACATTCTTTCTGGGATGCTAGCAATTCAACCCCAGTACCGTGTGGTTAAGATGAAAGTATTAATAATAATCCCACACCGGTCCTTAGCTTTATGCCTGGCTAGTAACAAGAGATATTAACACAAATAGCCTTTTACAATTCCTAAATGATAGCATTAAGGGTACAAGCTAGGCTTCTTAACATGGATTTTAAATATAATTTTTACTTACGATGTACTTGAAAATTATGGCAATAGCAGTGTCCCTAGACCTGGATTAATTATGTATCAATGCAGCTAAACATTAGTTAAGCACTTGCGCCATTTATTTAACCTATTAACGTCTCTATTTCCTCAGCTATAAAGTGAGGATAGTAGTCACTATTTCACAGTCCTTGTGGAGACTGGAGATAATATGTCTGTGGGTCTTAATTACAGTACATTTATGAGTTGCTTTCCTTAAATAACAGCTCTTTCTATCATTGTCATGAACTGAAGTCTCCAATCTTTCCTAAAGTCTCTTATCCTTCAACTGAAGTTCTAAATAATGCCAGAGGTGTTATTTCTTAGGTACTTCTACTATTTTCCCACTTCACAAGCATGACCAAGGGGCTCTCCTTGTTGAGACCATCGCCGCCGCCCAGCTCTTTCCTTCAGCACGTGCCCACTGGGGAACCAGTGCCATTGGACCTAGGGAATTTCCCGCTCTTTGGAGCTGTGTTGTTTGCACACTCAGGACACCCCGAGATGTTCCTCTGCCCTTGGTATTTCTTAAGCATTAACTGTCAGACCCAGAGGCTTGGTCAGATCCAGTTTGATTCCTTTAGCAAAGCTCAGAGTGGTGGTGCGCTGGTTTTCCTGGAGACATGGACTGGTCTGTTTTCACTCTCTCTTAATGCTGGCGGTCCTCAAATGCTCAACACCTGAGTACCTCACGAATGTAAGATGATTCAGGTCCCCAGAACTCAAATTCAGGGCTTTAGGAATTTTACTTCATTTTTCTAGATTACACCCATATGCATATCTAAATCTTAGAACAGCAAGATTAACACCACCAATTACTATTCCTGAAAACAGTTAAAATGTTTCTTTTATGTGCATCCTGTAATTGCCCCACAACCATCTCATGGTTGTTCTATCGACCTGCATTGCCAGGTCATAGAACCACTTAGCATCATCCTCTCCCTTTCTAGTTGACAGTATATAGGTTCTGGCACATCTAACGTCCTCTGCTGGCTTGGATAATGACACTTTTAGTCATTTTAGTGACATCATGCTCATGCTTTAAAACAAACAAAAGCTCATGGGAGGGTACTCCCTGAATTTTCACATGTTAGAACCATCTGTGCCCTTTATACTGGAAGATTATTTTTGGTGGAGATTAACTCTCCCCTGTGTCTTCTTTCTTCCATTTTCCTCTGAATTACAGTGTTGTCAAAAAGTCTGATGAAATCTAATATTCCTTTCCTTTCCCTCATAAATCACACTTTTCTTTCACTTAGATGTCCACAGGTTCTTTTTTGTTTCCCCTTTACCTGTTTTTTTTTTTTTTTTTTTTTTTTTAATTTAAGACCTTTGACTGGAATATATCTTGTTACTGGTTAATACTGAAAAGTATAAGTATGCCTTTTCAATGTGCATTTTAAATTTTAAAAAATTTGTTAAAAATTTCAACTATATTTTGTGATATGTGCTCTGTTCCTTTGCTTCAGTGTTCTTTTTTCAGGAACCCTTATTGCTCATATATTAGATCTTTGTTGCCTAGCTTCAGGATTTGTCAATTTCAAGCCAATCCTCTTATCTCTGTTTATTTCTTTTAAATGCTTTCCTTTTCATATTCTATTTTCTTATGACATAATTTATTTTGTTTATTAAATCTTTTGCTTCTTCTAGTTTAGTCACTAACTGTATATCTAAAATCTTTTATTACCTTTTTATTTCTAATCCTTTCTTGATTTCTATCATCAAATTGGACATTTTTAATTTTGATTTTGGTTGTTTCTTCATATCATGTAATTGTTTAAATGTCTTAACCTGTTTTGAAAGTGAATGTCACAATTCTGATCATCTGCTCCTGTCACATTTTCATACTCTATAAAGACCTAGTTTATTACTTATTCTCTGTTTTCCTTTTAACAACTTTGTATGAGATTTATCCTGGATATTTTCATTTAGTCCATTTCTATGTGAAATTAGTTTCTTTAAAGTTTTAGAAGGAGGCTTGGTTGGGGGAAACTTTCTCTTTTTTAATGTTCAGTTAAACTGGACATTTCAACTAAATTACTAAGTAGTTTCAACCACTATTGCATGCAACACTAAGAATATGGTGACCTGCTTTTTTGGATTTTCCATCTTTGTTTTTGTCTCACCTTTTTATCTGGACTTTCTCTTTCTTTTGTAGCAAGACCCTCTCCTGTTCAGTTTTTATTCTTTTTGCCACTTCTATTGGTCTTTCATTCATTTATCTTTGTTCTTTGGCCTGTGTGGGCCTCCCATCGCAGTGGCTTCTCTCACTGCAGAGCACCGGCTCTGGGCACATGCGCTCCAGAACTCCGGCTCGGTAATTGGACACATCAGTCCAGACGCTCCGCAGCACGTGGGATCTTCCCAGGCCAGGGAACGAACTGGCGCCCCTTGCACTGCAAGGCGGTGACCTTACCCACTGGACCACCAGGGAAGCCCTCCTGTTCAGTTTTGATTCCACATCCTGCCATTTCTCCTTGGTGTAGCACACTGTCCTGAAAAAAGCTGTGCGCATCATTCTTGGACGCAGTGCTCCAGCTCCCTCGTACCTGGTAGGTTCTGTTAGATCGAGATGCAGCAAAACCTTTCCCAGCGTTAGCTGCCACCGTAACACAGGCCGGGCCTGCATTTCACATATTAACAGTATCTGCTGCATCGTCCAGAGGCTCTTCTTCCTGTCCTCAGGTCTGTCAAATGCCCCACTGCTTTTCTCTGTTTCCCCCACCCCCACCCCAGACAGCTGATGAGACCTACTTGTCTTCTGAGAATTGTGGAATACCTTGTGACCTTGTTCTTCCAACGTTTTTCATGAATTCTGATTTAGCTAACTAGATTCTCTGTCTGATTTTACATGATGATTTGAGAAGGTCTAAACATTTGCCTGCAACCCACGTACCCTGCCTGGATCCTCTGATTCAGCAGGATCAACAACCAAAAATGATCAGTTGATTCCATTTACCATGAAGACTTTTTTTAAAGGAAGAAAGTGTATCTGGACAAGTGAGTCAGGGTTTTTGCCTGGGTCCTTTAAATTTGTTTTTCAGGACAGCAATGCTAGTTCTTGAATTTTAATATTATTAAAACTATACTGGAAGACCACAGGTGTGGAATCAATAAAAAAAGAAAAAAATAAGGAAGTATCTTTAATCTTGCAGTGATATGTGCAATTGATCCTCTGGGTCTCTCTGTTTTCTCAACTCTGCTTTCCACCTTAAACCTCAGTGGATGGCACGTGCTCAAGCACTTCGCACGTTGAGGCTGATCACTGATGACCTGACTACATGGACCGCAGTCAGCGAATTACCAAACCAGCCCAGGGCCTGCTGCCCATGTCTGCCTCCTCAGCACTCTGTGCTTGTTTTCAGCTAGGAGCAGGGGCTTTCTTAAATGCAAATCCTCCTGTAATTCTGTGCTGAATTTTGAAATACAGGTAGGGTAAATTACTTTATTGGAGGAAGAAAAATTTACTCATGGAAAGGTAACACTACCAGATATTTCCGTCCATTCTGCTGGAGTGCAAAACCAGACAAGCACGTGAGGGATGGTACTGATGAAAGCTTCTTACTTATTTCCAAAGTAAGCATTTTAAACTTTAAGGTATAACTCTCAGGGTTCTCACACTGTGCGCATCATTCTTGGACGCAGTGCTCCAGCTCCCTCGTACCTGGTAGGTTCTGTTAGATCGAGATGCAGCAAAACCTTTCCCAGCGTTAGCTGCCACCGTAACACAGGCCGGGCCTGCATTTCACATATTAACAGTATCTGCTGCATCGTCCAGAGGCTCTTCTTCCTGTCCTCAGGTCTGTCAAATGCCCCACTGCTTTTCTCTGTTTCCCCCACCCCCACCCCAGACAGCTGATGAGACCTACTTGTCTTCTGAGAATTGTGGAATACCTTGTGACCTTGTTCTTCCAACGTTTTTCATGAATTCTGATTTAGCTAACTAGATTCTCTGTCTGATTTTACATGATGATTTGAGAAGGTCTAAACATTTGCCTGCAACCCACGTACCCTGCCTGGATCCTCTGATTCAGCAGGATCAACAACCAAAAATGATCAGTTGATTCCATTTACCATGAAGACTTTTTTTAAAGGAAGAAAGTGTATCTGGACAAGTGAGTCAGGGTTTTTGCCTGGGTCCTTTAAATTTGTTTTTCAGGACAGCAATGCTAGTTCTTGAATTTTAATATTATTAAAACTATACTGGAAGACCACAGGTGTGGAATCAATAAAAAAAGAAAAAAATAAGGAAGTATCTTTAATCTTGCAGTGATATGTGCAATTGATCCTCTGGGTCTCTCTGTTTTCTCAACTCTGCTTTCCACCTTAAACCTCAGTGGATGGCACGTGCTCAAGCACTTGCACGTTGAGGCTGATCACTGATGACCTGACTACATGGACCGCAGTCAGCGAATTACCAAACCAGCCCAGGGCCTGCTGCCCATGTCTGCCTCCTCAGCACTCTGTGCTTGTTTTCAGCTAGGAGCAGGGGCTTTCTTAAATGCAAATCCTCCTGTAATTCTGTGCTGAATTTTGAAATACAGGTAGGGTAAATTACTTTATTGGAGGAAGAAAAATTTACTCATGGAAAGGTAACACTACCAGATATTTCCGTCCATTCTGCTGGAGTGCAAAACCAGACAAGCACGTGAGGGATGGTACTGATGAAAGCTTCTTACTTATTTCCAAAGTAAGCATTTTAAACTTTAAGGTATAACTCTCAGGGCTTCCCAAAGGAAATATATACAATATGCAGAGTAATCACTATCAACTAATTAGGAAATTGTCAACGATTTTCCATAGCTCTATATGGATAAATAACATGAGTCCATTCCAGAGGATCTTGGGGGCTGGACAGTGGTTCCAGGCTGCAACAATCTTTCTGTCTCACTGGAGAATCTCCAGGCCACACTCTCAGAGAGAACCCACTTGATTTGCCTCATCTTTGGGATCTGTCTCTTCCAGTCCTGTTTGCCACCCAGCCACACTTAGAATGCTGTCCAGCAAGGAACTGAGTTTTGGTGGTGACAAAAAGGCAAAAGCAACCCCTTTTGTCTGATTCCTTAAAAAATAAAAAACCAAAAACTCCACCATGATAATCACTAAATCCTCGTACTTTAGGATAATAATTTTCATTATTATCACAACCCAGTGCTGAAGTCTTCTCAGAGAGAAAGTTGAGAAAGAAAAATAAAGAGAGGGCTTCCCTGGTGGTCCAGTGGGTAAGGACACCGCCTTGCAGTGCAAGGGGCACCGGTTCGATCCCTGGCCTGGGAAGATCCCAAGTGCCGTGGAGCAGCTTGACTGATGTGTCCAATTACCGAGCCAGAGCTCTGGAGCACATGCGCCCAGAGCCGGTGCTCTGTGACAACAGAGGCCACTGTGATGGGAGGCCCACATGGGCCAAAGAACAAAGATGGATGAAAATGAACAAATGAAAGACCAATAGAAGTGGCCCGCCTGCTCCCCTCCCTCCCCACCCCACTCTCACCAAAATAAGTAAATAAATAAATCTTAAAAAAAAAAAGAAAGAAAAATAAAGAGAGATGGAGAGGAGACAGATATAGCCATGAATTTATGGACATTTATACTTAAATCTCTGCCTATACATAACTGTGGGGGTTTCACCGGTGGCTCAAGAATCTGCCTGCAATGTAAGAGACATGAATTTGATCCCTGGGTCAGGAAGATCCTTTGGAGGAGGAAATGGCAACTCACTCCAGTGCTCTTACCTAGAGAAGAATCCCATGGACAGAGGAGCCTGGTGGCTAGAGTCCATGGAGTTGCAAAGAGTCAGACAGGACTTAGCGAATAAATAATGACAACAAGTACCTAACTATTTCTTATTACTTAGAATGCATCATTTACTGAGAATTTGTGATCATCTGGCGCCGTCGCCAATTTTCCAAAGAGAAAGCACTAAAATCCTCTACCTTCTGTGAGATTTCCTCTGAACACAAAGCACCTCTAGGGAGGGAACCCTCTTTCCTTCATCTAACTCCTATCTGCCAGATTCCAATGGAGAGGAACATACTGGACGTCAAGAAACCAAACTGTACCAAACATGAGATGATAAAATCCAGTCAGGCAGGATTTGGTCTGCACAGGTACCTGTCTAAGCCAATTCCAGTTTCAGCTCATTGAAACTTCTAAATGAGATCCCACAAACTTCCACATTGCAGCTTCTACAGTGGTCATACAACCTCCATCCGTTTCCCACTCAACATCTGCCTTGCTGCCATTTCTGCTTCTTCACGGAGAGGGAAGGAGGCATGCCAAGGCACCATGATGGAGAGGTCACGGAACTTGCCTTTGTAAAGCCAAATCCCAGTGCTCTCCATAATTACCAATCAATGTTACATAAACAGCAAAATTAAGCCCTATTATTCTCATTTACCACAAAATTAGAGGAATTAATTAAACACGGATAAAGTGCCGATTGCCAAATCCCCAGTGACTGGAGCACATGCGCCCAGAGCCGGTGCTCTGTGACAACAGAGGCCACTGTGATGGGAGGCCCACATGGGCCAAAGAACAAAGATGGATGAAAATGAACAAATGAAAGACCAATAGAAGTGGCCCGCCTGCTCCCCTCCCTCCCCACCCCACTCTCACCAAAATAAGTAAATAAATAAATCTTAAAAAAAAAAAAAAAAATAAAGAGATGGAGAGGAGACAGATATAGCCATGAATTTATGGACATTTATACTTAAATCTCTGCCTATACATAACTGTGGGGGTTTCACCGGTGGCTCAAGAATCTGCCTGCAATGTAAGAGACATGAATTTGATCCCTGGGTCAGGAAGATCCTTTGGAGGAGGAAATGGCAACTCACTCCAGTGCTCTTACCTAGAGAAGAATCCCATGGACAGAGGAGCCTGGTGGCTAGAGTCCATGGAGTTGCAAAGAGTCAGACAGGACTTAGCGAATAAATAATGACAACAAGTACCTAACTATTTCTTATTACTTAGAATGCATCATTTACTGAGAATTTGTGATCATCTGGCGCCGTCGCCAATTTTCCAAAGAGAAAGCACTAAAATCCTCTACCTTCTGTGAGATTTCCTCTGAACACAAAGCACCTCTAGGGAGGGAACCCTCTTTCCTTCATCTAACTCCTATCTGCCAGATTCCAATGGAGAGGAACATACTGGACGTCAAGAAACCAAACTGTACCAAACATGAGATGATAAAATCCAGTCAGGCAGGATTTGGTCTGCACAGGTACCTGTCTAAGCCAATTCCAGTTTCAGCTCATTGAAACTTCTAAATGAGATCCCACAAACTTCCACATTGCAGCTTCTACAGTGGTCATACAACCTCCATCCGTTTCCCACTCAACATCTGCCTTGCTGCCATTTCTGCTTCTTCACGGAGAGGGAAGGAGGCATGCCAAGGCACCATGATGGAGAGGTCACGGAACTTGCCTTTGTAAAGCCAAATCCCCAGTGCTCTCCATAATTACCAATCAATGTTACATAAACAGCAAAATTAAGCCCTATTATTCTCATTTACCACAAAATTAGAGGAATTAATTAAACACGGATAAAGTGCCGATGTCTGCCAAATTGCTACTTCCAGTAGGCAGAGACTCGTTAAGGAATTTCGTGCAGGCAGGAAGAAAAATCGACAGAGCAGCGGAAGACACCGTAAAGAGGTGCCACTGATAAGGTTTCTGAGGGCAGACCAGTCTGTACACGCCCGGAGGCTCCTGGGTTCCTCCCTTGGAACTGGGACAGGGGAACACTCTTCCTTACAGGCAGGAAGTCCAGCAACTTTACACTGTCCAGCGCGGCTTCTCCACTGTTGCTATGGGAAGCGGTGGTTTGTGTTTGGTATGAGTTGGAACAAACCCCAAAGAAAGGACAAACATAAGGGAGTGCTTTCAAACACAAATGTGGCAGAGAGATTCCTCCATGTGGCTGTTTCTGATGAGCTCCACTCAACTCCAGGAATCATACCACTGGATCACCATGACCTTTCTCCCATATGAAAGGTCCAATTGTGTTTAAGACCAAATTTCTGAGATAGACAGAAATAGAAAGGATGAGTGATCCAACGTCCACAGTTTTTTTTATATTGAGCTGGGCAATGCTCGGATGTGCTAGAAAGTTTACAAATTATGAGACCAAGAATTCTGAAGGTTTTTTCTTCCTCATAAACTGAAAAGGAGAGATTCAAAAAATAAGATCAAAGAGTTCTTCAAAGATGGCCTAGTGCATGTGTGCTGAGTTGTATCTGGCTCTTTGCGAGCCCATGGAGCTCACCAGACTCCTCTGTTCATGGGATTTCGCAAGTAGGATTAATGACGTGGGCTGCCATTTCCTCCTCCAGAGGCTCTTCCTGACCTCTGGATTGAACCCAAGTTTCCTATGTCTCCTGCGCAGGCAGGCAGATTCTTTACCGCTGCACCACCTGGGAAGCTCCTGCCTGCCAAAGCAGGATATGTGAGAGACAGGGGTTTGATCCCTGGGTGAAGAAGATCCCCTGGAGGAGGGCTTGGCAACTCACGTATTCTTGCCTCAGAAATCCCATGGAAGAGAAGCCTAGTGGGCTACAGTCCATTACAGTCGGATACGACTGAAGCAACTAACACTTTCACTTTCTTTATCAAAGATTGCCTCAGAGTCCCATGCAATTACTTCCATCCTGAAACAATGAAATATATACTATTACTTAAATAAACCCACCACAATGATACCCCTTTTAGGCTGTTGAGCTGCAGTAAAAAGATCTTCTCATCTTCCTTAATGAGGTTTTTATTGCTCGTGTAAATTTGTCTTGTGCTAAATTTTTGTCTTGGGAACCCTGAATTATGTTACCTTGAGTTGTTCCTGGTAAGCATGCATGCATCTACCCAATTTTTGCTGTGAAAATGGCTCCTTCTGGCAAAGTGAAAGCAATTGGAACTCAGTTTAATTAGCTGCCTTCTGTAAATATGCCATTATTCTTCCAGCTCTGGGCTCGCGTTATATTTACAGAGGGAACAGATAGCAATAATTATTTTGGTTGCAGTTAGTCAGTATTAGTTAATGTCTGAGAATAATTGAGAGGAAATTAAGACAAGTGTAGATTATGGGTACAAAACCAAGGATAAATGGGCATCTGCCAGAGCAGACATTTTACCTGTGCTTTTTTCTTGCATGGATTCAGAACTCGGATAGACAGAGAAGCAACAGGTTTCTTACCTGAAGCCCATTCCCCGAAACTCGGATCAAGACTTTCTCCCTATGCATGTGTGCTGAGATTAGAAAGGATGAGTGATCCAACGTCCACAGTTTTTTTTATATTGAGCTGGGCAATGCTCGGATGTGCTAGAAAGTTTACAAATTATGAGACCAAGAATTCTGAAGGTTTTTTCTTCCTCATAAACTGAAAAGGAGAGATTCAAAAAATAAGATCAAAGAGTTCTTCAAAGATGGCCTAGTGCATGTGTGCTGAGTTGTATCTGGCTCTTTGCGAGCCCATGGAGCTCACCAGACTCCTCTGTTCATGGGATTTCGCAAGTAGGATTAATGACGTGGGCTGCCATTTCCTCCTCCAGAGGCTCTTCCTGACCTCTGGATTGAACCCAAGTTTCCTATGTCTCCTGCGCAGGCAGGCAGATTCTTTACCGCTGCACCACCTGGGAAGCTCCTGCCTGCCAAAGCAGGATATGTGAGAGACAGGGGTTTGATCCCTGGGTGAAGAAGATCCCCTGGAGGAGGGCTTGGCAACTCACGTATTCTTGCCTCAGAAATCCCATGGAAGAGAAGCCTAGTGGGCTACAGTCCATTACAGTCGGATACGACTGAAGCAACTAACACTTTCACTTTCTTTATCAAAGATTGCCTCAGAGTCCCATGCAATTACTTCCATCCTGAAACAATGAAATATATACTATTACTTAAATAAACCCACCACAATGATACCCCTTTTAGGCTGTTGAGCTGCAGTAAAAAGATCTTCTCATCTTCCTTAATGAGGTTTTTATTGCTCGTGTAAATTTGTCTTGTGCTAAATTTTTGTCTTGGGAACCCTGAATTATGTTACCTTGAGTTGTTCCTGGTAAGCATGCATGCATCTACCCAATTTTTGCTGTGAAAATGGCTCCTTCTGGCAAAGTGAAAGCAATTGGAACTCAGTTTAATTAGCTGCCTTCTGTAAATATGCCATTATTCTTCCAGCTCTGGGCTCGCGTTATATTTACAGAGGGAACAGATAGCAATAATTATTTTTGGTTGCAGTTAGTCAGTATTAGTTAATGTCTGAGAATAATTGAGAGGAAATTAAGACAAGTGTAGATTATGGGTACAAAACCAAGGATAAATGGGCATCTGCCAGAGCAGACATTTTACCTGTGCTTTTTTCTTGCATGGATTCAGAACTCGGATAGACAGAGAAGCAACAGGTTTCTTACCTGAAGCCCATTTGGCCAACCACATGAAATATCCATCATCGGCATTGGACAGGTTTTCTATTTTAGATGGCCACTTCTCAGGCCACCTTTTCTGGGGGCTCAACATACTTGTGAGCTATTCTTTGGGTTCACTGTCACCCCGGGAAGGAAAACCCAGTTTGTAATCAGTCACAGCCAAGGGGATAAAGTAAGAAGAATCTGCTGTCCCCCAAACCCTCAAAATATTCCAAGGCTGAATACAAAAGGTGGATATATATTAGGTGTTTTTCCAGCTTCTATTACATTATTAAGAGTGGACTCGTTTTAAGAAAATATTTATCCTGAAGATCTGTAACCCAGGCATCAGTGTGAGTAAGAATGACTCAGAAAGGCCCCACAATGCTCCTGACAAGGAACAATCGGGAACAGGTCATGCGGGGCAGCCTTCCTGAGTGCCCAGATGCCAGAAGACAACCTTCCCATCAGGTGTGTGGCTTTGGGGAGTGGAGAAGCATTACCAAGTGGACTAAGGCCACCAGGCTGGCTACCCATGAGATCCTGAGCAAGTTATCTCCCCTCCCTGGCTTCCCATCTGAGAGACAGGACCACCACCAGAACCCAGCAGCTGGGAGAGCTGCAGATAACAAGTCACTTAAAGCAATCAGCACTGACCCAGACACACAGAAAGGGGCCCTCGGAGTGGGGTGACTACAACTCCTGGGTCTGTTTCCACTCTCTTACTCTCTCCTGAGGGCTGTTCAGATTCACAGAGCGTCTGTCGTATCCAGGAGCAGAAAAGAGTCAGGAGTGGGAAACATCAAGCAGGGAGGAAGTAGCAAGTGTTGGATGTGTCCCCAGTTGGGGTCATGGGCTGAGTCTCAGCCTGTTCCATTGGAGGAGAGACAGACAAAATCCTTTTGTCTGTTTCGTTTTCCTTCTTTTTTTTTTTTCCCCACGTCCAACTTTCCCTCCCTCCATTTTCTTTTTTTTTGGGTGGGGGTGTGGGCGGGCCACTTCTATTGGTCTTTCATTTATCATTTTTCATCCATCTTTGTTCTTTGGCCCGTGTGGGCCTCCCATTGCAGTGGCCTCTGTTGTCACAGAGCACCAGCTCTGGGCACATGCGCTCCAGAGCTCCGGCTTGGTAATTGGACACATCAGTCCAGCCACTCTGGGGCATGTGGGATCCTCCCAGGCCAGGGATCGAACTGGCACCCCCTGCACTGCAAGGCAGTGTCCTTACCCACTGGACCACCAGAGAAGCCCTCCATTTTCTTATTTACTTGTGTACTTAGTGTTTCACAGATAAGGTTTGGCAAAATTCTAGCTCAGTGCAGAATCACAGTTCCTGAAAAAAGTGGAGAAGCTCTGGGCCTGATCAGGGTGGCCTTGAAGTCCAAGGGACGGAGTCTGAGAGGTTTTGGGAAGACAGTCTCTTTTTGCCACAGCCTGGCGTCAGCTGCACCCTGACACCTGGGACTGAAAATGCCGGGAGCCCAGAGAGCCCGCTCTGTCAGAGTTTTCAAGGTCAACCCTGACGGCGCACAGCTTCCGCTCAGTGGTCTGGCACTGAATGGAGTGGAGAGTTGGAGCTGGGGAGGCAGGTTCAGGACAGGGGAGACAACAGCTCACAGATCTGTTCAGAAGCAACTGTGAGCCATCATGTGGGAGAGTATCTAGGTGGCCGATTTCTAATCATGAGATCACAGACAGTCACAGCATTTTATTCTTTATGCGCTTACATCTTCAGAATTGATGTTTCTGAAAACGGGTACTGGAGAAGATGTTTGAAAGTTCCTTGGACAACAAGGAGATTGACCCAGGCCATCCTAAAAGAATCAAGAATCACAGACATTCTGCATATGCACTGAAGGGGCCCTCGGAGTGGGGTGACTACAACTCCTGGGTCTGTTTCCACTCTCTTACTCTCTCCTGAGGGCTGTTCAGATTCACAGAGCGTCTGTCGTATCCAGGAGCAGAAAAGAGTCAGGAGTGGGAAACATCAAGCAGGGAGGAAGTAGCAAGTGTTGGATGTGTCCCCAGTTGGGGTCATGGGCTGAGTCTCAGCCTGTTCCATTGGAGGAGAGACAGACAAAATCCTTTTGTCTGTTTCGTTTTCCTTCTTTTTTTTTTTCCCCACGTCCAACTTTCCCTCCCTCCATTTTCTTTTTTTTTGGGTGGGGGTGTGGGCGGGCCACTTCTATTGGTCTTTCATTTATCATTTTTCATCCATCTTTGTTCTTTGGCCCGTGTGGGCCTCCCATTGCAGTGGCCTCTGTTGTCACAGAGCACCAGCTCTGGGCACATGCGCTCCAGAGCTCCGGCTTGGTAATTGGACACATCAGTCCAGCCACTCTGGGGCATGTGGGATCCTCCCAGGCCAGGGATCGAACTGGCACCCCCTGCACTGCAAGGCAGTGTCCTTACCCACTGGACCACCAGAGAAGCCCTCCATTTTCTTATTTACTTGTGTACTTAGTGTTTCACAGATAAGGTTTGGCAAAATTCTAGCTCAGTGCAGAATCACAGTTCCTGAAAAAAGTGGAGAAGCTCTGGGCCTGATCAGGGTGGCCTTGAAGTCCAAGGAACGGAGTCTGAGAGGTTTTGGGAAGACAGTCTCTTTTTGCCACGGCCTGGCGTCAGCTGCACCCTGACACCTGGGACTGAAAATGCCGGGAGCCCAGAGAGCCCGCTCTGTCAGAGTTTTCAAGGTCAACCCTGATGGCACAGAGCTTCCGCTCAGTGGTCTGGCACTGAATGGAGTGGAGAGTTGGAGCTGGGGAGGCAGGTTCAGGACAGGGGAGACGACAGCTCACAGATCTGTTCAGAAGCAACTGTGAGCCATCATGTGGGAGAGTATCTAGGTTGCCGATTTCTAATCATGAGATCACAGACAGTCACAGCATTTTATTCTTTATGCGCTTACATCTTCAGAACTGATGTTTCTGAAAACGGGTACTGGAGAAGATGTTTGAAAGTTCCTTGGACAACAAGGAGATTGACCCAGGCCATCCTAAAAGAAATCAACTTCTGCATATGCACTGGAAGGACTGATGCTGAAGCTGAACCTCCAATACTCTGGCCCACCTGATATGAAGAGCTGACTCACTGGAAAAGACCCTGGTGCTGGGAAAGATCCAGGACAGGAAGAGAAGAGGGTGACGGAGGATCAGATGGGCGGATGGCAACACTGACTGCACGGACCTAAGTTTGAGCAAACTCAGGGAGAGAGACAGTGGGGGACAGGGAGGCCTGTCGTGGTGCCATCCATTTGGTGGCAAAGAATCTGACACAGCTGAGGCACTGAACGACAGCACATGTTCTTATATCATAGTCGTAGAAATCAGAAGAATGACAATGCTGGTTTAGAACCCATAAACTTTGTAATGAGATTAGCATTCATACAAACATTCAGAACTCTCTAGGTGAGAGATAGGATCTCCCCAAACCCGACTCAAGAAGCTGCTGAGGTGTGCTGTCTTTGTTCTCTGTCTCTGGCATTTTCAGTTCCAATCCCAACCAGCAGATCAGCAGACACAGACCTCTTTAATGTCCTCTGGGAAGACCAAGCTGAGACCTCTCCCCACGAGCTGGCTTAAGACATTGGGCTTTTGGTCCAGCTCGTGAAAGAGGCCACGTGGAGAACTGGGGCTTCCAGTATAAAGGACCAGTGCCCAATATGCAGCAGCATTTCCACAGTTTCTCAGTGCTGGTGGCATTTGTTTTCTCATTTTATATCAGAGAGGTGCATAAACAAACACCTCGGGCAGTACTTTGAAATAATTCTGAAGTTACTGAAAAAAGGCAACAAGAATATGGAGAATTTGTATATAATCTTCACCCAGATTTGCCCATTTCTAGCATTTATTTTTCATACATCCATATTAGAGTACATTTTTATGAGTCATTTGAGAAGACATGGTCTACAGCACACCCTTTAACCTCTGACTACCTAACAGTATTCTGCAGGTTACTAGCCCCTTGAACTAATCTTCCAGAGAGATTCCTTGGCCTACACAATGTGGACACCCTTGTAAGCTTTGGCCCCTTTTAAAAACTAAAGATTCTGGGGCTTCCCTGGTGGTCCAGTGGGTAAGGACACCACCTTGCAGTGCAAGGGGCGCCGGTTCGATCCCTGGCCTGGGAAGATCCCACGTGCCGCGGAGCAGCTGGACCGGTGTGTCCAATTATGAGCCAACGCTCCGGAGCGCATGCGCCCAGAGCCAGTGCTCTGCAATGAGAGAGGCCACAGCCATGGGAGGCCACACAGGCCACAAGAGAATAAAGATGGATGAAAATAAATTAATCAAAAACCAATAAAAGAGGCCAAAATTCAACAACAACAACAACAATGAAGGACTCTGGGAGAAAGCATTGTGACCCGATGGTCCCAAGAGGTGGTTGACCAGAGAACCATTTCCCTGTGTGTGAGTGTGTGCACACAAGTGCATGTGGGGCACTCAGCATCGCTCCACAGAACACTCTAGGGTATGCCCCTCTGGCCGCACAGACTGAGTAGGAAGCAGGCTGCCTGTCTTTCCTGTCTTCTCCCTCCTCTCCAGGGCATGCTCTTTGGCTCCCCTGAAGGGTGACCTCTGAAACCAGGACACCTTTCTGGGCACAGGACATTCTTACCCCAGCAGAAGGGAGGAAGGAAGTGGTCCGGCTGAGCCTTAGCAACTGAGATTTTTAGAAACCCAGGATGGTGCCACTGATAAAGGCTGAGGGAGGGGTGGATTCCTAACCAAACACTGGGGACGATTCCTTGAGTTACTAGGAGACGGCTATCTTCTCCAGTCAGAAATCCTGACAAAAAGCCCTCGGACAAAAATTCCATCCTGCATACACCAATGAGGCACTTTCAGAACACAAGTGCTAATAAGAAAAAGCTCTAGGACACACAGCAAACTGAAAAGCAGACACCTAACCAGTCCCTTCTTATCCAGAGGGGGTGCCCAAAGGTGTGTCTGCAAACAAATGCGCAAGCCCTGAGGGGAAGTGGGGTGGGAAGAGACAGAGAAGAGAAAGGAGAGAAGAAGGGAGACTGGCAAAGGATGGTACCGACTTAGGGATAGGGACAGGGACATACTACTCAGCCCTGCGCTGACTCTCCAACAGCTGGTGAGGCGTGGAGCAGGGGCCTCTGCATCTGAGATGGAGAAGACACTCCCGGAGAACACGGAACAGCTGCCAAGGCGAACATCTACGTTCCCATTTGCTCTGCCAAGCAGTCAAATCCTTCTAATAACTCAGGAAAGAGGGATTATTCTGGACTATTCACTGTTCCAGAGGTCAATCTGGACTAGGCAACTGGGGCTGGATGTTCGGTTCAGTAGCCATGTGGATGGAACCTCAGAGGCAAAACCCAATTCAACAAACCCCACAGGGCAGAGAACAGAGCACTGAGAAAATGCTCTTATAAGTAAAGTCTCAGGCTAATGAAGAAGCTGCTATGAAGAACTAAACAGAGGAAAATTCAGTTGGGCAATTAAGATCTGAGGGCTACTAACTCAACAGCTGATGGAGGAGTGCATGCTCTGGGGTTACCTGTTGTTTGCTAGCTGTGTGACTTTAGAAGCATTACTAAACCTCTCTAGGCCTTATTCCCTTCATCAGCAACACTATAATTAAAGAGTTCCTACTCAGTAATACTGGTCTTTGCAGGTGGTGCTCGTGGTAAAGAACCTTCCTGCCAGTGCAGGAGACATAAGAGTTGTGGGTTTGATCCCTGGGCTGGGAAGATCCCCTGGAGGTGGGCGTGGCAACCCACTCTAGAATTATTGCCTGGAGAATCCATGGACAGAGGAGCTTGGTGGACTACAGCCCACGAAGAGTCAGACATGCCTGAAGTGACTTAGTATGTACACACACTCCCAGTAATACTGTTAAAATGTTTTAAAGATTCTCCTGGTTATTTCTTAAACAGTGAGCATGAATACAGACATATTCTCAAGATTTGTCAGAAAAATCTCTATGTGATCCATGCCTCATGCTCTTGTACTGTGGGTTAAACAAGATAATTCATGTAAACTGTTTAGTCTGCAATAGCATTTAATAAACAATGGCTATTATTTCTGTAATTATCATTATCAATATTATTATAGCAATGGTAATATTGCCTCATAATCTAGGGTTGAATGATCCAATTTAAAATCTTGCAATTAAATGCAGATGGAGGACTCAGAGGCAGCTTACCTATTTTTCTAAAGAGGAGTTAAAATCTGTTTTCATTTCTCTCTTTCATGTAGGATAATGACTGTGAGAGTGTTTTTACATTCTAAAGAATACTCCATCTTGTGCCTGCAAAATTAAAAAAAAAATTAAAAGCCATCCCAATGTGTAGCCTCCAATGTGTTTTGCTTGTTACATTTTATATTCAAGGTATTACCGGTGTTTATTATCCTTGGTTCTCAGCAGTGAAAACGCCTCACCAGTTGAGAACTTCCGGCTGGAACACAAAAAGGATTTTTAAACAGGGGTCATGTGATGGAACCTCAGAGGCAAAACCCAATTCAACAAACCCCACAGGGCAGAGAACAGAGCACTGAGAAAATGCTCTTATAAGTAAAGTCTCAGGCTAATGAAGAAGCTGCTATGAAGAACTAAACAGAGGAAAATTCAGTTGGGCAATTAAGATCTGAGGGCTACTAACTCAACAGCTGATGGAGGAGTGCATGCTCTGGGGTTACCTGTTGTTTGCTAGCTGTGTGACTTTAGAAGCATTACTAAACCTCTCTAGGCCTTATTCCCTTCATCAGCAACACTATAATTAAAGAGTTCCTACTCAGTAATACTGGTCTTTGCAGGTGGTGCTCGTGGTAAAGAACCTTCCTGCCAGTGCAGGAGACATAAGAGTTGTGGGTTTGATCCCTGGGCTGGGAAGATCCCCTGGAGGTGGGCGTGGCAACCCACTCTAGAATTATTGCCTGGAGAATCCATGGACAGAGGAGCTTGGTGGACTACAGCCCACGAAGAGTCAGACATGCCTGAAGTGACTTAGTATGTACACACACTCCCAGTAATACTGTTAAAATGTTTTAAAGATTCTCCTGGTTATTTCTTAAACAGTGAGCATGAATACAGACATATTCTCAAGATTTGTCAGAAAAATCTCTATGTGATCCATGCCTCATGCTCTTGTACTGTGGGTTAAACAAGATAATTCATGTAAACTGTTTAGTCTGCAATAGCATTTAATAAACAATGGCTATTATTTCTGTAATTATCATTATCAATATTATTATAGCAATGGTAATATTGCCTCATAATCTAGGGTTGAATGATCCAATTTAAAATCTTGCAATTAAATGCAGATGGAGGACTCAGAGGCAGCTTACCTATTTTTCTAAAGAGGAGTTAAAATCTGTTTTCATTTCTCTCTTTCATGTAGGATAATGACTGTGAGAGTGTTTTTACATTCTAAAGAATACTCCATCTTGTGCCTGCAAAATTAAAAAAAAAATTAAAAGCCATCCCAATGTGTAGCCTCCAATGTGTTTTGCTTGTTACATTTTATATTCAAGGTATTACCGGTGTTTATTATCCTTGGTTCTCAGCAGTGAAAACGCCTCACCAGTTGAGAACTTCCGGCTGGAACACAGGAGAAACTGCGCCATCTGCTGGCTGCTTGTGAGAACTTCTTGGCGGAAGCCGCTCACAGTCAGGGAACTACTTGGGAGTGGCAAAGCAGAGTCTCTGCCCAGTGGGTTGAGATCCAAGGGGCAGGAAGGGCTCCGCTGTCACTGAGGGTCTCTGGATGATTACAGCTTGAGTCCCAGCACCATGCTGCCGGGCATGTGGCCTCTGACCCTGGCCCATCTCCCAAGACAGCACACGCCTTTGCAGTTTAGGTAGCAGATGAGGATTCAGCAGGGAGCAGGCCTGGGGTCTTCGTCATACTGCTCCCTGGCGCTCTCTCCTGTGTCCCTGGCTAGTCATTCCTCACAGCCTGCTGCTTCCTGGCCGTGGCATGGGTTCAGGCCACCATGGCTTCTAGGTCTCTTCTGTTTGTTTTTTTTTCTTTTGTCTCCCTAGGGCCTCAGCCATCTGACAGGCACTGTCGCCGATCAGGAAGAGAGGTACACAGAGCCCTGCGGCCACTGCACCACCCCAGTGAGACGGGTGGGGAGAGATGTGGACCATCCCAGGGGTCCTGTCCAAGGCCCCCAGCTCTCCTCTATGGGCAGCAGCACAGGCCAAGACCTCATTTAAACCAACAGTGGGAGCTGTGGGAAATAGCCCCCCCACAACGGCAGGCTCCCGGCACTCAGCCCCAGGACTCCTGAAGAGACGGCTCCTGAGCTGAACGTGCCCACACGTGAATGCCAAGGAGCGGACCCATGCCAGGCACTGACTCTGTTCCGGAGGTTGTGTTACGTGCTTCACGTCTGAATACACTTCATCCTCACAGCGTCTCTATGAGGAAGTTGCTATTACTACCCTTGTATTACAGGGGAAGAAACTGAGGCACAGACAGATTAAGCAGTTTGTACAAGGACTCACAGGAGGCTAAGGATGAGCTGGGATTCAGGTCTGCCTGCCTCCAGAAGTCACACTTCTGCTCTCTACATTTCGTCCAGATACTAAATTATCACTGAAAACCAAATAATGCAATCAGATACTGAGGCCGTGGAATGATGGAGCCCCGCGTCACGAGCAGAGGAGTCCCAGGGAACCGGCTTCACTGAGCTGACAGCAGGAGGCCGCTTGACAGATAAAGGATCGGCCGTCACGATGCCCGAAAAGGATGACAGCGGGATCCAGGGAGAGTTCGAGATGAGTCACGGCAGTAAATTACAGAATACGAAAGAAAGAGGAAGAAACGAGGAAGAGCGACAAAAGACTTAGGTAATTCTTCACATTTAAAATCTGAAAACTACACAAGCGTAGCTCAACCAAGCACCCAAGTAGCTGAGATGAGGCTGCTGAGGAGAGGCGGGGAGGTTCAGCTGCTGGAGCAGGTGCTCGGCTGTGGTGTTGCGCCCTGCTGTTCCACAGGGCTGGGGCACTGTCTTCTACACCGTGCGCACTGCAGACGGTTCACAGACACCTCTGCCCACCAGGGCGCGAGCACTGTGCACCCTCCCTCCCTCCCAGTCCACTGGAGGCTGGGCACTGAGGATCCTGGGGTGTCTGGCTCCCCATGACCCCCACTCTCATATGCTCACATTCCAGTGGAGGCATAGAGAGAATGCAAGCAGGTACATTAAATAAGATAGGAATGCATCAGAAAGCATGCTCTAAAGACAATAAACAGGGCACGGTGCTGGAGGGTAAGAGGAAAGGCAGAGACCTACTGGCCACAGAGACGATGACCAAAGGAGTGCAGCCAGAGCCCTCACCTGCAGGGGCCCTGGACGGCCACTGAAGGCGCCTCGGGGAGGATCCTCGCAGAGGCACGGGATGAAACTGACATGAATGGATGATGGCTGCCTCGCGCCACTCTAATTGAGGACCTCGCCACCAAAGCACAGCGCTCATTATGCTACCGGTTCTTTCTGCAAAATAAATTCTCCATCATCTTGTCAATAAACGAATTGGAGTTTTATTGTATTTTACGTGGCTATGCATAAGCAATATAATTCAGGTGGCTCAGACAGTAAAGAATCCTCCTGCCAGTGCAGGAGGCACAGGAGGTATGGGTTCAATCCCTGGGTAGGGAAGATCCTCTGGAGAAGGGAATAGCGACCCACCCCAGTATTCCTGCCTGGGAAATCCCATGGACAGAGGAGCCTGGCAGGCTACCGTCCACAGCGTCACAGAAAGTCATAGCTGAGTGACTCACACTTTCAAATATTTTAAATTTTGCAATCTGGGCACTGATTAGGCATTTCATTTGGTGGCGGTGGGTGGGGTGGGGGCTGTTGGCTGAGAACCTCAAAACACAGGCATGCTCAGCATCTCTTGTTGAACTAAAACACCTGTGATGGGGTGTAGCTTCCAAAGTGAGACCTACAGGAAGAGAAGGTACCGGCTAGGTAAGGTGGAGGCAGCAAGAGCCATACCTGCTGCATTAGCCCTCATGCACATTTGCACAACAAAGAGCCTCTTCAGGAGGTACTCTGCAAAGAAAATTTAAATACAGGCAGGAAATAAAGGATCAGATCCTGCTTAGTTCCTATAGGAAGGCTCTCTGAGTTAAGTCCAAGACAAACTGATCCTAATTCCGCCAAAAGTGCTCTGCGGAAAACAAAGACCTTCCATACAGCTTAATGCTAGCCATCAGCGTGATTCCTTGGGGCTCAGGAGAAAACCTTGAAATGAATCATTGAACAAAGCTAGATCACCCGCCAACTGTGCCTCCCAGATACATCCGGCTTCGGCAAACAGGTATGAAAACGGTAGTGACACAGAAAGGAAAATACATGTGGAGGCAGAATTTTTCACGACAGCCTTCAGGACCCACTTTGTGGGGAGAGATGGCGGCCGGGGGCTGACTGGGGGCTGAGCCCTTTGTCTACAGGAAGCTACACCTCCAGCCACGTGTGGACTTTCTGCAAGAAACGCTTTCTTCAAGAAACGCTTTCTTCAAGAGTTTCCATGGAAGGCACAAGACAACAAGCCTTCTCTTTTACACTGTGGGGTTGAGGGTGCTGAGCATTTTGCTTGGTCCACTATAGCTGCACCTTGAAGTCACAGAACCCTGGAACTGACTGAGGAGACATGGTCCTGTTGAGGCCAGAGGCAAAGCAGCAATTGGGACATTTGGGGAGGACCTGACTGTCACTGGGGGAAGGTGACTGGTGTGCTGAGAAAATAGAATTAGAGCACGGCTTCCCTTACTTCACCTACTTCCTCTTTGCCACCACAGAGGTGGAGCTGAGCTCTCAGCAATCCACTGTGACAATTTCTGACCACGTCATCACATATGCTCCTGCTGGAAGCTTTCACAGCATTCCCATGGTGGCTCAGATGGTCAAGAATCTGCCAGCAATGCAGGAGACCCAGGTACTACAGACCCCTGGGTTGGGAAGATCCTCTGGAGGAGGGAATGGCTACCCACTGCAGTATTCTAACTTGGAGAATTCCACAGACAGAGGAGTCTGGCAGGCTACAGTCCATGGGGTCACAAAGAGTCAGGCATGATTGAGCAACGAACATCTGTCAACACCCCCAGCTTAAAACCTTTTTGATACTCTATTTCATCCCCTCTAGTTGAGTTTCCAAGGGAAACATTTTATCAGTTTCCTTCCCAGAAGCTTAACCCATTGTCTGAAACATTACCAGTCCCAAGTATTCAATGAATGCATTGCCATATTATCAAAATCTGTACTTACTCCACAGGATTCCCTTTGATGGTTATGAAAAGGTTTCTTAGAACAACCAATAATCATGGCAAATCAACCATCCATTGAACAATTCATTTACTTCACCACCGTGTATCTAATGGGGACCTACTAGGTATCAGACAACTTTCAAGGTTTTTCAGGGCCAGCAGTGAATAATATAAGATCCTTCCTTTCAGGGAGCCCACAGTGGGTAAGACCAGGGGCCAACAAATTTTGTATAGAGAGCCAGAGGGGCTTCCCTGGTGGCACAGATGGTAAAGAATACGCCTGCAGTGCAGGAGACACGGGTTCAGTCCCTCGGTCAGGAAGATCTCCTGGAGGAGGAAATAGCAACTCACTCCAGTATTCTTGCCTGGAGAATTCTCCTCTTGCCTGGACAGAGGAGCCCGGTGAGCTACAGTCCATGGGGTCTGAGTTGGACAGGACTGAGCAAGGAGGCTAGACTAGAGAGAGTCAGAGAGTAAACATCTGAAGCTGAACAGGCCACTTGACTACTCTGTAACATTATTTCTCTTTGCCTAATTTCTTTCTCCAGTCCTTAAAACTGCACATATCGGAGCAAGAAATGGCAACCCACTCCAAAATTCATGCCTGGAAAATCCCATGAACAGAGAAGCCTGGTGGGCTGCAGTCCATGAGGTCTCAAAAGAATTAGATACGAGTGAACGACTAAAACACACACCAACAAAACCAGTGTTGTAGGATACAAAAAATAAATATTGAAGGAAGTAGGTTAAAAAGAGACTGTGCAAATCATTCTTATCTCAATGATATTTCAAAACTGGCAAGGGCCCAATGTGGCCTGTTAGCTCTAATCTGCTGAGTCTTGTGTAAGAGAGGCAAACTAACGCCCTGATAATCATGTAAGTGCAGATCGTACTGTAACATTTCCTCCCAAATTAATAAACAGAAGTCACAGCTATGAGTGATTTCTGGCCCCCAAATGGGAATGAGGGCTTCCAAACCGAGATCCACCGGATGCTCCAACCTTCACAGGGATCCCTGGGAACACAAGAATCAAGGTGAATAAGGCAGCGGGGTTGGCCCCAGAGAGCTGAGGTGCACGTGAAAGGAATGAACTCAGTGTGCCCAGAGGCTTGCAGCTTCCCCTACATAGAATGTTAAATTCCTTAACTTGATACCTGGTCTTTGATGTTCAGACTGCCTGCTCCCTTAGTTGCAAACCTGTACAGAGTCTGACTGCCCCACCTGCCTCCATGGAGAAGTATTCTCAGAGCTACTGAGATGCTGTCTCCCAGGCTTGGAGTCCTAAACATTCCCACCAACTAAAACAATTCTACTTCTAGGTTGTGGCTGTATATTTTAGTGGACAAGACGCTATTCAAAACCACCAACTAAAACAAGCCAGAGGGGCTTCCTGGTGGCACAGATGGTAAAGAATACGCCTGCAGTGCAGGAGACACGGGTTCAGTCCCTCGGTCAGGAAGATCTCCTGGAGGAGGAAATAGCAACTCACTCCAGTATTCTTGCCTGGAGAATTCTCCTCTTGCCTGGACAGAGGAGCCCGGTGAGCTACAGTCCATGGGGTCTGAGTTGGACAGGACTGAGCAAGGAGGCTAGACTAGAGAGAGTCAGAGAGTAAACATCTGAAGCTGAACAGGCCACTTGACTACTCTGTAACATTATTTCTCTTTGCCTAATTTCTTTCTCCAGTCCTTAAAACTGCACATATCGGAGCAAGAAATGGCAACCCACTCCAAAATTCATGCCTGGAAAATCCCATGAACAGAGAAGCCTGGTGGGCTGCAGTCCATGAGGTCTCAAAAGAATTAGATACGAGTGAACGACTAAAACACACACCAACAAAACCAGTGTTGTAGGATACAAAAAATAAATATTGAAGGAAGTAGGTTAAAAAGAGACTGTGCAAATCATTCTTATCTCAATGATATTTCAAAACTGGCAAGGGCCCAATGTGGCCTGTTAGCTCTAATCTGCTGAGTCTTGTGTAAGAGAGGCAAACTAACGCCCTGATAATCATGTAAGTGCAGATCGTACTGTAACATTTCCTCCCAAATTAATAAACAGAAGTCACAGCTATGAGTGATTTCTGGCCCCCAAATGGGAATGAGGGCTTCCAAACCGAGATCCACCGGATGCTCCAACCTTCACAGGGATCCCTGGGAACACAAGAATCAAGGTGAATAAGGCAGCGGGGTTGGCCCCAGAGAGCTGAGGTGCACGTGAAAGGAATGAACTCAGTGTGCCCAGAGGCTTGCAGCTTCCCCTACATAGAATGTTAAATTCCTTAACTTGATACCTGGTCTTTGATGTTCAGACTGCCTGCTCCCTTAGTTGCAAACCTGTACAGAGTCTGACTGCCCCACCTGCCTCCATGGAGAAGTATTCTCAGAGCTACTGAGATGCTGTCTCCCAGGCTTGGAGTCCTAAACATTCCCACCAACTAAAACAATTCTACTTCTAGGTTGTGGCTGTATATTTTAGTGGACAAGACGCTATAAGCCTACAGGAGGGGAAGGGAGACAAAACAATCTACACTGGGGGGTGATTTCAGAGGGGGTTGGGAAAGCCTCTTAGAAGAAACATCTATGGTGTCATCTAATAAAGGAGGCTTTGATGAAAGCAAAAAAAGAGAGAAAACCAGGCAGAACGGAGTGGGGTGGAACAGGAAGAGCCATTAGCAAAAGGGCGGCAGAACTGGGAGGAATCCTGAACACCCAGGGCCCGGCCCGCACCAGGCGCCTGGATTCTGCCTTAGTTCCAGGGAAAGCCTCTCTGGAGCTATAAGCAGAGGAGTAAGTCGGGATCTGATTCACATCTAGAAGGAGTCTTCTGACGTGCAATGCAGGCTCTGCTTGAGGGAAGTAAGAGGTACAAAGGGGAGGGCCCATCAATGGTAGCCTCATGCGTTGAGTTGAAATGGGCCTCCGCTTCCTTTCCAAATAAGCTGAAGTTCTCACCCACCCTACTCTAGAATGTGACTCTATTTGGAAAAAGGGTCCCCACAGTAGGGATTAGTTGAGAAGGGATCACAGTGGGGGAAGGTGGGCCCCCATCCGACACCACTAGGGTCCTTATGAGAAATGGCCACATGAAGACAGAGTCACAGCGAGAAGGCCATGTGATGACCAGGGCAGAAACTGAGCTGTGCACCCGCAAGCCAGCGGACGCCAAGGGACAGCCAGCAAACCTCCAGGGGCCAGGAAAAGGCCAGGAAAGACTCCCCCGCAGATCTCAGAGGGAGCATGGCCCTGAGGGCACTGATCTCTAGACGCTGAGCTTCTTGAACTGTGAGATGACACTCTTCTGTGTGCTCAGCTCCCCTGGTTTCTGGGCCTTTGTTACGGTAGCCTTTGTAACACCTTGCGAGGGTGACAATGGCAGACACGTAACAGCAGGGCAAAGACGCATAGGTTTGGAAAAACTTTTTTTTTTTAATATTTATTTATTTTTCTTTGGCTTCACAAACTCAGTTGCGGCATGTGGGATCTAGTTCCCTGAACAGGGGTTGAACCCGGGCCTCTTCCACTGGGAGCTTGGAATCTTAACCACTGAACCACCAGGGAAATCCTGGTGGATTTTGAAGGGAGAATCAGAAGAACCTTGTGGTGGGCTTGCTGGCCACAGGAAAGCAATGGAAGGGGAGACGACAGCATGGATAACACCCACCAAAGCAGTAATATGGGTGACCTCTGCTGACCAGGGCGCAAGGGGTCTGGTTAGAGGGAACGAAGAGGGAAAGAAAATTTTCTTTTAAAATGTACCACTATACCCTGTGTCTCATTAATAGAGGAAGCATTACATTTTTTTTTTTTTAATTTTGGCCTCTTTTATTGGTTTTTCATTTATTTATTTTCATCCATCTTTGTTCTTTGGTCTATCTGGGCCTCCCACTGCAGTGGCCTCTCTCATTGCAGAGCAATGTGCTCCAGAGCACTGGCTCATAACTGGACATACCCAGTCCAGCCGCTTCTGGGCATGTGGGATCTTCCCAGGTCAGGGATCGAACCGGTGCCCCTTGCACTGCAAGGCAGACTCTTTACCCACTGGACCACCAGGGAAGCCCCCCATATAGGAGGAAGTATTACTTTTATCATTAAAACAAAAGAGTAGAAAAATAAACAAGAAAAGGAAGGAAGAAAGGAAAGACTCCCAGGTGTGGTCTGGAAACCCTTGCTGGTTTGCATTCAGGATCACACTGGACGGAAACTGAAGCAGCAGCCAGGTGCATGCCTGCGGATGGGAGTGGGCATGCAGGGGCGTGGGCTGGGACGGGCAAGATTTTGAGGAGGAACCTAAGGCTGGGATGAAGGGAGAGTATGAGATGATGGGAAATGTACCTTACCTCTAGGAATCTCAGCAAGTTCTAACTGCAAGAAAGTAAAAAGGGTTGTGCAAACAGGGGCAGAGATATCGGGGGAGGCAGGAACATTTGCCTTGGAAGCACAGAGCCCTAAAAGAGCTCCCTGGTCAGCACACGTCCCCTTGCTTCTGCTGGGTCTTTCTGATGCAGGAAGGGCAGCCTTTCAGAGCAATGTGCTGACTCTGGACCCCTCCCTTGGAGGAATCGCATCCAAGGAGGGAATAAAGAGGTCGAATCTTTTTTTAATTGAATTTGTTTTCAATTTATTTTCAGCTGTCTAGGGAAAAACCTTTTACACTCACATCATTTGATTCCTTTTTACTTTGTGTCCATTATCCTCATAATGAGCTTTTAACGCATTAATGCGGCCCTGTTTGCTCAACGGTGAATCACGTTGGTCAAATCAATAAGTAGCGAAAGCATAAAAATACGCCCAACTAAGGCACTATGCTAGAATATAAATGGAAAACGTGGGCTCCAGCTTCCTTAAATATAGACATGGCATGCTGATATCCTGCCCCAAGGTTCTGGGGCGGGTGTCCCGGAAATGTCTTGGTTCTCCACATTTCAATGCCCCTGTGTCCATGGAGCCAGCAGAGGTAGACTGTGGGGCTGTCAGGAAGCTGTGCTGCCTGCCATTGGGATCTCATCTCAGCATTCCCCACAAGGTGCTGGAAATCTGTATTCTTTCTCACATACTCAGGTCCTCTCTTCAATACTACAGAGTGCCCTTGCTCTATAGGCTCTGAAAGCTCCTGAAGCATACTTTCACATAACTAGGTATTTCCCATGTTTCTTTGACTCAGAAAACTTTTAAAGTGTTCTTTAAAATGTTTTCATTAAAACCCCAGCTCACACCGTTAGACGCAAGAGACGTATGTAACTTCAGAATCCTTTTTGGAAAATTCACCACGTCACAACCTGAACTGGACTTGCCTCTGTGGACAGAAGACTTCACATTTCAGGAAACACTCATCGCCCTCCTGAACACAAAGCCACCAGTGCCTGTTTCTCTGCCTTTCATGGAACACGAGAGGCTCTCTAGGGTAAACATGGAGGCACTCTCTAACTATAATGTAGGTGTTTAGCAAGAGGTATGAACGAAAGGAGACTTCGGAACTCATTTCATGTCAAACAGCATAAACCTATATCAAACTAACTAAGACAATGCATATTTACTGAGAGGGCCCTGCAGCAAGCTCAGAGCTCTGCACATGACCAACAGCAAGGTCTCAGGAAGGCAAGATCAGGACCCACGGAGGGGATTCAGGGACTCAACCCTCACCGGGGAGCCAACGCTCTCCTTTTCCTGGCTGTTTCTCATTTTCTTTTCTGCATGTTGGCTTTGTTTCCCCAATGGTCAATCCCTGTGGCTTTACAACTAGAGAAGAAAGGTCACCATCCCCTGAAACAGAAACACCCCATGAAGCATTCTGATCGGATTGACTCATGGCCTGGGATTTCGTGACTAGTTCAGCTGGGATTACTGCATGCCCAACTTCTGAGTCAGGGTCGTGGGATTAACAGCCTGAATTAGAATCACAGACTTGGTTCTAGGGACTGGAAAGGGGGGCTGTGTTCCGGAGAAGGGCAAGATGTGAGGCTGGCCCAGCCTGCAGGACCCCTGAGGGTGGGAAGGAAGCGTTTTTAGTTCTGGAGTGAGAGCCTGATTGAATTCACCTCTTCCCACATGCTCCTTGAAGTCAGCCACATTGCAAATACTTGTGGACAAAGCATCTTGCTTAGCTCAGGTGCGGCTCTCACCTTTTGTATGTGAGCTGGGTCCGCTCCTCACAGGGGGATGGCTCACAGAGCTAACAGTTTTAGCAGGTCCATTACCTTGTTAGTGATTCTGCACCTCATCTGCTCATTATGCTGCTTACGTCTTTTTATGAGGGGAGAACAATTGTGTTATCACGCAAGAAATGAGCTTTCTCGTGTCTTGAGAAATTCTCTCATGCCTGGACAAAGGGGATTTTACCTTTATCAACCTGTCTTGGGTGATACCTCATTTTAAACGATGCATTAATCACACTTTGAGTACACAAATCAATTAAACATGTTTTAAAGGTTGGATTAATTTCATTAAGCGTCCGGTAGCACTTCATATTTATTTAGACTTTCTGTATTGACTTTTTTTTTTTTTTTAACATTTATTTATTTATTTATTTTGGCGGGGGTGGGGAGGGAGGGGGGTGGGCAGGCCACTTCTGATGGTCTTTCATTTGTCTAGTTTCATCCGTCTTTGTTCTTTGGCCCGTGTGGGCCTCCCATCGCGGTGGCCTCTGTTGTCACAGAGCACCGGCTCTGGGCGCATGTGCTCCAGAGCCCCGGCTTGGCAATTGGACACATCAGTCCAACCGCTCCGCGGCACGTGGGATCTTCCCAGGCCAGGGATCGAACTGGCGCCCCTTGCACTGCAAAGTGGTGTCCTTACCCACTGGACCACCAGGGAAGCCCTGTATTGACTTTTAATACATCACAAATGTGTGTCGCGGAAGACTCTATTTCCATGACTGCGCTCCTTATAAAGTCTTCTTTCACCTACTCATATACACCCCTGTAGAGTTTACATGTTACCATCCATCCGTCAGTCAGCCTGTCTATGTATATATCTACCTACCTGTTAACAAAGTCATTTAATCTAGTAGCTATGCCCAAGTGGATTCCAAAAATGAGTACATGTGAAGACCCACGGCCATTCAGAGTTAAGACTATATCAATGCACACTGCATGTTTCTCCTATTTGAAGAACCTGATGCTTCCACAATGCCTGACATTGTGGGTTAACCAGAAGCGGGCACCCTCTAGTCATAGAAGCTGATCCATAATTCTTACGCACATCAACGAACACGGGACTCACCCCCTGGGAGTCACTGTGATGAAGACCACCAGCCAGTCAAGAGTCTCTGTCCAGCACACAGACCACAGCCCCAGACACACTCATGGACCACAAGGGCTACGGATGCTTGGCCCCCCACCTCCCTTCTCTTCACAGACTCCACGGATTCTTACTTCGTAGCATGTCTTCCCTCTCTGTTTCCTGAACCGGGTTGTGTTCACAGCACAGAACAGGGAGGGAAAGGTTGGACTCCCTGGTGATAAGTCTCTGGAGGAAGTATTTTTTAAAAAATGAAACACTGTTCTCATGCACACACAACCCCCTACTGAATCCGCCGGGGCCCACAGCACCAAACAAGATTTTATTCATCCTCTGCTCCTCCCTCACCTCACACTCCTGGCCAAACTCTCCAAGCACCCTTGGTTGCTTTTTTTTAACATGTGTTTTTAAATATTTATCTTGATAAAAAAAAATTGTGATTTTTGCACCCTTGAAACAGACAGAACTGTGACCCATATTTCTCAGTATATGTAGCTCATTCCATGTATTTTGGGAAATTCTAGTTCTTTGCAAAAGCTTTATCTTTCCTCCATATGAAACATAAACATGTGGTATTAGAAGAAAAAAACACTATTTTCCAGATAAAGTCTTTTATTCACATGTCTGGGCACTATTTTCATTTGCTTTCAGGGTGAAAAACCAACATTCAGTAGCAGATGTTCAAAGGACATCGACCAGGTGCCAGATACTGCTTTGCAAAGTTTGGAGAACCTGGACGTGAGTCCGGTCTAAGTAGGGAACAGTGATGTGTCAGACAGTCTCAGTCCAGAGCAGGGATGAGGGAAGCACGGGGTGCCGTGAGCCAGAGGACTCACACCTAAGTCACACTCTGATCATCAAGGAAGGCTTCCCAGAGGAGGTGGCGCCACACACAGGTTTGAAGAGTAAGTGGGAGCTACCAAGGAAATGGGGTGGAGCAGAAAGGAGACGCACAAGGACCTCTGGTGGCTTAGCAGTGCAGGGAGGTAAACTAAAACAACCAAAAAATCATAGAAAAAAAACAGAGAATTGGGACAAGAGGGAAGAGAAGGATCCTGGTGGGAGCACAGTGAGGGAGAAGTGGGGCGAGGGCTGGAAGGGGTCTGTTGGCCACACTGAAGCTGATCTTGCAGCAACCCTCTGCTCCCTCTGGCTGCTGAGGGAGGACGGCATGGCGGGGAAAGGCAAGCAGCAGCATCAACGAGGGGTCTGCCTGCTGGAGGGCAGAGGCAGAGGGGACGGGGAGTCGTGGGGCTTGGAAAGTGGAAATGTAGCAAGTGGCGACCGCCCGGAGGGAGGAGGAGTAGGAAGCAATGAAGACTCCAGGCTCACCTGGAGGAAGGCTGTATTCCTGGCGAGACTGAGTCGACTCACACGTATGAGTATATAATCCACCTGCCACGTTGAGTCGGACAGGACAGGACAGGTCCTGCCGTGGTGACAACCTGAATTAACCCTGTCACAAAAGGTGGCTCAGACTGCCTGTCCATCACCAGCTGGCCGTGGCTGTCCAGCATCATTTTCTTTCTGGGATCCAGGTGGATGGGTCAGCCTCTGTCTGGAACATTGCCCATTCCAAGGCAGAGGAAAGAAAAGACATAATGAACTCTGAGCCGGCCCTTACGAGAAACATTTTCCTTTGAGTCACGTTGTATTGGCTAAAAGAAGTCACGTGGATTACTGGAGTTAAATGGGGCAGAGAAATGTACACCTTCCACTGGGAGGGTTACTAGAAGACACAGTGGGATAGTTACACAGTTCACGATGGCTAGGGGACACGGCCAGGAACCCATTCACAAGACCAACTGAAGAAACAAAACCAAACCTAGGGGCTTCCCCTGGTGGTCCAGTGGGTAAGGACACTGCCTTGCAGTGCAAGGGGCGCCGGTTCGATCCCTGGCCTCGGAAGATCCCACGTGCCGTGGAGTGGCTGGACCGATGTGTCCAATTACCGAGCCAGTGCTCTGGAGCGCATGCTCCCAGAGCCGGTGCTCTGCAGCGACAGTGGCCACTGTCATGGGAGGCCCACACAGGCCAACGAACATAAGAAATAAATGAAAGACCAACAGAAGTGGCCAAACAAAAAAATAATAAAAGACTTCTCTTCTCTTTGAACATAGACTGGATCTCAGGGCACCCAGTTGCTCTGAGATGGAGGGCTTCAGTTTTGTCCTTGCCTGGACTCATGGACCTTGAAAAAGACCGTAAGACACTATTTTAATCTGGATTGTTTTCTCAGCCGTATTTTAATGGTGCAGCAGGATTCAAGAGATTCCATGAAATAAATACTCATTTTTCTATTGGGAGTAAATGCACTAATGATTTTGCTCAGGTAGAAATTTCTATTTTTTTGGATAACCATTTGCTGAAAATTAACATGCTTTTCCACTTGCAGCATACAGCCTTTCCCTAGGAGCTTGCTTCTTAGGGAAAACAGCTAATGCTTTTCAGCAGCTTTTGAGAGCAAGAACCAGGCTTGTATAGAATGTGCGTGCTTCTGCATTCCTGTTTCCCTTTGCACAAAAAGCATAGCATTGATCGGATGAAATAATAGCAATTCAACTGGTCATTCTCTTATGATTGCAAGCCATGTGGAGCTCTGTCACACTTATGAAAGCAGATACTGACTGATAGAAATATCTGGAATGAGATGCTGTGCCACTGACATCTTTCATTCATAATTACTGCAAAGTAAGCCTTGAACTCTGAGCCGGCCCTTACGAGAAACATTTTCCTTTGAGTCACGTTGTATTGGCTAAAAGAAGTCACGTGGATTACTGGAGTTAAATGGGGCAGAGAAATGTACACATTCCACTGGGAGGGTTACTAGAAGACACAGTGGGATAGTTACACAGTTCACGATGGCTAGGGGACATGGCCAGGAACCCATTCACAAGACCAACTGAAGAAACAAAACCAAACCTAGGGGCTTCCCCTGGTGGTCCAGTGGGTAAGGACACCGCCTTGCAGTGCAAGGGGCGCCGGTTCGATCCCTGGCCTCGGAAGATCCCACGTGCCGCGGAGCGGCTGGACCGATGTGTCCAATTACCGAGCAGGAGCTTTGGAGCGCATGCGCCCAGAGCCGGCGCTCTGCAACGACAGAGGCCACTGTCATGGGAGGCCCACACAGGCCAACGAACATAAGAAATAAATGAAAGACCAACAGAAGTGGCCAAACAAAAAAATAATAAAAGACTTCTCTTCTCTTTGAACATAGACTGGATCTCAGGGCACCCAGTTGCTCTGAGATGGAGGGCTTCAGTTTTGTCCTTGCCTGGACTCATGGACCTTGAAAAAGACCGTAAGACACTATTTTAATCTGGATTGTTTTCTCAGCCGTATTTTAATGGTGCAGCAGGATTCAAGAGATTCCATGAAATAAATACTCATTTTTCTATTGGGAGTAAATGCACTAATGATTTTGCTCAGGTAGAAATTTCTATTTTTTTGGGTAACCATTTGCTGAAAATTAACATGCTTTTCCACTTGCAGCATACAGCCTTTCCCTAGGAGCTTGCTTCTTAGGGAAAACAGCTAATGCTTTTCAGCAGCTTTTGAGAGCAAGAACCAGGCTTGTATAGAATGTGCGTGCTTCTGCATTCCTGTTTCCCTTTGCACAAAAAGCATAGCATTGATCGGATGAAATAATAGCAATTCAACTGGTCATTCTCTTATGATTGCAAGCCATGTGGAGCTCTGTCACACTTATGAAAGCAGATACTGACTGCGTATAGAAATATCTGGAATGAGATGCTGTGCCACTGACATCTTTCATTCATAATTACTGCAAAGTAAGCCTGCCCAGGCCTGGCCAACGACTAGTCATTAGTCTCAGGATAAGCAAGAACAGGGTGAACGATTGGAGTATAAACACAGACCAGACCTACACCCATGGGCCTAGACTTCAGAGCTGGCCAGAGAGGGGCCCAGGAGCCACAGAGTCCAGAGGCATGGCCAGGTGTGGTGTGATGCTTTTCTGTAGTCTGTGTTCCATGGGGTTGGAAATTCTTTTCATGAAGACCCAATGCGGGTAAACACCCTCTGTAAATTGTAAACTTCTGTACAACGAGTGGGGCATTCTTTTGCAAAGTTATACGGCATCAAGCTGGTTGCAGTCAGCTTTGCATTTGGTGGTATTATCTACTTTGTCAGAGGAGAACACCTGTGGATAACATGGTTATACCCAATCAATAAATAATTCAAATTAGAAAGCATAAGCAAGGACTGCTAACCCCAGAGAAAATATCCCAGCTTTGGCACGAGCACCGAAACCCTGCCACGTAATGGAGAGGAGGTGATGATGGTGAATTATCCTGAAATGGCTCATGAATGTGAGAAAACTGTTTGGCTTTTGGTGGACTGCTGGTACGGCATTTGCCTGCTCTGCGACCCAAGCTGACGACCTCCACCTTGTCAACATGAGGCCAGTCTGAGCCTTAGTTCTGAGTTTTCCCATAAACACTTTTAGTGCTGTGTGACTTGGCACGTGCTACTGAGGGAAATTTTCTTTTAAATCACCGCTTTTAAAGACTCATCTACTGAAAGGAACTAAATAAGGACACCAGAGTTTTTGTTGGTTTTATGGATATCCCTCACTCTGTGCTTCACAGAAAATGTGCTTAGATGCCATTATTCTTGGCCGTGATGAGTATCACTACCTGAATCTAATTTAGGTAATTTCCCTGCCACTCTAGTGTGCTAGCACAAAAATGAGTATTAATTTACTGCTAATTTAGCACGCTAACCCTTAATTAGCAACAAGCCCGCTTTGAAATAGCTGACGCCGAAAGCTCAGCAAAGTTTCTGAAATGAAGCCACAAATACAAGAGTGTATACAGACAGGCACCAGATGCATGCCCACATCCCACCATCCAATACATTTGGGAAATACGCTCCATGGATATTTGCTTTAAACACATTAGTACTAAGCTTAAATGTTACCATAATACAGCCGGGACGCTACACCGGCAAGAACAGGGTGAACGATTGGAGTATAAACCCCCTAGGGCCACTTCAGAGCTGGCCAGAGAGGGCCCAGGAGCCACAGAGTCCAGAGGCATGGCCAGGTGTGGTGTGATGCTTTTCTGTAGTCTGTGTTCCATGGGGTTGGAAATTCTTTTCATGAAGACCCAATGCGGTAAACACCCTCTGTAAATTGTAAACTTCTGTACAACGAGTGGGGCATTCTTTTGCAAAGTTATACGGCATCAAGCTGGTTGCAGTCAGCTTTGCATTTGGTGGTATTATCTACTTTGTCAGAGGAGAACACCTGTGGATAACATGGTTATACCCAATCAATAAATAATTCAAATTAGAAAGCATAAGCAAGGACTGCTAACCCCAGAGAAAATATCCCAGCTTTGGCACGAGCACCGAAACCCTGCCACGTAATGGAGAGGAGGTGATGATGGTGAATTATCCTGAAATGGCTCATGAATGTGAGAAAACTGTTTGGCTTTTGGTGGACTGCTGGTACGGCATTTGCCTGCTCTGCGACCCAAGCTGACGACCTCCACCTTGTCAACATGAGGCCAGTCTGAGCCTTAGTTCTGAGTTTTCCCATAAACACTTTTAGTGCTGTGTGACTTGGCACGTGCTACTGAGGGAAATTTTCTTTTAAATCACCGCTTTTAAAGACTCATCTACTGAAAGGAACTAAATAAGGACACCAGAGTTTTTGTTGGTTTTATGGATATCCCTCACTCTGTGCTTCACAGAAAATGTGCTTAGATGCCATTATTCTTGGCCGTGATGAGTATCACTACCTGAATCTAATTTAGGTAATTTCCCTGCCACTCTAGTGTGCTAGCACAAAAATGAGTATTAATTTACTGCTAATTTAGCACGCTAACCCTTAATTAGCAACAAGCCCGCTTTGAAATAGCTGACGCCGAAAGCTCAGCAAAGTTTCTGAAATGAAGCCACAAATACAAGAGTGTATACAGACAGGCACCAGATGCATGCCCACATCCCACCATCCAATACATTTGGGAAATACGCTCCATGGATATTTGCTTTAAACACATTAGTACTAAGCTTAAATGTTACCATAATAGTGTGTCTCATCTAAGGAGCCAACGGACTTGACAATCAACAGCTTGCTTAGGAAAAGAGCCCACAGCCCTGAAAACCAGCCCTGCTGGGGTAGTCTAGCAGTTCTGCACCATTTGGTGCTATGTGGAGAGGATGTTGCACTAAGTTCAACATCAATGGGGTGACCTTGCAGCAGGAGAGGACCACCAGGCTGCCTATGGATTGGGTGTATCAGGCCAGTCAGATATGGAGCAGACCAAAACTCCCATGCTGAAAGGTGTGGGGGCTGGGGGCGGGGGAAGCCACAGAGATTCCCAGGTTCAGGGAGCATTGGAGGAGCTCCAAGTAAAACTGGATTTCTCTAACAATACAGTCAAGGGAGTGTTCTACAAAACAAATTCTCGTTGAAACCTCATGATGGCCTCTAAATATGGTCTCTATTAAACCCTTTCATTGCTAAGGAGTTCAAAGAAGTCCACCCATCCATCCATCCATCCATCCAACAAATACCTGAGAGCCTTTTATAGCAAACTCTCTTCTAGGGGACAGAGATGCAGAAGTGACAAAAGAGACCAAGCTGCCCTCATAAGGCGTTTATGTTGCAGAGGGAGTAAATAATGTGCCCAACACTGTACACTCAAAGAGGGACGTGGCCAGAACTCCAAGTCATGACTGCTTCATTTCTGAACCATGGGCTTAACCAGTATACCATGATGTCTTCTATAAAGGAGAACACTTAGGAGGAACTAAAAATTCTTGCTGATCCTTTACTCTTTGCTTACTCCTAAAGAGACACTGGGCTTTGCCATTCATAGTCTAGTTCCTCTATTAAACCAGCCCACACCAAGTGTCTCCTCTTCTCTCCCTCTTCTCTCCCTCCCTCTCACGACCAAGGCCTTAGACATCAGGAGGGGCAGGCAACCACTAATTCTTAATGTCAAACTATGACAGACACTGCTGGTTACCTAATTCACTGTCTATCCTACCTTCTTTTCTTACTATCAGGATCACAATCCTGGGTGGGGCAGGAGTTTCCTCACTAAAGGAGACAGTTATCCCAGGCTGCCTGTACCAGGGACACTCCTGTGAATAAATTCCAACCAGTGAGGTATTAGAGGAAGTCCAGTGGGTAGAGTTTCTGGAAGCTTTGTTTTCCTGATGGAAAAGGGATAGATTCAGCTGGCTCACATCTCTTGCCATGTGCCCTTTCTCTTCTTCCTTCTGAAGCATGGGCATGATATCTGAAGGGGCAGGAGAACACTACCTGGAGGAGGAAATGGCAATCTCCTGCAGTATTCGTGCCTGGAGAATCCCAATGGGCTACAGTCTGTATGCTCTCCAAGAGTCAGGCACGACTGGAATGATTCAGCATGCATGCACTCAGGAGAATGTTGCAACTATGATGATGAGGGTCTCTGGCTAAGGGTGGCGGAACAGAAAAATGGAAGGAACTTGGGTGCTTCAGAACCTACTCTGTTGGCCATATGAACTCTGGGGGTGCCTCTCCTTGTACATGAGAAAAATATGTCACCATTTGGTGGTAAGTCAATGAAGTTGGACCTGTGTACATGTAACCGATTATAGTACTGTTGCCATAAAAACAGAAAATACTACTGATAAACTCCACATGAGGAATCACCACCTCTATGTCACTGTCACTGTTTACTGAGTACTTTGCATTGGGCAACGCGTTATGCTGAACTTTCTTACATTGATCCCTCATAGGAATCAAGTACTCCTCATGGGAAACTCATTTATTCCTTATAGGAAGCTCATGAAAGAGGTATGGTTATCACATTTTACACCTGAGAAAATGGAAGCTCAGGGTGATGAAACAACTTGTCCAAGGTCACTCAACTAGAATACAGTGAAGCTCTGGGTCTCAAACCTGGCTCTGGGCGTGTGATTTGCTCATGTGTCCATCTTTATGAAACCACATAAAGCAACCAGTGCTAGTATTTTTGAAATACTGCCATACTGACGTTTAGTACAATATAGTAAGAGCAAAGATTATAGATGAACTTAGGTCTCTAGTATCTGAAGACTTGCTGTTTCAATATCCTTCCTGACTATCCTACCTTCTTTTCTTACTATCAGGATCACAATCCTGGGTGGGGCAGGAGTTTCCTCACTAAAGGAGACAGTTATCCCAGGCTGCCTGTACCAGGGACACTCCTGTGAATAAATTCCAACCAGTGAGGTATTAGAGGAAGTCCAGTGGGTAGAGTTTCTGGAAGCTTTGTTTTCCTGATGGAAAAGGGATAGATTCAGCTGGCTCACATCTCTTGCCATGTGCCCTTTCTCTTCTTCCTTCTGAAGCATGGGCATGATATCTGAAGGGGCAGGAGAACACTACCTGGAGGAGGAAATGGCAATCTCCTGCAGTATTCGTGCCTGGAGAATCCCAATGGGCTACAGTCTGTATGCTCTCCAAGAGTCAGGCACGACTGGAATGATTCAGCATGCATGCACTCAGGAGAATGTTGCAACTATGATGATGAGGGTCTCTGGCTAAGGGTGGCGGAACAGAAAAATGGAAGGAACTTGGGTGCTTCAGAACCTACTCTGTTGGCCATATGAACTCTGGGGGTGCCTCTCCTTGTACATGAGAAAAATATGTCACCATTTGGTGGTAAGTCAATGAAGTTGGACCTGTGTACATGTAACCGATTATAGTACTGTTGCCATAAAAACAGAAAATACTACTGATAAACTCCACATGAGGAATCACCACCTCTATGTCACTGTCACTGTTTACTGAGTACTTTGCATTGGGCAACGCGTTATGCTGAACTTTCTTACATTGATCCCTCATAGGAATCAAGTACTCCTCATGGGAAACTCATTTATTCCTTATAGGAAGCTCATGAAAGAGGTATGGTTATCACATTTTACACCTGAGAAAATGGAAGCTCAGGGTGATGAAACAACTTGTCCAAGGTCACTCAACTAGAATACAGTGAAGCTCTGGGTCTCAAACCTGGCTCTGGGCGTGTGATTTGCTCATGTGTCCATCTTTATGAAACCACATAAAGCAACCAGTGCTAGTATTTTTGAAATACTGCCATACTGACGTTTAGTACAATATAGTAAGAGCAAAGATTATAGATGAACTTAGGTCTCTAGTATCTGAAGACTTGCTGTTTCAATATCCTTCCTGACATTATGCAAGCCTAACAAACTCCAGTTTCTTTTCTTCTTGTTTATAACCACAAACAGGATGACAAAGTTTGAAAAAAATACTCGCAAGCTCTGTGCACATCCAAAAAAAAAAAACCCCAACAGCGTCTATCTGCTAACCCTGCTTGAGTCTCACAGTGACAGGTGGAGTTATTAATAGCTCAGGCACGGAGCCCTCTCTCCCCTGGACTTATTCTGACCACACGAGGAGGGATTCTGGAGCTTGGAAACATCAGAAAGGGTGAGGTTTTGAGAAGCACGAACAAGCTCAGGGAGAGGCGCTGATTATGGCTGTCCGAGGAGGAGAAGTCAGAGTGGACACAGCCTGGCCTATTCTTGGACCTTGCCCACCTTACTCCCTGGATGTTCTTCTTCACAGCAGCAAGCCTGCCCCTCTCCCACCCACGCCTGCTCAGAGTCTTGCTCTAGATTTCACCTTCGTAGGCTAACCCTCTATTCCCATTTGGGAAAACATTTTTCTCTGAAGTCATCTGACATTTAATCAGAGAAGATTTGATTTTTTTTTTTTTACCTTGTTCAAGATTAAATCTATATTTTATACACATGTGCACACACACACACACGCACAAACACACACACGCTATGCCTCACTTTATCTCCACTCTACATACATCCTGTTTGATCCAGGTTTCAGGTCTTCTGCAAATGCCTGGATTACCTGCCTGAAAATTAAAACAAAAAAAAACCCCAAAACCTCACCAAGTCGCCTTCTTTTTTGTTTTGCTCACTAGGAGACCTGTTCACAAGGGCAGATGTAAATGTTTTACTGTCTAAGCACTGGAAGGGTTGATACTCCCAATCTATCCTCTCCTCACAAGTCATCCCAGATTAAATCAGTACCTGAGCTTAAAGCAGGCATCAATCCAACTTTAATTTTTCTGAATATGGTTACTTCGTATGAACTGACGTTTTAAGTTTACAATCTTTATGAAACCACATAAAGCAACCAGTGCTAGTATTTTTGAAATACTGCCATACTGACATTTAGTACAATATAGTAAGAGCAAAGATTATAGATGAACTTAGGTCTCTAGTATCTGAAGACTTGCTGTTTCAATATCCTTCCTGACATTATGCAAGCCTAACAAACTCCAGTTTCTTTTCTTCTTGTTTATAACCACAAACAGGATGACAAAGTTTGAAAAAAATACTCGCAAGCTCTGTGCACATCCAAAAAAAAAAACCCCAACAGCGTCTATCTGCTAACCCTGCTTGAGTCTCACAGTGACAGGTGGAGTTATTAATAGCTCAGGCACGGAGCCTTCTCTCCCCTGGACTTATTCTGACCACACGAGGAGGGATTCTGGAGCTTGGAAACATCAGAAAGGGTGAGGTTTTGAGAAGCACGAACAAGCTCAGGGAGAGGCGCTGATTATGGCTGTCCGAGGAGGAGAAGTCAGAGTGGACACAGCCTGGCCTATTCTTGGACCTTGCCCACCTTACTCCCTGGATGTTCTTCTTCACAGCAGCAAGCCTGCCCCTCTCCCACCCACGCCTGCTCAGAGTCTTGCTCTAGATTTCACCTTCGTAGGCTAACCCTCTATTCCCATTTGGGAAAACATTTTTCTCTGAAGTCATCTGACATTTAATCAGAGAAGATTTGATTTTTTTTTTTTTACCTTGTTCAAGATTAAATCTATATTTTATACACATGTGCACACACACACACACGCACAAACACACACACGCTATGCCTCACTTTATCTCCACTCTACATACATCCTGTTTGATCCAGGTTTCAGGTCTTCTGCAAATGCCTGGATTACCTGCCTGAAAATTAAAACAAAAAAAAACCCCAAAACCTCACCAAGTCGCCTTCTTTTTTGTTTTGCTCACTAGGAGACCTGTTCACAAGGGCAGATGTAAATGTTTTACTGTCTAAGCACTGGAAGGGTTGATACTCCCCAATCTATCCTCTCCTCACAAGTCATCCCAGATTAAATCAGTACCTGAGCATAAAGCAAGCATGAATCCAACTTTAATTTTTCTGAATATGGTTACTTTCTCTTACTTAAGGTATCACACACTTAAATATATGTAGGTGTGTATATGCACACACATATATACACATATACCTAGATATACACATATGTGTGTATGTATGCATACACACATGTATGTACTGTGTGTGTGTGTGTATCTATCTCTCTACGCTCTGCTGGCAGTCTAGCCACATATTCACACCTGACAATCTGCTGGGTGGATGACCCAGCGCTGGGTACTCAGAACCTAATACTGACATGTTTTATTCTATGTCATACATGAGAAAAAAGTTTGATTTTTCAAGTTCCTGGGTCCTAAACCTAGGAACATATAAAAACTAAAGGAAGATAGAATTCTTCCCAGAGAAAAGTATACTGTTTAAACATATAAATGGAGCAAGAATAGGACTCCTGAAATAGTGTTACATCTAGACAAGAAATGCTATTATTGATCCATATGAGATAAAAGTCTTTCAGTTTTAATTCACATGTTGCCTTAATGCTTCTTTGAAATATCTACCTTTTGCATCTATATTTTCAGATGATAGGTCTCAATGATTATCTTTCCCAGTACATACTCAGTGAAGTCCTTAAATATAAGAGTGTGGATCGATGATGTGCATGAAGAAACAAAGTTCACACTTTCAACTTCCTGATTCCAAACATGAAGACCAAACTTGAACTTGTGCAACTTAAATCATAGGCCACCCAAAATCAAGATGAATAATATATTCTGGTTTTTGTTATTCTTGTAAATTACAAAATTATAGCAAAGTACAAAGCAAGGAGTAGTGTTCACCCATATTTCTGTGACTCAAAACTCATCATTATTAACTTGATGCATGTGCTTTTTCTATACACACATTGTGAAAGCAATTATGGAAGTCAGATGTGAACACATTCCCCTTTAAAAGAAATGTGAGAACATTACAGGCAAAGCTAATCCTCAGTCCTATCTCAACCCATCCCCTTTCAATCTTTTTTTCTCCCTCCTCCAAAAGGATTGGCCATAATCATTTTGTTTGTAGTCTTATACGCCTTTTACAACACGTTTTCACATCTATCTATGTTCATAGGAAATACACAATATTGATTTTTGTGTTTTTTGAGTATAAGTTTTACTCCAGCAGAGCACTGGTCTTCAAAGAACTCTTCAGAAAAGTCATGTGATCATCTTGATAGAATAATACTTATTTCATTAAATCAGAAAAAAACTTTCGACAAACAAGGGAAAGTGATGTTTTAAACTGAGAAATCAACAAAATTTCTAGAGTGAAAGGTCTATTTCATGGTGAAACATTAGGGACCTTTTGGCATTGTCAATCCATCAGGAAAAAACTCAGTCTAGCCACAACACACGACAATCTGCTGGGTGGATGACCCAGCGCTGGGTACTCAGAACCTAATACTGACATGTTTTATTCTATGTCATACATGAGAAAAAAGTTTGATTTTTCAAGTTCCTGGGTCCTAAACCTAGGAACATATAAAAACTAAAGGAAGATAGAATTCTTCCCAGAGAAAAGTATACTGTTTAAACATATAAATGGAGCAAGAATAGGACTCCTGAAATAGTGTTACATCTAGACAAGAAATGCTATTATTGATCCATATGAGATAAAAGTCTTTCAGTTTTAATTCACATGTTGCCTTAATGCTTCTTTGAAATATCTACCTTTTGCATCTATATTTTCAGATGATAGGTCTCAATGATTATCTTTCCCAGTACATACTCAGTGAAGTCCTTAAATATAAGAGTGTGGATCGATGATGTGCATGAAGAAACAAAGTTCACACTTTCAACTTCCTGATTCCAAACATGAAGACCAAACTTGAACTTGTGCAACTTAAATCATAGGCCACCCAAAATCAAGATGAATAATATATTCTGGTTTTTGTTATTCTTGTAAATTACAAAATTATAGCAAAGTACAAAGCAAGGAGTAGTGTTCACCCATATTTCTGTGACTCAAAACTCATCATTATTAACTTGATGCATGTGCTTTTTCTATACACACATTGTGAAAGCAATTATGGAAGTCAGATGTGAACACATTCCCCTTTAAAAGAAATGTGAGAACATTACAGGCAAAGCTAATCCTCAGTCCTATCTCAACCCATCCCCTTTCAATCTTTTTTTCTCCCTCCTCCAAAAGGATTGGCCATAATCATTTTGTTTGTAGTCTTATACGCCTTTTACAACACGTTTTCACATCTATCTATGTTCATAGGAAATACACAATATTGATTTTTGTGTTTTTTGAGTATAAGTTTTACTCCAGCAGAGCACTGGTCTTCAAAGAACTCTTCAGAAAAGTCATGTGATCATCTTGATAGAATAATACTTATTTCATTAAATCAGAAAAAAACTTTCGACAAACAAGGGGGGGAAAGTGATGTTTTAAACTGAGAAATCAACAAAATTTCTAGAGTGAAAGGTCTATTTCATGGTGAAACATTAGGGGACCTTTGAGCCTAGGGACATGCCTCTGTCACATCTGTTCAATATAGTCAGCCATTAAAGACACAAAAACTCAGTCAAAGGCATAAAGTTGAGGAGGAAGAAATAAATTTACTATACCATTCTTAGTATGATTTTGTCTTCATGAAAATCCAAGAGAATCTACAGACACAGTTAGAAACAATAAAGAAGTTTAGCAAGTTTTCTGGATATGAGGTGGATCCACAGAATCACTTACGTTTTTTTGCACTATTAGCAATGTATTAAAAATGTTATTTTTAATTTCGTTTTCTGATTTTTCATTGTTTGTGTATAGGAATGCCAGTGACTTCTGTGTGTTGACTTTATATCCTGCAACTTTGCTGAATTCATTGATTAGTTCTAGTAGCTTTGTAATCGTGTCTTTGGGATTTTCTATGTATAATATCATGTCGTCTGCAAAAAGAGAGAGCTTGACTTCTTCCTTTCCAATCTGGATTCCTTTGATTTCTTTCTCTTCTCTTATTGCTGTTGCTAGCACTTCCAGGACTATGTTGAATAGCAGTGGTGAAAGTGGGCACCCCTGTCTTGTTCCTGATCTTAGAGGGAATGCTTTCAGTTTTTCACCATTAACAATAATGTTCGCTGTGGGCTTCTCATAGATGGCTTTTATTATGTTGAGATAGGTTCCTTCTATGCCCTTTTCTGAAGAGTTTTGATCATAAATGAATGTTGTACTTTGTCGAATAGCTTCCCGTCCATCTCAACCCATCCCCTTTCAATCTTTTTTTCTCCCTCCTCCAAAAGGATTGGCCATAATCATTTTGTTTGTAGTCTTATACGCCTTTTACAACACGTTTTCACATCTATCTATGTTCATAGGAAATACACAATATTGATTTTTGTGTTTTTTGAGTATAAGTTTTACTCCAGCAGAGCACTGGTCTTCAAAGAACTCTTCAGAAAAGTCATGTGATCATCTTGATAGAATAATACTTATTTCATTAAATCAGAAAAAAACTTTCGACAAACAAGGGAAAGTGATGTTTTAAACTGAGAAATCAACAAAATTTCTAGAGTGAAAGGTCTATTTCATGGTGAAACATTAGGGGACCTTTGAGCCTAGGGACATGCCTCTGTCACATCTGTTCAATATAGTCAGCCATTAAAGACACAAAAACTCAGTCAAAGGCATAAAGTTGAGGAGGAAGAAATAAATTTACTATACCATTCTTAGTATGATTTTGTCTTCATGAAAATCCAAGAGAATCTACAGACACAGTTAGAAACAATAAAGAAGTTTAGCAAGTTTTCTGGATATGAGGTGGATCCACAGAATCACTTACGTTTTTTTGCACTATTAGCAATGTATTAAAAATGTTATTTTTAATTTCGTTTTCTGATTTTTCATTGTTTGTGTATAGGAATGCCAGTGACTTCTGTGTGTTGACTTTATATCCTGCAACTTTGCTGAATTCATTGATTAGTTCTAGTAGCTTTGTAATCGTGTCTTTGGGATTTTCTATGTATAATATCATGTCGTCTGCAAAAAGAGAGAGCTTGACTTCTTCCTTTCCAATCTGGATTCCTTTGATTTCTTTCTCTTCTCTTATTGCTGTTGCTAGCACTTCCAGGACTATGTTGAATAGCAGTGGTGAAAGTGGGCACCCCGTCTTGTTCCTGATCTTAGAGGGAATGCTTTCAGTTTTTCACCATTAACAATAATGTTCGTTGTAGGCTTCTCATAGATGGCTTTTATTATGTTGAGATAGGTTCCTTCTATGCCCATTTTCTGAAGAGTTTTGATCATAAATGAATGTTGTACTTTGTCGAAGGCTTTTTCTGCATCTATTGAGATGATCATGTGATTTTTGTCTTTCAACTTGTTGATATGGTGTATCACGTTGATTGATTTGCGGATGTTGAAGAAGCCTTGCATGCCTGGGATGAACCCAACTTGATCGTGATGTATGAGTTTTTTGACATGTCGTTGAATTCTGTTTGCTAGGATTTTGTTGAGGATCTTGGCATCTAAGTTCATCAGTGAAATTGGCCTATAGTTTTCCTTTTTTGTGTTGTCTTTGCCTGGTTTGGGTATCAGGGTGATGGTGGCCTCGTAGAATGTGTTTGGGAGTTTTCCTTCCTGTGCAATTTTTTGGAAGAGCTTTAGAAGGACAGGCATTAGCTCTTCTTTAAATGTTTGGTAGAATTCGGCTGTGAAGCCATCTGGTCCTGGGCTTTTATTTTTGGGTAGATTTTTAATCACAAAGTTGATTTCTGAGCTTGTGATTGGGTTGTTCAAAGTTTCTGTTGCTTCCTGGCTCAGTCTTGGGAGATTAATCCTGTCCAAGAAACTGTCCATTTCTTCCAAGTTGTCCAGTTTGTTGCCATAGAGTTGCTCATAATAGTCTCTTAGAATCCTTTGGATTTCTGCATTATCTGTTGTAATCTCTCCTTTTTCGTTTTTGATTTTGTTGATCTGGTTCTTTTCTCTCTTTTTCTTAATGAGTCTGGCCAGTGGCTTGTCAATTTTGTTTACCTTTTCAAAGAACCAGCTTTTTGTTTTATTTATCTTTACTATTGTTTCTTTTGTTTCTTTCTCATTTATTTCTTCTCTGATCTTTATGATTTCTCTTCTTCTGCTGGCTTTGGGATGTTTTTGTTCTTCTTTCTCCAACTGTTTTAAGTGGAGGGTTAGGTCATCTGTTTCATATTTTCCTAGTTTCTTGAGGTGGGATTGTATTGCTATGAATTTCCCTCTTAGAACTGTTTTTGCAGTATCCCATAGGTTTTGCACGGTCGTGTGTTCATTGTCATTTTCTTCTAGGAATTGTTTAATTTCTCCTTTGATTTCCTCAATGATCAGTTGGTTTTTTAGGTATGTATTGTTTAATCTCCATGTGTTTCTGTTTTTAGGGCTTTTTTTCTGGTAGTTGATCTCCAGTCTCATTGCATTGTGGTCTGAGAAGATGGTTGATATAATTTCGGTTTTCTTGAACTGACTGAGGTTAGATTTGTGGATGTTGAAGAATCCTTGCATGCCTGGGATGAACCCAACTTGATCGTGATGTATGAGTTTTTTGACATGTCGTTGAATTCTGTTTGCTAGGATTTTGTTGAGGATCTTGGCATCTAAGTTCATCAGTGAAATTGGCCTATAGTTTTCCTTTTTTGTGTTGTCTTTGCCTGGTTTGGGTATCAGGGTGATGGTGGCCTCGTAGAATGTGTTTGGGAGTTTTCCTTCCTGTGCAATTTTTTGGAAGAGCTTTAGAAGGACAGGCATTAGCTCTTCTTTAAATGTTTGGTAGAATTCGGCTGTGAAGCCATCTGGTCCTGGGCTTTTATTTTTGGGTAGATTTTTAATCACAAAGTTGATTTCTGAGCTTGTGATTGGGTTGTTCAAAGTTTCTGTTGCTTCCTGGCTCAGTCTTGGGAGATTAATCCTGTCCAAGAAACTGTCCATTTCTTCCAAGTTGTCCAGTTTGTTGCCATAGAGTTGCTCATAATAGTCTCTTAGAATCCTTTGGATTTCTGCATTATCTGTTGTAATCTCTCCTTTTTCGTTTTTGATTTTGTTGATCTGGTTCTTTTCTCTCTTTTTCTTAATGAGTCTGGCCAGTGGCTTGTCAATTTTGTTTACCTTTTCAAAGAACCAGCTTTTTGTTTTATTTATCTTTACTATTGTTTCTTTTGTTTCTTTCTCATTTATTTCTTCTCTGATCTTTATGATTTCTCTTCTTCTGCTGGCTTTGGGATGTTTTTGTTCTTCTTTCTCCAACTGTTTTAAGTGGAGGGTTAGGTCATCTGTTTCATATTTTCCTAGTTTCTTGAGGTGGGATTGTATTGCTATGAATTTCCCTCTTAGAACTGTTTTTGCAGTATCCCATAGGTTTTGCACGGTCGTGTGTTCATTGTCATTTTCTTCTAGGAATTGTTTAATTTCTCCTTTGATTTCCTCAATGATCAGTTGGTTTTTTAGGTATGTATTGTTTAATCTCCATGTGTTTCTGTTTTTAGGGCTTTTTTTCTGGTAGTTGATCTCCAGTCTCATTGCATTGTGGTCTGAGAAGATGGTTGATATAATTTCGGTTTTCTTGAACTGACTGAGGTTAGATTTGTGGCCCAAGATGTGGTCTATCCTGGAGAATGTTCCGTGAGCACTTGAGAAGAAAGTGTATTCTTCTGCTTTTGGATGGAAAGTCCTAAAGATATCGATGAGGTCCATTTTTTCCAGTGTGGCATTTAAGGCTTGTGTTTCTTTATTAATTTTCTGTTTGGTTGATCAATCCCCTTCACCATTGCAACCAAAAGAATCAAATATCTAGGAATAAACCTACCCAAAGAAACAAAAGAATTGTACACAGAAAATTACAAGACACTCATGAGAGACATTAAAGAAGACTTAAACAGATGGAGAGATATTCCATGTTCCTGGATTGGAAGAATCAATATTGTGAAAATGACCATACTTCCAAATATCATCTACAGATTCAATGCAATACCTATTCAACTACCACTGACATTTTTCACAGAACTAGACCAAATAATAACACAGTTCATATGGAAACACAGAAGACCTCGAATAGCCAAAGCAATCCTGAGGAAGAAAAATGGAGTTGGAGGGATCAGCCTCCCTAACTTCAGACTCTACTACAAAGCAACAGTTATCAAGACAGTATGGTACTGGCACAAAAACAGAACTATAGATCAGTGGAACAAGATTGAGAACCCAGAGATCAACCCACGCACCTATGGGTACCTTAATTTTGATAAAGGAGGAGAAACTATAAAATGGGACAAAGACAGCCTCTTTAACAAGTGGTGCTGGGAGAATTGGACAGCTACATGCAAAAAAATGAAATTGGAACATTCCCTGACACCATACACTAAGATCAACTCAAAATGGATTAAAGACCTCAATGTAAGACCAGAAACCATCAAACTCTTAGAGGAGAATATAGGCAAATTTTTGGGGGGTTTTTGTTTATTGTTTCATTGTCATTTTCTTCTAGGAATTGTTTAATTTCTCCTTTGATTTCCTCAATGATCAGTTGGTTTTTTAGGTATGTATTGTTTAATCTCCATGTGTTTCTGTTTTTAGGGCTTTTTTTCTGGTAGTTGATCTCCAGTCTCATTGCATTGTGGTCTGAGAAGATGGTTGATATAATTTCGGTTTTCTTGAACTGACTGAGGTTAGATTTGTGGCCCAAGATGTGGTCTATCCTGGAGAATGTTCCGTGAGCACTTGAGAAGAAAGTGTATTCTTCTGCTTTTGGATGGAAAGTCCTAAAGATATCGATGAGGTCCATTTTTTCCAGTGTGGCATTTAAGGCTTGTGTTTCTTTATTAATTTTCTGTTTGGTTGATCAATCCCCTTCACCATTGCAACCAAAAGAATCAAATATCTAGGAATAAACCTACCCAAAGAAACAAAAGAATTGTACACAGAAAATTACAAGACACTCATGAGAGACATTAAAGAAGACTTAAACAGATGGAGAGATATTCCATGTTCCTGGATTGGAAGAATCAATATTGTGAAAATGACCATACTTCCAAATATCATCTACAGATTCAATGCAATACCTATTCAACTACCACTGACATTTTTAACAGAACTAGACAAAATAATAACACAGTTCATAGGGAAACACAGAGGACCTCGAATAGCGAAAGCAAACCGGAGGAGGAGAAATGGAGTGGGAGGGATGAGCCGGCCTAACGTCAGAGTCTACTAAAAAGAAACAGTTATCAAGACAGTATGGCACTGGCACACAAACAGAACTATAGATCAGCGGAACAAGATTGAGAACCCAGAGATCAACCCACGCACCTATGGGTACCTTATTTTTGATAAAGGAGGAGAAACTATAAAATGGGACAAAGACAGCCTCTTTAACAAGTGGTGCTGGGAGAATTGGACAGCTACATGCAAAAAAATGAAATTGGAACATTCCCTGACACCATACACTAAGATCAACTCAAAATGGATTAAAGACCTCAATGTAAGACCAGAAACCATCAAACTCTTAGAGGAGAATATAGGCAAAACCCTCAAGGACATCAATCAAAGCAAGATCTTCTCTGACCCACCAACTAAAATAGCAGAACTGAAAAGAAAAATGAACATATGGGACCTCATGAAACTTAAAAGCTTTTGTACAGCAAAAGAAATTACAAAAAAGCTCAACAGACACCCCACAGAGTGGGAGAAAATCATAGCAAATGAAACAACAGACAAATAATTCATCTCCAAAATCTACAAGCAACTCAGACAACTCAGCACAAGGAAAATGAGCAGCCCAATCAAAAAATGGGAAAAAGATTTAAAGAGACGCCTCTCCAAAGAGGACATACAAATGGCCCAAAAATACATGAAACGATGCTCAACCTCGCTTATTATCAGAGAAAAGCAAATTAAAACCACAATGAGATACCACCTCACACCTGTCAGAATGGCCATCATCAACAAATCGACAGACAACAAATGCTGGAGAGGGTGTGGAGAAAAGGGAACCCTCTTGCATTGCTGGTAGGAATGTAAATTAATACAACCTCTATGGAAGACAATATGGAGATTCCTTAAAAAACTAAAAATAGAAGCACCCTATGACCCAGCAATCCCACCATTAGGCTTATATCCTGATGAAATCAAAAATGAAAGAGGCACCTGTACCCCAATGTTCATTGCAGCTCTCTATACAATAGCCAGAACATGGAAGCAACCTAGATGTCCATCGACAAATGAATGGATCCAGAAGCTCTGGTACATATATACCATGGAGTACTACTCAGCTGTTAAAAGAAATGCAGAAGACTCAGTCCTAATGAGGTGGCTGGCTCTAGAACCTATCATGGAGTTGGAGGATCAGCCTCCCTAACTTCAGACTCTACTACAAAGCAACAGTTATCAAGACAGTATGGTACTGGCACAAAACAGAACTATAGATCAGTGGAACAAGATTGAGAACCCAGAGATCAACCCACGCACCTATGGGTACCTTATTTTTGATAAAGGAGGAGAAACTATAAAATGGGACAAAGACAGCCTCTTTAACAAGTGGTGCTGGGAGAATTGGACAGCTACATGCAAAAAAATGAAATTGGAACATTCCCTGACACCATACACTAAGATCAACTCAAAATGGATTAAAGACCTCAATGTAAGACCAGAAACCATCAAACTCTTAGAGGAGAATATAGGCAAAACCCTCAAGGACATCAATCAAAGCAAGATCTTCTCTGACCCACCAACTAAAATAGCAGAACTGAAAAGAAAAATGAACATATGGGACCTCATGAAACTTAAAAGCTTTTGTACAGCAAAAGAAATTACAAAAAAGCTCAACAGACACCCCACAGAGTGGGAGAAAATCATAGCAAATGAAACAACAGACAAATAATTCATCTCCAAAATCTACAAGCAACTCAGACAACTCAGCACAAGGAAAATGAGCAGCCCAATCAAAAAATGGGAAAAAGATTTAAAGAGACGCCTCTCCAAAGAGGACATACAAATGGCCCAAAAATACATGAAACGATGCTCAACCTCGCTTATTATCAGAGAAAAGCAAATTAAAACCACAATGAGATACCACCTCACACCTGTCAGAATGGCCATCATCAACAAATCGACAGACAACAAATGCTGGAGAGGGTGTGGAGAAAAGGGAACCCTCTTGCATTGCTGGTAGGAATGTAAATTAATACAACCTCTATGGAAGACAATATGGAGATTCCTTAAAAAACTAAAAATAGAAGCACCCTATGACCCAGCAATCCCACCATTAGGCTTATATCCTGATGAAATCAAAAATGAAAGAGGCACCTGTACCCCAATGTTCATTGCAGCTCTCTATACAATAGCCAGAACATGGAAGCAACCTAGATGTCCATCGACAAATGAATGGATCCAGAAGCTCTGGTACATATATACCATGGAGTACTACTCAGCTGTTAAAAGAAATGCAGAAGACTCAGTCCTAATGAGGTGGCTGGCTCTAGAACCTATCATAAAAAGTGAAGTAAGTCAAAAAGAGAAAGACAAGTATAGTATACTAACTCATATATATGGGATCTAGTAAGATGGTCATGATAACACACGCAGTGAACTCATGAAAAAACAGAGAATAGACATAAAAACATTGTGGAGACCGAACAGTGGGAGGGAGTAACATGGAAACCTATACTGTCATGTGTAGAAAAGATAGCTATTGTCATTGTGCTAGGGGAATAGGAGTACCTACAACCACTTGGAGCGATGGTCTGGAGGGATGGGAGGGGGGGAACTGGGTGGGGGGAGGGTCAAGGGATATGCATATGAATGATCTGGGAACATACATGTACAAAAATAAATAAATAAATAAATAAATAAATAAATAAATAATGTTATTTTTAAAATACCATTTTAATGATAATCCAAACTATAACATATCAAGGGAAAAAAAGCCCAAAAGTGTGTAATAACTTTGTGGACAAAATTATAAAATATATATAAAGTGTTCTATATATCAAAAACTAAAGAATATATAAAAGTGGCATGGGGCTTCCCTGGTGGTCCAGTGGGTAAAGAGTCCACCTTACAGCGCAAGGGGCACTGTTCACTCCCTGGCCCGGGAAGCTGGACCAGTGTGTCCAATTAGGAGTCAGCACTCTGGAGTGCATGTGCTCAGAGCCTGTGCTCTGCAACGAGAGAGGCCACTGCAATGGGAGGCCCACACAGGCCGAAGAATAAAGATGGATGAAAAATAAATAAATAAAAAATCAATAAAAAGAGGCCAAAATTAAAAAAGAATATATAAAAGCGGGAAGATACAATTATAAAAGTGATCATTTTGTTCATCATATTAATCTATAAACTCAGCAAAAGATGAACTAAAATTTTAACAAGTTTTCATGGTACTTGATAAAAGAATCTTAAAATTCATGTAAAGTACCAAAATGTCTGAAATATCCTAGTCAAGTATGAAGTAAATCTAGGTGAGCATACTAATTTTATGAACAATCAAGTTTTATTTTAAAACTGTATTAAGACAGTGAGTTGTGGTTTGTGAATATAAACTAGACTGATGACACAGAGTAGATGCCCCCAAAAAGAGTAATACCAGAAGGACTGAATACCAACACACACACACACACACACTCACATACAGATGGCAATAAAAATTTAAGACAGTATTTTAAAATGGCCTGGAATAGCTGATTATCTTTATGGAAGAAACTTTTAAGATATGCACCATGGTAGAAACAAATTGGGCTTCCTTGGTGGCTTAGATGGTAAAGAATCTACCTGCACTTCAGGAGACCCAGGTTTGACCCCTGGGTCGGAAAGATCCCCTGGAGAAGGGAACAGGTGCCAACTCCAGTGCTCTTGCCCGGAGACTCCCACAGACAGAGCAGCCTGGTGAACTACAGTCCAGTCCATGGGGTCACCAAGAGTCGGACCCAACTGAACGACTGACACTGTTCACTATAAACAAAATGAGCCCCCGCTGCATTAAAGACAAATATGAAAACTGAAACTAATGTCTAAAAGAGATTGTAGAGGAATGCAACTAAAGTTAGGGAAGGACTCCTTGAACAGATCACAGTGCTAACCTTAAAGGTAAAGACTGACAGGTTTGTATATTAGAGTTTAAAACTTTTTACCATAGACAAAGTAGAAAATCAGTCACAGGCTATGAGTAACAATCATGATACATATAACTGAACATCATTCAGAATATATACAGAATCCCTAAAATTAAATTAGAAGTGGGCAGGCAGTAGGGAAAATATGAATTTTTTAAAAATCACAGAAAGCAAAATGGCTAATAAAGGCTTTAAAGAAAGGCTTACTCAAGAGATACGCAAGCTAAAACCATAATGCAATATATCTGCTCTGTTAACTGCTGCTTTCAGATCTCTGACCTGTTCCTGTTTCTCTGTTCTTTTTCCAGGACAGGTAACTTCGTGGTTTTCAGGAAAGTGCAGCCAGGGAGAGGCACTCGGGGACCTCAGGGGACAGGAGGAGGGAGAGCCTGAGGTTTCTCTCTTCCCTCTGCTTCCTATAACAGCTTTTATTAATTATTATTATAATTTATTCGTTTTTAAAATTTTGACCTCTTTTATTGGTTTTATGTACTTACTGTCATCCATCTTTATTCTTTGGCCTGTGTGGGCCTCCCATTGCAGTGGACTTTCTCGTTGCAGAGTGCTGGCTGGTAATTGGGACGTACCGGTCCAGCCTCTCTGCAACACGTGGGATCTTCCCCGGCCAGGGATGGAACCGGTGACTCTTGCACTGCAAAGTGGACTTCGTACCCACTGGACCACCAGGGAAGCCCCCTGGAGCAGCTCTAACAGCCCCCTCCCCCTGGCTTCCTTGGTGGCTTAGAGTAAAGAATCTACCTGCACTTCAGGAGACCCAGGTTTGACCCCTGGGTCGGAAAGATCCCCTGGAGAAGGGAACAGGTGCCAACTCCAGTGCTCTTGCCCGGAGACTCCCACAGACAGAGCAGCCTGGTGAACTACAGTCCAGTCCATGGGGTCACCAAGAGTCGGACCCAACTGAACGACTGACACTGTTCACTATAAACAAAATGAGCCCCCGCTGCATTAAAGACAAATATGAAAACTGAAACTAATGTCTAAAAGAGATTGTAGAGGAATGCAACTAAAGTTAGGGAAGGACTCCTTGAACAGATCACAGTGCTAACCTTAAAGGTAAAGACTGACAGGTTTGTATATTAGAGTTTAAAACTTTTACCATACACAAAGTAGAAAATCAGTCACAGGCTATGAGTAACAATCATGATACATATAACTGAACATCATTCAGAATATATACAGAATCCCTAAAATTAAATTAGAAGTGGGCAGGCAGTAGGGAAAATATGAATTTTTTAAAAATCACAGAAAGCAAAATGGCTAATAAAGGCTTTAAAGAAAGGCTTACTCAAGAGATACGCAAGCTAAAACCATAATGCAATATATCTGCTCTGTTAACTGCTGCTTTCAGATCTCTGACCTGTTCCTGTTTCTCTGTTCTTTTTCCAGGACAGGTAACTTCGTGGTTTTCAGGAAAGTGCAGCCAGGGAGAGGCACTCGGGGACCTCAGGGGACAGGAGGAGGGAGAGCCTGAGGTTTCTCTCTTCCCTCTGCTTCCTATAACAGCTTTTATTAATTATTATTATAATTTATTCGTTTTTAAAATTTTGACCTCTTTTATTGGTTTTATGTACTTACTGTCATCCATCTTTATTCTTTGGCCTGTGTGGGCCTCCCATTGCAGTGGACTTTCTCGTTGCAGAGTGCTGGCTGGTAATTGGGACGTACCGGTCCAGCCTCTCTGCAACACGTGGGATCTTCCCCGGCCAGGGATGGAACCGGTGACTCTTGCACTGCAAAGTGGACTTCGTACCCACTGGACCACCAGGGAAGCCCCCTGGAGCAGCTCTAACAGCCTCCCTGGCTCCAGCTCCCCACTCCTATCTCCCACCCCAGCTTTAGGCTCTGACAGGGACCCCAGCTTCTGCTCTCTGGTCATACCACCTTTGCCACACATTTCTCCGGCCCCAGGGCTGACAGGGGCTTCTGACAGATTGTGGATGTTTTGTCACCGTACGATTTACCTTTTTAGCTGTTTCATCAACCATTGAGTCAATTCTGCACATTAACTTTCCTTTGTTGAAAAAGCTACAATGTTCCCGGACTTGGAACTTTCCGGTGCAGCAGGTGGGAGTGGAAATGGCTAAGGTCCCCTTGGAGAGCAGATGGCAATGTTCAAAGCCGGAACTGGATGGTCTCTGCGACTTAGCCATCCACATTGGACCCATATATACCTAATCAATACTTTGATAAGAGAGTAAAATGATTCTGCCTATACCAATATTTATTTATAATTGCAAAATTTTCAAAATATGTAAATATATATTAACAGAAGCAAGTGTTGAAACACAGAATCTTCATAGAATGGGATACTATACTTTGAACTATTAACTAGAGCTTGCTCTATCAACGTGGAAAAATCACAAAAGCATAATGTTGAGCAAAAGAAAATAAATAAAGCAGAATGATATATTTACATAATAAGGCCATTTATTATTACAAAAATATCAATATATATATTCTTTAAGGATAAATGCCAATGTAGCAAAATCATTTAAAAAAATACACATAGACGAGAGAGAAACACCAAATTCAAGATAATTGTTCCCTTTGGAAGGAAGGAGGGGAATGAATTTGGAGAGTATTCTACATAGAAAATCAACCTATCTGTGATGTTGTATTTCTTAAAAATGTCGTACACAGGGCTTTCCTGGTGGTCCAATGGGTAAAGATTCTGCCTTGCAGTGCAATGGGCGCTGGTTCGACCCCTGGCACAGGAAGATACCACGTGCCGCGGAACAGCTGGACCACTGTGTCCAATTTGGACCAGTCAGTGCTATGGAGCGCATGTGCCCATAGGCCAGGGCTCTGCAATGAGAGAGGCCACTGCAATGGGAGGCCCACACAGGCCAAAGAATAAAGATAGATGGAAACAAATAAATTAAAAAGAAAAAAGAAAAAGAGGCAAAAAAAAAATCCTTTCAGTTCAAAATACCTTACACAAATTTGGCAAGTCATATTTAAGCTGGGTGGAAGGCACACACGTGTTTGCTGGGCAATTCTTCACACTCTTTGATATTACTGAAAGATTTCATTGAAATTTTTAAAAGAATGTTTTAAAAATAAGTGGCCTTCTTAATGTACATGGGCCAAGCATGGATAACTAATTGTGCCCCCCCTCCTCCCGCTCGCCCGGAGATACGTGGAGTAGAAACTGCTGGGAATTGATAACAGATTCTCTAGAAAACCCACCAGATTTCCTCCAAAAGCAAAGTCATGTTTTATACACCCTCGCCCCCATCCATCTTCAAAACAACACACTCTTTCCATGTTCATCATCATCAACCATGTCAGCCTGTTCCTGAATGGATGGTGCTTCAAACATGCTCAGCCATTTCCCAAAACATTGTCTATCACTGCCAGCCTTCCTAGGTCCACTACAGTGAATTCATCTCTGTGATGTGCAGTCTGTCTGCCTCAGCATCTACGCGGAATTTCTTGTGTCATCTTGAAATCTAGCCTAGTGCCTCAGCGTCACTTCACTTGTTTTGCCTTCCTTTATTGGTTATTGCAGTCATTTGTTACGGGCCAGGGTCATGTGTTTCCACGGCCCTCATCACTCCACTGTGATGTGTGTCTAGGTCACTTAGCTGCAGTGGAGTGGACTTCTTTGCATCTTCAGGTATTCCAGGCTTTCTCTCTGAGCCTCTGAGCAGGCTCCTGCACAGGCGCCCTCTTGGTATGGAACACTCTTACCCCTCAACCCTTACCTTTTCCACTGACTTCTCAAACCCTTCAACCCCAGCTTCATCCCTTCCTCCGGCAAACCTTCCCAGATCCTGGAGACTGGCATCTTCTCCTGGCCCTCCCAACACATTCAACACATAATATAATCACTCTCACCCCAAAGTTAGGCTCTGTTCAGCCAGGGAAGTTGGCTGTACCAGACATCACACACTAACCATCAAGAACAAAGCCTGGCATACAAGAGACGTTGCATAAATAGTTCATGAATAAATCAAGTCAGACTAATTATCTCTTCAGGAGGTCATTCCTTTTCTGGTGAGGGCTATCATTTGTATCCATGAAGTCAAAGTTCTCTGAACAGCTCCAAGTTACTCCCAATTTGCTTGGTAATTCATTATAGATCAATTTTCCAAGTGTTTACCCAATTTTCTGCAGGACTTTTTCTTTAAAGAAATAAAATTAGCATTTCTTGTCTCACAAATTCCATTAGGTTGTATCACACTATATAGAGTTTGAGTTCTGTGTACTTTAACACTCTTCTTTCAAGTCTAATGTTTTTAAATCCAAAATATTTTTCACTGGGATTCCTTCACTTTCTGTCATACAGAAAGAAAGCTTTTCTTGTTCCACAGAACAATGAAGGAAGAAAAAAAGGGAGGTGGAGAGAAAATGTATGAGTGAAGCGAAAGCATTTGTAGAGAGCAAATCAGATATACTAGTTCACACACACGAACTCCGACATTTGTGCATCAGTGATAACCATGGACGACCGCCCTGTTCTATCAGTCTTTCAGGGATTTTCGCCTTTACTAAATCTCAAACAACAGCATGCAACTGTGAGTGCAGAAAAGGGAATTCTTACTAACGAAGCTTTACGGTAAGTTCTTCTCATGCCTGTTTAAACTATCCTGTTGGTTGGTTTATGCAGCATCTATCTGTGCCGGCCCTCATCACTCCACTGTGATGTGTGTCTAGGTCACTTAGCTGCAGTGGAGTGGACTTCTTTGCATCTTCAGGTATTCCAGGCTTTCTCTCTGAGCCTCTGAGCAGGCTCCTGCACAGGCGCCCTCTTGGTATGGAACACTCTTACCCCTCAACCCTTACCTTTTCCACTGACTTCTCAAACCCTTCAACCCCAGCTTCATCCCTTCCTCCGGCAAACCTTCCCAGATCCTGGAGACTGGCATCTTCTCCTGGCCCTCCCAACACATTCAACACATAATATAATCACTCTCACCCCAAAGTTAGGCTCTGTTCAGCCAGGGAAGTTGGCTGTACCAGACATCACACACTAACCATCAAGAACAAAGCCTGGCATACAAGAGACGTTGCATAAATAGTTCATGAATAAATCAAGTCAGACTAATTATCTCTTCAGGAGGTCATTCCTTTTCTGGTGAGGGCTATCATTTGTATCCATGAAGTCAAAGTTCTCTGAACAGCTCCAAGTTACTCCCAATTTGCTTGGTAATTCATTATAGATCAATTTTCCAAGTGTTTACCCAATTTTCTGCAGGACTTTTTCTTTAAAGAAATAAAATTAGCATTTCTTGTCTCACAAATTCCATTAGGTTATATCACACTATATAGAGTTTGAGTTCTGTGTACTTTAACACTCTTCTTTCAAGTCTAATGTTTTTAAATCCAAAATATTTTTCACTGGGATTCCTTCACTTTCTGTCATACAGAAAGAAAGCTTTTCTTGTTCCACAGAACAATGAAGGAAGAAAAACAGGGAGGTGGAGAGAAAATGTATGAGTGAAGCGAAAGCATTTGTAGAGAGCAAATCAGATATACTAGTTCACACACACGAACTCCGACATTTGTGCATCAGTGATAACCATGGACGACCGCCCTGTTCTATCAGTCTTTCAGGGATTTTCGCCTTTACTAAATCTCAAACAACAGCATGCAACTGTGAGTGCAGAAAAGGGAATTCTTACTAACGAAGCTTTACGGTAAGTTCTTCTCATGCCTGTTTAAACTATCCTGTTGGTTGGTTTATGCAGCATCAGCTGGGAGCAGTACTTCTTTCAAATTATCACAAGATTTAATGGTCTAATGAGTTCCAAAGGCAAGCTGAGTTAGTCACACCAAGAGAAAAGCAACTAACAGATGAGAATATGAACCAGTTCTAATGTACTATATTGTACTAATGTTTTTAAAACTGTTTTATAGAATACATATGTATTCACATACTGCAGGTATAGATGTATTTCATGTCTATATAATCAATTTTATATATTATACAGGACATTTAAATTAATATATACAATGTATTTCAGAGATAGATGTGCTTTACATTTACTCTCAGAATATAAGCCAGCTTTTCAGTGGTAAACTTTTCCTGACATTTCTATAATAGGTTTGTTTTTAAATATTTTAAAGGAACTTAAAAATAAAATATTTTGGCTTCGCCAAAGATAGAAAATCTCCAAGGGCTCCCTGTTTTAATTGTATAAAATGCTTAAAATGTTATAGGTAAACCAAAGAGCATTTTTCCCAAACAAGCATTAGGAGATTCTTTGACAATGCCCATTAAAGTGTGCCAACTGCTATGTTCCAATGTACTTATTCCTGAATTAAGGGCTGTTAATCCTTCACATCTTTCTTCTGAAGAGCTTTAAATTATACTTTTAAACAGGGTTCTTCACTATGAATTTCAAGTGGATACATTCATGTTTATATATTTCAAACATCTCCTGTAATACAGCTGCTTGTACCTGCAGCTAATGGCAGAGCACAGCATGTGGGACACTGGGATACTGTACTTTCCCAGTGAGATTTCATCAGAGTACACCACCTTCACCGTCTTTTTTCCTGAAACCAATGCAGATCTCAAGAAAACATGTGGCTCAGACTAGGACTCTAGTTGCCTGAGGATGTAACTTCGGGTGACGGAAGCTAATATAATTCGTAGACCTAAATGCTTAAGAACTATAAACCATATCTCCCATTGCCCCAGTCCTGCCCTCACCCACCTTCCCAAAGATCGATCATTCCCTCCTTTTTTTTCTAATCATAAAAAGCAAGCCAGTGTGTCTTCAGTTCAAACATGTGCTTAAACATATGGAATTACAATCTGACTCTGGGGTTAGCTTACATATAATTCATTAAAGATCACTTGCAGACCTATTTTCTCTCAAGGTCTCAGGAGCGCTATCTTGAAACTCTGGCTTTTTTAAGAGTCCAAAGTGGACTGATTAACTGTCCGCAAGGTTAGGGTTACAACTTCCATGTCAGACAGCTTTTTGATTCAAAATCATTTCACATTTCCCAGCTGTGTGCTGCTCAGCAAGCTGCGTATCTGCTCTGTGCCTCGATTTCTAAGTAAATAGGATGGTACTGATAACAACACTTCTAGGTTCAGATTATTGGGATGATTGAATAAAAATTTTATAGAGGCTTCTTAGCACAGTGTCTGGCAAAGCATAAGATCTCAATAAATGGTAGTTGCTACTGCCTGCCATTGTTTTTATGATTACTTTTATATTACAGTGAATAAGCTCCTTTTATCCTTCTCTAGTATTGGTTGAGCACATTGAGGTAACTGATCTTGACACTGAGAAAAAACACCAAATACAACCCTATACTCATATAGTAGGTTCTAGTGAATAGCTTTACTCTAACCTGACTGCATTCTGAGTCCTCCGAGGTTTTGCAAGCAAATGAAGTCCCATCATTTTCGAGAAACAACTGATGTTCCAATGTACTTATTCCTGAATTAAGGGCTGTTAATCCTTTACATCTTTCTTCTGAAGAGCTTTAAATTATACTTTTAAACAGGGTTCTTCACTATGAATTTCAAGTGGATACATTCATGTTTATATATTTCAAACATCTCCTGTAATACAGCTGCTTGTACCTGCAGCTAATGGCAGAGCACAGCATGTGGGACACTGGGATACTGTACTTTCCCAGTGAGATTTCATCAGAGTACACCACCTTCACCGTCTTTTTTCCTGAAACCAATGCAGATCTCAAGAAAACATGTGGCTCAGACTAGGACTCTAGTTGCCTGAGGATGTAACTTCGGGTGACGGAAGCTAATATAATTCGTAGACCTAAATGCTTAAGAACTATAAACCATATCTCCCATTGCCCCAGTCCTGCCCTCACCCACCTTCCCAAAGATCGATCATTCCCTCCTTTTTTTTCTAATCATAAAAAGCAAGCCAGTGTGTCTTCAGTTCAAACATGTGCTTAAACATATGGAATTACAATCTGACTCTGGGGTTAGCTTACATATAATTCATTAAAGATCACTTGCAGACCTATTTTCTCTCAAGGTCTCAGGAGCGCTATCTTGAAACTCTGGCTTTTTTAAGAGTCCAAAGTGGACTGATTAACTGTCCGCAAGGTTAGGGTTACAACTTCCATGTCAGACAGCTTTTTGATTCAAAATCATTTCACATTTCCCAGCTGTGTGCTGCTCAGCAAGCTGCGTATCTGCTCTGTGCCTCGATTTCTAAGTAAATAGGATGGTACTGATAACAACACTTCTAGGTTCAGATTATTGGGATGATTGAATAAAAATTTTATAGAGGCTTCTTAGCACAGTGTCTGGCAAAGCATAAGATCTCAATAAATGGTAGTTGCTACTGCCTGCCATTGTTTTTATGATTACTTTTATATTACAGTGAATAAGCTCCTTTTATCCTTCTCTAGTATTGGTTGAGCACATTGAGGTAACTGATCTTGACACTGAGAAAAAACACCAAATACAACCCTATACTCATATAGTAGGTTCTAGTGAATAGCTTTACTCTAACCTGACTGCATTCTGAGTCCTCCGAGGTTTTGCAAGCAAAATGAAGTCCCAGTATTTCATCAGTACAGTTTCTTCGTTATGAGAAAAAAATTAAGAGTAGACTCTAGCTGACAAAAGCAGAAGAGGAATTTACTGAAAAGATGCTGGGAAACTCTTAATCATGGAAAACAATCCAAAGACCTAGGCTCAGAATAAAGGAAATCTAGGAAGGTGGGATCCAGGCTCATATCATGCCTCAGGAGTCCCTGGCAAGAGCACCTGACATGAACCTCTAGACTGCTTCCCTGGATCACGTCACTGTCCCCAGATTCTGGGAGAGAGCCCTGCTGTCCCCCGGAAACGGGTTCCTGCCGACACCACTGCTGCTGCTGGTGAGACTTCATCCACATTCCTTACTTTCCCTGACTTTAGTAAAAGTTCATCATGGGTTCGATTCTTCTCAGAAACCAGGCAACCAGGGAATGTGTGGTCATAAGATATACCAGCTACTCAACTGCTCCTACACAACCCACACTCAAAGCGACTCCTGGGACCAGCAGCGACCGGGCAGCTGTGCTTCCAAGTTCTCATGGCATTCCTGGACTCTGTGTAAATTCCCAGGTTACCAAAAGTACCTCTTACCCCAGTGAAGACATAACACAAAGTTTAGACATTTTAAACTTTTAAATTAGTTCTTAACCTGTTGTTCCCTTTCAGAGAGGGACCCGAAATAAACAGAATCATGGAAATCCCCCCAATAAGTCCAGGGAGAGAGTCTTGGGATCTAGGAGATATTTGCCTTTTCTATGTTTCTTTGCAATGCAGTGAGTAAATTTTTTTCTAGCCTGTCTATTTAGAGAGTGACGGGTCTCACCTAGTTGCTGCGTGGAGTTCTACAATTTCAGCACCCGTCACTAGCTTTCTTCACTGACAATAATCAATGGTTTTGACAGATAGAAAGGGGAGGATATTGTGGCATATTGTGATGCATCTTGACGGCTTGTTTCAGAGTGGCTGTCCCTGTCAGTTTCTTTTCTTTGATTTTTTTTCTACCCAGGAACTCAAAGAAAGTTCTTAAGGTCTTTAATACTGAGAATCCCCACACATACAGGACAATGGATACCTAGAACCTGTCTGTTTTTCATTCACTGATACATTTTCTATTTTATCTCTTCATTTGAACCTGGTATGGTTTCAACAGAGTTTTAAAATGTGGAAAGATTCATCTGGATTTGGGTGCATGTTTCCTTTGGCACTTAAGAAAATGTTTCTCAGGTTGACAGCTATGACACAGATACACTTTATTCTTGGGTCTCTTAGTGAATACCAAGTGATTTAAAAACTTTATTAATAGATGTTGCAAATTATTAAAATCATTTGGTCAATGACACAGGGATTTTTTGTGAAATTCATTACATATACAGAGAATTTCCATCATTACTGCTGCTCAAATAAGTACAGACATTATTTACTAGAACGTGCTATTATATAAAAGATGGCTTTTTTAAAGACAGAAACATGAGAGTCATATTTGCATTTTGTCTACTTAAGCTGCTCTCTCTCCTAAAAGCAGAAAATACTCTGTTGTGCTAAATAATGTGAAATACCATTTTGTTAATAGGTAATTAACATGTGTGGTTAACGGGCCTCCTGAGACTTGAAGCTAAAGCTACATGCTGTCAGTTAAATGACTCCCTAGGCTCGGGTGGCTGCCAATCCAGAGGAAAGACCTGAAGCTGAAGCTGGAACCATGGGCAGGCAGATCTTCAAGGCCTGTGACTATCCTCCAAACTGAGTAAGCTGGGCTCCTGGGTGAGACAGTGAGACCCTCAAGCCAGAGCAGGAACTTTGGCAACTGTGAGCTGTGACCACAAATGCAAATCAATACTAAATACGTACAAAGACACCCACACAAATGGAGTGGCTTCCCAAGACCACAGTTGCCGCTCCTAGTCTTTGTGAGGGGCCTACTGCCTGGCTGGGTTGGTGGAGTACCTGCACGGGTCTTTTTCATTTAAGATCACTAGTTTGACAATAATCAAGGGTTTTACTTTCATATTGTGATGCATCTTGACGGCTTGTTTCAGAGTGGCTGTCCCTGTCAGTTTCTTTTCTTTGATTTTTTTTCTACCCAGGAACTCAAAGAAAGTTCTTAAGGTCTTTAATACTGAGAATCCCCACACATACAGGACAATGGATACCTAGAACCTGTCTGTTTTTCATTCACTGATACATTTTCTATTTTATCTCTTCATTTGAACCTGGTATGGTTTCAACAGAGTTTTAAAATGTGGAAAGATTCATCTGGATTTGGGTGCATGTTTCCTTTGGCACTTAAGAAAATGTTTCTCAGGTTGACAGCTATGACACAGATACACTTTATTCTTGGGTCTCTTAGTGAATACCAAGTGATTTAAAAACTTTATTAATAGATGTTGCAAATTATTAAAATCATTTGGTCAATGACACAGGGATTTTTTGTGAAATTCATTACATATACAGAGAATTTCCATCATTACTGCTGCTCAAATAAGTACAGACATTATTTACTAGAACGTGCTATTATATAAAAGATGGCTTTTTTAAAGACAGAAACATGAGAGTCATATTTGCATTTTGTCTACTTAAGCTGCTCTCTCTCCTAAAAGCAGAAAATACTCTGTTGTGCTAAATAATGTGAAATACCATTTTGTTAATAGGTAATTAACATGTGTGGTTAACGGGCCTCCTGAGACTTGAAGCTAAAGCTACATGCTGTCAGTTAAATGACTCCCTAGGCTCGGGTGGCTGCCAATCCAGAGGAAAGACCTGAAGCTGAAGCTGGAACCATGGGCAGGCAGATCTTCAAGGCCTGTGACTATCCTCCAAACTGAGTAAGCTGGGCTCCTGGGTGAGACAGTGAGACCCTCAAGCCAGAGCAGGAACTTTGGCAACTGTGAGCTGTGACCACAAATGCAAATCAATACAAAATACGTACAAAAGACACCCACACAAATGGAGTGGCTTCCCAAGACCACAGTTGCCGCTCCTAGTCTTTGTGAGGGGCCTACTGCCTGGCTGGGTTGGTGGAGTACCTCAGCTTCCTTGCTTAACGCCTCCTGACAACTCATCTGATGTCTTAGAGAGTTTCTTAAAATATTCTTAAACCTTTGGCATCCCTTCCTGCCCTGGACCTCATGCATAAAACATTTATCCAGTCAGCAGCTTTGGCAGAAAGGAAAAGCCAAGTTCCATCCATCAACGTCAAGGGCTGAATTACCCAGTGATTGCAGATCCTTTAATAACTCTGCTTCTTTATGACAATATTGGTAAACAGTCCAATACTGCCAGCGCCTGTTCTTCTGGGGTAAGCCTTCCTTTTCACCATCGCTCTGTGACATGGTAATTGCATGTGTTTCTCTTGTGTTTCTCTCTACAATCCTTGATGGTCTCCTAGGGCCACTGTAGCAAAGTACTGCAGATGGAGCAGCTTAACACTAGGAAGGCATCATCTCACAGTTCTGGAGGCTGAATGTCTGAGATCAAGGTATCAGCAGAGTGGGTTACTTCTGAGGGCTGAGAAGGAGAATCTGCTCCAAGTCTCCTGCCTAGCTCTTGGTGGTTTGTGAATAATCTTTCACTTTCCTTTGCTTACAGAAGCATCACGCTGATCTCTGCCTTCATCTTCACACTGCATTCTCCCTGTGTGTATGCCTTCCAGATTCCCCTCTTACAAGGTCATATGTCACAATGGACTAGGCGCCCACCAGTATGGGTTCCCAGGTGGCAGTAGTGGTAAAGTGGTAGTCACTTTATAACTCATGTCTGACTCTTTCTGGCCCTATGGACTGTAGCCGACCAGGCTCCTCTGCCCATGGGGTTCTTCAGGGAGAATACTGGAGTGGGTAGCCATTCCCTTCTCCAGGGATCTTAAGTAAAGCACCACAGGCAGATCTTCAAGGCCTGTGACTATCCTCCAAACTGAGTAAGCTGGGCTCCTGGGTGAGACAGTGAGACCCTCAAGCCAGAGCAGGAACTTTGGCAACTGTGAGCTGTGACCACAAATGCAAATCAATACAAAATACGTACAAAAGACACCCACACAAATGGAGTGGCTTCCCAAGACCACAGTTGCCGCTCCTAGTCTTTGTGAGGGGCCTACTGCCTGGCTGGGTTGGTGGAGTACCTCAGCTTCCTTGCTTAACGCCTCCTGACAACTCATCTGATGTCTTAGAGAGTTTCTTAAAATATTCTTAAACCTTTGGCATCCCTTCCTGCCCTGGACCTCATGCATAAAACATTTATCCAGTCAGCAGCTTTGGCAGAAAGGAAAAGCCAAGTTCCATCCATCAACGTCAAGGGCTGAATTACCCAGTGATTGCAGATCCTTTAATAACTCTGCTTCTTTATGACAATATTGGTAAACAGTCCAATACTGCCAGCGCCTGTTCTTCTGGGGTAAGCCTTCCTTTTCACCATCGCTCTGTGACATGGTAATTGCATGTGTTTCTCTTGTGTTTCTCTCTACAATCCTTGATGGTCTCCTAGGGCCACTGTAGCAAAGTACTGCAGATGGAGCAGCTTAACACTAGGAAGGCATCATCTCACAGTTCTGGAGGCTGAATGTCTGAGATCAAGGTATCAGCAGAGTGGGTTACTTCTGAGGGCTGAGAAGGAGAATCTGCTCCAAGTCTCCTGCCTAGCTCTTGGTGGTTTGTGAATAATCTTTCACTTTCCTTTGCTTACAGAAGCATCACGCTGATCTCTGCCTTCATCTTCACACTGCATTCTCCCTGTGTGTATGCCTTCCAGATTCCCCCCTCTTACAAGGTCATATGTCACAATGGACTAGGCGCCCACCAGTATGGGTTCCCAGGTGGCAGTAGTGGTAAAGTGGTAGTCACTTTATAACTCATGTCTGACTCTTTCTGGCCCTATGGACTGTAGCCGACCAGGCTCCTCTGCCCATGGGGTTCTTCAGGGGAGAATACTGGAGTGGGTAGCCATTCCCTTCTCCAGGGGATCTTCCAGACCCAGGAGTAGAACATGGGTCTCCTGCATTGGCAGGCAGATTCTGTACCAGTTGAGATATGGTAAAGAACCTGCCTGTCAATGTAGAGATGCAAGAGGCTTGGGTTCAATCCCTGGGTTGGGAAGGTCCCTTGGCTACAGTTCATAGAGTCACAAAGAGTTGGACATGAAGCAACTTATATGCACACACATACACCAGTATGACCTCAACAAATTACATCTCCAATGATCTGATATCCGAATAAGGGCTCATTCTGAGATGCTGGGCTTCAGCACATACATTCTGAGAGGTAACAAATTCATCTTAGAATCTTTACGCCTTTTTCAAAGTCTTTTTGTTTCAATGTGTGTTTATTCTTCCTGTTGTCTGCATGATGATCAACCAAATCTACTCATAAAAGACTAAAAGTGATTTTTTAAAAACGTGGGCCAAATATAGTCATGACTGCATCTACAATCTGATTCACATGTCGTAAGAAGCAATATACTATTATGCTGTTTTGTGAGGCTAAAGAGTAAAAGCGATTTTGGTAGAAAGTGAAGTCAATGCTAATGGCATTTAATGAATTGGTTATGAAACATTGAGAATAAAGGAAAATGAAATCCAACAAAACTTTATCATGTAACCTTTTAAAGCTCTATGTCCGAATATGCAGAAGATACAATTTCTTCTTGTATTTCTATAGAAGTATCTCATAAAACTAAACAGCTTTCAGTACTGGAGTTAAAAGTAGAAAAAGGCTCTCTGCTCCTAAGTCTCCTGCCTAGCTCTTGGTGGTTTGTGAATAATCTTTCACTTTCCTTTGCTTACAGAAGCATCACGCTGATCTCTGCCTTCATCTTCACACTGCATTCTCCTGTGTGTATGCCTTCCAGATTCCCCTCTTACAAGGTCATATGTCACAATGGACTAGGCGCCCACCAGTATGGGTTCCCAGGTGGCAGTAGTGGTAAAGTGGTAGTCACTTTATAACTCATGTCTGACTCTTTCTGGCCCTATGGACTGTAGCTGACCAGGCTCCTCTGCCCATGGGGTTCTTCAGGGGAGAATACTGGAGTGGGTAGTCTTTCCCCTTCTCCAGGGGATCTTCCAGACCCAGGAGTAGAACATGGGTCTCCTGCATTGGCAGGCAGATTCTGTACCAGTTGAGATATGGTAAAGAACCTGCCTGTCAATGTAGAGATGCAAGAGGCTTGGGTTCAATCCCTGGGTTGGGAAGGTCCCTTGGCTACAGTTCATAGAGTCACAAAGAGTTGGACATGAAGCAACTTATATGCACACACATACACCAGTATGACCTCAACAAATTACATCTCCAATGATCTGATATCCGAATAAGGGCTCATTCTGAGATGCTGGGCTTCAGCACATACATTCTGAGAGGTAACAAATTCATCTTAGAATCTTTACGCCTTTTTCAAAGTCTTTTTGTTTCAATGTGTGTTTATTCTTCCTGTTGTCTGCATGATGATCAACCAAATCTACTCATAAAAGACTAAAAGTGATTTTTTAAAAACGTGGGCCAAATATAGTCATGACTGCATCTACAATCTGATTCACATGTCGTAAGAAGCAATATACTATTATGCTGTTTTGTGAGGCTAAAGAGTAAAAGCGATTTTGGTAGAAAGTGAAGTCAATGCTAATGGCATTTAATGAATTGGTTATGAAACATTGAGAATAAAGGAAAATGAAATCCAACAAAACTTTATCATGTAACCTTTTAAAGCTCTATGTCCGAATATGCAGAAGATACAATTTCTTCTTGTATTTCTATAGAAGTATCTCATAAAACTAAACAGCTTTCAGTACTGGAGTTAAAGTAGAAAAAGGCGAGGCACTGAGATTAAAAGAGGAGTCACTGGACTCATATAATTGTTAATAATCGTAGATGATATAACTAGCTAGTAGACCAAGATAGCAGCATATTTTCCTATTTCCTTACACACCAGGCCGGGCCCCCTTAAATAGTCAGAAACATAATAAAAGAAAATATATCCTCAGTAAGCACAGAGAATCTCACTTGATCCTAAAGATAAAACTTATTCATAGTGAAGACCATTTCACTCGACAGGTTCTAATTTTATACTACCTCTGAAAAAATATTTCCTAGTCTATCCAGAATAAAAACACACTTCTGGTAGCCTAGTTCATGGCATTATCTCTGCATACATGCTGGTGGCGTTGTTTTTACATATCCACAAAGTAAATATACGTGATGAGTATACCACTCCAAATTTGAGGTGCTTTATCATGAGCTTCTGTGTACAACTGCAAAGGCAACACAATTCAATTTGATAAAAAAAAAATAATGAAATTTAAGAAACATTCTTGGTGGTGTATAGACAAAGTAACTGGAAGAGAATTCATCTCTCTTGGGGGCACGCTGCCCTGGTTTGGATGGAACCAGGAGCCACCTCCTTGTTCACAGCCTTCAATTGCCAGGCAATGACCAGGGCTCTCCTCTCTCCCCCACTATCTCTCATATACACACATATACAGAACCATAGGCTTTTGCCATAAAGAATCATCAAATCCAAACAAACCATGTGGACTCATCTTCCTTTCCTTTATTTTCTCTCAATTCTAACACAGCTACTAGGGAAATAAGACCCTTCTATAACATATGCTCTTTCTCTCCTTGTCTGCCATGGATGCTGCTAGTGACATATTTTAAGAATTCATATGACTGTTAATTCTGCCCTGAAGACTCACTGACTGAGTAGTAAACATCTCTAGTACCTGGCACTCCCTCTCACTCACAACACTCAGTTGAGAGACAACTATTCTGTGCTTGCTTTTGCTATAGTCTCTTTTTTTTTTTTTTTTTTTTTTTTTTTAGAAATTCAGATTTTAATAAGGTCCAGGAATTTGGAAATTTTTGGATGAAATATAACTTTTCTAGAGTAAAGTTCACTCACTGACAGTGTACACTTTGATGAATTTTGATAATTGTGCACAGTTGTGACACCTCCATTGCAATACAATATAAAACAGTCACATCACCTTCCAAAGTTTTGTTGTACCGCTTTACAATCCATCTTTCCCCTCCCTCACCCACAACCCATAGGCAACTAGCAGTATCTCTTTTCTATAATTTTGCCTTTTCTACAATGTCATATAAATGTAACCATGTAGCACAGCACCTTTTGTGTTTAACTTTTCTCCCTTAGTATAAAGTATTTCAGACTCATTTGGAAAGTTTTCAATTTAAATAGAAACCCTAGATGAATCTGTGCAGGGAGTTTCATGGCCCTACTTTGAGAAGCACTTCTCTGGTCGAAACTTCTTGTTTCATTGATGAGAAAACTGAGGTATAAATGTAAGTGCCTTGCCTTAAGTGAAATATTACTGGTAAATCATTGGAATTACGTCCTTGAGAGACTTCCTTTGAGTCACTTAATTTTTCTTGACATCCCTCTGATGAGAGATTGGGTCCCTGAGGAAGTACCTTAACAATCATATAAGACTCTCCTTATTTTGGATTCACTTGACCAGTGATATCGTATAGACAACGTAACTGGAAGAGAATTCATCTCTCTTGGGGGCACGCTGCCCTGGTTTGGATGGAACCAGGAGCCACCTCCTTGTTCACAGCCTTCAATTGCCAGGCAATGACCAGGGCTCTCCTCTCTCCCCCACTATCTCTCATATACACACATATACAGAACCATAGGCTTTTGCCATAAAGAATCATCAAATCCAAACAAACCATGTGGACTCATCTTCCTTTCCTTTATTTTCTCTCAATTCTAACACAGCTACTAGGGAAATAAGACCCTTCTATAACATACGCTCTTTCTCTCCTTGTCTGCCATGGATGCTGCTAGTGACATATTTTAAGAATTCATATGACTGTTAATTCTGCCCTGAAGACTCACTGACTGAGTAGTAAGCATCTCTAGTACCTGGCACTCCCTCTCACTCACAACACTCAGTTGAGAGACAACTATTCTGTGCTTGCTTTTGCTATAGTCTTTTTTTTTTTTTTTTTTTTTTTTTTAGAAATTCAGATTTTAATAAGGTCCAGGAATTTGGAAATTTTTGGATGAAATATAACTTTTCTAGAGTAAAGTTCACTCACTGACAGTGTACACTTTGATGAATTTTGATAATTGTGCACAGTTGTGACACCTCCATTGCAATACAATATAAAACAGTCACATCACCTTCCAAAGTTTTGTTGTACCGCTTTACAATCCATCTTTCCCCTCCCTCACCCACAACCCATAGGCAACTAGCAGTATCTCTTTTCTATAATTTTGCCTTTTCTACAATGTCATATAAATGTAACCATGTAGCACAGCACCTTTTGTGTTTAACTTTTCTCCCTTAGTATAAAGTATTTCAGACTCATTTGGAAAGTTTTCAATTTAAATAGAAACCCTAGATGAATCTGTGCAGGGAGTTTCATGGCCCTACTTTGAGAAGCACTTCTCTGGTCGAAACTTCTTGTTTCATTGATGAGAAAACTGAGGTATAAATGTAAGTGCCTTGCCTTAAGTGAAATATTACTGGTAAATCATTGGAATTACGTCCTTGGAGAGACTTCCTTTGAGTCACTTAATTTTTCTTGACATCCCTCTGATGAGAGATTGGGTCCCTGAGGAAGTACCTTAACAATCATATAAAGTACTCTCCTTATTTTGGATTCACTTGACCAGTGATATGAGATCCAGTGTATGAAAAGCCTTTGGATTTTCTTCTGGGTTACAGGCAGTTATTGCCAGGTCTTTCTTCAAATTAAGAAATATTTACTGAGAGACAGATGAAGTGATAAAATCTTTAACAAATTTATATTAAAGAATGTACTCTGACATTCTTATAGTGTTTGGTTTTGTTCATGGTAAAATGCAATGAACAAGACCCCTCACTTGACATCAAGCTTCCTTCTCAGGTTCCTCCTAAGGAACTGAGAGACTGACTGTATAGACTTATTCCTCACCTGCCTATTCCATGCTTTCAGTTGGAAACTGGTTACATTGATCCTACAGATCTGGCAGAACCAGGTTTTTTCCTTGTATTTTTCTTTTTTATTTATTTATTTATTTATTTATTTATTTATTTTTGTACATGTATGTTCCCAGATCAATCAGATGCATATCCCTTGGCCCTCCCCCCACCCAGGTTCCTCCCCTCCCCCCATCCCTCCAGACCACTGCTCCAAGTGGTTGTAGGTACTCCTATTCCCCTAGCACAATGACAATAGCTATCTTTTCTACACATGACAGTATAGGTTTCCATGTTACTCCCTCCCAATGTTCGGTCTCCACAATGTCTTTATGTCTATTCTCTGTTTGTTCATGAGTTCACTGTGTGTGTTATCATGACCATCTTACTAGATCCCATATATATGAGTTAGTATACTATACTTGTCTTTCTCTTTTCGACTTACTTCACTTTTTATGATAGGTTCTAGAGCCAGCCACCTCATTAGGACTGAGTCTTCTGCATTTCTTTTAACAGCTGAGTAGTATTCCATTGTATATATGTACCAGAGCTTCTGGATCCATTCATTTGTCAATGGACATCTAGGTTGCTTCCATGTTCTGGCTATTGTATAGAGAGCTGCAATGAACATTGGGGTACAGGTGCCTCTTTCAGTTTTGATTTCATCAGGATACAGGCCTAATAGTGGGATTGCTGGGTCATAGGGTGCTTCTATTTTTAGTTTTTTAAGGAATCTCCATATTGTCTTCCATAGAGGTTGTATTAATTTACATTCCCACCAGCAATGCAAGAGGGGTCCCTTTTCTCCACACCCTCTCCAGCATTTGTTGTCTGTCGATTTGTTGATGATGGCCATTCTGACAGGTGTGAGGTGGTATCTCATTGTGGTTTTAATTTGCATTTCTCTGATAATAAGCGAGGTTGAGCATCGTTTCATGTATTTTTGGGCCATTTGTATGTCCTCTTTGGGGAGGCGTCTCTTTAGATCTTTTTCCCATTTTTTGATTGGGCTGCTCATTTTCCCTGTGCTGAGTTGTCTGAGTTGCTTGTAGATTTTGGAGATGAATTATTTGTCTGTTGTTTCATTTGCTATGATTTTCTCCCACTCTGTGGGGTGTCTGTTGAGCTTTTTTGTAATTTCTTTTGCTGTACAAAAGCTTTTAAGTTTCATGAGGTCCCATATGTTCATTTTTCTTTTCAGTTCTGCTATTTTAGTTGGTGGGTCAGAGAAGATCTTGCTTTGATTGATGTCCTTGAGGGTTTTGCCTATATTCTCCTCTAAGAGTTTGATGGTTTCTGGTCTTACATTGAGGTCTTTAATCCATTTTGAGTTGATCTTAGTGTATGGTGTCAGGGAATGTTCCAATTTCATTTTTTTGCATGTAGCTGTCCAATTCTCCCAGCACCACTTGTTAAAGAGGCTGTCTTTGTCCCATTTTATAGTTTCTCCTCCTTTATCAAAAATAAGGTACCCATAGGTGCGTGGGTTGATCTCTGGGTTCTCAATCTTGTTCCACTGATCTATAGTTCTGTTTTTGTGCCAGTACCATACTGTCTTGATAACTGTTGCTTTGTAGTAGAGTCTGAAGTTAGGGAGGCTGATCCCTCCAACTCCATTTTTCTTCCTCAGGATTGCTTTGGCTATTCGAGGTCTTCTGTGTTTCTTCGTCGATGGGCATCTAGGTTGCTTCCATGTTCTGGCTATTGTATAGAGAGCTGCAATGAACATTGGGGTACAGGTGCCTCTTTCAGTTTTGATTTCATCAGGATACAGGCCTAATAGTGGGATTGCTGGGTCATAGGGTGCTTCTATTTTTAGTTTTTTAAGGAATCTCCATATTGTCTTCCATAGAGGTTGTATTAATTTACATTCCCACCAGCAATGCAAGAGGGTTCCTTTTCTCCACCCTCTCCAGCATTTGTTGTCTGTCGATTTGTTGATGATGGCCATTCTGACAGGTGTGAGGTGGTATCTCATTGTGGTTTTAATTTGCATTTCTCTGATAATAAGCGAGGTTGAGCATCGTTTCATGTATTTTTGGGCCATTTGTATGTCCTCTTTGGAGAGGCGTCTCTTTAGATCTTTTTCCCATTTTTTGATTGGGCTGCTCATTTTCCCTGTGCTGAGTTGTCTGAGTTGCTTGTAGATTTTGGAGATGAATTATTTGTCTGTTGTTTCATTTGCTATGATTTTCTCCCACTCTGTGGGGTGTCTGTTGAGCTTTTTTGTAATTTCTTTTGCTGTACAAAAGCTTTTAAGTTTCATGAGGTCCCATATGTTCATTTTTCTTTTCAGTTCTGCTATTTTAGTTGGTGGGTCAGAGAAGATCTTGCTTTGATTGATGTCCTTGAGGGTTTTGCCTATATTCTCCTCTAAGAGTTTGATGGTTTCTGGTCTTACATTGAGGTCTTTAATCCATTTTGAGTTGATCTTAGTGTATGGTGTCAGGGAATGTTCCAATTTCATTTTTTTGCATGTAGCTGTCCAATTCTCCCAGCACCACTTGTTAAAGAGGCTGTCTTTGTCCCATTTTATAGTTTCTCCTCCTTTATCAAAAATAAGGTACCCATAGGTGCGTGGGTTGATCTCTGGGTTCTCAATCTTGTTCCACTGATCTATAGTTCTGTTTTTGTGCCAGTACCATACTGTCTTGATAACTGTTGCTTTGTAGTAGAGTCTGAAGTTAGGGAGGCTGATCCCTCCAACTCCATTTTTCTTCCTCAGGATTGCTTTGGCTATTCGAGGTCTTCTGTGTTTCCATATGAACTGTGTTGTTATTTGGTCTGGTTCTGTGATAATATGTCAGTGGTAGTTGAATAGGTATTGCATTGAATCTGTAGATGATATTTGGAAGTATGGTCATTTTCACAATATTGATTCTTCCAATCCAGGAACATGGAATATCTCTCCATCTGTTTAAGTCTTCTTTAATGTCTCTCATGAGTGTCTTGTAATTTTCTGTGTACAATTCTTTTGTTTCTTTGGGTAGGTTTATTCCTAGATATTTGATTCTTTTGGTTGCAATGGTGAAGGGGATTGCCTCTTTGATTTCATTTTCTGATTTTTCATTGTTTGTGTATAGGAATGCCAGTGACTTCTGTGTGTTGACTTTATATCCTGCAACTTTGCTGAATTCATTGATTAGTTCTAGTAGCTTTGTAACCGTGTCTTTGGGATTTTCTATGTATAATATCATGTCATCTGCAAATAGAGAGAGTTTGACTTCTTCCTTTCCAATCTGGATTCCTTTGATTTCTTTCTCTTGTCTTATTGCTGTTGCTAGGACTTCCAGGACTATGTTGAATAGCAGTGGTGAAAGTGGGCACCCCTGTCTTGTTCCTGATCTTAGAGGGAATGCTTTCAGTTTTTCACCATTGAGGATAATGTTTGCTGTGGGCTTCTCATATATGGCTTTCACTATGTTGAGTTGATCTTAGTGTATGGCGTCAGGGAATGTTCCAATTTCATTTTTTTTGCATGTAGCTGTCCAATTCTCCCAGCACCACTTGTTAAAGAGGCTGTCTTTGTCCCATTTTATAGTTTCTCCTCCTTTATCAAAAATAAGGTACCCATAGGTGCGTGGGTTGATCTCTGGGTTCTCAATCTTGTTCCACTGATCTATAGTTCTGTTTTTGTGCCAGTACCATACTGTCTTGATAACTGTTGCTTTGTAGTAGAGTCTGAAGTTAGGGAGGCTGATCCCTCCAACTCCATTTTTCTTCCTCAGGATTGCTTTGGCTATTCGAGGTCTTCTGTGTTTCCATATGAACTGTGTTATTATTTGGTCTAGTTCTGTGAAAAATGTCAGTGGTAGTTGAATAGGTATTGCATTGAATCTGTAGATGATATTTGGAAGTATGGTCATTTTCACAATATTGATTCTTCCAATCCAGGAACATGGAATATCTCTCCATCTGTTTAAGTCTTCTTTAATGTCTCTCATGAGTGTCTTGTAATTTTCTGTGTACAATTCTTTTGTTTCTTTGGGTAGGTTTATTCCTAGATATTTGATTCTTTTGGTTGCAATGGTGAAGGGGATTGCCTCTTTGATTTCATTTTCTGATTTTTCATTGTTTGTGTATAGGAATGCCAGTGACTTCTGTGTGTTGACTTTATATCCTGCAACTTTGCTGAATTCATTGATTAGTTCTAGTAGCTTTGTAACCGTGTCTTTGGGATTTTCTATGTATAATATCATGTCGTCTGCAAAAAGATAGAGCTTGACTTCTTCCTTTCCAATCTGGATTCCTTTGATTTCTTTCTCTTGTCTTATTGCTGTTGCTAGGACTTCCAGGACTATGTTGAATAGCAGTGGTGAAAGTGGGCACCCCTGTCTTGTTCCTGATCTTAGAGGGAATGCTTTCAGTTTTTCACCATTAACAATAATGTTCGCTGTGGGCTTCTCATAGATGGCTTTTATTATGTTGAGATAGGTTCCTTCTATGCCCATTTTCTGAAGAGTTTTGATCATAAATGGATGTTGTACTTTGTCGAAGGCTTTTTCTGCGTCTATTGAGATGATCATGTGATTTTTGTCTTTCAACTTGTTGATATGGTGTATCACGTTGATTGATTTGCGGATGTTGAAGAAGCCTTGCATGCCTGGGATGAACCCAACTTGATCGTGATGTATGAGTTTTTTGACATGTCGTTGAATTCTGTTTGCTAGGATTTTGTTGAGGATCTTGGCATCTAAGTTCATCAGTGAAATTGGCCTATAGTTTTCCTTTTTTGTGTTGTCTTTGCCTGGTTTGGGTATCAGGGTGATGGTGGCCTCGTAGAATGTGTTTGGGAGTTTTCCTTCCTGTGCAATTTTTTGGAAGAGCTTTAGAAGGACAGGCATTAGCTCTTCTTTAAATGTTTGGTAGAATTCGGCTGTGAAGCCATCTGGTCCTGGGCTTTTATTTTTGGGTAGATTTTTAATCACAAAGTTGATTTCTGAGCTTGTGATTGGGTTGTTCAAAGTTTCTGTTTCTTCCTGGCTCAGTCTTGGGAGATTAATCCTGTCCAAGAAACTGTCCATTTCTTCCAAGTTGTCCAGTTTGTTGCCATAGAGTTGCTCATAATAGTCTCTTAGAATCCTTTGGATTTCTGCATTATCTGTTGTTATCTCTCCTTTTTCGTTTTTGATTTTGTTGATCTGGTTCTTCTCTCTCTTTTTCTTAATGAGTCTGGCCAGTGGCTTCTCAATTTTGTTTACCTTTTCAAAGAACCAGCTTTTTGTTTTATTTATCTTTACTATTGTTTCTTTTGTTTCTTTCTCATTTATTTCTGCTCTGATCTTTATGATTTCTCTTCTTCTGCTGGCTTTGGGATGTTTTTGTTCTTCTTTCTCCAACTGTTTTAAGCGGAGGGTTAGGTCATCTGCTTCATATTTTCCTAGTTTCTTGAGGTGGGATTGTATTGCTATAAATTTCCCTCTTAGAACTGCTTTTGCTGTATCCCATAGGTTTTGCACTGTCGTGTGTTCATTGTCATTTTCTTCTAGGAATTGTTTAATTTCTCCTTTGATTTCCTCAACGATCAGTTGGTTTTTTAGGTATGTATTGCTTAATCTCCATGTGTTTCTGTTTTTAGGGTTTTTTTTCTGGTAGTTGATCTCCAGTCTCATTGCATTGTGGTCCGAGAAGATGGTTGATATAATTTCGGTTTTCTTGAACTGACTGAGGTTAGATTTGTGGCCCAAGATGTGGTCTATCCTGGAGAATGTTCCGTGAGCGCTTGAGAAGAAAGTGTATTCTTCTGCTTTTGGATGGAACGTCCTAAAGATATCGATGAGGTCCATCTTTTCCAGTGTGGCATTTAAGGCTTGTGTTTCTTTATTAATTTTCTGTTTTGTTGATCTGTCCATTGGTGTGAGAGGAGTGTTAAAGTCTCCTACTATTATTGTGTTATTGTTGATTTCTTCTTTTATGTCTGAAAGTACCTGTCTTATGTATTGAGGTGCCCTGTGTTGGGTGCGTAGATATTCATGACTGTTATGTCTTCCTCTTGGATAGATCCCTTAATCATGATGTAGTGACCTGCCTTGTCTCTTAGAATCTTCTTTAAAGTCTATTTTGTCTGATATGAGGATTGCTACTCCAGCTTTCTTTTGATTTCCATTTGCATGAAATATCTTTTTCCCGCCTTTCACTTTCAGTCTATGAGTGTCTCTAGGTCTGAAGTGGGTCTCTTGTAAACAGCATATATATGGGTCTTGCTTCTGGATCCATTCAGCCAGCCTGTGTCGTTTGGTTGGAGCATTTAGTCCATTTACATTCAAAGTAATTATTGATACGAATGTTCCTATTGTCATCTTCTTAGAAGTTTGGGGTTTGATTTGTAAGGCTTCTCCTACTCTTGTATTTATTGGCTATATCAGGTCCTTTAACACTTGTTGTAGGGCTGGTTTTGTGGTACAGAATTCTTTTAGTTTTTGCTTGTCTGTGAAGCTTTTGACTTCACCATCGATTTTGAATTAGATTCTTGCTGGGTAGAGAATTCGTGGTTGCAGGTTATTCTCTTTTAGCCGTTTAAATGTATCTTGCCATTCTCTTCTGGCCTGTAGGGTTTCTGTTGAGAGATCCGCAGTTAAACGTATGGGGTTTCCTTTATATGTTATTTGTTGTTTGCTCCTAGCTGCTTTTAGTAATCTGTCTTTATATTTAGTCTGCGTTAGTTTGATTAGTATGTGCCTTGGTGTGTTTCTTCTGGGGTTTCTCCTGTATGGAACTCTTTGTGCTTCCTGGACTTGGCTGACTATCTCCTTTCCCATGCTGGGGAAGTTTTCAACTATAACCTCTTCAAGAATTTTTTCATAGTCTTTCTTCTCTTCTTCTTCTTCTGGAACTCCTATAATTCTAATGTTGGTGCGTTTAATATTGTCCCATAGGTCTCTGAGGCTATCCTCAGTTCTTTTAATTCTTTGGGCTTTGTTCTGTTCTTCAGCACTTATTTCCACCATTCTGTCTTCCAGCTCACTTATCCGTTCTTCAGCCTCTGATACTCTACTGTTGAGACCTTCTATAGTATTTTTGAGTTCAGCAATTGAGTTGGTGGTCTCTATTTGCTTATTTTTCATTTCCTGCATGTCTGAAAGTACCTGTCTTATGTATTGAGGTGCCCCTGTGTTGGGTGCGTAGATATTCATGACTGTTATGTCTTCCTCTTGGATAGATCCCTTAATCATGATGTAGTGACCTGCCTTGTCTCTTAGAATCTTCTTTAAAGTCTATTTTGTCTGATATGAGGATTGCTACTCCAGCTTTCTTTTGATTTCCATTTGCATGGAATATCTTTTTTCCAGTCTTTCACTTTCAGTCTATGAGTGTGTCTCGGTCTGAAGTGGGTCTCTTGTAAACAGCATATATATGGGTCTTGCTTCTGGATCCATTCAGCCAGCCTGTGTCGTTTGGTTGGAGCATTTAGTCCATTTACATTCAAAGTAATTATTGATACGAATGTTCCTATTGTCATCTTCTTAGAAGTTTGGGGTTTGATTTGTAAGGCTTCTCCTACTCTTGTATTTATTGGCTATATCAGGTCCTTTAACACTTGTTGTAGGGCTGGTTTTGTGGTACAGAATTCTTTTAGTTTTTGCTTGTCTGTGAAGCTTTTGACTTCACCATCGATTTTGAATTAGATTCTTGCTGGGTAGAGAATTCGTGGTTGCAGGTTATTCTCTTTTAGCCGTTTAAATGTATCTTGCCATTCTCTTCTGGCCTGTAGGGTTTCTGTTGAGAGATCCGCAGTTAAACGTATGGGGTTTCCTTTATATGTTATTTGTTGTTTGCTCCTAGCTGCTTTTAGTAATCTGTCTTTATATTTAGTCTGCGTTAGTTTGATTAGTATGTGCCTTGGTGTGTTTCTTCTGGGGTTTCTCCTGTATGGAACTCTTTGTGCTTCCTGGACTTGGCTGACTATCTCCTTTCCCATGCTGGGGAAGTTTTCAACTATAACCTCTTCAAGAATTTTTTCATAGTCTTTCTTCTCTTCTTCTTCTTCTGGAACTCCTATAATTCTAATGTTGGTGCGTTTAATATTGTCCCATAGGTCTCTGAGGCTATCCTCAGTTCTTTTAATTCTTTGGGCTTTGTTCTGTTCTTCAGCACTTATTTCCACCATTCTGTCTTCCAGCTCACTTATCCGTTCTTCAGCCTCTGATACTCTACTGTTGAGACCTTCTATAGTATTTTTGAGTTCAGCAATTGAGTTGGTGGTCTCTATTTGCTTATTTTTCATTCCCTGCATGTCTTTTCTCAATGCACTAATTTCCTCTAATATTCTGTTTTCGGTGTTTTGCATCCTCATTAGTATAGTTTTCCTGAATTCTCTTTCAGATAGCTTGTCTATCTCCTCCTCTGTCATTTGAAGTGGTGTTTCTCTAGCTTGGTCCTTCATTTGTACAGTGTTTCTCTGACGTTTCATTATTAGGTTAATTTTTGTTTCTTTGTGTGTGTCTGTGTGTATGGAGTTCTTATTCCCACCAGGCTTCTTGGTTGAATTCTCCCTTCCTTTGGGTTTTTGTCCTTGTAGAAGGGTTCAGTGGCTTATGTCTTGGGTGGTGATAGACCTTGTTTACAGGTGAATAATCTGTAGTGTTGTATGTTCTTTGATAATCAGTGTGGGGTCTTGGAATCCGGGCTTCCGCTTCGAGAATCCTTGGTTTGATGATTGGTCAGGGAGTGTAGGCTCTATGTCTGGTTTGCTATGGTGTTCTGTGATACTAGTTCACACACTAGCATCTGAGGAACAAGAGGTGCATCCCTGATGGGTGACAGTCATAAAAGCATGCAGATGTTTTCTAACATAATCATAAGATACACATACATATACAGCAATCCCCACAACTGACCAGTTTTACAGAGATAAGGCGCAGGAAATCTTTCTAGCAACTCATGCAATCACAGATGATACTTGCCTGTTAAGCTTTGAATTAATTAAAATAGTGCCTGAATAACAGATCTAGCACAAGGTCCTGGCTTGGATAATTACAATGAAAGCAATTTTAAATTAGGACATGTGCTCGGGGTGACAAGGAGGAGAGTCTATAAGTAATAAAAAGGAAAAGATTTGTCTTGTAAGTATTTTATAGGATTAGGTAGCAAAGATTAGTGTGTGTACTGTTTAGTGCATTTGGAAGTGAATAGTGCAGACAGAAAGATAGGAAATAATTTGTCTAGAGGATATTGATAGCTAGGAAGATGTTTTACATTTAGAACACAGAGAAAGAAAGCAGTGGGAAAGAGGAAAGAGAAAAGAGAATTAGAGGTTTTCAAGAATTAAAATTAAAGTTAAAAAAATATAATAAAAGTCAAAAGAAGGTTAAAAATTAAAAAGAGCCAAAAAAAAATTAATGAGACCGAAAAACAAAGAAAAAACACATAGAATAAATCAAACAAATGAAAACTACAAAAAAAAACAAACAAACAAACATAAAAAACCCCCAATAAACAAAGAAACTAATAAACCCCAAACCAATCAATTGAATAAGCAAAATAGTCCACCACAAACAAGCAGAAAAAAATGAAAAAAGAAAAAAAAAAAGTTAAATACTGTCCTTGGTTTTTATCTTCATATCTGCCTGTTGGAAACCAATCTGCTCTTGATGGTGGTGTCTTGATGGCGTGGTCTTTCCCTTACAGTGCCGGTTGCTGTGGTTTCTGTTTTTGTGTTCAGCAAAATGAGGGCTTTGCTGCCATACTGGGTGCTGGCCGGGACGGTGGGCTGATCCCAGTCAGTCGGGCGGAGGCCGCGGCGCGCGCAGTCCCGTGTTGGAGGGGGGCGCCCCGGCTCGACCGCGCGCCCGCCTGTCGTCTCCAATCCCTGCTCTTTCCCCGGCTTCCTCCGCTGCTACTGCAGCTCTAGGGGAGCGCGGGCTCCTCCGACACTGCCGGTTATGTGTCTAAGTACCAAAGGCGGACGCGAGCTTTCCCGTCCAACTCGTGCCCAGTCCCTGGTCAGCAACCCGTGGACGACTTCCTCTCTCCGTTCAGCAAGCCCTCCAGTTGGAGTGGCTGAATTTACCCGCTCCTCGCGGCGTCCCGCGGCTCCTCGCGGCTCCGCGGCTCCTCGCGCTCCCGCGGCCGCGCGGCGTCCGCGGGTCCGCGCGGCCCCGCGCGGCGGGCGGGTTCCGGCGGCTCCTCGCGGCGGGCGGGTTCCGGCGGCTCCTCGCGGCGGGCGGGTTCCGGCGGCTCCTCGCGGCGGGCGGGTTCCCTATAGTCTCTTAAGATAAAAAGAATCGTCTCCTTAAATAATGTTCGGTTTTGGTTTTACAAAGCACTGTTTCAATCACATTTGATTAACTGTCTCCAGCTAAACATCATATTTGATATGGGCAGTGGTATACACTTGAACACAATGACTGTGTACGGCTATTAGAGACATTTAATACAGAAGGTCGTCCAAGCCATCTCTTTCCTGCAAAAGATGCCCCTTGCCTTTCTCTTGCGTGCTTTGTCGTCAGATTCAAGTTATGCATTTGGAAAACCAGAAAGAACAATGACTGAGAATAATCTCCACAGAACACGCTCAGGGGGTTTTCTTGCTCAGTTGGGGTTTTATTTCCAGGTGACTTTTCTGACAAGTGGGGAATGTTCTCGGAAGACCTTTCAGTTTGCACTGTCTCAACACTGTGACATTTTTACGCACCCATTTTAACGCATCATTAGTTTCACTGCCACTTGATTTCCTCGGCAAGCAACAGTGCTAGCCCCAGTTCTCAGAGTACCCCACTGAAAATTAAAAAAAAAAAAGATTTAATTGTTTAAGCCTTACTTTCCAAGGGTTTCTCTTATTGCTGGTCTATGGAAGGCGGATACAGTGAGAATTCTGCTAAATCTTTTCACCAGACCAACAGCATTCTGCTTCCCCCTCTCCAAGAGCTGGACCAGGGTTTCTGGAGGTCACAGAGAAGTTCTAAATACAGGCTACCAGCTGGTGTCAGGGTGAGCCGTGGCTTGTTGCAGGTTCCAGAGTGGAAGGAGAGCTCCACAGGGAGGGCCTGTGGATTCTCAGAGGACAGCCTACATGGGATGATGTGTAAATCCCTCCCAGGTTCTAAGGCCCCAGTGACCCAAACCTGGGAGAGGTATTCAGCCCCACGGGGCACTCAGAGCTCTCGTCAGCGAACAGCAAAGGCCACAAAAGCAGATGCCCACCTTCCTAGAGAAGCTCCCACAGGTCTGAATGGAGGAGAACTTTTGCAGATAAAGGTCACAAACACTGAGCACAGAGAAGCCACCCCAGCTCATTGTTAACCGCAGTTAGATGGTCAGGTCGCTGAAACATCAGCATCGTAGATAAAAACTACGGGTACTTTTTCTCATGTCTCCTCCAACCTTCGCCATTAGGCCAGGGGGAACAGGCCTTCTGTCACAGCAGAGAAACTGTTCTAACACGGATGGGAAGAGAGCCCAGACACAGGAAAGCAAAGTATCTAAACTGGAGCAGAGGCTCGGGGAAAGGAACGCTCCTCTGTCAGTCACCCTGACCCCACCGTACACCACAGATTTCCGTACCTGAGGGGGAAGCACTTCCATCCTTCTGTACCCGAGGAAGGAAAGCCTAGTTGTTTCCTTCTCAGTGGCTCTGCTCATACCATTCGGGGTGCCCACTGTTTTTCTGGCTTTCACAAGGCTGGCTCCTTCTTACGCGTCAGCTTTCAGCTCAGACGTCAGCCCCGTCAAGGGCCTTTCCTCCAGGCCATCACAGAACGTGCCTCCACTGCTGCTCATCCCAGCCGCCCCGGCCGTACCCTCCCCTGACGGTGTCACAGCCTCTGCGTGCTTCACTTAGAATCTGCTTCTACAAGGGCCTCAGTGCCCCTGAGGGCAGAGACTGTGTCTGGACTTTATCAGGACAATTCTGAGGTACATGGCTACCTAGCAGAATGCATGTGAGCAGCCCTGCCCAGGAGAACACTTTCTGGGGTGACAGAAATCATCTGTATGAGGTTCTGCCCAGTGTGGCAGCCACTTGCCAAATGTGACTGAGCACCTGAAACAGGGTTAGCATGAACGGGAAACTAGAGCTTAAATTTAACTTAGTTATAATTTAAGTTTAAATTTAAATAGTCATAGATGGTGTGGGCTGACATTTTGGAGCAGTTTTCGGATCTCCAATCCTTTTACACACCTTCTAAGGCCCCAGTAAACCCCAAACCTGGGAGAGGTATTCAGCCCCACGGGCACTCAGAGCTCTCGTCAGCGAACAGCAAAGGCCACAAAAGCAGATGCCCACCTTCCTAGAGAAGCTCCCACAGGTCTGAATGGAGGAGAACTTTTGCAGATAAAGGTCACAAACACTGAGCACAGAGAAGCCACCCCAGCTCATTGTTAACCGCAGTTAGATGGTCAGGTCGCTGAAACATCAGCATCGTAGATAAAAACTACGGGTACTTTTTCTCATGTCTCCTCCAACCTTCGCCATTAGGCCAGGGGGAACAGGCCTTCTGTCACAGCAGAGAAACTGTTCTAACACGGATGGGAAGAGAGCCCAGACACAGGAAAGCAAAGTATCTAAACTGGAGCAGAGGCTCGGGGAAAGGAACGCTCCTCTGTCAGTCACCCTGACCCCACCGTACACCACAGATTTCCGTACCTGAGGGGGAAGCACTTCCATCCTTCTGTACCCGAGGAAGGAAAGCCTAGTTGTTTCCTTCTCAGTGGCTCTGCTCATACCATTCGGGGTGCCCACTGTTTTTCTGGCTTTCACAAGGCTGGCTCCTTCTTACGCGTCAGCTTTCAGCTCAGACGTCAGCCCCGTCAAGGGCCTTTCCTCCAGGCCATCACAGAACGTGCCTCCACTGCTGCTCATCCCAGCCGCCCCGGCCGTACCCTCCCCTGACGGTGTCACAGCCTCTGCGTGCTTCACTTAGAATCTGCTTCTACAAGGGCCTCAGTGCCCCTGAGGGCAGAGACTGTGTCTGGACTTTATCAGGACAATTCTGAGGTACATGGCTACCTAGCAGAATGCATGTGAGCAGCCCTGCCCAGGAGAACACTTTCTGGGGTGACAGAAATCATCTGTATGAGGTTCTGCCCAGTGTGGCAGCCACTTGCCAAATGTGACTGAGCACCTGAAACAGGGTTAGCATGAACGGGAAACTAGAGCTTAAATTTAACTTAGTTATAATTTAAGTTTAAATTTAAATAGTCATAGATGGTGTGGGCTGACATTTTGGAGCAGTTTTCGGATCTCCAATCCTTTTACACACCTGATGCGAAGAGCTGGCTCATTAGAGAAGACCCTGATGACGGTAAAGACTGAGGGCAGGAGGACAAGAGGGCCACAGAGGATAAGATGGTTGGATGGCATCATCTAATTAATGGACGTGAGTTTAAGCACACTCTGGAAAACAGTGAAGGACAGAGAAGCCTGGCGTGCTGCAGTGCATGGGGTCACAAAGAGTCGGACACAACTTACCGACTGAGCAATAAAAGGACAGCCCCCTCAGTCCACTGAAAGGTACACAGGTCTTTCCAAGAGCTAATCTAACTCAGACAACAAGCTACTTGAAGCCCCAGTTTGGTACTTTTCTACGCTACTTAAACATGCCCAGAAATCAGCATTATTAACCTTAATAATGCTTTTCCTGGGTATACAATATGACACATATTATAAAAACATAATTTGGATGGAATTTCCAATAACATCAGTTAATCTTTCTCTAATTCATTTTGTTGATGAATTCTGAATTCATACAAAAGCCAAACATCTTTAACAACATTTAAGCAAGGCAATGCTTTAAGCCAACCGACGAGTATCTATTTTACCAAAGCAACAAAATGAGCCGGAATAGGAGTCTTACTGATTTGATGCACTGTGGCCTTTTTCACGCAGAGACTCTACTTGCTAGTTCTGACGTATGTTTATCCCCAGGAATATGGCTGGCACGGAGAAGGCCTTCAGTAGTATTTTTTGAACGCACAAATCAGTCCTATGGAGTCATTGTGTTCAATTACTCAAGTTTATTTATTCTTTCTCATTTTCCTTTCTATACATTGTACTTAGCATCTCAACTGACACTAAAGAGGATGGATGAGAAAGGCAGATTGTAGAATTAGAAGGACTAATGTTCCTATATGTTCAAGTTTCTCAGAGTCACCCAACGACGGGTCAGTCTCAAGCGGCTAAGAGAGCAGAGGCCCAGGCGAGTCCACATTCTCACCATGTCCAAACATCCAAGGCTGCCAGAGTGAGGACACCGAAGGCCCCTCTGGCCAGTGTTACTTTCACCCAGGTACTGGCAAGAATGGACACCTGGCTGGTCCCAAAGGCGTGTTCTCCGGATAGTACTGTGCGGATGCTGAGGAGGGATGCAATAGAAGAGGATGTGGTTGGCAGATAAGAAACCAAGCATGTTCTTCGTAAACTTGGACTGTGTGAGTCGCACGTGAAGTCTGCAGTTCTGTCTCTCAGAAGACACAGATTCCACCACCTCCTCTCCCTCCTAGGGCAGAAACCCACAGGACTTCCCTCCTGTTCCTTCAGGCTCCGGCCTTGCAAGTGGACCCCCAGATAGTTGTTTCTCGTTTCACAGCGGCAGCACCAGCTCACCATTTCCACAAGAATTAATCATCACCCCCTTTTCATTTCTTTCCTCCTCTTCCTCTCCCCCATCCCACTGCTCTTTTACACAGTGTATCACTATCAGCATTTTTCTATCTCTTGCCCATTTAAACTTAAACATGCCCAGAAATCACCATTATTAACCTTAATAATGCTTTTCCTGGGTATAGAATTTGGCGTATGTTATAAAACAGAAAATTTGGATGGAATGTCCAATAACATCAGTTAATCTTTCTCTAATTCATTTTGTTGATGAATTCTGAATTCATACAAAAGCCAAACATCTTTAACAACATTTAAGCAAGGCAATGCTTTAAGCCAACCGACGAGTATCTATTTTACCAAAGCAACAAAATGAGCCGGAATAGGAGTCTTACTGATTTGATGCACTGTGGCCTTTTTCACGCAGAGACTCTACTTGCTAGTTCTGACGTATGTTTATCCCCAGGAATATGGCTGGCACGGAGAAGGCCTTCAGTAGTATTTTTTGAACGCACAAATCAGTCCTATGGAGTCATTGTGTTCAATTACTCAAGTTTATTTATTCTTTCTCATTTTCCTTTCTATACATTGTACTTAGCATCTCAACTGACACTAAAAGAGGATGGATGAGAAAGGCAGATTGTAGAATTAGAAGGACTAATGTTCCTATATGTTCAAGTTTCTCAGAGTCACCCAACGACGGGTCAGTCTCAAGCGGCTAAGAGAGCAGAGGCCCAGGCGAGTCCACATTCTCACCATGTCCAAACATCCAAGGCTGCCAGAGTGAGGACACCGAAGGCCCCTCTGGCCAGTGTTACTTTCACCCAGGTACTGGCAAGAATGGACACCTGGCTGGTCCCAAAGGCGTGTTCTCCGGATAGTACTGTGCGGATGCTGAGGAGGGATGCAATAGAAGAGGATGTGGTTGGCAGATAAGAAACCAAGCATGTTCTTCGTAAACTTGGACTGTGTGAGTCGCACGTGAAGTCTGCAGTTCTGTCTCTCAGAAGACACAGATTCCACCACCTCCTCTCCCTCCTAGGGCAGAAACCCACAGGACTTCCCTCCTGTTCCTTCAGGCTCCGGCCTTGCAAGTGGACCCCCAGATAGTTGTTTCTCGTTTCACAGCGGCAGCACCAGCTCACCATTTCCACAAGAATTAATCATCACCCCCTTTTCATTTCTTTCCTCCTCTTCCTCTCCCCCATCCCACTGCTCTTTGACACAGTGTATCACTATCAGAATTTCCTCTTTTCTGATCTGCTTAGGAAAAAAAAAAACAGTTCACCTCAACACTGACAGCAGCTGCAGCTGGACCGCCCCAGGCCAGAAATCCTTTGTCTGAAACAAACAAAAGCTCTGCCTCTCTCCCTGTTCCCACTGGAGCCTGTCCCCCGCCTCTCAACTGCAAACCTAACCCAGAGGCATTTACATCAGGACTTTTGTTTTTATATGTTGTAACAAAAGGCGAAAATGAGCATGGTTCTCTGGCTACAGGGCAGATTTTGACGTGCTTCGTTTGTTAGGGATGACATTTAAGTTAATGTCCTTGTACTAAAATTGCATGCCCATATTTTAATTTTCCATAATATCACATCATGGGCACTTAATAGGACAGAGTCATTAAGGATCGTTACCAAAAAGACACCATGGAACCTTACGTGACTATGTTGTATATTGCCTCTTGGTCAGTGTTTCAGAATGGGTTCATTAAGATTATGTTGTCCAAAAAAAAAGAAAAGAAAAAAAGGAAACACATGAACCCTTAGAGGAGGAACTGCTGTAAAAGAGGGAGTAACAATTTACTTGTTCTTCATTCTGCAATTAATCATCCATTCTATTTGGCACTGAATCATTTTTTTAAAATGAGTTTGCTATGAAATCTCTTGTTCTACTGAATCAGATAGATACTATTATGCACCCAACAACCCAGAAACCTTTAAACTTTGGGGATTCATGGTCCCAAAGGCGTGTTCTCCGGATAGTACTGTGCGGATGCTGAGGAGGGATGCAATAGAAGAGGATGTGGTTGGCAGATAAGAAACCAAGCATGTTCTTCGTAAACTTGGACTGTGTGAGTCGACGTGAAGTCTGCAGTTCTGTCTCTCAGAAGACACAGATTCCACCACCTCCTCTCCCTCCTAGGGCAGAAACCCACAGGACTTCCCTCCTGTTCCTTCAGGCTCCGGCCTTGCAAGTGGACCCCCAGATAGTTGTTTCTCGTTTCACAGCGGCAGCACCAGCTCACCATTTCCACAAGAATTAATCATCACCCCCTTTTCATTTCTTTCCTCCTCTTCCTCTCCCCCATCCCACTGCTCTTTGACACAGTGTATCACTATCAGAATTTCCTCTTTTCTGATCTGCTTAGGAAAAAAAAAAACAGTTCACCTCAACACTGACAGCAGCTGCAGCTGGACCGCCCCAGGCCAGAAATCCTTTGTCTGAAACAAACAAAAGCTCTGCCTCTCTCCCTGTTCCCACTGGAGCCTGTCCCCCGCCTCTCAACTGCAAACCTAACCCAGAGGCATTTACATCAGGACTTTTGTTTTTATATGTTGTAACAAAAGGCGAAAATGAGCATGGTTCTCTGGCTACAGGGCAGATTTTGACGTGCTTCGTTTGTTAGGGATGACATTTAAGTTAATGTCCTTGTACTAAAATTGCATGCCCATATTTTAATTTTCCATAATATCACATCATGGGCACTTAATAGGACAGAGTCATTAAGGATCGTTACCAAAAAGACACCATGGAACCTTACGTGACTATGTTGTATATTGCCTCTTGGTCAGTGTTTCAGAATGGGTTCATTAAGATTATGTTGTCCAAAAAAAAAGAAAAGAAAAAAAGGAAACACATGAACCCTTAGAGGAGGAACTGCTGTAAAAGAGGGAGTAACAATTTACTTGTTCTTCATTCTGCAATTAATCATCCATTCTATTTGGCACTGAATCATTTTTTTAAAATGAGTTTGCTATGAAATCTCTTGTTCTACTGAATCAGATAGATACTATTATGCACCCAACAACCCAGAAACCTGTTGTGCCCGAGAAGCATGTTTGGGAAAAGAGATGTTAACGTTGAGGCCCTTTCTGCTCAATGACAAACTTGCACAGAGTAGGAAGTAAGAGCTGCTCCCATCTGTTCAGCAGTCTTGATGGGGTGTCAGAGCATCTGTGGCACCTGTTGGTGTTCGGGGCAAGCTGCCCCAAAACATGCCTCAGTGGCAGGGTGATTATATTCAATTAAAGTTACTTAAGAAATGACCAGCGCAAAAGGGACACTCTGACCCTCCTTTCTGTCGGCCTGGAAGCAGGGAATAAATTCCTCATGTGAAAGGCTGCTTTCAAGGATGCCAAAAAAAAAAAAAGACACCCTTATCTCTAGAGATAGGGGATTCAGAATCCGAGAAGCCTATAGCCTTTATCAACAAACCTTGTTACTTCTTTAATAGACCACCCCATGTGCAGACCCTGTTTCGATTCTTCACTAATTGGGCATCCAAAACCTGTTTCTTTGTGCTGCCTACCCCTCTTAAATGTATTTTTTCTTTGTCTAAGAAGGATAAAGGCTCTGTGTGGGACACTTCTTAAGTCTCATTTCTACTGAGGCCTCTGTATGCATGACTAAAATTTGTTTCTTTTTCTCCTGTTAATCGGTCAGGTGGAGTCTAGCCACAAGAACTCAATGGGGCAGAGGGAGACATTTCCCCTTCACCGACATGCCACATCCAGGGAAATACTAACTCCGTGTGTGACAAGACGGTATGCTAGATCACATGCAGACATTGTTCATTCTTTGCCTTTTTTTTTCTTAAATAGTTAATCATAAACAGAAGAAAAACATAAAACACGCCAGTTTTTAGACACGTACAAGGCACTAATTTACAGAAAACAGTATGCGTAATAGACATGTATTTTTATACTTTGATTTTGGAGAAGACCATGTGGGCGTATAAGAAAATGCAGGGATCTACAGAACTCCCTTTCACATGGCAAGGACCTTCTCTGAAAAGAAATACAAATTTAGTTTGTTCTTCATTCTGCAATTAATCATCCATTCTATTTGGCACTGAATCATTTTAAAATGAGTTTGCTATGAAATCTCTTGTTCTACTGAATCAGATAGATACTATTATGCACCCAACAACCCAGAAACCTGTTGTGCCGAGAAGCATGTTTGGGAAAAGAGATGTTAACGTTGAGGCCCTTTCTGCTCAATGACAAACTTGCACAGAGTAGGAAGTAAGAGCTGCTCCCATCTGTTCAGCAGTCTTGATGGGGTGTCAGAGCATCTGTGGCACCTGTTGGTGTTCGGGGCAAGCTGCCCCAAAACATGCCTCAGTGGCAGGGTGATTATATTCAATTAAAGTTACTTAAGAAATGACCAGCGCAAAAGGGACACTCTGACCCTCCTTTCTGTCGGCCTGGAAGCAGGGAATAAATTCCTCATGTGAAAGGCTGCTTTCAAGGATGCCAAAAAAAAAAAAAGACACCCTTATCTCTAGAGATAGGGGATTCAGAATCCGAGAAGCCTATAGCCTTTATCAACAAACCTTGTTACTTCTTTAATAGACCACCCCATGTGCAGACCCTGTTTCGATTCTTCACTAATTGGGCATCCAAAACCTGTTTCTTTGTGCTGCCTACCCCTCTTAAATGTATTTTTTCTTTGTCTAAGAAGGATAAAGGCTCTGTGTGGGACACTTCTTAAGTCTCATTTCTACTGAGGCCTCTGTATGCATGACTAAAATTTGTTTCTTTTTCTCCTGTTAATCGGTCAGGTGGAGTCTAGCCACAAGAACTCAATGGGGCAGAGGGAGACATTTCCCCTTCACCGACATGCCACATCCAGGGAAATACTAACTCCGTGTGTGACAAGACGGTATGCTAGATCACATGCAGACATTGTTCATTCTTTGCCTTTTTTTTTTTTTTAAATAGTTAATCATAAACAGAAGAAAAACATAAAACACGCCAGTTTTTAGACACGTACAAGGCACTAATTTACAGAAAACAGTATGCGTAATAGACATGTATTTTTATACTTTGATTTTGGAGAAGACCATGTGGGCGTCATAAGAAAATGCAGGGATCTACAGAACTCCCTTTCACATGGCAAGGACCTTCTCTGAGACCAGGACTTTGAGACTTGGTTGGAATTGAACCACAGGCATTTGCAAATCCTTCAAGAAGCTTTTTGGTTACCAAGGAGAGAGTGATTCTTTGCATAGCAGAAGGTGGGTCTCGGTCTCTCCAATTCTCTGACCTAGCAGAAATTACTGTCAACTAGCTGCCCAATTGAGGGGGACTGATTCTCCTGCTGCCATGGCAACCCATTCGTTGTCAGGGCTCTTGTGTCTCTTCTGCTCAAACCCTAATCTGCTCCTCCTGGCTTTTGGATTCTGACACTTTCTAAGCCTTAATTAGTTTATTTGATGGGACCTGCACATTTTATTTTTAATACTAAGTAGCTATTGAAAACATAGTCATCCAGGGACCAGACTGTAGAGGTAGAAATCGCGCTGTCAGGCCGACCAGAGACGACAAAGAGCGGGAGTCAAGTGGGAGGCACAGGCTCTGCTTGCTTCTTCTCAGATACTGGGGAAAATCAAAACAGGTTTTGCCATCTGTCATATAGCACAGTGTGAAAATTACAGAGTTGTTCGTTTCGACGACTGAGGAACATTCTGCCACTGTGATTAGATCACAGTAATATTACCCAGTCACTGAAGGTTTGGATCAATGCTTTTTAATATTTTTTCTTCTCAGACAATCTCTGTCTTAACTTACTTTTCAAGGGGAATGTCTGCTAAGTGATACACTGGGACATAAATATTTCACACAGGTAAAGCACTCGGGATGGGAGTCACAGTACTACAGATAACTTAGTTAAGTTCAGAAAGGCAATAACAAAGAAAAACAATAACAAAGTTTCATGAAGGATGACCTCCAGAACCAAGGGTCAGTCTAGAGCAGCAATGCTCAAAGGGTGGTCCACCGAACCCTTGGAGGTGGGGGCGCAAGGTGTGGGGTGCAAAAAGCCTCTTGGAGAAGCCAATAGGTCAAAACTCTGGTCACGACGAGCCTAAGACTTTATTGCCTTTTTCACTCTTCACCTTAAACACTAAGGGTGCAAAAGTAAATGCCTAACACTGCTAAGTGACTTGATACAAAACAAGGCAATCTCCCTTTTTATTTCTACCCTGGCTTCTTTTCCTCACTGTCTCTCCCTTCCTCCCTCCCTCTCGCCTTCTTTCTCCCACTCTCTCACAAACAGACACTTACACAAGTTGGAGGAGGAAGAGGAGAAAGAGGAGGAGGTTACATTTTAAGATACCTCAGATAAAAGAGTTAAAAAAAATTAAGCCTATTAAATGGTGGCCCTTGAGCACACATCTTTTTAATATTCTGTATGGAAGTGGGAAAGCTTCATAAAATCTCTTCTGTTATCACTGAGGTAGGATGGTTGACTCAAGGAAAAAAATATGCTTGACAGAGCAGAGAGCAGACCTAACCTTTTTTTTTCATTTCCACAGAACAACTTGAAGAATAGGCTGCCAATGATAAAACGTGAGTTTCTAAGCAAAATTTAGATTTTTGTATCCATGGGCTTAAACAATTCCCAAAACACAAAGATTTTTTTTTCTGATAAGATAAATGGTGATATGAATGAACATAATTTCTTAATATGGTACACAGAAGTGTGCTAACAGTTGGAAGGTCTGAACTAACGTTTTTCAAACAGTGAATGATGTCACCCAGTCTTTCATGGGTAAAGAACGACCTGTTCAAATCACAAGAAAGATCAACAGATTGTAACATAACGAAACCTAAAACACTAATTCTTCTGTTTTCTGATGCCGTACCACAACTAGCTTGAGACAGACTACCACTTGTCAAGGTTGGGCATATTATCAGAGGAGAACACCCACAATGATCTAAAAGAGGACAGTAAAATATCCATCTCTTCTACAGCTACACATCTGTTTGAGACCAGATCACTTCTATACCACAACCAAAACAAATGTATCACAACAAATCGAAGGCATACACAGATAAGAAACTCCATCTTCTATGAAACTCTGTTAAAAAGGTTTGCAAAATCATAAAATAATGCCACTCTTCTCACTAGCTTCATTTTGTTTTGCAAAATGTACCTATTATTCATCAAAACATTTAGTTAACTACATCAAGAGTTTACTGCTATTATAAAGTAGATAAATACATAAATTAACTTTTTTTTACATTTACTAGGTAGTATGCAAGCGAAGCTCTTCAGAATCTGCAGTAGTTTGTTAGTGTAAGGGTTCTGAGACCATGCAATTCAAGGATCATTATCATAGGAGGGGGCAAAGAGGGGCAATTGTCCAAGGTAGGAGACCACAAATCAAGGTCCTAGGACACACAGGAAGGCAGGTTCTTAGAAATCCATTTTACCACCCAGGAGACATTTAAACCATTGCTTCATGACTGGGATCTAACCTCTTAACCCCAAACAACAGATAATAAAATCCAAAAATCTTTCTGTTATCACTGAGGTAGGATGGTTGACTCAAGGAAAAATATGCTTGACAGAGCAGAGAGCAGACCTAACCTTTTTTTTTCATTTCCACAGAACAACTTGAAGAATAGGCTGCCAATGATAAAACGTGAGTTTCTAAGCAAAATTTAGATTTTTGTATCCATGGGCTTAAACAATTCCCAAAACACAAAGATTTTTTTTTCTGATAAGATAAATGGTGATATGAATGAACATAATTTCTTAATATGGTACACAGAAGTGTGCTAACAGTTGGAAGGTCTGAACTAACGTTTTTCAAACAGTGAATGATGTCACCCAGTCTTTCATGGGTAAAGAACGACCTGTTCAAATCACAAGAAAGATCAACAGATTGTAACATAACGAAACCTAAAACACTAATTCTTCTGTTTTCTGATGCCGTACCACAACTAGCTTGAGACAGACTACCACTTGTCAAGGTTGGGCATATTATCAGAGGAGAACACCCACAATGATCTAAAAGAGGACAGTAAAATATCCATCTCTTCTACAGCTACACATCTGTTTGAGACCAGATCACTTCTATACCACAACCAAAACAAATGTATCACAACAAATCGAAGGCATACACAGATAAGAAACTCCATCTTCTATGAAACTCTGTTAAAAAGGTTTGCAAAAATCATAAAATAATGCCACTCTTCTCACTAGCTTCATTTTGTTTTGCAAAATGTACCTATTATTCATCAAAACATTTAGTTAACTACATCAAGAGTTTACTGCTATTATAAAGTAGATAAATACATAAATTAACTTTTTTTTACATTTACTAGGTAGTATGCAAGCGAAGCTCTTCAGAATCTGCAGTAGTTTGTTAGTGTAAGGGTTCTGAGACCATGCAATTCAAGGATCATTATCATAGGAGGGGGCAAAGAGGGGCAATTGTCCAAGGTAGGAGACCACAAATCAAGGTCCTAGGACACACAGGAAGGCAGGTTCTTAGAAATCCATTTTACCACCCAGGAGACATTTAAACCATTGCTTCATGACTGGGATCTAACCTCTTAACCCCAAACAACAGATAATAAAATCCAGATCAACAAAGGAAAAGAAAACCGAAGTTCAGCTCCAGGACACAGTTCTATTTTCTTGGGGAAGATATACCTGTACCCCTCCCTCTCACTTTTTAAAAATTTTTACAAGATTTTTGTCTTTGGGTATTTCCATATTACCTTAAATGCCATTACACATTGACATAGGCAAGATGCTTTGGGATCACCAGAGAGTCTATAACACCATTATAAAAACAAAATCAGGACAAGGGATGACACATTTCAGATTTTAACACCATTTGCAATACCTAGAATAAAACACCATGCTAACTCGCTGCTGCTGCTATGCCTTATATTATTTAAACAAAACCCACAAATCCTCATACTACCACTGCATGGGTGATGGTCGACTAGCAAATAGGATACCATGTTTCCAACAGAGACTGTCATCTTGCACCAATGTAACCATTCCAGATCATTCAATTAAGATGCAGATCCCACTTACCTCAAAGAAATTTTGAGAAACAATACATCTTGCAACACTTAGTAAAATTTAAAGACTCAAACCTTCAAAAGCATCAAATGTTACCATGCAAGCACAACATTTATCATCCTGGGGATGAATGAAACCATGTAAGTAAAAATAAGAACTCCGCTCATGTATGTTTCTATGACTAAATTCGCCTACATTATCCAGTTTTGGGAGAACCTTATATTTGGTTTCTTATCAGTAAATATAAAGAAATATTACTTACTTACCCGAGTCCAAGACCATCCAAGCAGCTGGACCACTGAATCTGCCGTCTCATCTTCCCATCATGGAACTGTGAAATGAAAGAAAACAAGTCTCAACACCCAGTCTGAAACCCTTCTATACTTCCCATATACTGTGCTTCTTCACTTCTGAAATCAACAGCAGCTTCAGAAAAGGAAGACGCAAGGGAGAATGGGGCCGCAAGCCATTGTCAAGAAACAGCCCTCTTGTAGCTCACTTTTACAGGGAGAATATCAGCTTTTCTTCGCTTTGTTTGTTTTTTTATCGTTTAAGGCAAGAGGATTATTTCTAGGTCTACTGAGGCTGATAATAACAGTGGCAACAAAAAGATCTCTTAAGAATCTTATTTTAACTTCTTCACAGAAGTATTAAGTGTTTCGTTTCTATATTCTCCACCCCCAACATTAGCAAGGTGAACTGACCAAATGTTATAAGAACAAACATAAATAATACCACATCTTAAAACATTAAACGTCAAAACATTACTTCCAAACTTGAGGATACCCATGGCATGGAGTCATGTGACCCTAAATCCCTTGGTAGATTCAGTCAGCTCACTTGACAACTCCAGTCAACCTAACATTTTCAAATTTAACAGAAGCAGTCTTGTGTTTCCCACGTACAGAACATAACATCCTGAAACTGGAGAACTGAGGAACTGGTAGGAACTCACAGGAACCCATCCTATGAGTCTCCTCTGGTGCATTATTAAAGAGTAAAATACCGTTTGGAGGGTAGGGGTGAGGATCTGCAGTGGTAGCCCTGAGTCATAACCATTGGACAGCCGGGGAAAACCTCAGTATTGAGGCTCTGGTGTTGAACTTCCTCAGGTGTTAGCCAAGTCTGGGGCTCCACGACCAGGCTGTCATTTGCAGCAACCAAAGTCCATTGTTTTGGCCTCTTTTGTTTGTGAGCACAAGTAGCACATTTTTTAGATATTTTATCAGAATCGGGTTTTGCACACTGCATTTACATTGGTTCCTCGCAAGGTAAAAATTCTTTTAACCACCTCAAAGTATCTATCATGAGAGCAGTTCTTTAAATGAGACAAACTTCACCCTCATCTTCCTGGACAAAATAAGGAAATAAGGCACATGGGGCTCTCTTACAACTTTGTGATTCATGTTGTAGATGCAAATTTTAGGACTTAGGTCTGATATCACTGTTTGGACTTACACATAATAAATACAATATATAAGACAAACTAGATCTTCAAAACAAAAACAACTAGTTCTTCAAGAGTCAGCCCAGCTTAGGTTACTCTGAGCAGTCATCTTATTACCATCGATTGACTGAGTAGTCAACAGTTTTGTCCTGTTTAATAATAAACCATGTGACTACAACACACTGTCGATCACTAGTCTCTTCATTAAAGGATCAAACATTTCCTAATCTTTGGTAGTAAGCAACCAAGAAGAACTTCAAAACCACCATTTTCTGATTCAGACACTAGACAAAGGGCTCCATACAGACTTCAGCAAAATCAAAAATTAAAAACAAATTATGGGGGGGAACTGGGTGGGGGGAGGGTCCAGGGATATGCATATGAATGATGTGGGAACATACATGTTGGTGAACAACAAAACTCTGTAAAATCTTTAAAATAAAGGGAAAAAAATTTTTTTTAATTATGCTTAATTTATTTTTGGACAAATTATGCTTAATTTTTATGTCTTAATATTTCCCCTTAATTTCATTTCTCTTCATACTGACTTTAAGCTTGTAAAATTATTATTCACAGAAAAACAAAATCCCTCCTGCACTCCAAGCTTTTCTCCTTTCTGACTTCACGGTTTAAAATATGCAAGGAACTGTATTATCAGGAAGGAAAGTACAACCTCTCAACTTAAGGGAGGGACAGTTGTTCAGTGCTTGCCACAGGGAGATGTCATCACACCCAGAATTTGCTTTGAATATCTTTGTAATCAAGTGAAGAGCGGCCCTCTTTCCCAAAGAGACCCCAGCCTCAAGGAGAAGACAGACGTGTCCTAGCGCACCCTGCTTACAGTAGCTGTTGACAAGATGAACGGTTAATATATTCTTCACCAGAGAGCTGCCCTCCTCGCCATTCCCATCTGTTTTATTGCTGCGACAACATACACACAAAGTAAAACTAACCATTTTACAGTGAACCGATTAAGGGCACTGAGTACATTCCCCGTGGTGTGCACACATTAGCACCATCCAGCTCCACCCACTTCTCATCACCCCAAAAGAAAAACTCTGTTCACCGTGCTTACAGTATCTTCAGACAGCAAGACTGAATGCTTAGTGTGGGATCAGAATTTCTTTTCTTTTTAAATTATTATTTTTAATTTTGGCCTCTTCGGTTGGTCCTTCATTTATTTATTTGTATCCATCTTAATTCTCTGGCTTGTGTGGGCCTCCCATCGCAGCGGACTCTCACAGAGTACCGGCTCTGGGCGCATGCGCTCCAGAGCGCTGGCTCGTAATTGGACACACTGGTCCAGCCGTTCCGCGGCACGTGGGATCTTCCCGTGCCAGGGATCGAACCGATGCCCCTTGCACTGCAAGGCGGACTCTTTACTCACTGCACCACCAGGGAAACCCCAGAATTTCTTTAATTCTTCCCTTTGCCTCTCCAGTAGATGGTCACAGTTGAAGGCATGGTCTCTCTAATCTGATTGCCTGTATGTGAATTCTGCTCCTGGCACCATCTTATACAATGACTCTGTCTCTGAGCTTCCTTGTACTCATCTATTACATGGAAGCAATCATAAGACTCTCACAGGGTTCTAAGGAGTAAACAAGAACATGTAAAACCCACTTGGTTCAGAATATGGCAAACATTAAGATCTCAATATATGCTTCATACATTTATTAGTTTTGCATCATCACATCTGCAGACTAGGCACCATTCTAAATGTTGTGTAAATATGAGCTCCTTTAAAATTCCTAACAATCCCTAGAGGTAGTCACTATAACCAGTTTCATTTTACAAAGGAGGCAACTCAAACACAGAGTGGTTAAGTCATTTGTCTAAGGTCACAGAGTTCATAAGAAGTCAGAATTCAGACCTCCTGCAGCCATGCCCTTACCTACCATGCCATGCTGGCTTTCTGCATTATGGCTTCCAGATACCATACTCCTCCTGAAAGGAATCTGTTAATCATTCCTTAACAGTTCTGCTTCCTGAAGCAATTCAACACTCTCAGAGCCAGAGCTTCTTTGTACAGCATTTGAAAGTGTTCCCGTGTATTTCTTCCATTACTTTTTTTTTTTTTTTTCATTAACTGTGTGATTTCACACAGTGGGCATCAGAGTAGACAGGCCATTTTGTTTGCTCTTTTGCCCCACCACATTATAGCGCAATTCCACAATAGAAATTCTACGCCCTCAAATGTATTTCATCTTTCCACTTTAATTACTAGTCATCCTTTTATATTTTCCATCTGTTTATGTAGGTACATGATACCCCTACTCTCTGAGAGGCAGGCTCTGAGTGGCTGGTTTGCTCATATCATACTAAGAACGTGCATTTCATGCTGGCTTGTGTGGGCCTCCCATCGCAGCGGACTCTCACAGAGTACCGGCTCTGGGCGCATGCGCTCCAGAGCGCTGGCTCGTAATTGGACACACTGGTCCAGCCGTTCCGCGGCACGTGGGATCTTCCCGTGCCAGGGATCGAACCGATGCCCCTTGCACTGCAAGGCGGACTCTTTACTCACTGCACCACCAGGGAAACCCCAGAATTTCTTTAATTCTTCCCTTTGCCTCTCCAGTAGATGGTCACAGTTGAAGGCATGGTCTCTCTAATCTGATTGCCTGTATGTGAATTCTGCTCCTGGCACCATCTTATACAATGACTCTGTCTCTGAGCTTCCTTGTACTCATCTATTACATGGAAGCAATCATAAGACTCTCACAGGGTTCTAAGGAGTAAACAAGAACATGTAAAACCCACTTGGTTCAGAATATGGCAAACATTAAGATCTCAATATATGCTTCATACATTTATTAGTTTTGCATCATCACATCTGCAGACTAGGCACCATTCTAAATGTTGTGTAAATATGAGCTCCTTTAAAATTCCTAACAATCCCTAGAGGTAGTCACTATAACCAGTTTCATTTTACAAAGGAGGCAACTCAAACACAGAGTGGTTAAGTCATTTGTCTAAGGTCACAGAGCTCATAAGAAGTCAGAATTCAGACCTCCTGCAGCCATGCCCTTACCTACCATGCCATGCTGGCTTTCTGCATTATGGCTTCCAGATACCATACTCCTCCTGAAAGGAATCTGTTAATCATTCCTTAACAGTTCTGCTTCCTGAAGCAATTCAACACTCTCAGAGCCAGAGCTTCTTTGTACAGCATTTGAAAGTGTTCCCGTGTATTTCTTCCATTACTTTTTTTTTTTTTTTTTCATTAACTGTGTGATTTCACACAGTGGGCATCAGAGTAGACAGGCCATTTTGTTTGCTCTTTTGCCCCACCACATTATAGCGCAATTCCACAATAGATATTCTACGCCCTCAAATGTATTTCATCTTTCCACTTTAATTACTAGTCATCCTTTTATATTTTCCATCTGTTTATGTAGGTACATGATACCCCTACTCTCTGAGAGGCAGGCTCTGAGTGGCTGGTTTGCTCATATCATACTAAGAACGTGCATTTCATGCTGGATACTATGGAGAGGTTTAGAACTCAGAAGGGAGGATGGAGCTCTGCCAGGTACATCACAGTCACGTTCTGGAGCTCATCCTGAGACCAACGGCAGCGTGAGGGAAACAGCCCTGGCACAGGGTGGAGCAGAGAGAGGTTATGGCAAACTTTACAGAGAAAGAGTGAGGGGAACCCACATTCATTAAGCATGTTGTGTATGTGAGTAAGTCGATCAGAAGCCAGTCTAACAGACACCTCTTCCAGGTACTAAGTCGTCTGAGCAGAGTTCCGCACATTTACACAAAGCTGGTCCACTGGAAATTCAGGGAAGGATGCCTTGTCATATTAAAAAAAAAAAAAAAAAAAAAAACAGGTTCTGATGAAATAAATTTCCCTGGAGGCACAAGTGTTCTCCTTCAAACCTTTAAAAGGCTTCATATTACTTGGAGGTGTGTCAAATTCAATTTCGTTCCTGCTTTTTTCTCTTTATCTGTAATTACAAAAGTAATATATACTTCTTGTAAAAAGTGGAAACAATCCAGAAGTACCTGGAGGAAAAATAACGTTTCCCTCTAACCGTCACCACCTTCCAGTTCTAGTCCCTAGAGGCCATCACGGCCAGCATTTGGAATAAAACCTTCAGGGTCCTTTCCTTTTTTTTTTTTTGCACACTAGGAAGTATTTTTGAGTATATTGAAAAAAGGCAATTGTATCCACATATGCAAATACATAGACACTCATTTCCTGCAAAAATCTATCTTGTTTTGTTAACCACAGGAAAAAAGAAAGAAACAGGCAGGACAATCTGCAGCAGAAGCTGAACACAACTCCAGTCTCCTATTAAGAGCTGCTGACACCCAGAAAATACCACTGAATTGAGAAGAATTACAGAGAAAACGATTAAGATGAGTAGATCTTTTAGGTGACAACACAAAGCATCTTTCAGTGCATCGTGTTATGTATGTCTAATTCCACACTGTGGCCAGTTTAGTCTGAGGGGTTAAATAACCCCTCCTCCTCATCAGAATTAGGTCAACAGAACCACCAGCGTTGAAGACTTATGCTGGGTGATTCTAGGAATAGAACATCTTTATTCCGGATATTCACTGCAACTCACATTCCTGCTTACTTGATCAGACATACTCCCCGATGGCTCTGCTCATGCATTGCCCTCTTGCTCAAAATATCCTTCTCCCAACCCTACGTCTTCATTCCCTCTACCTAAATTTAGTCAGGCTGCATGCAATAGATGATTTCCTACCACCTCTGGAAAGACTGTTCCATCACTGTGACCCAAACAGGTCTTTCTGCCTTCTGAACCTTATCTGGTAGGGTTTGCTACTTTGTGATCAACCAAGCATCTTATGTGTAGTGTTAGCTTGACTTAGGCTGTAACTACACCATAATTCTGAAGAAGGGTGTCTCAGGCACTCGCAGGTTACCTGGCATGTTATGCCGGGTATGCATTAAGACAATGTTTAGGAGGAATTTGTTTCCATTTACGATGGACTGTGGCCAGATAGGGATCAGTGTTCAGGGTTTAAACTTCAAGTGAAAAAAAACAAAGGCAGTTTCCTCAAATCTGATAAGTCCTGAATTCTGGGATAAAGAAAGTTAGCATGTGAACCAGACTTTCTTAGCTGGGCATTCCTAAGCGTCCTCCAGAGGGTCATTAAGCTGTCTGAAAGTATGGACAACGTCAGCTCTGTGTATGTAGCAAGGGAGGAAGCCCATGGTTTTCATGAGATGGGCCGCAGAGCCTGTGCCTTCAAAGGGTTAAGGAACATTATTTAGGTCACACAGCAGACCCAAAGAGAAACTCTGGCAGGGGTGGCATCTGAGTAACGGGGGAGACAGGGTATGCAGTGCTTGCCTAACACAAAATGCACCATCTCTTTGCTCAGACGGAAGAGTTTCTAAGGAACGTTTGTTTCCACTGCTCCATTCCAACCAGCTGGTCAAATGCCTGACATTAAAATGATCTGCCTTTTGATATTTTTATCCGGTCATGACCATAAACTCCCTTTATGGCAGGATGCCGTGAGAAAAGTGGCTTGGGCCAGAAAGGGTTTCAGAAAAATGAGACCCGCAAATGATCGTGTTATTTTCTACCTGTGGCATTATTTTTCCCCCATCAGAATTAGGTCAACAGAACCACCAGCGTTGAAGACTTATGCTGGGTGATTCTAGGAATAGAACATCTTTATTCCGGATATTCACTGCAACTCACATTCCTGCTTACTTGATCAGACATACTCCCCGATGGCTCTGCTCATGCATTGCCCTCTTGCTCAAAATATCCTTCTCCCAACCCTACGTCTTCATTCCCTCTACCTAAATTTAGTCAGGCTGCATGCAATAGATGATTTCCTACCACCTCTGGAAAGACTGTTCCATCACTGTGACCCAAACAGGTCTTTCTGCCTTCTGAACCTTATCTGGTAGGGTTTGCTACTTTGTGATCAACCAAGCATCTTATGTGTAGTGTTAGCTTGACTTAGGCTGTAACTACACCATAATTCTGAAGAAGGGTGTCTCAGGCACTCGCAGGTTACCTGGCATGTTATGCCGGGTATGCATTAAGACAATGTTTAGGAGGAATTTGTTTCCATTTACGATGGACTGTGGCCAGATAGGGATCAGTGTTCAGGGTTTAAACTTCAAGTGAAAAAAAAAAAACAAAGGCAGTTTCCTCAAATCTGATAAGTCCTGAATTCTGGGATAAAGAAAGTTAGCATGTGAACCAGACTTTCTTAGCTGGGCATTCCTAAGCGTCCTCCAGAGGGTCATTAAGCTGTCTGAAAGTATGGACAACGTCAGCTCTGTGTATGTAGCAAGGGAGGAAGCCCATGGTTTTCATGAGATGGGCCGCAGAGCCTGTGCCTTCAAAGGGTTAAGGAACATTATTTAGGTCACACAGCAGACCCAAAGAGAAACTCTGGCAGGGGTGGCATCTGAGTAACGGGGGAGACAGGGTATGCAGTGCTTGCCTAACACAAAATGCACCATCTCTTTGCTCAGACGGAAGAGTTTCTAAGGAACGTTTGTTTCCACTGCTCCATTTCAACCAGCTGGTCAAATGCCTGACATTAAAAATGATCTGCCTTTTGATATTTTTATCCGGTCATGACCATAAACTCCCTTTATGGCAGGAGGCTGTAGCAGGTAGGGCTGTAATGAGAAAAGTGGCTTGGGCCAGAAAGGGTTTCCAGAAAAATGAGACCCGCACCTTAATATGATCTCAGACCTCGGTGCATCACTCCATGTTCAGCTAAACACATGCACGCAAGACCAAGTCCTCTTTTGGCTGGTATGTGCTAAGGCGTATCTGGTATCAATGATCTCTATAATAAAACGTGGCCCTGAGAACCCATGAGTAGCCCTTCAGCTCCTTACAGAATATTAGGAAAAACGATTCTACAGCACAATATCCAAGCCAAAGGGAAGTCTGATGAGTGGAGCTCATTATTTCTGAAGCTTGTCATGCCCCATAATAGGAAAGAACACGTCATTTCTCTGACTTCAGTTAGAACTGGTTTCCCACTGAGAAGTGTGTTGAATCTTTGACAGAATAACAGATGATGCCTTAGACAATTATATACCCATCTTTGGATGAGAATGAATCCAGCAGTATTTATACACATCTCGATTTAAAATGATGGAGGCAATCACCCTTTTACAAGACTGGAAGCAAAGTCTATACTTCCTGAGAGTCAGGACATCTGGGTTTTGGTCCTGAGCCCACCACTAATAGGTGTGTGACCCTAGACAAATGAGTTCATCAGATCTCCCTCATTTGTAAAATGAGAGGGTTGGGTTCTGTCTCCTCTCATCTCCCTTCGAGCTCTCACATTCTAAAGCTTATGTATTATTTGGAAGGAAGTGAATGGATTAAGAGATCTTTGGCTGGAAGGGAAAAAAAAGACGAAAAAGAGTTATCTCACTTTAAGAATTCTTAAGAACTCATGCTAGGTTATGGGTCTGTAAAATGAATCACACTGTTTTATTAGATATATAAATAGGCTGTCTTCAATAGTTTACTACTTAAGATTCAAGTTTCTAGTTTTCTAATCCAGCCTCTCTCTGGAGATAAATGCTATTTCAACAAACACCTGAGTACAATGGAGTCAACACCGAAAAGATGTTTTTGACTTGCTCATTTTGGGTGGTCTCATATCAAGTTTTCTGAACCTTGGTTTATCTAGGACCAGGGTTCTCTTTAAAGAGTTTCTCTTTTAACTGAACAACTTTTATTGCTCACTCAAACTAAAACACAGTTCAGTAAGGGGTACTCTTATTTTGGTTCAAGATTTAAAAAACAAAACAACTAATGGATTGATATTCCATCCCTATAAATCTCACATACCCACAATGACCCTTTATTTCACTTCAAATAAAATGCTAAGTTTTGTGTTAGGTATATTTAACCATCATTGAAAAGAAAACCTTGAATTGGAAGAAGGGGAAAGAGAGTGAACCCATATATCAGTCAGAAAGAATTTTGTGCAGGGGCTTAGGTAAGTGAGCATTCATGTTTTCAGTATTCATATATGGATCCAGTATTCACAAATGGATGTGAAAGGTGGACCCTAAAGAAGGCTAAGAGACAAAAAATTGATGCTTTCAAACTGTGAGAGTCCCTTGGACAGCAAGAAGATCAAAGCAGTCAATCCTGAAGGAAATCAACCCTGAATATTCATTGGAAGGACTGCTGCTGAGGCTAAGCTCCAATACTTCGGCCATCTGATGCAAAGAGCCAACTCACTGCAAAAGACTCTGATGCTGGGAAAGATGGCGGACAGGAGGAAAAGGGAGCAACAGAGGATGAGACGGTTGGATGGCATCACTGACTCAATGGACGTGAGCTTGAGAGCAGGACATTGGTTTTCAATTTCCAAAAATTCTCCTCATTTGTAAAATGAGAGGGTTGGGTTCTGTCTCCTCTCATCTCCCTTCGAGCTCTCACATTCTAAAGCTTATGTATTATTTGGAAGGAAGTGAATGGATTAAGAGATCTTTGGCTGGAAGGGAAAAAAAAGACGAAAAAGAGTTATCTCACTTTAAGAATTCTTAAGAACTCATGCTAGGTTATGGGTCTGTAAAATGAATCACACTGTTTTATTAGATATATAAATAGGCTGTCTTCAATAGTTTACTACTTAAGATTCAAGTTTCTAGTTTTCTAATCCAGCCTCTCTGGAGATAAATGCTATTTCAACAAACACCTGAGTACAATGGAGTCAACACCGAAAAGATGTTTTTGACTTGCTCATTTTGGGTGGTCTCATATCAAGTTTTCTGAACCTTGGTTTATCTAGGACCAGGGTTCTCTTTAAAGAGTTTCTCTTTTAACTGAACAACTTTTATTGCTCACTCAAACTAAAACACAGTTCAGTAAGGGGTACTCTTATTTTGGTTCAAGATTTAAAAAACAAAACAACTAATGGATTGATATTCCATCCCTATAAATCTCACATACCCACAATGACCCTTTATTTCACTTCAAATAAAATGCTAAGTTTTGTGTTAGGTATATTTAACCATCATTGAAAAGAAAACCTTGAATTGGAAGAAGGGGAAAGAGAGTGAACCCATATATCAGTCAGAAAGAATTTTGTGCAGGGGCTTAGGTAAGTGAGCATTCATGTTTTCAGTATTCATATATGGATCCAGTATTCACAAATGGATGTGAAAGGTGGACCCTAAAGAAGGCTAAGAGACAAAAAATTGATGCTTTCAAACTGTGAGAGTCCCTTGGACAGCAAGAAGATCAAAGCAGTCAATCCTGAAGGAAATCAACCCTGAATATTCATTGGAAGGACTGCTGCTGAGGCTAAGCTCCAATACTTCGGCCATCTGATGCAAAGAGCCAACTCACTGCAAAAGACTCTGATGCTGGGAAAGATGGCGGACAGGAGGAAAAGGGAGCAACAGAGGATGAGACGGTTGGATGGCATCACTGACTCAATGGACGTGAGCTTGAGCAAGCTCTGGGAGATGGTGAAAGACAGGGAAGCCTGGCACATTGCAGTCCACAGGTCGCAAAGAGTCAGACACAACTTAGTGATGGAACAACAAAACTAAGAGAAGACGGTGTCATGGACTGGGGGCGGCTAGCTGCAGTCAATCATTGTAACACTATTCAGTCTTTCAATCCCTGACCATGACATGTCTTTGCATTTATTTATACAGTTTAAATTTCCTTTCAGATATACTGACTAGATTTCAACCGAATTCAAGCTTGACAGAGTAGCTAGAGGAAGCTATTGTAGTGGCTTCTCTGCCTATTTTAACAGCTATTTTAATAGAACGTCTCTGCCTCAAACAGTGCAGTGGCTCAGCAATCCAGGACCCCGTGGGTGGTGTAAATCTACGGGCATCCACGTGGTTCTGTATAACCCAGACTCTGCACCCTGAAAGAGCATCCCACATGACAACCATCCCTCATCCCCTCCTCTCCTGCTGGCATGCTTTGCTTTCAGGTCCCAAAAACCGCCAAGTCTTTCTCTACCTCGGGGCTTTTAGGTATGTGATTTCCTCAGCCTGGAACGCTTCTCCCCTCACTCCTCAAAGAGGCTACTCTGATGGTCCTGGGCATTTAGGCTTCACTTTTCCAATCACCGTCAGTGCCCTCCCTTAGGCACCTTTGCAGGACTGAGGCCACTGCAAAGCTCCGTCTTCCATGGCTCTCTTTTCTCTTGAGATTCTCCACTTTCTCCAAGGTGAAGAGTTGTAGCTGTCTCACTGACCCTCTGTCTCTGTGCCTGGAACCATGTTGACCTGTCCTGAATCATTATGGAATGTAAGTAGATAACGCTGTCTATCACACAGAGGTAAAGGAGTCTTGTCAGGAAGGTCAGCACGAAACAAGAAATACTCTCCGGGAAATGACCAATTGGCTGAGATACACCAAAATCAGTGGACCCACACCCACTTTTGGCGGACAAGCTCATGACCTGGAGAACAGATCTTGCCAAAAGAAGGAACACTTCTAAAGAGATGTTGTTAGGAATATTTTTCAGAAGATTCCTTGGACCAATGTCATACCTCATCTTTCAACTTTGCTGCGTTTGACTTAATAACAGGGAAGAACAAAGAGTGATGCCGTGCTCCAAATTTTCAAGACAAGAGACTTCCAGAGGCACGAGTAATGCCCCACTGACATTCATAGCTGGTGATAATGTATATCCCACTTGCTCTTCACATGACAATTTACCAACCCTCCGGCCATCAGAACACCCTCTGAGAGCAACATCAATCACAGATGCAATGGTGCTGGGAAGTCACCAGTGTGTCTGTTTCATGGAGAATGCGGAGCAGAAGTGACTCCCAGGGAGGGGCGGCTCCGGCTGAAGCACCCGTAGAGCTGAAGCAGGAAGTCATCAGCAGAATCCCCCAAGTTTTCTCTAAGGCACGGCGTCTAGACTAGCAATGCCCTTAGGAGACAGAACAGCCTGGGTTACCAGCTCTGATCTAGCAAACAGGGCCGGTCTTAAGCCTTTCTTGGCTAGTCATGAGATCCGGGGGACCTCAGGTAAACTATTTAACTTCTCCGGACTACACTCTGCCTATCTGTGAAATGAGGCCCAGAGATAAACCACAATATACACTGAGTAAGAATGTGAGTTCTAGAAACAAACTGCCTAGGTCTGACTCTGTCTCCTACCAGTGATATGCTGAGAGAAGTCTGGCAAGTCAGTCAGTGAGTCAGTCTTTTTCTCTGGGCCTCGACTTCCTCACTGACAAATTAAGGACAGTAATAGTGCCCTGCATGACAATTAAAAGGTGACACAAATCTTAGAAGTTCAGTACGTAGAACACGAGAAAGGCTCAGAAATAGCAGTGACTGCTGCAATTCTTATTTTTCAAGCCGTTCTACAAACTTTGAGGCACTCCTTGACATACTAACTGAAACTAGTTCTAATATGTACCTACTAAGGCCAAATTTGGTAGCAATGCCAGAGAATGCAATGAAATATCCTATATGTTCTGAGACAAAAGCATTCAGAATCCATTACTGACAGAGTTGCTTAAGCAACATCTTGTGTCTTGTGCCAGATCGAAGTGAGCAGAGATATGCAATCCTACATAATGGGGGTGGAGGAGGCAAGATACTCAGAGATGAGTAATGACATCTATCCGTCACAAATAAGATTTTGTTCAATGCCAAAAGCTCACACACCTCAAATAATGCCTGCCTTTGGACACTAAAGTGTTGCTTAAATTAGATTGCCCTGGGATCCTGACATCCCAATGTCCACTCCTCCAGAGGTGCATCCTTGATGCATTCTAAAATCCACCCACTTGCTCTTCACATGACAATTTACCAACCCTCCGCCATCAGAACACCCTCTGAGAGCAACATCAATCACAGATGCAATGGTGCTGGGAAGTCACCAGTGTGTCTGTTTCATGGAGAATGCGGAGCAGAAGTGACTCCCAGGAGGGGCGGCCCGGCTGAAGCACCCGTGAGCTGAAGCAGGAAGTCATCAGCAGAATCCCCCAAGTTTTCTCTAAGGCACGGCGTCTAGACTAGCAATGCCCTTAGGAGACAGAACAGCCTGGGTTACCAGCTCTGATCTAGCAAACAGGGCCGGTCTTAAGCCTTTCTTGGCTAGTCATGAGATCCGGGGGACCTCAGGTAAACTATTTAACTTCTCCGGACTACACTCTGCCTATCTGTGAAATGAGGCCCAGAGATAAACCACAATATACACTGAGTAAGAATGTGAGTTCTAGAAACAAACTGCCTAGGTCTGACTCTGTCTCCTACCAGTGATATGCTGAGAGAAGTCTGGCAAGTCAGTCAGTGAGTCAGTCTTTTTCTCTGGGCCTCGACTTCCTCACTGACAAATTAAGGACAGTAATAGTGCCCTGCATGACAATTAAAAGGTGACACAAATCTTAGAAGTTCAGTACGTAGAACACGAGAAAGGCTCAGAAATAGCAGTGACTGCTGCAATTCTTATTTTTCAAGCCGTTCTACAAACTTTGAGGCACTCCTTGACATACTAACTGAAACTAGTTCTAATATGTACCTACTAAGGCCAAATTTGGTAGCAATGCCAGAGAATGCAATGAAATATCCTATATGTTCTGAGACAAAAGCATTCAGAATCCATTACTGACAGAGTTGCTTAAGCAACATCTTGTGTCTTGTGCCAGATCGAAGTGAGCAGAGATATGCAATCCTACATAATGGGGGTGGAGGAGGCAAGATACTCAGAGATGAGTAATGACATCTATCCGTCACAAATAAGATTTTGTTCAATGCCAAAAGCTCACACACCTCAAATAATGCCTGCCTTTGGACACTAAAGTGTTGCTTAAATTAGATTGCCCTGGGATCCTGACATCCCAATGTCCACTCCTCCAGAGGGCATCCTTGATGCATTCTTACTCCCATCGGACAAAGACATGTCTCAGTCGCTGTAATGGCAGAATCCCTACCACACAAACACACCTCCAGTCTCTCTCTGGAGGCTCTTCCCAAGTTCATCTACCATTCACGATGATGCCACTACATCTGGAGCCTTGCTTTCCAAGTTCAGGACAATCGGCTTGCCCATGACCAAGCCGGGGCAGCAGATGCCTTTGACACAAAGTGACGGACAGCCTGGCCTATGCTGGGCACTGTCCTGGGGGCTGGAGGTCAAGCTGTGACTGACAGGGGTGCCAGACTAGAAGGGGAAACTCCTGAGTAGTTTGGGAGTCAGGGGATGTTGTCTGTTGCTATGGAAGCAGATGTGCACCTGAACCAGAGGTGGGGACTTGGAGGGGCTATCCAGGGAAGTAATGTCAAACAGCACTACAGAGGAAAAGAGATAACCAGCAAAAGAACGTGAAGGGTAGCACAGGAGGGGAGAAGACTATTCCAGGGAAAGGGAAGACCATGCTGGACATCCAGAGTCAACAGGGAATATGGTGTTGTCAGTCTTGGAACACAGAGGAGAATGAGACTCCGGCACACAGGAGGAGACACGATCTGAAAGGACCTCCTGGTAGAGGGCCTTGAAAGGCCTGCTTATCGACCATATGCCCAGTGCTAGGATCCTCTGGTGAAGAAGGCCTTGCCTCTGCCCTCACGAGCCTCGCGCCCTGCCGAATGGAGATGTCTCTGTCCAAGTATCGAGATGACAGATGTGGGAGGGAGCCTCTAAGAACCAGGGCCGAGCACAGCCTTGCAGCCTCCCGGGGACACACGTGGGATGAGAAGAGAAAAGCTGAGGAGAAGAGAAAAGATGTGGGAGGGGAAGTACCTGTCGGACTTTGGTCTCGGTGAAAGCAAGGCTGAGCTGCTAAAGGAGAAAGGTCCCTGCAGGGATGCTCACTGGCTGTCCCTCGAGGGACGGAGTGGTAATGAAATCAGGAACAGTAACTCGTGATTCTTAAACAGACACCAAAGGCCAGCTCACACCAAGTCCTCAGAAGCCTTATAGAACACGGAGGGTTTTTTTTTTTTTTTTTTTCCAAAACACTCTTAAAAGATAATTAACCTAATTTGACATGTTAAAAAAGTCGTTTTAATTCTCCACTTGGTAAATGAATTGATATATTCGGGGACATGTGTGTGGGTGGGTGATAACAGTTTATCCAGGGCCAAAGGAGCCCAATCTGGAGGCGAGTGCCTCCTTCTGAACCTGGGGGGCTGGCAACTATCTCCTGCCAGCCGTGCCACCTCCAGACGTAGGTTTGCAAAGTGGTCTGGCTTTAAAAATAATACCGGCTTGTCGGCAGGGGCTCCCATCGCTGGGCCCCAGCATGAGGATGTGTACGAAAGCAGGTTTAAAGAAAGAGGGAGAGGACACCTCTTTCCTAACCATACTGTCATTAAGATATAACCAAATCAAAGATCATTTCAACTCCTTTAAGGTTAATTAAGGGGGGGGGGAAATGGAGAGGGGTCATCTAGTCTTTCCATTGCTATTTCATCGTTTTCAAAACTAAACTGATATTAAGAAACAAGCCTGGAGAAGGAAATGGCAACCCACACTAGTATTTCTTGCCTGGAGAATTCCATGGACAGAGGAGCTTGGGAGGCTATAGTCCATGGGGGTGCAAAGAATCAGAGGAGACACGATCTGAAAGGACCTCCTGGTAGAGGGCCTTGAAAGGCCTGCTTATCGACCATATGCCCAGTGCTAGGATCCTCTGGTGAAGAAGGCCTTGCCTCTGCCCTCACGAGCCTCGCGCCCTGCCGAACGGAGATGTCTCTGTCCAAGTATCGAGATGACAGATGTGGGAGGGAGCCTCTAAGAACCAGGGCCGAGCACAGCCTTGCAGCCTCCCGGGGACACACGTGGGATGAGAAGAGAAAAGCTGAGGAGAAGAGAAAAGATGTGGGAGGGGAAGTACCTGTCGGACTTTGGTCTCGGTGAAAGCAAGGCTGAGCTGCTAAAGGAGAAAGGTCCCTGCAGGGATGCTCACTGGCTGTCCCTCGAGGGACGGAGTGGTAATGAAATCAGGAACAGTAACTCGTGATTCTTAAACAGACACCAAAGGCCAGCTCACACCAAGTCCTCAGAAGCCTTATAGAACACGGAGGGTTTTTTTTTTTTTTTTTTCCAAAACACTCTTAAAAGATAATTAACCTAATTTGACATGTTAAAAAAGTCGTTTTAATTCTCCACTTGGTAAATGAATTGATATATTCGGGGACATGTGTATGGGTGGGTGATAACAGTTTATCCAGGGCCAAAGGAGCCCAATCTGGAGGCGAGTGCCTCCTTCTGAACCTGGGGGGCTGGCAACTATCTCCTGCCAGCCGTGCCACCTCCAGACGTAGGTTTGCAAAGTGGTCTGGCTTTAAAAATAATACCGGCTTGTCGGCAGGGGCTCCCATCGCTGGGCCCCAGCATGAGGATGTGTACGAAAGCAGGTTTAAAGAAAGAGGGAGAGGACACCTCTTTCCTAACCATACTGTCATTAAGATATAACCAAATCAAAGATCATTTCAACTCCTTTAAGGTTAATTAAGGGGGGGGGGGAAATGGAGAGGGGTCATCTAGTCTTTCCATTGCTATTTCATCGTTTTCAAAACTAAACTGATATTAAGAAACAAGCCTGGAGAAGGAAATGGCAACCCACACTAGTATTTCTTGCCTGGAGAATTCCATGGACAGAGGAGCTTGGGAGGCTATAGTCCATGGGGTTGCAAAGAATCAGACACAACTAAGCATTAAGGTAGGAAAAATAACTAAAATAAAGAACACAACAGGCACATTTTAATTTAAAAAAAAAAAAAGAAAGAAACAAGCCAACGGGGGCCATGTAGATGCACAAACTGTAATTACAGGGTTCCCTTAATTAATTTTGACAGAGGATTTCACAACAAAGATCCCAAGCCAGTCTTATTTTTCCCAGAAAAGCCCTGTGTATGGAATCTTTATTTGCAGAGGCTTCTGTTAAAGATGGAGGTTTAAGGGGAAAAAAAAAGTCTTCTTTCACTACCTTAATTACTAATAGCAACAGGGACATATCAGCACCTTCCTAATTACATCAGGAAACGGAACTCAAACTGTCCCAACTGGCGTGAGGTGGCCCCAGAGATCACCACTGTTCATTAGCTTTACTTGTGATAAGATCTGGAGGCAAAAATGGAAGCTAAATAAAGAGCCAGTGCCTGGATTGATGAGCAAAGTAAGGCCTTCCAAACAGAGTAGGAAACCGAGTGAGAGCCAGAGATGCAGGGCCAGCTGCCCTACCGTGTTCAGTTGCTGAGTTCCTCCCAAATGGAGCCCCTACATCCTCATTCTCCCACTTCCCTTCGTGGGCCCTGCGTGGGGTGGTGAGCCGTGGGTCCTTGGATAAATACTGCTGCACACCCATTTTCCCATCTTCCCTACATCAGGCTCCAACTTCCCAGCCAGATAACAGCCCCCAACTCTGTCACTGGATTTCAAACAGCAAGCATCTTTATTCATTCTCTCACAGTCACTCTCACTAAACACACACACCAGCAAAGCCACGAGCTCTATCAGAGCTCTTTACATCTTCACACCAATGCTCTGAATCTTTATGTGGATTCCATTACCATTTCTATTCACTCACTCAGATTTTTGGTGACTTTGGACTGTGCTAGAGCCGAATGGCGCTTGTCCTTTGAAAGCTGACAATTTGGAGAGTCACACCAGAGCAGGGCCACTTGCAGGAGAATTAGAAAGGCAGTTCCTATGTGGGAGTTTGTCTTTCCATTCCCAGACCTCGAATCATTCCCTTTCTGCAATTCAAAACTGCATCTTGGAGCTTCCCTGGTGGTCCAGTGGATGGGGAGTCCACCTTGCAGTGCAGGGAGTACCGGTTCAGTCCCTGGCCCTGGAGGATCCCACGTGCCGCTGAGCGGCTGGGCCGGTGTGTCCAATTGTGAACTGGCACTGGAGCGCATGCACCTAGAGCTGGGGCTCTGCAACAAGAGAGGCCACTGTGATGGGGGGCCCACACATGCCAAAGAATAAAGATGGATGAAAATAAATGGGTAAAAAAAATAATAAAAGAGACCAAAACTAAAAAAAAAAAAAATGCATCTTAGATGTCATATTCTTTAATCTTTTTTTTGGGGGGGGGGGGGGCGGGTTGGGGAGGAAAGGGAGCAGGCGGGCCACTTCTATTGGTCTTTCGTCTCTCTGTTTTCATCCATCTTCGTTCTTTGGCTCCTGTGGGCCTCCCATCGCAGTGGCGTCTGTCGTTGCAGAGCGCTGGCTCCGGGCGCATGCGCTCCAGAGCTCCGGTTCGGCGATTGGACACATCGGTCCAGCCGCTCCGCGGCACGTGGGATCCTCCCAGGCCAGGGATCGAACCGGCGCCCCTTGCACTGCAAGGCGGTGTCCTTACCCACTGGACCACCAGGGGAAGCCCTTATTCTTTAATCTTTGTGCAAGCAGTCGTGAGGTATCCTGGACTTGTATCCTTATCAAGCTCACTTGTAATCTCCTGCCATGGGCACCCCATCTCTAAGTCTGGGCTCCAGTGTGCTCCAGACTCCAAGGTATATATGCAGGTTCCATGAGGGGCTACTTCGACTCAGTGGGACTGGGAGAAGGCCTGAGATTCTGCCTTCCTAGCAAGCTCCCAGCTGTCACCCAGCATCTGGTCTGCGGCCCACCCTGGGAGTAGTCAGGGGCTGATGCACCGGGAGAGGCCAGTAAACTTTCTAGCGATTGTTCAGGTAAACGTAACATCTTGTTTCCTTTTTCCCTCCTGTGGATTTTTTTATTCCCATTTGCAAAGAGTCTGATTTTGCTGGTGCTGCCCAGCCGCCATAAAACCCAACAGGGCGACCCAAATTAGTTCCACGGAAGAACACAGCCATAAAGAGGACTGACTCACTTCACTCTTCCTATTTGTCATTTCAATCACTGAAGACATGCCAATTAAAGAGGGAGAAAGAGAGAGAGTGAGAGAAAGAAACAATAAAGTACCTAATGTCCCGTGTTCTCCTGTTTATCTGAAGGTGTTGATTACCCAGAGGTAGATTTTTTTTTTGTAAAGTAATTTATTTTAAATAAAAAAGAAAAAGGTCAGGCAGCGATTTCATTTATCACTATTACAAAGGGAGTCTAACTCAGTGATGGAGAAAGAGAACGAGAAATTAATTACAAGTCAGAAGCTGCAATAACACTCCTGGTAATTGTGACAAAAATTTAAAATTAACATTTCTGTCACCAAGAGAAGTTTGATTAATTTTACAATTGGAGAATGCGTTTGGGGGTTAATGGTTTGCCTGTTTTCATCCATCTTCGTTCTTTGGCTCCTGTGGGCCTCCCATCGCGGTGGTGTCTGTCGTTGCAGAGCGCTGGCTCCGGGCGCATGCGCTCCAGAGCTCCGGTTCGGCGATTGGACACATCGGTCCAGCCGCTCCGCGGCACGTGGGATCCTCCCAGGCCAGGGATCGAACCGGCGCCCCTTGCACTGCAAGGCGGTGTCCTTACCCACTGGACCACCAGGGGAAGCCCTTATTCTTTAATCTTTGTGCAAGCAGTCGTGAGGTATCCTGGACTTGTATCCTTATCAAGCTCACTTGTAATCTCCTGCCATGGGCACCCCATCTCTAAGTCTGGGCTCCAGTGTGCTCCAGACTCCAAGGTATATATGCAGGTTCCATGAGGGGCTACTTCGACTCAGTGGGACTGGGAGAAGGCCTGAGATTCTGCCTTCCTAGCAAGCTCCCAGCTGTCACCCAGCATCTGGTCTGCGGCCCACCCTGGGAGTAGTCAGGGGCTGATGCACCGGGAGAGGCCAGTAAACTTTCTAGCGATTGTTCAGGTAAACGTAACATCTTGTTTCCTTTTTCCCTCCTGTGGATTTTTTTATTCCCATTTGCAAAGAGTCTGATTTTGCTGGTGCTGCCCAGCCGCCATAAAACCCAACAGGGCGACCCAAATTAGTTCCACGGAAGAACACAGCCATAAAGAGGACTGACTCACTTCACTCTTCCTATTTGTCATTTCAATCACTGAAGACATGCCAATTAAAGAGGGAGAAAGAGAGAGAGTGAGAGAAAGAAACAATAAAGTACCTAATGTCCCGTGTTCTCCTGTTTATCTGAAGGTGTTGATTACCCAGAGGTAGATTTTTTTCTTGTAAAGTAATTTATTTTAAATAAAAAAGAAAAAGGTCAGGCAGCGATTTCATTTATCACTATTACAAAGGGAGTCTAACTCAGTGATGGAGAAAGAGAACGAGAAATTAATTACAAGTCAGAAGCTGCAATAACACTCCTGGTAATTGTGACAAAAATTTAAAATTAACATTTCTGTCACCAAGAGAAGTTTGATTAATTTTACAATTGGAGATGCTATCGTCCGAATATTGGGGGAGGTTGGAGGACACAGTGGTTTGCAGTTGGAGATGGAGATGGCTTCTTTAAGACTCAGGATGTGTCCGTGAGGCACCTTCACACTTTATTAACAGCTCAATCAGTGCCACACTGGAAATAATTAGCCAAGAAACCATGGAGTAACTGGGAAACCGTGTGAAAAGAAATACAAGCAGTGAGCTTCTCTGTAGCTGTAACAAAGCAGACCTTGTTTTGTTTTACAAAGGACCCTGGGAAGAGGCTGGTGCCCCTACAATCTGCCCTTCAGGAAATAAAACAAAGGAGCCTGCGACAGACACACGTGTCCACTGGCATGTCCTTAAAGACGTTGCACTGGGCGGGAGGAAGGAGGACTCCAGGTCTAAACCACAGAAATTAAGAGGAAGAAAAAGGTTTATGCATAGCATGCTTTAAAACTGGCTGAAAATATTCCTGCAGTGATGAATGTATCAACAATCTATGTAGGATACCCATCTCTAATACAACACTTGACAGCTTAGGGCTTATGATGTTCCGAGCACATACGTTCTAAAGCTCTATATGTACCAATTCCTTCAGTCTCCACAATGACCCTTCAGATTCTATAATCGTCCTCATTTTATGGACATTGCTGTTTGGGGGCATTAAGGACGTTAAGAAACGTACTCTAGATCGCACACCTAGAAACTGAGGCACAGATATTCATTTCCAAGCAACCTGACTTCAGAACCAAGAGTCTTAACCAGGTGTCAGCAAACCACACCGCACAGGTCAAACACCACTGGCCACTGAATTCTGTCAATGAAGTTCCAGTGGAACACAGCCATGCTTATTCAGTTATATCCTGCCTGTGACTGGTTTTTCCCTATGGCAGCTACAGCAGAGACCTATGGCTCATGAAGCCCAAGACGGGTACTACCTGCCCCATGTGGAAAAGGTCACTGATGCGTGCGTACTCTAGTCCACAGTGCTCTACCGCCTCTCAGAAGATGTCTATATGGACGGAAAGCCTCTAGAAAAGACGAGACAGACAGACACCCTGGGTCACTTAAAAGATCAAGTGCCAGGGAAACGTGAAACCAGTGGGTTGAAAATGTACTTGCCAAGCATGTGTGGCTAACTTCCTCATTTATAACACCCCCTCACACGCACACCAAAGGCACACAGTATTACCTTAGGTTTCAACATAATGCCTGTCATTCACCGTGTGGAAGAAAGCATGACAGAGACACAGTTTTCCCCTCTTGATCCCTATGGTGGAGGAGATGGTGGTTTTACAGTCTGGATCACTGAGCTGTTGCCAGGGAAGCAAACCCCAGGAGAAAGAACATTCTTTTCTTTCCACAAAGATCACATGGAACTGCATGGCAAATTACAGCTTGGAACTATGGCTCACATCGATGTTCTCTGGGTCTTCAGAGAGAGCTGGAGAACACGTTGATACTTTTCAAACCCCACAGGATGGAAAAAGAAGTTCAAGCCCAAAAAAGTACTGAAAATACTTCTCTCTCTGTCTCCCCTAGAGTCTGAGCTTTTTAACTGCATAGGTTGAGAGACAGTTATTATATAAACAGAGAGAACAGGAGGGGTAGAAGAAAAGGCTAAGAGCAGTAATTAGTAGCTATTACTGGTGTCTGATATTCACAGAGATAAACCAGCACTCAGGAGAGCGGTGTTCCCAACCTTTAGGGCACCAGGGACTGGTTTTGTGGAACACAATTTTTCCGCAGGCCACGGCTTGGGGATCTGTGCCACAGAGGTTCACGGTCTAAGATGGAAGCCTTTTTATAAGGCAGTGATGGAGGGATATCTGAGAGAAAGCTGAAAATGTCAGTTTAAACACCCAAGGAGCATTCACAATTGCTCATCTATGTAATCAAAAGGGAAAACTCAGGAGCAACCAAGATGTCCATCAACAGAGGAATGGATAAAGAAGCTGTGGCACAAATACACAATGGACTATTACTCAGTCATAAAAAGGAAGGCGTTTGAGTTGGTTCTAATGAGGTGGATAAGCCTACAGCATATTATACAAAGGGAAGCAAGTCAGAAAGAAAGAGGCAGATATCATTTACTAATGCATATATATAAGGAATCTAGAGAGATGGTACTGATGAATCTATCTGAAAGTAGCCATGGAGAGGCAGACATAAAGACTTTTAGATGCAGTAGAGACATGAGATAGAAAGAAGGTAGGATGGTTTGAGACAGTAGTGCTGGAACATATGCACCACCATTTGTAAAGGGAATAGCCCATGGGAACTTGTTGTGTGACTCAGGGGACCACAGCTACTGCTCTGTGACAACCTGAGGGGCGGGATGGGGAAGGAGGTGGGAGGGATGTTTAAGAGGGAAGGGACATAGGTGTATCTATGGCTGACTCATGTTGATGTATCGCAGAAACAATATTATAAAGTAAATATCCTCCAATTAAAAGGGAAAAATAATTTAAAAAATAAAAAAGGGAAACTCACATATGAAAAAGTAGAAATTGATAGACTTTCCCAAATGAAAAAGAAAAATCCAGGAAATGCAAAGTACTGGGTATGAAAATATATTTACATTTTATAATAATTAAAACAATTTCATTGACCCAAAAGTAGATAGGTGGAAAAAAGTAGAAGTTAATTAAATCTTAAAATATGTACATAATCAATATACATGAAAGGAGGTATTTAAATCAGTGGAGCAGATATTTCATAAATGGTGACTAAATTAATTTTTTTGTGGGAGAGAGGAAATATACAGTTTCCTTATATATCCAAGCTTTAAAAAATAAATTCTATAGTAACTAAAGGGGAAAGTAGTTTACATGTCCCTCTCAATTCACTTTCAATGTGAGGCCATCAGAAAGCAAAGAGACCATGAAAAAAAGATCTTAGAAACATTTGGCCACATAAAAATGAAATTAAAACTTGATTGTTAAAATATAAATGTCAGAGAAAAGCCTTTGAACTAGCTATTAAATTAAACATAATAAAATGATACCTTAATTAGAGTGGACAATACATAAAATAACACAAGTAAATATCAAGTAGAAATAGCAATAATAAAGAAAACACACAAAACTCCAGTCAACCCAAGAGGAAAACACTTGAAAATGTACAGTCATCAAAACAAAAGATTTTATGACAACTAGATACCCATTTTGATCTATCAAATTAAGCAAGATTATAAACCACCACCTCCAAGTGCAGTGTGCTGGTGAATTAAATCCAATTCACTCTTGGATCAACGGGGAATGACGTAAGCCCCTAAAACTTCTCAAGTAAATGGGTTAACCCAGCTAAATTACACTTTGAAGATTATATCCTTAGGGAAAACAGTATCACAGATGTTCAAGGAGCGTTGAATGTAGCTATAGTTCTGAGGGAATAGTAGACAAAGTTAATAGGAGGGGGCCCTGCAAATATCTAATATTAGACTTTGGTAAAATAGAGTTCGGCACATCAGTCCTGTAATAATGTTTGGTTCTAATCTCTCCTTTTTAAAAGATGTAAGGATGAGACTATATTCCAAATATAATTTTGAGTGAAAGGTAGTAACAGCACAATATATACAATATATTGTGGAAAAAGCAAAGAAGAAAAAAAAATTATGTTATATTTCATTCTTTTATGTTTTATGTTTATTCATATATATATTAAATATATAGATAGATAAAACATGAAACAAAGAAATATAAATAAAGCAAATAAAAAACATATTTCTTCTCTTATTTTTTATAGCTAATTTCAGGAGATGGTGAAGGACAGGAAAGCCTGGCGTGCTGCAGTCCATGGGTTTGCAAAGAGTCAGCCATGACTTAGGGATTAACCAACAACAACAAATATGCATTTCATGTATATAAAACATTTGCAATAGAAAGATGAAGAAACATTGATTTTTCTCCCTTGTGCTTTCCTGTGTTTTCTAAGCTTTTTTCACAAAGCCTAAAATAATTTTGTAATCAAACTTATAACTGTATTAAGTGTTAACTTTGAAAAATAATATGGAAACAGGCACAGCTGAGCACTCTCCCCGTGACTTGGTGTGGGGACGGGAGAGGGAATCAGCCCAGCTCTAAGGACAGTTAGCGACCTGTGTCTTAGGTCTGCTCTGTCCTAGTGAGGCCCTTGCCTGACTTTCCCATCACACGGTGTTACCTGAAAGAGGCAGGAAGGTAACAAGATGCCAGCCTGATCAAGTCCAGGGCTTAAGAGGGTCTGGTTCAGACACGGGCCACCTCAAGAAGGGAACCATCCTCGGATATTTTCAGCGCACGGGTTGAGACTGCCCCAAATGACCTTCTTGGAGCTATAGTCCGTCTGCTCCAGACCCAGGGTCACAGTGCCGCATATGAATCCCCATTCATGACTGGAAAAAGCAGACTGGCAACACACGACAGAAGGCATTTCATAGAGAGCACATACGGTGAGTTTTTTCCTTCAAAAACCATCAAAGGTAAAGACTCCATTAGAAGTGGTGTCACCGAATCGGATTCTCTCTCCCTTTTCTAAAAGAAGCAAGAAATGTTAAAAGGCAATGTGATAGAAAGCTTTTAGCTTGGATCCGCATACACTTCATTCCTCTGATAAGGAAGTGAGTTCCACCTTTGAAGGTGTGGGCTTCACGCAGAGAAGAGCTCAATTGATTCTCCACCACTACTCCACTTAGTCAAACCTTCTTTCTGCTTTGACAGGAAAGAAGAATATCAGGCTATCACCTAGCAGTTGATTCTGGCTCATCTTCAGAATAATAGTAAGAGTCCGCTCCCAAATAATGCTGACATTATTAACAGCACAATATCTAAGATAGAGTAGAAACTCCACAAATTAGGTTTGAATAAATAATTCCATGACATCCATCCTAACCCTAACCCTTTCTCTATGCTTAACTAGGAAACATGTATCTGGAATTTTACTCATTTTGAACATTATGTTTTCTAGACAAGAAACACTGCTCATCAACAATGACTTCTACAACCGGTGACTTAGGTTCTCTGTTAGATTATACGTGTTCACTGGAAGGTCACGGCACCCCACGCAGCCCATCCCACCTAACAGCCAATCAGGAAACAGAACCAGAGTAGGCAGGCCTTGGTAGCTGTCAGGAGGTAAGAGTTCCAGGTTGGGCTTCCCCTGGTGGTCCAGTGGGTAAGGACACCGCCTTGCAGTGCAGGGGGCGCCGGTTCCATTCCTGGCCTGGGAAGATCCCACGTGCCGCGGAGCGGCTGGACTGATGTGTCCAATCACCGAGCCGGAGCTCTGGAGCGCATGCGCCCAGAGCCGGCGCTCTGCAACGACAGACGCCACCGCAATGGGAGGCCCACAGGGAGCCAAAGAACAAAGACGGATGAAAATAGAGAAATGAAAGACCAACAGAAGTGGCCCACCCACTCCCCTCCCTCCCCAACCCGACTCCCGTCCAAAGTAAATAAATAAATAAATAAATAAAAAAGAGTTCCAGGTTTCACTCCTCCTGAGACAGGGCTCCTCTAGAGGAACCTTTCATCCTGCTCGTCCCCAGCACGCAGAGCAGGCAGAGAAGAATGTAACTCACACTTGTAGGGAAGGAACATGGTGACTGTTTTTCTTTGATGGCAAGTAAGTTCCCTCCTCTTGGGCCATGGTCCTATCTCCCAAATATCATAATTTATTTAACTGTTAATAATGAATCAATATAAGTCATCTAACTGGGAAACAAGGATTAGAGGGTATGGTACTTTTGACCTGGCTGGTTGGGAGTCAGACTGGAAGCACCTCTCTGTATTTTCCAGGATAGACAGGGTTTTCAGAATTTGGTTCCCAGCAGTTGATTCTGGCTCATCTTCAGAATAATAGTAAGAGTCCGCTCCCAAATAATGCTGACATTATTAACAGCACAATATCTAAGATAGAGTAGAAACTCCACAAATTAGGTTTGAATAAATAATTCCATGACATCCATCCTAACCCTAACCCTTTCTCTATGCTTAACTAGGAAACATGTATCTGGAATTTTACTCATTTTGAACATTATGTTTTCTAGACAAGAAACACTGCTCATCAACAATGACTTCTACAACCGGTGACTTAGGTTCTCTGTTAGATTATACGTGTTCACTGGAAGGTCACGGCACCCCACGCAGCCCATCCCACCTAACAGCCAATCAGGAAACAGAACCAGAGTAGGCAGGCCTTGGTAGCTGTCAGGAGGTAAGAGTTCCAGGTTGGGCTTCCCCTGGTGGTCCAGTGGGTAAGGACACCGCCTTGCAGTGCAGGGGGCGCCGGTTCCATTCCTGGCCTGGGAAGATCCCACGTGCCGCGGAGCGGCTGGACTGATGTGTCCAATCACCGAGCCGGAGCTCTGGAGCGCATGCGCCCAGAGCCGGCGCTCTGCAACGACAGACGCCACCGCAATGGGAGGCCCACAGGGAGCCAAAGAACAAAGACGGATGAAAATAGAGAAATGAAAGACCAACAGAAGTGGCCCACCCACTCCCCTCCCTCCCCAACCCGACTCCCGTCCAAAGTAAATAAATAAATAAATAAATAAAAAAGAGTTCCAGGTTTCACTCCTCCTGAGACAGGGCTCCTCTAGAGGAACCTTTCATCCTGCTCGTCCCCAGCACGCAGAGCAGGCAGAGAAGAATGTAACTCACACTTGTAGGGAAGGAACATGGTGACTGTTTTTCTTTGATGGCAAGTAAGTTCCCTCCTCTTGGGCCATGGTCCTATCTCCCAAATATCATAATTTATTTAACTGTTAATAATGAATCAATATAAGTCATCTAACTGGGAAACAAGGATTAGAGGGTATGGTACTTTTGACCTGGCTGGTTGGGAGTCAGACTGGAAGCACCTCTCTGTATTTTCCAGGATAGACAGGGTTTTCAGAATTTCTGGGTCCCACTCCCCACCCGCAATGATTATGATTCAGACAGATTATGATGGGCTCCCATGAATCTGTGTTTTTAACAAGCCTCCCACTCCCAACATGATTAAGGGAGATAGTCTCAGAAACATTCTACCTGACCATGAGCTCCAGGGAGGCTGGAAGCATGTAATTCATCTATTTATCCACAACATTAGGCCCAATGCTTATCATACACAAGTTGTCCCATAAATATTTATAGAATTCACTAGGGATGTTATGTGTCTTTTTAGAAGACACAAAGGCAATCTCCTCATGGGGAAGGAATTTAGACTAAGTATTTGAAAGAAATATCTTCTCGGTTTATAAAACAGTAAAAAGGCCTGCTTTTCTGATATATCTCTACCATGACTCTGCCACCGTCCATTCTCACATGCTCAGGAGAAGACAGAAAAGATAAGGAGACTGAGGTTACAAGTCACCTGTTTCCCCAAGTCACACAGCCAAGATTTGTCAGAACCTACAACCGGTGCTTGTCACACTTCACCTTGGGATGGTCACAGCAAGGTCAGCGGGCAGAGGAACACTCATGCCCATGGGGTCCAGCAGGTTTTAGCACCATCTACAGCTGTGTGACCTGAAGTGAGTGGTAAATTCCCAGAGCCTCAGTTTTCCCATCTGTGAACAGGGAAGGTGTGGCTGTATCCTCGAGTATGAAGCTATCAGGGGAGATAGAATCATACAGAGTAGGGTACGTTCAACAACTGTGGTTAAAGCATTTTGCAAGCTCCAAGACTTATATACCTAAGTCATTCGTATGACACTACTAGTCTTTTAATCTGATGTGTCCTACTTACTCACATTTCTAATAATGATTTTCTTTGAGTGTCAAACTCAAACATTTTTTGAAAAAAACTGCAAAGATATAGTTCAGCTAATATCCCAAAAAAGGGGGAGAGGGAGGGAGGAAGAAAAGAAACTATCTACTCTCCTAGAAATATGTTATCTAAAGAGATCATGAACTGGGGTTTGTTTCTGTCTCCTGAAACTTAGTCTTCTTAATGCACTCCGGGGTCAGACTGGAAGCACTCTGTTTTATAGACAGGGTTTTCAGAATTTCTGGGTCCCACTCCCACCCGCAATGATTATGATTCAGACAGATTATGATGGGCTCCCATGAATCTGTGTTTTTAACAAGCCTCCCACTCCCAACATGATTAAGGGAGATAGTCTCAGAAACATTCTACCTGACCATGAGCTCCAGGGAGGCTGGAAGCATGTAATTCATCTATTTATCCACAACATTAGGCCCAATGCTTATCATACACAAGTTGTCCCATAAATATTTATAGAATTCACTAGGGATGTTATGTGTCTTTTTAGAAGACACAAAGGCAATCTCCTCAGGGGGAAGGAATTTAGACTAAGTATTTGAAAGAAATATCTTCTCGGTTTATAAAACAGTAAAAGGCCTGCTTTTCTGATATATCTCTACCATGACTCTGCCACCGTCCATTCTCACAAGCTCAGGAGAAGACAGAAAAGATAAGGAGACTGAGGTTACAAGTCACCTGTTTCCCCAAGTCACACAGCCAAGATTTGTCAGAACCTACAACCGGTGCTTGTCACACTTCACCTTGGGATGGTCACAGCAAGGTCAGCGGGCAGAGGAACACTCATGCCCATGGGGTCCAGCAGGTTTTAGCACCATCTACAGCTGTGTGACCTGAAGTGAGTGGTAAATTCCCAGAGCCTCAGTTTTCCCATCTGTGAACAGGGAAGGTGTGGCTGTATCCTCGAGTATGAAGCTATCAGGGGAGATAGAATCATACAGAGTAGGGTACGTTCAACAACTGTGGTTAAAGCATTTTGCAAGCTCCAAGACTTATATACCTAAGTCATTCGTATGACACTACTAGTCTTTTAATCTGATGTGTCCTACTTACTCACATTTCTAATAATGATTTTCTTTGAGTGTCAAACTCAAACATTTTTTGAAAAAAACTGCAAAGATATAGTTCAGCTAATATCCCAAAAAAGGGGGAGAGGGAGGGAGGAAGAAAAAGAAACTATCTACTCTCCTAGAAATATGTTATCTAAAGAGATCATGAACTGGGGTTTGTTTCTGTCTCCTGAAACTTAGTCTTCTTAATGACTACCATCTTCATCTCTTTACATCTCCATTATTATTGCCTAAGTCTGAAACTGCATCTGTTTAAAACAAAACACTCATGTCCAGTTTCAGAAGCAAAAACACACAATTATCTGTAGGATGACTCAGAGTACATAATTGTACCCTTCCTGCTTTATTCCTCACGTCTTTACCCTTTCATTGACCTCCAAATGTCTGAGAAGTATGTCAATATATCCTAATGAATATTTTGAATCTTAATTAGGTTAATTAGGCAGTGTGAGCCCTTGAAATAACAAATGCCACAAGCCCTATCTTAGAAACTAGGCATTTCAATTTCATGCCATTAATAATTTTACTAGTTCAGTCTTCTCCTCGAGAAGATACTGGTTTCTGATTTGCCTATTTCTCTCATCCCCCCAATATCATTTTCCTTTCAAGTTCAACTCTCCATGTGTAGCCAGCTCTTTATCTGGACAGAGAAAGAAAGGACATTTGGTTAGTTTAGGTCTTCGAGAGGAAGCTGAGTCAGTATGGAGAGGCATCATATCAGGCTGCAATTTGATCCCAAGTAAACTAAAGAGAAACAGAAAGCTGGGAAAAGTGGAAGGCAGGAGAAGGGGACGACAGAGGACGAGATGGATGGATGGCATCAGTGAGTCAATGGACATGAGTTTGAACATGCTCTGGGAAATGGTGAAGGACAGTGAAGCCTGGTGTGCTGCAATCCGTGGGGTCGCAAAGAGTTGGCCATGACTGAGTGACCGAACTGAAACTAGAGACAAAAGGAGGTCCTGCAGCATAAAGCAGGTCCAACAAAGACACCAGGGAGCCTTCCAGGCAAAACTGGTAGACATATAGGTCTCTTCTCCCAGAAATGGGTCTGTCACAGGCTCCCCACCGCTTTCAGTTATTAGCCAGAAGTCGTCTGCAGGGGAAGTGTCCTGTTAGGAACCCAGGGTGACTTTCAAATGCCAGCAGCTGGGATCCTCAATCAATCATGCTTTCTGTAGTGGCAGCTCTGCAAGGGGCACTCTCCTGTCCACCATCATGGCCTCCTGTGAATCAGACATCTGACTGGAGATTTTTTGAGGGACACATCTCTGCTTCCACACTTAACTGGCCCTATGATGGAAGAGGAAAAGATAGAAAAAGGGGAGAACATACAGCGTCTGGGAAGGGGTTCAAGGAAATAACATCCTCCAGGGATTCTTTGGGGTAAGGTTTGTGAACTAAAAAGTTTATGGGATTATTTTTTTTTAATAGCTTTCACTGGGAAGCCATCAGAGCTGAGAAGATTCAACCCCTTAGGCAGCAAGACCTTCCAAGTTAAAACAGTAAATAATTTGATTGAGATAAAGATTAATAGCTGAAATCATGTGAGTCAGTCAGACGCACCAGAGAGCATCAATCTCCAAAGATTAATCATGGCAAAAGACAACACGGTGATCGTCATTTTCACAGTGATGGATCATGGGAGAGTTTAATGAGCGAATGTCGGGAGAAGCACTTCAATGGAACCGACCAGACCTGGGGACACGCAGATCGCCCGGCCAAGCCTGTGAGTGGCCTGCCTGCCTGGAGGACACAGGCCGGCATACCACTTTCTCTGTCTGTGTGCTAAAAGCTGAAATATCACACAAATTGGTGTCAGGAGGTTGAATGGAGTCTGCTGCAGCAAAACGTGACTTGAGCCGAGAAACCATGCTCGCTACTCTGATTTAGAAGAATGGAGAGCTGGGCTAACAGAATGTAATCGTACCTTAATGTGCTCAAGGAGACTGAGAATCATTTGTCATTGTCTGAAGGGTACACAGACTAATGTCATTTATGGGACTGTGTCATATTTCAGGGAGGTATGGGGACCACTGTCCTCGGCTCGTATCTTTGCCAGCCCTCTGCCTGCATGAACCCAATTTCTCTAACACAATCTGGGTCCCCACCAGGTATCAGGTTCTATGCTAATCATGGGGAAAAGGAAGACAGACGACTCATGGTCCTGGACCTCAGAGGACATATAGTTTAAAAAGGACAGACATGTGCATAAATTATAATAAAATAGGATTTGTCCTGGCAACAGCTGGGAAGGGCAGCATGTGTTTTGGAAGATGGACTTTAAATTGACAGACTGATCCATGTTCTCGCCTTTCTTATCCCACACAGAGGCAAGGGGGCTGTGTCCAGCACATCTGAGCCTCAATTTCCTCATCTTCCAAATGCAGGAAAATGAATTTCGACCTCAGTAAGCTGTTTTAAAGCTCAGAAGAGATAAGGCAAGTGCATTCTTCATGCACAGTATAATGTTCTAGAAACTGAAGGTAATGATTTGTTTTTTTTTGAGAGGAAAGGAAAGTTTATTAAAGTTGGAGAAGGGAGAGTCGCTGCTAGTACAGCAGGCGGGTTTAAGGGAGAAAGTGGGAGACACTGTGAGAACAGCAGGCCTCACAGTGGGTTGACTCAAGGGAGAACTGACCTGAAGGTAATGATTTTGTGCCACAAATTAGTGGCACTATTATGGTACTGTTATCATCATACACAAAATTAAAAGGCGATATAATGTAAAGAGAAATGAATTATTACTGCAAAGAAGGATGGGACCAGGTTGTGAAATGAGATTAGAGGAAAAACTTGAAAGAATTAAGAGAGAAAGATGTGAGATGGGCCTGGGAAAAAAAAAAAAAAGAGGAATTTTCCAGATTCAGAAAGGAGGAAAGTTTGACAGAGGAAATGCTGTGAGCCAAAGCAGAGAGTATGAATATCCATGATAGTTTGGAAAATAGTAAGACCTTCAGCGTGGCTAGGGTGTCTATGGGTTGAGGCTGGAGACTGGATCAAGACTGCAAAAAGTTTTAAATACCAGACAGAAAGGTACAGAAGAAAACAAATTCTAAGAGGAATTAAAAAGAAACAGGGCTTCCCTGGTAGTCCAGTGGGTAGAGAGTCCTCCTTGCAGTACAAAGAGCACCAGTTTGATCCTTGACCCGGGAGGATCCCACGTGCTGCAGAGCGGCTGGACTGGTGTGTCCAATTATGAGCCAGCGTTCTGGAGCGCATGTTCCCAGAGCTGGTGCTCTGCAACAAGAGAGGCCACTGCGATGGGAGGCCCACACAGGCCAAAGGAGAAAGATTGATGAAAATAAATAAGTAAAAAACCAATAAGGGCTTCTTTCCTGGTGGTCCAGTGGGTAAGGACACCGCCTTGCAGTGCAAGGGGCGCCAGTTCGATCCCTGGCCTGGGAAGATCCCACGTGCTGCAGAGCAGCTGGGCCAGTGTATCCAACTACTGACCCGGAACTCTGGGGCGACAGAGGCCACTGCAATGGGAGGTCCACACAGGCCAAAGAATAAAAGATGGATGAAAACAGATAAATGAAAGACCAACAGAAGTGGACCCCCACCCCCGAAAAAGAAAACATCAATAAAAGAGGTCAAAATTAAAAAAACAAAAAGCAAAAACTAAAGCACAGAAGTATCTTCAAAGGAAAAAAAATATTAAAATTCACAGAAGGAAATTTACTGTTATAAAACTTATTACAGTTTGGTATGCCCTTTGTCAAATCAGGGCTTCCTTGGTAGCTCAGATGGTAAAGAATCCACCTGCCAGTGCAGGAGACATATGGGACACGAGTTTGATCCCTGAGTTGGGAAGATTCCCTGGAGAAGGGAAGGACAACCCACTCCAGTATTCTTGCCTAGAGAACCCCATGGACTGAGGAGCCTGGTAGGACTACAGTCCATAGGGTTGCAAAGAGTCAAACCAAGCCCCTCTGAATAAAATTACATTCATCAAAAGCATAAGTAAAACAAGGATCTTAAATATGATTATTACTTCCAAAGACCAAGTAACAATAGATATTTTTAAATAGTGGATAATTCTGCCAGTATTGTCTGTGCGTGTGAGATCAATAAGTGTCAAGCTACCTCTAACCATTCATCTTCCCCTATAAAGAGGCTGCCTGTAATGGTCACTGGCTAATGGGCACCTCTTAGGTACTAAGGATTTTATGGCTTGGGAGTTCTGTTATTTATCCCTGTTTTGTGGATGAGGCAAAAGAGTTTCTGAGAGAGCACAGAGCTTGCTCAAGGCTGCAAGGACAGTTGTGGGGTTCCTCGGATGGGGACAGAAGGCTTCTAGCCCCAGAAGCCATCAGGCAGACCTACATGCCACTTCCCTCCTCTCATCCAAAAAAAAAACCAAAAAACAAAAAAGAAACCCTAGCAGTGATACTCTCTTCTGTATGGAGAAAGAGAGGCCACAGACTCCTGCTGATTTCTACTCTATTCACATTGGGTGAATTACAGGATAAATTAATCCTGATGAAACATTCAACTCTTCCCTCCCTATGAGCTAAGACACTTCACTGCAGTCCTGAGGCCCTGCAGAAAGGACCTTTGGAGAAAAATCCAGGGGCCTTGATTGCATTTGATTTTTAATTAACCTAAGGTGTTAATTTCCAGCTGGAGGAAAGTTAATTTTTCCTTTTGTTAATCTAATGGCCACGGGCAACCCCAGTGCTACTGCAGCAGAAGTTTGGAATGCCGGTCAAGCTCCCCAGCGATACAATAAAGGCAGTGGCAAATAAAACAGCTTCCCTGGAAGGCACACGGATTTAAATAATTTCCGCAGATGGTCTCTGCTTCTCTCAAGGAAGAGAGAAAAAAGGCTAATTGCAACCTAATCAGGCCACGCTGACAGCCTGGGTAGATCCATTCTTTTGATCTTTTCATATTCCCTCTCTGGAAACAAGAAGGAAAAATAAACATCAGTGTCTCCCAGCTGCAGAGAAGCACTGTAGGTCTGGGGTTTGAGAAAGTGAGGACATGTTCTCCTCTCTCTGGGGAGCTCTTCTATTCCCTGGCCTCCTCTCCTCATCCTCTATGATATAACTGCTTTACAGGCTGGGACTCCTCTTCACTGGAGCAAAGACTGCTATGTGTAAAAGGAATGAAAGCTACAGGCCACCTGGTTCTACTGAAGAAAACAAAGAATATATCGTTTTTGTAAACCAAGTAATGGAAGGAGTGTGGAACAGAGAGGCTGGCGGTGTGAAATCAAGATGTTCCAAGTGGGTTGGGATAATAAGCTAAGACGAAGCTCTTATAACCGTGGCTCTCGCTCCAGAGCCCTTTAGAGCTGGGTCAGCAGGTATCGGTCAAAGGGGGAAACCGCATGTTGGATTGGAAGGTTTCTTGGGAGTTCTGTTATTTATCCCTGTTTTGTGGATGAGGCAAAAGAGTTTCTGAGAGAGCACAGAGCTTGCTCAAGGCTGCAAGGACAGTTGTGGGGTTCCTCGGATGGGGACAGAAGGCTTCTAGCCCCAGAAGCCATCAGGCAGACCTACATGCCACTTCCCTCCTCTCATCCAAAAAAAAAACCAAAAAACAAAAAAGAAACCCTAGCAGTGATACTCTCTTCTGTATGGAGAAAGAGAGGCCACAGACTCCTGCTGATTTCTACTCTATTCACATTGGGTGAATTACAGGATAAATTAATCCTGATGAAACATTCAACTCTTCCCTCCCTATGAGCTAAGACACTTCACTGCAGTCCTGAGGCCCTGCAGAAAGGACCTTTGGAGAAAAATCCAGGGGCCTTGATTGCATTTGATTTTTAATTAACCTAAGGTGTTAATTTCCAGCTGGAGGAAAGTTAATTTTTCCTTTTGTTAATCTAATGGCCACGGGCAACCCCAGTGCTACTGCAGCAGAAGTTTGGAATGCCGGTCAAGCTCCCCAGCGATACAATAAAGGCAGTGGCAAATAAAACAGCTTCCCTGGAAGGCACACGGATTTAAATAATTTCCGCAGATGGTCTCTGCTTCTCTCAAGGAAGAGAGAAAAAAGGCTAATTGCAACCTAATCAGGCCACGCTGACAGCCTGGGTAGATCCATTCTTTTGATCTTTTCATATTCCCTCTCTGGAAACAAGAAGGAAAAATAAACATCAGTGTCTCCCAGCTGCAGAGAAGCACTGTAGGTCTGGGGTTTGAGAAAGTGAGGACATGTTCTCCTCTCTCTGGGGAGCTCTTCTATTCCCTGGCCTCCTCTCCTCATCCTCTATGATATAACTGCTTTACAGGCTGGGACTCCTCTTCACTGGAGCAAAGACTGCTATGTGTAAAAGGAATGAAAGCTACAGGCCACCTGGTTCTACTGAAGAAAACAAAGAATATATCGTTTTTGTAAACCAAGTAATGGAAGGAGTGTGGAACAGAGAGGCTGGCGGTGTGAAATCAAGATGTTCCAAGTGTGTTGGGATAATAAGCTAAGACGAAGCTCTTATAACCGTGGCTCTCGCTCCAGAGCCCTTTAGAGCTGGGTCAGCAGGTATCGGTCAGAAGCCTGTCCGGGAACCCGCACTTGGGAATCTAAGAAGCATGGTGAGACAGCAACGAAGGCAGCTGGAATATGGCACTGACTCCAGACATCGTGAGTGCTAGTCAACCTGACGTTACCATCCATCTTTTAAAAAATATTTTCTTACTACTTAATTTTATCATTTCACGTGCCATTGTTTGGTGGTAGCTACGCGGACGACCATGTTTAAAAAATATACCGTGAGGCTCCATGGACAAGGAGCCCCTGATCCCAGTGATGTCTGCTTGGAGATCCGATAGAGGGGTGGGGGCACAGGGGCCAGGCACTGCTCTCCATGCATGATGCAAATATTTCCAAGCCTGCTGGAGATGATACAGCCTCAGCCTTGATGGCAACCTTAACTCCTGAAATATCACCTGTCCAAGGTACCTACTATTCCCTAAACCATTTTGAACAAAGGATTACTGGTCAAACTTTAAAAATAGAAATCCCCTAACATTTATTTTCTTCCAAAGCAATTCTTTCCAAAGAAGGTTGTTCCTCACAGTGAACCTCTTTCAAAACCTTCCCATCTTGCAAAAAAAGGGGCTTGAAAAGTTGCACTGTTGGTTTTGACTCTATCAATGAAATCCATGTTCGACTGTGTATCCAAAAGTTGGGGAACAGGCACATGCAGGCAGCAAGGGGTTACACCTCTGTGCAGAGAAAGATCTTTTTCCCAAAGCGGGTTTTAGCCCCATCAACTAGAGAAGCACTGTAGGTCTGGGGTTTGAGAAAGTGAGGACATGTTCTCCTCTCTCTGGGGAGCTCTTCTATTCCCTGGCCTCCTCTCCTCATCCTCTATGATATAACTGCTTTACAGGCTGGGACTCCTCTTCACTGGAGCAAAGACTGCTATGTGTAAAAGGAATGAAAGCTACAGGCCACCTGGTTCTACTGAAGAAAACAAAGAATATATCGTTTTTGTAAACCAAGTAATGGAAGGAGTGTGGAACAGAGAGGCTGGCGGTGTGAAATCAAGATGTTCCAAGTGTGTTGGGATAATAAGCTAAGACGAAGCTCTTATAACCGTGGCTCTCGCTCCAGAGCCCTTTAGAGCTGGGTCAGCAGGTATCGGTCAGAAGCCTGTCCGGGAACCCGCACTTGGGAATCTAAGAAGCATGGTGAGACAGCAACGAAGGCAGCTGGAATATGGCACTGACTCCAGACATCGTGAGTGCTAGTCAACCTGACGTTACCATCCATCTTTTAAAAAATATTTTCTTACTACTTAATTTTATCATTTCACGTGCCATTGTTTGGTGGTAGCTACGCGGACGACCATGTTTAAAAAATATACCGTGAGGCTCCATGGACAAGGAGCCCCTGATCCCAGTGATGTCTGCTTGGAGATCCGATAGAGGGGTGGGGGCACAGGGGCCAGGCACTGCTCTCCATGCATGATGCAAATATTTCCAAGCCTGCTGGAGATGATACAGCCTCAGCCTTGATGGCAACCTTAACTCCTGAAATATCACCTGTCCAAGGTACCTACTATTCCCTAAACCATTTTGAACAAAGGATTACTGGTCAAACTTTAAAAATAGAAATCCCCTAACATTTATTTTCTTCCAAAGCAATTCTTTCCAAAGAAGGTTGTTCCTCACAGTGAACCTCTTTCAAAACCTTCCCATCTTGCAAAAAAAGGGGCTTGAAAAGTTGCACTGTTGGTTTTGACTCTATCAATGAAATCCATGTTCGACTGTGTATCCAAAAGTTGGGGAACAGGCACATGCAGGCAGCAAGGGGTTACACCTCTGTGCAGAGAAAGATTTTTTTCCCAAAGCGGGTTAGAAACAGACACAATGAATCCAGCCCATCCACTTTTTAATGGCTTGCATTATTAAAAACATTACTTATGCTTTTTTGCATGACAAAGAACATGAGGAATAATTTTGATAATAACTTTGTCTTTGATACACAAAGGAACTCAGTGTGAAAGTTTTTAAAATACTATCTTTGGGGCAAAACTGGAGATTAGCAACACACTGGGAAATGAGCTATTCAATTGAGGGAGAAGTCAACAATACCCTTTTCTATCTTTTTTTTTAACTTTAAACTTGGAAGCCTAACAGAAAGCTAACAGAATGCTTAAATAGTCAGATGTCCATTAATTTATCTGGTCAATAAAATAACCTGGTCAAATTCCTGAAAAAAATTTTGTCCAACTATTACATATATCTATACATTCTTATTAATATATACCATATAGTTTTCCTTAAAGCCTGCTCCTACTATAATAGATTTTCAAACTAAACAATACATTTTGAAGATAGTCAGGTGGTTTGTGTATCGAACTACACCAGTGGCTTGCAGTTCAATACAACTAGCAGAAAATTAACACTTGAATTTTTATAAATGTATTTTCTCCTGAGTTCTTTGTCAAGTGACAAATGGCTTTTATTCATTCAGCAAATATATATTGGGCATCTACTCTGTGTGTGTGTGTGTGTGTGTACAGCAATAATTAAAATAGACAACTTTCTCCGCCCTGTGGAATATATATTCTAGAGTGATGAAGCAGATGCTGAACAACTAACATAGCAAATATGAATATGTTGTATACTACAAGTGCTTTGGAAGAGTGCAGATCAAGATAGGAGAAATCAGAGGTACCAAGAGTGAGCTCTATCATCTAACTTGGGGCGGTCAGGGTTGGCTTTCCTAAGAGGTGAGCATTTAACTCAAGATTTGAGGGAAGTGAGAGAATTAATTTTTACCAGTGGCCCCAAATTTGCCTAACATTTATTTTCTTAAGCACCAAGGGCCAAGTGAACCTCTTTCAAAACCTTCCCATCTTGCAAAAAAGGGGTGTGAAAGGTTGCAATGTTGGTTTTGCCTCTATCAATGAAATCCATGTTCGACTGTGTATCCAAAAGTTGGGGAACAGGCACATGCAGGCAGCAAGGGGTTACACCTCTGTGCAGAGAAAGATTTTTTTCCCAAAGCGGGTTAGAAACAGACACAATGAATCCAGCCCATCCACTTTTTAATGGCTTGCATTATTAAAAACATTACTTATGCTTTTTTGCATGACAAAGAACATGAGGAATAATTTTGATAATAACTTTGTCTTTGATACACAAAGGAACTCAGTGTGAAAGTTTTTAAAATACTATCTTTGGGGCAAAACTGGAGATTAGCAACACACTGGGAAATGAGCTATTCAATTGAGGGAGAAGTCAACAATACCCTTTTCTATCTTTTTTTTTAACTTTAAACTTGGAAGCCTAACAGAAAGCTAACAGAATGCTTAAATAGTCAGATGTCCATTAATTTATCTGGTCAATAAAATAACCTGGTCAAATTCCTGAAAAAAATTTTGTCCAACTATTACATATATCTATACATTCTTATTAATATATACCATATAGTTTTCCTTAAAGCCTGCTCCTACTATAATAGATTTTCAAACTAAACAATACATTTTGAAGATAGTCAGGTGGTTTGTGTATCGAACTACACCAGTGGCTTGCAGTTCAATACAACTAGCAGAAAATTAACACTTGAATTTTTATAAATGTATTTTCTCCTGAGTTCTTTGTCAAGTGACAAATGGCTTTTATTCATTCAGCAAATATATATTGGGCATCTACTCTGTGTGTGTGTGTGTGTGTGTACAGCAATAATTAAAATAGACAACTTTCTCCGCCCTGTGGAATATATATTCTAGAGTGATGAAGCAGATGCTGAACAACTAACATAGCAAATATGAATATGTTGTATACTACAAGTGCTTTGGAAGAGTGCAGATCAAGATAGGAGAAATCAGAGGTACCAAGAGTGAGCTCTATCATCTAACTTGGGGCGGTCAGGGTTGGCTTTCCTAAGAGGTGAGCATTTAACTCAAGATTTGAGGGAAGTGAGAGAATTAACCACGTGGTTCCTTTGTCACCAGTGCCCAAGGCCCTTCCCAGGACAGGGAGGCTGTGTAAGGAGGAGCCTCAGGGAGCTGGGGAGACCAGGATGCCTGCGTGGGTGTTGCCAGGTTCACGAGCCACCAGGCTGGAGATGACAGGAGACCCGGGTCTACGACCCTGGAGTTGAGGAAGGAGAACCGGGCTGGAAAGGTAAGTACACACGCTCTCGGCATAGACACGGCACTGAGTGCCACGAGGCTACATGAGATCTCTCAGGAAGTGAGTGCAAATAAAGAAGAAATCCAGGCCCAGCATTATGCCCTGGTGCTTCCCAACACAGGGGAGGAAAGAAAGAATGGCAAAGGGAATGGAGGCGGTTGTGCTGTCCTGGAAGCCAGGTGCGGACATGGGATGTGGGGGAAAGAAGCATCCGCTGAGCTTAGACCAAGGCTGCTGACTGACAAGGCAAGACAGACGGATGTGGAGAACACCCAGGGCACAGAGGGTCTGGTCACCAACGCCATTATGTCAGCCTGGTGTCTGCCTCACGGGCCCTTTGGTATGATGCTTCTTACGAATTTGAGACTAGGGCCCAACTCCATCTCCCCAGGGCAAGGTCACAACCTGGCAGCTCAACTATAGCACTGGACTGCAAAATTTTGCCATCGCTGTTTTCCTTATGCTTGGCCAGTACAGTGTTTTATAAATTTGAAGGCAAAGTACTATTGTGAAATTTTAGATTTAAAAAATACGGATTTCTATACTTTCCTGAGAAACTTAAAGTTCTCAGTGGTCTGACCACATTCCCATGAAACAACAGTGACGGACTGGATCTGAGGGATGTGAGTGCCCAGGTCCCCACGGCACCAACAATTTGCCTGTGGGTGCGAACACATACACGCAGACTGATACCCAACTAGCCTCTCTGATGTACACACGCACATGCATGAACACACCCAACTAGCCTTTGACGTGCAGGGCCTGGCTAGCAAGAGAAACACCTCGGTTTACAATCTCCCTCTCCTTGATAGTTTCTGAAATGGAATCAGATCTCAAAGCTTCTGAAGGCACTCCACAGAGCTACATCTATACCAAAGGTTATCTTCGGAGAGTCCCGCGTATGAATCTCTGTAAAACTTACATTATGTTGTGACAGATTTCTTCTAGACCAGCAGGGAATGCTGGTTCCCGGAGATGTTATTAAGAAGTGTTAAGTGGCAAAGAGAATTCCTATTTAAATAAGAGCGGCAAACCTCAAATTAGAGTTAATTTTTCTTTTTGCCTTTACTGTGGTGTATCTTTGGAGAAGGAACTGGCAACCTACAGCAGTATTCTTGTCTGGAAAATACTGTGGACAGAGAAGCCTGGTGAGCTACAGTCCATGAGGTCTCACATATATATCTATATATGTGTGTGTGTGTGTATGTTGTGGGGAGGTGGGGGAGGGCTTCCCTGATGGCTCAGTGGTGAGGAATCTGCCTGCAGTGCAGGAGAGCTGAGCTCCATTCCTGGGTTGGGAATTCTCTGGACAAGGGCATGGCAACCCACTCTAGTATTCTTGCTGGGAGGATTCCATGGACAGAGGAGCCTGGCAGGCTACAATCCATGAGGTCACACAGTGTCAGACACGACTGAAGTGACTGAGCAGCAGCAGCAATGGCACATCTTAGAGGTTTAAAACGCTAGTGTGTGCTAGAATTCTGCAGGAGTCACGTCCTGTACACTGTCACCCAGACCTGTCTGGTCATGGACAGCACCTTGCCAGAGGGAAAAACCTGTAGAAGACTCTGGGGAATGGCCACACTAGAGGGGGACTCCCAGGATGACCAGGAACATGTGTGTCATCTGACTTTCAGACGTCAACACCTTGGATGGCACCTAACAGACAGGTGTTCAACAATTTTCTAAATACATTTCAGACTGACGAGGCCGGGCATGTCACCTAGGCAGAAGTAGTGGGATTCTAAATTTTACTCCATAGCCCAACTACAGAAGATGAGGCACTCAGGCCCGGCACAAAACCAGCCCTCTGCAGCGTGGCCTGTGAGCTTCCTCTCAGCTCTGTGAAGGAGACACCCCATCCAGGCCAGCCAGGGCCCAGCCTGTCTAACAGCATCGCTTAGAGCCTTGGGAGGGGACAGCTCCTCAGCCCTCCTTGCAACTGGGTCAGCCAGGCGCAGGGCACACAGTCCAGCGGCTCCGCTCGGCCTGCTCTCTGATCCTTCCCTCTGGGGCCACAGCATCACTTGCTGCCCCAAGCCACCACGCTTTAAAGCGGGAGACGGCCCCTGGCAGGGGATGACAGTGTCCAGCCATCGAGGTCTGGTGTTCCAACATCAGTATGTGGATGTGACTCTGTTTGTGGAGGCGTGAGCTTCAATCAGACCTGCTGGGTTTCTTTTGCCTTTACTGTGGTGTATCTTTGGAGAAGGAACTGGCAACCTACAGCAGTATTCTTGTCTGGAAAATACTGTGGACAGAGAAGCCTGGTGAGCTACAGTCCATGAGGTCTCACATATATATCTATATATGTGTGTGTGTGTGTATGTTGTGGGGAGGTGGGGGAGGGCTTCCCTGATGGCTCAGTGGTGAGGAATCTGCCTGCAGTGCAGGAGAGCTGAGCTCCATTCCTGGGTTGGGAATTCTCTGGACAAGGGCATGGCAACCCACTCTAGTATTCTTGCTGGGAGGATTCCATGGACAGAGGAGCCTGGCAGGCTACAATCCATGAGGTCACACAGTGTCAGACACGACTGAAGTGACTGAGCAGCAGCAGCAATGGCACATCTTAGAGGTTTAAAACGCTAGTGTGTGCTAGAATTCTGCAGGAGTCACGTCCTGTACACTGTCACCCAGACCTGTCTGGTCATGGACAGCACCTTGCCAGAGGGAAAACCTGTAGAAGACTCTGGGGAATGGCCACACTAGAGGGGGACTCCCAGGATGACCAGGAACATGTGTGTCATCTGACTTTCAGACGTCAACACCTTGGATGGCACCTAACAGACAGGTGTTCAACAATTTTCTAAATACATTTCAGACTGACGAGGCCGGGCATGTCACCTAGGCAGAAGTAGTGGGATTCTAAATTTTACTCCATAGCCCAACTACAGAAGATGAGGCACTCAGGCCCGGCACAAAACCAGCCCTCTGCAGCGTGGCCTGTGAGCTTCCTCTCAGCTCTGTGAAGGAGACACCCCATCCAGGCCAGCCAGGGCCCAGCCTGTCTAACAGCATCGCTTAGAGCCTTGGGAGGGGACAGCTCCTCAGCCCTCCTTGCAACTGGGTCAGCCAGGCGCAGGGCACACAGTCCAGCGGCTCCGCTCGGCCTGCTCTCTGATCCTTCCCTCTGGGGCCACAGCATCACTTGCTGCCCCAAGCCACCACGCTTTAAAGCGGGAGACGGCCCCTGGCAGGGGATGACAGTGTCCAGCCATCGAGGTCTGGTGTTCCAACATCAGTATGTGGGGATGTGACTCTGTTTGTGGAGGCGTGAGCTTCAATCAGACCTGCTGGGAAGACGAAACACCCAGAAACGGCGCTGGCATGGAGTCTGGGTCAAGCAAGCCCCCGAACAGCTGCCTCTGCCTGATGTTGTCCTTCCCTTCAAGAGCTGTCATGGATTTGGCACTTGCTCTGTGCAGGCTGTTTTCTTTTCATGATAGCCTCAGGAAGCAGATTATTAACCCCATTTTACAGGTGGAAAAAACGAAGGCTCACAAACATTCTATCACACAGCTAGAAAGCTGCAGGGCTCAGATTTCCTGCCTCAGGTCTGATCTGTTCCTAACCTATGCTCACACACACTAGAAGAGACTTAGGAAAATCCCACAGCAGACAGACAAAAACACATTTTCCAAATTCTTTCGGGGGATACTCATACGCAGATCCCCACCTCTATCCAGACACAGGGGAGAGAGGAGAACACATACTGGAGCCAAAGATTTTGAGATGATTCTGTCTAAATTGGCCTGGTATGTACTTCTCTTTGTGTTGGGATCTTCTGATTTTCATGATTTTTTAGTTTCCTGTGTTGAAAATGTATTGCCTTTATCAATCTGAAGGAGCCAAAACGGATGTCATTTTAAAATAGAATAAAATTAAAAGGCACAAAATTTCTTCTTTTATATACTTTTTTCCCCTCCTCAACAAAAAGGCAATCATTGGTGTAGTCAGCCATTAAAACCACATTACAGCTTTCCTGTGGGGTCTCATTTGGAAGATGAAAGCATTCTCAAACTAGAGCGAGATGATGGCCCTGCAACACTGGGAATGTTTCACATGCCGCCGCTCCTACACCTTGAAATGGTCAACTTTACGCGGTACAGATCTCTCCTCTAAGAAAGAACACCCCACGTTCCTGTATCGCAAAACTAAAACCTTAGGTTATAGAGGTTAAAGCAACTGATTCTATAGAACCGATTCTACTTTTAACAAGGTCTCTGCCAAGCCGCAGCCGTCCAGGGGAGCTGCCGGGCGTTCTCTGAAATCTGCAGACAATAGCAGCTCCCTGAGTTGCCAGATGAGCCGCTGCCATTAGAAATCCGGTGGCAGCGCCCGCTCATCTGGGGCGAGGCGGAAAGCACCAGAGTGGACTCACCGCGAGCTCGTGGGCTTTGAGGCATGCCGCAGTGTGGCGGACTCCAGTTCTCTCAGCCGGGTCCCCATGCCCTGTCTCTCTCTCTCTCTCTCTCACACACACACACACACACACACACACAAACCGGTGTGTCTAGGCAGCTGTGCCATCTTAGCAGGCAACCAACCCCACCGACACAGCAGAGGCATCGTGTGGAGTGCAGAGCCTGAGCCCACCCACTCATGGGCACCCACGCCTCAAAGGCCACTGTCACTTCTGGGCCCTGCTCGGCCAGCTCCATGTGTGCTCAGTCACTCAGTCATGTCAGAGTCCTTGAGACCCCATGAACTGCAGTCCAGACTCCCTTGTCCATGCAATTTCCCAGGCAAGAATGCTGGTGTGGGTTGCCATGTCCGTCTCCAGGGGATCTTCCTGACGCAGGGACCGGATCTGTGCCTCTCGTGTCTCCTGCACTGCAGGAAGATTCTTTACCTCTGCGCCTCCTGGGAAACCCTCAGTTGGACAAGTCCCATTACAGCCACGTGTTTTCATCACAGATCACTCTACACTTCTGATGCACAGGCACAGGGATTCGGTGTTCAGGAGGGAAGGTGAAATGTGGGTTATGATCGGCCACCAGGGCTTACCCAGAGACGAAGAGCTAAGACAGGCCACGTTCCACCAGAATTCGGAGAGCAGTTTCAGGCTGCGGGATGCTGTGGCCATGTTAAGTCTCATCAGCCCACGTCGGGAGGAAGGCTACCACGCTGGCCTCGTCCACCACTCTCCCCAGACTGTTTATACTTCACAAAGATCAAAAACTCGCAGGGAATGAAGGTGAGTACCAGAAGCAGCTCTATAATTTCTTTCTTAAGGTCAAGGCTTTATAACGAGGCCCACAGAGGAGCAATACAGCAGACTAGGAACGCACATTAAAGAAACCTCTCCTGTATCAAAAGGAAAAAATAGGTCATTGACCGTTTTAATAGGATCATTTCAGTTCACTGGCCCCTGGTGCTAAAACTGTATTAGAAATGGAAAAGTGAGAGGGATCTTTCACACTAATAATGCCCCGACACCAGTCAGACTGAATTTAGTCTAAAATTACACACTTTTGCAGAAGGCAGGAGAGGCCTATGAATAGAAATGTATCTTAGGACAGGTTTCCTTACAAGACAGCTTGGGACAAATCTGTACGCAGGTGGCTTCTTTGGCAAATGGGTATCTGGGGCAGGAGGGAGGGGCTGGGAGGTGGAGACAGGGAAGGGGGGGCGGTCAGTGCAAAGACGTGCTATCAGAGTGGCCCCTGCTGTGGTCACTGTGATGCCGGATCCCCAAGGACCTTCTGGGAAGCCTTCTGGAATGTGCCTTGGAAGTGTCCATCTGGGAGTGAGAAGAGGAAGCAGGTATCCCTGCCTCTCAGCCCTCAGTGGCCAAGGCTGGCCCTAAGGAACAGTGCCTCCTCGCAGGCCCCTGGATGTACTTGCCAGCCCCCCAACAGCTGAGATAGTTGCCCTGTGCCACAGGGGCAGAGAAACCCCACCACACATGCAGGAGGGGTGTGACATGTACCCCAGCAACCTACTGTTTGCACAAGCCCGCTTAAAGCCCACAGAGACCGGTTGCAACAGCCATGGGAGAACCAGAGGTCAGGGAAACATCAGCTCTAAGCTGGTTGGTGCCGATGGGCTGCCCAAGTTGCAGGACACAGACTGGACACCAACCAAGCTTTACACGTGAACCAACACACTCTCCTAACCTCGCATTATGAAACAAAGCTGTTCAAAACTGAGCGTTTACTCAATCCTGAGCATGATCATCATGGAAGTCCATTTTGATAAAGCAACAGCTGCTTCCTCGTCCCTTTATATTAGCAGAAAAGAGATTTTCTACTTCTAATATTCAGTTCCAGCTCCTGTATCAAAAGTATTAACATTTGATGCAATGTTCTGTGGGCCCAAGGGATCATACATGGGGGCTATGTGACGACCTGGAGGGTGGGATGGGGGGGAATGAAATATACATATGACTAATCTGGAATTACACATATCTGTAAACAACAAAACTCTGTAAAATCAAAAAAGCAAAAAAAAAAAAACACACAAAGAAACAAACTTGTGATTGTAGGGGAAAAAAGTATTGACATTTGATGACACAAAAGTATCATCATTTGCATATTGATTTTGGACAGAAAAGGCAAATACTGAACGTTCTGCCAACGTGGACATTTTTTATTCTTTCCTTTTCCTCAGAATAGCCTCTGATTTGCCCCTCTTTGCCACATCTCTACTCCATTATCCCACAAGGAAAATATTTAGGATTCCAAAATTCCAAGGGTTCATGTCTATTTTGTACATCGCCAAAACACAGCTACAAAAGACCTGCAGCAGAAGGAACTCAGTCGCAGGCTACATCACAAATCAGGGCTGAAGAGACTATACTTTGTCTACGAATCTGGCCTTTCTTTAATCAGCTAACAAAATGAGCGCCTTGAGGAGACTCACAAGAAATATTGCTGAGTCAGTCCGGTTATTTTGCATTAACAGGAGGAAAGGATGATTCTTCCCTGATGTTACTCTGAGCAGGAAATTCTGTAGTGGCTATAAGTATGTGGAGGTCAAAAATAAGCAGGCTTACCTTTTGATTTGTTGCTTCTCCAGGTTTCTTGAATGATCAGTGGCTACATTTCCCTGCTGGTCCGCCCAGCCCCAGGGGGTTAGTAAGCTCTCCTTTTGATATGCACCTCCGTTAGTGGCTTTTATAGGTAAATGTCCATGAGAGTACAGCCAACTTTCCCCAAGTTAAATGGACACCAACCAAGCTTTACACGTGAACCAACACACTCTCCTAACCTCGCATTATGAAACAAAGCTGTTCAAAACTGAGCGTTTACTCAATCCTGAGCATGATCATCATGGAAGTCCATTTTGATAAAGCAACAGCTGCTTCCTCGTCCCTTTATATTAGCAGAAAAGAGATTTTCTACTTCTAATATTCAGTTCCAGCTCCTGTATCAAAAGTATTAACATTTGATGCAATGTTCTGTGGGCCCAAGGGATCATACATGGGGGCTATGTGACGACCTGGAGGGTGGGATGGGGGGGAATGAAATATACATATGACTAATCTGGAATTACACATATCTGTAAACAACAAAACTCTGTAAAATCAAAAAAGCAAAAAAAAAAAAACACACAAAGAAACAAACTTGTGATTGTAGGGGAAAAAAGTATTGACATTTGATGACACAAAAGTATCATCATTTGCATATTGATTTTGGACAGAAAAGGCAAATACTGAACGTTCTGCCAACGTGGACATTTTTTATTCTTTCCTTTTCCTCAGAATAGCCTCTGATTTGCCCCTCTTTGCCACATCTCTACTCCATTATCCCACAAGGAAAATATTTAGGATTCCAAAATTCCAAGGGTTCATGTCTATTTTGTACATCGCCAAAACACAGCTACAAAAGACCTGCAGCAGAAGGAACTCAGTCGCAGGCTACATCACAAATCAGGGCTGAAGAGACTATACTTTGTCTACGAATCTGGCCTTTCTTTAATCAGCTAACAAAATGAGCGCCTTGAGGAGACTCACAAGAAATATTGCTGAGTCAGTCCGGTTATTTTGCATTAACAGGAGGAAAGGATGATTCTTCCCTGATGTTACTCTGAGCAGGAAATTCTGTAGTGGCTATAAGTATGTGGAGGTCAAAAATAAGCAGGCTTACCTTTTGATTTGTTGCTTCTCCAGGTTTCTTGAATGATCAGTGGCTACATTTCCCTGCTGGTCCGCCCAGCCCCAGGGGGTTAGTAAGCTCTCCTTTTGATATGCACCCTCCAGCAATCTCTGGAGAGCTGTTTGCTTTTCCATATGGGGCTTAAATTGTTCCATGAGATGTACAGACACACAATCTGGCATAGGGGCTTGATTTAAATTTGCTGTCAGTTTTGATTTTTCACATTACCTGCTCATGCTGGCAGAAAGCACCCACTAAACGAGCAGTAAGTTTCAATCCAAGGAGGTCACAATAAACCAGAGTCATGTGTGCATCCAGGGTCTTTCTTCGGATCAAGTTCAGCAAACTGAGGTGACCAGCTGCCCCGTGCACACAACCAAAGAGACAGTAGTCAGTCGGGGTTCATCCCCAGGATTCTACTCTCATGCGTGTCTCCCATTTTAGAGAATAGACTTGAAAATTATTCACACAGAGATGCAACAGCTGCTGATTAGATGTCCTCAGAGCAGACGGCTTGACCACAAAGAAAACAAGAAACCAGAGAATATTTACAGTGCTTCTTTCAGAAACTGTGTGATCAAACAGTCTGAAGTTCTGATGGTGCCCTGAATACAGACGCACTCTGTAAATTTTTGCAGATTGAAATACAATGGCAATCACCTCATTATCTGGATTTTTTTTATTTTTTAATTTTTTTTTATTGCCAGGGAAAGTCCTTGCCTGCTATGATCGAGGTTTGGTCTCTGGTTTCCTTCTCAAAAACACACAACTGCCCACAGCTTCAGCTCAACAATCATGCTGCATGGCATGGCTGTCTCCAGAAATAGTCTACCTCAAAACCACTATTAACAGGGAGTCTTCCAAACAAGCAGTTTAAGAGAGATTTTTTTTTTTCCCCTTATTCAACTCTCCAGTATTTTGGCTAGCCACACCCACATTATACCAGTCAGAAGGGGCTGGGTTATGCAGGTGTAACAGTAAAGCCCCCAGTCTCAGGGACTCACAACCAGAGAGGCCTACTTCTGGGTCACACCACACTTTCCGCATGGCTTGATGGGGGAATTCTGCTTCTTGAAGTGACTCCAGGCCCTGGTGCATGGAGGCTCCATCTCAACTGTCCTCCCACAGCCCCTGAAGCTGGGATAAGAAAGGAGCACCTCTGTGTCTTACTCTGGCAACTAGGTATTTCTGCCCAGAAGAGACACATGCCATTTCCTCTCACATTTACTCACCCAAAGCAAGTTACAGGCCTCATACAACTGCAAGCCAACAGAAAGTATTGTGAGGCGCGCTCAGTGAAGCACCCAACTCCGCTCGTGGTAGATGGAAACGAGGTTTACTTAGGCTGGTCCAATCAATGGCGCAAGGCCCTCCCCTTAGATTGGGATTGGCCACACATGCTCATTCCTTCTTACAATCAACAGCATAGTCTAGGGGCGTCTATGTTAATTGCAGTCAGTTACCATCAATAAAGATTAACAGTAAGCAATGTTAACAGAGTAATCTAACAGATGAGTCACTTACTGGTTAGTGAGTGGTTACTGGATTTTGCACTCCCTTTTACAGTATAACTATCCCTGAACTGGGAAGGAGGCAGTGAAATGAGGTACCTGGGACCAGGCCAAATGACTAGCATGCAGCTCTCTTCTGGATTCACTGGGGGAGATGTCTGTGGCTTTGTCCCTAACTCTGAATGGTGTTTAAAGTGCTATTAATAATGACTGGGCATGCTTTTCTTTTTCTTTTTTTTTTAGGGTTATCAAAAACTAACACACCATTGTAAATCAACTATACTCCAATAAAAAACAAAACAACAACAACTCTGGAAGAGCTTTGTAGAATAAGCCAAACCATTGTGTCATAGTCAAAAATGATTTAAGGCATGACCCAAGAATTCAGTCAAGAGCAGGCAGGAAGTTCTTAAACCTCCAGTATTACTTTCCTCTTCCATTAAAAGATGAGGCCCTTTACTCATTCACAGAGAGAAATGTGACTCTAAATAGCTCTAATCCTATACAGCAATGCTCTCAAGACAAAGCGTTATTGTTTACTAAAAATTGGGAATCAAGTCAGATGAGGGTTTTTCTAAGTCACGTGTCCCACTGGGGAGCTGGGAGACTGAAAGAGGAGAAAGGACCTGTGGGACTTCTCAGGAGAGAAGGTGTGAGAGGAACAACAGCCAAATGGAGAGCACAGTGATAAATGAAGCTCATGCCCTGACCAGCAACACCCCAGGGAGGGCATCTCTCCTATGGCTGATGCTTCTGATCTTCCACAATGCTCAAGAATCTCAGAGGAATGCCAGGACCCGAGCACAGAGGTGAAGACACTGCAAAAAAGGGACACGTGTTTGTAGCTGAAGGCAAGGTCAGCAAGTTTAGGAGACTGATGTTACCTCGGAAATCTCAGAGAACATGTGTACATAGAAAATATACCTTTATTACATTAAATGCATTATATTGTATATTCTACATTACATGCCCAGAATATAATCATTATACTAAAATCAACGTAATATTGGTTTATGACTACTGAGCTAACATTTCTGCTCTTCCCTAAGAACAGAAGTCATCAAACGATCACAGCCAGGACTAACTGGGTTGTTTTTGTCTTATCTTGGAGTGAAGAATAAATGTTACATCTTAAAATTGCTAGAAAAAAGTGTAGAAATTCACTTTATCTCCTATCATGTCTAATATTCCCACCTGGCTCTTTCTCAAAAAAATAAAAATTGTTTGCAGATCTCACCCTAGAGTGAAAAACGGAGACTGCCTCCAACACTTTCCCCTAAACATGTTCATTAAGGAAAGTCACCAAGGACCACACTGCCACAGGGGCTCACGTTTTATTGGTCATGGAAATGTCATTCAGGTAGGCTGTAAAGAAAAGCAGAAACTGGGAGAATGGAGAAGAGAATTCAGAGAAAGACAGTGGTGTGAAGGGAAACACATAAAACAAGCTTCACAACCAGAATGTATGTTCACTCCTCATTTTTCAAGTTATTATCCAGCTTTGTGCCTGAGCCTTCGAACCTTGGATTGCCTGTCTGGGCAATGCAGGTAATCAGTGTAACTTGATCTTCCAGTTGTCTGTCTCGGTGTATGTATCAACCAGGACAACTGGGCAGAACCTGTCTGTTTGAACATTAAACAGGACCAGACAAAAAGAACTGTTGGTGGAGCTCAATCTCCACATGGTTAGTAGAGGTGGCACTACTGTCTCGTTCATATGGCAGATTCAGAAAATGCTCAATGAGAGTTGGTGTCACTCTCTATTTCAATGTGAGGAAACCAGGTAATTAACCAAGGCCTGACATGGATATCCAGCCCCTGTTTACTGAGGCAACTTGACATCTCTGATGTAAGCAATTTAGTTCTCAACGAGGTGCCAGACTACACATGGGAGCAGAAAGGCCCTGGTCTCTAGAGTGAAACAAAATAGAGAACAGAGATCAATAAAGAACTTTATTTTTCCACATTCTCACTACTTACATATATATGTTCAACCATGATAAAGCATTTTCTATATCCAATGCCTTCTTGGTGACAGAAAAGACAAAGTCCCTACTCTCATACATTAAATGCATTATATTGTATATTCTACATTACATGCCCAGAATATAATCATTATACTAAAATCAACGTAATATTGGTTTATGACTACTGAGCTAACATTTCTGCTCTTCCCTAAGAACAGAAGTCATCAAACGATCACAGCCAGGACTAACTGGGTTGTTTTTGTCTTATCTTGGAGTGAAGAATAAATGTTACATCTTAAAATTGCTAGAAAAAAGTGTAGAAATTCACTTTATCTCCTATCATGTCTAATATTCCCACCTGGCTCTTTCTCAAAAAAATAAAAATTGTTTGCAGATCTCACCCTAGAGTGAAAAACGGAGACTGCCTCCAACACTTTCCCCTAAACATGTTCATTAAGGAAAGTCACCAAGGACCACACTGCCACAGGGGCTCACGTTTTATTGGTCATGGAAATGTCATTCAGGTAGGCTGTAAAGAAAAGCAGAAACTGGGAGAATGGAGAAGAGAATTCAGAGAAAGACAGTGGTGTGAAGGGAAACACATAAAACAAGCTTCACAACCAGAATGTATGTTCACTCCTCATTTTTCAAGTTATTATCCAGCTTTGTGCCTGAGCCTTCGAACCTTGGATTGCCTGTCTGGGCAATGCAGGTAATCAGTGTAACTTGATCTTCCAGTTGTCTGTCTCGGTGTATGTATCAACCAGGACAACTGGGCAGAACCTGTCTGTTTGAACATTAAACAGGACCAGACAAAAAGAACTGTTGGTGGAGCTCAATCTCCACATGGTTAGTAGAGGTGGCACTACTGTCTCGTTCATATGGCAGATTCAGAAAATGCTCAATGAGAGTTGGTGTCACTCTCTATTTCAATGTGAGGAAACCAGGTAATTAACCAAGGCCTGACATGGATATCCAGCCCCTGTTTACTGAGGCAACTTGACATCTCTGATGTAAGCAATTTAGTTCTCAACGAGGTGCCAGACTACACATGGGAGCAGAAAGGCCCTGGTCTCTAGAGTGAAACAAAATAGAGAACAGAGATCAATAAAGAACTTTATTTTTCCACATTCTCACTACTTACATATATATGTTCAACCATGATAAAGCATTTTCTATATCCAATGCCTTCTTGGTGACAGAAAAGACAAAGTCCCTACTCTCATACAACTTCTGTTCTCCTGGTGGCGAAAGGCCATTGGAAAAGCCAAGGAATGGCAACTGCACTCATGACACTATACCACGTGTGCATGCTCTGTCGTGTCCAACTCTGCGACCCAACAAACTGTAGTACCTGAGGTTCTTCTGTCCATGGGATTTTCCTGGCAAGAATACTGAAGTGGGTTGCCGTAAACTAAGAAAGAAATAAATGAGGTAATTATAGACGGTGTTGTAGTCTATGAAGGCAGTAAATACGGGGTTGAGAGTGATTGGATGAGGTTAACTTAGGAAGGGTGATCTCACCTGTTAAGTGTGACATGAGAAGAAGAGCATGGGGCCAGCTACAGGGAAAGCCTTCCACGGATGGCAGTGCAAGGGGCAGAAAGGCCAGACTGAGGGGACAGAAGGGGACAGAAGCACAAGAACAAGGTTGGAGAAATGGGGGTGGGGGTAGTGGTCAGATCATACTCAGATGTGAGGCAGACACAAAGCTTTCCTTGCTTTTGATGGATGGCAAGAGATAAAGTTAAATGTTTACAGTTGAGCATTCGTGGTCTGATTCCTGACCTTGGAGGCTGGTGAAAGCAGGGGAGCCATCCAGAGGGACCAGGACTCAGGGGCATCTGCAAAGCTACACCTGGGGGAAGAGTGCTGTGTGCTCAGTCACATCAGTGTTGTCCGACTCTTCTCTGCCCTGTGGACCAGAGCCCTGCAGACTCCTTGGGATGCTCCAGGCAGGAATACCGGAGTGGGTTGTCATGCCCTCCTCCAAGTGATTGTCCCGTTCCAGGGTTGGAACAACAGTCTCTGGTGTCTCCTGCATTGGTAGGCAGGTTCTTTACCACTAGCGCCACCTGGGAAGATCCTGAGGGCAGAGTGGGTCTGACCAAACTGAAGCAGCTAAACCTACGACCGAGCCTGATGAGTAAGTGCAGGACCAGAGGCGCAAGAAGAGCCAGGGCTATGAGCTGAGAAGGCAGAGGCAGCAACAGGAAGTAAGAAAAGACAGCAAGAGGTGAGAAGGGCCATGACTTCTAGCATCAACTGTCCCAGTTGGGGCTGGACTCATGTTCCCTGGTTGTGTTGACTGTGATTAAGCCACAGGGTGGCCGCTATGAATCTAGACACATGCTGGATGCTGTGAGTCCATTGGAAGCCAAGTCACTTTCTATTTTCTTAACCAGTTAGAAATATGGGGTGTGAGCCACAGCTGAAGGACAACACAGACACTGTATCAGGTGACATGCCATGGTTCTGTTGGCTCTGCAGTGGTCAGAGGGAACCACCATCCATATGGAGCACTCAGGGCAGAGAGAAAAGCAGAAAGGACTAAGAGGGGCCTTGGAAGTGATGACAAATCTGAAACGGCAAAGAGTGGACAGGCAACAGACAAGCCGAGAAGTAGGGTGACAAGCAAGAACATTCCAGAGGAAAGCCACTGTGGCTTCTTTTTCTGGTAATTAGAGCAAGATGTATTTTAGGGTAACGTTTCAACAATACACTTAATTCCCTCCACCTACCACCTAGCTCAGATCAATGCCACCTCTTCTTTCTGCAATGACGGAGTTCAGAGAGACTCTTTAGAGAGAAGAGGGGAAATTGGCTCTTCTGAAAACAGGGCCCTTTCTTCTTTGAAGCCTCTTACAAAGTGGATGCTGCACGATAATGAGAAGTATCGCCATCATTATTATTTTCTTGAAATACTGGGCTGCCTCGTAACAAAAGCTCCGTTCTCTGTAATCTGATTGTTGTTTGGTGTCATGAAGACACTGAAATTCATTTACACCCTCAGCTCTTGATGCTGCGAGTGCCACCTGCTGCTCTCCCTCTGCGGCTGGTTTATCCTATTGTGCTATTTATAGGGGCTCCGTGGTAAAGGTGGCGGGAAGAACGGTGCCAGCGCTTCCCGCTTTCCTTCCTCTGACAGCTGGCGTGTTGTCTGACAACACAAAAGGAAAGAAAAAAAAGGTTGCCTATCAAAATATTTTGAAGGCACTGCTGTCAAATGCACAGACACACAACATGGATAATTACTTAAGTTTCACGGCATGGTCCAAAACGAAATCTCTCTAAGCTAGGGACAGTTTTCAAGTTTTAATGATTTGGTTGTTTTTTTTTTCAACGTCTTTAAGAAATCTTTTGAGTATGAAGCGCTTTGAATTTTTGGTGCTGACTGTTGGGACTGTGATTACGCCACAGGGTGGCCGCTATGAATCTAGACACATGCTGGATGCTGTGAGTCCATTGGAAGCCAAGTCACTTTCTATTTTCTTAACCAGTTAGAAATATGGGGTGTGAGCCACAGCTGAAGGACAACACAGACACTGTATCAGGTGACATGCCATGGTTCTGTTGGCTCTGCAGTGGTCAGAGGGAACCACCATCCATATGGAGCACTCAGGGCAGAGAGAAAAGCAGAAAGGACTAAGAGGGGCCTTGGAAGTGATGACAAATCTGAAACGGCAAAGAGTGGACAGGCAACAGACAAGCCGAGAAGTAGGGTGACAAGCAAGAACATTCCAGAGGAAAGCCACTGTGGCTTCTTTTTCTGGTAATTAGAGCAAGATGTATTTTAGGGTAACGTTTCAACAATACACTTAATTCCCTCCACCTACCACCTAGCTCAGATCAATGCCACCTCTTCTTTCTGCAATGACGGAGTTCAGAGAGACTCTTTAGAGAGAAGAGGGGAAATTGGCTCTTCTGAAAACAGGGCCCTTTCTTCTTTGAAGCCTCTTACAAAGTGGATGCTGCACAATAATGAGAAGTATCGCCATCATTATTATTTTCTTGAAATACTGGGCTGCCTCGTAACAAAAGCTCCGTTCTCTGTAATCTGATTGTTGTTTGGTGTCATGAAGACACTGAAATTCATTTACACCCTCAGCTCTTGATGCTGCGAGTGCCACCTGCTGCTCTCCCTCTGCGGCTGGTTTATCCTATTGTGCTATTTATAGGGGCTCCGTGGTAAAGGTGGCGGGAAGAACGGTGCCAGCGCTTCCCGCTTTCCTTCCTCTGACAGCTGGCGTGTTGTCTGACAACACAAAAGGAAAGAAAAAAAAGGTTGCCTATCAAAATATTTTGAAGGCACTGCTGTCAAATGCACAGACACACAACATGGATAATTACTTAAGTTTCACGGCATGGTCCAAAACGAAATCTCTCTAAGCTAGGGACAGTTTTCAAGTTTTAATGATTTGGTTCTTGACTCTAAAATTTTCACCTTTTCTTATTGCACACATACACATAAAACTCAACGTAACTGTTATGTTACACAGGAAATCAATTTTGAGTATGAAGCGCTTTGAATTTTTACTCCTAATATACAAAATGAGTTGATCCATGAAAAGCTGCATTATGTCAATAATAGTCAGACTGATACCAATAAATGAAAAAGAAAATCACTCCCCATCAAAACAAATGGAAAACTCTATCTGGAAAAGATGGGGCTTGGAATGCAAAGTCACTTCGGTCATGACACTCTGCAATCCTGTGGACCTGCCAGTGTCCTCTGTCTATGTGATTCTCCAGGCAAGAATACTGGAGTGGGTTTCCATTTCCTATTCCAGGGAATCTTCCCAACCCAGGGATAGAACCTGCGTCTCTTATGTCTCCTGCATTGGCAGGTGGGTTCTTTACCACTAGTGCCACCAAGACACGGCTTAATACAACCAATTCCAGGAGTACTGAGATTTAAGAAGCACTGGATGTTCAACTCAACTGACTGGAAGCTCTTCCCTAATCGGGTAGGACCTACCTGCTAGCCTTTGGGTACAGCTGTTAAAGAAAACATCACACTGCACAGTCACATATGCCCTACCTTGTAATAAACATTCCTTAAGATAAAGGTCTTTTGTTAAGATGAACCCACTCCCTATTTTACCAGTTGTCACAAAGTCTGAGGTGGAAGAGGTAAGAAGGTAGGAGGGCTGGTAATGAACTCTTCACCTTCCAGCCACTCACTTCTACAGACCCTTCCCTTCTGCCGTCCAGCTGCCTGGAGGAGGCGTGGGTATCCAGATCTGTGTACCAGGCCTCTAGAGGATGCACTGCATCAATCAGATTCTTTCAGGAATTAAAAATCAATGCCACAGGTAAGATCTCAGGTGGTGCTGAGAGCTATGGAAGCTTTGGGGATACAGGGGGTACTGGCACACACACATAACCTCCAGGTTCTTTTGCGGGGGGTGCAGGTTGGGGAGGGAGGGGGACAAGCGGGCCACTTCTATTGGTCTTTCATTTATCTATTTTCATCCATCTTTGTTCTTTGACCCATGTGGGCCTCCCATCACGGTGGCCTCTCTTGTCATGGAGCACCGGCTCTGGGTGCATGTGCTCCAGGTCTCCAGCTGGGTAATTGGACACATCGGTCCAGCCACTCTGCGGCACGTGGGATCTTCCCAGGCCAGGGATCGAACTGGCGCCCCTTGCACTGCAAAGCGGTGTCCTTACCCACTGAACCACCAGGGAAGCCCAGCCTCCAGGTTCTAAAGACCTCAAGGCAAGTGGCTGAGGGTTAGAAGAGATGAGATATCCATTTAAAAAAATCTCTAAAAAATCAACACAGACAGAGGTAAAGGTCAAGTCAGTCCCGGGAACTGCTTTGGTGTTAGATCTTATAGAACTCTGGTTGCATAACATTCTTGGGATTCCTGGGAGAGCTCTGTATCCTTACAAAAGAAAGAAGGCCTTTAACCTTAAGCTAATTAAGCAGGTCTCTGCTCTTTTCAGGGGCTTCTCGGGTGGCTCAGTGGTAAAGAATCTGCTGCCGATGTAGGAGCTGCATGAGATGCGGGTTCGATCCCTGGGCTGGGAAGATCCCCTGGAGGAGGAAATGGCAACTGACTCCTGTATTCTTGCCTGGAGAATCCCACGGAAAGAGGAGCCTGGTTGGCTACAATCCATGGGGTTGCAAAGAGTCAGACATGACTGAGGACTCATGCATGCACTGTTCCTTCCTGTTATGGTGGGGATGGTGGTCAAACTCAACACTGGTCTCCCTCCAGATCCTCCTAAAGCAGAAGACACTGGGGATGGAGAGGGGGAAACCACATTTTAATCAAGCACCACATATCCCACTAGAATCTAGCAAAAACATTTCTTACAGAAACATCTTCAAAGGCATTTTGCTTATAACAGTTAGTGAGAACATGAACAAAACGTCAGCTTCTAACTCTATTCAGTTTTCAGAACATGTCATGTTCACATTATCCTTAAGTCTTTAAAAAACACTGCAAATACGAGAGGTGGTTAAGTCCTAGCAAATGCTTGTGCTAATCACTACTTATTTGCGGTGGTGCAGGGGGGGCCACTTTTATTGGTCTTTCATTTATCTATTTTCATCCATCTTTGTTCTTTGACCCATGTGGGCCTCCCATCACGGTGGCCTCTCTTGTCATGGAGCACCGGCTCTGGGTGCATGTGCTCCAGGTCTCCAGCTGGGTAATTGGACACATCGGTCCAGCCACTCTGCGGCACGTGGGATCTTCCCAGGCCAGGGATCGAACTGGCGCCCCTTGCACTGCAAAGCGGTGTCCTTACCCACTGAACCACCAGGGAAGCCCAGCCTCCAGGTTCTAAAGACCTCAAGGCAAGTGGCTGAGGGTTAGAAGAGATGAGATATCCATTTAAAAAAATCTCTAAAAAATCAACACAGACAGAGGTAAAGGTCAAGTCAGTCCCGGGAACTGCTTTGGTGTTAGATCTTATAGAACTCTGGTTGCATAACATTCTTGGGATTCCTGGGAGAGCTCTGTATCCTTACAAAAGAAAGAAGGCCTTTAACCTTAAGCTAATTAAGCAGGTCTCTGCTCTTTTCAGGGGCTTCTCGGGTGGCTCAGTGGTAAAGAATCTGCTGCCGATGTAGGAGCTGCATGAGATGCGGGTTCGATCCCTGGGCTGGGAAGATCCCCTGGAGGAGGAAATGGCAACTGACTCCTGTATTCTTGCCTGGAGAATCCCACGGAAAGAGGAGCCTGGTTGGCTACAATCCATGGGGTTGCAAAGAGTCAGACATGACTGAGGACTCATGCATGCACTGTTCCTTCCTGTTATGGTGGGGATGGTGGTCAAACTCAACACTGGTCTCCCTCCAGATCCTCCTAAAGCAGAAGACACTGGGGATGGAGAGGGGGAAACCACATTTTAATCAAGCACCACATATCCCACTAGAATCTAGCAAAAACATTTCTTACAGAAACATCTTCAAAGGCATTTTGCTTATAACAGTTAGTGAGAACATGAACAAAACGTCAGCTTCTAACTCTATTCAGTTTTCAGAACATGTCATGTTCACATTATCCTTAAGTCTTTAAAAAACACTGCAAATACGAGAGGTGGTTAAGTTAGCACACAGGTAGCAAATGCTTGTGCTAATCACTACTTATTTCTGCAGCAAGTTTCAACTGTTCTCCTTAAGCAAACAAGAGCCTATTAAATTCGAAATCACATACAGCTTCAGTTTTCCTTTCTGTCCACACACTATTGTGTGTCATAAAGAAGCTGCCAGGTAATAATTGTGATGATTTCAATGACAATTAACTGAGAAAGCTGCTGTCAAACTTCCTATAGAATGATTGAATTACTGAGCTTAGACTTTCAACAAATATTTACTGAAAGCCAACTCTGTCTATAGAACTCCACTAGGCACAAAAGACAGAAATAACAGATGCCAAGCCTTGGCCCAAAAGAATTTCAACCACGGGTTGGGGGCAGGGAGGAGACAGATCTATAATTTATAATGTAATTTATTAAGATGACCAGGAAGGGGTTTCCCTGGTGGTCCAGTGGGTAAGGACACTGCCTTGCAGTGTGAGGGGTGCCAGTTGGACCCCTGGCCTGGGAAGATCCCACATGCTGCCGAGCAGCTGGACTGATGCGTCCAACTATCGAGTCAGAGCTCTGGAGCGCGTGTGCTCAGAGCTGGTGCTCTGTGGCGACAGGGGCCACTGGGATGGAAGGCCCGCACAGGCCAAAAAAGAACAAAGATGGATGATAAATGAAAGACCAACAGAAGTGGCAAAAAAAAAAAAAAAAAAAAAAGAAGACAGACTTCGCTGGTGGTCCAGTGGGTAAGGACACCGCCTTGCAGTGCAAGGGGCGCCAGTTCGATCCCTGGCCTGGGAAGATCCCACGTGATATGGAGTGTCTGGACCGATGTGTCCAACTACTGAGCAGGAGCTCTGCAGCACATACGCCCAGAGCCGGTGCTCTGTGACAACAGAGGCCACTGCAATGTGAGGCCCACACGGGCCAAAGAACAAAGATGGATTAAAATGGATAAATGGAGGACCAATAGAAGTGGTCAGCCTGCCCCTCTCCCTCCCCAACCCGCCCCCTGGGTAAAAAAAAAAGACCAAGAAGTACTACAAACACCAAAACAGACATACAACAAATGTACACTGGAGACATGAAGACACTGGAGTGAACCCTAGGCGAGTGCAACAAGGGAGGGACAGGCAGGTGTCATTCAACTCCACTCCAACATGGTCTACTACCGTACACACTACATCTGGGTGGGTTCATTCACTTAATTCTGGAATTGAGATGGAGGAAGCATGTTGGTTTAAGATGAACCATGTCCCCTAAGCTCAATTTATGAGTAATAAAGAAGATATTATAGTCTACATTTGCCATCTGCTCTGTCTTATTTCTCAGACTGGTCAAAACCCAAGAAGAGACTATTATATATTGGGGTCCCTCAAAGATCCTAGCACAAAGAAGCTAGTTAATGAGAAAACATTCTCCTAGAACTTTTCTACACTTCATGTCAACAAATCTTTCAACATCTACTACACTGAAGATAGGGCTATGCCCAAAGATGTACAGATCTAACCATTTAGAGCTGACTGCAAGAGGGAAAGGGCTTCCCAGCTAGCACTAGTGGTAGAGAATCCAGCTACCAATGAAGGAGACACAGGAGACTGGGTTCAGTCTCTGGGTTGGGAAGATTCCTTGGAGGAAATGGCAGCCCACTCCAGTATTCTAACCTGGAAAATCCCATGGACAGAGGAGTGGGGTCACAAAGAGTTGGACACAACTGAGTCACTGAGGACACATAAACACAAGAGAGGGAAAAACAGACACAGGCAATATAGGCATAATGAATAACCATACAAATGTCACCCATGATATATAATGTGGTGGCATGGAAATATCAAAAAAAGAACGATTCTATCTAACAGGTAGATTGTATGAACAAGATGTTTGATCTTAACTTCAACATGAATGAGGATTTGAGCTTCTAGTGATTTAGACTAAATGAAGGGAAAAAATTGAAGCAAACAAATCTAACAAAGAATATATGTTGTGTGAGTCAGCTTTTGCCATGTAACAAAACACTTCAAAACATATTAGCTTATGAACTTCTTGGTGGTCCAGTGGTTAAGAATCTGCCTTGCAATGCAAGGGACATGGGTTGAAACCCTAGTCAAGGAAGTAAGATTACACGTGCCGTGGAGTAACTAAGCCCATCAGCCACAAGTAGAGGGTCCATGCACAATGAAAGATCCCACATGATGCAACACAGATTCCACGTGGCACAACTAAGACCCAACACAGTCAAATAAATAAAATTAAATACATACATAAATAAATATAAGCTTAAAACAGGTATCCTTTCCCATAAGTCCGTGGTTCTTTGGAGCTGAGTGGGCCAGGAGGCCTAGAAGGACCCCACTCCCATGTCTGGTATGGCTCAGCCAGCCAGGGACTCTGTGGTCTTTCATCCTCCAAGAGGCTGACCCTGGCTTATTCATATGAGGGCTGAAGAATGCTCAACAGCAGGAGAAAGCAAGCCTCAATACTCACAAAGTTTCAAGTCTTTTGCATCACTTTGGCTAATACCCATTGGTCAAAACAAGTCACTAACCAGATCCCAGTAGGGAAGTAGATGCCCTCAACTTGATGGAAAGAGGAGCAATGTAAACTGCAGAGATGTGTAGGCCTTCATAAATGGCAGTGGGGGGCAGGGGGATGGGGGGAAGAGCACAGCCATCTTTGAGAATTATTCACTACATATAGTAAAGACATACAAAACCACATCCCTGGTGATCCCATCATTTCACGTTGGTTAGGGTAAGGAGAGGGACGAGAACATGAAAGCCTGCTTCTAAGTGGAGTCAAACACCTGGTCATCGCCACTTCCACCATCACCACCAACTCAAAAACCAAAATTGAAAAAAAAGAGGGAAAAACAGACACAGGCAATATAGGCATAATGAATAACCATACAAATGTCACCCATGATATATAATGTGGTGGCATGGAAATATCAAAAAAAGAACGATTCTATCTAACAGGTAGATTGTATGAACAAGATGTTTGATCTTAACTTCAACATGAATGAGGATTTGAGCTTCTAGTGATTTAGACTAAATGAAGGGAAAAAATTGAAGCAAACAAATCTAACAAAGAATATATGTTGTGTGAGTCAGCTTTTGCCATGTAACAAAACACTTCAAAACATATTAGCTTATGAACTTCTTGGTGGTCCAGTGGTTAAGAATCTGCCTTGCAATGCAAGGGACATGGGTTGAAACCCTAGTCAAGGAAGTAAGATTACACGTGCCGTGGAGTAACTAAGCCCATCAGCCACAAGTAGAGGGTCCATGCACAATGAAAGATCCCACATGATGCAACACAGATTCCACGTGGCACAACTAAGACCCAACACAGTCAAATAAATAAAATTAAATACATACATAAATAAATATAAGCTTAAAACAGGTATCCTTTCCCATAAGTCCGTGGTTCTTTGGAGCTGAGTGGGCCAGGAGGCCTAGAAGGACCCCACTCCCATGTCTGGTATGGCTCAGCCAGCCAGGGACTCTGTGGTCTTTCATCCTCCAAGAGGCTGACCCTGGCTTATTCATATGAGGGCTGAAGAATGCTCAACAGCAGGAGAAAGCAAGCCTCAATACTCACAAAGTTTCAAGTCTTTTGCATCACTTTGGCTAATACCCATTGGTCAAAACAAGTCACTAACCAGATCCCAGTAGGGAAGTAGATGCCCTCAACTTGATGGAAAGAGGAGCAATGTAAACTGCAGAGATGTGTAGGCCTTCATAAATGGCAGTGGGGGGCAGGGGGATGGGGGGAAGAGCACAGCCATCTTTGAGAATTATTCACTACATATAGTAAAGACATACAAAACCACATCCCTGGTGATCCCATCATTTCACGTTGGTTAGGGTAAGGAGAGGGACGAGAACATGAAAGCCTGCTTCTAAGTGGAGTCAAACACCTGGTCATCGCCACTTCCACCATCACCACCAACTCAAAAACCAAAATTGAAAAAAAAGAGAGAGAAACGTGCAGTCAATCCAAAGGTCAAAAAATGTTTTAAATGGTATATACAGTACATAAAATACAAAAAAAAACCCAGTACATGCAGCTGGAAAATAACTAATTTAAACCCTATTTAACACAGAAAAAAGAAAAGTCAAATTGGAGAAACTCTTCGTAACTGAGAACTGTGGAAGGGGCTTGATCGGGATATTTCAGCAGCCAATGGGTGCTCAACTGACATTTGTTGACTTTGCTGCTGCATTAAAAGGGGTTCCAATATCATGGAGGGATGCTCAGCATCTGCTTGTCCTGGGTCCTCTATGGCTGAGATTGCCATTTGGTCAAAATGTCAGCAAACCAAATATTAGCTTGTCACAAATTTTATCAGGCACTAAAAGTCAATTATCTAGAGTCCTCTCTCCACCCAGAAGGTGAATTGATATTGAATTGAATCCTTTTTTGTGCTGTTACAAAATAAGCCCTTAAAAAACAATGAGCAAATGGAAAATAGAGTGTCCTTTATTGATTGTGATGTTTCCTCTTAACTCGATTCCGGCAGGGGAGCTTCTGCGGTGGCACATGCGCCGAGAGCAAGGGCAGTGCCACGGTCGATAGTTCCGGGGGAATGGACGGCCCCGTCTACCTAATGGATCTCTCCAATTTCCTTCACTGGGATCCAACTTGGGATTAGTCACGCGGAGGACTTTTCAACAGTTCCTCTAGTCTTTGCTTTCTTTCAAAGCAATCTGGTAAATGTCAGCTGAGGGAGTCGACCTACTTTCAAGACTAAGGACTTTTTTTAAAAAAAGACTTTGAGGTGTTCTTTCGCTTTTCTCTTTGCATCGGTGCCAGTTTTGACTTTTCTATTAATTTCCCATAAGCCCCGCATGCTCCCCTAACGTGTCTAGACTACTGTGGCACATTCATCAAAACTCAGAACCAGTCTTGATAGATACAGTACTGTTGACTAGGCTAAGCTCTAGCCTTGATTCAGATTTTATCAGGTTTCCACTCACCTGCTTTTTGTTCCAAGATTCAGTCCAGTGAACACTGCATTTAGTCAGCATGTCTTGTCGACCCAGTCTCCTCCGGTCTGTGATAGTTTCTCATGTCTTCTTAATAACCTTCCCATTTTTGAGGAATACTGGTCAGGTATTTTGTACAGTGTCCCTCAATTTAGGCTTGTCTGAGGTTTTTTTCATGACGATCTTGAGGTTATGGGCTTTGGGAAGACAGGCGTCTGAACTCAAGGGACCCACTCACTGCATTATATCAAACAGGATCCCTGCTATCAGTATAACTTATCACCACCAATCAAGGTCACCAATGGTGACCTTGCTCACCCAGTCAGACAGTACTAACCACATTTCCCCTCTGAAAATCTTTTTCTTTTTTTGAAATCAGATAAGCCTAAAATGCAGTATTAGATTCACGGAGTATTTCTAAACCTTGTGTTGTTCAAAATACTCAAAGTTAAAGTGTCATTGTTAGGTTAGTCTTCATAGTAGGCTGGGGAAACCTGAGTGAGCAGTTCTAAAGAATTTAGATGAGAAAAGATATATGCTTATTTCAAGTTAAACTTTTATTTGCAAATTCTATAGTAAGAAATTTCTTTCAAAAGAAGATACTAATCTAGGCCAGATGGCTGGCTGGTCTCAGCCATGCAGGATTCAACCTTGGAAGCCTCTGTTAGTTATAAGCAAGGCAGACTGAACCACACTTCCAAACTCTTTAGAGTTTTAAATTGAAATTAGCCATTGGCAACTAAAAATCTACTTCATATTTGAACAAAATAAAACTGAGACTACCAGTCTGTGTACTTCATTTACCTTGGTAGAGGGAAGCAGAAAGAACAGTCTCATCTATTTAAAATTTACTGTGGTAGCACCTAGTACGTAAACAATGTTCCTGTGTATTCCTCATGGTAGAAACATCTGCCCTGTGCTACAGCCTTGCTCCTCAAAGGCTGCTTCTCTCATCAGTTGCATGGACATCACCCAGGAGAAATGCAGGGGCTCAGGTCCTGTCTCAGACCTACTGAATAAGGAGCTGCCTGTTAACTGGATCCCCAAGTGCTGATGTCTGGAAAGTGCCGCTTTAGGGAATATGACTCAGGAAACCTTGACACTGAAAGATAAACAAGGGGCCTAATGAAAAGTTTGTGTATGGGCTTTCGTCTCTCTATCTTCACACCAATGATATTAGGTATATTTTCAAAGCACAGTTTGCTAAAGCAATGGATAGTATTGGTTGGTCAGTGAATTATGCTGTATAATCTACTTTGCAAAAGCAAAACTGTTCTCTTAAACAGATATTCTAGTTAGTTAGAGCTTGAGGTAGCCAATGCAAAAAGAAATATGTGGTAACAAAGTCCTTCTTAAAAAAATAATAGGTAGAAAAATAAAGACGCAAACAATCTGACAAAGCATGAGCCATAAAAACTATACATCGGACTACTTTAAAATTAAAGAGTTGTACATCAGAAGACACCAGTAAGAAGAAAAAAGGAAATACACAGAAAGGGAGATGATATTTGTAACTAATGTAATTGTTCAAGTATTTGGAAGATATACAGAAGTATGAGTCTACAGGAAAAAGAAATGGGGATTCAGCATTTGAAATGGGGAAAACAGTATGATGGTTCACAGATAAAGGTCTCTAAATAGTGCTACACAAATACAAAGATGCTCAATCTCATCAGAAATAAGGAAACCAAGCTATGAGGCCAAACCACTACTTCTCAACCTCTAGGACAACTAAACAAAAACAAATGAAGAAACCAACGCAAATAACTGATATCACAAAGAACTGGCAAGAATGGGAAGCAATAGGAACTGTTTGCAATAATATAAATTCATACACTTTTGGAAAACAAGAAAGATTAAAAAGGAGACATAAAAAAGTAAAGCCACTTATTTTAAATTTCATGTTGTAATAGAGACAGGAGAGAGCTCTGGACCCAGCATTTTATGGTAATTCCCTTCCTCACCGTGCCCTGTTGTGGCTGGTCCTTCTACCAGGTCTTCCAGACAACAGACTTCTGTTTTTAATCATACCTGTGTTTAATCATATGTGTGTTTCATCCTCCTATGTGTGTTTCCAATGAGCCTCACTATGACCAGACCCCATTCCTTATATGACCTCAGAAACCTGGCTTCCCATCTTTCTTCAGACACTGCTGCCTTGCTGAGGAAAGATCCCTGCCACTTGGCTGTAGTGATGTGTAGGCCAGTCATGATCGGGGGAAGAATCCAGTCCTTGGGCTGAGAGGCAATGTTTTGCAAAGAGACATGACAAAGGTCACCGTGGAGACAAGCTTTCTTAACAGATGATTCCGCTGGGCACCAGAGACGCCCGTGTGGACCTCGACTCAAATATCCTGCCGACGTCCTGCATTTTGACAGCTACAATTCTTCCTTTTTCAATTTCAATTCTTATTGATTTTCAAGATTCTCATTTCAGAGATGTATGCTATCATTGTATTACAGTGTTTAGCAATTTATCTGTGCCTGTGCTGGTATGCCAGATTGATCCTTTCCCACTGAAGCTGCCCGCGACGAGTGTCGCGTTGCTGCTCAGGTGCCATCTCTGCTCACAAGGGATTAAACTGAGACATTCCCCCTCTCACTTGAGAAGAAGCATACAGGGGAAGGCGTGCACATTTGGTAATGAAGCGGAAGACAGAGGTCAGCAGTGAGCCACTTCTGAGAATAAAGGCATAAATTAGCAGGAAATCAAATCCAAGGTGGGCCGGAGGCACAGAGACACTGCCTTGTATTTCATTTCAAAAGGGCCAGAGTCCCCTCTGACATGGCATTAAAGATTAACCAGTTTCTGGTTATGGGACAGAAGAGTTGAGCATTTTTTTCTTTTCTTTTTTTAATTTTAGCCTCTCTTATTGGTTTTTTATTTATTTATTTTCATCCATCTTTGTTCTTTGGCCTGTGTGGGCCTCCCACCGCAGTGGCTTCTCTTGTTGCAGAGCACCAGCTCTGGGCACATGCGCTCCAGAGCGCTGGCTCGTAAGTGGACACACCGGTCCTGTCGCTCCACAGCATGTGGGGTCTTCCCATGCCATGGATCGAACCAGTGCCCCTTGCACTGCAAGGCGGACTCTTTAGCCACTGAACCACCAGGGAAGCCCAAGCATGTTTTTTTTTTTTTTTTTAACATGTGCAAATATATAGAATAGATTTTAAGAAGCAGCATGCATGCTCAATCTTTCAATCATGTTTGACTCTTTGCAACCCCATGAACTATAGCCCACTAGGCTCCTTTGTCCTTGGGATTTTCCCAAGAATACTAGAGTGGATTAACATTTCCTTCTCCAGGGGATCTTCCCAATGCATGGATCCAACAGAGTCTCCTGTATTGCATTTCCTGCAGGTTCTTTACTGCTGAGCTACCAGGGAAGCCCCTTAGGGAACAGAGAGAAGAAAACTAAATAAACCTGGAGAAGGACATGTTCCTTGCTGAACATGTTTTCCAAGGAAGAATTCTAGAGGAATTTACTTGAATTAAAGTGCTCATGGTAAACATACTATAAGAAAAATTCTTCAGAATTTAGAAATTAAAAGTACAACCAAAACATTTAGGTGGGGATTACAGCAATTCCTTATTTTTCCTCTTTAGCTTAATTGTGATTTTGCATCTGTAGTGACTGTGATAATTTGTGTTTTCTTTTTGATGGGGTGGTGTTTCTTTATGTTGACACTTTTCCTCAGATTTTCTTCTGATTTTACTGGAAACTTTCCCAATTCCATATAACACTGAAGGACTATTAGTCACAGGTCTCTCTTCTCTCCATCTAACTTGATCTCCTGGCTAAATATGACACGGGACATATTTGGGGAAAAAAAAGTCCTTGTTCTAGAAATTTCAGTCTAACTGGGCATGTTTGCAATACAGTTATGCTAAAAAATCATTTCTATATCTGAAGTTCAAATTTTACTGGGTATATTTGCAACATTAACTATACTAGGAAGATCTCCTGAAGAGGAACATGGCAACTCACTCCATTATTCCTGCCTGGAGAATCCCAAGGACAGAGGAGCCTGGCGGGCTACAGTTCATGGGGTCACAGAGAGTCAGATACAACTTAGTGACGAAACAATAGCAATACACTAAAAAACCTATTTGTTTGTTATCTGAAGTTCACATATAAGTGGGTCCATGTGGAACCTACTTATATTAAAATTACTCATCACTTACCTGAACTTCAAGTTTTACAGCATCCTGTATTTTATCTAGCAAACCGAAGTAGAGAAGCAAAATGTTGCCTCTTAAATGCATCTCTTTTGCATGAGGATCAATTTAGCTTTATGATTTTTAAGAAAAGCGAGAGTCAGGAAGTCTTTCTTTTTACTTTCCCCTTAGCGGGCTAGAGAGTTTAGATAGAGCCTGTTTCAGGAAGAGGGCTATCACCAGGCATACTTCTAGGGATTTCCCATGCTGAAAAATTGTTTTCCTGCAGGTTCTTTACTGCTGAGCTACCAGGAAGCCCCTTAGGAACAGAGAAGAAAACTAAATAAACCTGGAGAAGGACATGTTCCTTGCTGAACATGTTTTCCAAGGAAGAATTCTAGAGGAATTTACTTGAATTAAAGTGCTCATGGTAAACATACTATAAGAAAAATTCTTCAGAATTTAGAAATTAAAAGTACAACCAAAACATTTAGGTGGGGATTACAGCAATTCCTTATTTTTCCTCTTTAGCTTAATTGTGATTTTGCATCTGTAGTGACTGTGATAATTTGTGTTTTCTTTTTGATGGGGTGGTGTTTCTTTATGTTGACACTTTTCCTCAGATTTTCTTCTGATTTTACTGGAAACTTTCCCAATTCCATATAACACTGAAGGACTATTAGTCACAGGTCTCTCTTCTCTCCATCTAACTTGATCTCCTGGCTAAATATGACACGGGACATATTTGGGGAAAAAAAAGTCCTTGTTCTAGAAATTTCAGTCTAACTGGGCATGTTTGCAATACAGTTATGCTAAAAAATCATTTCTATATCTGAAGTTCAAATTTTACTGGGTATATTTGCAACATTAACTATACTAGGAAGATCTCCTGAAGAGGAACATGGCAACTCACTCCATTATTCCTGCCTGGAGAATCCCAAGGACAGAGGAGCCTGGCGGGCTACAGTTCATGGGGTCACAGAGAGTCAGATACAACTTAGTGACGAAACAATAGCAATACACTAAAAAACCTATTTGTTTGTTATCTGAAGTTCACATATAAGTGGGTCCATGTGGAACCTACTTATATTAAAATTACTCATCACTTACCTGAACTTCAAGTTTTACAGCATCCTGTATTTTATCTAGCAAACCGAAGTAGAGAAGCAAAATGTTGCCTCTTAAATGCATCTCTTTTGCATGAGGATCAATTTAGCTTTATGATTTTTAAGAAAAGCGAGAGTCAGGAAGTCTTTCTTTTTACTTTCCCCTTAGCGGGCTAGAGAGTTTAGATAGAGCCTGTTTCAGGAAGAGGGCTATCACCAGGCATATCTGTCAAATATATAGACCACATGTAAAGAAGGAAACTCAGGGTCCACTCTGAGTCCACTGTCTCTGCCTGGCCCAGCAAACACAGACAGTTTCCCTGAGTCTCTCCTATATATACGTTATTAACTTTTTATTTTCTCCTGTTACTATGCCTTGCGTCCATTTGATTCTCAAACCAGCCAGAAGAACCTAGAAGAATAAAGGAAACTTTCTTTCTCCCTGACATTTTGTCATGTCCACTGCTGCTCACTCTTGGGTGCCTTATTTCCCTTATGAAACATATCTTCTGGGTTCTCGTTCCATAAGGCGGTGAATATCAAATGCCACCTGAGTGCCAACCAGCTGGGAGTTTGGGATAAACTAAGTTAGTCTGAGCTGCATGTTGTGTTGTGTCCTTATCCTGCCTTATCTTTGCTAGAGCTGGGGAGGTCCTTTAAGTGACAGGAGAATACCACCCCTGAGAACAATCATGAACAAGAGAAAAGAGGACACTGACTCAGGAAAGGATGTCTATTACCCTGTTAATGACAGAGAATAGCTAAGGTATGCCACCTCAGAGTATTTCCAACAGGAACACACTGCTTTGGTCCACAAAAGAGCTCACCTTGACAATCCAAAGCAAGCCTGTGAAAGAGAACTGAAACTGCCCAGGGCACAGGAAATTAGGGCAGAAACTAAGACTGTGAATCCACCCTTGCTCTCACATTGTTCCTGAAGGATCCTTTCCCTTGAAAGTGACTGATTCACGGAAACAAGATTGCTAACCAGATTATCTTAAAATGGGAATATTGTTCTAGGTGACTAGTGGGTCCCATGTAATTACATGGGCCTTTAAAGGTGGAAGAGAGCATTATATAATCAGAAAGATGGCAGTGTTAAAAGGGCATAATCCATTGTTTCTGGCTTTGAAGACCGAGGAAGAGGTCATGAGCGAAGGACTTCAGATGACCCATAGAAGCTGGGAAATGATGCACGGCCTCTAGAAGAAGTTTGGCCCCACCAAAATTTTGACTTTAGATTTCTGACTTGAGAACAGTAAGATGCTAATTCTGCATTGTTCACACACACACACACACACACACACACACACACACACACAAAAGTGATCGGTCCATTCCCAGTGCTGTTTAGTGAGGGTAGGGTAGGCAAGTTTATGTGTGTCCATCTGCAAGCATATGTTTTCTGGGGACAGTGAGTGGCTTCGAACTCGCAACCTCTTTATCTACTCTCTCTCAAATCCTTTAACAGCCTGGAAATTCCTCCATGTGTTGATTCACTTCCTCATCTCCAAGCATCTTTTATTCAGAAGCCTTTTATGATCCACATGTACATGCCAAGAGGACATCCTGGGGCCAGATCCCTACAGCCTTGCATCTGGAAGAAACTGCTCCTCAATGTGCATTTTCCTGACATGCAGCATCACCCATTCAGCCCTTACAAGGATGCTGACATTTAAATTCACTGCAAAGAAGATTCTAATGAGGTATTTGGGGGGCAGGTCTGCTAACAGGCTGAAAGATGAGAAGTTCAGATGTTTTCCCCTTATGCACTGAGAACAATCATGAACAAGAGAAAAGAGGACACTGACTCAGGAAAGGATGTCTATTACCCTGTTAATGACAGAGAATAGCTAAGGTATGCCACCTCAGAGTATTTCCAACAGGAACACACTGCTTTGGTCCACAAAAGAGCTCACCTTGACAATCCAAAGCAAGCCTGTGAAAGAGAACTGAAACTGCCCAGGGCACAGGAAATTAGGGCAGAAACTAAGACTGTGAATCCACCCTTGCTCTCACATTGTTCCTGAAGGATCCTTTCCCTTGAAAGTGACTGATTCACGGAAACAAGATTGCTAACCAGATTATCTTAAAATGGGAATATTGTTCTAGGTGACCCCAGTGGGTCCCATGTAATTACATGGGCCTTTAAAGGTGGAAGAGAGCATTATATAATCAGAAAGATGGCAGTGTTAAAAGGGCATAATCCATTGTTTCTGGCTTTGAAGACCGAGGAAGAGGTCATGAGCGAAGGACTTCAGATGACCCATAGAAGCTGGGAAATGATGCACGGCCTCTAGAAGAAGTTTGGCCCCACCAAAATTTTGACTTTAGATTTCTGACTTGAGAACAGTAAGATGCTAATTCTGCATTGTTCACACACACACACACACACACACACACACACACACACAAAAGTGATCGGTCCATTCCCAGTGCTGTTTAGTGAGGGTAGGGTAGGCAAGTTTATGTGTGTCCATCTGCAAGCATATGTTTTCTGGGGACAGTGAGTGGCTTCGAACTCGCAACCTCTTTATCTACTCCTCTCTCAAATCCTTTAACAGCCTGGAAATTCCTCCATGTGTTGATTCACTTCCTCATCTCCAAGCATCTTTTATTCAGAAGCCTTTTATGATCCACATGTACATGCCAAGAGGACATCCTGGGGCCAGATCCCTACAGCCTTGCATCTGGAAGAAACTGCTCCTCAATGTGCATTTTCCTGACATGCAGCATCACCCATTCAGCCCTTACAAGGATGCTGACATTTAAATTCACTGCAAAGAAGATTCTAATGAGGTATTTGGGGGGCAGGTCTGCTAACAGGCTGAAAGATGAGAAGTTCAGATGTTCTTTATGCACCCTGAGCTACATAATGACTCCTTTTACAAGTGAACCTGTAGGGCCTCGCTCTCTGTGTCCAGTTAGAAAGGCAAACAGTTTACCTTTCCCTAACATTCACTGAGGTACTCAGTAGTGAGAGGGTGGGGGAGAGAAAGGGAGAAAGGCAATAGGTTTAGAAATATTGGCACAAGTGAGAAAACTCACAGGAGACATATCTTGAGCTTGGTGTAATGAGATGCCCCTGAAATGTGCAATTACAGGGCTTGAAGAAACCTCAAAAATATACCAAACCCAGTTAGCTAGAAAGACTGGGCCTTTTTCAAAAAGGCCTGGAAATTTGATTCTTGTGAGAGCTCCTGATGTCATGCACACAAATAGCAACATACGATAGTTTATGGTTTCAGATGTTTTCCTGCCCTTTGTTTTCTCTGATTTTTAGAAGCAAACTTTGAAATGTGACTATTCATCTCATGTTTTAAATGAGAAGTCAGACTTAAAAGTGACTGGACATGATTCCCAATGCCAAGTGAGCTCATAATTCACACTCCAGATTGTCCGGCCTAAAATTTTTTTCCAAGGTAGTTTAGAGACACCAGCTACAGCCTGGGCACTATTCTCAACACAGGGTGAATAAGATACACATACTCCTGTCTGAAACAACTTAGCATGATCACTCTCCATAGATATTAAACAAAACTCAGCGTCGACGTACACACTACCTCACATGTCTTGGGAAAGAGGAAACCAGCCACTATTTATGTGTGTCCATCTGCAAGCATATGTTTTCTGGGGACAGTGAGTGGCTTGAACTGCAACCTCTTTATCTACTCCTCTCAAATCCTTTAACAGCCTGGAAATTCCTCCATGTGTTGATTCACTTCCTCATCTCCAAGCATCTTTTATTCAGAAGCCTTTTATGATCCACATGTACATGCCAAGAGGACATCCTGGGGCCAGATCCCTACAGCCTTGCATCTGGAAGAAACTGCTCCTCAATGTGCATTTTCCTGACATGCAGCATCACCCATTCAGCCCTTACAAGGATGCTGACATTTAAATTCACTGCAAAGAAGATTCTAATGAGGTATTTGGGGGGCAGGTCTGCTAACAGGCTGAAAGATGAGAAGTTCAGATGTTCTTTATGCACCCTGAGCTACATAATGACTCCTTTTACAAGTGAACCTGTAGGGCCTCGCTCTCTGTGTCCAGTTAGAAAGGCAAACAGTTTACCTTTCCCTAACATTCACTGAGGTACTCAGTAGTGAGAGGGTGGGGGAGAGAAAGGGAGAAAGGCAATAGGTTTAGAAATATTGGCACAAGTGAGAAAACTCACAGGAGACATATCTTGAGCTTGGTGTAATGAGATGCCCCTGAAATGTGCAATTACAGGGCTTGAAGAAACCTCAAAAATATACCAAACCCAGTTAGCTAGAAAGACTGGGCCTTTTTCAAAAAGGCCTGGAAATTTGATTCTTGTGAGAGCTCCTGATGTCATGCACACAAATAGCAACATACGATAGTTTATGGTTTCAGATGTTTTCCTGCCCTTTGTTTTCTCTGATTTTTAGAAGCAAACTTTGAAATGTGACTATTCATCTCATGTTTTAAATGAGAAGTCAGACTTAAAAGTGACTGGACATGATTCCCAATGCCAAGTGAGCTCATAATTCACACTCCAGATTGTCCGGCCTAAAATTTTTTTCCAAGGTAGTTTAGAGACACCAGCTACAGCCTGGGCACTATTCTCAACACAGGGTGAATAAGATACACATACTCCTGTCTGAAACAACTTAGCATGATCACTCTCCATAGATATTAAACAAAACTCAGCGTCGACGTACACACTACCTCACATGTCTTGGGAAAGAGGAAACCAGCCACGTAAAAATGTATTCAATAGAGCCAATCCATACTGAATCTTGAGTCATCTGTGGCCAATTTAAAAAGAGAGAGAAAAGAAAGAAAAGAATATTAGAAGCATGAGAAAAGAGTCAGTGAGAGGAACTCCCAGTGGAACAGACTAGGAAACAGAAGGCAGAGAGGCTCTGTGTAACCCTCGGCCCTGCTTAGTAACCAGATGGGGGCCGTCCTCCATCCTCTCCCTCTCGCCTTTGCAGTTTTCACCACCTGGGGCTTCAGACGTTTTTTCCCCAGGAATATTCAGTTGTCCTTTTAGGGTACTTATGCTACAGGATAGGTCCATGCAGAAGTCTCCACCAACTCCTTTACCTCTATTATTCTTTCCTCTTAACTTTGATTTCTTTTGACTTACAGGGATTAAATCAGTCCTCCTGAAACTGTAGACTTTGAGACTGCAATTCATTTCTGATTCAACTGCCTCCTAACCTACCTTGCATAGTTTCTAGCATCTATTAGGTCCTCGATAAATCTTCAGTGGATTAAGTTTAAATCCAGGCTTCCTCATCCCTCATTTACCACCACTGGCCAACAAATCAGACCCTACGTAAATGAGACTGACTTTCTGTATCCACTACGCTTCAAACTCTGTCCTACTCTAGCAAGCTGAATGAGTTCATTGAGTTTTCATCAAGGAAAAGTAACTCCACTAGATTCTGGGGAGAGTGATTCAATGGAAGATGCAGAAATAGCCCTCTAAGAACATACAGTAGGTCCCTCCTCACAGTGGTTTCCCATGTTTAATCAGAACTCACTAAGTTTTTTGGTTCCCTTCCCTGAACCATCAGAATTGCCTCGATTTTCATGCTTGCCCATGTTTTAAATGAGAAGTCAGATTTGGAGCAACCTGCCAAGTGAGCTCATAATTCACACTCCAGATTGTCCGGCCTAAAATTTTCCAAGGTAGTTTAGAGACACCAGCTACAGCCTGGGCACTATTCTCAACACAGGGTGAATAAGATACACATACTCCTGTCTGAAACAACTTAGCATGATCACTCTCCATAGATATTAAACAAAACTCAGCGTCGACGTACACACTACCTCACATGTCTTGGGAAAGAGGAAACCAGCCACGTAAAAATGTATTCAATAGAGCCAATCCATACTGAATCTTGAGTCATCTGTGGCCAATTTAAAAAGAGAGAGAAAAGAAAGAAAAGAATATTAGAAGCATGAGAAAAGAGTCAGTGAGAGGAACTCCCAGTGGAACAGACTAGGAAACAGAAGGCAGAGAGGCTCTGTGTAACCCTCGGCCCTGCTTAGTAACCAGATGGGGGCCGTCCTCCATCCTCTCCCTCTCGCCTTTGCAGTTTTCACCACCTGGGGCTTCAGACGTTTTTCCCTAGGAATATTCAGTTGTCCTTTTAGGGTACTTATGCTACAGGATAGGTCCATGCAGAAGTCTCCACCAACTCCTTTACCTCTATTATTCTTTCCTCTTAACTTTGATTTCTTTTGACTTACAGGGATTAAATCAGTCCTCCTGAAACTGTAGACTTTGAGACTGCAATTCATTTCTGATTCAACTGCCTCCTAACCTACCTTGCATAGTTTCTAGCATCTATTAGGTCCTCGATAAATCTTCAGTGGATTAAGTTTAAATCCAGGCTTCCTCATCCCTCATTTACCACCACTGGCCAACAAATCAGACCCTACGTAAATGAGACTGACTTTCTGTATCCACTACGCTTCAAACTCTGTCCTACTCTAGCAAGCTGAATGAGTTCATTGAGTTTTCATCAAGGAAAAGTAACTCCACTAGATTCTGGGGAGAGTGATTCAATGGAAGATGCAGAAATAGCCCTCTAAGAACATACAGTAGGTCCCTCCTCACAGTGGTTTCCCATGTTTAATCAGAACTCACTAGATTGGTCCTTCTATCTGGGTTACTCAAGGACCAACTTGCCCACTGAACCATCAGAATTGCCTCGATTTTCATGCTTGCCCATGAGCTTCACTGAAGGGGGTGAGGGAGAAATCATTCAAGTGGGTCACCTGGACATCATCCAGCTTTGTGCTGATGGGGAGACTACCTACCAAATGCTACCACCTGAATGTTTATGAGCACCCCTCCCCCCACCACCACCATCCTACCCTCACAGGCATTAGTAGCTGCGACCTGTGGGAAGTGACATTGTATCATGAGAATGAAACCCTCATGAATGGAATTAATTCTCTTAGGGAGAGAGAGAGATCCAAAGAGCTCCCTTATCTTTCCACAAAGGGAGGACACAATGCAAAGTAGGCAAACCAAAAGAAAGTCCTCACCCATACATGCTTGGCAACCTGATCTTGGACATTGAGCCTCCAGAACTTTGAGAAACAAATTCCTGTTCTTTATAAACCACCCAACTTGGTCGTTTATACTAGAACAGCCCAAAAGGACCAAGACACAGAATAAATGAAGAATGAAGGATGACATATAGTACACACAAATATATCTGAGATAAAGACAAACATCACAAGTTATATTTTATAATTTGGCAATATTTTCTTAATGACAAAGATGACAATTTACCAAAAAAAAAAAATCTGTGCCAAATATTCTCTACCTTGTACCTTGTAAGTGTCAGCCACTCAGTCATATCCCCAAACAAACAAGTAGCCCCTGCCATGCCAATACTAGCATTTCTAGCATCTATTAGGTCCTCGATAAATCTTCAGTGGATTAAGTTTAAATCCAGGCTTCCTCATCCCTCATTTACCACCACTGGCCAACAAATCAGACCCTACGTAAATGAGACTGACTTTCTGTATCCACTACGCTTCAAACTCTGTCCTACTCTAGCAAGCTGAATGAGTTCATTGAGTTTTCATCAAGGAAAAGTAACTCCACTAGATTCTGGGGAGAGTGATTCAATGGAAGATGCAGAAATAGCCCTCTAAGAACATACAGTAGGTCCCTCCTCACAGTGGTTTCCCATGTTTAATCAGAACTCACTAGATTGGTCCTTCTATCTGGGTTACTCAAGGACCAACTTGCCCACTGAACCATCAGAATTGCCTCGATTTTCATGCTTGCCCATGAGCTTCACTGAAGGGGGTGAGGGAGAAATCATTCAAGTGGGTCACCTGGACATCATCCAGCTTTGTGCTGATGGGGAGACTACCTACCAAATGCTACCACCTGAATGTTTATGAGCACCCCTCCCCCCACCACCACCATCCTACCCTCACAGGCATTAGTAGCTGCGACCTGTGGGAAGTGACATTGTATCATGAGAATGAAACCCTCATGAATGGAATTAATTCTCTTAGGGAGAGAGAGAGATCCAAAGAGCTCCCTTATCTTTCCACAAAGGGAGGACACAATGCAAAGTAGGCAAACCAAAAGAAAGTCCTCACCCATACATGCTTGGCAACCTGATCTTGGACATTGAGCCTCCAGAACTTTGAGAAACAAATTCCTGTTCTTTATAAACCACCCAACTTGGTCGTTTATACTAGAACAGCCCAAAAGGACCAAGACACAGAATAAATGAAGAATGAAGGATGACATATAGTACACACAAATATATCTGAGATAAAGACAAACATCACAAGTTATATTTTATAATTTGGCAATATTTTCTTAATGACAAAGATGACAATTTACCAAAAAAAAAAAATCTGTGCCAAATATTCTCTACCTTGTACCTTGTAAGTGTCAGCCACTCAGTCATATCCACCTCTTTGCGACCACACAAACAGTAGCCTGCCAGGTTCCTCTGTCCATGGCATTCTCCAGGCAAGAATACTCGAGTGGGTAGCCATTCCATTCTTCAGGGGATCTTCCTAATCAGAAATAGAACCAGGGTCTCCTGCATTGCAGACAGACTCTTTACTAGCTGAACTATCAGGGAATGTTATTCAGCAATGAAAAGAAATGTGCTATCAAGCCATGAAAAAACATAAAGAAACTTAAAGGCATATTGTTAAGTTAAAAACAAAAACAAAAAAGCCAAGCTTCCCTGGTGGTCCAGTGGGTAAAGAGTCCACCTTGCAGTGCGAGGGCCACCAGTTCAATTGCTGGCCTGGGAAGATCCCACGTGCCGTGGAGCAACTGGGCTGGTGTGTCCAATTATGAGCAAGAACTCTGGAGCGCATGCACCCAGAGCCGGTGCCCTGCAACGAGAGAGGCTACTGCAATGGGAGGGACACACAGGCCAAAGAATAAAGATGGATGAAAATAAATAAATAAAAAACCAACAAAAGAGGCCAAAATTAAAAAAAAAAAAAAAGCCAATCTAAAAAGATCAATGTTTGTCAGGTTCCTCTACAGGAAGGTTAAAGAGATGGAGCACAGAGGATGCAGGGGGCAGCAAAACAATTTTTCATATTTACTATAATGGTGGGTACCTAAGGGTTTCCCAGGTGGCTCAGTGGTAAATTATCTACCAGTCAATTTAGGAGATGCAGGAGACATGGGTTCGATCCCTAGTTCAGGATGATTCCTTGGAGAAGGAAATGGCAACCCACCCCCAGTATTCTTGTCTGGGAAATCCCAGCAACAGAGGAACTTGGTGGGCTATAAAGTCCATAAAGTCACAAAGAGTTGGACATGACTGAACACGCATGTGGACACAGGACATTATACATTTGTCAAAATCCATCGAATGTACAAGGAATGGACTCTAATGTAAATTATGGGCTATAATAATAATGAAGCAACACTGGCTCATTAAACATAACTAATGTAGCACACTAATCCAAGATGTTAATAACTGGTGGAACCAGGGTGAGGGTGAAGGGAGGAGCTTTGACAAGATATATAGGAACTCTCAGTATTTTCTACTCAATTTTTCTGGCAACCTAAAATGAAAATCGTTATTAATCTTTATGAAGAAGCAACCCCATAAGGAAGAAGTTCCACTTATTGGAATGAAAGCCTTAAGAAATTCAAACAAATTTTGACAAACCCATTTTTGGAGAAGGGACACATAAAAGGAAGGTGGCCTATGGTGATATTCTTGTTGTCATCCATGATAGACAGTAAGGATTTTGAGAAGCAGAAAGGCAGACGTTAAAAACTTGCAAAAATAAAAAGAAAAGATTAAAAGAGCATATCCTTGCAAGCAACACTGGCAACACTGGATCATTGCATGGCAACCAGAGAGAGTTGAGAAGGGCAATCAATTAGAAACACTGAATAACACAGGAGAACATGATAAAAGGTCATCATAAAAATTGAAGCATTACAGCTATGAGGAAAATACCCATTAAAAGTGGGGAAATGTAAAGAACTCAGAGAAACATTTTCAACCACTCATTTGCTTTTGTTTCAAACACGAGGCCACTGCAGCTATCAAGTTCTGTGCAGTCAGAGGGCACCATCTGAAGTTCTCATGATCTTTCCAGAGTGTAGGGCAGAGAAGTGTAGCAGGCTGTAACTCAACAACTTTTCAAAACTTTCTAGTACTTTCTCACCCTAGTGATTTTCTCAATTTTGCCTTCAGTAGAAAGCCTTCTCACCTTCAGATTGTTTACAGACCTTCTTGGCTTTTGCTCTTAGGATCAGTGCAGTAAGATGAAGTAAAACAATTCTGGCTCAGTTTCCTTTCCAGCTTTATTTCCAACTGTGCAAAGAAGCCAGGTGAAAGGTGGGGAGGTGAGTGAGTAACTGTAATTAGCTGCTTTCTTGCCACCCTCTATGCTAACTCAGATTCATTCCAACAAATCTTTTTTGGGAAAAAAAAAAAGGTACATTGTAATAATAACTTTTAAAAAATTGGTCTTCCTTCCTACCTCTCGAAACACTTGCAATCTCTGCAGTGCTAAGTCTTTTTTATGTGCTACTGCAATGACTGGGAGTTAGGGGCCTCTACTCAGTAGCTTCAGAAAATGCACTGGAGAGCAAAAGACTAGGGGCAAAAGTGATTTGTATATTTTATGTCATCTAAGCAGAAGTCTGAGAAAATCAGTTTCCTTTATTTACAGAATGCCATTATTCCATTTCAGAACATGGTGGCTCAGTGGTAAAGAACCTGCCTGATCATGCATGAGACTAGGGTTCAGTCCCTGCGTGGGGAAGATTCCCTAGAGAAGAAAATGGCAACCCACTGCAGTAGTCTTGCCTGGGAAATCCCATGGACGGAGGAGCTTGGTGGGCTACGGTCCATAGGGTCACAAACGAACAGAACATGACTGAGAACCCATGCATGTGTCATCCCATTCCACCTTCAGTTTTTTTAGGAATGACAAAAAAATAAACTAGTCTCATTCTTGATATAAGACAACTCAAGAGTTCACCGAGGTGTAGAAAAACCAGAATACCAGGATTTGCACTATCAATAAGAGAGAACATCACAGTTTGTTTCATCTATCACTATCAGACAAATGATAGCCCTTATGTGTGGAAGGCATTGAAAATCTCAGTGAAGGGATTAAGTCTGAGATCCTTGTGAAAATGATTATATGACTTATGCCAAATACAGAAAAATCTGTCTGAATGGACATGTAGTGTATTTGAAGGTAGTTGGAGGGTAGTTTTCTACTTGTACTCTTTTCAGTTTGATTTTAATATTTTATTTGCATACCATTCTATTAATACAATTTTACCTTCAGTAGAAAGCCTTCTCACCTTCAGATTGTTTACAGACCTTCTTGGCTTTTGCTCTTAGGATCAGTGCAGTAAGATGAAGTAAAACAATTCTGGCTCAGTTTCCTTTCCAGCTTTATTTCCAACTGTGCAAAGAAGCCAGGTGAAAGGTGGGGAGGTGAGTGAGTAACTGTAATTAGCTGCTTTCTTGCCACCCTCTATGCTAACTCAGATTCATTCCAACAAATCTTTTTTGGGAAAAAAAAAAAGGTACATTGTAATAATAACTTTTAAAAAATTGGTCTTCCTTCCTACCTCTCGAAACACTTGCAATCTCTGCAGTGCTAAGTCTTTTTTATGTGCTACTGCAATGACTGGGAGTTAGGGGCCTCTACTCAGTAGCTTCAGAAAATGCACTGGAGAGCAAAAGACTAGGGGCAAAAGTGATTTGTATATTTTATGTCATCTAAGCAGAAGTCTGAGAAAATCAGTTTCCTTTATTTACAGAATGCCATTATTCCATTTCAGAACATGGTGGCTCAGTGGTAAAGAACCTGCCTGATCATGCATGAGACTAGGGTTCAGTCCCTGCGTGGGGAAGATTCCCTAGAGAAGAAAATGGCAACCCACTGCAGTAGTCTTGCCTGGGAAATCCCATGGACGGAGGAGCTTGGTGGGCTACGGTCCATAGGGTCACAAACGAACAGAACATGACTGAGAACCCATGCATGTGTCATCCCATTCCACCTTCAGTTTTTTTAGGAATGACAAAAAAATAAACTAGTCTCATTCTTGATATAAGACAACTCAAGAGTTCACCGAGGTGTAGAAAAACCAGAATACCAGGATTTGCACTATCAATAAGAGAGAACATCACAGTTTGTTTCATCTATCACTATCAGACAAATGATAGCCCTTATGTGTGGAAGGCATTGAAAATCTCAGTGAAGGGATTAAGTCTGAGATCCTTGTGAAAATGATTATATGACTTATGCCAAATACAGAAAAATCTGTCTGAATGGACATGTAGTGTATTTGAAGGTAGTTGGAGGGTAGTTTTCTACTTGTACTCTTTTCAGTTTGATTTTTAATATTTTATTTGCATACCATTCTATTAATACAATTTTACATATGAATCTCCTTCATGGTTTTTTTTTTTTTTTTGTGGCACGCACTGCTGTCCTGCCCATAGCTGCATTATTTAAATGCCGTGAGGTGGGAGCTCACAATGAATACTTGATATCTGAATGGAGGGACCTACTTTCCAACCATAAGAGACTAGAAAAATAAACTGAGATACAGCCACACAATACAATGTCATGCAGACACTGAAAACTAACATATCTGTGCAGTATTTTAAAAGGAAAAAAGTAGGAGGACTCACCTTTTCCGATTTCAAAGTCTTACTATAAATAGAACAATACGCTGCTGCCATAGTAAGAGCCAGGTAGATAGATACAACAGACTTGAGAGTCCTGAAATCTGACCATACACCAATGGTCGATGCAATCTGACACGGTGCCAATAGCATTTGACTTGAAAGAGAATAATGTCTTTCACAAATGTCACTGGGACAACTAGATAAACACGTGTAAAAGAATGATTCTGATTGAACATCCCTGCCTCACACTATGCAAAGCAATTAACTCAGAATGGTTTACACACTGAAATAGAAGGACTGAAACTATAAAACTTCTAGAAGAAAAACAGAGGGCTAAATTCTTGATGACCCTGGTTAGGAAACAGATTCTTTTTTTTTTTTTTTTGGCCTCTTTTATTGGTTTTTTATTTATTTATGTTTCATCCATTTTTTTTGACTTTTTTTTTTTTTTGGCCTCTTCTATTGGTCTTTCATCTATTTATTTTCATCCATCTTTGTTCTTTGGCCTGTGTGGGCCTCCCATCCCAGTGGCCTCTCTCGTTGCAGAGCATAGGCTCCGGGCACATGCACTCCAGAGCTCTGGCTCGGTAGCTGGACACATCGCTTCAGCTGCTCCATGGCATGTGGGAACTTCCCATGCCAGGGATCAAACCAGCGCCCCTTGCATTGCAAGGTGGTGTCCTAACTCACTGGGCCACCAGGGAAGCCCCTATTTTTCATCCATCTTTTATTCTTTGGCCTGAGTGAGCTTCCCATTGCAGTGACCTTTCTCGTTGCAGAGCTCTGGCTCTGGGCGCATGTGCTCCAGAGCGCTGGCTCATAATTGGACACACCAGCCCAGCCATTCCTCGACACGTGGGATCTTCCCAGGCCAGGGATCTAATCAGTGCCCCTTGCACTTCAAGGTGAACTCTACCCACTGGACCACCACAGGAAGCCCTGGAAATGGATTCTTACCTGTGACACCAAAAGCACAGGCAAGGAAAAGATCAGTAAATTGGGCCTGACAGAAATCTAAAACTGCTGTGCTTCAAGAAAGTGATCAAGAACCTATATAATGGGAGGAAATACTTGGAAGTGAGAGATCTGGTAAGAGTCTAGTAGCCAGAAAGACCTCCCAAGTCTCAATAAAAAGACAACTCAGAGGAGACAGAAGGACTTGAATGGATGTTTCTCCAAAGATGATAGACCAATAGCCAATGAGCACATAAAAAGGCCCTCAATATTATCAGCCATTGGGAAATGCTAATCCAAACCACAATGAGATTCAGTCTCGTACACACTGAGATGGTTATAATTCAAAAAAAGGAAAAGAAATTAAACAGCGGTAAAATGTAACAAACTGAAAACCATGTACATGGATGTGGATGCAAAATGATATAGCTTCTATGGAAAGCAGCTTGGTGGTTTCCCAAAAAATTAAAACATACTATCACCACGTGGTTCAGAAATTGTACTCCTAGATGTACACCTAAAATAACTGAAAACAGGGATTTAAACAAAAATGTGTACATTATTGGTCACAGTAGCACTACACCTAATAGTTAAAAGGTGGAAACAACTAAAATATCAGTCAACTGATGAACAGATAAACTAAATATAATTTATCCATACAAAAGAGTACATTTTAGCATTAACAGGAATAAAGCACTACTGGTACATGATATAACACGGATGAACTTAAAACACGTAGCTGGACACATCGCTTCAGCTGCTCCATGGCATGTGGGAACTTCCCATGCCAGGGATCAAACCAGCGCCCCTTGCATTGCAAGGTGGTGTCCTAACTCACTGGGCCACCAGGGAAGCCCCTATTTTTCATCCATCTTTTATTCTTTGGCCTGAGTGAGCTTCCCATTGCAGTGACCTTTCTCGTTGCAGAGCTCTGGCTCTGGGCGCATGTGCTCCAGAGCGCTGGCTCATAATTGGACACACCAGCCCAGCCATTCCTCGACACGTGGGATCTTCCCAGGCCAGGGATCTAATCAGTGCCCCTTGCACTTCAAGGTGAACTCTACCCACTGGACCACCACAGGAAGCCCTGGAAATGGATTCTTACCTGTGACACCAAAAGCACAGGCAAGGAAAAGATCAGTAAATTGGGCCTGACAGAAATCTAAAACTGCTGTGCTTCAAGAAAGTGATCAAGAACCTATATAATGGGAGGAAATACTTGGAAGTGAGAGATCTGGTAAGAGTCTAGTAGCCAGAAAGACCTCCCAAGTCTCAATAAAAAGACAACTCAGAGGAGACAGAAGGACTTGAATGGATGTTTCTCCAAAGATGATAGACCAATAGCCAATGAGCACATAAAAAGGCCCTCAATATTATCAGCCATTGGGAAATGCTAATCCAAACCACAATGAGATTCAGTCTCGTACACACTGAGATGGTTATAATTCAAAAAAAGGAAAAGAAATTAAACAGCGGTAAAATGTAACAAACTGAAAACCATGTACATGGATGTGGATGCAAAATGATATAGCTTCTATGGAAAGCAGCTTGGTGGTTTCCCAAAAACTTAAAACATACTATCACCACGTGGTTCAGAAATTGTACTCCTAGATGTACACCTAAAATAACTGAAAACAGGGATTTAAACAAAAATGTGTACATTATTGGTCACAGTAGCACTACACCTAATAGTTAAAAGGTGGAAACAACTAAAATATCAGTCAACTGATGAACAGATAAACTAAATATAATTTATCCATACAAAAGAGTACATTTTAGCATTAACAGGAATAAAGCACTACTGGTACATGATATAACACGGATGAACTTAAAACACGTAATACAAATTAGCAGAAGCCAGACACAAAAGGTCACATGAGTTCACTCTTTAAAAAATATCTAAATTAACCTAATCCAATAGAGACAGAAAGCAGATGGGTAGTTTCCAGGTGACTGGAAAATTGATTGAAAATATCGGGTACGATACCCTAATGGGTGATCAGAGTTTTTTGGAACTAGACAGAGTTGATGGCTGCACAATGTTGTAAATCTGCTAAAAGCCACTGAATTATACACTTTAAAATGGTTAATAATCACATGATATATTAATTTCCCCTCAATTATGCTTACAGAAATAGCCAATATCCATGTCGTTCACATTTCACTTTTAAGAAAAGCTGGACACAGAATACACGACTGTAATTACATATAAGTAGATATGTCTAGAACAAAAGAACAGAAGAGAATAATACAAAACGCTAATGGTGTCTCCTACGTTATAAAAGAGTGGGAAATTTGTTCTTTATATATTAACAGATTTTCCAAGTTTATCTCAGCATGTGTTCCACGTAAAATAAGAAACAGCAAAGACACCTTATTTTAAAACAGAAACCCTAAAGCTCCTTTCACTCTAGTATTTCTCACCTGAAAAGCAAGCTATATGGGAGAAGGGAAGGAAGAAGTGATAACTGAGGAGTTCCTTTCTCAGTAAAAGTGCGCAGAGTGAGGGGGAGGAAGCCACCCAGCAGAACACCAAAAGGTTGGGCTGGAAGAGCTTTGCAGAACCGTGAGGAAGACCCCTGCCTACTGCCACCAATCCAGACCACTCGCTTAACAAAGACAGCTCTACCGTGGAACAGCGGGAGTCTGAAACAAAACTCAGGGATAATCCCAGGTTATCTGGGAAAACAGAAGGAATCAGGGTGCTGTGGCTATACTCTCAAGTAGCGGTTGATGAGGAAAGCCCATTTAAACAAAATGTGTACATTATTGGTCACAGTAGCACTACACCTAATAGTTAAAAGGTGGAAACAACTAAAATATCAGTCAACTGATGAACAGATAAACTAAATATAATTTATCCATACAAAAGAGTACATTTTAGCATTAACAGGAATAAAGCACTACTGGTACATGATATAACACGGATGAACTTAAAACACGTAATACAAATTAGCAGAAGCCAGACACAAAAGGTCACATGAGTTCACTCTTTAAAAAATATCTAAATTAACCTAATCCAATAGAGACAGAAAGCAGATGGGTAGTTTCCAGGTGACTGGAAAATTGATTGAAAATATCGGGTACGATACCCTAATGGGTGATCAGAGTTTTTTGGAACTAGACAGAGTTGATGGCTGCACAATGTTGTAAATCTGCTAAAAGCCACTGAATTATACACTTTAAAATGGTTAATAATCACATGATATATTAATTTCCCCTCAATTATGCTTACAGAAATAGCCAATATCCATGTCGTTCACATTTCACTTTTAAGAAAAGCTGGACACAGAATACACGACTGTAATTACATATAAGTAGATATGTCTAGAACAAAAGAACAGAAGAGAATAATACAAAACGCTAATGGTGTCTCCTACGTTATAAAAGAGTGGGAAATTTGTTCTTTATATATTAACAGATTTTCCAAGTTTATCTCAGCATGTGTTCCACGTAAAATAAGAAACAGCAAAGACACCTTATTTTAAAACAGAAACCCTAAAGCTCCTTTCACTCTAGTATTTCTCACCTGAAAAGCAAGCTATATGGGAGAAGGGAAGGAAGAAGTGATAACTGAGGAGTTCCTTTCTCAGTAAAAGTGCGCAGAGTGAGGGGCAGGAAGCCACCCAGCAGAACACCAAAAGGTTGGGCTGGAAGAGCTTTGCAGAACCGTGAGGAAGACCCCTGCCTACTGCCACCAATCCAGACCACTCGCTTAACAAAGACAGCTCTACCGTGGAACAGACGGGAGTCTGAAACAAAACTCAGGGATAATCCCAGGTTATCTGGGAAAACAGAAGGAATCAGGGTGCTGTGGCTATACTCTCAAGTAGCGGTTGATGAGGAAAGCCCATTTCAGCAGTGCCTGAGTGCATGTACCAGAGACGTGACAACATCCTTAGGTTTCCATACAGGTCTCCAGCCTTCCTTGCCAATTAGGATGGTTCCCAATGTCTGGCCGTGCCTAGTGAACAATGGGTGGAAGTGAGATGTACTTCTAGAGTTCTAGACGGAGACATACTGTGGAGAGCATATGTTTCAGGCCAGCTGGAATCAAGACTGATAGGACAAATATCAACAACCTCAGATATGCAGATGATGCCACTCTGAGGGCAGAACGCGAAGAGGAACCAAAGAGCCTGTTGATGAGGGTAAAACAGGAGCATGAAAAAGCTGACCTACAACTCAACACTCAAAAAACTAAGGTCATGGCATCGGGTCACATCACTTTATGGCAAAGAGATGGGGAAAAAGCAGATGCAGTGATGTATTTTATTTTCTTGAGCTCCAAAATCACTGGAGACAGTGACTGCGGCCATGAAATTAAAGATGCTTGCTCCTTGGAAAGAAAGCTGCAATAAACCTACACAGCATATCAAAAAACAGAGACATCACTTTGCCAACAAAGGTCCATATAGTCAAAGCTATGTTTTTTCCCAGTAGTTGTGTGCAGATGTGAGAGTTGGACCATAAAGAAGGCTGAATGCTGAAGTATTGATGCCTTAGCATTGTGGTATTTGAGAAGATTCTTGAGAGTCCCTTGAACTGCAAGAAGATCAAATCAGTCAACCTTGAAGGAAATCAACCCTAAATATTCACTGGAAGGACTGACGGTGAAGCTCAAACTCCAATTCTTTGACCACCTGATGCAAAGAGGCAACTCATAGGAAAAGATTTTGATGCTGGGAAACACTGAGGGCAAAAGTGGAAGAGGGTGGCATAGAATAAGATAGTTAGACGGCATGGCCGACTCAAGGGACATGAACCTGAACAAACACCTGGAGATAGTGAAGGACAGGGAAGGCTGGTGGGCTGCCATCCACAGGGTCACAAAGAGATGGACAGGACTTAGAGACTGAACAACAAGCTAACAGACAGAGCAGAGCCACTTGGCCTTTATTATGTTCATTTCAGTCACTCGGTGACGTCCAACTCTGTTACCTGTGGCAAGATGTTGCTAGAAAGATGAACAGGGGAAGAAGAGGTCAGTTTACAAAAATAAATACAAGGAAATATGCAAATAAAATAAAAATAAATAAATATAGGGCCTCAACATTAGTGGCCTTACACTTCCGATGCCCAATTAGACATTGCAAGTGAATAGACTGCTTCAGAGGAAAGACGCCATTAGAGGGTAGCAGGATGAACAGCCTAGAGGTCTAATGTATAGGCTGATGATGGCAGTTCCTAACACTGTACTGGATTCTGGAGATATTCCAAGAGAATAGATCTCCTCAGGCTGCTATCACACAAACAAGTAGCAATCTGAGATAATATATTAATTATCCTGGCTGTAGTAATCATTGTATTACTTTTATGGTTCTCAAATCACCATGTGGGATACCTCAAATACATGCAGTGATGTATTTTATTTTCTTGAGCTCCAAAATCACTGGAGACAGTGACTGCGGCCATGAAATTAAAGATGCTTGCTCCTTGGAAAGAAAGCTGCAATAAACCTACACAGCATATCAAAAAACAGAGACATCACTTTGCCAACAAAGGTCCATATAGTCAAAGCTATGTTTTTTCCCAGTAGTTGTGTGCAGATGTGAGAGTTGGACCATAAAGAAGGCTGAATGCTGAAGTATTGATGCCTTAGCATTGTGGTATTTGAGAAGATTCTTGAGAGTCCCTTGAACTGCAAGAAGATCAAATCAGTCAACCTTGAAGGAAATCAACCCTAAATATTCACTGGAAGGACTGACGGTGAAGCTCAAACTCCAATTCTTTGACCACCTGATGCAAAGAGGCAACTCATAGGAAAAGATTTTGATGCTGGGAAACACTGAGGGCAAAAGTGGAAGAGGGTGGCATAGAATAAGATAGTTAGACGGCATGGCCGACTCAAGGGACATGAACCTGAACAAACACCTGGAGATAGTGAAGGACAGGGAAGGCTGGTGGGCTGCCATCCACAGGGTCACAAAGAGATGGACAGGACTTAGAGACTGAACAACAAGCTAACAGACAGAGCAGAGCCACTTGGCCTTTATTATGTTCATTTCAGTCACTCGGTGACGTCCAACTCTGTTACCTGTGGCAAGATGTTGCTAGAAAGATGAACAGGGGAAGAAGAGGTCAGTTTACAAAAATAAATACAAGGAAATATGCAAATAAAATAAAAATAAATAAATATAGGGCCTCAACATTAGTGGCCTTACACTTCCGATGCCCAATTAGACATTGCAAGTGAATAGACTGCTTCAGAGGAAAGACGCCATTAGAGGGTAGCAGGATGAACAGCCTAGAGGTCTAATGTATAGGCTGATGATGGCAGTTCCTAACACTGTACTGGATTCTGGAGATATTCCAAGAGAATAGATCTCCTCAGGCTGCTATCACACAAACAAGTAGCAATCTGAGATAATATATTAATTATCCTGGCTGTAGTAATCATTGTATTACTTTTATGGTTCTCAAATCACCATGTGGGATACCTCAAATACATGCAGTTTTTTATTTTTAAGAAATATATAATTTTAAATTGACACTATGCTAATAGGTAGAAATTATGTAATGTTATTTTTTCATTTGTGATGAAGATGTTTTTCTTGGTCAATATATTGGCCAATTACACCACTTTTTGTGAAATGCCTCCTTGCATACTTCATTTCTACCAAGATTCATCTTTGTATTTACGATTAATGAAAGTTACATGTTAAAAACTTTATGCCCTTTTCTGAAAAAAGAAAAAGTGAGAAAAAAGTGAGAGGGATGTCGCTTTCCTACTTTTTGTATGGCACCCCTGCCATAGCCTTAATGTAGTAGCTATTAAGTTGCAAAGAAGAAAAAAAAAAAAAAAATGAGGAAGCAAACAGGAAGTAGATTCAAGAACTGTATTATTAACTCATGGAACACAGTAGAGGCAATTATCAGAAGTCCACTTAATTCCCAATGGAAATGTATTGTCAAAAGTAACTGGAACCTTAGTCTAAAAAGCCTTCCTCTAAGACTTAAAGTGACCCTCAGATTTGCATCTCCCCCTCCAAGAGGGAAAATAGACTGAGAAATTCTGTATAGCTCTGGAGGAGGGCATAAAGCCTCATGAACACTTTAGGCATGGTCAGAAAGAAGATGGAGAAGAATCTACGAAAAGGCCTCTGGAGGCCAGGGTTCATCTGAACAATGGGCAAGGAAACTCCTTGGATGGAGTCTAATCAAGGAATCCCAACCTAGAAGGACTGGTAGATTTCAACATCTGGTAGATTTCAGGAGACCATTGGCTACTCGGTGACTCCATTCTGCCCCTTTCCAAATACTAGGAAATGATGTGGAATCTCAGGAAGTGTGCTTGTTATGAGTATCCTGTCTGCCATGAATAGGTAGCAGGATGAACAGCCTAGAGGTCTAATGTATAGGCTGATGATGGCAGTTCCTAACACTGTACTGGATTCTGGAGATATTCCAAGAGAATAGATCTCCTCAGGCTGCTATCACACAAACAAGTAGCAATCTGAGATAATATATTAATTATCCTGGCTGTAGTAATCATTGTATTACTTTTATGGTTCTCAAATCACCATGTGGGATACCTCAAATACATGCAGTTTTTTATTTTTAAGAAATATATAATTTTAAATTGACACTATGCTAATAGGTAGAAATTATGTAATGTTATTTTTTCATTTGTGATGAAGATGTTTTTCTTGGTCAATATATTGGCCAATTACACCACTTTTTGTGAAATGCCTCCTTGCATACTTCATTTCTACCAAGATTCATCTTTGTATTTACGATTAATGAAAGTTACATGTTAAAAACTTTATGCCCTTTTCTGAAAAAAGAAAAAGTGAGAAAAAAGTGAGAGGGATGTCGCTTTCCTACTTTTTGTATGGCACCCCTGCCATAGCCTTAATGTAGTAGCTATTAAGTTGCAAAGAAGAAAAAAAAAAAAAAAATGAGGAAGCAAACAGGAAGTAGATTCAAGAACTGTATTATTAACTCATGGAACACAGTAGAGGCAATTATCAGAAGTCCACTTAATTCCCAATGGAAATGTATTGTCAAAAGTAACTGGAACCTTAGTCTAAAAAGCCTTCCTCTAAGACTTAAAGTGACCCTCAGATTTGCATCTCCCTCTCCAAGATGGAAAATAGACTGAGAAATTCTGTATAGCTCTGGAGGAGGGCATAAAGCCTCATGAACACTTTAGGCATGGTCAGAAAGAAGATGGAGAAGAATCTACGAAAAGGCCTCTGGAGGCCAGGGTTCATCTGAACAATGGGCAAGGAAACTCCTTGGATGGAGTCTAATCAAGGAATCCCAACCTAGAAGGACTGGTAGATTTCAACATCTGGTAGATTTCAGGAGACCATTGGCTACTCGGTGACTCCATTCTGCCCCTTTCCAAATACTAGGAAATGATGTGGAATCTCAGGAAGTGTGCTTGTTATGAGTATCCTGTCTGCCATGAATACTGATGAGTAAGGGAAGGCAGACAGCCTGTTTTTTTTCAGTTCCACAATCTCCCAACCAAGAGCTGCCAAGCCCAAACTGGAGAGCCATTTTTAGAACATTGTCTAGAGATGCTGGAAATTGGATGGGATTACCCACCAGACAGCCATGGGTCCCTCTGCATTTCCACTTCCACTCCGCAACACTGAGGTCGGGGTCCTGTGGCAAGTCTCACCAGTGGACTATGCAGTCACTAGGTCTCATCCATTTGTCTCCACCCCTGCACTTGGGACCTTGCTGGTCACATACTCCTCATAGCATAGCCATGGAGACCACCAAACTAGAGATGGCCTGATATGAGTAAGAGATGATTCCAGGTTATTAAGTTTTGGGGCATTTTTTTGTATGGAAATTAGTATTAATTAGCCTGATCATATAGAATGTTTGTTATAGAATAAAGGTTTTTCAGTCAGTGTAAATACAAGGCAAGATCTGACCAAGACAAGCTAATTTCAGAGCGCGGAACAGTGATGGGAACACAAAGACTGATCATGGGATTCACCGTGGGCCTTAGAGCATCAAGTTGCACACCCAGTTCATCCCCTAACCCACCGAGCATCTTTGTGCAACCCACCTAAATACTCTAAGCCAGGCATCCCCAACCTTTTTTTTGCGGCCAGGGGCTGCTTTCCTGGAAGAAAAGTTTTCCACAGAACAGGGTAGTGGTAGGAATAGTATCAGAATGATTCAAGCGCATGACATTTATTGTGCACTTTATTTTTATTATTATTACATCAGCTCTACCTCAGATCCTCAGGCATTAGATCCTGGAGGTGAGGGGACCCCTGCTTAAAGCTTCTGCAAAGTATTTGTACAAAAAAAAAAAAAAGAAATCACAACATTTCCTAAGCTTTTCCATCCATAAATACAAACATCTAAGGTTCTCCTCCATAGGCTCATATGCATATTCTCCCACTTACATTACAGAAGAATCTGGAAGTTTATACTAGGGGATGGCTCGCAGAAGCTTTGTAAGGAATGATCTGTCCCTATCTTGAAAAGTGGTTCTCAGTGGCAGGAGGGCCCACCATCGGCTGGATCCAAGCCAGTCAGGAGGTGTGTGTCAGGTCAACAGTGACTGATGATGGTCAGAATGTAGAACGTTCTGATTTGAAATATTCTGATTGAAATATATTGATTATCTGATGTGTGTTATATATATATATTGCTTTGAAATAGTCTGATTATCTATATGAGAGACACCTAATAAGCCTCCTTCAGTGGAATAGCACAGAGAGGAGATCCAGCAGCTACGGTGCATACTCTGGGCTCCTCTTTGCAACTATGCTGTGGACAGGGGCCTGCAGCTGGTGTATCAGGACCAGCTGTGACAACCAGGAATGCTCATTACAGTGCACTGCTTACCCTGATGCTTTTCCCCTAAGCTTCACCTGACGTGGGGTACTTTCCTTCATCCTGTGTTTCACAGGGAACTGGTGAGTGTGTAATTGATATGAGTAGATATAAACCACTTCACTGCTCCCAATGGCTGTCCATCAGAAGGCGAGTGGTGGTCTGAGAGCCGGGGAGGGATTTTGTTTCTTTACAGCGGAACCCAGATGGCCTGTCAGCTGGCTCCACCTGAGCATGCGGTTGGCAGGCCCCTTGGTTGTGTGAGCATGTTGATTCCAGCTGCAGTTACCTGGTGACAGGATGAAATTACACAGACAGCAGTTTACTTTCAGACCCTACCACCTGGCAGTCAATTTCCTAGCGTAAGCCACTCTTCCAGGGAGCATGTAATTTTCATACCTGTTTAATTTCAATCCTCTCTTCCTTGACAGAGTGATTTCTCACCCTTTTTAGATGGTGCCATGCACCCCTCAATTGGGTTGCTTCTCCCTGCTGTTAGTTTGTTCTTGCCTGAAATGTTTAGAGAAACAGCTCTCTGAAAGCAGCTAATTTAATTGAGATCGTGCATGCACACATGTGCACACAAGTACACAGGGCTTCCTTTTTTCCTTTTTCTGATACACAGGGGAACAATTGCTATATTTTTATTTCCCAGTTTGTTAAAATATTTATATATGTCCTCACAGAGTGAACTTCTACACAGGTAAATAGGAAGCCTGTAATATCTAGATTCTTTTTTTGGTGGGGGAGAGATGGGGGCCAGGGTGAAGATAATCTAAAGGGGTTATACAACGGACCAATAGCCATGTTCTTCTGAACTGTAAGAGTCTACTCTTGTCTACTCTAAATAAGAAGGTGCCATCATTTCCAGTCCATCATCAAGTTCTTTCATAAATGACTTCTCCAGATTCATAAAATCTAGTTGAATGATTCAACAAAGCTCTCAGTTGTTACTGTTGTTTAGTCACTAAGTCATGTCCAACTCTTTTGCAACACCATAGACTATAGCTCCACCAGACTCCTCTGTCCATGGGATTCCCCAGGCGAGAATACTGCAGTGGGTTGCCGTTTCCTTCTCCAGGGCATCTTCCTGACGCAGGGGTTGAACCTGCATATCCTACATTGACATTTGGATTCTTTACCACCTGAGCTACCTCGGAAGCCATCTGTGTGTGTTTGGGGTGGGGCACGTGCCTGTGTAAGAGAATCTATACATATATATATACATGCATGTGTTTGTGTGTTGCACACACACATATTCACTCTCAAAGCTCTGCATCATACAAGCTTATAAACTGGATCAGCAAAGTAACTCTCCTTCAAAATGTGTAAGAAGCAAAACTGAGTCAGCATGGAAAACAGCTTCTTCGAAGAGAGAGAATGATGTAAAAACAAATAAATAAAACAAACTTCTGTGTTGATATGTTTTGGTCACTACCATGCCTACTCCTTCTTCCCCCCTGCCGTCGGGGGCGGGGAGTTCTCAAGCTACTATTGCTGCATCAGGCTTCTCCCTCCTATATGATTCATACTGACTTTCTACCCAAATCTTCCAAAGCCAAATCATTTATGAAGACATCAACATAATCCTGTAATTCCATAAGAAATGCCCCTCTGCAGGATGAAAGTGGAGACTAGAAAGTCAGTTTTCTGGAAAACAGGAGATTTCCTCAATTGTCCCTGTGTAAGTGAGTGTTTGATACACAGGGGAACAATTGCTATATTTTTATTTCCCAGTTTGTTAAAATATTTATATATGTCCTCACAGAGTGAACTTCTACACAGGTAAATAGGAAGCCTGTAATATCTAGATTCTTTTTTTGGTGGGGGAGAGATGGGGGCCAGGGTGAAGATAATCTAAAGGGGTTATACAACGGACCAATAGCCATGTTCTTCTGAACTGTAAGAGTCTACTCTTGTCTACTCTAAATAAGAAGGTGCCATCATTTCCAGTCCATCATCAAGTTCTTTCATAAATGACTTCTCCAGATTCATAAAATCTAGTTGAATGATTCAACAAAGCTCTCAGTTGTTACTGTTGTTTAGTCACTAAGTCATGTCCAACTCTTTTGCAACACCATAGACTATAGCTCCACCAGACTCCTCTGTCCATGGGATTCCCCAGGCGAGAATACTGCAGTGGGTTGCCGTTTCCTTCTCCAGGGCATCTTCCTGACGCAGGGGTTGAACCTGCATATCCTACATTGACATTTGGATTCTTTACCACCTGAGCTACCTCGGAAGCCATCTGTGTGTGTTTGGGGTGGGGCACGTGCCTGTGTAAGAGAATCTATACATATATATATACATGCATGTGTTTGTGTGTTGCACACACACATATTCACTCTCAAAGCTCTGCATCATACAAGCTTATAAACTGGATCAGCAAAGTAACTCTCCTTCAAAATGTGTAAGAAGCAAAACTGAGTCAGCATGGAAAACAGCTTCTTCGAAGAGAGAGAATGATGTAAAAACAAATAAATAAAACAAACTTCTGTGTTGATATGTTTTGGTCACTACCATGCCTACTCCTTCTTCCCCCCTGCCGTCGGGGGCGGGGAGTTCTCAAGCTACTATTGCTGCATCAGGCTTCTCCCTCCTATATGATTCATACTGACTTTCTACCCAAATCTTCCAAAGCCAAATCATTTATGAAGACATCAACATAATCCTGTAATTCCATAAGAAATGCCCCTCTGCAGGATGAAAGTGGAGACTAGAAAGTCAGTTTTCTGGAAAACAGGGAGATACCTCAATTGTCCCTTGTTGTTAAGTGAGTGTTTACTGAATGAGTCTCTAGATCTCATGGGTATGTTCACAGTTGGGTTTCTGGCTTATTTACAGATCCCTCACTGCCCATCAGGAGGCCTCCAGAGGCACTCGGGGACCTGCTGATGCATTACTCAACCTGAGTTACCACCAGAGGGCTAGAGGGAGACGGCTCCCAGCAGCCTCAGACAGACGTCCACTTACGGTTCCTTCCAGGTCAGCTTCAGTAAGAGTGCTCTCAAAAGCAATGGCAATGAAGCCATACTTATAGCTCACATCCACTTCCACCGTGGCAAGAGTTTCCCAATTCTGTGGGCAACCCTTTATCCCAGGTCAAGGAGTCTCTGACTCTGGAATCCATGAATTTAGTCTGTCAGAGTCTAAACAGGACAGTGATTTAGATGAGCATCAGCTCAAAACGTCGATGACCTACACTAACATCAGCAATGCCACTCTCACTGTTGCTGTTCAATCACCTTCTTGTGTCCGACTCTTTGTGACCCCATGGACTGCAGCACGCTAGGCTTCCCTGTCCTCCACTATCTCCCAGAGTTTGCCCAAACTCATGTGCATTGAGTCAGCGATGTCATCCAACCACCTCATCCATCTGACCCCTTCTTCTCCTACCTTCAGTCTTTCCCAGAATCAAGGTCTTTAACAATGAGGTGGCTCTTGGAAGTGCCCCTCTACTGAGCTCATGTCAAAGCACACATTGGGAGGCAGTTTACCTTTTCAAATGAAGGCATTTGTCAAGCTCACTTACCTCAACTGACAGAGGGCGAGATGCTCCATCTGAGGACAAGTCTGGCAGAGGCCAGACACAGATGTCAGTGGGTGATTGGGGGTGGAAGAGAATGCAAGTGAGCTGACTGTTAAGCCAGAACCAGATGAGGTCTTCACTGAGTGGCCAGGCCACACCTACAGGTCTGGAAACAAAATGATCTGCATCCAAAGTGACCCTTAGGTTAGCTCAGTTAACTCAGCAGGGATGTAAGGTCATGGTGCGAAGGCTTACCTGGAAAGCAACCTGATAGACAAGCAGCCATGGGGGAAGCCCCTTGGAGACAGCCTCTGTCCATCACTAGTTGTTTAATAATGGATAAAGGCATTTCCCCATGTGAGCCTCGGTCTCTTCATGCGCATCAAGTATAAAACATACACCAACTACTTAATGACCTTGTAAGGATCCAGTTAATGTAAGCAAGTGCTTATCATGGAGCAAGAGCTCACCACGATGGCTACTTATTCTTTGAATAGCCAGGGCCACTGACCTAGAACAGGTGGGTATCCAATCCCAATAAACAGCATCACCCAAAAGGTGTAGCATGGTTTCCCACTGAGGGAGAAAGTTAACTGCAGATTTCCATGGGGAGTCAAGCTCTGAAGTTTGAATTTTCAGCGAGTTCTACCAGGGTTTATGTATTTTAAGGATGAAAACTTCTGGTTTAGAATATGGAGACCATGGCTAAACCATCTTAAGTACTGACATTATCTTAAGTCATACATTCTTTTCCGATGGCTTCTATAGAGTATATAAGGGACACACATGAACTTTCAACATTTGGCAAAGTCTTCTGTATTTTGGAAGGTTTTTATTTTAAATATTTTATTTTACTTTAAAAATCTGTAATTTAAGATTCAATGCAATACCTATTCAACTACCATTGACATTTTTCACAGAACTAGACCAAAGAATAACACAGTTCATATGGAAACACAAAAGACCTCGAATAGCCAAAGCAATCCTGAGAAAGAAAAACGGAGCTGGAGGAATCAGCCTCCCTAACTTCAGACTCTACTACAAAGCAACAGTCATCAAGTATGGTACTGGCACAAAAACAGAACTATAGACCAATGGGACAAGATTGAGAACCCAAAGATAAACCCACGCACCTATGGGTACCTTATTTTTGACAAAGGAGGTGAAAGTATAAAATGGGACAAAGACAGCCTCTTCAACAAGTGGTGCTGGGAAAATTGGACAACTACATGCAAAAAAATGAAGTTGGAACATTTCCTGACACCATATACTAAGATCAACTCAAAATGGATTAAAGACCTAAATGTAAGACCAGAAACCATCAAACTCTTAGAGGAGAATATAGGCAAAACCCTCAAGGACATAAATCAAAGCAAGATCTTCTCTGACCCACCTACTAAAATAGTGGAACTGAAAAGAAAAGTCAACACATGAGACCTCATGAAACTTAAAAGCTTTTGTACAGCAAAAGAAATTACAAAAAAGCTGTACAGACACCCCACAGAGTGGGAGAAAATCATAGCAAATGAAACAACAGACAAAGAATTCATCTCCAAAATCTACAAGCAACTCAGACAACTCAGCACAGGGAAAATGAGCAGCCCAATCAAAAAATGGGAAAAGGACCTACACAGACACCTCTCCAAAGAGGACATACAGATGGCCCCAAAGCACATGAAACGATGCTCAACCTCACTTATTATTAGAGAAATGCATATTAAAACTACAAAGAGATATCACTTCACACCCATCAGAATGGCCATCTTCAAAAAATCTGCAGACAATAAATGCTGGAGAGGGTGCAGAGAAAAGGGAACCCTCTTGCATTGTTGGTGGGAATGTAAATTGATACAGCCTCTATAGAAGACAGTGTGGAGATTCCTTAAAAAACTAAAAATAGAAGCACCCTATAACCCAGCAATCCCTCTCTTAGGCTTATATCCTGATGAAATCAAACCTGAAAGAAGCACCTGTACCACAGTGTTCATTGCAGCTCTCTATACAATAGCCAGAACACGGAAGCAACCTAGATGTCCATCGACGAATGAATAGCTACAGAAGCCCTGGTACATACATACAATGGAATACTACTTAGCTGTTAAAAGAAATGCAGAAGATTCAGTCCTAATGAAGTGGCTGGCTCTAGAACCTATCATAAAAAGTGAAGTCAGTCAAAAAGAGAAAGACAAATACAGTATACTAACACACATACATGGAATCTAGTAGGATGGTCTTGATAACACACGCAGCGAACTCATGGAAAAACAGACAGAGCATAGACATAGGGACATTGTGGGGAAGAAATAGGGAGGGGGAAGCATGGAGGGAGTAACATCGAAACCTATACTGTTATGTGTGGAAAAGATAGCTATTGTCATTGTAAGATCAACTCAAAATGGATTAAAGACCTAAATGTAAGACCAGAAACCATCAAACTCTTAGAGGAGAATATAGGCAAAACCCTCAAGGACATAAATCAAAGCAAGATCTTCTCTGACCCACCTACTAAAATAGTGGAACTGAAAAGAAAAGTCAACACATGAGACCTCATGAAACTTAAAAGCTTTTGTACAGCAAAAGAAATTACAAAAAAGCTGTACAGACACCCCACAGAGTGGGAGAAAATCATAGCAAATGAAACAACAGACAAAGAATTCATCTCCAAAATCTACAAGCAACTCAGACAACTCAGCACAGGGAAAATGAGCAGCCCAATCAAAAAATGGGAAAAGGACCTACACAGACACCTCTCCAAAGAGGACATACAGATGGCCCCAAAGCACATGAAACGATGCTCAACCTCACTTATTATTAGAGAAATGCATATTAAAACTACAAAGAGATATCACTTCACACCCATCAGAATGGCCATCTTCAAAAAATCTGCAGACAATAAATGCTGGAGAGGGTGCAGAGAAAAGGGAACCCTCTTGCATTGTTGGTGGGAATGTAAATTGATACAGCCTCTATAGAAGACAGTGTGGAGATTCCTTAAAAAACTAAAAATAGAAGCACCCTATAACCCAGCAATCCCTCTCTTAGGCTTATATCCTGATGAAATCAAACCTGAAAGAAGCACCTGTACCACAGTGTTCATTGCAGCTCTCTATACAATAGCCAGAACACGGAAGCAACCTAGATGTCCATCGACGAATGAATAGCTACAGAAGCCCTGGTACATACATACAATGGAATACTACTTAGCTGTTAAAAGAAATGCAGAAGATTCAGTCCTAATGAAGTGGCTGGCTCTAGAACCTATCATAAAAAGTGAAGTCAGTCAAAAAGAGAAAGACAAATACAGTATACTAACACACATACATGGAATCTAGTAGGATGGTCTTGATAACACACGCAGCGAACTCATGGAAAAACAGACAGAGCATAGACATAGGGACATTGTGGGGAAGAAATAGGGAGGGGGAAGCATGGAGGGAGTAACATCGAAACCTATACTGTTATGTGTGGAAAAGATAGCTATTGTCATTGTGCTAAGGGAATAGGAGTGCTTACAATGGCATGGGGCGATGGTCAGGAAGGGTGGGATGGGGGAACTGGAGGGGTGGGGACCATGGATATGCATATGACTGATCTGGGAACATACATGTCTGTGAACAACAAAACTCTGTAAAACCTTTAAAATAATTTAAAAAAGATATAAAAATCTGTAATTTAGAACTGAGAAATACCACATTCTCATAGAATTACTTTTTAAAAGTGTGTTTATATTTTCAGGAAAATGCCCCAAATCCTTGAGACCGATACATAGTCCTTTTAAATTGTGTTGTTATCGTTTGAAAGGACTTTTCTGTTATGATATTAAGGAGTCAAAACTGAACATGACATCAAGGGCAAGGTGAGACAAAAGTAATTATCAATGTATCCTGAATAAGAACTGAAGCCTTCCTAAGGTCTCTACTTAATTGCTAAGTCATGCATCTGGCATTTTAGTTATAACTGAAAGCACAGCCCATAGGCACCAGGTCAGCAATGGGAGTTGGCACCAACCCACCCACCCACCCAGCTTCTGGAAACTGTTTACCACTTTGAACAGCATTTAGTGTAACTGGTGAAATTAAACACCCCTTTTAAAAAGAAGAATTTTTAAACTGGACGCAAAGGTTATCTTACTCATTATGCAGATACTTAGCAGTGGACACAGTTTAGCAACTACTCCACCACTACCACCACCAGATATGTGGCTCTGTGTCAAGAAGAGAGACTCACATACCTGCAGGCTTCAATCTTTCTAATTCTCTTCTGGGCGGGGGAGCCCAGATCATCCTCAGTAATGGCAAGGACATGCCACCATGCTTCCATGACAATAAGATACAGTGTACTTCAACTGCCCCTGCCTACCTCTTCCACTTTATCTTATGTCACGATCTTTCCTTCAAGGATCCAGCATAGCGGAAGCCTTCTCTGGGCTTCTTAAGAAAAAAAAAAAAAACAGGAAAGAAAAACCTAGGTCTACCTTTTGCCTGGAAATTTTCCCCCTCCTCCCCCAGTAGTCAGTAGGCTTGCTTGCTAGTCATGCCCAACTCTTTGTGACCCTTTGGACTATAGCTCGCCAAACTCCACGATCAATGGGATTTTTCAGGCAAGAATATTGGAGTGAGTTTCCGTTTTCCTCCTCTATGGGATCTTTCCTACCTGGGGATCAAACGGGCATCTCCTATATCTTCCAAATCCCAAGAAGATTCTTTATCTGCTGAGCCATCAGGGAAGCTCCATCATCAGTATAGCTTCTTCCTATGACTAAGATCATGGTTTAGGACTTTCCTAGTGACCCAGTGGTTAAAAACCTACATGCCAATGTGGGGGATATGAGTTTGATCCCTGGGCCAGGAAGTTTCCACATGCGATGGGCAACTAAGCCTATGTGCCACACTACTGAGCCCAAGCCTGATGACCCAAGATCCACAACTACTGAAGCCTGCACACCTAGAGCCCGTAGCCTGCAGCAAGAGAACTCACTGCGATGAGAACCCATGCACCACAACTAGAGAAAGCCCCCATGCCATGCAGCAACCAAGACCCAGCGCAGCCAAAATAAACAAAGAGTTTACAGAACCAAAAGATCATCGTTCAAATGATGCCCACTCAGAGAGGCTGTCCTTGACCTCTCAAAAGCAGACAAACTTAGTCATAGCCTTAGTATTTTTCTTTGTTGCACACATCAGGTTTTGAAATTTTATCTATTTATCACATTCTCCATATCCTAGAATATGAGCTCCATCAGATCAGAGGTCTCAATTGTAGAGTTTCCTGATACTTTACTGGTGTACTGGTAATCCTTATACCTCATATAGGGTAGCCCTTCATATATTACATGTATATAGGCTATATTTACACACACACACACACACACACACACACACACACACACACACACACTTCTCCAATGAGTTAAATTATGCTGGCCGACTTAAAGTTATGTCACCTTGTATGCTGGAAGAGGATCAGAAATGTAACCTCTGAACACACAATGAAGACTCCCACCATATCTAATCCAAGGCAAGTGGCCTCAAGAAGATCAGTGAAAACTTTACTGTAATCTGTAGATTCTACTATGTACTAGTTTTCATGGTAAGAGTCTACATGAGACTAGGAGGCAGGGGCTGCCTTTAAATAAATAATGAACCACAGCTAAGGCTGAATCTGTTTCTATTTTAACCTACTTCCCAGCTCTCTCCTGGATGGTAGAGCAGACAAGGAGCAAGATGCAACTCATCAGTATTGCACGTACACTTCCCTTAATTTTTCCCAAAGCCATAGCTAGGTTCTTTCCCACCTATTTCTTAGATAAACCCAGCATAATTTGAGTATCAACTAAAAGGGTGATTAAGAATCTGACTTACAGTTCCAAATCTCCTTAATCATGGAGTCAGCAAATGTATGTTGGGAGTCGGCAACACAGTAGACTTACTGCAGATCTCCTTATAACCTTAATTTTACTTAAACATTTTTGTGTTGGGGGTAATAATTTAAACACTTTTAACATCAGTATTAGAACAAACACATATTAGAACAAACACGGATACTGAATGACCTAAAATGAAAACTTTGAATCAATTCATTTTTAGTTAAACAAAGACCCTTCCAAACAAGCTCGCATGGGGCGGACTACTCTGGCTACTCTCCAGGCCTGGACCCTCACCAGTAGTTCTCACCCCCTCAGCACTCGGAGACTGGAGGGATATTTAGGAACCATTACGGCGGTGATTTTGACCCAACCATGGAAGCCATTCAGTCTTCCAACACACGGATGTGGCTGTGAACTCACACAAATGTAGAAAGCAATGTGGCTAAGTTACCAAGAAGGAAAATAACTCTATTTTCAAGGCAGTAGTGAGAAACACGTATTTATAGTTGCTATCCAAAAACAGATAAAGCAAACAGTAAGATCATCAAACAGCAGACCGAGGCCTCGAAGTTCAAATGCTGTACTTTCAGTCTCTAGTTAAGGTGGCCACCCGGAACCTTCTGGGCCCCAAAGGAAAATGCATTGCATGTGATTACATGCCCAGATGAAGGGGACCTTAGGTTGGAACCAGCACCCAAGGGCTGCCAGAGCACATCCCCCACGTGACCAGATTCAGATTCTTAACATGATGGCTAGGGCTATGCTCTTGACATGCGCATGCACACACATTGCACAGTCTTCTTGATAACCTTGGGCAGAAGCAGCTCTGCACTAGCCACTGAATGCCCATCAGTAACTGCTGTCCTGAGAGTCCTGAGTGCACCTTCTCTGAGGGTCCCTCACCAGCCCTGGGAAGTGTATGCTGTTCTTCCCTTTCAGAGCAGTAACACTGAGCCTCAGTAATGCTGTTCCTGCTATATACACCTACGCTTCTTCTTTCCAGAGAGAGACCCGTCTAAAGGCATGAGAAAGCAATGACCTCCTCCTCCTGCCTTTTCATCCACAACGTCCTGGGTTTGTACAACATGTTCAGAAATCCCAGTGAGCTTATGCACTTCAATATTAGGGACATTCTTTCCTGTGTGAAATGGGCTCAAGCACAGAGGTTTAGAGGAGCAACCCTTCTGGTCCTCACACAAAGGAGGGGTTAGGCGGCCATGCTATGCAGAGAGTCCAGTGCTCCACAGACGGCTGCCACAGTTGTTGAGTGCAGCTGGATATAAACGACATCATTTAAGCCAGGGTGTGGCTTGGTGACATAGCTAACTCCGCCTGCAATCGCTTTGCCAGAGCAGCTTTCAATCCTGTTCCACGTGATTTCACAAACTCTTGAACTGCACAGGGTGTTTTCACACCTGCCGAGGTAATAAGAGACTTCGGAGAATGCGTGCAAATTTTGTTGGCAAAAGTCAAAGAAACCTGCGGAATGCAAGCTCTCTAGAGGCCCTTTACCTGCTCCCCATATGTCAGGCCTGGCTGAGTGGAGGGATGCCATCGTGTGGTGAATGGGGGCTGGCTGCATGCTCACAGGCAGAGTGACATCCCAGCTGGGGTGTGGGGCATCTGGGGATGAAAACAAACATGAGAGTGCCTCGGGTTTTGTGACAGCGGTAAGACACAGGGCTGAATTTCCTGCCTACAAGAGCCCCTGGCCAGAGATCATCCTGTCATCCAGACACAGAAGCAAACTGTGTACACAAGTCATGTGCGTGTTAAAATCCACACCAGCAATCTACCCCTGGGGTGTGAAGTGTGTGCACTTCAGGGAGTGGACATCCATGATGCACAGTCTTCTTGATAACGCTAGGGCTATGCTCTTGACATGCGCATGCACACACATTGCACAGTTTTCTGCCAACTAGCCACTGAATGCCCATCAGTAACTGCTGTCCTGAGAGTCCTGAGTGCACCTTCTCTGAGGGTCCCTCACCAGCCCTGGGAAGTGTATGCTGTTCTTCCCTTTCAGAGCAGTAACACTGAGCCTCAGTAATGCTGTTCCTGCTATATACACCTACGCTTCTTCTTTCCAGAGAGAGACCCGTCTAAAGGCATGAGAAAGCAATGACCTCCTCCTCCTGCCTTTTCATCCACAACGTCCTGGGTTTGTACAACATGTTCAGAAATCCCAGTGAGCTTATGCACTTCAATATTAGGGACATTCTTTCCTGTGTGAAATGGGCTCAAGCACAGAGGTTTAGAGGAGCAACCCTTCTGGTCCTCACACAAAGGAGGGGTTAGGCGGCCATGCTATGCAGAGAGTCCAGTGCTCCACAGACGGCTGCCACAGTTGTTGAGTGCAGCTGGATATAAACGACATCATTTAAGCCAGGGTGTGGCTTGGTGACATAGCTAACTCCGCCTGCAATCGCTTTGCCAGAGCAGCTTTCAATCCTGTTCCACGTGATTTCACAAACTCTTGAACTGCACAGGGTGTTTTCACACCTGCCGAGGTAATAAGAGACTTCGGAGAATGCGTGCAAATTTTGTTGGCAAAAGTCAAAGAAACCTGCGGAATGCAAGCTCTCTAGAGGCCCTTTACCTGCTCCCCATATGTCAGGCCTGGCTGAGTGGAGGGATGCCATCGTGTGGTGAATGGGGGCTGGCTGCATGCTCACAGGCAGAGTGACATCCCAGCTGGGGTGTGGGGCATCTGGGGATGAAAACAAACATGAGAGTGCCTCGGGTTTTGTGACAGCGGTAAGACACAGGGCTGAATTTCCTGCCTACAAGAGCCCCTGGCCAGAGATCATCCTGTCATCCAGACACAGAAGCAAACTGTGTACACAAGTCATGTGCGTGTTAAAATCCACACCAGCAATCTACCCCCTGGGGGTGTGAAGTGTGTGCACTTCAGGGAGTGGAGATTTCTCATCTCTCTCCTCTGCTATCTCCCGACTATCACTTAACACAGATTCTCTAAGTGCCTTGCTACAAAGAGATGTGAACACCCCACACTGGATATTTTTTCTGACAGAGAGGGACCCTGGCACAGCTATCCAGAAATTCATCGTGAGCATAGCCTCAAGTACAATTCTTTTAAGGTTATTTCTTGTGAGCACTTCATGGTGATGGATTCCATGGCACACAAAGGAACAGTGTCCCACAGGAGTTTATTAGTAGTCTAAGAAGGATTCTAAGAATAAATTACACAACTTGTAATGCGATATGTCAAAAAGGACAGGACTCTTTGCTGAGGAATTCTGGTAAATAGTCTTGAATCACGTGCATTGCATCTGGATGACCAGCTCAGCTAGAATTCATTCTTTCAACAGGTGCTTTGTCGCTAGGCACCAGGAATAGAGGGGTGAACACAACAGCGCACCACAAGACCCCTGTCTTGTAGAGTCTACGGTTTGGAGAGAGAGGTGATTAAACGACAAAAAGACAGACAAACGCGGATGGTCATATGTGCAGGGAGGAGATTCAGAGCCTCTTCTTACGAACTTTGCAGATGCTCATGTCTCTCCCTCACACTTGAGATTTCTTTCCAGGACGTAGCAGCGGGCCCCAGTCACCTTTAGAACAGCAGCCATTGCACCAACAAGGCAATGGGTAGAGAACTCCAGGTAATAAGCTATTGAATACTCCCAACATCATGTTAGCTGAACTAAACACCATGAACACGGTGTCTGGATGGGTAGTGTGGGACAATAGGAAGCACAAGCTTGGGTCTCAGGGACCTGGGCGACTAGCCATCTGATTGTCCTTTGGGTGAGGCACCTGCTCAGTGAAGGTCAGATTCCTCACATGTAAACGCAACAAGTGCACTGACCTCGGAGGGTTCTTGTCAGAATGAACTAATAAAACATAACAGGTCTATTCATTTCCATTCACATAAAAAAGGTAAGCCGAAAGAGAGCTGTGATTCTTACTGAGGAAATTCAATCCCTCACTCTCACAGAGGCACAGCGTGAAAGGTGCCCATAGGCTTCCAAAGAGAGCTTGCCTCTGTGGAAACCCAGATGGGCATTCTCCACATCCTCCTCCTCCCCTGGACATACACAGAGGAGTGTCTACTATTCATCCAAGATGAATGACCCAAGGGAAACCCCACACTCTAACACTTCTCTGTCCGATAAAATAGTAGAGAAGGCAGAATTACTTCTATTATCCTCCCTAAGTTAGGTTATTTTGATCAAGAGGAAAAGATGAGTTCTTATGTTAATAGGCCAATTGTCAATTACCCTGGGGCAGAAATAATAGTTTCTATTTAAAATATAGATGGCATTCATATATGCAGCCAAACTGGATTCAGTTTGGTGAATGTTAATATTTACTGACAACCTACATAATCCTCTGTGTTACTAGCTCAGTTCTAAGATGTACAAAAAATGCTTCTCTTATGGAATCTCAGTGAAATGTGTGCATGACTCTTCCAGGTTGACTCACACTCTGCCTGCAGTACTTCCTGTTTGCTCTGGACACCTCAGCTCCTTCTAGAACTCCCACTCTGATGTGTTTACTGAGTGTTGCCCTCTGAGCTTGTTTGTAATCACAGCCCTGGTACTTGGGAGATTTTCCACCAGGAGCTGGAATGCAGATGGTCTCCAGCAAACGCCAATCTTGCCTTTTTCCCAGAGAGTCCGTGTCCAGACTTTCACTGGCTAATGACCACTCGCCTCCAGCTACCGCCCCTGACATGCACAGAGTTCTTATTTGTTGCCTGGTCCTATTATGAGTTCTTACATGTGGTTTCTCTCTCTTTTTTTTAAAGATTTATTTATTTATTTACTTTGGGTGGGGGTCGGGTTGGGGACGGAGGGGAGTGGGTGGGCCACTTCTATTGGTCTTTCATTTCTCTATTTTCATCCATCTTTGTTCTTTGGCTCCTGTGGGCCTCCCATCGCGGTGGCGTCTGTCGCTGCAGAGCACCGGCTCTGGGCACATGTGCTCCAGAGCTCCGGCTCAGTGATTGGACACATCAGTCCAGCCGCTCCGTGGCACGTGGGTTTCTTCCCAGGCCAGGGCTCGAACCGGCGCCCCTTGCACTGCAAGGCAGTGTCCTTATCCACTGGACCACCAGGGGAAGCCCACATGTGGTCTCTTGATTCTCTGACTTGCTCTGAGGAAAGTCTATGACAGAAGTTGTCTCCCAAGGAAGGACTGACCTCCAAACCCAGGGCAATTTCATCCCAAAGGATAAACCATTTCTACTACACACTACCCATGTGTGTGTTAATCTCAGTGGGACAGGGATGTTTTACCCATGTCCAGCACCTAGCATGTGCCTGAAGTTTGTAGTTTTTATCGCTTTGTTCAATGGATAAATGGTGACTTACAAACAGAACAGGAAAGAAGGTCTCATGATAAAACAAGTTAGAACATGATCTCCCTTGAGGAAGCATAACCAGTCAGTATCAGAGGGGATCCAAGTGGCCAGCAGATCTGCCTGCATATGAGTATCAGCTCAGCCAGGAGCTGGGGGAAGTCAACTCTCTGTACTCAATGGGAGACACAGAGCAAATGACACACAGGACTTGGAGGAAGTTGACACAATATTCAGAGAGCTTCTCAGTGAGGCCTCGGTGGAGAGGGCAACATTAGAACAAGGATCAGATTCACTGTGGATATGGAGGAAGTGTTCTTTCCAGGCAGAAGAAGAAACGTACATTCAGAGCAAAGGTGGGGAATCATGGGGTGAGTAAAAGAACAGAATAAAACTCAGTTTTCTATAACAAAGCATCTGTGGAAGGAAATCAGATGGGAAGAGTGAAGAGGGCTTCAGTGAAGTTTGAATTCTTCCCAAAGACTATGGGAGCTCATTCCAAAGAAAAGTTCCCTGACGTGGGCAACGCATGGACCACTGGTGAACACACACAGTGAGGGAGGTATTAAGGAGACAGTATATCTGTCAGCCCACTTCCATCTTTGAAGAAGCCAAGCAGAAAGTCTTCAGCGATGCCTGTCTAGGATATATGATCCATGCTAACCCTGTTAGTCAGGGTCTCCAATGACAGACATGACTGTCAAAAAGAAGAGAAACCAGGAAGGATTAACAAAGGGGCTACTGACCACATACAGGACTAGGTCACCGCAAAGGTGGTAAGCCAGGGCTACCAAAGGCCTAAATGTCACTATCTCTAGGTGTCAATTCCTAAAATATGATGCTGTTCAAGTGTTGCACACAATATTCCTGAAAATTTGGAAAACTCAGGAGTGCAGTAGGACTGGAAAATGTCAGTTTTCACTCCAATCCCAAAGAAGAGTAATGCCAAAGAAGTTTCAAACTATCACAAAATAGCACTTTTTTCACATGCTAGCAAGGTAATACTCAAAATCCTCAAAAGCTAGGCTTTAACAATATGTGAACTGAGAATGTTCAGATGTACAATCTGGATTTATAAAAGAAAGAGGAACTAGAGGTCAAATTGCCAACATCCGTTGGACCATAGAAAGTGCAAGAGAATTCAAAATAACCCATCTACTTCTGTTTCACTGATTACACTACAGTCTTTGTATATATCACAAAAAACTGTGGCAAATTCTTGAAAAGACTGGAATACCAGACACCTTACCTGCCTCTTGAGAAACCTGAATGCAGGACAAAAAGCAACAGTTGGAACTGGACATGGAACAACAGACTGATTCGAAGTTAGGAAAGGAGTATTTCAGGGCTGTATACTATCACTATGTGTATTTAACTCATATGTAGAGTACATCATGTAAAATGCCAGGCTAGATGAAGCACAAGCTGGAATCAAGATTGCCAGAAGAAATATCAATAACCTCAGATAAGCAGATGACACCACCCTTATGGCAGAAAGCAAAGAGGAACTAAAGAGTTTCTTGATAAAGGGGAAAGAAGAAAGTGAAAAGGCTGGCCTCAAATTCAACATTAAAAAAAGTGAAGATCATGGCATCCAGATTAATTCATGGACCACTGGTGAACACACACAGTGAGGGAGGTATTAAGGAGACAGTATATCTGTCAGCCCACTTCCATCTTTGAAGAAGCCAAGCAGAAAGTCTTCAGCGATGCCTGTCTAGGATATATGATCCATGCTAACCCTGTTAGTCAGGGTCTCCAATGACAGACATGACTGTCAAAAAGAAGAGAAACCAGGAAGGATTAACAAAGGGGCTACTGACCACATACAGGACTAGGTCACCGCAAAGGTGGTAAGCCAGGGCTACCAAAGGCCTAAATGTCACTATCTCTAGGTGTCAATTCCTAAAATATGATGCTGTTCAAGTGTTGCACACAATATTCCTGAAAATTTGGAAAACTCAGGAGTGCAGTAGGACTGGAAAATGTCAGTTTTCACTCCAATCCCAAAGAAGAGTAATGCCAAAGAAGTTTCAAACTATCACAAAATAGCACTTTTTTCACATGCTAGCAAGGTAATACTCAAAATCCTCAAAAGCTAGGCTTTAACAATATGTGAACTGAGAATGTTCAGATGTACAATCTGGATTTATAAAAGAAAGAGGAACTAGAGGTCAAATTGCCAACATCCGTTGGACCATAGAAAGTGCAAGAGAATTCAAAATAACCCATCTACTTCTGTTTCACTGATTACACTACAGTCTTTGTATATATCACAAAAAGCTGTGGCAAATTCTTGAAAAGACTGGAATACCAGACACCTTACCTGCCTCTTGAGAAACCTGAATGCAGGACAAAAAGCAACAGTTGGAACTGGACATGGAACAACAGACTGATTCGAAGTTAGGAAAGGAGTATTTCAGGGCTGTATACTATCACTATGTGTATTTAACTCATATGTAGAGTACATCATGTAAAATGCCAGGCTAGATGAAGCACAAGCTGGAATCAAGATTGCCAGAAGAAATATCAATAACCTCAGATAAGCAGATGACACCACCCTTATGGCAGAAAGCAAAGAGGAACTAAAGAGTTTCTTGATAAAGGGGAAAGAAGAAAGTGAAAAGGCTGGCCTCAAATTCAACATTAAAAAAAGTGAAGATCATGGCATCCAGATTCATCACTTCATGGCAAACAGATGGACAAACAATGGAAACAGTGACAGACTTCATTTTCTTGGACTCCAAAATCACTACAGATGGCTGGCTGCAGCCATGAAATTAGAAGATGCTTGTTCCTTGAAAGAAAACCTATCACAAAGCTAGATAGTGTATTAAAAAGGACACACATTACCTTGTCGACAAAGATCCATATGGTCAAAATAATGGTTTTTCCAGTAGTCATGTAGGGCTGTGAGAGCTGGACCACAGAGAAGGCTGAGAGATGAAGAATTGATGCTTTCGAACTGTGGTGTTGGAAAAGACTCGAAAGTCCCTTGGACTGAAAGGAGGTGAAACTAGTAATCCTCAAAGAAATCAACCCTGGATATTCATTGGAAGGACTGATGGTGAAGCTCCAATACTTTGCCCACCTGATGCAAAGAGGTGACTCATTAGAAAAGACCCTAAGGCTGGGAAAGATTGAAGGCAGGAAGAGAAGGGGACAACAGAGGACAAGATGGTTGAATGGCATCACCCACACAAGGGACATGAGTTTCAGCAAGCTCTTGGAAATGAAGGACAAGGAAGCCTGGCATGCGGCAGTCCATGGGCTCGTAAAAAGTCAGACACTACTGAGCAACTGAACAGCAACAGCAACTAGGTGTCAAGGGGGAAGACAAGGCAGAGTTTACAGCAATCTAGACGGGCGGGTAGGGGCAGGGAAGGCAGGAAACTCAGCTTCCCTTCTTCTGAGACTGCTAGGTTCCCATAGGCTGAGCTAAACTAGAAACAATAAAGTGACTCCCAGGTTTAGTCCATGGAGCTCACCCTCCTGGGGCAGAGAGCCAGGAGAAGGGAGGAAAATGGATCAGGAGGAACAAATGGAAGATAACTCAGCACCTGCCCAGTTTTGCAAACACAGGGAGAGCAGGCCTCAGGCTGACAGCCTCAGGCAGCTCTGTCTCAAGAGATACCACTTCCATTTGTTTGGCTTTCATTGTATTTATCCTTAGTTTCTATTATGGCAGAAAGAAGGCTAAGTTTCTTGATAAAGGAAAAAATGAAAAGGCTGGCCTCAAATTCAACATTAAAAAAAGTGAAGATCATGGCATCCAGATTCATCACTTCATGGCAAACAGATGGACAAACAATGGAAACAGTGACAGACTTCATTTTCTTGGACTCCAAAATCACTACAGATGGCTGGCTGCAGCCATGAAATTAGAAGATGCTTGTTCCTTGAAAGAAAACCTATCACAAAGCTAGATAGTGTATTAAAAAGGACACACATTACCTTGTCGACAAAGATCCATATGGTCAAAATAATGGTTTTTCCAGTAGTCATGTAGGGCTGTGAGAGCTGGACCACAGAGAAGGCTGAGAGATGAAGAATTGATGCTTTCGAACTGTGGTGTTGGAAAAGACTCGAAAGTCCCTTGGACTGAAAGGAGGTGAAACTAGTAATCCTCAAAGAAATCAACCCTGGATATTCATTGGAAGGACTGATGGTGAAGCTCCAATACTTTGCCCACCTGATGCAAAGAGGTGACTCATTAGAAAAGACCCTAAGGCTGGGAAAGATTGAAGGCAGGAAGAGAAGGGGACAACAGAGGACAAGATGGTTGAATGGCATCACCCACACAAGGGACATGAGTTTCAGCAAGCTCTTGGAAATGAAGGACAAGGAAGCCTGGCATGCGGCAGTCCATGGGCTCGTAAAAAGTCAGACACTACTGAGCAACTGAACAGCAACAGCAACTAGGTGTCAAGGGGGAAGACAAGGCAGAGTTTACAGCAATCTAGACGGGCGGGTAGGGGCAGGGAAGGCAGGAAACTCAGCTTCCCTTCTTCTGAGACTGCTAGGTTCCCATAGGCTGAGCTAAACTAGAAACAATAAAGTGACTCCCAGGTTTAGTCCATGGAGCTCACCCTCCTGGGGCAGAGAGCCAGGAGAAGGGAGGAAAATGGATCAGGAGGAACAAATGGAAGATAACTCAGCACCTGCCCAGTTTTGCAAACACAGGGAGAGCAGGCCTCAGGCTGACAGCCTCAGGCAGCTCTGTCTCAAGAGATACCACTTCCATTTGTTTGGCTTTCATTGTATTTATCCTTAGTTTCTATTATGGTAGATGATACCGGTTTTCTACTTACTTAGAGATAAAGTTTCCTTTTAGAATACATAAGTGAAAAAATGTTAGAAAGCTCCATTTATGGATTTACTTAGAGATAAAGTTTCCTTTTAGAATACATAAGTGAAAAAATGTTAGAAAGATCCATTTATGGATTTACTTAGAGATAAAGTTTCCTTTTAGCATACATAAGTAAAAACATTTTTAAAAGTTCCATTTATCAATAAATATGAAGCAAACAATAGCACAGATAGAAGGGAAAATAGCCAAAAATAATGGAGGTGGTATTAGAATGACTGACATTTGGAAAATGCCTCACGAAAGGAAAACTGGGAGCTAGTGACAGTTTTTGAGCAAGAGAGAGGGAGGATCCAGGCCCTGTTTTGGGCAGCTTCCTGTGGCTGGGGCAGCACCGTGGACAGCAGAGCTGCAGGGAGCCCTGTAGGCCATGCCAGTGGGCTGCAGACATGGACCTGGGCAGGAACAGTCAGTGGAGCAAGGGCAGAATCAGCTGTGTTTGTTCACTCATTTCAGGGAGGGCAAACAAGCTACGAAGCAAAAGATAAAATTGCTACCAAATTTGCCTTTAAAAAAAAAAAGCCATCTATTACCAGGAATATTAGAACTGATGTAGGAAAAGAAAACGGCAGCCATCAAGGGCTGCTAACAGGTCGAGTTTTTTATGTAATTCATCTCCTATGAGGCTGTCTGCAATGAAAGGGAAACAGGAACGTTTGTCTAATGAGTGTCTACGCCTGACGTTTCTCCCCAGCAGCTGGGTTTGTTTTTCAGATCTGCAGCAGAGAAATTGGGAAGGTCAACCAGGCTTGGCGTCTAGCACCGGGAGGGCAATTTTCATGCCTTCTCAGAGACGAGGTGATTTTATGGCACACAGATCATTTTTGAGACTGCTAGGTTCCCATAGGCTGAGCAAAACTAGAAACAATAAAGTGACTCCCAGGTTTAGTCCATGGAGCTCACCCTCCTGGGGCAGAGAGCCAGGAGAAGGGAGGAAAATGGATCAGGAGGAACAAATGGAAGATAACTCAGCACCTGCCCAGTTTTGCAAACACAGGGAGAGCAGGCCTCAGGCTGACAGCCTCAGGCAGCTCTGTCTCAAGAGATACCACTTCCATTTGTTTGGCTTTCATTGTATTTATCCTTAGTTTCTATTATGGTAGATGATACCGGTTTTCTACTTACTTAGAGATAAAGTTTCCTTTTAGAATACATAAGTGAAAAAATGTTAGAAAGCTCCATTTATGGATTTACTTAGAGATAAAGTTTCCTTTTAGAATACATAAGTGAAAAAACGTTAGAAAGATCCATTTATGGATTTACTTAGAGATAAAGTTTCCTTTTAGCATACATAAGTAAAAACATTTTTAAAAGTTCCATTTATCAATAAATATGAAGCAAACAATAGCACAGATAGAAGGGAAAATAGCCAAAAATAATGGAGGTGGTATTAGAATGACTGACATTTGGAAAATGCCTCACGAAAGGAAAACTGGGAGCTAGTGACAGTTTTTGAGCAAGAGAGAGGGAGGATCCAGGCCCTGTTTTGGGCAGCTTCCTGTGGCTGGGGCAGCACCGTGGACAGCAGAGCTGCAGGGAGCCCTGTAGGCCATGCCAGTGGGCTGCAGACATGGACCTGGGCAGGAACAGTCAGTGGAGCAAGGGCAGAATCAGCTGTGTTTGTTCACTCATTTCAGGGAGGGCAAACAAGCTACGAAGCAAAAGATAAAATTGCTACCAAATTTGCCTTTAAAAAAAAAAAGCCATCTATTACCAGGAATATTAGAACTGATGTAGGAAAAGAAAACGGCAGCCATCAAGGGCTGCTAACAGGTCGAGTTTTTTATGTAATTCATCTCCTATGAGGCTGTCTGCAATGAAAGGGAAACAGGAACGTTTGTCTAATGAGTGTCTACGCCTGACGTTTCTCCCCAGCAGCTGGGTTTGTTTTTCAGATCTGCAGCAGAGAAATTGGGAAGGTCAACCAGGCTTGGCGTCTAGCACCGGGAGGGCAATTTTCATGCCTTGGATCAGCATCAGAGACGAGGTGATTTTATGGCACACAGAGACTCTGGGTTGTTTATTGAGAGCTTTGGAAGTAAGCTGGGAGATCTATTTTCTGAAAAGACTATTTAGTTAGAAAAACGAAGTCAAACAGACATAATCATCCAAGTGTCCAAACATAAAAATAATTTGAAACTAGAGGTTAGGAATAGTAACAGCTCATCAAGTTTGAAAATAAAGCCTTCGAGAGGATTGGATAAAGCCTTGGTGAAGACTGGAGAGTAATTCTCACCTTATCCTGAATTTAAGAGAAGGAGAAGAAAAAATCACACAGACACACAATCAATTTCTGGACCATGCCTCACTTGTATGAAAATTTCTTTCAATTAAACTCTCAATTTCTGGCTCCCTGAGAGTTCTAACCGTCATGTTTTCAAATGAGCCAGAGATTTACAGGAACTGAGAGAAGGAAGAGACCTATTAGATTATCAAGTCTGTCCAGAAAGATAACCAGGGGCCTTCTTCCCACAGTTCCTTTTCCGCTGTCTTGCTCAGCTCTGGTTTTAAATGACTCAGGCAATGGGACTCTTGATCACTCTAAGAGGCCCATGGGAGCCATTCCTCAGCCTAAGAGCCTTCATTTTAGAAAAGAATATTCTGATATTAAGTCTTGTTACAGCACTTGCCTCTCCCAGTGGAGCCCCACTTCCTCCCCACCACTGGGTCCTTCAGCCCCTCCAGATGCTAGCAGGAGGCATTATCTTTCCTCATCAGTTACTCCGACCTTCCCCTTCATCATTTCTTATTCCTTTTATTATCTGAAATTTCTATGCTTTTATCTGTTTCTCTGATCCTTATCACCATAGTAACGGAAGACTCTGACGAGGCTGATTAGCTAGGCAAAAGATAAAATTGCTACCAAATTTGCCTTTAAAAAAAGTCATCTATTACCAGGAATATTAGAACTGATGTAGGAAAAAACGCAGCCATCAAGGGCTGCTAACAGGGCGAGTTTTTTATGTGGTTCATCTCCTATGAGGCTGTCTGCAATGAAAGGGAAACAGGAACGTTTGTCTAATGAGTGTCTACGCCTGACGTTTCTCCCCAGCAGCTGGGTTTGTTTTTCAGATCTGCAGCAGAGAAATTGGGAAGGTCAACCAGGCTTGGCGTCTAGCACCGGGAGGGCAATTTTCATGCCTTGGATCAGCATCAGAGACGAGGTGATTTTATGGCACACAGAGACTCTGGGTTGTTTATTGAGAGCTTTGGAAGTAAGCTGGGAGATCTATTTTCTGAAAAGACTATTTAGTTAGAAAAACGAAGTCAAACAGACATAATCATCCAAGTGTCCAAACATAAAAATAATTTGAAACTAGAGGTTAGGAATAGTAACAGCTCATCAAGTTTGAAAATAAAGCCTTCGAGAGGATTGGATAAAGCCTTGGTGAAGACTGGAGAGTAATTCTCACCTTATCCTGAATTTAAGAGAAGGAGAAGAAAAAATCACACAGACACACAATCAATTTCTGGACCATGCCTCACTTGTATGAAAATTTCTTTCAATTAAACTCTCAATTTCTGGCTTCGTGAGAGTTCTAACCGTCATGTTTTCAAATGACCCTAGAGATTTACAGGAACTGAGAGAAGGAAGAGACCTATTAGATTATCAAGTCTGTCCAGAAAGATAACCAGGGGCCTTCTTCCCACAGTTCCTTTTCCGCTGTCTTGCTCAGCTCTGGTTTTAAATGACTCAGGCAATGGGACTCTTGATCACTCTAAGAGGCCCATGGGAGCCATTCCTCAGCCTAAGAGCCTTCATTTTAGAAAAGAATATTCTGATATTAAGTCTTGTTACAGCACTTGCCTCTCCCAGTGGAGCCCCACTTCCTCCCCACCACTGGGTCCTTCAGCCCCTCCAGATGCTAGCAGGAGGCATTATCTTTCCTCATCAGTTACTCCGACCTTCCCCTTCATCATTTCTTATTCCTTTTATTATCTGAAATTTCTATGCTTTTATCTGTTTCTCTGATCCTTATCACCATAGTAACGGAAGACTCTGACGAGGCTGTCGTTTCAAAGGCCAGTCGCTTATCCTTATGGCCTTCAGCTCCCATTCAGCATGATACTTTCTAGAATCCTGGGCATGTCCAACCCGGATTTAACACCATGGGTGACCAGAAACTGGTCTGGCGAACAGGGCCTGCCACAGAACCTACATGTGGCCAAAGGTCTGTGGTCAATGTGGTCAAGGTCCCTACTTCATTAGGGTCTGGAGGATAATGGGAATTTGGCTGTGTATTTTTATATATTTAGAAGCATTAGAGAGAACCCATAGTAAGAAGCATCCCATTTTTTTGCAGTTAACCAACTCTGAACCTCTGGGTTTCAGTTTCTACATGGGCCAAAAGGAGGAGTTGGACTGCACGCCACCTAAGGGCAACTGCTGTGCTAAGTCTCTAGAGCACCATCCCCATGGGAAATAGTCACAACGACATCCTACCCTCTCTCCTCTTAGGACTGTCAGACTTAGCAATAAAAACAAGATGCCCAGTTAAATCTGAATCTCAGGTATGTACATAAATTTTCATGTAAGTTCTTTGGGATGTACTTATACTAACACTAACACTAAACTATTCATAGTTTATTTCAGATTCACAGGTAGCTGGTGTTCTCTATTTTACCTGGTAATCTGACTCTCACTCCCGCCTGCACATTACCACCTTGGTTGATGGTTGGCAAGTAGGTGGCTGAGTAGAATATTCTGTTTCTTACAACTTCCACTCAAGTCCCTGAAAGAGCCCCTAATGCTTGGCTGAAGCTGTAGCCTCAAGCATTTCCAAATAAGCACATGCTTATTTGCTTCTCAAGGTTCCTTAACAACCCAAATGTGACCAAATGAGGAAAAACACTGTAAAAAGTGTAAAGTACCACACATGTGCATTATTAGGCATGAAAGCCCACATCAGAATGTGATGACAAGGTGGTAATGCATTTGCAGTTCCTCTACTACAGTCCTGCACAACTAAATTACAGCCTTCCTCTCAGAATTTCAGCACTCTCCACAGCCGGGTGGTCATGCCTCAGCTCTAACAGTGATAATACTTCTCATTTCATTATTGGGAAGTTCCCATGTGCCAGACACGGTGCACGGTATTACAGTGCCCCATTTCATTTAGACCTAGAAACAATTCTGTAAAAGTGGAGCTGTTACTTCCATTTTACAGAGGAAAAGACAGGCCAGAGGTGCAAACTGACTCATCTAAAAATGGAAGAACAGCCAAAGGATTTCCACACATCACAACCAAGTGATTTTAAACTTAATATATGAAAGCAAAGGGCCAAATATACCAAGAAACACTCAGGATAAAAGCAAGCCAAAGGACTTGTCTCATCTGATAAGACTTATTCCAAATCTGCTATAATTAGGACAGTGGGGTATTGGAAAGAAGATGATAAATAGACAAATGGAAGTAAAGAGAGAATCCGAAACATACCAATGCCTGCAAGGGAAACAGGAACCTAACAGGGCAACTGCTGTGCTAAGTCTCTAGAGCACCATCCCCATGGGAAATAGTCACAACGACATCCTACCCTCTCTCCTCTTAGGACTGTCAGACTTAGCAATAAAAACAAGATGCCCAGTTAAATCTGAATCTCAGGTATGTACATAAATTTTCATGTAAGTTCTTTGGGATGTACTTATACTAACACTAACACTAAACTATTCATAGTTTATTTCAGATTCACAGGTAGCTGGTGTTCTCTATTTTACCTGGTAATCTGACTCTCACTCCCGCCTGCACATTACCACCTTGGTTGATGGTTGGCAAGTAGGTGGCTGAGTAGAATATTCTGTTTCTTACAACTTCCACTCAAGTCCCTGAAAGAGCCCCTAATGCTTGGCTGAAGCTGTAGCCTCAAGCATTTCCAAATAAGCACATGCTTATTTGCTTCTCAAGGTTCCTTAACAACCCAAATGTGACCAAATGAGGAAAAACACTGTAAAAAGTGTAAAGTACCACACATGTGCATTATTAGGCATGAAAGCCCACATCAGAATGTGATGACAAGGTGGTAATGCATTTGCAGTTCCTCTACTACAGTCCTGCACAACTAAATTACAGCCTTCCTCTCAGAATTTCAGCACTCTCCACAGCCGGGTGGTCATGCCTCAGCTCTAACAGTGATAATACTTCTCATTTCATTATTGGGAAGTTCCCATGTGCCAGACACGGTGCACGGTATTACAGTGCCCCATTTCATTTAGACCTAGAAACAATTCTGTAAAAGTGGAGCTGTTACTTCCATTTTACAGAGGAAAAGACAGGCCAGAGGTGCAAACTGACTCATCTAAAAATGGAAGAACAGCCAAAGGATTTCCACACATCACAACCAAGTGATTTTAAACTTAATATATGAAAGCAAAGGGCCAAATATACCAAGAAACACTCAGGATAAAAGCAAGCCAAAGGACTTGTCTCATCTGATAAGACTTATTCCAAATCTGCTATAATTAGGACAGTGGGGTATTGGAAAGAAGATGATAAATAGACAAATGGAAGTAAAGAGAGAATCCCGAAACATACCAATGCCTGCAAGGGAAACAGGAACCTAACAGGGCTGACGCAAAGACCAGTGAGACAAAGATCATTCAACAAAGAGCTGATTACACGAAGAAGTGAAATTTAGTCTCTACCTCAAAAATAAACACTGAGTCCACATGCATCAAAACCTTAAAATATGAAGGACATGACTTGAAAACCTTACAAGATGAAAAATAAAAAGAATTACCTATCACTTCAGCATAGAGAAGGATTTCTTAAACAAGATGCAAAATAACATTAAAAAAAGATGGATCAAATGTGACTATGTTGAAGTGAAGAACTTCCACTTACAGAAAGAAACCACAAAGTGAAGAGGTGCAGGTTGGACAGAAGTATGATTCACAAGGGATTCTCTCTGGACATGCACTGTTCTGTATAGAAGCTGTGACACACACAGGACTTTTGAGCAACTGAAATGTGACTAACACAAATTGAGATTTGCCCTAAGTATGAAATACACACCAGATTTCAAAGTCTTCATCAATGATTTTATATGATAAAATTTTAGACACTTTTGGATAATATAACCTAAGTTAAATGAAATAAAGTTATTAAAATCAATTTTGCCCATTTCTTTTTACTATTTTAATGTGTCAACTAAAATTTCTTAAATTACCTATGTAGCTTGCATTATCTTTCTATGAGGCAGCACAGAATCTATAAAGAGCACGTATGAGTCAATATCAAAGAACAAAACTTAATATGAAAAAAATTAAAGATTATGAAGAGATTTTCATAGACATAAATAGCCAATATACGATTCTCAGTCTTATCAACAACCCGATTAGTTATAAATCAGCCATGAACTATCTTTTATGCCGTCAGACTGGCAAGATCAAAGAACTAACAATAGCAACTACTGGCAAGGGTATGGAGCAATGAGAAGTCTGTCACTGTTGGTAGAAGTCAAAGTTGGTATAATCACCTTAGAAAGCAATTTTGAGCATTAGGCAGTAAGACCAAACATGCATGTATTGAGGAGGAGATAATGACTAGCTATAATTAAGGACAGTGGGTATTGGAAAGAAGATGATAAATAGACAAATGGAAGTAAAGAGAGAATCCGAAACATACCAATGCCTGCAAGGGAAACAGGAACCTAACAGGGCTGACGAAAGACCAGTGAGACAAAGATCATTCAACAAAGAGCTGATTACACGAAGAAGTGAAATTTAGTCTCTACCTCAAAAATAAACACTGAGTCCACATGCATCAAAACCTTAAAATATGAAGGACATGACTTGAAAACCTTACAAGATGAAAAATAAAAAGAATTACCTATCACTTCAGCATAGAGAAGGATTTCTTAAACAAGATGCAAAATAACATTAAAAAAAGATGGATCAAATGTGACTATGTTGAAGTGAAGAACTTCCACTTACAGAAAGAAACCACAAAGTGAAGAGGTGCAGGTTGGACAGAAGTATGATTCACAAGGGATTCTCTCTGGACATGCACTGTTCTGTATAGAAGCTGTGACACACACAGGACTTTTGAGCAACTGAAATGTGACTAACACAAATTGAGATTTGCCCTAAGTATGAAATACACACCAGATTTCAAAGTCTTCATCAATGATTTTATATGATAAAATTTTAGACACTTTTGGATAATATAACCTAAGTTAAATGAAATAAAGTTATTAAAATCAATTTTGCCCATTTCTTTTTACTATTTTAATGTGTCAACTAAAATTTCTTAAATTACCTATGTAGCTTGCATTATCTTTCTATGAGGCAGCACAGAATCTATAAAGAGCACGTATGAGTCAATATCAAAGAACAAAACTTAATATGAAAAAAATTAAAGATTATGAAGAGATTTTCATAGACATAAATAGCCAATATACGATTCTCAGTCTTATCAACAACCCGATTAGTTATAAATCAGCCATGAACTATCTTTTATGCCGTCAGACTGGCAAGATCAAAGAACTAACAATAGCAACTACTGGCAAGGGTATGGAGCAATGAGAAGTCTGTCACTGTTGGTAGAAGTCAAAGTTGGTATAATCACCTTAGAAAGCAATTTTGAGCATTAGGCAGTAAGACCAAACATGCATGTATTGAGGAGGGAGTCTGCCAGTTTACAAGGTGTCTACCCCAAAGAACTCTTGCATGTGTATGACGAGAGGCATGCACAGCAATGCTTTTTAACAGCCTCATCTGTCATACCAGAAACTGAAAATGACCCAAGTTTCCAACCACTCCAGAGGGGGCTAAGTCAGCTGTGAAAAACTATACAGAACATTTAAGCAGAAACTGAAGCTTCACATAGCTAAACAATATCCGCAATATAAAAAGGCATCTCTTCAAAGTTAAATGGTCACACAAAATTCAGCAGGCACCTTCTCTCCAAGGGAGGGAAGGAGGGAGGCGGGTATGCCTGGGGAGAGAATCCTGGGGAACGGGAGTCAGGAGAGTTCTTTTTCTTAATCTGGATGGTGGGTTCCCAGGGGCTTATTTTCCTCTAACTTAAATTGTAAATAACCACTGTACATCCTGATGTTTAAGTACACTATTCCACAATTCAAAGGGCTTTTTAGAAAGGAACAAAACAAGCATTCGGGGCAGAGGAGTGATACTGCCTTCACCCAGAGCGCTGCCTTTCCCTTGGTTTTTAATAAGGACCTATCTCAAGTGGGACTAGGTTCTGCTGTTCTTTTCTGTACCACTTGGCTCCTCTCTCTCATATCCTGTCCAACATGATCTCTAGCTTACATATCTTTAACACTGACACAAATAACATCCTTGGCAAAATCAAGGAGTGCCGTTCTTGTGTCTGACTCATCTCCACCACCTTCACCTTCAGACCAAAGGGAAGCAAGACTTGCAGTCCATCACCATGGAGCTCAGGGGACCGGGGGGAGCTGGTGACACAGAGGACCCCAGCCCCTCTACGCTCGCAAGCCCTCTACACCCTGCTTGGATTTCCCAGTCTGAGTTTTGTCCTGGTTAACGCAAGGTAACTGGAAGCACTCTTGAAGCAGAGCAGGTGGCCTCTGTACTTTTGGAGAGAGGTGAGTAGAAAGGGGGAGTGGACTTACTGAGGGTTTGGTAAGGGGCTGGTTTCCCAGGAGGTTCTGTGGCTCCCAACCCACACTGAGGCAAGGGTGGCGAAAGCAAACTTAGTCGAGCTGCACACTGGACCTTCCTCTTGATGGTGCAACAATTAAAAGATTTTTTTTTTTTTTTAAGGAGGTCAAGCCACTCAAGCAGGGACCTTCCCTCAGGTCATTTACTTTTTTTTTTTTTCCTTTCCCTTAGAAATGCCCATTTGAATCCCCAATAGAAACACCCAGAGTATCAGGCATAGGTTATCTTCCCTAGATTAGAACAAAAATAAACCCCTGTTAGTTATGTGTTTAATTCTGGCATCTGTGGAAACCTCTAAGCCATTATCGCCTTTGGCAACATCATTGCCTCCACCTAACAGCAACTGAGTCCTTCCCCAAGCACAAGTTCTCTCAGCAGGAAGGGTTTCTGAGGCTTGCTAATATATATATTTGTTGTTGTTGTTGTTGTTGGGGGGGGGGGTGGGGGGGGGAGGGGGCGAGAGGGGGCGAGCAGGCCACTTCTATTGGTCTCTCATTTGTCTATTTTTTTCATCCATCTTTGTTCTTTGGCCCGTGTGGGCCTCCCATTGCAGTGGCCTCTGTTGTCGCAGAGCACCGGTTCTGGGCGCATGCCCTCCAGAGCTCCGGCTCGGTAATTGGATACATCAGTCCAGCCACTCCGTGGCACGAGGGATCTTCCCAGGCCAAGGATTGAACTGGTGCCCCTTGCACTGCAAGGCAGTGTCCTTACCCACTGGATCCAAACCAAAAAAGGAGTGCCGTTCTTGTGTCTGACTCATCTCCACCACCTTCACCTTCAGACCAAGGGAAGCAAGACTTGCAGTCCATCACCATGGAGCTCAGGGGACCGGGGGGAGCTGGTGACACAGAGGACCCCAGCCCCTCTACGCTCGCAAGCCCTCTACACCCTGCTTGGATTTCCCAGTCTGAGTTTTGTCCTGGTTAACGCAAGGTAACTGGAAGCACTCTTGAAGCAGAGCAGGTGGCCTCTGTACTTTTGGAGAGAGGTGAGTAGAAAGGGGGAGTGGACTTACTGAGGGTTTGGTAAGGGGCTGGTTTCCCAGGAGGTTCTGTGGCTCCCAACCCACACTGAGGCAAGGGTGGCGAAAGCAAACTTAGTCGAGCTGCACACTGGACCTTCCTCTTGATGGTGCAACAATTAAAAGATTTTTTTTTTTTTTTAAGGAGGTCAAGCCACTCAAGCAGGGACCTTCCCTCAGGTCATTTACTTTTTTTTTTTTTCCTTTCCCTTAGAAATGCCCATTTGAATCCCCAATAGAAACACCCAGAGTATCAGGCATAGGTTATCTTCCCTAGATTAGAACAAAAATAAACCCCTGTTAGTTATGTGTTTAATTCTGGCATCTGTGGAAACCTCTAAGCCATTATCGCCTTTGGCAACATCATTGCCTCCACCTAACAGCAACTGAGTCCTTCCCCAAGCACAAGTTCTCTCAGCAGGAAGGGTTTCTGAGGCTTGCTAATATATATATTTGTTGTTGTTGTTGTTGTTGGGGTGGTGGGTTGGGGTGGGAGGGGGCGAGAGGGGGCGAGCAGGCCACTTCTATTGGTCTCTCATTTGTCTATTTTTTTCATCCATCTTTGTTCTTTGGCCCGTGTGGGCCTCCTATAGCAGTGGCCTCTGTTGTCGCAGAGCACCGGCTCTGGGCGCATGCGCTCCAGAGCTCCGGCTCGGTAATTGGATACATCAGTCCAGCCACTCCGTGGCACGAGGGATCTTCCCAGGCCAAGGATTGAACTGGTGCCCCTTGCACTGCAAGGCAGTGTCCTTACCCACTGGATCACCAGGGAAGCCCTATATATATTTTTTTTAATGTTGGAAAGCTGCTGGTTTATTGTTTATTTTGACCTCTTTCTATTGATTTTTTTTATCCATGTATTTTCATTCATCTTCACTCTTTGACACGTGTGGGCCTGAGAGCTGGCTCAAAACCGGACACACCAGTCCAGCCGCTCTGTGGCACGTGGGATCTTCCCGGGCCAGGGATTGAACCAATGCCCCTTGCACTGCAAGGCGGACTCTTTACTCCCTGGGCCACGAGGGAAGCCTGGGGCTTGCTAATCTTATCCATCCTAGGCTGGGGTTTTCAGAACCCTGATCTTCTGTGTCTTCCAGGTGAGCCCCACGTCCTGGCTTGAAACAACACGACCAATCAATACACATGCCTGGTCTTGACGCATCAAAGCACAGACCATTCTTCTCACTGTGGAGCAGAACAATTACTAAAATCTATTTGCTAGTAAATGTGCCTTGTCTTGTAAATCATTGGGTCGTTAACCTTACAGAGGTGGTGTGCCTCTCTCTCCAATTCAATTAAAGCACAAACCAAGGTAATACTTACAAACACATTTCAGGCAGAGGGATATACTATTATATTATTATATCCTCATAAATTAAACACCACATTTATTTCCCTTCTTAGAAAACAGAAGACTGCCTGATAAACACAGGGCAGAGAAGACATGAAGGCAACGAGGTAACGAACGGCTGAAGAGAACTGGAGACGACAAAGAGAATCCCAAGGACACAGTCCAAGTCGCCTTCAGCCACCGCTCCCTCTGGTATGGCTGAGGATTTCTGGGTCAGGTGAAGGATGGAACACTCAGACTGTAAGGGGCTTGTTCTACCTTGTGACCAAGAAATTCCTCAACTGTACCAAAGGGCTAAGTGTCCACGGCCCGTCCCTGCCTGGCATGACTGTAACTGAACACTTGGATGCCAGCAATGACGAGGAGCTCTGAGTCCTGACGCTGACGCTCTGTACTCTAGAGGGATTCTTCTCTTTCCTAAGCGTTCTGACGGTAAACCCAGGAAATCTTCCTTTACAGCCTTCACTCGCTCTCCGTTTTCTATTTCCCATTTCAAGGGTGAGGGACAGATTAAAGTGGATTTTAAATGGGTTTGTCCCTAGATTAGGTCATAGATATGTATGTTTTCTTCACAAGGAACTCAAAAGTAAGTATCTCTTCCATTTTCTTTCTCCCACAATCCCTCCCACCTGCACCACATTGTAGCGACAGCCAGCACAGCTGAATGCTGTTTTCTAATGCTGCCCCAACGAACTGACACAAACACAGTGGAGAAAACAGTTCTAGCTTCTTCTTTCATAGTTCTGTGGGTCAGAAGTGTTACACAGGCTTACTAAACCAGAATTCAAGGTGTGGGCAGGGCTGTCCAAAACCACTTCCTGGAGGCTCCAGAAGACAATCTGTGTCCTTTCTGATTTAAGTGGTTTGAGAAATGCAAATAAAGCACAGTAAGCTAATCACTCAGGAAGGTCCTCCTGGGACTTTCCTCGTGGCTCACTGGAAAAGAATCCACCTGTCAGTGCAGGAGAGGCGGGTTCTATCCCTGATCCGGGAAGATCCCCCAGGCTGGGGAGCTACTAAGCCTGTGCACCGCAACTACTGAGCCCGTGCTCCAGGACCAGAAAAGCCACTGCAGTGAAAGGCCCACACACCCCAACTAGAGAGTAGCCCCTCTTGCCACAGCTAGAGAAAAAAAGCCCTCTCAGCTATGAAGATCTAGCACAGCCAAAAAACCAATTAATCACATCTACAAAATCCCTTTTCCTTTATAAATTAACATACATCACTATCGTCACCAGACTAAGGGGGTACCTGGTGACCAAGAAATTCCCCCAACCCCTTGTATGGCTGAGGATTTCTGGGTCAGGTGAAGGATGGAACACTCAGACTGTAAGGGGCTTGTTCTACCTTGTGACCAAGAAATTCCTCAACTGTACCAAAGGGCTAAGTGTCCACGGCCCGTCCCTGCCTGGCATGACTGTAACTGAACACTTGGATGCCAGCAATGACGAGGAGCTCTGAGTCCTGACGCTGACGCTCTGTACTCTAGAGGGATTCTTCTCTTTCCTAAGCGTTCTGACGGTAAACCCAGGAAATCTTCCTTTACAGCCTTCACTCGCTCTCCGTTTTCTATTTCCCATTTCAAGGGTGAGGGACAGATTAAAGTGGATTTTAAATGGGTTTGTCCCTAGATTAGGTCATAGATATGTATGTTTTCTTCACAAGGAACTCAAAAGTAAGTATCTCTTCCATTTTCTTTCTCCCACAATCCCTCCCACCTGCACCACATTGTAGCGACAGCCAGCACAGCTGAATGCTGTTTTCTAATGCTGCCCCAACGAACTGACACAAACACAGTGGAGAAAACAGTTCTAGCTTCTTCTTTCATAGTTCTGTGGGTCAGAAGTGTTACACAGGCTTACTAAACCAGAATTCAAGGTGTGGGCAGGGCTGTCCAAAACCACTTCCTGGAGGCTCCAGAAGACAATCTGTGTCCTTTCTGATTTAAGTGGTTTGAGAAATGCAAATAAAGCACAGTAAGCTAATCACTCAGGAAGGTCCTCCTGGGACTTTCCTCGTGGCTCACTGGAAAAGAATCCACCTGTCAGTGCAGGAGAGGCGGGTTCTATCCCTGATCCGGGAAGATCCCCCAGGCTGGGGAGCTACTAAGCCTGTGCACCGCAACTACTGAGCCCGTGCTCCAGGACCAGAAAAGCCACTGCAGTGAAAGGCCCACACACCCCAACTAGAGAGTAGCCCCTCTTGCCACAGCTAGAGAAAAAAAGCCCTCTCAGCTATGAAGATCTAGCACAGCCAAAAAACCAATTAATCACATCTACAAAATCCCTTTTCCTTTATAAATTAACATACATCACTATCGTTGGGAGAGGGTGGTGTGTGTTATTCAGTTATCACATAGGAGGAGCGCTCGTCCGGAGGGGGCCACTGCTATGAACGGAAGAAGAGATAAAACCCGACTCTTTCTTTTCTCCTTTTCCTTTCCCTCCTCTGGCCCAGTACTTCCCTTCTCTACTCTAAAAGCACAATCTTGCTACTCACCGCATTCCCATTCTCAGATAGACCATTGAGTCGCAGAGCTCTCGGTGCAGACAGCCAGGGAGACGGGCTCTCTTCTCCACGCAGCGTCTACCCAGCTTCCTCTGCGAGATGCAGTCCTGGTTAAGCGTTGACCAGGGGTTTCAGGGCATTAGCCTAAACAAGGATCACCTGAGGATACACGCATTCCGACCTGAGATCTGTTTCTGCTGTGCTGCTATTGTAAGCGGCTTCACCTGGCGTTTGGTGAGCAGGGAGGGATTGGTTTCAGAGGTTCTATGGCCCCAAGTATTCAGGGAACCATGAAGGGGCAATCGATTTGGAAAGACCTCGACCCTGAGCAGATGACCCTCTGTCCCAAGGCTCTCCATATCCCCTTCTTCTCCTTCTTTTGAGGCCACAGAAGACTGGTCTCCTCACAACAGGGAGGAAGCTTGGCATCTCTGACCTCCTGTTGTATCTGTCTCTTCTACTGCTTTGCCTTGAGTCATAAACCTCTGCTTAGCCTTGCATGTGGACATGCTAATCATGAAAAGAATTCTGTGTACAGCTTAGTTATGCAGACAACCTCTTAGCCGAAACTTGCCTCCCATGGGGAGATAAAGAAGTATGACCAAAAGTAATGATTGCCTTGTCAAGATTTCTAGGAAGGCTTCCCTGGTGGTCCAGTGGGTAAGGACACCGCCTTGCAGTGCAAGGGACGCCAGTTCGAGCCCTGGCCTGGGAAGATCCCATGTGCCGCGGAGCAGCTGGACCAATGTGTCCAACTACCAAGCCGGGGCTCTGGAGTGCATGTGCCCGGAACCCGTGCTTTACAAAGAGAGAGGCCACTGTGATGAGAGGCCCACACAGGCCAAAGAACAAAGATGGATGAAAATGAATAAACGAAAGACCAATAAAACTGGCCAAAAAAAAAAAAAGATTTATAGGAACTTTATGGCCAGACCCCATCAGCCAGAGTCACCTGACCAAAAACAAAGGTCTTCACAATCCTCCTCTGAGCCTTGCCTGCACCCAGATGTCTGCTGTCGCCTGTCACCTCCTGACCTTCACCCCTTCCTGCTTCCTGCCTTCCTAGCATAAAAAACCTTGACTTCTACCCCAGACTCCCTTGCTGACTCAGACAGTAAAGGACTCTGCCTGCAATGCAGGAGACCTGGGTTCTAACCCCGGGTTGGGAAGATTCCCTGGAGCATACCCAGATTATTCAAGTGCTCCCCCACCCGCTCTGTGACCTGGGCAAGTGGCTTGGCCTCTCTACCACTGGTTCACTCTTTGCAGGAGAAAGAAAAGAGAAAGGCCTGCACCCATTTCCTGGTGCTGAGATGGACATTTCATCAACATATGGATTTGCCATGGTAGTTTGCTTCTTAGCCAAAATCTGCACAAACACAGCAGACATAATTACAGAATTTATGGGAATTATATGTACTGCATTTATGTTATTTTTTTTTTAGACCAAAGGCTGACAACTTTTTTGTGCGCAAAGCCAGATAGTGAATGTTTTTAGTTCTGTATAACATATAGTCTTTGTCACAACTCCTAAATTCTGTTTGTAGCATGATAGCAGCCATAGACAGTACAGAATGAAAGAGTGTTCCCATAAAACCTTATTTACTGGACTTCCCTGGTGGTCCAGTGGGTAAAGAGTTTACCATGCAGTGCAAGAGGCACCTGTTTGATCCGTGGCCTGGGAAGATCCCATGTGCTGCAGAGCAGTTGGACCTGTGAGTCCAATTACAAGCCGGTGCTCTGGAGCACATGTGCCCAGAGCCGGTGCTCTGCAACAAGAGAGGCCACTGCAATGGGAGGCCTACACAGGCCAAAGAATAAGGATGGATGGAAATAAATAAATGAAAGACCAATAATAGAGGACAAAATTAAAAAAAAAAACACCTTATTTACTTATGAAAGCAGCTGGTAGACAGTCTTTGGTCCATACATGCCACAGTTTGTTGATTCTTGTTTTAGATAAACATCTAGATGGTCCAGGTTTAATTATGGTGATAGAGTTTATATTCAGCCCAATATTTTATTGTCTTTTATAGATATTTGTCAATTTACTGTCCTTCAAAGCATATTTCAATAAATATTTATACCCATGGACCTGCCCTGGACACATTTCTGAAACCAAGAGGTCAATATTAAAAGACCAGATGTTATGATAAAGCTACAGAGCTGTGTGATTTTAGACAAGTTTCTTACCCTCTCTGAATGTTGGCGACCTCCTCAGTTTAAGTCAAAGCCCTAGTAGTAATCTCTGTTTCATGAGAATTAAGATAAATCAGCATAAGAAATTGAGTGATATAAAGCTCTAGAGCGCCTTGTGCAGGGAACACATCAGGATCCTCATGAACCCCTGGGCAAGTGGCTTGACCTCTCTACCACTGGTTCACTCTTTGCAGGAGAAAGAAAGAGAAAGGCCTGCACCCATTTCCTGGTGCTGAGATGGACATTTCATCAACATATGGATTTGCCATGGTAGTTTGCTTCTTAGCCAAAATCTGCACAAACACAGCAGACATAATTACAGAATTTATGGGAATTATATGTACTGCATTTATGTTATTTTTTTTTTAGACCAAAGGCTGACAACTTTTTTGTGCGCAAAGCCAGATAGTGAATGTTTTTAGTTCTGTATAACATATAGTCTTTGTCACAACTCCTAAATTCTGTTTGTAGCATGATAGCAGCCATAGACAGTACAGAATGAAAGAGTGTTCCCATAAAACCTTATTTACTGGACTTCCCTGGTGGTCCAGTGGGTAAAGAGTTTACCATGCAGTGCAAGAGGCACCTGTTTGATCCGTGGCCTGGGAAGATCCCATGTGCTGCAGAGCAGTTGGACCTGTGAGTCCAATTACAAGCCGGTGCTCTGGAGCACATGTGCCCAGAGCCGGTGCTCTGCAACAAGAGAGGCCACTGCAATGGGAGGCCTACACAGGCCAAAGAATAAGGATGGATGGAAATAAATAAATGAAAGACCAATAATAGAGGACAAAATTAAAAAAAAACACCTTATTTACTTATGAAAGCAGCTGGTAGACAGTCTTTGGTCCATACATGCCACAGTTTGTTGATTCTTGTTTTAGATAAACATCTAGATGGTCCAGGTTTAATTATGGTGATAGAGTTTATATTCAGCCCAATATTTTATTGTCTTTTATAGATATTTGTCAATTTACTGTCCTTCAAAGCATATTTCAATAAATATTTATACCCATGGACCTGCCCTGGACACATTTCTGAAACCAAGAGGTCAATATTAAAAGACCAGATGTTATGATAAAGCTACAGAGCTGTGTGATTTTAGACAAGTTTCTTACCCTCTCTGAATGTTGGCGACCTCCTCAGTTTAAGTCAAAGCCCTAGTAGTAATCTCTGTTTCATGAGAATTAAGATAAATCAGCATAAGAAATTGAGTGATATAAAGCTCTAAGCCCAGCGCCTTGTGCAGGGAACACATCAGGATCCTCATGACCATCATCCTTTTCTGTCACCACCAGGCACCCTATCACGAGGACAGTTTCTTATAATACAATTAGTCAGAATCTATAGAGGGAATCCCAAGGCAACTGCCTAGGCTTACTATGAATGGTCAAATCAATTTTTCATGGTGATGATGGGGGCTGATCAGCATTTTGAAAAACTGTCTCAAGGTTAAAAGTGATTCAGTAAGCCCAGTTCATGGCCTATACATTGCAAGCCAATGGCTTCAACTGTTGGGTTAGATTTAATTATTGTAGAGTCTTTTTTTTTTTTTTTTTTTAACTTGAATGTACTTGAGCCACAGCCTCTCAGGTAACCACAGCTCACTATTGTCTTGATGGCAAATAGTCACACTGTTATCATTCTGGCCTGAGATAGTACCTAACTTCTGATCTAAATTTTGAAGCTAGGTTTTACTATTGCAACCCTACCTTTTCATGCCGTGATCTCATGGCCGTCAATATAAACGAGAGGCAGAGTCCTTATCTTGTCAAAAACATATGGCCAGTTCCCAGAACTCATGTCATCCAAGGCTGCCAACAAATGATGTAATGAGATGACTTAACAGCAAAATGAGATGTTTGCTTCCTTTCTCGTTCACACCTGCCAGGCCTCACATATAACAGCTGTTTGAGACTCTGTTCTCTCTCTCACACACAGACTGGAGGAAATGTTCCTTTAGAACTCTTTATTCATTTTGAGAATTTTGCTGACATTATTGGGGGAGGTTTGTAATTTATGGTGATAGAGTTTATATTCAGCCCAATATTTTATTGTCTTTTATAGATATTTGTCAATTTACTGTCCTTCAAAGCATATTTCAATAAATATTTATACCCATGGACCTGCCCTGGACACATTTCTGAAACCAAGAGGTCAATATTAAAAGACCAGATGTTATGATAAAGCTACAGAGCTGTGTGATTTTAGACAAGTTTCTTACCCTCTCTGAATGTTGGCGACCTCCTCAGTTTAAGTCAAAGCCCTAGTAGTAATCTCTGTTTCATGAGAATTAAGATAAATCAGCATAAGAAATTGAGTGATATAAAGCTCTAAGCCCAGCGCCTTGTGCAGGGAACACATCAGGATCCTCATGACCATCATCCTTTTCTGTCACCACCAGGCACCCTATCACGAGGACAGTTTCTTATAATACAATTAGTCAGAATCTATAGAGGGAATCCCAAGGCAACTGCCTAGGCTTACTATGAATGGTCAAATCAATTTTTCATGGTGATGATGGCGGCTGATCAGCATTTTGAAAAACTGTCTCAAGGTTAAAAGTGATTCAGTAAGCCCAGTTCATGGCCTATACATTGCAAGCCAATGGCTTCAACTGTTGGGTTAGATTTAATTATTGTAGAGTCTTTTTTTTTTTTTTTTTTTAACTTGAATGTACTTGAGCCACAGCCTCTCAGGTAACCACAGCTCACTATTGTCTTGATGGCAAATAGTCACACTGTTATCATTCTGGCCTGAGATAGTACCTAACTTCTGATCTAAATTTTGAAGCTAGGTTTTACTATTGCAACCCTACCTTTTCATGCCGTGATCTCATGGCCGTCAATATAAACGAGAGGCAGAGTCCTTATCTTGTCAAAAACATATGGCCAGTTCCCAGAACTCATGTCATCCAAGGCTGCCAACAAATGATGTAATGAGATGACTTAACAGCAAAATGAGATGTTTGCTTCCTTTCTCGTTCACACCTGCCAGGCCTCACATATAACAGCTGTTTGAGACTCTGTTCTCTCTCTCACACACAGACTGGAGGAAATGTTCCTTTAGAACTCTTTATTCATTTTGAGAATTTTGCTGACATTATTGAGAGGCCAAGAGCCTTTGAGGACACACTCAGGTGAGCTTACTGGAGAACATGCTCTTTAGTTGTGGAGTGATCCCACCTGCGGAGTGGCTCGCTTGTGGGGGAAATGATGGTTTCCCTGCCCTCATCAAGGTCATACGGAGAGGCCAGTGGTAGAGGTCAGGCCAGCCAGGGGCCTGGAGGAATGCCCATAATATATCACTGCCTCTGCATTGCTCTGAAAACCACATTCAGATCGAGCAGATGGGTGCATCCGATTGGGGCCCACTATCTCGCAAGCTGGCAGAGGCCCTCTTTGCAGCTGTACTTGACCTTAAACTTGCTGGTGAGTACTTAATGGGCATGGGTGTCCTGGAAGCTACAGAGCAGGCAGTCAATGGACTCATTTCACCCAAACCAGAGAGTCAGGAGAACAGTAACATTGGTCATAATATTATTATCTGCAAGGAGTAATAAAAACATTTTAAAAATATAAATTAGATTACATCATTTTCCCGATCTGAAACCTCCAATGTTTTCCCATTCACCTGAAGTAAAACTAAATTTCCCATAAATCCGCAAAACCTTGCCATACCTAGCTGGCTCTTTCCTCCTCCTCTCCAATCTTATCTTTTTTCTTTTAATAGTCTTACTGAAATATAACTCACATTCCATCCACTTCATCCATATAGAGTGTACAACTCCATGGGCTCTAGTATATTCACATATGTATGCAACCATCACTGCAATTTTAGGTAGTTTCAATCAGGCTGAAAAAATACCACTGCATCTATTGGCAGCCACACCTCACTTCTGATCTCTCAGACCCTGATGGTCACTGATCTACCTCCTGACTTTATAGATTTGCTTGTCATGGACATTTCATATAAATGGACAGTATCTGGTCTTGTGTGCCTGTTTTTTAAATTCAGAATGATGTTTCTAAGGTTATATTTTATATATATATATATATATACATATGTATATGTATATATCTGAATACTTCATTCTTCTTTGTGGCTGAATAATATTCCATCATAGGAATATACAATACATTGTTTATTCATTGATTGACTGATGACATTTGGACTGCTTCTGTTGTTGGCATCATGAATAGCACTACTGTCAGCACCTGTGAATACGGCTGTGCATTTCATTTCTCCTGGATATTCACCTCAGAGTGGTGTTGCTGAGTGATAGGGCAATTTGGTGTTTAAACTTTTCATCAGTTTGGGGAAATTCTAATCCATTATTTGTTCACATATTCTTTCTGCTTCTTTCCCCCTCTCTTTTCCTCTGGAATTTCCAAAATACATATGTATGAGTAACTTGAATTTCATAAATATGAAGAGTTTTTCCTCAAGGATGCCATCAGGAAAGGGATAAGGACTATTTTCTAAGGTGGGTGCACCATCTGACATTCTCACCAGCAGTCTATGAGGGATCCCATTTCTCCACATCCTCACCTCTATTAGCTACAATCACATTACAGCCTCCAAGGTCTACCGGCCACTGCACTCCACCCTCACCCAGTCGCTCTTCTCAGCATTATCCGTAATTATCCTACTAGGTCGTCTCCCCTCTCCAAATGTAACTTACCTGAGATTTGCCATGGTGCTTAGAACAGACCTTGAATACTGAGTGGGCATGCAGTAAGTGTTTGTGGAATGAATAATAATAATAATAAATGCTCATGCTTTAGTACTTAATAAAGTTAAATATTGCTAATGTACATGAAATTTGCTAAAAGATTAATGTTGACTGCGAATAAAAGGTGTCCACTTAATCAAGCGAACGTTTCTGTCAGTGTTTAGCACGTGCCATACCCAGGGCCAGAGCTTCCACAGGCCCCTAAGGTCACCTGGGTGACAGTGTCACATCAGGCTGAAAAATACCACTGCATCTATTGGCAGCCACACCTCACTTCTGATCTCTCAGACCCTGATGGTCACTGATCTACCTCCTGACTTTATAGATTTGCTTGTCATGGACATTTCATATAAATGGACAGTATCTGGTCTTGTGTGCCTGTTTTTTAAATTCAGAATGATGTTTCTAAGGTTATATTTTATATATATATATATATATACATATGTATATGTATATATCTGAATACTTCATTCTTCTTTGTGGCTGAATAATATTCCATCATAGGAATATACAATACATTGTTTATTCATTGATTGACTGATGACATTTGGACTGCTTCTGTTGTTGGCATCATGAATAGCACTACTGTCAGCACCTGTGAATACGGCTGTGCATTTCATTTCTCCTGGATATTCACCTCAGAGTGGTGTTGCTGAGTGATAGGGCAATTTGGTGTTTAAACTTTTCATCAGTTTGGGGAAATTCTAATCCATTATTTGTTCACATATTCTTTCTGCTTCTTTCCCCCTCTCTTTTCCTCTGGAATTTCCAAAATACATATGTATGAGTAACTTGAATTTCATAAATATGAAGAGTTTTTCCTCAAGGATGCCATCAGGAAAGGGATAAGGACTATTTTCTAAGGTGGGTGCACCATCTGACATTCTCACCAGCAGTCTATGAGGGATCCCATTTCTCCACATCCTCACCTCTATTAGCTACAATCACATTACAGCCTCCAAGGTCTACCGGCCACTGCACTCCACCCTCACCCAGTCGCTCTTCTCAGCATTATCCGTAATTATCCTACTAGGTCGTCTCCCCTCTCCAAATGTAACTTACCTGAGATTTGCCATGGTGCTTAGAACAGACCTTGAATACTGAGTGGGCATGCAGTAAGTGTTTGTGGAATGAATAATAATAATAATAAATGCTCATGCTTTAGTACTTAATAAAGTTAAATATTGCTAATGTACATGAAATTTGCTAAAAAAGATTAATGTTGACTGCGAATAAAAGGTGTCCACTTAATCAAGCGAACGTTTCTGTCAGTGTTTAGCACGTGCCATACCCAGGGCCAGAGCTTCCACAGGCCCCTAAGGTCACCTGGGTGACAGTGTCACATCACTGCCATTTTCTTCATTACCCTCTATGCTACCAGCAAAACAAGAACAACAGGATCATAACAACAGTCATGATATATGTGTTTAAAGATCAACAGACTCAAACTGCACCCACGGATTCCCCCACAGGACCTTTCTGGTGAGGAAGGGTGCGGAACCACGGTGATTCTGTCCCAGTCCGCCTCCCCAGATCCCTGCAGAAGGAAATTCCAGTGAAGAGCAAAGCACACACACTAGGGAGATGTTTCGAGCCCAACTGACCAGGGCAAGGACTGCTGGTTGTTACATCTGACTGGATGCACACCCCTCTCCTCCTCAAGGGGGCTCCGTGGTGACACGTTGGTAATTGCCCGGCTCCTCTCGGGGTCCTAGAGTTATGCAGTCACGTGGCAGCAAATCTCCTGTTATCTTCTGATAACTTCTCTAAGAGCTGGCCCATTACCTTCTCCTGTGTGGCTGCTTCTGGGATGTTGGTTACCTTGAATTTTTTTCCCCCCAAACTTCCCCCTTTTTCCCCCCAAAATGTCCCCTTCTTGGTTTCAGGAGGGTCTCTGCTTTAAAACCTAATAATTTTCCAGGACGCTAACTTCCCATACCAAATTCCTGAGGGATATCCCATGAAGGGCATGTATGTAGCAATGAATTCACAACCCCTTGGGTCAAGAGTTTCTGTGATTCTGACCACTATTATAGCAACAATGTTCTTACTAGGGCCTTTTATTAAAAGTAAGTCTGAAGAGTGTATTTGGGTTGATCTAACTTAAAACGTATGCTCTGTGGGTTCTATGGCATCTTATAAAACTCACTTAAGGGTTCCTGGAATTCTTCAAAGAGATGGAGAAGGGGGCCCATACTTGAGTCTGGTACTGGCAATAGCACTCTTGGATGATGGAAACGTTCTATGTTTGTACTGCACAGCACAGGAGCTGGGGCCTCCAGTGGGGCACAGTGGGAAAGAACCTGCCTGCCACTGCAGGAGGCACGAGAGATACAGGTTTGATCCCTGGGTGGGCAAGATCCCCTGGAGAACAGCAGCCCACTTCAATACTCTCGCCTGGAAAATCCCATGGACAGAGGAGCCTGGTAGGCTACGGTCCACGAGGTCACAAAGGGTCAGACATGACTGAGCGGCTGAGCATAAACACACATGCAGTAACCGCCAGCCATAAGCAGCTCTGAGCCATTGAAAAGGGGCTCGTCTGACTGGGGAAGTGTTATTGTAAATGTAATTTTCGAGAGTCACAAGTGGCCAGAGGCTGGGTGCGGAGGGCTACTGTGGTAGACAGCTCGGGTCTAGAGCATCAGAGGAGGCGGGCTTCCGACAGAGCTGCTTACAGTCATACCCGGCTCCCAGGCGCAAAGTGGAGGTGAGGTATTCTTTCCTCAGCAACCTCTGGAGACCAGCCGGTCGGTTACGATCACTGATGGTGGCAGTAACCATACACGCACATGAAGCTTTCACACCCTGGATTACCCTTCTCCTGTTGTGGCTTGTTATCTTCTGATAACTTCTCTAAGAGCTGGCCCATTACCTTCTCCTGTGTGGCTGCTTCTGGGATGTTGGTTACCTTGAATTTTTTTCCCCCCAAACTTCCCCCTTTTTCCCCCCAAAATGTCCCCTTCTTGGTTTCAGGAGGGTCTCTGCTTTAAAACCTAATAATTTTCCAGGACGCTAACTTCCCATACCAAATTCCTGAGGGATATCCCATGAAGGGCATGTATGTAGCAATGAATTCACAACCCCTTGGGTCAAGAGTTTCTGTGATTCTGACCACTATTATAGCAACAATGTTCTTACTAGGGCCTTTTATTAAAAGTAAGTCTGAAGAGTGTATTTGGGTTGATCTAACTTAAAACGTATGCTCTGTGGGTTCTATGGCATCTTATAAAACTCACTTAAGGGTTCCTGGAATTCTTCAAAGAGATGGAGAAGGGGGCCCATACTTGAGTCTGGTACTGGCAATAGCACTCTTGGATGATGGAAACGTTCTATGTTTGTACTGCACAGCACAGGAGCTGGGGCCTCCAGTGGGGCACAGTGGGAAAGAACCTGCCTGCCACTGCAGGAGGCACGAGAGATACAGGTTTGATCCCTGGGTGGGCAAGATCCTGGAGAACAGCAGCCCACTTCAATACTCTCGCCTGGAAAATCCCATGGACAGAGGAGCCTGGTAGGCTACGGTCCACGAGGTCACAAAGGGTCAGACATGACTGAGCGGCTGAGCATAAACACACATGCAGTAACCGCCAGCCATAAGCAGCTCTGAGCCATTGAAAAGGGGCTCGTCTGACTGGGGAAGTGTTATTGTAAATGTAATTTTCGAGAGTCACAAGTGGCCAGAGGCTGGGTGCGGAGGGCTACTGTGGTAGACAGCTCGGGTCTAGAGCATCAGAGGAGGCGGGCTTCCGACAGAGCTGCTTACAGTCATACCCGGCTCCCAGGCGCAAAGTGGAGGTGAGGTATTCTTTCCTCAGCAACCTCTGGAGACCAGCCGGTCGGTTACGATCACTGATGGTGGCAGTAACCATACACCGCACATGAAGCTTTCACACAACCTCACGTTAATCTCCACAAAACTCCGGTGAGCTGGGCTCTATTCCACTTGAGGAGAGTGAGGGGTGTGATCGCTTGACCAAAGTCACAGAGATCTAGGGGCCTCAGAGTCCTGTGCTGCAGTGTTAAATCTGGCGGTTTCCCCGTTTTACAAACATCCTCTAGGCAAGGCTGTCCCAGGTCCCAGACAGCCACAGCCTAACAGAAAGCAGGAAAAGTGAACCCCCGCTCATCTGGGAGGGCTCTGCTGGTGCAGAACAGAGTCGGGGGAGAAGGGAGGCTGGACACACTGACTCCGCCACCACTGGCTGGGCAATGGACTCGGGCCATAAGCTCACCCCACTTCTTCCTCACAATTACGCTCTGAGAGCAGTGTTTCATCCCCATTTCCCAGAGGAAAAGAGGAAGACTCTGAGCACATATGTAACTTGCTATGATTTGTCCCACCTAGGCAAGTGGCAGAAACAAGACTCCAGCTCATGTGCTACCAGACCCCGAGACAGTGCCTACCGTGTAAATGGCCAGATGCAGATTAAAATGGGGCAGAAATGGGAACACAGTAGAGTTGTGCTTTTTATCAACAAGACCTCACGCATGCTAGTGCCATCTACAAGTCTCCTTAAATTCTCTTCCATGCCCTCCGTTTGGATGCTGAGGCCCCAGTTTCCAGGACTCAAGGACTTTCATTTTTAGTAAAATTCTGGGACGAGTGGTCCCAGGACTGTGGTAAGCATGGGAGAGGGGCCAGCACTGATTCTGTGTGACAGTCAGCTCCTATCTGTCCTCCAGGGAACTACACCAGAAAATGAGAGGAGTCTGGTGCTGTCCTCACTAAGACGTGGAAACACGGAGTCCCCAGGCCAGGAGGAGGACACATCTGGCTCCTTCACATCGCCATCCCAAAGGCCCTGTACCTAAACCAGAGGCTATCGACCTGCCCCACCTGCTGTGGGGGCCAAGGCTTTATGAAGGGAGAAGGCAGAGAAAGAAGGTGAAGAGGAGGTGAGGGACCATGAGGAAGGGAGAAGCAGAAGAGGAAGCCACAACCTCAGGGGCTCCCAATGGGCCACGTGACCCTCACAGGAGCAATACGGATCCTCGCTGCAGGAGCTCACACCCAGCACTCTGCTGGCCCAATTCCTGCAACACTCCTGACTCCACCACCAGCCCTAGCTACTCGAGTTAAGTTCATAGTCTTCTTCAAGTCTCATCTTAAATGTTGCTGCTTCTAAGAAACCTTCCTGGCTCCCCATTCCTATTTTTATGCACCTCCTCTCTCCTCCCTTGGTTCATTCTTCCCTATTGATGTATCTGTCTGTTCCCTCCTGGAGATGATAAGCTCACAGAGAACAGGCGACTGAACCAAGTGAGCCATCCAGTGTCTGTCAGGTAGTAATAACATTAATGATTAGGACCTTACCAAGAATTAACATTCCCTGAGCAATTGCTATGGGTCAAATGGGGTTCTAAGTATTTTATTTGTTTTAACTAACTGCATTTTTACAACCACCCAGTGAGAGAGGTACTATTATTATCTTCATTTTAAAGAAGGAGAAAGTGAAACAGAGAGAGGTAAATAGATTTGCATCACATACACAGCTAATAAGAAAAAGAGCTGAAAGTTGAACGTAGGCAGTTTGAGTTTAAATGCCTGCATTAAGCAATTTACAAAAGTCCTCAGTATGCTACATACATTTACTTACAATTTCATTGTGTAAAAATAAAAATATCAACTGTAAACCACGATAGAATGCTTCCTGAATTAGAGTCAGAAAGACCTAAAGCTCTGTATACCTATAAGCAGTTAGCAAAGTCTCCAACAGTCATTAGAGGTAACAGCAAATAATCTAACTTGTTATTAGCATAAGAAGTGCTATATTAATTGCTCTTGGTAAGCAGTTTTAATCTTCCTTATGGGCTTCACACATTCCTCTCCAGTGAGCCATACATTTAGATACAGGACTTGAACAATCTCTTAAGTGTGTTTGGAGACAGTTCTGTGGTTGGTAAAAGCAGGTTTCTGGGTGAGATATAAGAAGATGCTGTGAGGAGGACCACACACAACAAAAGTACTGCCTTGCTTGAATAGAAGCCTAGTGGTCACGCTGAACCCTTTCAACACTCACAATGTTCTCTTCTTTGAAGGATAATAAGCACGTGCTTGGACCTCCCTGGTGGCTGAGATGGCCAAGAACCCACCTGCAATGCGGGAGACCTGGGCTCAGTCCCTGGGTTGGGAAGATTCCCTGGAGAAGGGATAGGCTACCCACTCTAGTATTCTTGCCATTCTGAACACTCCTGACTCCACCACCAGCCCTAGCTACTCGAGTTAAGTTCATAGTCTTCTTCAAGTCTCATCTTAAATGTTGCTGCTTCTAAGAAACCTTCCTGGCTCCCCATTCCTATTTTTATGCACCTCCTCTCTCCTCCCTTGGTTCATTCTTCCCTATTGATGTATCTGTCTGTTCCCTCCTGGAGATGATAAGCTCACAGAGAACAGGCGACTGAACCAAGTGAGCCATCCAGTGTCTGTCAGGTAGTAATAACATTAATGATTAGGACCTTACCAAGAATTAACATTCCCTGAGCAATTGCTATGGGTCAAATGGGGTTCTAAGTATTTTATTTGTTTTAACTAACTGCATTTTTACAACCACCCAGTGAGAGAGGTACTATTATTATCTTCATTTTAAAGAAGGAGAAAGTGAAACAGAGAGAGGTAAATAGATTTGCATCACATACACAGCTAATAAGAAAAAGAGCTGAAAGTTGAACGTAGGCAGTTTGAGTTTAAATGCCTGCATTAAGCAATTTACAAAAGTCCTCAGTATGCTACATACATTTACTTACAATTTCATTGTGTAAAAATAAAAATATCAACTGTAAACCACGATAGAATGCTTCCTGAATTAGAGTCAGAAAGACCTAAAGCTCTGTATACCTATAAGCAGTTAGCAAAGTCTCCAACAGTCATTAGAGGTAACAGCAAATAATCTAACTTGTTATTAGCATAAGAAGTGCTATATTAATTGCTCTTGGTAAGCAGTTTTAATCTTCCTTATGGGCTTCACACATTCCTCTCCAGTGAGCCATACATTTAGATACAGGACTTGAACAATCTCTTAAGTGTGTTTGGAGACAGTTCTGTGGTTGGTAAAAGCAGGTTTCTGGGTGAGATATAAGAAGATGCTGTGAGGAGGACCACACACAACAAAAGTACTGCCTTGCTTGAATAGAAGCCTAGTGGTCACGCTGAACCCTTTCAACACTCACAATGTTCTCTTCTTTGAAGGATAATAAGCACGTGCTTGGACCTCCCTGGTGGCTGAGATGGCCAAGAACCCACCTGCAATGCGGGAGACCTGGGCTCAGTCCCTGGGTTGGGAAGATTCCCTGGAGAAGGGATAGGCTACCCACTCTAGTATTCTTGCCTAGAGAATTCCATGGCTGGTCCATGGGGTCACAAGGAGTCAGACACAACTGAGTGACTTCCATGCACTCAAGCGCATGCTTTAGTCAATCTTGATTCAGAAATAGGAAGGAAACTCACAACCACATGCCCTGGTGCTCAGGCTCAGGGAAAACGAGTGGGTCATGCACAGACTGGACACCCACTCACAGGGAGAGGCGTTGGTGGGTGGGTGAAGAACGATGGCCTCCAAAGACACCCTTGGATCATGTGACTATGGCCGGCTATGGGGCAAAGGGAATTAGGTTGTAGATGAGTTAAAGCTGTGAACTGGTTACTCTTCTGCATTATCCAGATGAGCCCAGGATAATCAGAAGATCGTTAAGAGGGGGTGAGGGAGACACGAGAGTCCGTCAGAGGAAGATGTGACTACAGAAGAAAAGCTCGGAAGAGAAGTGCTATGTGGCTGACCTGAAGGTACAGGAGGGAGCCACAGGCCGAGCAATGCAGGTGGCCTCTAGAAGCCAGAAAGTGTAAGCAAACAGATCCTCCAGAAAGGAAGGCGCCTCTGCTAACATCCAGATGTTAACCCAGACCAAGGAGACCCGTGCTGCACTCTGAGACTGCAGGAAAATAAATCGGTGTGGTTTCAAGCCACTCAGCTAGTGATGGGTGAAATGAACATGGGGTGAGGCGAGGCAGAGAGCTGAGATGGTCCAGCCAGGGTAGGTGTCCATCTGGCAGGGCTCGCTCTCCCTTGGCTGAGCCAGCCAGCCAGACTGGCGTGTGCACTGCCGAGCATCCTTCCCACCCACAGAAGGCCTTTCTCAAGGCTTGGGTGCAAAGTAAAAAGGTACAATGTGTTTCTTGACCCAGGTTGAACCCTCTACTTTACAGAGATAATTTAATACAACACCAAAAGAGCAACCCCCTCTCCCCTCAACTTATGATTCAGGTAGGTGAGGATCTTGAGACTTAAAGTTCTCAGAAAGGTTTCTCTCCCTCTTTCGCTTTGCTGATAGACAGGTTTTAGAAAACGCTCAGAGTTCTAGCTAGTGGTGAAATCCCTTCTCTCCCTGTGTCCCCACTCTGGGCCCAGTGAAACTGCGTGCAGGAGGCCTGGGCTTGGGCGGGGTCCCGGCTAGACACAACTGAGTGACTTCCATGCACTCAAGCGCATGCTTTAGTCAATCTTGATTCAGAAATAGGAAGGAAACTCACAACCACATGCCCTGGTGCTCAGGCTCAGGGAAAACGAGTGGGTCATGCACAGACTGGACACCCACTCACAGGGAGAGGCGTTGGTGGGTGGGTGAAGAACGATGGCCTCCAAAGACACCCTTGGATCATGTGACTATGGCCGGCTATGGGGCAAAGGGAATTAGGTTGTAGATGAGTTAAAGCTGTGAACTGGTTACTCTTCTGCATTATCCAGATGAGCCCAGGATAATCAGAAGATCGTTAAGAGGGGGTGAGGGAGACACGAGAGTCCGTCAGAGGAAGATGTGACTACAGAAGAAAAGCTCGGAAGAGAAGTGCTATGTGGCTGACCTGAAGGTACAGGAGGGAGCCACAGGCCGAGCAATGCAGGTGGCCTCTAGAAGCCAGAAAGTGTAAGCAAACAGATCCTCCAGAAAGGAAGGCGCCTCTGCTAACATCCAGATGTTAACCCAGACCAAGGAGACCCGTGCTGCACTCTGAGACTGCAGGAAAATAAATCGGTGTGGTTTCAAGCCACTCAGCTAGTGATGGGTGAAATGAACATGGGGTGAGGCGAGGCAGAGAGCTGAGATGGTCCAGCCAGGGTAGGTGTCCATCTGGCAGGGCTCGCTCTCCCTTGGCTGAGCCAGCCAGCCAGACTGGCGTGTGCACTGCCGAGCATCCTTCCCACCCACAGAAGGCCTTTCTCAAGGCTTGGGTGCAAAGTAAAAAGGTACAATGTGTTTCTTGACCCAGGTTGAACCCTCTACTTTACAGAGATAATTTAATACAACACCAAAAGAGCAACCCCCTCTCCCCTCAACTTATGATTCAGGTAGGTGAGGATCTTGAGACTTAAAGTTCTCAGAAAAGGTTTCTCTCCCTCTTTCGCTTTGCTGATAGACAGGTTTTAGAAAACGCTCAGAGTTCTAGCTAGTGGTGAAATCCCTTCTCTCCCCTGTGTCCCCACTCTGGGCCCAGTGAAACTGCGTGCAGGAGGCCTGGGCTTACAGACAGGGGAGGGCAGGGTCCTGGTAGGACCCTCACCTGGCTGACTGGCTGCTCAGAGGAAAGGTTCAGACAATTTAGGAATCGGGCCTTGGGTAAAGATGAAGATAGACTTAACGGAGGAGAGTCTCCTGCTCTCTGGCCTTGGCTGTGTGCTTTTCTCCGTCTCCTGTCAGGTGGAGCGCAGAGAACAAACAATCGTTGATGAGCTGGAACATGAGAACAGAAAGAGCAGACGGCAATGAGCTAACCCCAAGGTGAGGTTGAATCAAGTCCTGGGAAACACAGCTCTATTACAGCTGTCCAGGGGGAAGGGGGACCTATTTTCAGAGTGTTTTAAAGACAAACACAAGTTTTAAGGTTTTGAGGACTCAGGAGTGAGGCCAGGTACATCTGTGGGCTGTGTGAGCTGGGAACAGTTACTCAGTCTCGAGGAGGTTATCTCATCAGTTCCAGCAGAGTGGCAGTTACCTTGGCCAGCTGATGGGGATGGGGTTTTTCTGGAAAGGTTTCTTTTCAGCAAAGTACAGAGGCCCACAGACACTGGCCCAGATCAAGAGGGGGCCCTGCAGGTACACAGAGGGACTCACAACACCTGTGAGCAGAAGCTCTGACCAGCTCTCATCGCAGATTCTGGTTCATGCCAGGACCTACCTGCCCAGAGTCTGTGGAACCTCTTTTTTTTTTTTGGCTTACTCTTTTAATGGAGTTCTTTCTTTTTAAAATACCAAGATATAGTTGACATACAATAAACCATCTGGCAGGGCTCGCTCTCCCTTGGCTGAGCCAGCCAGCCAGACTGGCGTGTGCACTGCCGAGCATCCTTCCCACCCACAGAAGGCCTTTCTCAAGGCTTGGGTGCAAAGTAAAAAGGTACAATGTGTTTCTTGACCCAGGTTGAACCCTCTACTTTACAGAGATAATTTAATACAACACCAAAAGAGCAACCCCCTCTCCCCTCAACTTATGATTCAGGTAGGTGAGGATCTTGAGACTTAAAGTTCTCAGAAAAGGTTTCTCTCCCTCTTTCGCTTTGCTGATAGACAGGTTTTAGAAAACGCTCAGAGTTCTAGCTAGTGGTGAAATCCCTTCTCTCCCCTGTGTCCCCACTCTGGGCCCAGTGAAACTGCGTGCAGGAGGCCTGGGCTTACAGACAGGGGAGGGCAGGGTCCTGGTAGGACCCTCACCTGGCTGACTGGCTGCTCAGAGGAAAGGTTCAGACAATTTAGGAATCGGGCCTTGGGTAAAGATGAAGATAGACTTAACGGAGGAGAGTCTCCTGCTCTCTGGCCTTGGCTGTGTGCTTTTCTCCGTCTCCTGTCAGGTGGAGCGCAGAGAACAAACAATCGTTGATGAGCTGGAACATGAGAACAGAAAGAGCAGACGGCAATGAGCTAACCCCAAGGTGAGGTTGAATCAAGTCCTGGGAAACACAGCTCTATTACAGCTGTCCAGGGGGAAGGGGGACCTATTTTCAGAGTGTTTTAAAGACAAACACAAGTTTTAAGGTTTTGAGGACTCAGGAGTGAGGCCAGGTACATCTGTGGGCTGTGTGAGCTGGGAACAGTTACTCAGTCTCGAGGAGGTTATCTCATCAGTTCCAGCAGAGTGGCAGTTACCTTGGCCAGCTGATGGGGATGGGGTTTTTCTGGAAAGGTTTCTTTTCAGCAAAGTACAGAGGCCCACAGACACTGGCCCAGATCAAGAGGGGGCCCTGCAGGTACACAGAGGGACTCACAACACCTGTGAGCAGAAGCTCTGACCAGCTCTCATCGCAGATTCTGGTTCATGCCAGGACCTACCTGCCCAGAGTCTGTGGAACCTCTTTTTTTTTTTTGGCTTACTCTTTTAATGGAGTTCTTTCTTTTTAAAATACCAAGATATAGTTGACATACAATAAAGTCCCTAAAATAGAAGTGTGTGGCTCCCTGAGTTTTTACACACATCCATGTAAACTACCACCCGCATCAAGGTACAAGGTAGAGATCGGGGGTCAGTGAACTCAGGCCTATGGGCCAAATCCCATCTGCCACAGTTTCGTGAAACGAACCGTATCAGAACTCAGCCACACTAGGGTTTGTGTCTTGCCTGTGGCTATCTGACTTCAAAGCCTGAAATCTTTACCAGCTGGCCCTTTGAGAAAAAAAATCCTTTGGCCTCTGACACAGAGGCTCCCCTCTGTCCCTGCACTGTTGATTCCGCCCGAGACAGCCACTCTTTCGACCTAAGTGGCTGTAGGTTAGGTTTGCCAGTATGAAGGGAAAACTGCAGCTCTTAGTCACGTAGCACAAGAGTGAGACTCAGGCATGCTTTGAGGCACTTTCACTCTTGAGCGTCACCGTGAATGTGACAGCCACATTCCAGGAGTCCCCCACTCTGTCCCACATGGCAGGCCAGCCCTGCTCACTGACAGATGGTGCTGCCCGAGGCTGGCTCCCCGAGCCCCCAGAGGTGCTCAGGGCCCTCTCTCTGCAGTGGTGGCTCTTCTGTCTGTCTCTCTCTGTCTCCCTCTCACTCTCATCTACTTCTGAACCACAGATACCACTGAAAATCCAATCAGAGCTAGGGATCCTCTCCTCAGATAAATGCCTACATAGTGGAATGCTCAGCAATCAAATAAAATTTGTTGTTGTTGTTTTAACTTTTTTTTTCTCTCTGGGTCATTGAAGGAGATGTCAGAAACCCATCTTGGATGTGTGAAGTTTTGTTCTCTCTTAGAAAAACAAGGGGTGTGGGCTTCCCTGATGGTCCAGTGGGTAAGGACACTGCCTTGCAGTGAAAGGGGTGCCGGTTCAATCCCTGGCCTCAGAAGATCCCATGTGCCACAGAGTGGCTGGGCTGATGTGTCCAACTGCCAAGCAGGAGCTCTGAGCACATGCGCCCAGAGCCGGTGCTCTGCAGCGAGACAGGCCACTGTGATGGGAGGCCCACACAGCCCAAAGGAACAAAGATGGAAATAAATGAAGGACCAATAGAAGTGTCCACCCCCTGCCCCTGCAAAGAAAATAATTTAGCACTGAAATCTAAGTTTAAAAACCTAAAAAAAAAAAAAAAAAGAAAGAAAGAAAAACAAGGGTGGGAGAGGACATCTTGTTGTTACTTCTACCTTCACCTGAATGGTTAGGTGCAGGACAGGTGCCCCTGTGGTGGGGACAGAGTGGCTGGAGCGGGACACCCTGTGTTCTGAAGACCTTACCTAGGCATCTGTGTCTCATTGTAAACACCAGGACAGGACGTTGACCCAGCCCTCTGGTGGCTGCAGAGCCCTGAGGGTGACAGTCTGGCTGTGAGGTTCTGCTCAGGAGCCCCCTACAAGACCTACCCAGGCATCATCACAGCAGAGCACCAAGGATGCCTGCCACTTCAGGGGGACCAGAGCCTATGTCAGGTGAGGACCATCAGCAGGAGTGGATGGGCCAGTTTCTCAGGCTTGGCTGTGAGAACTGGACAGAGCCCTTAGGACTGGGAAAACTCGGGGTTCTTGGATTACTCAGGAGTTGAGGGAATCTTAAGAGGATGATAGTGAAACTTCAGCCAAGGGGGTAGATGAGTGAAAGAGGAATGAATCAGTAAATAAGAGATGTGACCCTGCACCTCAAGTTTGTGAGACAATTCATACCATTTATACACAAAGAGGGATTCTCAGGTGGTGTTAGTGGTAAAGAACCCGCCTGTCACTACAGGAGATGAAAGAGACGCTGGTTCAATCCCTGGATCAAGAAGATCCCCTGGAGGAAGGCATGACAATGCACTCCAGTATTCTAGCCTGGAGAATCCCCATGGACAGAGGAGCCTGGCAGGCTACAATCCATTGGGTCACAAAGAGTCAGACACAACTAAAGTGACTTAGCCTGCATACATATAATTCCAAAATTTCACACATAATAAAAATGAGTTCATGAAACCTGAGCTAAAAAAATCAATCCAATGTTCTATCGTTTCTCCTTCAGCTCTCATTGAAATAGGTAGAGCCTTTCTGTGCTTAGAATTAAATTCCTAAGAGACAGTTATTGGCTAAGTTAATATTTTTAACTAGGCCACACAGCCTAGTTAATATTTTTAACTAGGCCACACAGCCTAGTTAACTCCAGCTCTTCTGTGTATGAGTTGTCCTTAGGTCAGGCTCTCAGCCTTGGGTTGGATCAACTATGACAGAGGGAAAGATTGAAACCAAGTCTTATAACCTCAAACAGGGTGCTCTGAGCAGTAGACATGGGAGCAGGACAGTTTCTTTTAGAAAGAGATGTGGGTAAGGCAGGCGTTGTGACTCTCATATCTGGTCCAGGAGACTTAGTGACGACTGATGCAAGCTACCTTGCCAGTGTACCGCTGGAATCAAGCAGGTGGTCAATGAGCAGGAGCCATAATGAAGATTGAGAAGAATTATTACTCAGCATGAGTCAACCCCTGGATAACCACTTCCTCTTGGGAGGCTTTCTGGCTGCTCTTTCTCTCGGTGTTTCAATGGCACCGGTAAGTGTCGAGAGCAGATATTAAATGTCGACAGGTCTACAGGCTTGTGGAACACGGGCATTTGATGAAGATACACACAGAAAGAAATTAGAGGAGGGAAATTAAAAGTGCCCCTCAAGTCATTAAAATATAGGTAAGGCTGAGGGTTTTGAAAAATGAATCACCTTAATAAATACTTAAAGACTGAATAAAGATATTGCGTAGCAATGTGAATAGGAATTTTGTCTGAGTGATTATGAAATTTCATCTTATAAATTTATGTAATTAAACTAATGTCACAGTTTGCTCTTGCATGGCACAACATGACAGAAGTGCAGAAAGTTTTATTCCATTGCTGGCTAATGAGGATGATGTGTGAGTCTATTTCTTATTTTTGATGCTTTCTAAAATGCACTGAAGGCCCCTCATCCTCTTTCAAAACCTGATGTTTACACCGTTATGAACAGGCTTCCCAAGTCAGAACTTGAATATATTTGGGTCTATTCTCTTCTCATTCTAAATTAGATTAAGTACCAGTAACAATTTAAAGAGAGTTAACCAAAGAAGATGCGATCTGGATTCTCGATAAAAAAGAGCCGAGAAAATCTGCTTCATTCAGGACTCAACAAAGAGGAACATACACTTGTTCCAGGAAGAGAGAAAAGTCCCAGCCTTTCTGGATTTTACTTTTCTCTTCTTGCACTGGGGTCTCTCTTTTAGAGGAAATAAAATTTTCTTCCAAGGATGACAAAATGTTGTTAAAAAAAAAAAAGTCCAATGATCATCTATGTTGAAACCTACCATGCAGGCCACCTGAGACCTGGATTCCTCATTAGTGATACAAAAGGACTGAATGGATCCATCCATCTGTTCACTTATCCTGCTGGTATTTCCTGAGTGCCTAGAACATTCAGGCATCCCTTAATGAAAGATAGTGCTTGGTTTCAAAGAACTCATTCTCAGAGAAGAGAACACAGTAGAGAGGTTAAGAGCCTAGACCCTGGATTTAATGGCCTAAGCTCCAACTCTCTGCTCTTATGAACTGTGGCCCTTTGGATAAGTTCCTTTACCTCTATGTTTCTTTATAATTAAAATGAGGAAATTAATACAATGTCATAAATGGAATAATATCTACAAAGTGGACTGCCTGGCCAAAAATTCCGTATGAGCTCTTATATTATGGTTGGTAAATGTGTTTAAATTGTCCTCACATAGCTATGTAAGGGATGCCTGAGGAACACTAAGAAAGAAGTCCTGAATTCCTTCTGGGATGGACTGAAACAGCTGAGAGGACTTAAGAGGAGAAGATGCTGAGATGGATTTTGTAGAGTGAGAAGAATTTTACAACACAGAAGGGGACATAGGAGAGTGAGGGCAGAGGGGGCCACATGTGGAAACTCACAGAGACTGAGTAGTAGTGTTTTGGGGGAGTCACAGTTTGCTCTTGCATGGCACAACATGACAGAAGTGCAGAAAGTTTTATTCCATTGCTGGCTAATGAGGATGATGTGTGAGTCTATTTCTTATTTTTGATGCTTTCTAAAATGCACTGAAGGCCCCTCATCCTCTTTCAAAACCTGATGTTTACACCGTTATGAACAGGCTTCCCAAGTCAGAACTTGAATATATTTGGGTCTATTCTCTTCTCATTCTAAATTAGATTAAGTACCAGTAACAATTTAAAGAGAGTTAACCAAAGAAGATGCGATCTGGATTCTCGATAAAAAAGAGCCGAGAAAATCTGCTTCATTCAGGACTCAACAAAGAGGAACATACACTTGTTCCAGGAAGAGAGAAAAGTCCCAGCCTTTCTGGATTTTACTTTTCTCTTCTTGCACTGGGGTCTCTCTTTTAGAGGAAATAAAATTTTCTTCCAAGGATGACAAAATGTTGTTAAAAAAAAAAAAGTCCAATGATCATCTATGTTGAAACCTACCATGCAGGCCACCTGAGACCTGGATTCCTCATTAGTGATACAAAAGGACTGAATGGATCCATCCATCTGTTCACTTATCCTGCTGGTATTTCCTGAGTGCCTAGAACATTCAGGCATCCCTTAATGAAAGATAGTGCTTGGTTTCAAAGAACTCATTCTCAGAGAAGAGAACACAGTAGAGAGGTTAAGAGCCTAGACCCTGGATTTAATGGCCTAAGCTCCAACTCTCTGCTCTTATGAACTGTGGCCCTTTGGATAAGTTCCTTTACCTCTATGTTTCTTTATAATTAAAATGAGGAAATTAATACAATGTCATAAATGGAATAATATCTACAAAGTGGACTGCCTGGCCAAAAATTCCGTATGAGCTCTTATATTATGGTTGGTAAATGTGTTTAAATTGTCCTCACATAGCTATGTAAGGGATGCCTGAGGAACACTAAGAAAGAAGTCCTGAATTCCTTCTGGGATGGACTGAAACAGCTGAGAGGACTTAAGAGGAGAAGATGCTGAGATGGATTTTGTAGAGTGAGAAGAATTTTACAACACAGAAGGGGACATAGGAGAGTGAGGGCAGAGGGGGCCACATGTGGAAACTCACAGAGACTGAGTAGTAGTGTTTTAAGGCTACATTACTGATGCACATGCAGGGAGTGTGACTTGATCATATCAGCAAGGAGCTTGTTCCTTTTGCACTTATTACATTCACCCTAACACTAGATGCTCCTCATGGTCACAGAGTGACTGCCAACTACCAAGGGAGTAGTACTCCCCAAGTAACAGCAAAGGAAGGTAAAAAGGCTGGCTCCAACCCCATCCGACAAGAGTCCTGGGCTTTGTGATGACCAGCCTACCAATCTCTGTGGGTAAAGAATGACACAGGTCACCTGACTTAGGTCTGGTACACCTCAACCAATCACTGGGATATAAGATGTGGAATCACCCTTTTGGCTTAGACTCATCAGAACCATCTCTTTTTTTAAATTTTGGTCTCTTTTACTGTTTTTTAAAATTTGTTTATCTTCACTCATCCTTATTCTTTGGCCTGTGTGGGTCTCCCATTTGCAGTGGCCTCTGCCATTGCAGAGCACTGGCTCTGAGTGCATGTGCTCCAGAGCGCTGCATCAGAGTCATCTTGGAAAAGTGGATGACCAGTCTTTATAAATCATCTGGCTGCTATACAAAGGAAGAGAAATGGATGGATACAGAAATGGTGACCACATGGTTCATTCAGAACACTCTGAGCCCTGCTTTAGAGTTTGGCATTTACACTGTGGATAACAAGCAAAGACCTACATTTTAGAAATGATTCTGGAGGCAGTTAGGGGACAAATTTAGGGCAAGGACGCCAGCTGAGAACTAGCTCATCTCTTGGCTCCCTACAGAGCAAAGATCCTAACCCTCCTAGGGAAATGAGTATTCGGGCTCTCAGAAACCTTGTTTCTTAGGTCGAATTTCACCCCAGAGTACTGAACCACTCACAACCCCAAGCAGCTGGCAGTCATGGAGGAATGACTGTTAAGGAATTCAAAACGCTCTGAATCACCTCAGAGTCTCTGCATTTTAAGTCTTGTCCTGAAGACCACTTGTGGGACATGTGAGAGCAAGAGGAGAGAATCTGCTGGAGGCAGCAGAGGGGAGGGTGTGGGAGCTGGGGCTCTAGAACCGAAGAGGTTCCCTAGAAGTGACACAGCCTTGTAAGCCCACCCACTCCTTGGTACAGAAGAGAAGGAATAGTCCTAACCTCACAGGGGCCTCGTTCACCCAGTTTGTGAATACTTATGAGCACTGACTACATACCAGGCCCTGTGCCCAGGCTCAAGAGAGAAGCTACAGAGCAAATGGGTGCCACATGCTTAGCAGAGTTCCTCCCAAGTAACAGCAAAGGAAGGTAAAAAGGCTGGCTCCAACCCCATCCGACAAGAGTCCTGGGCTTTGTGATGACCAGCCTACCAATCTCTGTGGGTAAAGAATGACACAGGTCACCTGACTTAGGTCTGGTACACCTCAACCAATCACTGGGATATAAGATGTGGAATCACCCTTTTGGCTTAGACTCATCAGAACCATCTCTTTTTTTAAATTTTGGTCTCTTTTACTGTTTTTTAAAATTTGTTTATCTTCACTCATCCTTATTCTTTGGCCTGTGTGGGTCTCCCATTTGCAGTGGCCTCTGCCATTGCAGAGCACTGGCTCTGAGTGCATGTGCTCCAGAGCGCTGCATCAGAGTCATCTTGGAAAAGTGGATGACCAGTCTTTATAAATCATCTGGCTGCTATACAAAGGAAGAGAAATGGATGGATACAGAAATGGTGACCACATGGTTCATTCAGAACACTCTGAGCCCTGCTTTAGAGTTTGGCATTTACACTGTGGATAACAAGCAAAGACCTACATTTTAGAAATGATTCTGGAGGCAGTTAGGGGACAAATTTAGGGCAAGGACGCCAGCTGAGAACTAGCTCATCTCTTGGCTCCCTACAGAGCAAAGATCCTAACCCTCCTAGGGAAATGAGTATTCGGGCTCTCAGAAACCTTGTTTCTTAGGTCGAATTTCACCCCAGAGTACTGAACCACTCACAACCCCAAGCAGCTGGCAGTCATGGAGGAATGACTGTTAAGGAATTCAAAACGCTCTGAATCACCTCAGAGTCTCTGCATTTTAAGTCTTGTCCTGAAGACCACTTGTGGGACATGTGAGAGCAAGAGGAGAGAATCTGCTGGAGGCAGCAGAGGGGAGGGTGTGGGAGCTGGGGCTCTAGAACCGAAGAGGTTCCCTAGAAGTGACACAGCCTTGTAAGCCCACCCACTCCTTGGTACAGAAGAGAAGGAATAGTCCTAACCTCACAGGGGCCTCGTTCACCCAGTTTGTGAATACTTATGAGCACTGACTACATACCAGGCCCTGTGCCCAGGCTCAAGAGAGAAGCTACAGAGCAAATGGGTGCCACATGCTTAGCAGAGTTCCTCACAGATCTGGGAAGAGAGAAGCAGAGGACAGACCCGAGGACACCAGGTGAATGGGAACCTCTGGTGACCAGGAAGGCGTGCTTTGATCACCCTTCACGCTAACATGTGAAGATTCAAGGACTGTCCATACCCCAGAGCTCCTGGCCAGGAGGCACTGTGAGCACAGATGGAGGCCACTGGCCCTTATTCACTCCCTTGGTCAAAAGAAAAAGACTCCGTGTTCCTCAATGCTGCCCTAATTCTGGAGTGACCTTAGAAACACTGATTGGAAGCCCACCGTCAGTCATCAGCTTAGTTTCAACAATACTCAAAGAATGATTGTTCTCCCTTAAGAAAATCAAAACAACCTGGGTTTGTCTCTCCTTTCAGCTGGAGCTGAAATGATGTATTCAAGGTGACACATGTTGAGAGATCTGTACAGACTCAGGTTTAAAAAACAGACTGACTTCCTGCTGTGCAGTGATCACAGCAGTACCTCCCTGGTGGTGCTTCCAGTGATGGCCCTGCCACCAGCCCCAGAGCTCTGACGTGAAAGCCCTGGAGAGAAACGAGCTCCACGCAACCCGGCAGGCAGGCAGAGGGCCTCCCTTCAGAGGAGAACGCACCCCTGTCCAAGGAGCAGGCGGCTCACACACACACTTTCCCCTCCACAGAGTCGAGCTGGAGGGAAGATGGCTTAAATTGCTATGATTTGTGATCAGGAAATGAATATGTATTTTTATGACAGCATTCATTATACAGAGAACAAGTTTTGCTTAAAGCGGTCCCTATATCACTTGATATGAATGTTATACTCTATTTTGCAATGCACAACTTCTTGAAAAAAATACAAAGAAATGAATAATGGGGAGTTTTAATATATGCTTCTAGCACTCACTGATTGAGCCAGTCCCTTTCTATCTTTCCCCCCGGAGTCAGCTTGACAGTGGGCTGACACACTGGTGACAATGCTTCGCAAGAGAAGGCTTCCGTGGCCTATTTTATGTGTACTCTGGTTAAAGCACAGAGCCTAAAACTGAATGAGGGAACTCATGGAAAGCAGCAACAAGCTGAAGGCAGCAGCTTTGCACTAGCGTAAGACAAGAACAGAGGCTTCCCTGGTAGTTCAGTGGCAAAGAATATCTGCCTGCAATCCAGGAGACTCTGGTTTGATCCTGAACTGACCCTGGTAGACTACAGTCCGTAGGGCCACACAGAGTCAGACATGACTGAAGTGACTAAGCAGCAGCACTGGCAATGGAAAAACAGGGGCTTCCTGGGTGTCACTAGTGGTAAAGAACTTGCCTGCCAGTGCAGAAGACTAAGAGATGTGGTTTTGATCCCTGGGTCAGAAAGATCCCCTGGCAGAGGGCATGGCAAGCCAACTCCAGTGTTCTTGCCTGGAGAATCCCATAGAGGAGCCTGGTGGGCTACGGTTTATAGGGTCAAAAAGAGTCAGGCACAACTGAAGCGACAGCATGCACATATTGAAAAGACACTGACATTATCATCAGAATTAAACGAGGATATGAATTAGATGTTTCTCAAGTAGATGCAAATTAGAACATGGGGGAAATTCATGTGAGACAATAACTAAGACTTCCAAATCACAGCACTTGTTGACTTCAACTTTCTTCTCTTGCTGAAATTACCTTGTCCATGGCCACAATTCAGGTAAACAGTACCAGCCCCTAAGGGCTACTCGTTGGCACAGAGGTGGCCACTGACTCACAACTGGCCCACTTACATCCTGGCCAGAGACCATCAGGATGACCTGGTACAAAACGATCTGCCCATGAGCCAAGAACTGATCCCCTTTCTCAGTAGAAACTGGAAAATTCTAAAAGGCTTGGAGAGCGGGTGGTGCGTGGGGGAGACAGCTGTCCCGTCAGTAGCAGGGTAGCAGACTGGAGACCCATTTGGTTTAAGTAACATCCCTTTTTTGCCCTTCAACCTCTTGGTCAGGCTCACTGTACCCCCACTTCAGAGGTGGACATGACCAGGCCAGGGAGAGTCTTACATTCCTCTGGCCACGCTGATTAGTTCCTGATGGGCACATGACCCAAGTCTGAGGCTTTGGTTAAAACTATTAGGAAAAGAAGGCTTCCGTGGCCTATTTTATGTGTACTCTGGTTAAAGCACAGAGCCTAAAACTGAATGAGGGAACTCATGGAAAGCAGCAACAAGCTGAAGGCAGCAGCTTTGCACTAGCGTAAGACAAGAACAGAGGCTTCCCTGGTAGTTCAGTGGCAAAGAATATCTGCCTGCAATCCAGGAGACTCTGGTTTGATCCTGAACTGACCCTGGTAGACTACAGTCCGTAGGGCCACACAGAGTCAGACATGACTGAAGTGACTAAGCAGCAGCACTGGCAATGGAAAAACAGGGGCTTCCTGGGTGTCACTAGTGGTAAAGAACTTGCCTGCCAGTGCAGAAGACTAAGAGATGTGGTTTTGATCCCTGGGTCAGAAAGATCCCCTGGCAGAGGGCATGGCAAGCCAACTCCAGTGTTCTTGCCTGGAGAATCCCATAGAGGAGCCTGGTGGGCTACGGTTTATAGGGTCAAAAAGAGTCAGGCACAACTGAAGCGACAGCATGCACATATTGAAAAGACACTGACATTATCATCAGAATTAAACGAGGATATGAATTAGATGTTTCTCAAGTAGATGCAAATTAGAACATGGGGGAAATTCATGTGAGACAATAACTAAGACTTCCAAATCACAGCACTTGTTGACTTCAACTTTCTTCTCTTGCTGAAATTACCTTGTCCATGGCCACAATTCAGGTAAACAGTACCAGCCCCTAAGGGCTACTCGTTGGCACAGAGGTGGCCACTGACTCACAACTGGCCCACTTACATCCTGGCCAGAGACCATCAGGATGACCTGGTACAAAACGATCTGCCCATGAGCCAAGAACTGATCCCCTTTCTCAGTAGAAACTGGAAAATTCTAAAAGGCTTGGAGAGCGGGTGGTGCGTAGAGGGGAAACAGCTGTCCCGTCAGTAGCAGGGTAGCAGACTGGAGACCCATTTGGTTTAAGTAACATCCCTTTTTTGCCCTTCAACCTCTTGGTCAGGCTCACTGTACCCCCACTTCAGAGGTGGACATGACCAGGCCAGGGAGAGTCTTACATTCCTCTGGCCACGCTGATTAGTTCCTGATGGGCACATGACCCAAGTCTGAGGCTTTGGTTAAAACTATTAGGAAAAGAACTTCTCTTCTACCACAGATGATGTAAAGCTGCAGTTTCTAGGGCTTCAGTGCAAGAAGGGAGTCTTCCTGAGCACTAAGCCAACAAAGACGAAATGTGGAGAGGTGGAGTCTGGGGAACGTGGTTTGAGATCCTAGACCTAACCAAATCAGAAGCGTGTTGAGCTATAGACTTTAAACAAAAAATTTTTGAATAAATGTAATTTTATAATAGTTTAAGATATACAGATAAGTTGTAAGAAACAGAGAAACCCTTAGTACCTCACTGTTTTTCCTATTACTAACCTCTCACAGTAGGATATTATATTATGCTAATAAGCCGATATTAAATATGTTTTTAAATGAAGTCCACACTTTATCCAGATTTCCTAAGTTTTTACTTATGTTCCTTTTTTTCTCTTCCAGCATCCTATCCAGGATACCATAATACAATTAGTCACCATGTGTTTTTAGGGTCCTCTAAACTGTGACTCTTAGACTTGCCTGGTTTATGGTCACCTGGACAGTTGTAAGCAGTACTGACCAGATATTTGGCATGATGCTCCATGGTTGGGTTCTGATGTTTATCTCATGATTAGACTGGGATATATGGGCTTGGGGGAGAAAGACCACATGGGGAAGTATGAATTTCACCACCTCACGTCAAGGGCACATCCTATCAACTTATCTGTGATGACTTCTCATTGCTGATGATAATCTTAATCGTCTCGCTGAAAAGCTATCTTCAGATTTCTCCACCCCAAATTACTCTTTTTTCCCTTTCTGGGCTGTATTCTTTGGAAGAAAGTCATTTTCTGCCTCTCGCACTTATTGCATAGGACATTATGCTCTACCTCTTGTGGACATGGCATCTACATAACTTGTTTGGAATTATTCTGCATAAGAGATTTGTTTATTCTGCTATATTTATTTAATCACTTCTTAATGTTAGCAGGATTACATTTTATACTTTGGTTTTTAATTCAATATATATTATTTATTTTTGTGGCTCAAATAATTCCAGCTTGGATAACTGACTCTTTCAGTGGACTCCTGAGTCCCTTCGATCTACCTCATTCCCTGAATGTGTGTGCATTGGTGCATCTTGTGTTTTGAGCCCTTTCTGACTTTCTGGCACCATAAGATGTTTCACGCTCATTATTGTAACATTCAGTACCTCAGTTCTAGAAGGACTTTACAAGGGGGGTTGGGAGGATCCTAGACCTAACCAAATCAGAAGCGTGTTGAGCTATAGACTTTAAACAAAAAATTTTTGAATAAATGTAATTTTATAATAGTTTAAGATATACAGATAAGTTGTAAGAAACAGAGAAACCCTTAGTACCTCACTGTTTTTCCTATTACTAACCTCTCACAGTAGGATATTATATTATGCTAATAAGCCGATATTAAATATGTTTTTAAATGAAGTCCACACTTTATCCAGATTTCCTAAGTTTTTACTTATGTTCCTTTTTTTCTCTTCCAGCATCCTATCCAGGATACCATAATACAATTAGTCACCATGTGTTTTTAGGGTCCTCTAAACTGTGACTCTTAGACTTGCCTGGTTTATGGTCACCTGGACAGTTGTAAGCAGTACTGACCAGATATTTGGCATGATGCTCCATGGTTGGGTTCTGATGTTTATCTCATGATTAGACTGGGATATATGGGCTTGGGGGAGAAAGACCACATGGGGAAGTATGAATTTCACCACCTCACGTCAAGGGCACATCCTATCAACTTATCTGTGATGACTTCTCATTGCTGATGATAATCTTAATCGTCTCGCTGAAAAGCTATCTTCAGATTTCTCCACCCCAAATTACTCTTTTTTCCCTTTCTGGGCTGTATTCTTTGGAAGAAAGTCATTTTCTGCCTCTCGCACTTATTGCATAGGACATTATGCTCTACCTCTTGTGGACATGGCATCTACATAACTTGTTTGGAATTATTCTGCATAAGAGATTTGTTTATTCTGCTATATTTATTTAATCACTTCTTAATGTTAGCAGGATTACATTTTATACTTTGGTTTTTAATTCAATATATATTATTTATTTTTGTGGCTCAAATAATTCCAGCTTGGATAACTGACTCTTTCAGTGGACTCCTGAGTCCCTTCGATCTACCTCATTCCCTGAATGTGTGTGCATTGGTGCATCTTGTGTTTTGAGCCCTTTCTGACTTTCTGGCACCATAAGATGTTTCACGCTCATTATTGTAACATTCAGTACCTCAGTTCTAGAATTAGTCATTTCTCCAAGGAGCTCTGGTCCATTTTATCAGAGGGTGATAATAGAAACAAACATCTGGGAGCTGAGTGTGGCTATGGATTTTTTAAATTATGTGAGCCTGTTCATCCACCCTCCTTTTTCTTTCCTTATGTCTACCTTATTTGAGTTTCTTGCCACTTGAGATTTTAAAATAAATTAATAGATATACAAAAGTATAAAAGAGAGCTCAACTGTCCCCCCTCAACTCATCAATTTCAATAAAAACAGCCTTCATCTAAATCCTCTCTTTACATTCAGGCAGCCGTCTCCCAGTCATCTCGGCAGAGAAAGTACAGAGCAATGAATGTGTTCTGCTGCTAGCCTAGCTCTCTCACACACTTTTTGTTGCTTTCTCAATCTCATCTCATAAGCCTGCACCCTACATAATGTTTTCCCCTTCCCTTCTTCTGGCTACCTTAGCCCAAGCTCCTTGCACCAGAGCTGGGTTGGCTGGAAATCTAGTCCGGTGTGGCACGGATGCAAACACTGCATGGTCCCTGTTCTCACTCAAAAGCTGGCAAGGCAAGGTGCCTGCCACACAGCACAATTCATGTCACCATGCTCAGCTCCTCAGTTCCTGAGGCCCTCTTCCCTTAAAGGATTATATTCCAAGTTTCCTAAAAACGTAAATCTTTTTGCTGGTGGGACTTTCACAGCATCCTGTTTTGTTTTGTTTTCTTCATCAAACAAATTTGCAATCACAGATTTATTTTCATCTCTTCGCTCCTATGCTTATACCCCTCAGTACACTCTGAACTCTACCAGAGGAGGGTATGCTCTGTTCTCCATTCTACTTCCAGGCCTACCCATCGCAACGCTTGGCCCATGACTGGCACCCATGAATAGTGGTTGAGTGCACATATGAATGAATGAACACATGATTCAGTCTTGGACCTATGACCTCACTATCTTAGGATATGGAGATATGTCATACCACAGAATGTGACAGAGAGAGGTCAAGGGGACTCAGAGAAGGGAGTAAATGATGCCATCTAGAGTACAAGAGAGGATCAAACCAGCTATTAGGGACGAGCCATGTGAGTAAGGGCACGGCTACCCACTCCAGAATTCTTACCTGGGAAATCCCATGGACAGAGAAGCCTGGTGGGCAAAAAGGCTATGGGGTCACAAACAGTTGGACGCAACAGAGAGATGTTCATGTTCACATTTTCAGCAAGGATGTGGAGGCAACAGGGGTCCACCAGGCAGACAAAGGAGCAGGGCTGAGTGCTCCGGAGAGGGCACTCCAGGCAGCCTGTTAGACATGAGCAAAGACTCGGAGGTGTCACAGCATTTGCATCAAGATGAGAGGCCTGGAGTAGCCCCTGGGTGAGGGGCAAAGGCACAGGGTCTGGGGGTGGCAAAGGTGAGCCCCTGGGGAGTACAGAACATGGAAATTAAGTGTTCTGATCTGAGTTTTAGAAGATTGTTTTTTGGCAGTTAGAGGAAGGATGGAAGAATGGAGGCAGGAGGCTTGCCTGGGGCGGTGGCGCTCAACCCAACAGACGTGTTGGCTGAGAGTCAGAAGCGCATTCCTGAGCAGTGGCTCCGGAGCCCAAGCTGGTACACACAAGGGCAGCTCTTGAAGCTCACTCTGCACAGTTTACCCAACTCTATGTTCGGCGATTTTATGCTGAAAGCTTAAATTCAACCACAGGGGCAGGAATTACACCACAGAAATTGGCAAGCACCTGAGGCCTTTTTTTTTTTTTCTGGAAAGCCAGCATAATATTGCTAGAAAATCAGTTAGCAATTCTGGAGAAAAGGAAAAACACAAAGGCATTTGTGCTCTGCAGTCTTTCCTTTCCTTTAAGTGTGTCTGCAGTGGTGGGGAATTTTGAGTAAACTGACTGAACAATGATATACACGGTATTATCGAAGCTCTCTAATAATTAAAAATGACACAGCGGCCACATACAAAAAAACCATTCTATGTGCTACTGCAAAATACCACTTAAACTTCAAATAATCAATGTTGTTACTACCTCTCCTCCTCATCATGAGAAGAAAACAATAGAGTCTATCATCCTAGGAAACAGGACACATGTGTGCGTGCATCCATCGCTCAGTCATGTCCCACTCTTAGTGACCCCCTGGACTGGAGCCTGCCTGTCTCCATTGTCCATGGCATTTCCCAGACAAGAATTCTGGAGTGGGTTGTCATTTTCCTCCTCCATGGGATTTTCCAAACCCAGGGATCGAACCCTTGTCCCTTCCATCTCTCGCATTGGCAGGCAGATTCTTTACCTACTGAGTCATCAGGGAACGTCTAAGCCATCAGGACACAGTTTGTATTTAATTCACTGAGCCTATATGCTTAATATTTTTGGCATTTAAATATACTTTATAGCTAATAACTTCCCTTATTCTGATAGAGATGGAGGGGAGAAAGAGAAAAAGAAAAGGACAGGCACAGAGAGATGCAGAGAGGAAAAGAAAAAAATGAAAGAGAGGAACAGTGAGGAAGGAAAGAAAAAAAAAAAAGGAGCATTAGGAGGTGAGCAGGCCACTGTCCATGTCACCGAACTATACATGGCATAACTGAAGCTCTCTAATCATTAAAATGACACAGCAGCCATGTACAAGGAGACCATTCCATATGCCACTTGCAACATATTGCGTGAACTCCAAATAATTGGTGCTGCTACTACCTCTCCTCTAGTTGACAGAGGCGAAAGCTGAGGGTGGACCATAGGGGTAAATAGCTTGTTCCAGTCACTGTCTTAATACGTTCACAGCCCGGTCTGGAGGGAGATTTGAGAACCATGATCTGCACTCTTGGCTACTACCCAGTAAGGCTTTTACTCCAAACAAAGTGGGTTCTCAGTGAATTCATCTCAACACCCACTCTGGGCACACAGTCATTGTGAAGAATGCAGAAAAGTGTCTGTTGTCAAGAACTGGCCCACAGTGCATCTATAGGCAAAAAGAACAACACAGTGGGAAAACATCCCAAGCGCAGGTGGTGGGAGCTCCTGGAGACTGGACAGTGTGTCTTTCCATCTTCGCACTCCTGGGACCTAGCATGGAACCTGGTTCAATGTACATGTACTCAGCCAACAGTGAGAATTTGTATTTAAAGGGTGGATTAGCTCTTTCTTGCAAAAGAGTCATTTGGAGGTCCCCACAATAGTGGATTAGAGCTGAGTGCTGTATGTGAAGAACAGACACGCAGCCGATCGGTCCATCTGGAGTGGACCGTCACTGCCTGCATCTTTCAGGACACATTCTCTAGCCCTGCGGGGACTCTTTGTCACCAGGTGCCCTTCCCTTCAGCCTTAGAGTCCAATTACATTAATGACTCTATTACTAGCAAGTCACAAATCTTCTGATAGATTCAGATGGTTACAGACAAAGCCTGTTCACAGGGTAATAATAAGGGAATGTGGGTTAAGGGATATTTGTAAACCTTGATTCTTTGGCCAAATAGAGAAACAACTAATAGAATGGTGAAAGTAGCTTTGGGTGATTTTAAAAACAAATGCTCCTTTCTTTCAGGTCCTAAAGCTCTGAACCATCTTTCAGCCACTCTTCTTTGCCTTCTCTGTGTGGTCAGCCACCACGTCTTATGTGTTTGGAAAAATACTGCAGCCTCCATTACCTTCTGCCCTGCACCAGATTCAAGCTATGGCCCAAAGCCCACGTTTGCTCAAAAGCTCCCTAAGAAACTCCTCCTGCAGATCTCTTGAGAGAGACAGGACGAGTGAGGCCCCAAAATGACACAGCAGCCATGTACAAGGAGACCATTCCATATGCCACTTGCAACATATTGCGTGAACTCCAAATAATTGGTGCTGCTACCTCTCCTCTAGTTGACAGAGGCGAAGCTGAGGGTGGACCATAGGGGTAAATAGCTTGTTCCAGTCACTGTCTTAATACGTTCACAGCCCGGTCTGGAGGGAGATTTGAGAACCATGATCTGCACTCTTGGCTACTACCCAGTAAGGCTTTTACTCCAAACAAAGTGGGTTCTCAGTGAATTCATCTCAACACCCACTCTGGGCACACAGTCATTGTGAAGAATGCAGAAAAGTGTCTGTTGTCAAGAACTGGCCCACAGTGCATCTATAGGCAAAAAGAACAACACAGTGGGAAAACATCCCAAGCGCAGGTGGTGGGAGCTCCTGGAGACTGGACAGTGTGTCTTTCCATCTTCGCACTCCTGGGACCTAGCATGGAACCTGGTTCAATGTACATGTACTCAGCCAACAGTGAGAATTTGTATTTAAAGGGTGGATTAGCTCTTTCTTGCAAAAGAGTCATTTGGAGGTCCCCACAATAGTGGATTAGAGCTGAGTGCTGTATGTGAAGAACAGACACGCAGCCGATCGGTCCATCTGGAGTGGACCGTCACTGCCTGCATCTTTCAGGACACATTCTCTAGCCCTGCGGGGACTCTTTGTCACCAGGTGCCCTTCCCTTCAGCCTTAGAGTCCAATTACATTAATGACTCTATTACTAGCAAGTCACAAATCTTCTGATAGATTCAGATGGTTACAGACAAAGCCTGTTCACAGGGTAATAATAAGGGAATGTGGGTTAAGGGATATTTGTAAACCTTGATTCTTTGGCCAAATAGAGAAACAACTAATAGAATGGTGAAAGTAGCTTTGGGTGATTTTAAAAACAAATGCTCCTTTCTTTCAGGTCCTAAAGCTCTGAACCATCTTTCAGCCACTCTTCTTTGCCTTCTCTGTGTGGTCAGCCACCACGTCTTATGTGTTTGGAAAAATACTGCAGCCTCCATTACCTTCTGCCCTGCACCAGATTCAAGCTATGGCCCAAAGCCCACGTTTGCTCAAAAGCTCCCTAAGAAACTCCTCCTGCAGATCTCTTGAGAGAGACAGGACGAGTGAGGCCCGTGGGGGTGGAAGACTTTCCTGAGACTACAAGTTAGGGCCACAGCCAAGCATTTTCCCTCGGAGGTACATTATCTTTGAATGTATTGGCCAGGATTCTTGACGGAGAGCCACAGAAATCAGCTTGGATGATCTTAAGAGAAAAGGAGATTTCATGCAAGGGTATGAGAGTTGCAGTAGGACGTGGGTCTGCCTCTGAGAACAGGCAGGAGCCAAAGCAGACTCGACCACCAGGGCTACAGGCATGCTGCTCCAGCCTGGTCAGGACAAGCTGCCTTTACACTGCTGCCCAGCCTGGTCAGGACAAGCTGCCTTTACACTGCTGCCCAGCCTGGGCAGGACAAGCTGCCTTTACACTGCTGCTCTGCCATATTGCCACGGTGATGTTCTGACCTCCAGCTGCCCCTTTCCTGGCACTGGACATTTGAGGCAGTGCAGTGGGAGGAAGTAGACACTAAAGAGATTGCCAGACTAGACCTGCAATGGAGACATGACCGTTTTTTCAGAGGGGTCTAAGCAAGAGGAGGAAGGCCTATGGGAAAGGAGTAGATGCTGACGGTCAGAATACCTGGACATGCTTTAAATACTGAATTTCCCTCCATGGGGCACTCTTCTCAAATGAACTCTCTGCCTTTGTTTTCCAACTGCACTTTGAGCCCACATGTCTGACTACTTTATACACCTCACTTCATGGGGATCCAGTGGTATACAGGTAAAACTCCACTGACCACCATTCAAAGTCTGGCTTCACGCCCTCCCCACTTTGTCTTCATGTAGGACCTCACCAGTGCTGTCCTCAGAAAGTATTCTCTGCTTCAGGATGAGAATAATGGTTGTCAGTGATTAGACAGGAGGGTCTAATGGTTGGCAGTTCTTCTCAACATCACCTCCTTATTCGTGCTGTTCTCTTTACCTGGAAAGTCCCCTCTGAGTTCCCAGGATCATCTAAATTTTACATGTGAATCCAGGGTTGCTTCAAGGTTGGCCTCTTCCAAGGCCTTCCAGAGCAGTCTACTCGATGCAGATGCCACCTTGAACTCTTAGCTTTATCTCTCACTTGACAAACACATGACTCTCTCAAGGCCTGACCCAGAGAAGCCACTCAACATATGTCTGCTGAATGAATGAACTGAATCTTTTTTTTGTTTTTTGGCCACCTCTATTGATCTTTCATTTATTTATCTTTGTTCTTTGGCCTGTGAGGGCCTCGCATTGCAGTTGTCCCTGTCACTACAGAACACTGGCTCTGGGCGCATGCACTCCAGAGCTCCAGCTCCGTAGTTGGACACATCGGTCCAGCTACTCCACGGCACGTGGGATCTTCACAGGCCAGGGATCAAATTAGTGCCCCTTGCACTGCAAGGCGGTGTCCTTACCCACTGGACCACCTGGGAAGCCCTGAATTGAATCCTTATGGACCCTTCAAGGCCTTGCTCAACTGTCATTACCACTAAAAAAGCTTTTCCTGATCCTCAGGCACAATTAGTCCCATGCTCTTTGAGTTCCAAAGTATTTTGTCTACGCAGTAAAAGTGAAAGGGTCAGTCACTCCATCGTGTCTGACTCTGCCACCACATGGTCTGTAGCCCTCCAGGCTCCTCTGTCCATGGGGTTCTCCAAGCAAAATACAGCAGTGAGTTGCCACTCCCTTATAGCTGCACTATAATATGGACCACCATGCCTCCTAAGCATCTGCTTATCAGCCTCCATCAAACCATAAGTTTTCCCTGAGTGAGAACCACATCTTATCCTTTTCTTATACATACTGCATCTGGGACATACTATACTGGAGCAGTCCAATATGGTAGCCACTAGGTTTCTGTCACTATTTACATTGTTATTAACGAAAATGAAATGGAATAAAAATCCAGCTCCTCACTTTCAACAACCACTTTTTGACTTTGCAATAGCCAAACGGAGCTAAAGGCTATAGCATTAGATAAAGCACATATAGAACATTTTCATCATCACTGAGCCTTCTGATGGACAGCATTGTGTCAGGCATTCACTACATAATTCACAATATAATAAAATTATTCTGTGAGAGCTCATTACGCATTATACATTGAGCTCAGTGCTTTATGCTGTTCTCTTTACCTGGAAAGTCCCCTCTGAGTTCCCAGGATCATCTAAATTTTACATGTGAATCCAGGGTTGCTTCAAGGTTGGCCTCTTCCAAGGCCTTCCAGAGCAGTCTACTCGATGCAGATGCCACCTTGAACTCTTAGCTTTATCTCTCACTTGACAAACACATGACTCTCTCAAGGCCTGACCCAGAGAAGCCACTCAACATATGTCTGCTGAATGAATGAACTGAATCTTTTTTGTTTTTGGCCACCTCTATTGATCTTTCATTTATTTATCTTTGTTCTTTGGCCTGTGAGGGCCTCGCATTGCAGTTGTCCCTGTCACTACAGAACACTGGCTCTGGGCGCATGCACTCCAGAGCTCCAGCTCCGTAGTTGGACACATCGGTCCAGCTACTCCACGGCACGTGGGATCTTCACAGGCCAGGGATCAAATTAGTGCCCCTTGCACTGCAAGGCGGTGTCCTTACCCACTGGACCACCTGGGAAGCCCTGAATTGAATCCTTATGGACCCTTCAAGGCCTTGCTCAACTGTCATTACCACTAAAAAAGCTTTTCCTGATCCTCAGGCACAATTAGTCCCATGCTCTTTGAGTTCCAAAGTATTTTGTCTACGCAGTAAAAGTGAAAGGGTCAGTCACTCCATCGTGTCTGACTCTGCCACCACATGGTCTGTAGCCCTCCAGGCTCCTCTGTCCATGGGGTTCTCCAAGCAAAATACAGCAGTGAGTTGCCACTCCCTTATAGCTGCACTATAATATGGACCACCATGCCTCCTAAGCATCTGCTTATCAGCCTCCATCAAACCATAAGTTTTCCCTGAGTGAGAACCACATCTTATCCTTTTCTTATACATACTGCATCTGGGACATACTATACTGGAGCAGTCCAATATGGTAGCCACTAGGTTTCTGTCACTATTTACATTGTTATTAACGAAAATGAAATGGAATAAAAATCCAGCTCCTCACTTTCAACAACCACTTTTTGACTTCTCGATAGCCAAACGGGGCTAAAGGCTATAGCATTAGATAAAGCACATATAGAACATTTTCATCATCACTGAGCCTTCTGATGGACAGCATTGTGTCAGGCATTCACTACATAATTCACAATATAATAAAATTATTCTGTGAGAGCTCATTACGCATTATACATTGAGCTCAGTGCTTTATGTACATCATCTCGTTTAACTCTGAGAACTATACTCAGAAGGTAATAATAGGATTATCTCCATTTTACCAATGAGGAAACTGAGGAAAAGAAACCTTAAATACTTTGGTCAAAATCATTCAACAACCAGATTTTACTACTCCCATAGGCAAGACTATGCACCCATAGTCACTGAACTATGTCTCTTTTGTTCAAGGAAGTACAGTGTAGTGTAAATAATGATAAAACGGACTCACAAGTCCAGTTTCAAATGATAACTCCCTCCTGTGCTCACTGCAAGACCTTGGAAAAGTAAATCATTTCTTCCTAAAATGGGAAAAGATATTTCCCATATTTTCTAGGGCCACTGTGAAGACTGAATAAATAAAGTGTGTGGTGGGCCCCATATAGTGCCAAGCACATAGTAGGTTTCCAGTGAATACCGACTATGTTCTTGCTCCAAGTTTACCCTCTAGGGTATCAAACACTTCTTAGTTGAGTTTTCAGCACACAGGAAGACTTGATAAGTATTATTTTAGATGACTGAATCTTATTCTGAGATATTACCCTTTGTTCCTTCACACTATTTTTTAATATGATTTTTACAAGTCCTTTGACTAGATGCCCACTCAATTTATGTGCTGTTATTACTGCTACATGATGCGGGTGGAAGGTGGAAATAAATGTTACCTTCCACAGCTAGGAAATAAGAGCATTACAGAAAGGAAGGGAGCACATCTGTCAACTTGAGCAGAGGAACGGGAGAATTTCAAGCACCAGGCTCAGTGGAGGCAGAGGGCCACCTTTTCTCCTAAATGACTCCAGCCCCTGGATTCCTTGAAAGAAAGTAAACCTGACTTGACAAGGGCTTGTAGTGAATAATATAATAAATGCCACAGTTCACTCAGGCTGTTACCATACCGACTGGAAGGCCAGATGAACAAATATCTGAAAATGAATCAAATTACACAAAATCAAGAAGGAACAGATCAGCTGCAAGGTGTGTGGGTGATAAGGGAAAGGGATGGCTGCGTTTTCAAGGACAAAACACTTGGCCAATTTATTTCTCCAGGCTCTCTGGAGTGTTTTTTTCCCCAAAGTGCTATGTTTATTCACACCTGTGAGCCTTTGTATCTAAATGTTGCCAGGAATATTCTAAATTGGGAGAGTTTCCTCTGCAAATAACACAATTACCCCAAAACCTGCTTAAATAACTGTTAGTCTTGGCCAACATTATGGAAAGTAAAGGTGTCGACTAAAACTTTGGGTCGATTTGATCTAGTGATTCCAGCTCTGCTTTCCTGGGATTCTCTCGGAGTCTCTTTTCTCCATGTGTGTTCACTTTATCTACAGGATGAAAAGGATGTGGGCTGTCATTCTCTTGAGTCTCATATCCATGCACGACTCTGTGGTAGATTAGGTAATCTCTTAGAAACATTTAACATATTTCCTACTCCAGAAGATCATTCTAGACCCAGGGATGGAACCCACATCCAAAAAAAAGGGAAACGGGACAATCTGTGAGTACATATAGTGCCAAGCACATAGTAGGTTTCAGTGAATACCGACTATGTTCTTGCTCCAAGTTACCCTCTAGGGTATCAAACACTTCTTAGTTGAGTTTTCAGCACACAGGAAGACTTGATAAGTATTATTTTAGATGACTGAATCTTATTCTGAGATATTACCCTTTGTTCCTTCACACTATTTTTTAATATGATTTTTACAAGTCCTTTGACTAGATGCCCACTCAATTTATGTGCTGTTATTACTGCTACATGATGCGGGTGGAAGGTGGAAATAAATGTTACCTTCCACAGCTAGGAAATAAGAGCATTACAGAAAGGAAGGGAGCACATCTGTCAACTTGAGCAGAGGAACGGGAGAATTTCAAGCACCAGGCTCAGTGGAGGCAGAGGGCCACCTTTTCTCCTAAATGACTCCAGCCCCTGGATTCCTTGAAAGAAAGTAAACCTGACTTGACAAGGGCTTGTAGTGAATAATATAATAAATGCCACAGTTCACTCAGGCTGTTACCATACCGACTGGAAGGCCAGATGAACAAATATCTGAAAATGAATCAAATTACACAAAATCAAGAAGGAACAGATCAGCTGCAAGGTGTGTGGGTGATAAGGGAAAGGGATGGCTGCGTTTTCAAGGACAAAACACTTGGCCAATTTATTTCTCCAGGCTCTCTGGAGTGTTTTTTCCCAATGTGCTATGTTTATTCACACCTGTGAGCCTTTGTATCTAAATGTTGCCAGGAATATTCTAAATTGGGAGAGTTTCCTCTGCAAATAACACAATTACCCCAAAACCTGCTTAAATAACTGTTAGTCTTGGCCAACATTATGGAAAGTAAAGGTGTCGACTAAAACTTTGGGTCGATTTGATCTAGTGATTCCAGCTCTGCTTTCCTGGGATTCTCTCGGAGTCTCTTTTCTCCATGTGTGTTCACTTTATCTACAGGATGAAAAGGATGTGGGCTGTCATTCTCTTGAGTCTCATATCCATGCACGACTCTGTGGTAGATTAGGTAATCTCTTAGAAACATTTAACATATTTCCTACTCCAGAAGATCATTCTAGACCCAGGGATGGAACCCACATCTCAAAAAGAAATTCGAAAAGGCAAAAAGGCTGTTGGAGAAGGCCTTATAAATAACTGAGAAAAGAAGAGAAGCAAAATGCAAAGGGGAAGAGGAAAGATAAACCCATCAGTCAAAAAGAGAAGGACAAGTACAATATATTAACACATATATGTGGAATCTAGTAGGATGGTGATGATGGCACATGCAGTGAAGCAATGAGAAACAGACATGGACAGTGGACAAATGAACATTATGGGGAAGGAACAGTGGATGGGAGGTGTAAAGGAAGTAGCATGAAGGTCTGTACTATCATATGTGAAGAAAATAGCTATAGTCATTGCTCTGTGAGAAAAGGGGATCCTTCAGGGGTGCTGTGAGATGGTCTGGAGGGGTGGGATGGGGGGATATACATATGACTAATCTGGAAACATACATATCTATAAACAACAAAACTCTGTAAAAGTTAAAACTCAAATAAAAGTTAAAAAAAAAAAAGAAAGATATACCCATCCGAATGCAGAATTCCAAAGAATCGCAAGGAGAGATGAAAACCCTTCTTAAGTGGACAATCTAAAGAAATAGAGGAAAACAATAGAATGAAAAATTAGAGATACCAAGGGAATTTTCTTGCAAAGATGGGCACAATAAAGGCCAAAAAGGTGCGAAGGTAACAAAAGCAGAAGACATTAAGAAGAGGTAGCAAGAATACCCAGAACTATACAAAAAAGTCTTAATGACCTGGATAACCACGACGGTGTGAACACTCACCTAGAGCTAGAAATCCTGGTGTCTGAAGTCAAGTGGGCCTTAAGAGGCATCACTATGAACAAAGCCAGTGGAGGTGATAGAATTCCAGCTGAGCTATTTCATATCCTAAAAGATGATGTTGTTAACGTGCTGCACTCATTATGCCAGCAAATTTGGAAAACTCAGCAGAGGCCACAGGACTAGGAAAGATCAGTTTTCATTCCAATACCAAAGAAGGGCAATACCAAAGAATATTCAAACTACCACATAGATGTACTCATTTCACATGCTAGCAAGGTCATGCTCAAAATCCTTCAAGCTACACTTTAGCAATATGTGAACCAAGAACTTCCAGATGTACAATCTGAATTTAGAAAAGAAAAAGGAACCAGAGATCAAATTGCCAACATCAGCTGAATCATAGAAACAGCAAGGGAATTCCAGAGAAACATTTTCTGCTTTACTAACTATGCTAGAGCCTTTGACTGTGTGTATTACAACAAACTATGATAATTCTTAAAGAGATGGGAATAACAGACTATCTTACCTGCCTCCTGAGAAGCCTGTATGCAGGACAAGAAGCACATGGACATAGAACAACAGATTGACTCTAAATTGGGAAAGGAGTACATCAATGCTGTTTATTGTCATCCTGCTTATTTAACATATATGCAGTGTACATCATGTGAAATGCCGGGATGGATGAAGTCCAAGCCAGAATCAAGATTGCTGGTAGAGATATCAATAACCTAAAATATGCAGCTGACACACCCTAATGGCAGAAAGCAAAGAAGAACTAAAGAGCTTCTTGATGAAGGTGAAAGAGGAGAGTGAAAAAGCTAGCTTAAAATCAACATTCAAAAACACAAAGATCACAGCATCCAGTTCCATTACTTCAAGGCAAATAGATCAGGAAAAAGTAGAAATGGTGACAGATTTTATTTTTCTTGGGCTCCAAAATCACTGCACGTTGTGGCTGCAGCCATTAAATTAAAAGATATTTGCTCCTTAGAAGAAACACTTGGATAAACCTAGACAGGATATTAAAAAGCAGAGACAATGCTTTGACAACAAAGCTCTGGTTTTCCCAGTAGTCATGTATGGATGCAAGAGCTGGACCATAAAGAAGGCTGAATGCCTAACAATGAATATCTTTGAACTGTGGCATTAGAGAAGACTCTTGAGAGTCCCTTGGAAAGCTAGGAGATCAAACTAGTCAACTCTAAAGGAAATTAACCTTGAGTACTCTTTGGAAGGACTGATGCTGAAGCTGAAGCTCCAAAACTTTGGCCAGTTGATGTGAAGAGATGACTCATTGGGAAACACCCTGATGCTGGGAAAGATTAAGGCAGGAGAAGAGGGTGACAGAGGATGGGATGGTTGGATGCCATCACTGAGTCAACAGAGTTTGAGCAACTCCAGGAGATAGTGAAGGACAGGCAAGCCTGGCATGCTGCAGTCCATGGTTGCAAAGAGTCCAGTTACTAAGTAACTGAACAACAACAGCTCCACCTAGGAAGCCCCTACCATCACTCCCAGGAAGGGTGGGCTTGATACCAACCTTAGTCATGTGTTTTTCTTTAGCCAGTGAGTTGTTGGTAGATGTGATGAAGCCTAGGCCTGAGACAGACTTCTATATTTCTGCTGGTGCGTCACACCTCTGCCACTGTCTTGAAAAGAAGTCTAGCTTACTGGTGCAGGGATGGAATGGGAGACTTTGATGTAGAACATGACCTGGCTCAGCCAATCCTCAGACTTTAATTAGTGAGGCCGGCTAATGTCAGAAGAATTGAACTATCCCAACAAGCAAGGCTTAGATCAACTAAACAGATGCTTATTGCTCTATAGTGCTGAGGTTGTTTGGGGTTTTGCTATGCACATTTTTGCGGCAACAGCTCAGTGATAAAATAACACCCTAATCAAAAAAGATTGAATCTTTTCTGAAATGTTTTCCTTAAGATAAGAGAAAATTGTCTCATATATGCCCTAGAAAACCTCTCCCTGCATCTCACTGGCCTAAGTTGGATCTCATGCTTAATTACTGGCAAGAGAAAAAGGTACTCCCTAGACAAATAAGGCATTTTTCCTGGAGGACAGCCTATCCAGCACATGGGGCACTGGGGAAGGATGGATGTAGACATAACATCAGAGATCTCTTTAAAGGAGAAAATGAGTGGTAATAAGGCCACATCCTCCATTCCTACCTCTCTGTGGCCTCAGTTCAAGTCCTGTCTCACCTATGAAAACTACCAGAGCCCTCTAACCCATCTAGTTTGTGTCCTCCTATTGAGTCCAAACTGGGCTGCTGTCTTAGTACAGAATGAATATTTGTACTTCTCAGGCAGCATCAAGAATTTTTCTCTCAACCATTGAATTTTTGTTTCAGCTCAAAGTGGTTAAAAGTTCAGTCTATGGTCACATCTGGGTTTGAGTCCTGAACTTCACTATTGAGCAGCTCTGTGTGCTAAGGAAAGTTACCTTTTTTTTTTTTTTTTACTTTTTTTTTGGTCACTTCTATTGATCTTTAATTTATTTATCTTTGTTCTTTGGCCTGTGTGGGCCTCCGATTGCAGTGGCCTCTCTCATCACAGAGCACTGGCTCTGGGCGTATGCGCTCCAGAGCTCTGGCTCGGTAGTTGGACACATCGGTCCAGCCGCTCCATGGCATGTGGGATCTTCCCAGGCCAGGGATCGAAGTGGCGCCCCTTGCAGTGCAAGGCGGTGTCCTTACCCACTGGACCACCAGGGAAGCCCAGGAAAGTTACCCTTTCTACGCCTCAATGTCTTCGATGTAAAGTGGGCCAGTAATAGTATTGCCTTAACAGGTGTGAAGCAAATGCATCAGTTGGCAAATATTACTTTTTCTTTCTTATTAGAGGAATTGAAAAAATTGTTCAGTGGTAATCATGCAAAGTTTGAAGACTATTTAAAACTGCCTAGTCAGATGATACAACAAAATATTATTTGAAGCTAAGGAGGCATGTGTCCTCTAAAGAAAGCAAAATAAAGATTCACAGTTAACAGGGAAGAAGGCACAGGCTGTGGGCTTATCACCAATCTTGGTGGAGCCATTATTTCTGTTATTTGGTTACCTCCCTTCTCATAGCTGATAATAAAACCTGCTTTAGCTAGATTAGACAGGAAAGCAAAGTCTACCACATATGGCATATATGTGGAACTCTCGGGAAGGAATGCAGAGACCAGCTAGAGCCTAGAGTCATTGGGATGCTTTGCTTTTTTCTCTTAAATATCTCAGAGCTGCTTCATTCTGCTTCCCCTCTCCAGGCTGTTAAAAGAAAGAAAATGAGTGGTAATAAGGCCACATCCTCCATTCCTACCTCTCTGTGGCCTCAGTTCAAGTCCTGTCTCACCTATGAAAACTACCAGAGCCCTCTAACCCATCTAGTTTGTGTCCTCCTATTGAGTCCAAACTGGGCTGCTGTCTTAGTACAGAATGAATATTTGTACTTCTCAGGCAGCATCAAGAATTTTTCTCTCAACCATTGAATTTTTGTTTCAGCTCAAAGTGGTTAAAAGTTCAGTCTATGGTCACATCTGGGTTTGAGTCCTGAACTTCACTATTGAGCAGCTCTGTGTGCTAAGGAAAGTTACCTTTTTTTTTTTTTTTTACTTTTTTTTTGGTCACTTCTATTGATCTTTAATTTATTTATCTTTGTTCTTTGGCCTGTGTGGGCCTCCGATTGCAGTGGCCTCTCTCATCACAGAGCACTGGCTCTGGGCGTATGCGCTCCAGAGCTCTGGCTCGGTAGTTGGACACATCGGTCCAGCCGCTCCATGGCATGTGGGATCTTCCCAGGCCAGGGATCGAAGTGGCGCCCCTTGCAGTGCAAGGCGGTGTCCTTACCCACTGGACCACCAGGGAAGCCCAGGAAAGTTACCCTTTCTACGCCTCAATGTCTTCGATGTAAAGTGGGCCAGTAATAGTATTGCCTTAACAGGTGTGAAGCAAATGCATCAGTTGGCAAATATTACTTTTTCTTTCTTATTAGAGGAATTGAAAAAATTGTTCAGTGGTAATCATGCAAAGTTTGAAGACTATTTAAAACTGCCTAGTCAGATGATACAACAAAATATTATTTGAAGCTAAGGAGGCATGTGTCCTCTAAAGAAAGCAAAATAAAGATTCACAGTTAACAGGGAAGAAGGCACAGGCTGTGGGCTTATCACCAATCTTGGTGGAGCCATTATTTCTGTTATTTGGTTACCTCCCTTCTCATAGCTGATAATAAAAACCTGCTTTAGCTAGATTAGACAGGAAAGCAAAGTCTACCACATATGGCATATATGTGGAACTCTCGGGAAGGAATGCAGAGACCAGCTAGAGCCTAGAGTCATTGGGATGCTTTGCTTTTTTCTCTTAAATATCTCAGAGCTGCTTCATTCTGCTTCCCCTCTCCAGGCCATCTTTCTCCACTCTCTACACATCATAATTGGGTGTCTCCACTTTTTTCATGTCATAATCCTAGTCACCCTCAGAAACCGGCCTCCTGTCTCTAAGCACCATTTCCAAATTCTGGGGAAAAGAATCTCTTTGACCTTGTTTGGACCAGATGTTCCCACACCCATGATGCTAGCACCAACCTGGATGCCAGACACCCACCTCTGAAGAAAGGATGCCATTCTCTGAGAAACGGAGACCTTTAAGCTAGGCACACCCTTCAAAAAGATCACAATAACTTTTTTTTTTCTTATTTAAAAATAATAATTCTTGCCTAACAGTCCCTGTTATTCCTGTACTGGAAGTCTGGAGAATGATGTGCAGTTCGGTATGTTTAGAAAAGTCTCCAGATTATTCTAATGATGAACACATTTAAGGAAGCTTTTTCTTGGAACACTTGCAATATGGTGAAAAAGGAGGAAAATAAGACTTATAAAAAAGAGGTTGAAACTGCATTTCTCAACCTAGAAAATATTAGACCAAGAATCTTTGAGGATACAGAAGACTTCGCCATCAATAACATTCAGCTGGTTTTTGCCTCTACAAAGAACAGTACAAGAGCATGAGGTTATATATAAGGAAACATTTCTTAATAGCAAAAGAGTTGTTTAAACATAGAAGAATGCTGTGTCTCTGGAAAGACTCATGGTGGCTGGGGGTGCATAAGTAGGCCAGCTGATCTTTCAGAATGTGATTCAATACAGAGTCTACGACCCCAAGGTCAGGATCAGAATCCAATCAGGCTCAGAAACAGAACGCAGATGGGACTCAAGTTACCCAGAGAAGGAAAGAAGTGAGGGAAATGGTTCATTCTCATCTCCTTTGATCCATCTACTGGGGTCAAGTTGTATACTTAGCTTCTTTAAAGCATGAGGGCCAGGGTGTCTATGCGGGTTGATTTCATAGGCAAAGGTGGCGGCAGAGGCCCCAATCCCACCTCCTCATGCTCCCCAGTCTTGGTCCCAAGGCAAGACACTTTCACAGTCCAGATGAATGGGACCCGGTGACTGATGTGATGCTGATGGTTACCATAGGCATGTTGGCTTGGCCCTTACTAGCATTTTAGGTGTTTGCATGAAAAGGGGAATGTGAACATGGAATCAGGTCTCAATAATCATCCAATCAAGCAGGTGATGGCCAGAGTTATATCTGCTGGTGCTTATTTCTCTCTTTCTTCATCTATACTATATTATGGGTAGAATGTTTGTGTTGCCTCCAAATTCATATGTTGAAATTCTTTTTTTTTAATTTTTTTTATTTTTGGGGAGGGGGGTGGTGGTAGGGAGGAAGGGAGGCGGGCGGGCCACTTCTATTCGTCTTTCATTTATCTATTTTCATACGTCTTTGTTCTTTGGCCCATGTGGGCTTGCCATCGCGGTGGCCTCTGTTGTCACAGAGCACCGGCTCTGGGCGCATGCGCTCCAGAGCTCCGGCTCGGTAATTGGACACATCAGTCCAGCCGCTCCGCGGCACGTGGGATCTTCCCAGGCCAGGGATCGAAGTGGCGCCCCTTGCAGTGCAAGGCGGTGTCCTTACCCACTGGACCACCAGGGAAACTCCATATGTTGAAATTCTGATGCCCAGTATGATCCTGTTAGGAGGTGGACCTTTGGGAAATAATTAAGTCTTAGGGGAGCTTCCCAGGTGGTGCATTGGCAAAGAATCCACCTGCAATGCAGGAGACACAGGCTCAATCCCTGGGTCAGGAAGATCCCCAGGAGGAGGAAATGTCAACCCATTTGAGTAGTCTTGCCTGGGAAACCCCATGGACAGTGAAGCCTGGTGGGCTACAGTCCATGGGGTTACAAAGAGTTGGATACGACAGAGAGACTGAGCATGGAGCATGCACTAGGTCTTAAGGGAAGGTCCCAGGAATGAGCTTAGAGCCTCATAAAAGAGGCCCAACAGAGCTTCGTTGGCTCCTTCCACAAGTGAGGACACAGCCAGAATTCAGCAGTCAGGAACCTGGAAGAGGGTTCAGAATCTAACCATACTGGCACCCTGCAAAGGTGGCGGCAGAGGCCCCAATCCCACCTCCTCATGCTCCCCAGTCTTGGTCCCAAGGCAAGACACTTTCACAGTCCAGATGAATGGGACCCGGTGACTGATGTGATGCTGATGGTTACCATAGGCATGTTGGCTTGGCCCTTACTAGCATTTTAGGTGTTTGCATGAAAAGGGGAATGTGAACATGGAATCAGGTCTCAATAATCATCCAATCAAGCAGGTGATGGCCAGAGTTATATCTGCTGGTGCTTATTTCTCTCTTTCTTCATCTATACTATATTATGGGTAGAATGTTTGTGTTGCCTCCAAATTCATATGTTGAAATTCTTTTTTTTTAATTTTTTTTATTTTTGGGGAGGGTGGTGGTAGGGAGGAAGGGAGGCGGGCGGGCCACTTCTATTCGTCTTTCATTTATCTATTTTCATACGTCTTTGTTCTTTGGCCCATGTGGGCTTGCCATCGCGGTGGCCTCTGTTGTCACAGAGCACCGGCTCTGGGCGCATGCGCTCCAGAGCTCCGGCTCGGTAATTGGACACATCAGTCCAGCCGCTCCGCGGCACGTGGGATCTTCCCAGGCCAGGGATCGAAGTGGCGCCCCTTGCAGTGCAAGGCGGTGTCCTTACCCACTGGACCACCAGGGAAACTCCATATGTTGAAATTCTGATGCCCAGTATGATCCTGTTAGGAGGTGGACCTTTGGGAAATAATTAAGTCTTAGGGGAGCTTCCCAGGTGGTGCATTGGCAAAGAATCCACCTGCAATGCAGGAGACACAGGCTCAATCCCTGGGTCAGGAAGATCCCCAGGAGGAGGAAATGTCAACCCATTTGAGTAGTCTTGCCTGGGAAACCCCATGGACAGTGAAGCCTGGTGGGCTACAGTCCATGGGGTTACAAAGAGTTGGATACGACAGAGAGACTGAGCATGGAGCATGCACTAGGTCTTAAGGGAAGGTCCCAGGAATGAGCTTAGAGCCTCATAAAAGAGGCCCAACAGAGCTTCGTTGGCTCCTTCCACAAGTGAGGACACAGCCAGAATTCAGCAGTCAGGAACCTGGAAGAGGGTTCTCTCCAGAATCTAACCATACTGGCACCCTGACCTTGGACTTCCAGCACCCAGAACTGTGAGAAACACAGTCATGTTGTTTAAAGCTGCATAGTATGTAGTATTCTGTTACAGCAGCCAGACTGGACTGCAACAACCCTCCTCTTGGTTATTCCATCAGATGGGGTGGGGCTCACTGTCAAGGCATATCCCCTACAGGTCTGATGTCAACCTCTCAACCTTTCTTCCTGCCTTTCCAGCTTCTCCAGCCTGGCGGCTAGTGAGCACACTTGGCCAATCTTTTCCCCAGCCACCTGTGGGCCTCTCGCCTTCTCTCACCTCTCCTCACCTTCTTCTGGTGGCTGGATAGTGGTGGACACAGAGGTCATACCTGTGAAAGAGAATGGAACCAGAGGACCCCATGTAGATGTCAAGTCTTTACCAGAGCTCCACAGTCAAGCCGCTGTAAATAAAGTGATAGCCTGAAGCATATTCTTGTGATTGGCAAGGCAGGATTGCAGCATTGCTGGATCCCAGGAGACTATCACCCCATTAAAACTCCAGCAGAGTCAAAGTTTGTGAACACTGCAACTCTAGCACTCTGGCCCAGGCATCTGAGGAGAACTGTGTGGTTCTGAATTGTATTTTCTTTTCACAGTGTATAAAAACATTTGGCGTTTGTTTTCGGAGCCTCACCTCTCAAGGGAAAACAGAACTTCAAAGATTTCAAACTTCAAAGAACACAAGCAAACTAACCTGCTATTTCAGAATTTCAGCCTGTGTTTCCTCCTGTCAAATCACAGTGAATGGTTATCTCAACTTCATAAAGGAGACCTATGAGGAGAGGGGAATGTAATGATTCCTTCAGATGCCAGCCCAGATGGCTGCAGGACAGCTAAGGCCCACACATTGTCCCATTCAAAAGTGTGTGCTAAGATTCAGTTGTGTCCAACTCTTCCCTATGGACTATAACCTGCCAGGACTTCTCTATCTGTGTGGTTTCCCAGGCAAGACTACTGGAGTGAGCTTAGAGCCTCATAAAGAGGCCCAACCTGGGTCCACAAGTGAGGACACAGCCAGAATTCAGCAGTCAGGAACCTGGAAGAGGGTTCTCCAGAATCTAACCATACTGGCACCCTGACCTTGGACTTCCAGCACCCAGAACTGTGAGAAACACAGTCATGTTGTTTAAAGCTGCATAGTATGTAGTATTCTGTTACAGCAGCCAGACTGGACTGCAACAACCCTCCTCTTGGTTATTCCATCAGATGGGGTGGGGCTCACTGTCAAGGCATATCCCCTACAGGTCTGATGTCAACCTCTCAACCTTTCTTCCTGCCTTTCCAGCTTCTCCAGCCTGGCGGCTAGTGAGCACACTTGGCCAATCTTTTCCCCAGCCACCTGTGGGCCTCTCGCCTTCTCTCACCTCTCCTCACCTTCTTCTGGTGGCTGGATAGTGGTGGACACAGAGGTCATACCTGTGAAAGAGAATGGAACCAGAGGACCCCATGTAGATGTCAAGTCTTTACCAGAGCTCCACAGTCAAGCCGCTGTAAATAAAGTGATAGCCTGAAGCATATTCTTGTGATTGGCAAGGCAGGATTGCAGCATTGCTGGATCCCAGGAGACTATCACCCCATTAAAACTCCAGCAGAGTCAAAGTTTGTGAACACTGCAACTCTAGCACTCTGGCCCAGGCATCTGAGGAGAACTGTGTGGTTCTGAATTGTATTTTCTTTTCACAGTGTATAAAAACATTTGGCGTTTGTTTTCGGAGCCTCACCTCTCAAGGGAAAACAGAACTTCAAAGATTTCAAACTTCAAAGAACACAAGCAAACTAACCTGCTATTTCAGAATTTCAGCCTGTGTTTCCTCCTGTCAAATCACAGTGAATGGTTATCTCAACTTCATAAAGGAGACCTATGAGGAGAGGGGAATGTAATGATTCCTTCAGATGCCAGCCCAGATGGCTGCAGGACAGCTAAGGCCCACACATTGTCCCATTCAAAAGTGTGTGCTAAGATTCAGTTGTGTCCAACTCTTCCCTATGGACTATAACCTGCCAGGACTTCTCTATCTGTGGGGTTTCCCAGGCAAGACTACTGGAGTGGGTTGCCATGCCCCCTTCCAGGGAATCTTTTTGACCCAGGGGTCGAACCCGAGTCTCTCAGTCTCCTGCGTTGGCAGGCGGGTTCTTTACTACTACTGCCACTTGGGCAGCTTCCCCTCCAAATGTAGCCTCAGGACTGAGACAGACATTTTTCCAAGAGGGTCCCAGAAATGTTCCTCAGAAAACCTTTCTACGTCACCACCAGTTTTTGGAGTGGTCTGTCCCAGGTTCTCCCTCCACCTCTGCTCATTCACAAGGTAGTTTAGCAAATGAAAAACAGTGAAAATTGTTACAATAAGAAAGCCCTTCGTTCTTCGCTTAGCTCAGAGAATCTTAAATCTATCTTACCACAGAGCTTCTTTTATTTATTTTTTAACATACTTCCTATGAAGATTCTGTGAAGCCAATTGTCTACCAAACATAGAAACCCTGGCTTGCACTAACGTTTTTAGAAAAAACAAGAAGCATTCACCTTGCATGGATTCCCATGCCTGGCCGCCTCTACAGGCAACATAAGTTGGACATTTGTCGGTCTCTCTATAACATCTGCAGTATAGATTTTTACTGTTTTATCAAGTACTTTTATTTTGTTTTGAACTTTTTTTTTTTGAGCACTGGCTCTGGGCGCATGCGCTCCAGAGCACTGGCTCATGATTGGACACACTGGCCCAGTTGCTCTGTGGCAAGTAGGATCTTCCCAGGCCAGGGATCCAATCGGTGCCCCCTGGACTGCAAGGCAGACTCTTTACCCACTGAACCACCAGGGAAGTTCTCAAGTGCTTTTTAAAACTAGTTTTTCATGCCAGACTGACCTCATTATCAGGATATATGTGGTATTTCAGATCAACTTGATAGGCTCAGTTCTGGAGTTGGGGCATTTAAACAAGGTATGAGAAACAAGGTATGAGAAACTCTTTGTAAACACATACAGATCCAGACAGCTCAGGCAACGCGGACTCCGAATCCACTTATCACTACTTGCTCCCTTATTTCACTTCTTGGTTAAAAATACCATATCTGAAGAAAATGTATATAATTTTCATTGTCAGTATCAAAAGATGACAGTAATTGTAATTTCCATGAGTGGAACAATCTCTTACAGAAGAAATGTTAAGCCTCGTAGACGTCTAAATCCTTTATAGGGTGTGGCATACCCTATCATCTGTCACTTGGGTTTAAATGCTTTCCTTTAGATTCCACCATATTTATAATTCTGTGCACGTCTCTAGACACCCCTGTTTTGAATGTGTCTCCTGGAACTGAAACCTGGCGCCATTTATTGATGAGACAGAAGCAGGAGAGGTAATGATTTCTGACTAGTGATCGATGGCATAATCCTCCGAACCATCACAGCGCCCTTATTGATAGGTTCTCCCTCCACCTCTGCTCATTAAGGCAAATGAAACTAAAATTGCATCCTTTTTAGCTCAGAGAATCTTAAATCTATCTTACCACAGAGCTTCTTTTATTTATTTTTAACATACTTCCTATGAAGATTCTGTGAAGCCAATTGTCTACCAAACATAGAAACCCTGGCTTGCACTAACGTTTTAGAAAAACAAGAAGCATTCACCTTGCATGGATTCCCATGCCTGGCCGCCTCTACAGGCAACATAAGTTGGACATTTGTCGGTCTCTCTATAACATCTGCAGTATAGATTTTTACTGTTTTATCAAGTACTTTTATTTTGTTTTGAACTTTTTTTTTTTGAGCACTGGCTCTGGGCGCATGCGCTCCAGAGCACTGGCTCATGATTGGACACACTGGCCCAGTTGCTCTGTGGCAAGTAGGATCTTCCCAGGCCAGGGATCCAATCGGTGCCCCCTGGACTGCAAGGCAGACTCTTTACCCACTGAACCACCAGGGAAGTTCTCAAGTGCTTTTTAAAACTAGTTTTTCATGCCAGACTGACCTCATTATCAGGATATATGTGGTATTTCAGATCAACTTGATAGGCTCAGTTCTGGAGTTGGGGCATTTAAACAAGGTATGAGAAACTCTTTGTAAACACATACAGATCCAGACAGCTCAGGCAACGCGGACTCCGAATCCACTTATCACTACTTGCTCCCTTATTTCACTTCTTGGTTAAAAATACCATATCTGAAGAAAATGTATATAATTTTCATTGTCAGTATCAAAAGATGACAGTAATTGTAATTTCCATGAGTGGAACAATCTCTTACAGAAGAAATGTTAAGCCTCGTAGACGTCTAAATCCTTTATAGGGTGTGGCATACCCTATCATCTGTCACTTGGGTTTAAATGCTTTCCTTTAGATTCCACCATATTTATAATTCTGTGCACGTCTCTAGACACCCCTGTTTTGAATGTGTCTCCTGGAACTGAAACCTGGCGCCATTTATTGATGAGACAGAAGCAGGGGAGAGGTAATGATTTCTGACTAGTGATCGATGGCATAATCCTCCGAACCATCACAGACGCCCTAAAAATGGAGGCTGGTAAGATGACTTTTCTCGGCTTCAGTTCAATAGGGCCATTACGGCTATATAGGCACTAAATTAGAGACGAAAGTGTGCAGCGAGGTATACATCACGTTGGGCTCTTTGTGGAGTAAACACTCCGGGCAGGCAGAGAAGCGACAGCAAATCACTCGCTGACACTATGTTGGGCAAGATAAGTGGATGGTCATGTGGTGGTCAGAGATGGAGTTGGGAGGGCACTCCTATCTGAAAATAGTGGGTTGGAAAATGGAGAGAGGGGGCGAGAGATCAGAATTTATGGAAGAGTTTGCCCCCAAAGTATAACTCAGAGAAAGAGTTCCAAAATTGTCCATTTCTGTCAGCTTTCTGAGGTCGGCTGAAAGGAGGCCTGCTGATAACAACAAGATCAAAATGACCCTTGAAGACATTAGATAATGGACTGAACTCGCAAGTACCTCATCCTCGCTACATGGTGCCTTTCTGTCCAAACATAAGGCAGGACAAGACAGCAGCTCGGCAAAAATCCACACAGATGCAGAAGCACACGCCATCCTAAGCTGAACTACTGCCAATGAGAACTTGCCCATGTCCTACACAACACATCCAGGGACACTGCTTCCTCTCTTCGAAATCGTGCACCCCAAGGAGTACGCACAGCCTATCCTTTCAGCATTTTTGTTAGGATAACAGAATGGAAGGTGTATTGTTGAGCTGGGTTTCTGAAGGACTGATGGAGTGCACACACATTGGAGGCTGCCTGCAGGCTTCCCAAGGAATTTCTAAGTGAACTGGGCTTGGATGAACTGACCCGTTCATACCCAGATTCACTGAGAGCTGTTTAAGTCTCAAGAGATCATTTCATTTCATACAGTGAAATTTTCACAAATCTTTCCTTCAGGTAGGCCCAGACATATAATTTTGCCAAGTTCAGGGCACAGTGAAAACGTACGGCCCCCCTTGTGCATGAATTATTAAAAATTTCCAGAGGATGACAGTGGAAGGCCTGTGCTGAGACCTGCAGAGGCCTGTGCTGCCTTAAGGGCTTTTCCTTCCTTCATCCACCCATCCATTCATTCTGTCTCTATCTTTTTCTCTCCCTCAAGCAGAAGGGACATATCTCCACATCTTTGGCCTTCCCTCCCAAGATGTCCCCCGTGCTCTTTCACAAAGAGGTAAAGGTTCTGCAGAGGTTTCTCCAGAACCCTCCCTGGAGTCTCTCCCTGCTGGCACTGTCTCAGCTCCTTATTCAGTAACTCCACTCAGCCTTTGACTTCCTTCGTCTTCTGGTTTACCAGGCTGGGATCCAGTGTCGCCAAGGATGGCATTATCGAAGCTAGCTCCATACCATCTTCCTTGCTGACAGAAGCATGGAGAGAGATTCAAGACTTTAAACTTTTAGTATTTTATCAGTATTTATTAACTACTCATCACTTGCTAACATGTATCAGAGGCTGTTTGTCATTCTTCAAACGCAACTGTCACTGATCTCTGAGAATTTCTCTTCTGAAATAGATGACGACGATGATGATGGTGGTGGTGGTAGAAAATGACTCCTGAGCACCTACTGGATGCCAGGAAACATGCTGAATTTTTATACACATTAGCTTCTTTAGTCCTCACAGCCACAAGGGTACATGCTATCTATCATTTCCATGTGCAGATGAGGAATGGGAGCTTAGAGAAATCATCAACTTATCCTTGTTCATGACCCGGCCATCTGGCTCCCTAGCGTGGGTTCCTGATACTATCAAATAAACTTGCCAGTGAATGAGAACAATTAGTTTTCCTCCCACATGGCTTCTCTGCTGGGCATACAATTAGATACTTAATATCTGCTGAATTAATAAGTGTTTCTTTATTTGGTAAAGGAAGCAGATGATGGTGTCAAAAAAATGTAAAATGGAAAAGAACTGGGCAAGTCTGGTCAGTGAGGGCCTTGAACTGTGCTCGGTTTCCTATATGCCTTCATCCTGTGGCTGATGGAGCTTTAAGGAGGAATGGTTGGACATCCACTTAGCTCTGGGGAAGCAGAGGTCTGTTTCAGTTCATTTTCATCCTCCATGGGTCCAGCATACCAGCCACTAAGTTGCTCCACAAATGTTCCTTTGACTGAACTAATGTAAATGGAATGGAACTGAATTAAGTCAGAGCGTCTTTGGTAGGATCTTGCCCTAAGTCGAGAGAGCTCTAAACGTGAATTAAACAGACCTAATCACTCTTTAGAAGTGCACAGCCCAAACAGCCACAGATCCCCAGACTAGAGGCGCTGCCTGCCGCCTGCTTGTTCTCAAACTGTGATGAAGGAATTAATGAAGTCTTCCCGGGGCTGCCTCTCTGCCACGGATGGATATTAAATAATGTTCCTTTAACTTACTGGAACTGCTGCATGGGGATTCTGCCTCATCTTTATGGATGCCTTGTCGTCATTTCCTGAATTACAGAAGTTATCCTGTGACTCCCTAGATCCCAGGGAAACAACAGATGAGGTTTTTCTCCCCTCTCAGCTGGGAGCACATAAAATGATTTTTCACTACTCAAAATCAGTACAGATGGATTCAAATACATTGACTGGTATCAAGTTCTGAGTTGGGCTAAGGAGAGAAGCTCACTGGATTGGCAGGTGTCAGCTTCCTAGGAGGCCGGGGCAGGTGGCCCACATGGGGAGGCTGAGATGTCCGTCGCCCATGCTGCCTGCCTCTTGTCCTGAGCAGCCTCTAGACTCAGCACCTAGTAGTTGGAGCCATCCCCTCATCCTTTTACCCTGCAGTTCCCCATCCATGCCCTGCAGTCTAGCTCCCTACCCCTTCCATTTTTTTCCCCAGAGTCCATCAAGCGGGTGGCTCGGTTTCCTGATACTATCAAATAAACTTGCCAGTGAATGAGAACAATTAGTTTTCCTCCCACATGGCTTCTCTGCTGGGCATACAATTAGATACTTAATATCTGCTGAATTAATAAGTGTTTCTTTATTTGGTAAAGGAAGCAGATGATGGTGTCAAAAAAATGTAAAATGGAAAAGAACTGGGCAAGTCTGGTCAGTGAGGGCCTTGAACTGTGCTCGGTTTCCTATATGCCTTCATCCTGTGGCTGATGGAGCTTTAAGGAGGAATGGTTGGACATCCACTTAGCTCTGGGGAAGCAGAGGTCTGTTTCAGTTCATTTTCATCCTCCATGGGTCCAGCATACCAGCCACTAAGTTGCTCCACAAATGTTCCTTTGACTGAACTAATGTAAATGGAATGGAACTGAATTAAGTCAGAGCGTCTTTGGTAGGATCTTGCCCTAAGTCGAGAGAGCTCTAAACGTGAATTAAACAGACCTAATCACTCTTTAGAAGTGCACAGCCCAAACAGCCACAGATCCCCAGACTAGAGGCGCTGCCTGCCGCCTGCTTGTTCTCAAACTGTGATGAAGGAATTAATGAAGTCTTCCGGTGCTGCCTCTCTGCCACGGATGGATATTAAATAATGTTCCTTTAACTTACTGGAACTGCTGCATGGGGATTCTGCCTCATCTTTATGGATGCCTTGTCGTCATTTCCTGAATTACAGAAGTTATCCTGTGACTCCCTAGATCCCAGGGAAACAACAGATGAGGTTTTTCTCCCCTCTCAGCTGGGAGCACATAAAATGATTTTTCACTACTCAAAATCAGTACAGATGGATTCAAATACATTGACTGGTATCAAGTTCTGAGTTGGGCTAAGGAGAGAAGCTCACTGGATTGGCAGGTGTCAGCTTCCTAGGAGGCCGGGGCAGGTGGCCCACATGGGGAGGCTGAGATGTCCGTCGCCCATGCTGCCTGCCTCTTGTCCTGAGCAGCCTCTAGACTCAGCACCTAGTAGTTGGAGCCATCCCCTCATCCTTTTACCCTGCAGTTCCCCATCCATGCCCTGCAGTCTAGCTCCCTACCCCTTCCATTTTTTTCCCAGCAAAAATGTATACAACAAGATCCAACCCAGTTTCCAACCCAGACCTGTGAGATGGGAGCCTTGCTACTTTTGAGCATGCCTCCCCTCCACACACACACACTGTGCAGACACAGAAAGCAAGGCTCCTGGGCTCTCATACCCAGGCAAGAGCAAAGCTGGTGCTCCCATCCCAAACACTGAAGTCTTTATTTCAGTGTCTCTATCTTTTTTTCCCCCCAATCCAACACTCAGGCTCAAGTCCCCAGATCCAACGCTGGCAAACTGAGTAAAGATAATAGGGGTCCGCACCATCACTGTCTCTCCCAATTAGCGAGAAGAGAAACAACACGCTCAAGGTCACACAGGTAGTGCAAGGCCACACAGGCAGCACACACGTGGGAAAGAGACTCCACCCAAGACTATCTGACCTCAAAGCTACGAGTGTAACTACTCGGGTACATTGTCTTCTGGAGAGACAATAACTCTTCTCCAAATGGCCACTGGGCAGTAGTATATGCAGCTCCGACCTTGGAGGATAGTGAGTAGGACAATCATTTATAAAGTATAAAGAAACTCATCAGCTGGTTGATCCATCCTGTGGCCTCTGCTTACCTCCCTACTTCAATGAGGCGAGATCAGGGCACCTGTGGGTACTTCCCTCCTTCAGCCAGCCCAACGCACACATGCACACACACACACACACACACACACAAACACACCCTAGAACCCAAAAAGTGTTTCATAAATCCTTTACTTCTACCTCTACTAAGTTCCAAGGATGGTCTGGCTTTGGCAGTAATGTCAAGGCTTTATGGCCTGTCACCATGTGTTTTGGAGATGGCTCTTAGCCTCACCAGAGATTTGAGAGCATCCCCAAAGGACCATCACTTTAGCTGCAGACCCTTTCCTTCTCCTTCCCTATCCATCTCACAATCTCCCTCTTTCTTTTCGTCTCCCTCATTCCTCCAGCCAGACAGCATCTCTTCTTTGTGAGCTGGCAGCCACTCTCTTTTCTACCCAGTTGTACTCCTGAGAAGAAAGGAGCTTCAAATCTATAGGATAAAAGCATGAACAGTAGGTGGAGAAGACACTTCTATAGTGGCTGAGCTCTGAGTGGATTACATTAAAGAAGCCATCTTTCCCTGTAAAGGTTAACTTCCTGGCAGATTATCTTGTGCATTTTAGTATCTCCATCTTTTCTTGGAATTACACTACCAACATTCCCCTCCATTTCATTATCCATGAGAAGCACCAGGCTCTATAGAAAGGGAGGCAGGAGAAGAAAAAATAATCCTATTCATGCATACTATGTATGTTAAACTAACTGAAATGGACACCTATTATTTTGTGGAAAGTCACCAATACTTTTTTCTTCTTTTGATAATAGTACCTCATTTTTTTTTATTGCTTAGGAAAGACATCAAGGGCTCCTGACATCACTTGAATCATGTTATGCCTGAAGCCATATCTTCCCAGGGAAGATTCGGTTGTAACAGCAATAAAATCCTCTCTGGCTTTAGCTCACTTGAGTTTGGAAAAAGATTCACCAATGAAATATTTCTTCCCTGAAATTGTAATGCTAGCCAGATCTTTTTGGCCGACACACTACAGACATTTGCAAGTCTTTAACTGTGACATAATAGCCTTGGGCACCAACCAAGGTACTTTGGTGGTTGCTACTGTGGGAAGGAGGGTCCTATTAAATAAGCCTAGGTCCTAATAAGGGTCCCGCAGTAAGCCATGAGCATCCACAGAATGGCAACCTGCCACTCCAGCTAGGCACACATTCATATCAGGCCCAGGGCAGGACACCCGCTACACCCACATGCAGCTGCCAAAAGATGGGCTTGGGAAACAGAGAACAAAAGGGAAAGACTGTAGGGCTTGTTTCACTGTACTCTCAGAAGACAACTCATTGTTGTGAGCAACTGGGGGTGCCTAGAGCATGTGTCAGGATCAAGCTTCCTAATTTAAGGTAGGAGCTCACGACTTCTGTGCTCATCCATTCTTTCCCTCTCCCCTGCACTCTCTCTATGTCAAGCCTCTCCACTCACTGGAAAGTATGGTTTACCTCTAAGAGGATAATCCTCAGGGTAAATAGTGAAGTATCTGATATTTAGACACTATCCAAGCTTCTCTTCCTTTACCTTGCTGAGTTACCGGGAGTAACCAACGCAGATGCAAACCGCTGAAGCAAGTGCCATGGGGGTATACTGCTTAGAGGACTCAACTTGAATCGAAACTGAGTTTGGGGCTTCCCTAGTAGCTCAGTGGTGAAGGGTTTGCCTGTCAATGCAGGAGATACAGGTTTGATCTCTGATCTGGGAAGATCCCACATACTGCGGAGCAACTAAGCCTTTGAGTCACAACTATGGAGCCTGTGCTCTAGAGCTTGGAGCCACAACTAGTGAGCCCATGTGCTGCAACTACTGAAGCCTGTGTGCCCTAGAGTCTGAGTTCCACAAGAGAAGTCACTGAAACAAGAAGCCTGCTCGCCTCAACTAGAGAGTAGCCTCCACTCCCTGCAACTAGAGAAGAGTCTGTAGTAGCAGTGAAAACCCAGAAGAGCCGAAAATAAATTAAAAAAATAAATAAAATAAAATAAATCCCTGAGTTTGGAGACCTGATTCAATTTGTCCTACAGATACTTGAGTGCTCCTGAGCTCTTCTTGAAGGGAACTCAAGTTTTCCAAAGAAAACCCAGAGAAAGGAGCAGGAATCTTTCTAAGATTCTTCAGGTGGAATTTTCTTTTGTAGAGAGTGACTAGGGGCTTCACTGATGGCTCAGTGGTAAAGAATTTGCCTTCAATGCAGGAGACATGGTTTGATTCCTGAGTCAGGAAGATCCCCTGGAGGAGGACATGGCAACCCACTCCAATATTCTTGTTTGGAGAATCCCGTGGACAGAGGAGTCTGGCAGGCTACAATTTATAGGATTGCAAAGAGTTGGACACAACTGAAGCAACTGAGCACACACGTACACAGGGATTGAATAAAAAGTCTATGGTGGCTTATTTGTCTAAATAATCTATTTTCTATGCTCGATTTGATGACCAGAAGAGTTGAAATGGGACTTGTTGGGAAGGGGAAATGATAGTGAGGGACAAAAGTTTGTTTAAACAGCAATGAAAACCCTCTCTCTCTCTTTCTCTTTATCTCTCTCTATTAATCCAGGCTTAGAAGAATGACAGTCTGCATGGGTGCAGATTATATATGTAGGAGCAACAGGGAGAGATTATGATATACAAGTATTCAAGATTTACATTACCTGTCACCTCTCCCTGTCTCGCTTGGTCAGCTTCTTCCCCTCTCTCAGACGTCAGACAAGTCATGTTCTCTCAGGGAGGCCTTCCCTGGCCTTCTAGAAGGGACTCAAGTCTACTGCTCACTTTCATAGCTCCTCCTAGAGTTATCTTTGTGAGTTCCTATCACATCACAATATGGCAAACAGTTATATCATCAATGTCTCTATTTCCCTGACTAGAATGTAATCTCCCTGAGGGCAGGGGACATATCTATGTCCACTTGCTAATGGGCCTAACCCAGAGGCTGGCACATGGTAGATATTCGATACATGTTTGTTGGTTCGACAAGTGAGTGAGTACTGAAAAGTGAATGGGTGGATGACATTGGACCTCATTCCTGAGCACATGTTGGCCATTCATAGCAGTGAGTCCTTAAGGAAAAGATGAGTCTTCTGGGAGACTTTCTCATTTACTGTCATCTGTTCCCACTATGACTCAGGCAAGTGATTTGACCAAATGTATGGTTTACCAAGGCAGTCAAATGATAACAGAAAGTTCTCTACTAAATTTGTACTCATCAGTAAGGTTAATGATTTCAATGAATCTAAACAGATCAAATATGTTGAAATCCATGAAATCAGAATGATTCTTTAAAAGAAAGGAAAAACTCTAATAAGTCATTATTAGAGGATATTGGTAGACTAACCCATTATTCTGAAAACTGGTGAAAAAAAGGGAAAAACTCAGGAAATTATCCTGTCCTTCCTATACAATCTGTATTACTGACTGAGCACAAATGAGAGGAAGTTCTATGACAAATCTAGAGAGCATATTAAAAAGCAGAGACATCACTTTTCTGACAAAGGTTTGTACAGTTAAAGCTGTGGTTTTCCAGTAGCAAAAAAAAATCGATGTTTTTTATGGACCAGAAGAGTTAAAGGGTTTTAAATAACAATTTTTAACAGCAATGAAAACTCTCTCTCTCTTTCTCTTTATCTCTCTCTATTAATCCAGGCTTAGAAGAATGACAGTCTGCATGGGTGCAGATTATATATGTAGGAGCAACAGGGAGAGATTATGATATACAAGTATTCAAGATTTACATTACCTGTCACCTCTCCCTGTCTCGCTTGGTCAGCTTCTTCCCCTCTCTCAGACGTCAGACAAGTCATGTTCTCTCAGGGAGGCCTTCCCTGGCCTTCTAGAAGGGACTCAAGTCTACTGCTCACTTTCATAGCTCCTCCTAGAGTTATCTTTGTGAGTTCCTATCACATCACAATATGGCAAACAGTTATATCATCAATGTCTCTATTTCCCTGACTAGAATGTAATCTCCCTGAGGGCAGGGGACATATCTATGTCCACTTGCTAATGGGCCTAACCCAGAGGCTGGCACATGGTAGATATTCGATACATGTTTGTTGGTTCGACAAGTGAGTGAGTACTGAAAAGTGAATGGGTGGATGACATTGGACCTCATTCCTGAGCACATGTTGGCCATTCATAGCAGTGAGTCCTTAAGGAAAAGATGAGTCTTCTGGGAGACTTTCTCATTTACTGTCATCTGTTCCCACTATGACTCAGGCAAGTGATTTGACCAAATGTATGGTTTACCAAGGCAGTCAAATGATAACAGAAAGTTCTCTACTAAATTTGTACTCATCAGTAAGGTTAATGATTTCAATGAATCTAAACAGATCAAATATGTTGAAATCCATGAAATCAGAATGATTCTTTAAAAAGAAAGGAAAAACTCTAATAAGTCATTATTAGAGGATATTGGTAGACTAACCCATTATTCTGAAAACTGGTGAAAAAAAGGGAAAAACTCAGGAAATTATCCTGTCCTTCCTATACAATCTGTATTACTGACTGAGCACAAATGAGAGGAAGTTCTATGACAAACCTAGAGAGCATATTAAAAAGCAGAGACATCACTTTTCTGACAAAGGTTTGTACAGTTAAAGCTGTGGTTTTTCCAGTAGTCATGTATGGATATGAGAGTTGGACCATAAGGAAGGCTGAATGCCAAAGAATTGATGCTTTTGAATTGTGGTGCTGGAGAACACTCTTGAGAGTCTCTTGGATAGCAAGATCAAAGCAGCCAATCTTAAAGGAAATCTACCCTGAATATTCATTGGAAGGACTGATGCTGAAGTTCCAATATTTTGGTCACCTGATGCAAAGAGACGACTCACTAGAAAAGACCGTAATGCTAGAAAAGATTGAGCACAGGAGGAGAAGGGGGCAAAAGAGAATGAGATGGTTGGATGGCATCACCAACTCAGTGGACATGAGTTTGAGCAAACTCTGGGAGATAGTAAAAGACAAGGAAGTCTGGCATACTGCAGTCAATGGAGTCACATAAACAATTCCAGAAAACATATAACATAAAATAATATTTAAATACCACTATTTTGAAATTCTTGATCAATTAATTGGTTATAGCAATTATTTTCTTTCCCAAAAAAAACCAATAATAATCTTGAGTTTTCAGAGCTATGACATCAGATGGGAATCTGTTTCTTCTCTCCTTGAAATTGAAGGATCTTGGCCCATATTCAGGGAACAGGAATAGTTTAACATTTTTTTCTCCAGTGTTTCCTGCCCAAACTCAAGGAGGCCTGAAATTTAGAAATGGAGACAGGGCACAGAAACAGTTCCAGGAAAAGCTCTCTAGTCCTTGCAAGAAAAGTAGGAAAGGATACTCTTAAGGGTTAGAGAGAATGCAGAAAATTCCCCAGTTTTCCTCTTCTTTTTTTTCTTCCTCTCTGTTTTCTCTTCTTATACACAGCTGTGTTGGTCCACAAGTGCCTAAGAAAAGGCATGTTTCCTCACTAATCAAAAGAGCTGTGGTCTCAAGATCAAACCAGGCCATCACTGATTCTGGGGTGTGTGTGTGCATGCGTGTATGTTTCTCCCTTTCTGTCACATAGTCCCAGACAACAGTGTATTCAAAGGAATAGTGCACCAGAGTGTGATAAGTAAAGTTCCAGTTTCTGAGGAGAATATGGAAAAGGAGGAACCAAATAGAAAAATTAAAGAATGTGAAAACATGTGGAAAAGGAGCTTGGGAGAATAAGCCCATGAAACTGAATTTGAATTTAGGCTCATCCCAAGCAGCTTATATACAGATCATATCACAGACAACATATCATAGTTGACAACACAGGTATCAAATGGTCTGCTGGGTGGTGCTATGCAGTGATCTGAAGGTCATTACAAAGCTTTCAGTATTGGGCTCAGCATTAAAACAACCATCTAGGAGGCTGGCTGAAATGAGTGACCTGAACCTACCTCGAGGAAATGCCTGATAGAATAAAAACCTATCCATATTCCTCAGAGAGTTTAAACAAGATCCACAGTCTTACAACATTAGATTCAAAATGCCCAGGATATAATACAGAATGGCTCAGCATATGAAGAACCTGAAAAATATTCACAGAACAGTGTGTTCAAAAATAGACCAACGGGGCTTCCCTGGTGGTCCAGTGTGTAAGGAGTCCGCCTTGCAGTGCAAGGACAACCGATTCAATCCCTGGCCCGGGAAGATCCCATATGCGGATCAGCTGGACCAGTGTGTCCAATTACCAGCCAGTGCTCCAGAGTGCATGCACCCAGAGTCAGTGCTCTGCAGTGAGAGAGGCCACTGCAATGGGAGGCCCACAGAGGCCAAAGAATAAAGATGGATGAAAACAAATGATCACTTAGAGGCAAAAAAAAAAAAAAAAATAGACCAACGTAAATCTGGCTAGTCTGACCAGTTGGTTTTTGGCAAAGGTGCACAGAAAATTCAATGGAAAGCATAATCTTTTCAATAAATGGCATTGGGACAATTAATTATATGATTGATTGACAGATAGACAGACAGACATAATTCCCAATCTAAACCTCACACATTATGCAAAATTGAAACTAAAGTGAATCACAGCTCTAAATATAAATATACAACTCTTAAAACAAAGCATAGGTAAAATAGCCTTGACCTGGATTTAGGTGATGGATTATTAGACATGACAGCAAGAGCATGATATAAAAAGAATTCACAAAACTCAACAACAATAAAATAATTCATTTAAAAATACACAAAACTTGAAGAGGCTCTTCATCAAAGAGGATATACAAAGGACAAACATCCATTATTAAAAGGATGTTTAACAGCATTAGCCACTGTTGTCATTTAGTCACTAAGTCCTGTCCAACTCTTTGTGGCCCCAGGGACTCTAGCCCACCAGGCTCCTCTGCCCATAGGATTTCCCCCAGGCACGAATACTGAAGTGGGTTGCCATTTCCTTCTCCAGGGGATCTTCCTGACCCACGGATGGAATTTGTGCTCCTACATTGCAGGCAGATATTTTTCCACTGAGCAATCAGAGAAACTCATCATTAGCCATTAGGGAAATGCAAATTAAAAAACAAAATCTTATGACATACCACTAAACAGTTAAAGGAATGACCAAAGTAAAAGTCTGGATAATTCCAAGTGCTGATAATCATGTGATGCAGCTGGAATTCTCATGTATTGCTGGTGGGAATACAAAATGGTACCGCTAATCTTGAAAACAGTTTGACAGCTTTACAAGAGAAAGGAACAAACTATGGAGTCAGCACCTTGGGTGAACTGTAAAAGCACTGTGTTGAATGAAAGAACTTAGTCTCAAATGATTAGATACTGAATGAATCCACTTATGTCGCAGTTTCAAACAAAACTAACAAATGGAGAAAAGATAAGAGATTGAGAAAGTTTACAGTGGGGTTTGACTAGAAAGGGAGACAAGGCAGGGGAGCACTGTGACTATTATTTTGATTGTGGCAATGGTTATAAGAATCTATACATGTGTTATAATTCCTACATTTGTGTACTGAAACTAGTGTGTGTCAAAAGATTAAAAAGGAAAAGAAAAAACTTTCCAAACTAACCCTTTTCTCATTAACAGGCCCCTATGTTAGTAGTATCATAGAAACACTTAATGATTTTTCACAGGTTAATATTTTTAAAAATGGCTCTGTTTTATAGTAAATATAAAATCTATTCCAGTATGTTCTGATACTTTTATCAAAACTTTCTTTATAAAAACATACAACATGTTTAAATTTTTCCTACCAAGGAGAGCTACAAGTTGAGAGAGCTGCTCTCTCTCCTCGATGTCACGAGAGAGCTGCCTTCTAATAATTCATTTAAAAATACACAAAACTTGAAGAGGCTCTTCATCAAAGAGGATATACAAAGGACAAACATCCATTATTAAAAGGATGTTTAACAGCATTAGCCACTGTTGTCATTTAGTCACTAAGTCCTGTCCAACTCTTTGTGGCCCCAGGGACTCTAGCCCACCAGGCTCCTCTGCCCATAGGATTTCCCCCAGGCACGAATACTGAAGTGGGTTGCCATTTCCTTCTCCAGGGGATCTTCCTGACCCACGGATGGAATTTGTGCTCCTACATTGCAGGCAGATATTTTTCCACTGAGCAATCAGAGAAACTCATCATTAGCCATTAGGGAAATGCAAATTAAAAAACAAAATCTTATGACATACCACTAAACAGTTAAAGGAATGACCAAAGTAAAAGTCTGGATAATTCCAAGTGCTGATAATCATGTGATGCAGCTGGAATTCTCATGTATTGCTGGTGGGAATACAAAATGGTACCGCTAATCTTGAAAACAGTTTGACAGCTTTACAAGAGAAAGGAACAAACTATGGAGTCAGCACCTTGGGTGAACTGTAAAAGCACTGTGTTGAATGAAAGAACTTAGTCTCAAATGATTAGATACTGAATGAATCCACTTATGTCGCAGTTTCAAACAAAACTAACAAATGGAGAAAAGATAAGAGATTGAGAAAGTTTACAGTGGGGTTTGACTAGAAAGGGAGACAAGGCAGGGGAGCACTGTGACTATTATTTTGATTGTGGCAATGGTTATAAGAATCTATACATGTGTTATAATTCCTACATTTGTGTACTGAAACTAGTGTGTGTCAAAAGATTAAAAAGGAAAAGAAAAAACTTTCCAAACTAACCCTTTTCTCATTAACAGGCCCCTATGTTAGTAGTATCATAGAAACACTTAATGATTTTTCACAGGTTAATATTTTTAAAAATGGCTCTGTTTTATAGTAAATATAAAATCTATTCCAGTATGTTCTGATACTTTTATCAAAACTTTCTTTATAAAAACATACAACATGTTTAAATTTTTCCTACCAAGGAGAGCTACAAGTTGAGAGCTGCCCCTCTCTCTCCTCGATGCCACAGAATGTATCAGTCAGCCTGCTCAGGCTGGTTCTTCAGTGATATCATCTTCACGATACAGAAAATGGGATGATAGAAGAACGTAAAACCACTGAGAAGTGCCCTGTTAGAGCAGCGAAATGTCTGAGTGCCCTGTCATTTCTCCACTGGCTACTACAAATCCTAGCCCGAGTGCCATAGGATAGCAGTTAGAAGCAGGCTTTACGCAAAAGCCTGATAATACATTACATCTCTTCCAGAGCAAGAGGCCTACACCTTAGTGACAAGACAGAAAAGCACATCTGCCACTGTGAACTCTTCTGAAGGAACAAAGTTTGGAAACTGTAAACTTTAAGTGACAAGTACAACTGTGGTAGTTTTAACGCATTTCCCCGAATTCTTTGATACTCCTCCCTTTAAGAGCTAGAGGCTGATTCTCTTCCCCTTGAATGTGCGGTGGAACTGAACATGGGGTGGAACTGAATGTGGGATGGAATTAGTAACTCACAATAAATAAAGAGAAAGTGACTTCTGAGTGTCTTTGGAGACTAATGGACAAAAATCACTGTAGTCTCCTGTTGGCTCTCTCTCTCTCTCTTTCACTCTCTTGCTCTCATTCTCAGATCACTCACTCTGGGGAGAGCCAGCTACCTCATCCTGAGGACACTATGGAAAGGCTCATCTAGGAAATGAGTCCTCCTGCCAGGAACCAAGTGAGTGAGCCTTTTTGGAAGTACATCTTTCAGCCCTAGTCTTTCAGACCTTTCAAAGTCTATCAGTCCTTCCAGATGAAGGTCTTCTGATTACTGCAGGCCTATTGCCTTTCTAACCATAACCTCATGATGGACCCTGAGCCAGAACCACCAAGCCATGCTACTCCTGAATCCCTAGCCCTCAGCAAACTAGGATACAGCACATGCTGGCTGTTTCAAGCAGGTAACTATGGGGGTAACTCGTTATGCAGCAACAGAGAACTAATATGACTATGCTAACATCAAATTGCTTGATCATGATTCACTTCAACATTTTTACCAAGGTTACCTGGACTTATTTCCCTGGAGGCCAGGAAACTGTGCAAAGATACAGGATACAATCAATCCTAGAAATGATTGTTTTATTACCCATCTTCCTACATAGACATCCTCAGGCTGATGCCAGGCATGGAAGTTGGGGAAGCTGTATTGAAGACCACAGTCACCTCCCACCAGGGATCCCCAAACTGCTACTTCATTAAACAGCCTTTTAAATAAGATAAAGTGTACAACATGTCCCAGAATAATGGAATACACACAAGGTAGGCACTCAAAAAATGTATTTTGGTCTTAGCAATAGGCTGCTGTTTTTATTCTCTCAATCACCAGCTCATATTCAAATTAGAAAGACCAAACCAAAACTGAAGCCTAGAACCAAGGTTACACTCATACCACTGTTTTTCTGTCCTCATGCATAGGTATGGATTCATACATACTCGTTCTTTTCAAATACAAACCCAAAGTTTAGACTATGCCAGGAGACAATTGCATAAGAAGCTACTTTGAAAGTGTTTGATGCTCCTGTCTTCTAACCCTGAAGATGGAAATCTGTCTGGTGACTCATGAATCAGTGAACACTTGACAGAAAAATGTGCTATGGCAACATTGCTTGTTGCATTCTTTAAAAGGAAAATTGAAAACATGGGATCACAAGGGTCAGGTGGCTATTATTGGAAGCTGGCTCTTATAAAACGTAATACATACCATTTCCCCCAGCAAAATTGCATTGCTTTGTCCAAATCACCCGATGGGACCCAGGATGAGGTGTTTTCCTGATGTAGATAACCACCTAGGTTTCCAAAAGCACATCCATTTTAAAGTGAGGGTCTGAAGAACACCAACAGTGACAGAAAAATGAGATTTTTCTGTAACCTCAGCATCAGAGAGAATAGTTCCACAAGAAATAGTTTACAGGAAAAGAAAATCTTATTATTAAATACATACAGCACAGCTCAGCAAAATCTGCTGCTGATGGCAACTTCCAAAACTAGAACTTTTAGACAGTCTCATTCGGTATGAGGGTTTTAAGAATGTTGAATGTTCTTAAACCTCTGAACATTGACAGATCAAGATATCATCATGGCTTCTTGGTAGATGGATCTATATGTCAATAAAAGGACCTTTTTTTTTAATGCCAAATAAATAGCAGTGATCAAGGAAGGATGGAAAAGAGGCATAACGAAGAATGATCAGATTGAGAAAGTACATGGACCTGCACATGTGCTTTAACAAGGTTTCTAAGGGCAGGTAATCATAAAACTCTGTAGGTCTAATCATTGGCTTATGTATGCATTTTAACACAAGATCACCTGGATGACCCAACTCTAAATACCCATAATGGCAAGTTGGTGGCAAGAGTTGGCTTCTAGTTTTAAGACAGAATCCAGGTCTAGGCTCTAGAATAGGGTACCATTACTTTGAAATCCTCGGATGAAACTGTTCAGTGTCTCCTGCTTGATTCAAACCACAGCTCCTCACACAAGTCTGCGTAAGTTCTGAAGAGGAACACTTTCCACAGGGAGGAGGGTAGTGGTTTTGCTGAATGTGAAGCCAGCTCTTGGTGTTTTGTACTGCAATGGCTATTTGCCATTGAGGGCCATTCTTTTCTTTTCTTGGAGAGTATGAGGGAGACGACATTGGATAGTTTCTGAAAAAAGGGAGGGAATAAGTCTTACATACATTAGCAGTGACCACAGATTTAAAGAGAAGGAAAGAGGCATGAGGAGTCACAAAAAAATAACTGTTTCACAACCCTGTTTATCTCCAAGAGACAACTGGAATGCCATAACTCTGAAGAGAAAGGGAGAGAAGTGGACATCCATCTGGAAGAAAACAGAAGCTTCACTTAATTAATCTGTTAAATGCTGGTGCAAAAGAACTTTTCTTCTCAAAGCAAAACCATGCCTCCCCACTTCCCTCAAGGGGTAATCCCCTCCTTCTCATCGCCACATATACCTGTTTCCTCCTCCCACGTGGAAATGGAAGCCTGGCTCTTTCTCCTTTCCTGACAATAGCATCTGCTAAGATTATTCTTTGCCTGGATTCACACAGCCCTTTTGTGCTTCTCATCTTCACAGAAGCAGGCACCAAGTAGATGACTAATAAACACTTGGGAGAGTTGAATGCACAGGACCAAAACTGTTTTGAACATTGACAAAATCAAGATATCATCATGGCTTCTTGGTAGATGGATCTATATGTCAATAAAAGGACCTTTTTTTTTAATGCCAAATAAATAGCAGTGATCAAGGAAGGATGGAAAAGAGGCATAACGAAGAATGATCAGATTGAGAAAGTACATGGACCTGCACATGTGCTTTAACAAGGTTTCTAAGGGCAGGTAATCATAAAACTCTGTAGGTCTAATCATTGGCTTATGTATGCATTTTAACACAAGATCACCTGGATGACCCAACTCTAAATACCCATAATGGCAAGTTGGTGGCAAGAGTTGGCTTCTAGTTTTAAGACAGAATCCAGGTCTAGGCTCTAGAATAGGGTACCATTACTTTGAAATCCTCGGATGAAACTGTTCAGTGTCTCCTGCTTGATTCAAACCACAGCTCCTCACACAAGTCTGCGTAAGTTCTGAAGAGGAACACTTTCCACAGGGAGGAGGGGTAGTGGTTTTGCTGAATGTGAAGCCAGCTCTTGGTGTTTTGTACTGCAATGGCTATTTGCCATTGAGGGCCATTCTTTTCTTTTCTTGGAGAGTATGAGGGAGACGACATTGGATAGTTTCTGAAAAAAGGGAGGGAATAAGTCTTACATACATTAGCAGTGACCACAGATTTAAAGAGAAGGAAAGATGCATGCGGAGTCACAAAAAAATAACTGTTTCACAACCCTGTTTATCTCCAAGAGACAACTGGAATGCCATAACTCTGAAGAGAAAGGGAGAGAAGTGGACATCCATCTGGAAGAAAACAGAAGCTTCACTTAATTAATCTGTTAAATGCTGGTGCAAAAGAACTTTTCTTCTCAAAGCAAAACCATGCCTCCCCACTTCCCTCAAGGGGTAATCCCCTCCTTCTCATCGCCACATATACCTGTTTCCTCCTCCCACGTGGAAATGGAAGCCTGGCTCTTTCTCCTTTCCTGACAATAGCATCTGCTAAGATTATTCTTTGCCTGGATTCACACAGCCCTTTTGTGCTTCTCATCTTCACAGAAGCAGGCACCAAGTAGATGACTAATAAACACTTGGGAGAGTTGAATGCACTAGATCCACAGTAAACAACTGCATTAAAGGTACTTGAGTACCACAGGAAATAAGAGCATGCATTACTGTCTTCTATGGGAAATTCCTAGCAGTCACATAGACAAACTTGAATTCCTCCTGAAATGGAGAACTCGCTACTATTGGAGATAATATATTCCACCCTAGATAGCTTTGAAATTTTTAGAAAATGCCTATATTAAGCTGAATTTTCTTCCCTGGCATGTCTACCCATGAGGTTCTGCTGTGATCCTTGGGGCTCCAGAATGCATTGCATCATGTCCATAAGACATAGTTGGCAATTGGAAGGCTTCTGTCTTGTTCCCCATGAGTGGTCCTTTGCCAATTCAGACGTCCAGCAGTTCTTTTGTTGACATGTTTGCAGAAGTATCCCTTTAAGTGTGATCCAGACATTACCATCATCTGAGGAGCACATTAATCATGAACACTGTAGGAACCCATCATTCAAGCCCACTGTATCAGATTCTATGGAGTGGGGTCCTAGGATTTGCCCATTATCTAGCACATGCCTGGATGACTCTTAAGCATACCAAAGAATTCTCATCGACTTCATCTCTCACCTCTGCATGAACCCTTTGGAACTATCACTCAGGATGTTTCCTAATACTCCAGTTGTGGTCTAGCAATTGTCTTAGAGACACTCGGTAGACCATTCAAATGGTTGTATGAACTTTGGAAAAGGTCTATACAGTTGATCTGTAATTAACTCAGGATGACACACACCCAGTGGACTAGGCAGTGTGGTGGATGCCAAGCTGCCTCAGTCTACTATGTGCCAGGCACTGAGTTGGAAGCTCCCACAGTACTGCCTACTCAGTCTCCATGACCAACATTATTTAGACAGAAGATGGAAGGTCTGAAAGCATGAATAACTTATTTGTTCAATATCAAAAAGCCAAGACATCAAAACCCAGATCTTTCTGACTCCAAAGCTCAAATCTTCTCCTCCAATCCCTACCTAAAAGTACAAAGGTAGCGTTCTTGATTTGTGCAATGTTACTGTGAATATGGCCCCTAAGTGCTGAAATGTATGAGGCTTCCTTGGTGGCTCGGTGGTAAGGAGTCTGACTTCCAATGCAGAAGACATGGGCTTGTTCCTTGGATGGAGAAGATGGCAACCCACTCCAGTATTCTTGCCGGGGAAATCCCGTGGACAGAGGAGCCTGGAGGTCCTCTGGGGTTGCAAAAAGTCAATATGGCTTAGGGACTAAACCACAACAATGAGAGGAGGACATTCAGAGAAAGTTAGTGTATTGTACTCTTTTGGCTCTGGTTCATTCAACAGATATCTGAGTGACACGTTGAAGATGGAGTTGATGCCTCCGCAGCGTAATTGGCATTTACTTGCATTTCCTAGCTCAGTACTCTTCACTCACCCAAGTGAACAAGCTGTGATAATGGGACACTTAACATAGAGTGAGAGGAGCTCAGTGTGAGCTTCAAAGGCATAACCCACAGGGCTGCGTGGGACTGGAAATGTTCCCCTCTAACTGCCATCTGTCTACTGTGTTATCTATAATCACTTTATATGGCATCAGAAAAGAAACACCTAATGGAAGTAACCTTAGGCAGCTTAAGGCAGGAGATAAAACTGCTGCTAAAGGAAAGAAGACTAGCGCCCCAAACCAGAGGTTTTAAATGGCTCATCTCCTCCAGGAACAAATTTGGAGCAAGGAGGGAAAATGAAGCCACCACCTACGTAGGCTATTCCATCCAGCCTCCCATCTCCTGATGGAAACTCCAGACATGCAAAGACACGCAGCTCATATCTGTATTTAGAAACTTCCATTACACTGTCGGGAGAAAATTCCTAATCAAGACCATCAGTGGCTCAGTGGAGATGAAGCTGTCAGGTGAAAAGACAAATCACATGATACAGAGAGACTTAGATTCAAGTTCTTCAGGGTCTCATTCCTAGAGTGGGCATACGGGGCTCCCCCAGTACACCTGGTTCTTCAAATCTGCAAAGCAGAGCAATGTCAGCTCAGACCCAGGTCTGCAAATGCTGCAGAGAGGGGACGGGGACTCAAGAACCCACCAGTATTTCCTGAAAACATTAATCATGTAAATTTACTTTCTGTCCAGAATTGCTTGCCTTGTTCTCCAGAGAATAACAAGGTTACCAAAAAAAAAAAAAAAACAAACAAACAAGAAGAAGTAGAAGCCAGGAGGGATGACTGCTACAGAGAAAGCAGAAAACAAATAATACACAGAACTCCATTTATTTGAAGTCACAGTTATGTTACCCTATAGTAAATGGACTCGGCTGGTCTCCTTTCCAGTAGGACCAAATTGGAACTAACAAGGAGCTGCAGTGAAGGATATGCAGCTATTTCTGGGCACAAAAGCCGGCCAATGGCAGCAGAGGTCACATTAAGACAAACAATCCACTCCAGCATGGTATACGGTAATGTCACCACCATTAGATGGATTAGAGGTTACAGTTTGTCATAGATAGCCATAGGACATCCACTGATGATCACACATTTTGTTCTACCGAGAGAACACAGCAGCCCACAAACAAGATGAGCTTCCTCTGCACACACACATTACATGAAATCAAGACTTAAATACAGCAGAGCCTGCATGTGTTGCTGGTGGTCAGTTCTAGGAAGGAGGCAGTACAAAGCTGCTCCACTAGGGCAGTGAGTTAACTAGTTGTTAACAGGTGGGGGCACGCTGGCAAGGCAGTACCCATCAAACTGACCATGCCTGAGGTCTAGACTTAAATGAATCACCATCTGGATATTAGGCTTGGATTGGAGAAGAGAACAAAGGCACAAATGATTACAGATAGGGGAAGGGCGGGCCCTACCAGCGATGTGAGCACAGCCTCATGTGGACATGCAGGGCCCCAAGTAGGGACAAGTACGTAGAGTTTGAGGAGCGACCCTAGGGAGGAGCTGAGCAGAGAATCAGGTGACCTGGGATGGATTCCAGTTCTCTTCCCCTAGCAAGGGGTGAAATAGTCTGCCGTTCAAGCTACTTATCCACTGTATCTAAGCCAGAAGGCCATTCTGTGGGTAGTGGGAAATCAGATAGGCAGAAAGGACTTTGCATCTTACGAGCATCCAGGCTACTGTAAGAGATGACTTTTATTTTAAGAACTGATAAAACCTAGGTTTGCAGCATCATGAAGAATGAAGAATAAGAAGCAGTCGCTTCATTTATGAAGCCCCAGTGCCATGTTAGATGAGGTCACACTGCAACCTACGCACACAAATAAAAAGAGATGAACAAACTGGGAGGAGGCATTCCAAGGAGAACCAAAGTTACAATCACTATTAGATTCATGAGCCACCAGGGACGCCCTCATCTATGCCATGCCCACATAATTTCATACTAGAAAGCATTCCACTTGAAAGCTATATATTCATCCAAAATTTTTTCTTTTGTTCACCCAAGACTTTCCCTATTGACTCTTTTTTCTTTTTTCTAAGTAGTTTATGGGGATTCCCTGGTGGTCCAGTGGGTAAAGAGCCTTGCAGTGCTAGGGGTACCGATTCAATCCCCGGTCGGGAGGATCCCACATGCTGGGGAGTGGCTGGACCGGTGTGTCTAATTAGGAGCCAGTGCTCTGGAGCGCATGCACCCAGAGCCAGTGCTCTGCAAGGAGACAGGCCACTGCAATGGGAGGCCCACACAGGCACAAGAATAAAGATGGATAAAAACAAATGATGACTTAGAGGCACACACACACACACACACACAAAATAGTTTATTGCATTAGCCAGCTCATTTTGAAATGCATTACTTTCCTCTACCACATTGAAAGGCCTGTGGGTTGGTTGGTTGGTTTGACGAAATAACTAATGACTCATTTTTTAAAAGATGAATTTTGTAGGTATAGCTCCTAAACTTTTTTTTTTTTTTTCAGTTAAGATTAAAAGATACGGGTTGGAGGGACTTCATGGCAGTCCAGTGGTTAGGATCTGTGCTTTCACTGCCAAAGGTCTGAGTTTAGTCCCTGATTGAGAAACGAAGATCCTGCAAGTTGAACAGTGCAGACCAAAATAAATAAAAAGACAAGTAATTTTTAAAAAAGATACGGGTAAGGAACAAGAATCAGAGAGAACAAGAGGTCTCAGGGGCTCCTTTATAAAATCGTTTCAAGGCTAGTCTTTCAAGGGAGGTGTGGGCTGTGTGTGGATGAGAACTCAGCTCTGCTGTTACCCTGGCCTCTCCACATCACTGCTCTGTGAGTGTAGCAAAGAGATGGACTTCCTGTGGCCCCAGTCCCCACAACTATTGAAAAGCAAACGTGAGCATGAGGAACTCAAAGCTGGTCCAGATTCTGAGAGGCAATGTGAGTACTTCTCCATTGGCCTTTTGCTTATCTCAATACAAAGCCTTCCATGAAACTAACAAGCGACCTGCTATGTTGATGGGCCAAGATACACGCCCTCATCTATGCCATGCCCACATAATTTCATACTAGAAAGCATTCCACTTGAAAGCTATATATTCATCCAAAATTTTTTCTTTTGTTCACCCAAGACTTTCCCTATTGACTCTTTTTTCTTTTTTCTAAGTAGTTTATGGGGATTCCCTGGTGGTCCAGTGGGTAAAGAGCCTTGCAGTGCTAGGGGTACCGATTCAATCCCCGGTCGGGAGGATCCCACATGCTGGGGAGTGGCTGGACCGGTGTGTCTAATTAGGAGCCAGTGCTCTGGAGCGCATGCACCCAGAGCCAGTGCTCTGCAAGGAGACAGGCCACTGCAATGGGAGGCCCACACAGGCACAAGAATAAAGATGGATAAAAACAAATGATGACTTAGAGGCACACACACACACACACAAAATAGTTTATTGCATTAGCCAGCTCATTTTGAAATGCATTACTTTCCTCTACCACATTGAAAGGCCTGTGGGTTGGTTGGTTGGTTTGACGAAATAACTAATGACTCATTTTTTAAAAGATGAATTTTGTAGGTATAGCTCCTAAACTTTTTTTTTTTTTTTCAGTTAAGATTAAAAGATACGGGTTGGAGGGACTTCATGGCAGTCCAGTGGTTAGGATCTGTGCTTTCACTGCCAAAGGTCTGAGTTTAGTCCCTGATTGAGAAACGAAGATCCTGCAAGTTGAACAGTGCAGACCAAAATAAATAAAAAGACAAGTAATTTTTTAAAAAAAAGATACGGGTAAGGAACAAGAATCAGAGAGAACAAGAGGTCTCAGGGGCTCCTTTATAAAATCGTTTCAAGGCTAGTCTTTCAAGGGAGGTGTGGGCTGTGTGTGGATGAGAACTCAGCTCTGCTGTTACCCTGGCCTCTCCACATCACTGCTCTGTGAGTGTAGCAAAGAGATGGACTTCCTGTGGCCCCAGTCCCCACAACTATTGAAAAGCAAACGTGAGCATGAGGAACTCAAAGCTGGTCCAGATTCTGAGAGGCAATGTGAGTACTTCTCCATTGGCCTTTTGCTTATCTCAATACAAAGCCTTCCATGAAACTAACAAGCGACCTGCTATGTTGATGGGCCAAGATACATTCCCTTGCTTGTGTTACTCACAAAAGCCAGAGAGACTCATTTCACAACTAAGAAATGGGGCTAGCATGAATACCAAACTCTTTAGGCAATGCCCTAATGCTGGCCCACAAGAAAGCCACACACAGTCATCTGACACAAGACCCTATGTTTCTTAAAATCAGAATTTTCCATAGATGGGTCAAGGGAAAACATATGCTACAGTATCCTACCTTTCCTGGACCTCTCCTTATGCATTTGCAAAACTGGAAATACTCAACAGTGGATGTATTACTGATTTAAACTAAATGTGTTCTCCAAGCGTGGGACATTCTAGAAGATGTAGTCATTACAGAACTATACCAAATTATAAAGTCACCATGTTGAAGGCAGACTTGAATCATGCGAATTCAGTATAATGTGACATAAAATATGCTGAGATTCTTTGTACATTCAAAAGTTAAAATAATGTAACACTAATCCATCCCTGAAGTAAAAACTGGGCAATGATCACATAACTGAACCTCAGACCTGACAGAGGCAAGGGAACTATACACTGAGTTTATGCTAGGGCTACATGGGGACATTCATTTTATCAGGTAAACAAAGCTCCTTCCTACCTTTGCTGGTGTTTGCCTTGAATTAGTTGAATTCTAAATTATGCAAGGACACCACGGGCATGGCCCTCAAATATAGCACAAGCTCTCTGTGTATGTTTTTCTTTATCATGTAAGAATGCAATATCCAGACACATGCCTCAAAGCTAAGGACTCTGGGAACCAGCATGATGGAACAGATTGTTCTAGAAAGAGGAACGTGAACATTTTGCTTTAAGAGGAATGGCCTATGTCTGGTGGATACTGGACTTCATCTAAAATTAAAGCTCATGGAATTCTTTTCACCCATCTAATCTGTCAAGGTCTTACTCATGAAGCGACACTGATCTCAGAATCCAGGGCCTGGGCAGGAACTAGCACATGCTGCTGGGCCTTGTATTGTCCTTGGGCTCTTGCAGTCACTAACAGAATTTTCTTAAACTCATAGGAACACTTGGAAATCAATTTCCAGTTTTAGAACGTGCCTTCACGTATATTAATGTGAAGTGTTCTTGTTTTTCAGTCAGTCTGTCATGTGTGACTTTTGCAACCCCGTGGACAGCATCACTCCAGGCTTCCCTGTCCTTCACTATCTCCCGGAGTTTGCTCAGATTCATGTCCATTGAATAGGTGATACCATCCAACCATTTCATCCTCTGTGATTCCCTTCTCCTCCTGCCTTCAAATATTCCCAGCATCGGGGTCTTTTCCAATGAGTTGTCTCTTCGCATCAGGTGGCCAAATTATTGGAGCTTTAGCTTCAGCATCAGTCCTTCCAATGAATGTTCAGGGTTGATTTCCTTTAGGATTAACTGGAGGATTGATTGATTTCCTTTAGGGTTGCTTTATCTCCTTGCTGTGCAAGGGACTCTCAAGAGTCTTCTCCAGCACCACAGTTTGAAAGCATCAATTCTTCAGCACTCAGCCTTCTTTAAGGTCCAACTCTCACATCCATACATGACTACTGGAGAAACCATAGCTTTGACTAGACGGACCTTCGTGGGCAAAGTGACATCTCTCCTTTTTAATAAACTGTCTATATACTTTTTTAGTATCCATAATAGCAGAATGAGATAGGCAAGATGGGGAAACCAGGATGCAAAGTAGATAACAAAACTGCCAGAAGTCACAAAACTAAGCTGTATGAGACCCAGGTCTCCAGGCTCCATACTGGATTTTCCTTACCTCATCCCATAAGGAATGGCCTATGTCTGGTGGATACTGGCCCCTTCATCTTTAAAAATGTACAACATGCCTCAAAGCTAAGGACTCTGGGAACCAGCATGATGGAACAGATTGTTCTAGAAAGAGGAACGTGAACATTTTGCTTTAAGAGGAATGGCCTATGTCTGGTGGATACTGGACTTCATCTAAAATTAAAGCTCATGGAATTCTTTTCACCCATCTAATCTGTCAAGGTCTTACTCATGAAGCGACACTGATCTCAGAATCCAGGGCCTGGGCAGGAACTAGCACATGCTGCTGGGCCTTGTATTGTCCTTGGGCTCTTGCAGTCACTAACAGAATTTTCTTAAACTCATAGGAACACTTGGAAATCAATTTCCAGTTTTAGAACGTGCCTTCACGTATATTAATGTGAAGTGTTCTTGTTTTTCAGTCAGTCTGTCATGTGTGACTTTTTGCAACCCCGTGGACAGCATCACTCCAGGCTTCCCTGTCCTTCACTATCTCCCGGAGTTTGCTCAGATTCATGTCCATTGAATAGGTGATACCATCCAACCATTTCATCCTCTGTGATTCCCTTCTCCTCCTGCCTTCAAATATTCCCAGCATCGGGGTCTTTTCCAATGAGTTGTCTCTTCGCATCAGGTGGCCAAATTATTGGAGCTTTAGCTTCAGCATCAGTCCTTCCAATGAATGTTCAGGGTTGATTTCCTTTAGGATTAACTGGAGGATTGATTGATTTCCTTTAGGGTTGCTTTATCTCCTTGCTGTGCAAGGGACTCTCAAGAGTCTTCTCCAGCACCACAGTTTGAAAGCATCAATTCTTCAGCACTCAGCCTTCTTTAAGGTCCAACTCTCACATCCATACATGACTACTGGAGAAACCATAGCTTTGACTAGACGGACCTTCGTGGGCAAAGTGACATCTCTCCTTTTTAATAAACTGTCTATATACTTTTTTAGTATCCATAATAGCAGAATGAGATAGGCAAGATGGGGAAACCAGGATGCAAAGTAGATAACAAAACTGCCAGAAGTCACAAAACTAAGCTGTATGAGACCCAGGTCTCCAGGCTCCATACTGGATTTTCCTTACCTCATCCCAAACTGCACTCTGCTGTGAAATGGTCCCAGAGGAGAGAGTCAACTCTCTACTCAGGGTTATATGTGTCTCTCCAAGGAGCAAAACTTCTTTACTCTCATACTCTGGACTGTTTGCTTGCTGTTTGGGGCTGCCCAGCATCCACCCTTTAGAGACCCTGTCTTCCTCTGCTGGATTCATCTCATAGGACAGTTGATGGAAGTACTCCTCTCTCTCCTTCCAAAGGGAAGCATGAGAGCGCACAGGCCACGTGAATGCCTGCTTCCTTCCAGTAATCTCAATTTCAACCAAGAGAAGAACAGGATGAAAATAAGGTTAGAGTGTCATGCAGTGAGTCCCAGCACTCTGGAACTACATGATAATTCTCACTAAGTTGACTACCCTGGCTCACGTCCATTTCCAAGCTTGCTTCTCCAGCCTCCCACTGATTCAGTGAGTACCCTCACCCCTTCCAAAAGACTGCTTGTTGGCTAAATTAGCCAAAACCTATTTTGGTTATTTGGAATCCACAGGGACAGCTTGAACCCAACTAAGTCTGTGATTTTGCATGCACATTGTTAGGGAGGGTGACTGATGAGAGCCTGTGTGTGTGTGTGTGTGTGTGTCTGTTTACACACACACATGAACATGCAGTTACTCTTAAAAGTTTACATAACATCTCCAAGGGAAAATGCTTTGCAATTTTTATTCCTAGTACAAGATATCTTCTATAATTATTAAAAATCATACATTAAAAATTTTACATCAGCACTCTAAATGGAATTTAAGACTATTCCTGTTGAAATGAACAAGTTTTGGCTTAACCTAATGTCCATTTACTACTTGATACGTTGCTGCATTATTCCGTTTCTCTTCCCCACCCTTACCCCTCCAAACCAAAAATCAATGCAATTACATTTCTGTGATAATTGGATTATTAAATATATTTTGGAGGCTACCTATTATTTCAAACTGCCATTGAGCTTCTGGTAGCACACATGATCTGCCCTTTTTGCGTGTGTGTTCAAGAAAAAGTCACAAAACTAAGCTGTATGAGACCCAGGTCTCCAGGCTCCATACTGGATTTTCCTTACCTCATCCCAAACTGCACTCTGCTGTGAAATGGTCCCAGAGGAGAGAGTCAACTCTCTACTCAGGGTTATATGTGTCTCTCCAAGGAGCAAAACTTCTTTACTCTCATACTCTGGACTGTTTGCTTGCTGTTTGGGGCTGCCCAGCATCCACCCTTTAGAGACCCTGTCTTACTCGGCTGGATTCATCTCATAGGACAGTTGCTGGAAGTCCTCCTCGCTCTCCCTCCTACGTGAAGCATGAGAGCGCACAGGCCACGTGAATGCCTGCTTCCTTCCAGTAGCCTCAATTTCAACCAAGAGAAGAACAGGATGAAAATAAGGTTAGAGTGTCATGCAGTGAGTCCCAGCACTCTGGAACTACATGATAATTCTCACTAAGTTGACTACCCTGGCTCACGTCCATTTCCAAGCTTGCTTCTCCAGCCTCCCACTGATTCAGTGAGTACCCTCACCCCTTCCAAAAGACTGCTTGTTGGCTAAATTAGCCAAAACCTATTTTGGTTATTTGGAATCCACAGGGACAGCTTGAACCCAACTAAGTCTGTGATTTTGCATGCACATTGTTAGCCGCAGGGTGACTGATGAGAGCCTGTGTGTGTGTGTGTGTGTGTGTCTGTTTACACACACACATGAACATGCAGTTACTCTTAAAAGTTTACATAACATCTCCAAGGGAAAATGCTTTGCAATTTTTATTCCTAGTACAAGATATCTTCTATAATTATTAAAAATCATACATTAAAAATTTTACATCAGCACTCTAAATGGAATTTAAGACTATTCCTGTTGAAATGAACAAGTTTTGGCTTAACCTAATGTCCATTTACTACTTGATACGTTGCTGCATTATTCCGTTTCTCTTCCCCACCCTTACCCCTCCAAACCAAAAATCAATGCAATTACATTTCTGTGATAATTGGATTATTAAATATATTTTGGAGGCTACCTATTATTTCAAACTGCCATTGAGCTTCTGGTAGCACACATGATCTGCCCTTTTTGCGTGTGTGTTCAACAACAGGAATGGATATGAATATTTCTTTCAACTTTGCAAAAAGTTGAAGCAGTTGCTTAGAAGTTGTGGATCAAATACCCCCAAGATTTCTGTTAAACTTAAATTGACTTTATCACATTTTCCCCACTCTATAGCTTACTCTCTCGATGGCGTGCTTTTCTCCATGATCCCTGTAATTCCAAAGCAATTACATTTCTAAGAAAAGAAATGCAATAAGAAAAGTAAATTCATAAAGCGGGACTCTGAATGCATTTCTGCCATCTTTGGTTTGATGTCTGATCCTGGAAGATGCACTCTGAGCAGCAGGGAGATCATTTGTAATCTTTATTATGATGACAGCAACACATGCTGAAAAATGCCCTACCGCTGAAGATGCTTGCTGAATTCTGTGTAATTTCTCAAAAAGTATTGTATTGGGTATCATCGCACACATAGCCGGAGCATCAACATACGCACAACATATGCACAGTGTATCCCTCTCAGGTTTATGACCATGAGCCTGGAGGGTCTTAGGCTAGAAATGGAAAGAAGGATTTAGTTCCCAGGGAGGTGATCATGTTGATAAGCTGCTACCCCGGGTTTATGGTTAAGGTTTTATCTGAATGTGAATGGGTTGGTGTATTTTTGTTGACACTGAACATTTCTGAAAATAATTGAATGGAGATTAAAGAAGGGAGGAAGGAATGAAGGAGGGAAGAGAAGGAGGGAAGGAAGGAAGAAAAGAAATACCTTCTCTTTCAATTGATGATATATGGGCTATATATCTATTGTCACTGGAAAAATGTCAGTCCCAAACAGACTTCTCCAGCCCTCAGACCCTGCCATATTCTTTTCCCTGATTTATATTACCCCCTTTTGTTTTTCTTTTTAGGAAATCCAAATGGATGTTAATATTATTCCACAAAGAGCATCATTAGGGAAGCAAATATCAGGCTTTGCACAGGACAGACTTTATCGCACAACTCAGTGGAAATGGATTTTAAGCTTTGGTTTTGGGGAATTATCTCAGCTGTTTTTTTCCTCTCATTAATACAAATGTTAAAAAATTAGCTATATCTACAAAATACACTTTTGCAAAAGAGGCATGCAGACTTAATTAAGAATATAACTGTGGATGTTACTGTAAAAAAATTATAATTATACCTAATGTGAAAGATTTTAATTTTTCCCTTGTCTAGTTTATTCATTATTTAGGTAAAATTATGATAATCAGGTATTATTATGCCAGATTACCCAAATGAATGGAATGAATATAGAATTTTAAAAATTATCATATACTCCAGCTTTTCATTCCACCAAATTTGCAGAAAGTGTAGGTCATACATATTAATAAGGCTCTATCACCATGTAAATTTGCCGGCCAACTACAGGCTATTATGCTGAAAATACAGTTCTGCATTCAAGCGACCTTGATCCTGCTAGCACGCCTGTCAACAGGGTGTATCCTTCCTGTTTACAAGGGCACACAGCCTCAGCCTCAGCCCGGGAAAGGCCTCCGCAGGCATCACTGCCTCCCAGAAGTCTCCCCATCCTCCCATGCTCTGCCTGAGGAACCCTCAGGTGTTCCTCCACAGCAAACTGGCCTTCTTCCCCATAGAACTCCTCCTCAGGCACAGATGTGTTTCCACTTCTGAGGCTGGACTGTGAACGCAGAGTGCAATGACTGTGTCTCCTTCCCACAATATTCCAGGGTGCAGCAAAGATATTCATTAGATGGAGGAGTCACTGAGTGAGTGGATGAATGGATGCAACAAAGGCTGATCACTGTTTAGATATCAGGTCCTATCTCTTAGGCTATGGCTGTAGTTACGATAGGACCTCAAACTACTGGATTCCCAGTAGAAGGTCAATATGATCCCACATAATGGATTCTCAACCAAAGCTGACATTCTATCCAGAGGGTGCTCTCATCTCTAGTGATAAGATTTTAAGATGTGAGCATGAAGCTAAGAGAGTGGCCCTCCCATCTTTAGAGTTTACTTCACGCCTGTGGTGCTAATACTTTTACTCAGTAACTGTACACTGGTCAGCTTACAATCCAGTGATACTCTTTATTTTAGGTGGGTCATTGTTTTCTGTAACTCAGTATTCTTTGGGACCCTCTGAGAGGAGAGAATGGGCTAGGCTAAGGCAGGTTCTGGCACTGCTGTTCCCGACCAAGTTGGCCTAAAACGTCAATCACACTCACCCCTCCTAACCCCTTTTCGGCAATAGGTCATGACTTCATTCTCTGAGTCCCTGTCTGGGTAAGCCACTGAATACCATTCAATTGCCCAATTTGAAGAAATGCTCCCCAGTTATCAGCATGCCTCAGTAATGTATAAAGTAAGATTTAGTAACACCTGTGCCCTGAGAATGGAATCATATCTCATACTTGCTCATCCCCATCCCAATGACGGAAGACTTACTCCTCACAGTTCTACCTATTACCGGCATTCACAACCTGCCATTCACTTCCCATCTCCAGTTTCTTCCCCATATCATGGCTAGAAAATCCTTTACAAAGGTATGTGAATTCAGAGAGCCCTGACTTTCTGACTCAGAACCCCGTGAAGACTTCCCGTCATACTAAGAGGAGTCCTTACCACACCTTGTGTGGCCTTGCACAAGCTGACCCCAGTCTTAGTCTTAGGTCTCACTCCCTACCACCCTCTCTCCTCCACACATTGACCTTGCTATTCCCAGATCCTGTTCAGCATGCTGCCATCTCAAGTGTTCCCTCTTTGTTGAACACATTTACCCAGGCTTTTCTATGCCTGGCTTCAGCTGCTGCTCAAATGACTTTTCTTCAGAAAGACTTCTCTCATTACCTCATGAAAAACCGTTCCTGACACACTCTATCTGCTTGTGGGATTTATTTTGCCTCAAATCACTTGAATTATGTGCCTGTTTTCTTTTGCCTACCTCCTCTCCTAGAAGGTATATTCCAGTACTGAAAGCACTTAATCTTGTTTGTCTGTCTTGCTCAGCACCTAGGACAGTTTCTGATGCTTCATAGGTACTCACTAATATATGTTAAACGGATGAATGAATGATACACTTCCTGTATGCTGCACTGCCTGACCTACTGGCCCTTCAGAGTGTGACCTCCTCTTGGGTTTCCCAATCCTGAGTTCTCCCCCATCAGACCAAGTACCTGACAGCACTACTGACTGTCTCTACCTGTCCCTTCCAACTGAGATGCTGCAAACTGGAAGAGGGGGTAATCCTAATTGAGACGTGTTCAGAGTATAAAATGCATATCAGATTGTGAAAATCTAGTATGAAGAAAAGAATGGAAAATATTTCATGGAGATTTTTCATTAATTGCATGTTAAAATGCTAATACTTCAAATACATTAGGTTAAATAAAGCATATTATTAAAATTGGCTTAAATGTAGATTCTGAAAAACTGTTAAATGTCAATACGTGGTTCATATTAAGCACTTTCTTTATGTTTCTGTCCAATAGCACAGCTCTACATCAAGTCAATTCTCTACTTAGGAGATGCATGCATGCTCAACTGCTCAGTCGTGTCCAACTCTGTGAACCCATGGAGACTGTAGCCCGCCAGGTTCCTTTATCCACGGAATTTTCCAGGCAAGAATACTGGAGTGGGTTGCCATGCCCTCCTCCAGGGGATCTTCCCCACACAGGATTTGAACCTGCCTCTCCTGTATTGCAGGCAGTTTCTTTACCCACTGAGCCAGCAAGGTGCCAGAGCACAGTTAAAAAAATATGGCATAGGTTTCATGTCAGATAGATAGGTTGGAATTCTGGCCTTCGTGGTAGTAGCCACATGACCATGATCAGGATACTTAAATTCTCTGAGGCTCAGATGCCCATCTGTTCAGTGTGTGTAATGGAAGTTACTTTGGAGGAAAGGTACAGGGAGTAATCAGATGACTCACGAAAGGGTGTTAGGTGTGCAAGGCTCTCAGAACATGCTGCTCCTTCCCTGTCTTCCATAAGCTACAGGGTTCTCCCATCCAGACTTCATACCTTTTCAGTCCACTCTTCAGGCTCTAGTCCTCACCTGCCCCTAACCAGGCCAGACTGTGTTTTGTGCCATGGCAAGAATAAAGCATTCATATGTGGTCATTTCACAAACATGCTGGAGTACCCACTTTATGTGAGAAATTGTGCTAAGGACTGGAAACAGGGACAAACATTTTTAAAACAAATCCATAGAAAGCGGAGAACAGAGGCTCTGTAGTGTCCTTGTTGACAGTGAGGGGACACTGTCTTCCCCTCAGGCTCTGTCCCTGATTCCCTGGCTTCCTCCTTCAGTCACAGCCCATCACTGGACATAAGCTACTCATCCTGGACTGTGGCATGGCTCTCAAAGGTTGTACTTCAGAAACTGGCAGAGAGCAGAATATACAAGGTAACAAGCGAAATCCAGGATTTCCCAACCTTCTGCCTGGAGGTGTTGGGGTAAAACCCAGGAATTTACATTTTTAAAAAACATTTATTTAATCAACTTACTTATTTATTTTCATCCATCTTTATTCTTTGGCCTGTGTGGGCCTCCCATCACAGCGGCCTCTCCTTGCAGAGCGCCGGCCCTGGGCACATGCGCTCCAGAGTGCTGGCTCATAATTGGATACACTGGTCCAGCCGCTCCACGGCATGTGGGATCATTATAGGCCAGGGATTGAATCAGTGCCCCTTGCACTGGAAGGTGAACTCTTTACCCACTGGACCACCAGGGAAGCCCCCAGGAATCTACATTTTAAAAAGACTCCACCAGAGACCCTGATGTCAGGATATCCTGATATCCTCATCCTATAGTCAGAATGAAGAATTCCAGGAAGGGCATTCCTTTCTGGAACAAATCGCACAGTAGCATTTGCACTGTGACCTTCTACAAAATGAGTTCCTTTGGGCAAACCACAGAGCCTTCCTGATGGGGCAGGGCAGAGGGGAGGGAAGGAAAGTGGGACTGTGCCTTCGTGTCTTGATTACCCACTTATGGATTATCCCATATTGGGAGAACCCACTACCAGTATAAGCATTAACCAGCAGGCAGCCAGGTAGCCCAGCCTCACTCATCTGTCCAGTGAATGGCTCAGGTCTTCTCAGTCGGGGTGTACAGGGCCTCCAAACCTCCAGCCAAACATGATGCATCTCTTTCTGGAGTTGATTTTATACAAAGATTTTAGGTAGCTATCTCTATATTAACAACAGGTTTACTATAAAACAGAATCTGAATCCTTTCTACTTTAAAGTCAAAACATCAGTTCAAACAATTTATCTCATTTGAACCTTAAATCAGCCTCATGGGTTAAAAAGACAGATTTTCTTTTGTACATGAAGCATTTCTGGCCCAAAGAGGATACACAAATTATCCTTTTATTGCTCATAAGTGAACTTTGCTTACATGGCTTTATATAAAATATAAAGGTCCAGAAAAGGAAGAGATTCCTCATCTACAAACTGAGTAAACAAGTAAGTGCTCAGGACTGACTGGCCTAATGCATGGGGAGCCCTTACACACCAGTGCATGTAGGAACGCTAGCCACTTCAGCACTGTCTTCAAACATACAAAGAGGGGACAACAGGACCAAAAGGAAAAAGGGCTCCTCCACCATCACTGCCCCTTCTCTCACACGTGTTTGACTGTCTTCCAAATTTCAAGCCGTCCCATTGTTGTTCTTTATATTTAGGCATTCAGGACAGGGGTTCTAAGTGCTGGCCAAGCTGGACAGCTCGTATTATAGGCCAGGGATTGAATCAGTGCCCCTTGCACTGGAAGGTGAACTCTTTACCCACTGGACCACCAGGGAAGCCCCCAGGAATCTACATTTTAAAAAGACTCCACCAGAGACCCTGATGTCAGGATATCCTGATATCCTCATCCTATAGTCAGAATGAAGAATTCCAGGAAGGGCATTCCTTTCTGGAACAAATCGCACAGTAGCATTTGCACTGTGACCTTCTACAAAATGAGTTCCTTTGGGCAAACCACAGAGCCTTCCTGATGGGGCAGGGCAGAGGGGAGGGAAGGAAAGTGGGACTGTGCCTTCGTGTCTTGATTACCCACTTATGGATTATCCCATATTGGGAGAACCCACTACCAGTATAAGCATTAACCAGCAGGCAGCCAGGTAGCCCAGCCTCACTCATCTGTCCAGTGAATGGCTCAGGTCTTCTCAGTCGGGGTGTACAGGGCCTCCAAACCTCCAGCCAAACATGATGCATCTCTTTCTGGAGTTGATTTTATACAAAGATTTTAGGTAGCTATCTCTATATTAACAACAGGTTTACTATAAAACAGAATCTGAATCCTTTCTACTTTAAAGTCAAAACATCAGTTCAAACAATTTATCTCATTTGAACCTTAAATCAGCCTCATGGGTTAAAAAGACAGATTTTCTTTTGTACATGAAGCATTTCTGGCCCAAAGAGGATACACAAATTATCCTTTTATTGCTCATAAGTGAACTTTGCTTACATGGCTTTATATAAAATATAAAGGTCCAGAAAAGGAAGAGATTCCTCATCTACAAACTGAGTAAACAAGTAAGTGCTCAGGACTGACTGGCCTAATGCATGGGGAGCCCTTACACACCAGTGCATGTAGGAACGCTAGCCACTTCAGCACTGTCTTCAAACATACAAAGAGGGGACAACAGGACCAAAAGGAAAAAGGGCTCCTCCACCATCACTGCCCCTTCTCTCACACGTGTTTGACTGTCTTCCAAATTTCAAGCCGTCCCATTGTTGTTCTTTATATTTAGGCATTCAGGACAGGGGTTCTAAGTGCTGGCCAAGCTGGACAGCTCGTATTGATGCAACAGAGAGATTACCACCGAAAATCCAATTGGAATGTCAATACTTCAGTTAAGACTAATGAAGACATTTCTCCTGTGGGCAATGATTCGCTCCTTTTCATGCTGTGCAGATTTTCAGCTCTGCCGTTGAAATCTGACTCCTTCCCACCTAAACCCTCATGGACCTTCCCAACTAAACCCATGGGAGTTGGACTTGCATTTCTCAACTACATCACAGAGGAAAAGGCCCAAGAGTTGGTCAGATGCTACCCTGAATTAATTTAGAATTCTGTTTACAAAGTAGACAGCTCTGAAGTTGTAAAAAAAAAAAAACTTCCCTGGATATTTCAGATAGGAGTTGCTGACAAATCTGGCATTTTGCATCATCTTGAGAGTGAAGCTGAGGCCCAGCCTCTTTCTCAGCTCCTAGTCCTGGGGCTTGGCCAGGATCCCATGCAGCTGAAGAGAGAAGAGGAAAAACACGGCAGAATGGTTCTGAGAATCATGTGGAGGGCCTTCTCGGCTCTCAGAAATGGCATGAGAATCTCCAAGGAGACTCAGGTGGTGTCTCCATTCAATTATTCCTTTATGATTTTATAATCACAGAGACATTTCTTAGTCATGCTGTGCAGCTATTTCGTGAAATGTCTTCTCTCCCTGCATTCCCATGAATGAATTTCTTTCACACAGTTCAGGAATCCAAAGGAAAAAAAAAAAAAGTGCTTTGCTTTTTCCCTAAATCTAGTGTCTAGTAAATTATTGGGAACAGCTTTGCTTGGTAAAGGAAAAACAGACAAACAAATGTGCACCCAGCTAGTTTTTATGCCGAGAATAGACACAGAACAAATCACAACTGCATGGTTTCTCCTGAGATGCTAACACAGATGTAACAAATGTGACATTAGGAACAAATCAGTATTATAATCACTAAACCAACCAATCACACTCTTCTTAGACTACAAAAACGCCTATATTCTGATGGTAACAAATGCCTGTCAGAAGTCTTTAATGCCAACCAAACCTCTCTGCAGAGCAACGCGAGGCAACCTGCCAGCAGGCACACCACCTGGCTGGTGAAAATGACCCAGGCTCTAAATAAATGGGAAAGTCACTGTCCCCTGAATGTTCTCTTCAGTCAGAAGCCTGGTCTCTGCATACAGATATCCTTGGTTTAGGTAACAGTGTTCATTAGCATTCTTGGTATTTCATAAAGTTTTCTCTCTTGCTACTTTTTTTTTTTCCTTTATGATCTTGAGATGGGGTAGAGGGTAGGAGATTTTGCAGGGCACCAATCTTTTGATTTAATTTATGTCTCTCAGTGGAAAGAGTCCGTTTCAGCCTCAAGCCCAAGGGAACGTGGTGATTTTCCAGTGCAAATCAGGAAAACTCCACTAGATTTCATGTAACAAAAGTTCAATATCTGAAGGTCCACTCCTTTGGCCCCTCAGTAGTAATTACGATGGAATTTAAATGTCCGGCCTATTTTTAGTGCTTTGACTTTCACTTAAAGTTTAAGCAGCTGATACCGATTCACTGAAAGAGGTTTAATATTTAAAATACTCTTGAGAGTGAAGCTGAGGCCCAGCCTCTTTCTCAGCTCCTAGTCCTGGGGCTTGGCCAGGATCCCATGCAGCTGAAGAGAGAAGAGGAAAACACGGCAGAATGGTTCTGAGAATCATGTGGAGGGCCTTCTCGGCTCTCAGAAATGGCATGAGAATCTCCAAGGAGACTCAGGTGGTGTCTCCATTCAATTATTCCTTTATGATTTTATAATCACAGAGACATTTCTTAGTCATGCTGTGCAGCTATTTCGTGAAATGTCTTCTCTCCCTGCATTCCCATGAATGAATTTCTTTCACACAGTTCAGGAATCCAAAGGAAAAAAAAAAAAAGTGCTTTGCTTTTTCCCTAAATCTAGTGTCTAGTAAATTATTGGGAACAGCTTTGCTTGGTAAAGGAAAAACAGACAAACAAATGTGCACCCAGCTAGTTTTTATGCCGAGAATAGACACAGAACAAATCACAACTGCATGGTTTCTCCTGAGATGCTAACACAGATGTAACAAATGTGACATTAGGAACAAATCAGTATTATAATCACTAAACCAACCAATCACACTCTTCTTAGACTACAAAAACGCCTATATTCTGATGGTAACAAATGCCTGTCAGAAGTCTTTAATGCCAACCAAACCTCTCTGCAGAGCAACGCGAGGCAACCTGCCAGCAGGCACACCACCTGGCTGGTGAAAATGACCCAGGCTCTAAATAAATGGGAAAGTCACTGTCCCCTGAATGTTCTCTTCAGTCAGAAGCCTGGTCTCTGCATACAGATATCCTTGGTTTAGGTAACAGTGTTCATTAGCATTCTTGGTATTTCATAAAGTTTTCTCTCTTGCTACTTTTTTTTTTTCCTTTATGATCTTGAGATGGGGTAGAGGGTAGGAGATTTTGCAGGGCACCAATCTTTTGATTTAATTTATGTCTCTCAGTGGAAAGAGTCCGTTTCAGCCTCAAGCCCAAGGGAACGTGGTGATTTTCCAGTGCAAATCAGGAAAACTCCACTAGATTTCATGTAACAAAAGTTCAATATCTGAAGGTCCACTCCTTTGGCCCCTCAGTAGTAATTACGATGGAATTTAAATGTCCGGCCTATTTTTAGTGCTTTGACTTTCACTTAAAGTTTAAGCAGCTGATACCGATTCACTGAAAGAGGTTTAATATTTAAAATACTCAATATGCAGAGTTTTCTCTGAGGCCTTAAGTGATAGAAATATGACAAACTAATTAGGTATACATAGTGCATTTCCAAATATAATAGCTTCTTCAGCACATAGAAGTTAACAAAAGGGCTTCCCTGGTGGTCCAGTGGGTAAGGACACCGCCTTGCAGTGAAAGGGGCACCGGTTCAATCCCTGGCCTGGGAAGATCCCACGTGCCGCGGAGCGGCTGGACCCATGTGTCCAATTACCGAGCCGGAGCTCTGGAGCGCATGCGCCCACAGCGGGTGCTCTGTGACAACAGAGGCCACTGCGATGGGAGACCCACATGGGCCAAAGAACAAAGATGGATGAAAATAGACAAATGAAAGACCAATAGAAGTAGCCCGCCTGCTCCCCTCCCTCCCCACCCCACCCCCCGCAAAATAAATAAATAAATAAATCTTTAAAAAAAAAAAAGTTAACAACATATATGAGTGCTGAAAGTCACACTGGAGAGAAATTGTACATAATCTAATGTGACTTTTCAAAATAATTTCACACAGATTGAGATAGGATGTGATGTTTAAGAGAAAAGATTATCTCTTTAAGGAATTATTATTATTATTATTATTATTTGTAGTACGTTGAGGTGTAAAGGGAGGAGGGAAACTATTGAGAACATTGAGGACTTTGCTCTGTCCTCCTAAGCCACATCCTTGCTTACTGGGTAATAAAGTCAAAGAAAACAAGTTGGGTATTAAAACAAGTATGATAGAATACTACAAAGTATCATCCTTTCATAAATGCAGCATCCCCCCTAAGAAGAAAGTTTTAAACCCAGACAGCTTAAAGCTAGGCCTGAGATGAGATGCTATGGAAGGAGATAAGCACAGATGGGTGTGGCTGAATGTGGAGAATGTGGAAGTCTCTAGGCCAAAAGGAGAGTAATTAGAATTAACACTCTAGGCCAAAAGGAGAGTAATTAGAATTAACATATAGTAAACTGATAGAGAAAATATTGGCGTGCCAGCAAGGATATCTTTTTTTTTTTTTTAAAGATTTATTTATTTATTTATTTTGAGGGGGTGGGGTGGGGAGGGAGGGGAGCAGGCAGGCCACTTCTACTGGTCTTTCATTTGTCTATTTTTATCCATCTTTGTTCTTTGGCCCGTGTGGGCCTCCCATCGCGGTGGCCTCTGTTGTCGCAGAGCACCGGCTGTGGGTGCATGCGCTCCAGAGCTCCAGCTTGGTAATTGGACACATGGGTCCAGCCACTCCGCGGCACATGGGATCTTCCCAGGCCAGGGATCGAACCGGTGCCCCTTTCACTGCAAGGCGGTGTCCTTACCCACTAGACCACCAGGGAAGCCCAAGGATATCTTAAAATGCCTTGGTTCTTTTCCTTTCTTGCTTGCTTTGATCAATAATCTAATTTCTCAGAATCTTCTTACACACTGTGTTTGTTGGTTCTTTTACTCATGTTGTAACACGTAATTTATGTAGCCAAGAAAATAAAATGTTTCAAGGATTCAGTCATCATGTTCCTGAGGAGAGAGAGTGAGCCAGCTTGTCTACCTCCCTGACCTATTTAGAGCCTAATCTACAGATGGGGGATCAACACTCAGTGAGGAACTTACACTGTGCCAAGAAATTTAAAGACACAATTTATCATCTAACTCTCAAAACTATCCTGTGGTACAAGTACTGTCGTCTCCATTTTGCAGGTTAACTGGGGCTGAAGGAGGGCTGGTAATTTGTTCCAGATCATGCAGCTAGTAAATGGCAAATACGAACCTCAAACTGCATCGTTCATAATCCCAAAGCCTCTGTGTCTTTACTAAACCAACTGCAAACACAAGTCCCTAGAATTGTAAAAACAAAAAATTCCTAAAGATGTGTCCTGTGGAGTGGCCATTCAGCATGAGACACATTTTACAGTAACACCGCAGAGTCCTAAAATGGGAAATTTTCTCATGTTTCTGTTTTCAGAAATCTAATCATGTGCTCTAGACTAAAAAAGGATTCCTATATTCAAGGAAGCCATATTTCCTTTAAGTCAGTAGAAACGATCATAGTGCTTGTTGCACTTTTCTTTATTTACTCAATTTCTTTTTTTTTCTTCTTCTTCTTCTTCTAATTTTGGCCTCTTTTATTTATTTATTTTCATTCATCTTTATACTCTGGCCTGCATGGGCCTCCCATCGCGGTGGCCTCTCTCGTTGCAGAGCACCGGCTCTGGGCGCATGCGCTACAGAGCTCTAACTTGTAATAGGACACACCCGTCCAGCCCCTACACGGTAGGTGGGATCTTCCTGGGCCAGGGATTGAACCGGTGCCCACCGCACTGCAAGGCAGACTCTTTACCCACTGGACCTCCAGGGAAGCCCCTGTTTTTTTATTTTTGTTTGTTTTGTGTGTGTGTGTTTTTTTTGACAAAAAGGGAATAAAGAGTTCTACAAAAATATGAGTTCAAAACCATTCCTGCCTCTTTTTTGTTGTTGATTATAACTTTCTAAAAATGAGTCCATTCCTGTAGGAACGTTTGCACACCGGTGTATAACATCCTATGAGCATGTACACTGCTTGAGGAAGGTTCAACTTCACGTTTTTATTTATCCTTTGATCCCAATTAAATCCAACACCCTATCCTTCACTACAGATCCACACACCTGACAATTACCATTGCCATAAACATTCCTGGATAAGAGACCATAGCACAGTCTGAAAATCTGCTATTTCAGGCACACTACATGGCAACCTATTTTAATTTGTCCATTTCTAGGGTCCCACTTGTTTCTGTTCATCATATAAAATCAAATCAATATTACACTGTGCTGTACTTCAATGTGGACAGCATGCCATTAAAATACAATAAAATGGGGCTTCCCTGGCAGTCCAGTGGGTAAAGAGTCCGCCTTTTAATGCAAGGGGCACCGGTTCGATCCCTGGCCCTGGAAGATCCCACAGGACGTGGAGTGGCTGGACTAGTGCATCCAATTACGAGCCAGCATTCTGGAGCACATGTGCCCAGAGCCCATGTTCTGCAACGAGAGAGGCCACTGCAATGGGAGGCCCACACAAAAAAAAAAGGATTCCTATATTCAAGGAAGCCATATTTCCTTTAAGTCAGTAGAAACGATCATAGTGCTTGTTGCACTTTTCTTTATTTACTCAATTTCTTTTTTTTTCTTCTTCTTCTTCTAATTTTGGCCTCTTTTATTTATTTATTTTCATTCATCTTTATACTCTGGCCTGCATGGGCCTCCCATCGCGGTGGCCTCTCTCGTTGCAGAGCACCGGCTCTGGGCGCATGCGCTACAGAGCTCTAACTTGTAATAGGACACACCCGTCCAGCCCCTACACGGTAGGTGGGATCTTCCTGGGCCAGGGATTGAACCGGTGCCCACCGCACTGCAAGGCAGACTCTTTACCCACTGGACCTCCAGGGAAGCCCCTGTTTTTTTATTTTTGTTTGTTTTGTGTGTGTGTGTTTTTTTTGACAAAAAGGGAATAAAGAGTTCTACAAAAATATGAGTTCAAAACCATTCCTGCCTCTTTTTTGTTGTTGATTATAACTTTCTAAAAATGAGTCCATTCCTGTAGGAACGTTTGCACACCGGTGTATAACATCCTATGAGCATGTACACTGCTTGAGGAAGGTTCAACTTCACGTTTTTATTTATCCTTTGATCCCAATTAAATCCAACACCCTATCCTTCACTACAGATCCACACACCTGACAATTACCATTGCCATAAACATTCCTGGATAAGAGACCATAGCACAGTCTGAAAATCTGCTATTTCAGGCACACTACATGGCAACCTATTTTAATTTGTCCATTTCTAGGGTCCCACTTGTTTCTGTTCATCATATAAAATCAAATCAATATTACACTGTGCTGTACTTCAATGTGGACAGCATGCCATTAAAATACAATAAAATGGGGCTTCCCTGGCAGTCCAGTGGGTAAAGAGTCCGCCTTTTAATGCAAGGGGCACCGGTTCGATCCCTGGCCCTGGAAGATCCCACAGGACGTGGAGTGGCTGGACTAGTGCATCCAATTACGAGCCAGCATTCTGGAGCACATGTGCCCAGAGCCCATGTTCTGCAACGAGAGAGGCCACTGCAATGGGAGGCCCACACAGGCCAAAGAATAAAAAAGATGGATGAAAATAAATGAATGATGACTTACATTAGAAAAAAAAGCAATAAAAATACTATTTAACACACAAGTAATGTTTCGAAGTATATTTAGTGGCATCCAAAAATGTTTACTCTGTATTGATAAAAAGAAAAGAAAATGCATCTGGAAAGAATTTTAAAGACTATGGATCACACTGAAAAGGATCTGGAAGGATATACACTAAGCTGTTACTAGGGATTGTCTCTGTTCAAGAATGATCTTTGCTGCTCAGGTGCTAAGTTGTGCCTGGCTCGCAGCGACACTCATGAATGCTCTGCAGCCCACCAGGCTCCTCTATCTGTAGGTTTCAGGCAAGAATACTAGTTTCTGGGGTGTCTTTTGCCTTCTCTAGTTTTTTTTATCATTTTAATTTGAAGAACATGCAAGGATTTCAAAGTGAGAAATAATAACTAATTTATGAATTGTAATCATTACCTATACACATATATGTACATATCTGTATATAAATATAAATAAATAAATAAACATATGCATGTAAAATCTTGTCTTCTTAACCAGGAGAAATATCTTCTTCTTTGTGAGATAGGGTAAAATGGGTATTAGTAACTCATTCTACATACTGATAAGGGGAGATTAAGTAATTTGCTACTATTAATGGCTTCCAAGTGGAAGAGGTCAGAGTGATAGGCCTGGTAACTCCAATCTTGTGCTGTTTTCATAACTTCTTCATATAGTGATGTGGTGATAATTTTAAGAGAGTCAGTTTTTATTACCAGTGCATCCATGCCATTTATTCTAACTTTCTACCAATCTGGAGACATTATATGTGATGTGAGGTAAAGATTCCACTTCTGTAACATTGTCAATGCAGGATGATGGGAGACATCACTAAGCAATCACAGTACTCCACTGTATTGACATCAGACACAACTTTAGAGTCTTTCTCAATCTATTTCTCTAGATGTCCGCTTGCTGATAGGGGCTGGCATACGAGTAACATTTTTTCATCCTTTTAATGAAATTCTGGAGCCACAGGGGGTGCCCAGAGCCCATTTCTGCCAACCGAGAGAGGCCACTGCAATGGGAGGCCCACAGGCCAAAGAATAAAAAAGATGGATGAAAATAAATGAATGATGACTTACATTAGAAAAAAAAGCAATAAAAATACTATTTAACACACAAGTAATGTTTCGAAGTATATTTAGTGGCATCCAAAAATGTTTACTCTGTATTGATAAAAAGAAAAGAAAATGCATCTGGAAAGAATTTTAAAGACTATGGATCACACTGAAAAGGATCTGGAAGGATATACACTAAGCTGTTACTAGGGATTGTCTCTGTTCAAGAATGATCTTTGCTGCTCAGGTGCTAAGTTGTGCCTGGCTCGCAGCGACACTCATGAATGCTCTGCAGCCCACCAGGCTCCTCTATCTGTAGGTTTCAGGCAAGAATACTAGTTTCTGGGGTGTCTTTTGCCTTCTCTAGTTTTTTTTATTATTATTTTAATTTGAAGAACATGCAAGGATTTCAAAGTGAGAAATAATAACTAATTTATGAATTGTAATCATTACCTATACACATATATGTACATATCTGTATATAAATATAAATAAATAAATAAACATATGCATGTAAAATCTTGTCTTCTTAACCAGGAGAAATATCTTCTTCTTTGTGAGATAGGGTAAAATGGGTATTAGTAACTCATTCTACATACTGATAAGGGGAGATTAAGTAATTTGCTACTATTAATGGCTTCCAAGTGGAAGAGGTCAGAGTGATAGGCCTGGTAACTCCAATCTTGTGCTGTTTTCATAACTTCTTCATATAGTGATGTGGTGATAATTTTAAGAGAGTCAGTTTTTATTACCAGTGCATCCATGCCATTTATTCTAACTTTCTACCAATCTGGAGACATTATATGTGATGTGAGGTAAAGATTCCACTTCTGTAACATTGTCAATGCAGGATGATGGGAGACATCACTAAGCAATCACAGTACTCCACTGTATTGACATCAGACACAACTTTAGAGTCTTTCTCAATCTATTTCTCTAGATGTCCGCTTGCTGATAGGGGCTGGCATACGAGTAACATTTTTTCATGGGCACAAAAAAGGACCATGACGGTATGCATGACAGGAATTTGCCATATCTGTTATATCAAACTGTACATCATCAGTAAATATATATATATATATATATATATACATACATACATACATTTGACAGCTGAATTACTGCCTTCAAATTCATTGATCTAGTCACTTAATGTGGATAGGATACTGTGGGGAAAAGAGATAGGGATTATGCATGAATCTTACTTTCAAGGAACCAACATTCTATTAAGAAAGAAGACTAAGATTCAAAAAGCTTGTACTGTAGAAGTGAGACTTCCAAGCATCAGAAATCGATCCATACTTTGTTTGGAGGAAGCCAAATGGGTTTGGAGAAGGGCAAGACTGCCTCCAGCTAGAAGGCACATAAATAAAGCACTTGGAGAGGTGAGCGCTTGAATTGGGCTTGGCAGTGCAGGTATAACTTGACCATGGGGGGAGGACGAGGAGCAAGGAGTGCTCTAGACACAGAAACAACATCAGAGAGGAGAAGAGGAAGGAGGATGCAGAGAATGTGAGGGAAACAGTGAATACTTCAGCTTTGGACTGATTCATGCTTAGGAATGGTGGGAAATAAAACTGGAGTCACAGAGTACAGGGCCCTCAACACCAAGGAAAGGAGCTTGGATTTTACTTCCCAGGCAGTGGAGAGCTAATGATGATGCTGGGAAGGTAGACTCCGGGATGAAAGCTGTGCAAACAAACACTTCCAGGAGCATCAAGCACCTGGGTGAAGACAGGCCCCAAACTTGAAGGAAAAGGACGCAAAAGGAGAACCACAACTCCCAAGCTCTGTTGTGAAGATCACAGTGCCTCTCTTAGATAGCCTGGTAGACTAGAAAAAAAGAAAAATAACCTCTGACCAGCTTTAGAGACTGCTTCTCTCTCCTGCAGTCAGAGTCTGTGTTGATCTGAGTGGGAAGGATCTAGCCGTCTTTTAAGGAAAGATAAAATAGGACCAGCTCAGGAATGGAAACCAGGAGAAACAAGCTTCCTGAGATGCAGGACAAGTCCATCAAGAATTCTCTCGGCTTCACCCAAGCTGGACCACCATTTATCTGCCAGCTCAGGGTTTCACTGTCCTGAAAGAACAGAAAAGGAAGATGGAGGAAGAGGAAAAACAATAGGAGGATCCAGGGGGTCGGAGTAACGTGCCAGCGAGCCCTGCTTCCGAGAGCTTTGGGAAAGAGGACAGGTTCCAGAGAATTAATTCGTCACAAGCATTCACCCAACACTCCCTGCAGACTAGCACTTGATAAGCACTATCTCACGCAATCTGCAAAGGATACTGCAGGGAGGATCCTATTATCTCCACATTACAGATAAGCCTAAACTCAGTGCCACAGGACAAACCCAGCTGAGAACTTCCCCACGAGCAGAGAGAAGTCACTTGCCCAAGAGCCTAAGTCTACGTAGCTGAGCTTTGTCTCAGGTCTGCCTGACTCTTCAGGCCACATTTCCCCTGTACCACTCAGCCTGGCCACTGAGCAGATCAAACATCTCTACTTGCTGGGATCCTGGTTATGACCCGGAGTGAGGGCAGGGGCAGTCCTTTCCCCTCACTGACTGACTTTTACTCAGTTACTGAGCTCTCTTCTCTGTATTGATTTGGAGTTTTGGCCTCTCTGAACAATGTGTTTAATTCCAAGGAGTTTCCAGACCAGCATCAAAAAGACTTGTCAAGCTCCGCTCCTGGGTCAGCTGCTTGATGCACTCCAGCTGCCTCGCTCTTCCCTGGAAAGTCTTTGAGCCACAGATGTTCACATTTCCCGTCAAGATTTTTGACATGGGTGTGACAGCTATGTGCACCACTCTGTTTCTTTTCTGGGTTTTTCTTTCCACTCCAGCAAACTAAGTTTCATGAATCCATTTCTTGGTGTGCTCAATAATGCCTCCAGGAAGCTCTGGCTGCATAGGCTCATCACTGTTCTTTATCGTGGGTCTCCTCCATCCTGGATATGCTAATGGACATACCACCCTTGCCAAAATATTAATGCTGCCTCTCAGGACAGTGGGCAAGGGGATGGTAATGAGAGATAGGGCAGTAAATAAGTCAGGGACAGGCTAACCTCAGACCCAGAAGCCCAGACAACAGGCAGCCCCTAAAAGACTCCAGTATAGCCCTGAGTGGGAAGGATCTAGCCGTCTTTTAAGGAAAGATAAAATAGGACCAGCTCAGGAATGGAAACCAGGAGAAACAAGCTTCGGGCAGGACAAGTCCATCAAGAATTCTCTCGGCTTCACCCAAGCTGGACCACCATTTATCTGCCAGCTCAGGGTTTCACTGTCCTGAAAGAACAGAAAAGGAAGATGGAGGAAGAGGAAAAACAATAGGAGGATCCAGGGGGTCGGAGTAACGTGCCAGCGAGCCCTGCTTCCGAGAGCTTTGGGAAAGAGGACAGGTTCCAGAGAATTAATTCGTCACAAGCATTCACCCAACACTCCCTGCAGACTAGCACTTGATAAGCACTATCTCACGCAATCTGCAAAGGATACTGCAGGGAGGATCCTATTATCTCCACATTACAGATAAGCCTAAACTCAGTGCCACAGGACAAACCCAGCTGAGAACTTCCCCACGAGCAGAGAGAAGTCACTTGCCCAAGAGCCTAAGTCTACGTAGCTGAGCTTTGTCTCAGGTCTGCCTGACTCTTCAGGCCACTTTTCCCCCTGTACCACTCAGCCTGGCCACTGAGCAGATCAAACATCTCTACTTGCTGGGATCCTGGTTATGACCCGGAGTGAGGGCAGGGGCAGTCCTTTCCCCTCACTGACTGACTTTTACTCAGTTACTGAGCTCTCTTCTCTGTATTGATTTGGAGTTTTGGCCTCTCTGAACAATGTGTTTAATTCCAAGGAGTTTCCAGACCAGCATCAAAAAGACTTGTCAAGCTCCGCTCCTGGGTCAGCTGCTTGATGCACTCCAGCTGCCTCGCTCTTCCCTGGAAAGTCTTTGAGCCACAGATGTTCACATTTCCCGTCAAGATTTTTGACATGGGTGTGACAGCTATGTGCACCACTCTGTTTCTTTTCTGGGTTTTTCTTTCCACTCCAGCAAACTAAGTTTCATGAATCCATTTCTTGGTGTGCTCAATAATGCCTCCAGGAAGCTCTGGCTGCATAGGCTCATCACTGTTCTTTATCGTGGGTCTCCTCCATCCTGGATATGCTAATGGACATACCACCCTTGCCAAAATATTAATGCTGCCTCTCAGGACAGTGGGCAAGGGGATGGTAATGAGAGATAGGGCAGTAAATAAGTCAGGGGACAGGCTAACCTCAGACCCAGAAGCCCAGACAACAGGCAGCAACCATCCTACACAGAGGAGGATTGTCTTTTTACTATTAATGTAGTTAATCCAATCCTGTCCTAGTAGCCTCTAACCTTTAGGAGCAAAGTGTTCCCTGCCTGGTGATTCTTGTATTTTCTAGAGCTACGTAAGATAATTCCCTGTAAGGTCTGCAATGGGAAAAATTTTGATGAAAGGCGATTGGATCAAAATAAAAGGACATTTCATTCTTAACCACAGGATGGCTTGTTAGTGGCATGGATCCTTAACCACAATGCAATAAAGGCCACAGAGGCTTAAGTATTTTTATGTTTCTCCAAAATGAAATGATCTTTATTGATTTCTTGACTGATTTATTTAAGGAATGTATGCCAATTACAAAAATTTCATAATTATATATATATATTATACGCATTCTACTCAGTCCATAACTTCAGGTACCACTGGGATGAACACCCTTAGTGATGTTATGACTATAAAGTATATTTTTATAACACAAAGGGATACATACCATAACTAATGTACTGTAATCTGCTTTCTTATGTTGGACACTAAATCAAGGTCATATCTCCAAAACAATGGTCTTTCAGTTAAAGATAATAGAGTAAGACATTTTAATTCTCTTCTTTCCCTCTAAGCCCATCAAAAACAACTTTAAAAAATGAAAATGGAAGGACAGTATACTTCTCTAGTAATGATAGAAGCAAATACACAAAATTCCAAGCTACGAGTTCTACTATATGCTTTGAAACCGGACCCAAAATGCAGAGGGTCATGAGGGCTACACATAACCTCCCTAGAAATTAGGCAGAGTACAGAATTCCCTCGATGCGCTGATGACCCCAGGTCTGAAAAGTCAATATAAGAATTCATAGAAACAGGGCTTCCCTGGTGGTCCAGTGGGTAAAGAGTCCACCTTGCGGTGCAAGGGGCGCCAGTTCGAGCCCTGGCCTGGGAAGATCCCACGTGCCACGGAGCAGCTGGACTGATGTGTCCAATCACTGAGCCGGAGCTCTGGAGCACATGCACCTGGAGCTTATGCTCTGCAATGAGAGAGGCCACTGCAATGGGAGGCCCACGCAGGCCAGAGAATAAGGACGGATGAAAATAAATAAATAAAGAACCAATAAAAGAAGCCAAAATAATTTTTTTTTTTAAAGAATTCATACAAACAGTGAGAACCAGGGACATACACAGGCCAAAGCAGGAGTCAGGGCTGCCCTGCACGGTCCCATTCTCGACAGCTGGAAAGCTAAGCACGTCCAGCCTAAGAGGGTACACATCATTTTTCATTATTTACAATCCAGGCTTACACAGAAGGTGGCTGGATGACCTGGGGGTGCTCTTTGTGTCTACTACCCGAGGGCAATTATAAATAGAAAGCCCCCTTTCACTCAGGAGTGACTGATCATTTGAACAATGAATTCTGTGGTCTTCCTACTCACAGCTAAGCGAGACTGCGGGAGATGAGGCAGGACAGCCTTAGCTACTGGATTACAAACAGAGGAGTCTGCAACTTTCTAGGGTTTCCCTTGAGTCCCTGTATTGCTGAAATCACTCAGCCCCAAAAGGAGACATCACTCAGCAGAGGAAACAGTGGTGACATTTGAATCAAGGCAGCTGCCATTTACGCTCCCATTCATCGCCACGTGTTCTTATTTATAAACTAATGCCTTCTAAGTACTAGTTCTTGCTTGACTTATTTTTTTCTTTGAAAGTGAAGGGCACTCAGTTGTGTCTGACTCTTTGCGACCCCTGGACTGTAGACTGCCAGGTGTCTCTGTCCATGGAGTTCTCCAGGCAAGAATACTGTAGTGGGTAACCATTCCCTTCTCCAGGGATCTTCCCAACTCAGCGATGGAACCCGGTTCTCCCGCACTGCAGGCAGATTCTACCCTCTGAGCCACAAGGGAAACGCAAGAATACTGTAGGGGATAGCCTATCCCTTCTCCAGGGGATCTTTCCAACCCAGGAACTAAACCCGGGTCTCCTGCATTGCAGGAGAATTCTTTACCAGCTGAGCTACGAGGGAAGCCTCCCCTCTTTTTTCTGCACAACATTACCCCAACCCACGTGCCACGGAGCAGCTGGACTGATGTGTCCAATCACTGAGCCGGAGCTCTGGAGCACATGCACCTGGAGCTTATGCTCTGCAATGAGAGAGGCCACTGCAATGGGAGGCCCACGCAGGCCAGAGAATAAGGACGGATGAAAATAAATAAATAAAGAACCAATAAAAGAAGCCAAAATAATTTTTTTTTTTAAAGAATTCATACAAACAGTGAGAACCAGGGACATACACAGGCCAAAGCAGGAGTCAGGGCTGCCCTGCACGGTCCCATTCTCGACAGCTGGAAAGCTAAGCACGTCCAGCCTAAGAGGGTACACATCATTTTTCATTATTTACAATCCAGGCTTACACAGAAGGTGGCTGGATGACCTGGGGGTGCTCTTTGTGTCTACTACCCGAGGGCAATTATAAATAGAAAGCCCCCTTTCACTCAGGAGTGACTGATCATTTGAACAATGAATTCTGTGGTCTTCCTACTCACAGCTAAGCGAGACTGCGGGAGATGAGGCAGGACAGCCTTAGCTACTGGATTACAAACAGAGGAGTCTGCAACTTTCTAGGGTTTCCCTTGAGTCCCTGTATTGCTGAAATCACTCAGCCCCAAAAGGAGACATCACTCAGCAGAGGAAACAGTGGTGACATTTGAATCAAGGCAGCTGCCATTTACGCTCCCATTCATCGCCACGTGTTCTTATTTATAAACTAATGCCTTCTAAGTACTAGTTCTTGCTTGACTTATTTTTTTCTTTGAAAGTGAAGGGCACTCAGTTGTGTCTGACTCTTTGCGACCCCTGGACTGTAGACTGCCAGGTGTCTCTGTCCATGGAGTTCTCCAGGCAAGAATACTGTAGTGGGTAACCATTCCCTTCTCCAGGGATCTTCCCAACTCAGCGATGGAACCCGGTTCTCCCGCACTGCAGGCAGATTCTACCCTCTGAGCCACAAGGGAAACGCAAGAATACTGTAGGGGATAGCCTATCCCTTCTCCAGGGGATCTTTCCAACCCAGGAACTAAACCCGGGTCTCCTGCATTGCAGGAGAATTCTTTACCAGCTGAGCTACGAGGGAAGCCTCCCCTCTTTTTTCTGCACAACATTATAATTTAACGTTGGTATACACTACAGAATGATCACCACAAGTCTATTTATCATCTATCACCATACAGTTGACCCTCGTAACCCATTTCACTCACTGTCTGTTCTTTGTATCTGTAAGTTTTTTGGTTTTGGTTTTGGTTTTGTTTGTTCTTATATAATTTTTTTTAGATTGAACATGTAAGTAAAGTCATTTAGTATTTGTCTTTTCCCATCTGACTTATTTCATTCAGCATAGTACCTTCAAGGTATTGTCACAAATGGCACAATTTCATTTTTCATGGCTATGTAGTATCCCATTGTGCACGCATGCCACATCTTTTCTGTTTACTCACCCCTTGATGGATACTTAGGATATGCTTAAGAATTCTATGTATATATAGGCCCACAAGTATTAGTTCATATACATTTAGTTACCATGATCATCAGCTTTAAAACTTGTTAGTATCTATGAAGTAATCATTTGCAGACAGTGGAAAACAGGCAACACAGACTGGGATCTATGAGAGAGGGAAACAAATAAGGTGGGTTCTACAATTGTTATGGTTTTATGCCTGAAACAATTTTAAGACCATGAGCAGAGAAGCAATAAGCAAACAGAGGTAGATAGCTTTGTTCAAATGTACATCAGGGCTTCTGTGGTGGCTCAGTGGTAAAGAATCTGCCTGCCGATGCAGGAGACACGAGTTCAGTCCCTGATCTAAGAAGATCCCACATGCTGCAGAGCAACGAAGCCCATAAGCCACAACTATAGAGCCCGTGATCCAGAGCCTGCGACCACACAACCACTGAGCCCACGTGTGGCAACTGAAGTCCGTGTGCCCTAGAGTCTGCTTTCCGCAACAAGTGAAGTCACTACAGTGAGAAACCCTAGCACTGCCGCTAGAGAGTAGCCTGTACTTGGTGTGGCTAGAGAAAAACTCGAGCGGCAATGAAGACCTAGCACAGCCAACACACACACGCGCGCGCATGCAGGTGCACACCTAATACTGAGGAGGATGACATGGCTGGAAGCCACAGGTGGAGCTTCAGAAAAAGTTAAGCTACACAATACAAGGCCTCTAGAAATCTGCACAGAGATTACCTTGAGTCTTTGCAAAGTACAAAGCTGTGCATAAACCCAGTGAAACTTCACTGAGTGGAGCAACACTGAGTTGGGAAGGAAGAACAATTATCAGACCTCACATAGGACTGAGAGGTGTTCTAGTTCCAGTAAGCCAGAAGAGGGTGTCCATAGTAAATATCTGGACAATTCTGTGGACACCCAGAGGAGCCATTATTTAGTAATAGGGCTGACCTATGCCTAGAGTTAAGTCTACACTACATTAATCCTCACAGAGCTTAAAATGAGGATTCAGTGAACTCCAACTGAGAGAAAATACACATCTTTCAATGTGAAGTTCAAAACTGTTTAAAGGAAGACAACACAATTAATTCAGACATTCAACTTAGGATATGCTTAAGAATTCTATGTATATATAGGCCCACAAGTATTAGTTCATATACATTTAGTTACCATGATCATCAGCTTTAAAACTTGTTAGTATCTATGAAGTAATCATTTGCAGACAGTGGAAAACAGGCAACACAGACTGGGATCTATGAGAGAGGGAAACAAATAAGGTGGGTTCTACAATTGTTATGGTTTTATGCCTGAAACAATTTTAAGACCATGAGCAGAGAAGCAATAAGCAAACAGAGGTAGATAGCTTTGTTCAAATGTACATCAGGGCTTCTGTGGTGGCTCAGTGGTAAAGAATCTGCCTGCCGATGCAGGAGACACGAGTTCAGTCCCTGATCTAAGAAGATCCCACATGCTGCAGAGCAACGAAGCCCATAAGCCACAACTATAGAGCCCGTGATCCAGAGCCTGCGACCACACAACCACTGAGCCCACGTGTGGCAACTGAAGTCCGTGTGCCCTAGAGTCTGCTTTCCGCAACAAGTGAAGTCACTACAGTGAGAAACCCTAGCACTGCCGCTAGAGAGTAGCCTGTACTTGGTGTGGCTAGAGAAAAACTCGAGCGGCAATGAAGACCTAGCACAGCCAACACACACACGCGCGCGCATGCAGGTGCACACCTAATACTGAGGAGGATGACATGGCTGGAAGCCACAGGTGGAGCTTCAGAAAAAGTTAAGCTACACAATACAAGGCCTCTAGAAATCTGCACAGAGATTACCTTGAGTCTTTGCAAAGTACAAAGCTGTGCATAAACCCAGTGAAACTTCACTGAGTGGAGCAACACTGAGTTGGGAAGGAAGAACAATTATCAGACCTCACATAGGACTGAGAGGTGTTCTAGTTCCAGTAAGCCAGAAGAGGGTGTCCATAGTAAATATCTGGACAATTCTGTGGACACCCAGAGGAGCCATTATTTAGTAATAGGGCTGACCTATGCCTAGAGTTAAGTCTACACTACATTAATCCTCACAGAGCTTAAAATGAGGATTCAGTGAACTCCAACTGAGAGAAAAATACACATCTTTCAATGTGAAGTTCAAAACTGTTTAAAGGAAGACAACACAATTAATTCAGACATTCAACTAGCTAATATTAAAAATCTGGAGCATCCAGTCAAAAATCAGTAGGATAGGAATCAGAAGAATTCACAATCAGGGATCTACAATCAGGAGAAAACTGAATCAGTAGAAATAGACATGGAAATGACAGAGATTATAGCACTCTTAGGTAAGGATGAGTTCATGTGAAAAAGTTATTATAGCAATATACACATGTTTGTAGAAAATGTAACTATAATGAGGAGAGGAATCAAACATATAAAAAGACAAATGGACTTTTAGAGATAAAAAGTCCAATATCTGAAATAAAAATTCTACCATTAGATTAGACTCTGTAAAAGAAAATATAATCCTAAAACTGTAACAATAGAATATGAGGTAAATGAAGCTCCTTTTAGTAGTTAACCCCATTATTATGCTATTTTATAACATAAATTAAAAGTGCATTAAAATTACTTGTTTAAATTACTGCTGGGATTTATATTTCCTGACTGGATCCTGACTGGCAAAGGAAGGTGGCTGAATGGAAAGTCAAGATACAAAAATCAATTGTTTCTAAAAATAGACAATGAACAACTGGAAACCGAAAATTTAAAGACAATACATAATAGCAATTAGTAAAATGTGACTTTGTCATGGCATGCACCAGACATAAAAATTACTCAAGTTGAATCACAGACTTAAGCATAACTGTTAAAATGATAATATTTTCAGGACAAATCATAGAATGAAACCTTCACACAAACACGAAGTATATAAAGATCTTCTTTTAAAAGAGACAGAAGAAAATGAAGCAAAAAGCTGGTCAAATGAACTTTATCAAGATTAAAGACTTTTGCTGCTCTAAAGGCAAGATTTTTAAATGAGAAGCCAGCCACAGACTAGGAGAGAATGCACATATGATTACACATTTGACAAGGAACTATGATGTTGAATATGCAGAATATCTTCCATTGCCACTCAATTGTATAAATTAAATAAACCAGTTTTAAAAATCAATAAAATAGTTGGACATACAGGTCAAAAAAGAAGATACATGGAGATCAATAAGCTATATCTATCTATCTATCTATCTATCTATATATATCCATGAAGATAAAATAAATAATATAGAGAAGTACTAGAACAAAATAGTAGCACATTCTACATGTGTCAGTTTTAACAGTGATGCCATGTGTAACCACTGCCCAGGGGAAAACTGGCAGGCCACCAGCACCCCAGACCCATTGTATCTGTAACAATTACAGATTTCTTATTGCTCATCAACTTTAACTCACTCCCAGGCCAATTTTAACTACTATAATTATTTCCTTGATTTATTTTATGAATTAACCTTCTCTGCTAGCAAATCTAGACAATATCATCTATTTTTGAACCTTACATAAATGGACTCATAGGTATTCTTATTTTTCTTGCTTTTTTTCTTAATGTTATGTGTGTTGAGACTAATCCAAATCCTTGCCTATGGCTATGATTACTTCATTTCTTTCAGTGTCATATTCTATTGTATCAACACATTACAACTTATTTATCAACCCTAACATTGATGAATATTTGAGTCACTGCCTATTTCTAGCTCTTTAAAATAAATTCTTATAAACATTACTGTGTATGTATCCTGCTATATTTATGCATAACTTCTTTAGGAAGTGTTCCTAAAGATGGAACTTCTGAATCACAAGAATATGTATATTTTTCACCTTTGTTGGAGAATCTTGCTTTTTATTCTGATGCAATTGTACTAATTTACATGCTCAACAGTAGTGTATAAGAGTTCTAGTTGTTTCACATCCTCTCTGATACTTTATATTATCAACCTTTTCCATTTTAGTCAATCTGATGGGCTTATAGACACATTGCACTGTGACTTCAATTTTGTTCATGCATGGTTGCTGTTGATATTCTCCCTTGGGATGTCTTTTTAAAGTACCCACATTTGTATTACGATGTTTGTCTTTTTCTTATTGGGTTATTTCTGAGTCGTGGTAAATCAAATAATTTGTTTTTTATTTCTCTTTTTCTTACTTTATCAACTACTTAATGAAATAATAAAAAATTAAAATAATAAAAGCACATACAGGTTTGCTTTAGTCTACATGGTATTTCATTGTACAGATGTACCTTAAATTATTTAACCACTCTTCTAATGATGGAAATAAAGGTTATTTCCAATTTAAAAGCATTACCAACTACAATGCAATAAACAATCTTGCACAAACAGTGTTGGAGGAGAGGGATTCAGTGTGCTGAATGCAGGGGGCATGATGCTGATGAGAACCCAGAACAAATTGGCTGCTTCTTCCCGACCATGAACACACCTCCCTGAAAGTCACGTCTGTGTGCTGGTTCAGGCAGATGGGGGAACAAGGAAAGAAAGGAGCAAGACAAGAAGAAAAAACAGAAGATGATCAGAGACTGAAGGGAGTCTTTGGTTTCATCTCCTTTTTTCTAATTACAGAATTTAATTTATAAATTAAACATCATTGTTCCCTCACCTCGCCCCACCCCTCACCACAAAGCCATGGGATGCAAGTAGCTATTAAGAGCCAAGATTTTATTCCTATTTGTTAAAGAGGTTTTATAAGAGGCAAAGAAATATATACTCATTATAGAAAATGTAGACAGTAGAGTGAAAAGCTATCTAAAAATCTGTCTCTTTTCCTTTTTAAAAATCTCACCGAGACCAAGGCGAACAAGTGAATGTTCATGGAATAAATGCTGTCTGGCTGTCCTCAGCCCAAATCCTACTGGGGTTTGGCTTTTCCCCTCTCTTGCCCTGTAGCTATAGTCACGGGGCATGACTGGTTCCCACCATGGACTCAGCTACATTTCCGTCAGTCCTATAGTTTGTAACTTGGAAATCTGTCTACCTGCTAGAAGAAATTTGGAAAGAAGGCTCCGTGCTTAGGTGCCAAAGCCAAGTCTTATTATATACACTTCACAACTCTGCCTACTTAAAAAATATATATTTTTCCACCCAGCTGGAAGCTATCTTGACAGTTTCTCCCCGCCCAGGATGTTCAGAGAGCTCGCAGACCTCTCCAGGAAGGAGAGAAACAATTTCCTGGTAGGAACACAGAGTTGGAGACTGAAGTTAGAGCTTGAAACACACAACTTTCAAATCAGAGTTGGGCAGCCGGCAGGTGCCAGGGCTTGCACAGCAGATGGTGTCCAAGGACACAGCCTTCCTTCTCTTTCAGCCATGGAGGAGGACTTGCCAGGTTTGCTTTAGTCTACATGGTATTTCATTGTACAGATGTACCTTAAATTATTTAACCACTCTTCTAATGATGGAAATAAAGGTTATTTCCAATTTAAAAGCATTACCAACTACAATGCAATAAACAATCTTGCACAAACAGTGTTGGAGGAGAGGGATTCAGTGTGCTGAATGCAGGGGGCATGATGCTGATGAGAACCCAGAACAAATTGGCTGCTTCTTCCCGACCATGAACACACCTCCCTGAAAGTCACGTCTGTGTGCTGGTTCAGGCAGATGGGGGAACAAGGAAAGAAAGGAGCAAGACAAAAGAAGAAAAACAGAAGATGATCAGAGACTGAAGGGAGTCTTTGGTTTCATCTCCTTTTTTCTAATTACAGAATTTAATTTATAAATTAAACATCATTGTTCCCTCACCTCGCCCCACCCCTCACCACAAAGCCATGGGATGCAAGTAGCTATTAAGAGCCAAGATTTTATTCCTATTTGTTAAAGAGGTTTTATAAGAGGCAAAGAAATATATACTCATTATAGAAAATGTAGACAGTAGAGTGAAAAGCTATCTAAAAATCTGTCTCTTTTCCTTTTTAAAAATCTCACCGAGACCAAGGCGAACAAGTGAATGTTCATGGAATAAATGCTGTCTGGCTGTCCTCAGCCCAAATCCTACTGGGGTTTGGCTTTTCCCCTCTCTTGCCCTGTAGCTATAGTCACGGGGCATGACTGGTTCCCACCATGGACTCAGCTACATTTCCGTCAGTCCTATAGTTTGTAACTTGGAAATCTGTCTACCTGCTAGAAGAAATTTGGAAAGAAGGCTCCGTGCTTAGGTGCCAAAGCCAAGTCTTATTATATACACTTCACAACTCTGCCTACTTAAAAAATATATATTTTTCCACCCAGCTGGAAGCTATCTTGACAGTTTCTCCCCGCCCAGGATGTTCAGAGAGCTCGCAGACCTCTCCAGGAAGGAGAGAAACAATTTCCTGGTAGGAACACAGAGTTGGAGACTGAAGTTAGAGCTTGAAACACACAACTTTCAAATCAGAGTTGGGCAGCCGGCAGGTGCCAGGACTTGCACAGCAGATGGTGTCCAAGGACACAGCCTTCCTTCTCTTTCTGCCATGGAGGAGGACTTGCCAGCTGGTCAGATCACAGCTAGGGTTTCAAAAGGTAATTTCAGACTTTTCCACAGGAAAGAAGGGCACCCTTCTCCTCTGCTTCTCCATCACCATGAGCCAGAGATCTCACCTCTCGAACCCCTGCCCTTTCCCCTCCCAACTCAGCAGGCTAACTACCTCCTGCTCTTCCCTCACCACCAGTTCTGAGCAACTGGTCTCAGACTGCAGATTCAGGAGAGAAACATCCACGTGCAAGCTCTCCTCCAGGTCGAGAGTCCTTCCAGGCCCAGCATTGTTTTCTAAGGTTTTCTTTAAAGTGAAAGTCAGAACACAGAGGACGGCTCCCTTCCTTGCCCTGGGAGGCTCAGGGTGGGCTGGGGTTTTGATTTTCTGTACGTAAGTAGCCTGTTCCTGTTCACACTCACTGGCTTCTAGAACACTGCTTCAGCTGTGCATACATCCGGTATCTTGCAGCACCCTGGATCCAGTCTCAGCTGTGATGCCTTCAACTGAGATTTTAGCACGAGGACCTGGATCCAAGTAATAACCGTTACAGTCACAATGATGCTAGTACCAGCCCTCTCTGAAAGTCAGAGTCACTCAATCGTATCAGAATCTTTGTGACTCCACAGACTGTAGCCTGCCATGTTCCTCTGTCCATGGAATACTTCAGGCAAGAATACTCGATTCCCTTTATTTTTATTGTGGTATATTTGTTTTACAATGCTGATTAGCTTCCAGTGTACAGCGGAAATCTGTCTACCTGCTAGAAGAAATTTGGAAAGAAGGCTCCGTGCTTAGGTGCCAAAGCCAAGTCTTATTATATACACTTCACAACTCTGCCTACTTAAAAAATATATATTTTTCCACCCAGCTGGAAGCTATCTTGACAGTTTCTCCCCGCCCAGGATGTTCAGAGAGCTCGCAGACCTCTCCAGGAAGGAGAGAAACAATTTCCTGGTAGGAACACAGAGTTGGAGACTGAAGTTAGAGCTTGAAACACACAACTTTCAAATCAGAGTTGGGCAGCCGGCAGGTGCCAGGACTTGCACAGCAGATGGTGTCCAAGGACACAGCCTTCCTTCTCTTTCTGCCATGGAGGAGGACTTGCCAGCTGGTCAGATCACAGCTAGGGTTTCAAAAGGTAATTTCAGACTTTTCCACAGGAAAGAAGGGCACCCCTTCTCCTCTGCTTCTCCATCACCATGAGCCAGAGATCTCACCTCTCGAACCCCTGCCCTTTCCCCTCCCAACTCAGCAGGCTAACTACCTCCTGCTCTTCCCTCACCACCAGTTCTGAGCAACTGGTCTCAGACTGCAGATTCAGGAGAGAAACATCCACGTGCAAGCTCTCCTCCAGGTCGAGAGTCCTTCCAGGCCCAGCATTGTTTTCTAAGGTTTTCTTTAAAGTGAAAGTCAGAACACAGAGGACGGCTCCCTTCCTTGCCCTGGGAGGCTCAGGGTGGGCTGGGGTTTTGATTTTCTGTACGTAAGTAGCCTGTTCCTGTTCACACTCACTGGCTTCTAGAACACTGCTTCAGCTGTGCATACATCCGGTATCTTGCAGCACCCTGGATCCAGTCTCAGCTGTGATGCCTTCAACTGAGATTTTAGCACGAGGACCTGGATCCAAGTAATAACCGTTACAGTCACAATGATGCTAGTACCAGCCCTCTCTGAAAGTCAGAGTCACTCAATCGTATCAGAATCTTTGTGACTCCACAGACTGTAGCCTGCCATGTTCCTCTGTCCATGGAATACTTCAGGCAAGAATACTCGATTCCCTTTATTTTTATTGTGGTATATTTGTTTTACAATGCTGCATTAGCTTCCAGTGTACAGCAAAGTTATTGTTAAATGTTTCTACAGTTTTCTTGTTTACAGGTATACTTAATCCCCAGACAGTCACAGGTATATCCCTGACCCCTCTCCCCTGAGCCCTCCTTCCCTTTTCCCCCTTCCTACCCTCCCAGGTTGATGCTTAGTCCCCATGTAGGTTCCTTTAGTCTTACAGCTTAATCACAGTGGTTATCTCTATTACATATGATAGTGCAGGTTTCCTTGTTGCTCTTTCCATACCTCTCATCCGATCTTTCCTCCCCCAGTGATCATAGGTCTGTTCTCTATGTCTGCTTCTCCATTGCTGCTCTGCATGTGCATTTATCGGTACCATCTTAGTAGATTCCATATATATGTGTTAGTATACTGTATTTGTCCTTTTCTTTTTGACTTACTTCACTTTGTATAATAGGTTCTAGATTCATCCACCTCATTAGGACTGATTCTTCTTTTCCAGGGGAATCTTTCCAACTCAGGGCTTGAACCAGTTCTTCCACATTGCAGGCAGATTTTTCACCGTGTGAGCCATAGCCCCCTCTACGTGGGTGTAACTCTAAAGTTTCAACGGCACTCTCGGTCTGGAGCCAGACAGATACGTGAACATGGGGATAATGATAGTGTGAAAGGGTTGTCCTTGGCTGGCAATGCCACTTCTTTGTACAGAATATAGATAGATAGATAGATAGATAGATAGATAGATAGATAGATAGACAGACAGATAGATAGATATAGATAGATAGATAGATAGAAAGATGTGTGTGTATCCATATATTTTTTTTAACATAATTTAGACCAAAATTAATCTAACTCCTCCCCTCCCTTACCATTCATGGGATGAGTGGCAGGGCTTGGGAAGTGAAGAGGGAAAGCTCAATATGCAATTTTGCTTCTGAATCTAATCTAAAAATTAAACCATCTCATTAGTTTACTCTCTCTTCCTAACAATGCCCAGGCTTTCGGAGGCTCCTCCTCCCGTCTCTCTCCCTAAGTACGGATCTAAGTACTCTCCACACTAGATACCTAGAGGCAAGTTTTGACAGCATTATCAGGAGATCATGAAGTCCAGGGTTTGGGGGCACTGGGTACAACACACGCAGGTGAATTCTGAGGCCGTCCAAGATGATATCCTTGTCCAAATGTCTCAGTGACACAGGCAATAACCCCCACTTCCCTCAGTTAAGGCCTTCCTTATGTGACATAACTGCCTCCTTCCGTTTCTGAAGCCAAGAGTGAGGAAATTCACACCATCCTGTTCCTGTTGCTTTTTTTCTTCATTCACCTCTTCCTACAATTTGCCAGCAAGGAAAAGCTACTGGCCTTTTACTATCCTGACATCCTCCTACCCGATGCCAGTCTAGGCACCTGAGCAGCAGGTTATATCTGCTTCCCAGTATGGGACAACGTTATCAACTAGACTCTCCATGCTTACCTCCCTCCCCAGTACTCCAAAGGAAGTTTTAAAATTTTTAAATATCATTGGAAGCAAATTATCCAGTGCACAAGTTGCCTTGCTTTCTAATCTACCTTTTATCTCAGAACCTACACATTATCTTCTTTATCTCTGATTTCCTTTTTCCTCAGCATATCCTCATCTTCGTCTCCATTCGCACATTATACCCCAGGAAGACGCCAGCCTGGGTCCAAGGAGAGCAAAGACCAGACTCCCAGAAAGACAAAAGAAAAAAAGCACATCAACAGCTTCTAACAAGTAACTCTTTTATATCAAACAACACTTTCCTTGATTTACACTGAAATTTAAATAAGATAGTGCCTGGGTTTCCCCTGGTGGCCCAGTGGGTGAAGTATCCACCTTGCAGTGCAAGGGGCACCAGTTCGATCCCTGGCCCAGGGAAGATCCCACATGCCGCAAAATGGCTAGACCTGTGTGTCCAATTACGACAGCTCTGTGCCCAGAGCTGGTGCTCTGCAGTGAGAGAGGCCACTGCAATGGGACGCCCACACAGGCCAAAGAATAAAAAGATGGATGAAAATTAAAATATGTAAATAAAATAGGTGATGGGGAAAAGGAAAAAAAATCAAAAAAAAAAAGACAGTGCCTGTAAATTGCTTAGAAAAAAATCTCTGGCCAATGAATATGCAATAAAATGTCATTATTAATTTGTTATTTTCACGGCATCATCCAATCCACTGAAACAGATGAACTGGCATTCTCTATTTTACAAACTAGAAAAATGAAAGGCACAGCTATTTTCTGTAGGTGAAATGAAGACTAAGCAGTGGGGCCACATTAGAATTCAGAGCTTGTGATCTCTTCTCCTGTATTCAGAGTATTAATTTTCCTTGATTAATCAAGGCACACCTCTTACACAAAACGTTCTAAAACTCTCAGATGAAAGGTCAGCAACCTTTTGCTATTAAAGGTCAGGTAATAAATATTTCAGGTGTTGTGAGCCCAAAGGACCCTTGTCACCAATATTTACCTCTGCTGCTATAGCACAAGAGCAGCCATAGGAAGGACATGGACAAACTTCTGTGTCTGTGTTCCAATAAAACTTTATTTACACAAACAAGCAGTGGGCCAGATTTTACCGAAGGACTATAGTTTGCTGACCTTTACTTCAGTTCAATACCAAGTGCTTGGTACATAGTGTCGAATCCAAAATGAGTTTAGATAGATAAACGAATGAAACAACGATCTGTCCTACTTGGAATTCCTTTGGCACTAAAAGGTTCTACTCTCTTATCTAACAGTAAAATTCATGCTCTTGTCTTATTCAGTATAATTTCCTATCTCTTCTTTTTCCATGTATAAAATAATATTGAACATGCATCGTGTTACTTTGCAGGCAGAAAGGTCTGGAACTGAGACCCAACTTTTCTATTTGGGCAAGCTAATTTACCTTGAATTTCTGTTATCTTATTTGCAAAATGGGCATAAGAATGTGTACTAATAGTGGTCTTAGGTTCAGAAATTATGTAGGCACAGTGACAAGTGGATGGTAGATGGTGATTAGACCAAAGCCCTACACACAGGTACTTCTTCATTCTTTCATCCAAACGTTCCTATTTTTAGTCTTCCTCATTTGCTTGCTCAGTGGACGGGACCTGGGAACTGTGATGGTTCCTGGCATGTGGGGGAGGAGGACCACAGACTGGGATGCATGCCACATGCTGTGTGACTTAAATGGTGCTTCCTCTCTGTAGCTGTGTCCAACCTCTGAGGTTCTGCAGAGGGCCAGGGAGAGGGCCCTACTCTTCGACTTGAGGTCAGGGCTTGTAACACCTGTTCTGTGAGCCGTTGATAGTAACATATTCAAGACCTCTGCCTGAATTGCACTGTTGAAGATTTAACACTACACTGTCTAGGCTAAGCTCTTCAACTAATACACGTAAGAAAGCTTCATGCCTTCTTCATGGGGAACAAAGGCCTGAAGTGGGGACATGGCCAGTTAGAGAAGGAGGAAGTGCCCAGTTTAGTTGAAAAGCCAGAAAGACTTTGGGGATTAGAAATCATGGGTAACAGTCCTCGCACTGCCTCTCACTCGTGTCTGACCTAGAGAAAGATGAACCCATCCTTCCCTATGGGCCTCAATATTTTCCAAATCTCAGTAATTATTTCTTACCTTTCTGACTCTTATCGTGCCATGGGCCCCTACACTATTAACATTCCTATACTCCAACTGAAGCAACTAATTTATTTTACTTAGTCTTGTCCTTCACAATAATAGTTTAGATAGATAAACGAATGAAACAACGATCTGTCCTACTTGGAATTCCTTTGGCACTAAAAGGTTCTACTCTCTTATCTAACAGTAAAATTCATGCTCTTGTCTTATTCAGTATAATTTCCTATCTCTTCTTTTTCCATGTATAAAATAATATTGAACATGCATCGTGTTACTTTGCAGGCAGAAAGGTCTGGAACTGAGACCCAACTTTTCTATTTGGGCAAGCTAATTTACCTTGAATTTCTGTTATCTTATTTGCAAAATGGGCATAAGAATGTGTACTAATAGTGGTCTTAGGTTCAGAAATTATGTAGGCACAGTGACAAGTGGATGGTAGATGGTGATTAGACCAAAGCCCTACACACAGGTACTTCTTCATTCTTTCATCCAAACGTTCCTATTTTTAGTCTTCCTCATTTGCTTGCTCAGTGGACGGGACCTGGGAACTGTGATGGTTCCTGGCATGTGGGGGAGGAGGACCACAGACTGGGATGCATGCCACATGCTGTGTGACTTAAATGGTGCTTCCTCTCTGTAGCTGTGTCCAACCTCTGAGGTTCTGCAGAGGGCCAGGGAGAGGGCCCTACTCTTCGACTTGAGGTCAGGGCTTGTAACACCTGTTCTGTGAGCCGTTGATAGTAACATATTCAAGACCTCTGCCTGAATTGCACTGTTGAAGATTTAACACTACACTGTCTAGGCTAAGCTCTTCAACTAATACACGTAAGAAAGCTTCATGCCTTCTTCATGGGGAACAAAGGCCTGAAGTGGGGACATGGCCAGTTAGAGAAGGAGGAAGTGCCCAGTTTAGTTGAAAAGCCAGAAAGACTTTGGGGATTAGAAATCATGGGTAACAGTCCTCGCACTGCCTCTCACTCGTGTCTGACCTAGAGAAAGATGAACCCATCCTTCCCTATGGGCCTCAATATTTTCCAAATCTCAGTAATTATTTCTTACCTTTCTGACTCTTATCGTGCCATGGGCCCCTACACTATTAACATTCCTATACTCCAACTGAAGCAACTAATTTATTTTACTTAGTCTTGTCCTTCACAATAATAGTCCTGGTAGTTTAGTTGCTAAGCTGGTCCAACTCTTGTGACCCCACAGACTGTAGCCTGCCAGGCTCTTCTGTCCATGGGATTCTCAGGCAGGAATACAGGAGTGGGTTGCCATTTCCTTCTTACAGTAATACCTGTTATATAATATCAACACATACACTGATTATATTTTTCCTAGTTTACATTATAATAAAGACAGACATACCTATTAAAATATAAATTGTAACTATTATCATAAAAAGTTTTCCTTCACTGTATCATCTAAAATCATCCCATCTACTACCACCAGTGGTGGCATTCCCATTTCTGGGAACACTGGTTCTGGTGATGAATCTGTGTGCTTTCCACACCACGTAATTCTTTCACACCCCCAGCAGCACCTGGCACTACACTGGGCGCACACACAGTATATGAAGCCCTTACATTTGTACAGTGCTTTACAGCTTTCAAAGTACTTCAACAGCCCTGAAAAGGAGAAGAACACATTGGAGAGAACCTCCTTGAAGGTTTCTATAAACTTGATCATGGAGTGGAATAACTGGAAGATCTCAGAAAAGGAACAAAACCACCTAGCGGGAAGCCTCTCCTGACCATCCAGTCCTGTTTTATCACCGTGAAGAATGTGCTAGGCCCCCGTGAGGGCAGTAGTCTCCCTACAGAGAGCCGCCTCCTTTAGAAAGTGTTATTTCTTGTCCTCTTGTCACAACCCTGAGGTTTTTGTCATCCCTTACATTGGGCCTTGTTCTTCTGTACTCCACAACACATTCATAGAAAAGGTTATCTGGCTGAATTACTAGGAGAAGGAAAGTCATGGGATTCCAGGCAACTTCAAGGCATTATTACAGCAATATTTTTGATATTATTACCAAGCCTAATGCTATGTTAAATCTGCAGTTATGGAGTTCATTCTAAAGCACTTGATTGTGCCCAGAAGAGAAACAGTCTTACAAGTAATTTTCTCAAGCATGCTTGAAGGAAGGGCAGTGCATGGCTCAGTAAATACAACAGCCTGGACAGTTATGAGCCATCATGCTAAGCTGAATTGACTTACTGCTCTCACCTGCAATGAATGAGTTTTATCTATGAGAAGCTCTCTGGAAGGCTTAAGCCTAGGATTTTATGGGCCTTTTGTGTATCAATATATAGAAAAACTGTTGTCTGATATCTAAGGAGATACTACATGAACCATGTAACTTTCAGTTTAATTTGTTCAGATTAGGGCTTCCCTGATGGCTCAGTGGTAAAGAGTTCGCCTGCCAATACAGGAGACATGAGTTCGATCCCTGATCCGGGAAGATCCCACATGCTGTGGAGCGGCAAAACCCATGAGCCACAACTACTAAGCCTGGCTCTAGAGCCTCAGAGCTGCGACTATGGAGCCCATGTGCTGCAGCTACTGAAGCTCATGTGCCCTAGAGCCCAAGTTCCACAACAAGAGAAGTCACCACAACAGGAAGTCTGCTCACTTCAACTAGATAGTAGCCCCCACTCCCTGCAACTAGTGAAGAGCCTGTGGCAGGAATGAAAATCCAGAATAGCCAAAATAAATTAATTAATTAATTAAAAAAAAAGTTGTTCGGATTATTGAGGATTATTAAAATTAATTAAAAATTTTAAAACAATTTTGGCCTCTTTTATTGGTTATTTATTTATTTATTTTCATCCATCTTTATTCTTTGGCCTGTGTGAGCCTCCCATTGCACTGGCCTCTTTCATTGCTGAGCACCGGCTCTAGGTACATGCGCTGCAGAGTGCTGGCTCGTAATGGGACACACGGGCTAAACTGCCTTGAGTCAGATACTCGATGAGCATACCATTGTCTATGAATTAGTCCCCATGAGGTTTCATTAAAGATAGTCCTTAAGCAAACGCATGGGCTTCTGTAGCGGCTCAGATGATAAGAATCTGTCTGCAATGCAGGAAAGCTGGCTTTGATCTCTGAGTCAGGAAGATCCCCTGGAGAAGGGAATGGCTACACACTCCATTATTCTTGCCTGGAGAATTTTCATGGACAGAGGAACCTGACAGGAGTCCATGGGGTCACAAAGAGTAGGACATGACTGAGCGACTAACATTTTCCCTTTTCACAAGCAGTTTCATATAATCACAAGAAACTCCAAATTTGGACACACTCCTAGGTAGGGTACACAAGAATTTTGCAAGACAAATGGAACATGAAGAGCTTAAGGTAATCATTTCTAGATCCTTAACCCACTATAGGTCTCAGGTTTAGTTCCAGACCACTGAAATAAAGCAATTCACAAATTTTTTTTAGATTAATAGTGCATATTAAAGTTATGTTAGGTGTGCAATGGCATTATGTCTAAACACACTGTACATGCCTTAATTTTAAAATACTTTATGGCTGGGTTTCCCTGGTAGTCCAGTGGGTAAGGACACCACTTTGCAGTGCAAGGGGCGCCAGTTCGATCCCTGGCCTGGGAAGATCCCATGTGTCCAATGTGGACCGATGTGTCCAATTACCTGGACCGATGTGTCCAATTACTGAGCCGGAGATCTGGAGAGCATGTGCCCAGAGCCGGTGCTCTGCTACAACAGAGGCCACTGCGATGGGAGGCCCACATGGGCCAAAGAAAAAAGATGGATAAAAATAGATAAATGAAAGACCAATAGAAGTGGCCCGCTCGCCCCCCTCCCTCCCCTACCGCCCTCTCCCCTCAAAAACACTTTATGCCTAAAAAAAAAAAATTCTCACCATCATCTGAACCTCCAGTGTGTCCTAGTAGTAACATTAAACACCACTGATTACATGTCACCATGATAAATATGACAATGAAAAAGCATGATATATTCTAAGAATTATCAAAATGTGACAGAGACTGAGCAAATGCTCTGGGAAAAATGGTGCTGATAGGCTCGGTCAAGGCCACAGCACCTCAGTTTGTAAAACACACAGTATCTGCAAGGCACAGTGAAGGGAAGAGCAGTAACGTGAGGTCTACCAGTACCACGACTGATGTGTCTAAGGAGGCTCCTGAGCCTGGGGTCTCTTTTCCCCATTCTTCTCTTTATAATCGAGACAGAGATTTCCAAACCTCTTCGAGGAAAAGCTGCTTTTCAGCTCTCTAAGTGAACCAGAGAGAGGGCTTTCTCCCCCGGGCCCCCCAGATTCCCCTGCTGAAGAACCTGTCTCCCAAAGCCCATGTGATGGGATTAACGTCACTATTTTATATTAAGTAGCCCAGTGTTATCTCATGTGAGTGCAGGTCACATAAACCAATGCAGCTATTCCACCAATTTTATTTTCCTTCCAGGGTGATAACTTCTTGGGATTTAGAGACCACATGTATATTTTATTACTACATAAAATGCTTTTGAGTCAGAAACACCACATAGGTGCTTTTCCTTCCAAAAATTAGTCTCCTTAGCTTTGGTTCTCCAGGGTTAAGTACCCACCGGCCACACAAAACTAATCTAAGGAGTTTATTTTCATTTTCCCATGCAGCTGATTGATTTTCTGTCACTTTCTACAATTAGGAGCCTGAACCTCTAAACTTAGAATCATATTCAAATCATAACATTTATTAAAAGGGTTTGGAAATTTTTGCCTTTGGTCTATTCATTGTAAGTAAGGGTAGAAATGGACAATTTAAATTAATGAAATTGTTCCACGGTTCTGTCATTTTTTGCAAACTTTGAACTATATCCTAACACAGAAAAAGAAACTAAAGAACATTGAGACCAGTTCATATCATTTATTTAGGAGGCACAGACAGCTTTAGCTGAAGCCAAGTAATTATCGCCCAGGCTGATACTACTAACTTGATATAGAAAGAGACAATCAGTCACGGTGAATTAAAACTGTGGACAATCGACTGCAATGATCCAGTTGGTTAAAAGCCATGACTCATCTGCAGTTGGTAAGACTAAAGTGTGGCCCAGTGCAAAAGACTGAGCAGGTTGCAGCAGGCAGCTAAAGCATCTTGTCTGGACCAGGCGAGCTCTTTGCAGGTGGCCAGGGCTTAGGATTTTCATGCTCTCATGTAAAGTGCATGTGGGTGTAAGAGCAGCCCTGCCTACTGGGGTGAAGGAGGGGACAGCATCAGTCTAAAAGATGTCCCTTAGCCACCTGAAAGGACTGGCCAGGTAGGGCCCTGGGACAAGAGCAGTAGAAATCACTTCTCACCTGCTGGGAGGGTAGAGGTCTCCAGCAGCTGGGTCTGCTTTATGAATGTTGTTCTTCTTTGACTTGTTCTTGTTGGCTGTCTTATGAACTAGGAGAAGACTGAAAAGCCAGGATGTTGAGCTAGGGATGCAGAATCTTACTATTCCTAAATAGCATCCCTTTCATTAGACTCAGTTCAGTTAGCTAGGAGGCAGTTAGGAATGAAACAGGTTTGATTTTGAGTGAACTTGTAAAAGTTCTTTACCCTTTTTGAACCTTGGTTTTCTCATGTGGAAAATTATGATAATAATATCAGCCAGCCTTCAAGGTGGCTATGGAAAATGAACGGAATAATGCACATTTGTGCATGCCTTTAGCTTTGGTTCTCCAGGGTTAAGTACCCACCGGCCACACAAAACTAATCTAAGGAGTTTATTTTCATTTTCCCATGCAGCTGATTGATTTTCTGTCACTTTCTACAATTAGGAGCCTGAACCTCTAAACTTAGAATCATATTCAAATCATAACATTTATTAAAAGGGTTTGGAAATTTTTGCCTTTGGTCTATTCATTGTAAGTAAGGGTAGAAATGGACAATTTAAATTAATGAAATTGTTCCACGGTTCTGTCATTTTTTGCAAACTTTGAACTATATCCTAACACAGAAAAAGAAACTAAAGAACATTGAGACCAGTTCATATCATTTATTTAGGAGGCACAGACAGCTTTAGCTGAAGCCAAGTAATTATCGCCCAGGCTGATACTACTAACTTGATATAGAAAGAGACAATCAGTCACGGTGAATTAAAACTGTGGACAATCGACTGCAATGATCCAGTTGGTTAAAAGCCATGACTCATCTGCAGTTGGTAAGACTAAAGTGTGGCCCAGTGCAAAAGACTGAGCAGGTTGCAGCAGGCAGCTAAAGCATCTTGTCTGGACCAGGCGAGCTCTTTGCAGGTGGCCAGGGCTTAGGATTTTCATGCTCTCATGTAAAGTGCATGTGGGTGTAAGAGCAGCCCTGCCTACTGGGGTGAAGGAGGGGACAGCATCAGTCTAAAAGATGTCCCTTAGCCACCTGAAAGGACTGGCCAGGTAGGGCCCTGGGACAAGAGCAGTAGAAATCACTTCTCACCTGCTGGGAGGGTAGAGGTCTCCAGCAGCTGGGTCTGCTTTATGAATGTTGTTCTTCTTTGACTTGTTCTTGTTGGCTGTCTTATGAACTAGGAGAAGACTGAAAAGCCAGGATGTTGAGCTAGGGATGCAGAATCTTACTATTCCTAAATAGCATCCCTTTCATTAGACTCAGTTCAGTTAGCTAGGAGGCAGTTAGGAATGAAACAGGTTTGATTTTGAGTGAACTTGTAAAAGTTCTTTACCCTTTTTGAACCTTGGTTTTCTCATGTGGAAAATTATGATAATAATATCAGCCAGCCTTCAAGGTGGCTATGGAAAATGAACGGAATAATGCACATTTGTGTTTAACACAGTGCCTGCCATGATATAAGGACTCTGAAAGCGGTAGACATTATGCTGTATTGTTTTCCACATATCCACAGGCCACCACCCTGACCAGGGATGGTCCATTCCCATGCTTTCGTCTAATTTGTCTGGGCCCTCTCAGAAACCACACACATGTGTCGCCCATTTTGACTGTTCATAACAGCCTGCTGCTGTTCTCTTACACAGCTTTCCCTACCTTTTTACCTACCAACCTCTGTTATCCCTATTCATGGTAGAGCACACTACAAAAACTGCAAGTCCCAGTAAACAATCTACTACATTAAATAAACATCACGATCCCTACTAAGTATAAAGCACTAGGTACTGCAGAAAATAAAATGGAACCTAAGATGTGGCCCCTAACCTCCCAGGTCCCAAAGTCTAGGGGCAGTTACAGGTGTGTGGATATATGTAGACCATAGGTCCTCATGGCTGAGTTTCCACGCTCAAGGCCAAGATCCTACCAGGAAGACAGGACAGAAGATGAGGAGAGGCATCAGACCACATCCCAGAAGTGGGAAGGACACTGAATCTAAGGGGTCCTCATACAAGATGCACCCTCCTGCAGCCTCCTCCTCCACACAGAAGCACATGGGGCCAGCCATGCCCACTGACAGACAGTAGGTCGGTGGGGTGGAGGGGGGGGTCTGTATTTCCATCTCCTTCGGGGTGCAGATCAGTTATGTGAGCTTGGAGTTGGCTTTGCTGATCAGGTCATCTTCCCTCCTATCCCTTCCTCACCTTTCTCCTTCCCCTTCCTCCTTCTCATTCTTGATCTTTTCATTCTTTCTTCCCTCCTTCCATTCCTCCTATCCTATTCCCCTTCCTTCCCGTCCCCCTTCCTTTTATATCTTCTTTCCTTCTCATCCCTTTCTTTCTTTGACTCTCCCTGTTCTCTCTCCTTCTGACGCCCACATACCCACTCCTCCATATCTGTCTCTCTCTCTGCCACATATCCAGCTAATGTATCACACAGTAAACATGCCACACGATAAAAAGGCACTCTCAGGCTTCCCTGGTGGTCCAGTGGGTAAAGAGTCTGCCTTGCAGTGAAGGGGGCAGTGGTTCGATCCTTGGCCACAGAAGATCCTACATGCCATGGAGCAGCTGGACCGGTGTGGCCAATTGTGAGCCATCACTCTGGAGTGCATGTGCCTAGAGCCAGTGTTCTGCAGTGAGAGAGGCCACTGCAATGGGAGGCCAACATAGGCCAAAGAATAAAGATGGAAGAAAAATAAATAAATAAATTAAAAACCAATAAAAAGATGCATTTAAAAAAAAAAAAAGAAGAAGGCATTCTCGACATTTCTCTCTGGGAAGGAGGCACAGGTGGTCTACATTAGATTTTTGCCAATGCTGGTTCTTTTCAATACAGCTTTCACTGCTGTCTTGTCCTGAGGTGGGGGGGAGGTTTCAAGGAACTAGCACAGAACAACAATACGGCAATACAGAACTTTGTCTCCCCAGCGGCTAGACAGCCGTGTTTGTCTCTGCTCCATCAGGGGCGGAAGACTAGGGAAGTGGGGACAAAGCCCTGGACCCCTCTCTGGAGAATTTCACATGCGGGCTAATACAACATGAAAGCCTGTCTTACAAGAGCTGAGATTTGAGTCAGACTTTGAAATCAACACAAACAAGTTTCTATTTGGGGAAGAGCAGACCTGGAGTTTTAAACCAAGGAAGGCTCTTCTCTTCACTCCATCTCTGCCCTCCTAGGGTAGCCAGACCATGAAATCTAAGGCATCTTGAGCTGATCCCTGTGCTGCATGAAATCATCTGGTAAGTTCCTGATCTTTGAGCCCTGTACTAATGCCAAGTTAGAGGTCTCAGAAGCGGCTCCAGGAATACATTTATTCCCGGAGGCTCTGGGCCAGCGTCTCCACAGCAATACTAGAAATTCCATAAGATCTGGATGTCTCACAAAGAGGCACCTGTCACCTCTTTGTGAAATACATCCTTGGGATATTTCTAAATCAAATGTTTTGAGCATGTGCCTTAAGCATCTTCGTGGTACCTGTGTCAGTCTTGTGCTTCGAGAAAAAGGTACACTTCTTTAGGATTTATGATCATAGTTTGGGACAGCTGGCAAAAATGTCGCCGCCTGTTTGTTGACAGCACTGAGCAATGGAGAGCGTGCTCATCGAGAAGGAGGCAAGCACGCACAGCGCTCTAACTCTGTGCTGGGCACTGGGTGTTTCATGTTTCATCTTCACAAAATCCCTATGAAGTAGGCACACTTGGTATTCCCCCTTTATAGGCCAGGAAGCAGGGGACAGAGAGGGGAAGTGTTTTGTGTCTTACAGCACTCCGTCAGCCAGTGTAGGGCAGAATACCGTGAGGTCCGTGAGGACAGAAACCTTCGGTGTTGCTTTCTCCATCCGCTGCTATATCCCAAGTTTCTGCCTATAGCAAATGCTCAGCAAACACCTCACAAATGAAGAAAGCAGGAGTGCAGTATAAACCCTGCAGTCTAGCTCTAGAGTCTATGTCCTTGTTATCGAGGGGTCAGAATATGTGCCATCCCCAAACATGCTGCTTTGGCGTAAGAGTTATTTTGAACTGAAGGTGACTGAGAAACAAAAGATACAGGAAAAGCTCTCTACCCTCCCCATTTCTGTCTAAAACCAGGCCATCAATTTCCCTTTGTGAAGCTGTGTCCCCTCCCCGTCCCACACCAGGAAGAGGAGACAACTTACACTACAGGAGGCAGCATCTACTTGAATCTGCATAAGCAAATACCACTGAAATGTCGTCTTCCATTAGCTTCTCCCCTATATTTACTGTCTCACAACTTACTGCCCCAGGAATCCAAACTCTTCCTTTGCCTTATCACTTCTTTACAAATGTATGGCTCTTTGTTAAAACAGTATATAAGCTTTAAGGCTATCAAGCGTTTCTTTGGGTTTCCACGTCCTTCTGTGAGACTCCCACATCACACACTAATTAATACGTTAACATCAAATAAAATTGATTTTTTTTTCCTGTTAACCTACTTTTGTCTGTTTAATTTTAAATACTGAATCCTGAACCACAGGGTCTCCACAGCAATACTAGAAATTCCATAAGATCTGGATGTCTCACAAAGAGGCACCTGTCACCTCTTTGTGAAATACATCCTTGGGATATTTCTAAATCAAATGTTTTGAGCATGTGCCTTAAGCAGCTTCGTGGTACCTGTGTCAGTCTTGTGCGTCGAGAAAAAGGTACACTTCTTTAGGATTTATGATCATAGTTTGGGACAGCTGGCAAAATGTCGCCGCCTGTTTGTTGACAGCACTGAGCAATGGAGAGCGTGCTCATCGAGAAGGAGGCAAGCACGCACAGCGCTCTAACTCTGTGCTGGGCACTGGGTGTTTCATGTTTCATCTTCACAAAATCCCTATGAAGTAGGCACACTTGGTATTCCCCCTTTATAGGCCAGGAAGCAGGGGACAGAGAGGGGAAGTGTTTTGTGTCTTACAGCACTCCGTCAGCCAGTGTAGGGCAGAATACCGTGAGGTCCGTGAGGACAGAAACCTTCGGTGTTGCTTTCTCCATCCGCTGCTATATCCCAAGTTTCTGCCTATAGCAAATGCTCAGCAAACACCTCACAAATGAAGAAAGCAGGAGTGCAGTATAAACCCTGCAGTCTAGCTCTAGAGTCTATGTCCTTGTTATCGAGGGGTCAGAATATGTGCCATCCCCAAACATGCTGCTTTGGCGTAAGAGTTATTTTGAACTGAAGGTGACTGAGAAACAAAAGATACAGGAAAAGCTCTCTACCCTCCCCATTTCTGTCTAAAACCAGGCCATCAATTTCCCTTTGTGAAGCTGTGTCCCCTCCCCGTCCCACACCAGGAAGAGGAGACAACTTACACTACAGGAGGCAGCATCTACTTGAATCTGCATAAGCAAATACCACTGAAATGTCGTCTTCCATTAGCTTCTCCCCTATATTTACTGTCTCACAACTTACTGCCCCAGGAATCCAAACTCTTCCTTTGCCTTATCACTTCTTTACAAATGTATGGCTCTTTGTTAAAACAGTATATAAGCTTTAAGGCTATCAAGCGTTTCTTTGGGTTTCCACGTCCTTCTGTGAGACTCCCACATACACACACTAATTAATACGTTAACATCAAATAAAAATTGATTTTTTTTATCCTGTTAACCTACTTTTGTCTGTTTAATTTTATACAACCCTGATACTGAACTAAGAGGGTTTTCCCCTCTGAACCACACAGGGTCATTTTTCTCCTCTCTGTTCTTCCTGTGTTCCTTCATCTTTTCCCTAGACTGGTGGGTCTCAGACTTGAGCCTGGATCAGCATCACGTGGACAGCTTCTCTCAGCACAGATTGGTGAGCCCCACCCTAGAGTTTCCCACCAGTACTTCTAGGATGGGGTCTAAAAAAGTTACACGTGTAACAAGCTTCCTACAACTGCTGAGGCTGCTGGTCTAGGGACCACACTCAGAGAACCTCTACCCTAGGCCAAATAAACCCCCCTACAACTCCCTCTAAAGCAAACATTCTTTCCCTTTTTCTACCAAAATAAAGGTATCCTCCTGAGGGAAAGAAAGACTAACTGAAAAGTCCCCTGACTCCATTTCAGCAGAAGCACAGTCCAGAGCAGAAGGAGATACTGCTCGAGTCACAGTGACGACCCATCATCTAGAGAACCTGGACTCGAGACTCGGCCCCCGATCAAGTCAGCTGGCCCTTCTGCCCCTCATTCCACGAAAGGAATGTGTGGATAACCCCTGCCTTTTCTACATCCCCGGGCAGTGGTGAGAATTCAGGGGTAAAATGAGGACAGCACTTTGCACACTCTAAAGGACTGTCGAACCGGTCTGTGTTATTGTGTAGTCAGCTCATAAAATCATAATGTGGCTCTTGAAACCAGAATTAACTCTGGTGGGTGATGGGTGCGTTCAGAAAGAAGCGTGGGCTCTCTTTATATACTGTGCAGCTAAAACAAAATGAAGCTGTGAGATGTTTCCAAGGAGAGCATGAAAATTAAAGCTATATACTTCCAGATGAAATACACTTCATTATCACAGGCCAAACATAAAATAAATAGGGCAGAAATACAGCTATCCATTCCCATAAAGAACAGGGAGGAAATCTGGTGAACAATTCCTGAGTAACTTTAAATGCCTCTTCTATCTTTTTACTGCAGAGCCGAGAAGGGCAGAAAATTATGACAAACTAATTATTATGATGGATGGGGAGCCAGTCCCTAACGGTAGCTACACCGTTGGAGCAAAGAGTAGCTCCACAGCTCACATACTTCAATGGGCGAGATGCTCTAGATGATAATGGGCAATACAGATTAACAACGTTATGTTAAAACAAGAGAATTATTCTTTTTCATTTTCCTAGTTCGGGTCCTACGGTGTATTTTTCTGTTTCTTGTTTCGAAGGTGCTGTCTGTGTCCATCAGGCAGGCTCCTCTCCTGCTAATTAAAGGTGATGCTGCACTTGCTTTTCCTGTGGTCTCCAACAGAGGGGTCCAGGGATCGAAGACTGATGAAGCCCTGCAAGGGAACCGCCCTTTCCAAACGCAAGATGAGGTCATGGCAAGATCAGGGATACAAAGTAAAAATGTCTGCAGAATGAATTCTGCTTTTCTTTCTCTTAAGTGCTTTTTTCTTTTTTCTTTTTTTTTTTTTTGAGAATTTTAACAATGCATTCACTAAGCTGGTGGGAAGGTGATGAGTTTAGGATTAAGAGGTGGACATTTTTAAATTTTGGTTGAAAATAAATTCCAGACAAAATCACATAACTAAACAGCCATTTCGCAATAAAAAGAATAAATCCTCTTATTCATTCACTCATTCATTTATTCAGGTAGTCAGTCAGTCATAACCAGTATTATTAAGCACAACCATGTGCTCGTCACTAGGGGACACCTGGGGACACAATAATGTAGTGGACAATACAGACCGTTCCAAAGGAGAAGATAAAACAAAAATAAGCAAATAGGCAGAATGACTGTAACTTAAATGAAATGCCATGAAAGAAAGAAAATGAGATGGAGACTGACAGAAGGGGCTACTTTAGGCAGGACGCTCACAGACAGGGGGAATTTGCTGATACTAAAGACTGCGCCTGAAGCGGAAGCTCCAGTACTCTGCCCACCTGATGCGAAGAGCTGACTCATTAGAAAAGACCCTGATGCTGGGAAAGATTGAAGGCAAGAGGAGAAGGGGGTGACCGAGGATGAGACGGGTGAATGGCACCACCGATCCAATGGACATGAGTTTGAACCAACTCCAGGAGATGGTGATAAACAGGGAAGCCTGGCATACTGCAATCCATGGGTTCACAAAGAGTTGGACACGACTGAGTAACTGACTCAAGAAGGACTAAAATGAGCTAAGGATTCAAAGGAGAGGAGAAGGCTCTCAGGAAGGGAGCAGCAATTGCAAGGCACAAAGTGTGGAGCACAGCTCACTTGTGTGCCTGAAGATCAGTGAAATGGAGGCTGAGTGAGCAACCAGAAAGAAGAGCAGGATGCGGCTGCTGTAATACACAGGAACCAATTTTGGCAAGATCTTGTGGGTCCTTCTGTGGGCAGTTGTGAAGTATGATACTTTTTCTGTGTATAACAGGAATACATAGGAGGTTTTTGCCCTGAAAATGATGTTTTCTGAGTCATGGTGGTTTTTTTTTAAGATTTTTATTGAATTTGTAACAATGTTGCTTCATGTTTTGTTTCTCTTTTTTATATTTTTTTTCTTCACTCCCTGACCAGGTATGCAACAAGCACCTCCTGCACTGGAAAGACAAGACTTGACCATTAGACAGCCAAGGAGGTCCCTCTTGAGTTGTGCAGAATGGTGAAGGGTATGCAGTGGAAGCGGTGAGCCACTAGGGCGCAGAAGTTCAAGTAAGAGATAGTGAAGGTGGTAGTGAAAAGGGAGGGAGCCAGAAGACTGAAGGTGAATTTGGCGATAGGCTTTGATGGGACTTGTAGATGGACTGGGTAGAAGTGGGAGTCGTGAAAGAGAATCGCAGATCAGCTGAAGGTTGCTGGCTTCGGTGATGGGTTGGAGGGCAGCACCTTTTAGTGAGCCTGGCTAGAAACAGATTTGTGGGGAAGAGAATCCAGTTCCAGAGTGAAAATCCCTCACTGCTATTGAAGTTTAAAGACACTGTCTGTGTTCTGACAGCATGTATACATTCGTATGGATCTTAGGCCATGCTCATCCCACCAAAATTGAGTCCTGAGAAGCTGGAAATGTCTGGAAATGCAGTTTGCGGGCTGGTCCTAGAAGAGCATCCATACTGACTTATGAGGTGCCTCCACCAGCAACTCACGGCAGCCACCTTTCACAAAGAGGTTACCCACAGTGGCAGCCCAGTGAGTTCAGTGTAATAACCTGGCAAGAACATAGGAAACAGCCATGTAAAACTCTGGGCCATGTTTCCACCACAGAAACTGTATTAATGACAATTTCTAATATTGAATCTTATAACTTACAATGTATTTTAAGACAGTGGCCCTAAAACTTTAATTTACAGATAAATTACTTTGGCATTTTGCTCAAACAAAGATACCAATTGAGTAGCTCCAGTGTGGGGCCTGAAATTTTGTATTTCTATCAAGCTGCTGAGTGATGCTGAGGCCAACAATCTGCTGATGACAGTATGAATAGCAGGCCTGTAATGCACCTGATCTTTTCCATGCTATACAGTCTTCAAGAAAGTTTAATCACCTTTAGTTGGAATATGTACTTATACGGGCCTGATGTTTTCTGAGTCATGGTGGTTTTTTTTTAAGATTTTTATTGAATTTGTAACAATGTTGCTTCATGTTTTGTTTCTCTTTTTTATATTTTTTTTCTTCACTCCCTGACCAGGTATGCAACAAGCACCTCCTGCACTGGAAAGACAAGACTTGACCATTAGACAGCCAAGGAGGTCCCTCTTGAGTTGTGCAGAATGGTGAAGGGTATGCAGTGGAAGCGGTGAGCCACTAGGGCGCAGAAGTTCAAGTAAGAGATAGTGAAGGTGGTAGTGAAAAGGGAGGGAGCCAGAAGACTGAAGGTGAATTTGGCGATAGGCTTTGATGGGACTTGTAGATGGACTGGGTAGAAGTGGGAGTCGTGAAAGAGAATCGCAGATCAGCTGAAGGTTGCTGGCTTCGGTGATGGGTTGGAGGGCAGCACCTTTTAGTGAGCCTGGCTAGAAACAGATTTGTGGGGAAGAGAATCCAGTTCCAGAGTGAAAATCCCTCACTGCTATTGAAGTTTAAAGACACTGTCTGTGTTCTGACAGCATGTATACATTCGTATGGATCTTAGGCCATGCTCATCCCACCAAAATTGAGTCCTGAGAAGCTGGAAATGTCTGGAAATGCAGTTTGCGGGCTGGTCCTAGAAGAGCATCCATACTGACTTATGAGGTGCCTCCACCAGCAACTCACGGCAGCCACCTTTCACAAAGAGGTTACCCACAGTGGCAGCCCAGTGAGTTCAGTGTAATAACCTGGCAAGAACATAGGAAACAGCCATGTAAAACTCTGGGCCATGTTTCCACCACAGAAACTGTATTAATGACAATTTCTAATATTGAATCTTATAACTTACAATGTATTTTAAGACAGTGGCCCTAAAACTTTAATTTACAGATAAATTACTTTGGCATTTTGCTCAAACAAAGATACCAATTGAGTAGCTCCAGTGTGGGGCCTGAAATTTTGTATTTCTATCAAGCTGCTGAGTGATGCTGAGGCCAACAATCTGCTGATGACAGTATGAATAGCAGGCCTGTAATGCACCTGATCTTTTCCATGCTATACAGTCTTCAAGAAAGTTTAATCACCTTTATTGTACACATGAAAAACGTAGTAAGACTCAGAGAGTTTTCAAATATATCATGACTAAATAATAAATGGTCAATAGGACCTAGAATGTAAACCACAGTTCAGTAATACTAGATATAATCAGAAAAATCTGTGAGGTTGTAGAGGTTTTGGTGGTGCTGGTAGCAAGGAATCTGCCTGCCAGTGCAGGAGACATAAGAGATGTGAGTTCAATCCCTGGGTTGGGAAGATCCCCTGGAGGAGGACATGGCAAGCCACTCCAGTACTCTTGCCTGGACAATCTCCATGGACAGAGGAGCCTGGTTGGCTGTAGCTCATAGGGTCGCAAAGAGTCAGACATGACTGAAGCAACTTAGAACATACAGTCCTTATTTAATCAAATTGTCATTTGGCATATAGGCAAAAGAAAGAATTATTTAAACCAGAAGTGATAGATTTATTAGCATGAGGATCAATGTAGGAAAAACAAAAGCATGTTTATGGCTAACTCTATTTCATGGGTATCTCTGTATGTGTTTAATTTTATTAATTTTATTATTTATTTTTAGTTGAGGCAAAACTTACATACATTAAAATGTACACGTCTGAAGTATTCGTTCCATTTCACTCATTTTGAGTTGAGGCATAATTTTTATACATTAAAATGCATGGATCTAGAGTATAACCACCACCTAAAATAAGATATAGAGCATTTCTATCACCCAAGAAAGTCCCATCGTGTCCCTTTCCAGTCAGTCAGTTCTTCGATTTTTACCAACAGTAATAAACTTCATCTATTCTTGGACTTCATGATTGAAATTGTATAGTACGTACAGCCACCTGGTACATACAGGTTCCACACGAGCAGATTCAACCAACATAGATAGTGTATTTATGATACATGGTCGGTTGAATCTACCGATGTGGAACCTATGGATGGAGAACCAACTATAGGATTTTGAAAATCAGTCAATTTTTGGTATGCAGGACTGGTCTGGGTCTCAATCCCCCATTGGATAGCAAAGGACGACTGCACTTCTTTGTGCTGGCTTCTTTCACTCAACGTAACATTTTGAGGCTCGTAAGCAGTATTTTTATCAAGGACTATTCCAACTCTCATTATACAATACCTGCAGTTTGCTTTCACCATGACTTCATGATTCTCCCACAATGAGAGGCTTCCCATTTGGGACTAAAATTATAGAAACTGCCCATTGAGCAACCACTGAGCTTTTGATTGTAATAACAAATTCTGGCCAAACATTGAGGAAAAAAAAAAAAAAACACTTTTGAAGCTCGTTTATTTTGTCTTTCACTGACTGGCTTTGTGAGTTACTTAACTGCACGTTCTGGGTTTTCTCATAGTGCCTCTTAACATTGCACACTCTAAAACAAGAAATTTTCTCAAGCAAAACTGAACAGCAATAGCAGCAACATCTTTAAGACAAAGAAGTATTATTCAGTATATTTGCATTCAAACATGCAATTTTCCTCAGTCTACTTCTTTTTTTATTTTTGGCAACAATCCTAGCAAAGGTAGACAACATTTTATAGACAGACACACACAGAGCCAGAATCAAGGATTCCAGCCTCCTGCCAGATAACCTAGCTAAGAAGTGCTCCTCTGTCCACCACACCTGCCAACAGATAATGAAGCTCTTGATCAGCTTCTGACCTCAGGGACCCTAGTGGGATGGGTCACACAGTTGAGTCCTCTTAGTGCCCTACCTGCTATATCTCTGAGATGTGAGGATTCCAGAAATTAGACTGCAGACCATGCCTTTAAGATGAAGACTCGGCACTTCCCTGGTGGTCCAGTGGTTGAGAATCAGCTTGCCAGTGTAGAGGACGCAGGTTCAATCCCCGTTCTGAGAAGACCCCTGAGCCTGTGGGCCACACTCACTGAGCCTATGCACCTTAGAGCCAGGGCTCTGCAGCAATGAGAAGCCTGCCCACCACAACTAGAGGGTAGTCCTCACTCGCCACAAGTAGAGAAAGCCTGAGCAGCAACAGAGACCTGGCCCAGCCAAAAATAAATAAATAATAAATAAAAATATTTTTAAAATAAAATAAAATAAGGCTGAGGCTTATACTCTAAAGATCCAGTCGACATCTGCAGCTCCTTTTCCATAGAGCTGTCACACACACACAGTCTAAGTACTCTGTATATGCAGGGAGTCGGCAGAGCCACCTGCATTTGGTCCCTCCCAGGCATCTGATGTCAGGGCCTATCACTCTGCAAACTGGGTTTGAGAGAAACTTCTGTTTAGGCAGGACTTTGTTTTCATTTCCGTTCTTCTTTCCTGTCTCTGAGAATGGGGGTGGGGGATAAGATTGTATCTCTCTGTTTATCATGTAAGTGTGGGGATGAACTGCTCTAGAAGCTAGTTCTGTAGTGATACTGAAGAATTTCAAGGAGTAGCAAATGTTAAACAGTCTATTCGTAACTTAACTGGAAGGCTTGCTAAGGAGCACAGAAGGGCGTGTCTGGGAGGATAAACATTCTGCCCTATTTGTCTTTGTATTCCCCACATCTAGCCCAGGGCTGGGCATAGACAGATACTCAGTAAATACTTGTAGAATCAAGGGCATTTTGTGTGCCCCAAATAAAGAAAAATAACACAGGCCTTTAAAAGGAGTGATAAGGCAGACACTGCTTTCACTGACAACATACAAAATAAGTATGGAAGTAGCAGGAAGACAGCAAAAACACACTTTGAAACAAGTGTTTATATCAAGATTTTTGTTAAGTGATCCTAATGCTTTGTAAGGCAAAATTCAAGCTATAATTTTACACTTTTTACCCACTGTCAAATTTAAGCATTCATAGCACATGATTTTATTTGTATATAATTACTGAGTGAAAATCTCATACAGATCTATTCAGTCCCACTGAATGGAAAATGGCTCCTATAGACATTCACTAATATATCAGAACTATACTTACATGTTAGAGCTTTAGTCACGAAATGATTGCCTTTCTCATGAACACTGACATTGATGGCCAAGTTGTTCAAGATGTGAAGAAATACCATTCTGAATAGTAAAGTTGCACTTCTCACTACGAAAAAGTGATAGATCTCGCCTGCCACATTTTAACTAACTTTGCTTAATCTTGTCCTATGTTTTCTTACACAGCCATTGCACCAACTCAGGTGGGGAAACAGGGGATAAGGGACAAGAGACAAGCACATGCCTCCTTTCTCTTCCTCCAACGCACAAGCAAGCTCTTACCTGCTTCCAGGCCCATGCATCTACTCTTCCCACTCTCTGAAATACCCTGTTCCTCACACTCCATGGGACCAGCTCATTCTCATCCTTCAGGCTCTTGCTGTACCATTCTCTTCACAGAGGTATGCCCTGACCACTCGCACAGCCCACAGTAGCTCCGTTAGCGGCCCTCCACCTCTCCACATTCACCTGTTGTCTTGTCTACTGTCTGTTGACTTGCTGTCTATTTTCCTCACTCAAATGTAAGTTCTCTGAGGTCAGGGACTCTTTCGGTCTCAAATGTCAGCCCATGGTGGGCACGCAACACATATTTGAAGAAAAAATGAATCATTGTGTGAACTCTCCACTCCTATTTATAAAACCCTTTAAGTGAGCACAGCTTGAAGAGTCGGCATAAGGCTACTTCTAAATCCGGCTTTCCAAATCTTAGTGGAGGCAGGAGGCAATCATTTGCAGTTACCTGGCTACTTCCTTGCATTCTCGTGGTGACAGGACAGTTGTAAGATAGAAAGCAGCTCAGACAACATGAGTTTGTCTCGCACGAGAAACCTGTGTGGGAATAAAAGGGCTGCTTCTCTGCTGTTTCTGGCAGACTTCACATAAGATACTATGCCATAATTCACAGCGACTTCTAAGACTCAACTCTGTGGACATGTCTGATGTTGGGAAACCAGGAGATGTGCTACAAAAGGTTAAAGGAAGGTGCCTGTGGCATTAGCCTTTTGGTGCCTCAGATGGTAAAGAATCTGACTGCAGTGTGGGAGAGCTGGGTCCGATCCCTAGGTCCAGAAGATCCCTTGGAGAAGAAAATGGCAACCCCCTCTGGTATTCTTTTTTTTTTTTTTTTTGGCCACTTCTATTGGTCTTTCATTTATCTATTTTCATCCATCTTTGTTCTTTTGCCTGTGTGGGCCTCCCCTTTCAGTGGCCCCTCTCTTTGCAGGGCACCGCTGGCCTCAAACCTGGCTCTTAACAATGCCCCATGGGCTCGCCTGCCACATTTTAACTAACTTTGCTTAATCTTGTCCTATGTTTTCTTACACAGCCATTGCACCAACTCAGGTGGGGAAACAGGGGATAAGGGACAAGAGACAAGCACATGCCTCCTTTCTCTTCCTCCAACGCACAAGCAAGCTCTTACCTGCTTCCAGGCCCATGCATCTACTCTTCCCACTCTCTGAAATACCCTGTTCCTCACACTCCATGGGACCAGCTCATTCTCATCCTTCAGGCTCTTGCTGTACCATTCTCTTCACAGAGGTATGCCCTGACCACTCGCACAGCCCACAGTAGCTCCGTTAGCGGCCCTCCACCTCTCCACATTCACCTGTTGTCTTGTCTACTGTCTGTTGACTTGCTGTCTATTTTCCTCACTCAAATGTAAGTTCTCTGAGGTCAGGGACTCTTTCGGTCTCAAATGTCAGCCCATGGTGGGCACGCAACACATATTTGAAGAAAAAATGAATCATTGTGTGAACTCTCCACTCCTATTTATAAAACCCTTTAAGTGAGCACAGCTTGAAGAGTCGGCATAAGGCTACTTCTAAATCCGGCTTTCCAAATCTTAGTGGAGGCAGGAGGCAATCATTTGCAGTTACCTGGCTACTTCCTTGCATTCTCGTGGTGACAGGACAGTTGTAAGATAGAAAGCAGCTCAGACAACATGAGTTTGTCTCGCACGAGAAACCTGTGTGGGAATAAAAGGGCTGCTTCTCTGCTGTTTCTGGCAGACTTCACATAAGATACTATGCCATAATTCACAGCGACTTCTAAGACTCAACTCTGTGGACATGTCTGATGTTGGGAAACCAGGAGATGTGCTACAAAAGGTTAAAGGAAGGTGCCTGTGGCATTAGCCTTTTGGTGCCTCAGATGGTAAAGAATCTGACTGCAGTGTGGGAGAGCTGGGTCCGATCCCTAGGTCCAGAAGATCCCTTGGAGAAGAAAATGGCAACCCCCTCTGGTATTCTTTTTTTTTTTTTTTTTGGCCACTTCTATTGGTCTTTCATTTATCTATTTTCATCCATCTTCGTTCTTCAGCCTGTGTGGCCTCCCATTGCAGTGGCCTCTCTCATTGCAGAGCACCGGCTCTGGGTGCATGTGCTCCAAAGCACTGGCTCGGTAGTTGGACACATCGGTCCAGCCGCTCCATGGCACATGGGATCTTCCCAGGCCAGGGACTGAACCAGCATCCCTTGCACTTCAAGGCAGTGTCTCTACCCACTGGACCACCAAGGAAGCCCTCTCCTTCACATTTGAAGTCTTAAATATTTATGAATAACTCCATCAGGGTCTCTTAGAAGCATGCTCTTTGCCATACTGAAATGGAAGACAGCCTTTCCAGGGTGTTTGGAAATTTTCAGAAAGCTGCTACAAGGAGAAATAAGGAAGAGTCTTTCTATGGAGCAAACAGACAAAAATCATTCATTCAATAGAATAATTCTAAACAGTCAGGCTGGGAAAGGCAGAGAGATTCCCAGGGTCTGGAAGTGATGCTGTTTTCAGACCTATGCTCTTTGTGGCAGAGCAGTCCCTTGTTGCTTCGTATCAGATGTACTTATCCTGACACTGAGAAGCTCCCGCTCATGGCCCCCTTAGAATACAGGGGACTGACTCCCTGATGAGTGGAGATGGCTCTACAGGATGTTGGAAAGACCCTCTCTGGGACAAGGTCTATATCATCCTCCAAGGACTCTTGCAGATGTCAGAACCCCTGAAAAATGCCTGCAGATACCCATTGGTTGGTAGTTCAGAAGCTGAGCAGCTGGGGTTACAAGTCATGGCCACAGTGTACCAGGTCCACTAACTTCCTGTGTTCCATGCCAGTTGGGGCAGAAGCTGTCACAGCGACTTCTAGACTTCACATAAGATACTATGCCATAATTCACAGCGACTTCTAAGACTCAACTCTGTGGACATGTCTGATGTTGGGAAACCAGGAGATGTGCTACAAAGGTTAAAGGAAGGTGCCTGTGGCATTAGCCTTTTGGTGCCTCAGATGGTAAAGAATCTGACTGCAGTGTGGGAGAGCTGGGTCCGATCCCTAGGTCCAGAAGATCCCTTGGAGAAGAAAATGGCAACCCCCTCTGGTATTCTTTTTTTTTTTTTTTTTGGCCACTTCTATTGGTCTTTCATTTATCTATTTTCATCCATCTTCGTTCTTCAGCCTGTGTGGCCTCCCATTGCAGTGGCCTCTCTCATTGCAGAGCACCGGCTCTGGGTGCATGTGCTCCAAAGCACTGGCTCGGTAGTTGGACACATCGGTCCAGCCGCTCCATGGCACATGGGATCTTCCCAGGCCAGGGACTGAACCAGCATCCCTTGCACTTCAAGGCAGTGTCTCTACCCACTGGACCACCAAGGAAGCCCTCTCCTTCACATTTGAAGTCTTAAATATTTATGAATAACTCCATCAGGGTCTCTTAGAAGCATGCTCTTTGCCATACTGAAATGGAAGACAGCCTTTCCAGGGTGTTTGGAAATTTTCAGAAAGCTGCTACAAGGAGAAATAAGGAAGAGTCTTTCTATGGAGCAAACAGACAAAAATCATTCATTCAATAGAATAATTCTAAACAGTCAGGCTGGGAAAGGCAGAGAGATTCCCAGGGTCTGGAAGTGATGCTGTTTTCAGACCTATGCTCTTTGTGGCAGAGCAGTCCCTTGTTGCTTCGTATCAGATGTACTTATCCTGACACTGAGAAGCTCCCGCTCATGGCCCCCTTAGAATACAGGGGACTGACTCCCTGATGAGTGGAGATGGCTCTACAGGATGTTGGAAAGACCCTCTCTGGGACAAGGTCTATATCATCCTCCAAGGACTCTTGCAGATGTCAGAACCCCTGAAAAATGCCTGCAGATACCCATTGGTTGGTAGTTCAGAAGCTGAGCAGCTGGGGTTACAAGTCATGGCCACAGTGTACCAGGTCCACTAACTTCCTGCACTGATTCCAATGACCCACGCTTTCAGGGGTCCTGTTGTACGACTAGCTCTGCTGGTGTAGGCTGCAGTCTTAGAGAGTTCCAGAAAGTGCACTTCAGTTCTGCAACCTCACAAAAGAGCTTCTTTAGGCTTGAAACCGTGGGAAACAGGCAACTGTTGCCCAGAAAAAAAGAAAAGATGAAGATCCCCACAAGGAATGGAAAACTGTGAGCTTCATGACAAAGACTGAAAGAGCTGGAGATTATTTCTGGTGTGTGTCTCTCGCCTTAGGATTAAAGATAATAGGGATGATGAAACAAAATCAGACATTCTGTGCATTTATGAATTGGTAAGCCTGTTCTTACCACAGTCGGCACTAAATCATTTCAGCGTCTGCTTCTTAAGCAACTTGTTATGCATTCCAGCCAGGCTATCTGCTGTGACCTACTTTCCTTGCTTTGTCAGGGAAAACCTGCAGGAACAGGACCCAGTCAATACCCAACTTCCAACCAATTACCAAGCAGCCAAACCACAGTTTCTGCTGCCAGAATTTGCCACAGACCATCAAGAAAAACGCAGCTTCTTGTTCTTTGTATTGTCATTCTATATACTTAATAGAATTTTGTTGGTAAATCCAGTAAGTGAAAATAGAGGACAATGGATTTACTCAGCACCTGCTTTCTTTAGTTCTCTGTACAGAAGAGCTCCTCCAAAAACACTAGGTTTCCAATTCAAGGACACAACTTACTTACTTACTCTCAGTCTAAATGCACTTACATGTGCACTTTCTCAAGCAATAGACTCCTCTGTTGATACAGTTATTTTATTTGAAACTATATCCGATGCCTATTTTCAAAAATACCCAAGGCAACTTATAATGAGAGATGAGAGAAACCTTCTCACCAGCTAGAGGATAATTCAGTTTAAAATAATGCAACCAAAAAATGGAAAGGAGATACCAAGAACCATGCCGAGAGCAGAAAGACCCTCTCTGGGACAAGGTCTATATCATCCTCCAAGGACTCTTGCAGATGTCAGAACCCCTGAAAAATGCCTGCAGATACCCATTGGTTGGTAGTTCAGAAGCTGAGCAGCTGGGGTTACAAGTCATGGCCACAGTGTACCAGGTCCACTAACTTCCTGCACTGATTCCAATGACCCACGCTTTCAGGGGTCCTGTTGTACGACTAGCTCTGCTGGTGTAGGCTGCAGTCTTAGAGAGTTCCAGAAAGTGCACTTCAGTTCTGCAACCTCACAAAAGAGCTTCTTTAGGCTTGAAACCGTGGGAAACAGGCAACTGTTGCCCAGAAAAAAAGAAAAGATGAAGATCCCCACAAGGAATGGAAAACTGTGAGCTTCATGACAAAGACTGAAAGAGCTGGAGATTATTTCTGGTGTGTGTCTCTCGCCTTAGGATTAAAGATAATAGGGATGATGAAACAAAATCAGACATTCTGTGCATTTATGAATTGGTAAGCCTGTTCTTACCACAGTCGGCACTAAATCATTTCAGCGTCTGCTTCTTAAGCAACTTGTTATGCATTCCAGCCAGGCTATCTGCTGTGACCTACTTTCCTTGCTTTGTCAGGGAAAACCTGCAGGAACAGGACCCAGTCAATACCCAACTTCCAACCAATTACCAAGCAGCCAAACCACAGTTTCTGCTGCCAGAATTTGCCACAGACCATCAAGAAAAACGCAGCTTCTTGTTCTTTGTATTGTCATTCTATATACTTAATAGAATTTTGTTGGTAAATCCAGTAAGTGAAAATAGAGGACAATGGATTTACTCAGCACCTGCTTTCTTTAGTTCTCTGTACAGAAGAGCTCCTCCAAAAACACTAGGTTTCCAATTCAAGGACACAACTTACTTACTTACTCTCAGTCTAAATGCACTTACATGTGCACTTTCTCAAGCAATAGACTCCTCTGTTGATACAGTTATTTTATTTGAAACTATATCCGATGCCTATTTTCAAAAAATACCCAAGGCAACTTATAATGAGAGATGAGAGAAACCTTCTCACCAGCTAGAGGATAATTCAGTTTAAAATAATGCAACCAAAAAAAATGGAAAGGAGATACCAAGAACCATGCCGAGAGAGCAGAACCATAAACATTACAACTGCGATAAGACGGGCCTTATGTGTGGTGCTGAGCTAAGTTGCTTCAGTCGTGTCTGACTCTTTGCAACACTATGGACTGTACCTTGCCAGGCTACACATTAACTTTTATCTCTGACAGCCCAGGAAACGTTCTGATCTGTTGGAACCATCAGAAGATTTGGATGAAGACAGACAGCATTCAGATCACTTAATGGGAAAATTCAGGTTACATTACCAACCCTGTTTGAATTTCAGTATTTTCCTATCCCAACGCTTATAACAAGCATGCCACAGAATTGTTATGAGGAGTAAATGACAGCACAGATGTAATAAAAAAAAAAAAAAAAAACCACACACACACACAAGGGCGATAACCATGTGCCAGACACTTTGCACATACCACTTCATTTCATTCTGACATGGATTCTGTGGTTCTTGACAAGTATTCCAGCTTCAATCATTTGAAGAGTGAGGCACAGAATGTGTAATGAGATGTCTAAGGCCACAAACCAGTAGCAACAAAGTCAGTTTTTGGAGCTGGGGGTCTTGCTCTAGAGTCCATGCCCTTAACCCTTCTTCTCTACTGTCTCTCATTAACTCAAATGAGGTAGTACTAAATTAAAAATGGAATGGGAGGTATTCCCATTACTCTCTTCAGCTTCCTAGTAACCAAAGCAAAGAGGGAAATACTTTATACATAAGAAATGTATAATATATACATTGGAATATAAATACATAAAATAAAACAAACTGCCCCTAAGAAGGACTTCCTTGGCTGCTTAGCAGTAAAGACTCCGTCTGCAAGGCAGGAGATGCAGGAGATGCACATTCAGTCTCTGGGTCAGGAAGACCCCCTGGCGAAGGGCATTTGGCAACCCACTCCAGTTTTCTTGCCTGGAGAATCCCATGGACAGAGGAGCATGGAGGTCATGGGGTTACACAGAGTCAGACACAACTGAAGTGACCTGGCTCACCTGCACGCATGCAGGCACCCTTGGGAAAGACCTCACTGTCAGTACTGGTGTTAAGTCACTATATCCTGGGCTGCTTGCTCACCAAAGAGAGTCCTGGCTTCCAGCCTTGACCTAGTAAAGAGGTACTAGTAAAGATCTTTGGGCAAGTGGGTGGAGTGACAACCTGAACCAACAAGTTCCCCAAGAGATTCTTGGGGGTGCTAAAAACTGTCAGCCCCTAAGCTCTGCCCTCTTCCAGCACTTGATCCGGCTGGTGAGTTGAAATGCAAGTGGATTAATCCACATCCACAGCCTCACTAAATGAAGGTTATCTTCCTCAACGTCTTCACACACCAAACTTCCCAAGGGGACGTCCGTCATCGATTCTGGCTGCTGGTCAGACAATCTGCTTCAGCAGAAGTCTGCCACTGTGTATGTCACTTTGGGGCATAGAATTAGGTTATTTGGGGAGAAGGAAACTTAACAGTTTGCACCATATGCTTAAGCAAGAAACCTTCTCACCAGCTAGAGGATAATTCAGTTTAGCACTGCCTAAAGCCATCAAGAGTCAAGACCGAGGGAGTAGTCTAGGGACACTTGTAACACCGAGATGATAGATTTAAGCATCATTTATTCTGAATCAGAGGTCTTTATTATGCCCTTGAAGATTTTCTAAGTCTTAAAGGTAAAAGCAAACAATTTGGTCCCTCTTTCAACTGACGAATTCTGGGTTTTCAACACATCTCTGTACAAAGAAATATAGCTGAAAGAAACTGAGTCAGCTCTTTCTCTTAGGAAATTATTCAAGGGAATTGGAATAACTGTACTTTATGCTACTCTGGACAATGTGGTCACCAGTGACACCACTAAGCAGTGTGCCTTCTAAATATCTCTAGTTCAAAGAGGAAACTGAGTCCCACCTCAAACACACACACACACACACATGCTCACATTCACACACATACACACACTGACTAGTCTGGTCAATTTAAACTTTAAAATATTTAAAGTGAAGAGTGGGTTTAAAAGATGTGTGCATTCTGAATTTACAGCAAAAAGGTCACTACTTTAAAAGTCACCGGCAAGTACAGGTGACCCCTTAAGATCTGCTTTGCACCTTAAGCACAAGGTTATCCAACCTAACATAGTGGTTGGCCCATTAGGAACTTAGTAACTCATTTTTGGATCAATGAATAAGTGAATAGATGAATTAGTGGACAGCACTGATATGTTTAGACAAAACTCTGAAGTATCAGGTGAGCTTGAGAAATCTATATAATGTCTAGGAAGAGGATACCAGCTCTTGGTGTTGTAAGAAAAAGAACCTGGTCTAGACCTTTCCCCCAGTTATGCTGAGCACAGAGTTGTATTTGAGGGATGACATACAGACTTTAAAGGGTTTTTTTTTTTAAGTCAGGAATACTAAGAGAAAATGACCTCACCATAAAACACCAGCAGACTTGAAATACAAAAATTCATTAGTAACTTGAAAAATAAAGAGAGAATGCAGCAGAAGTCTGCCACTGTGTATGTCACTTTGGGGCATAGAATTAGGTTATTTGGGGAGAAGGAAACTTAACAGTTTGCACCATATGCTTAAGCAAGAAACCTTCTCACCAGCTAGAGGATAATTCAGTTTAGCACTGCCTAAAGCCATCAAGAGTCAAGACCGAGGGAGTAGTCTAGGGACACTTGTAACACCGAGATGATAGATTTAAGCATCATTTATTCTGAATCAGAGGTCTTTATTATGCCCTTGAAGATTTTCTAAGTCTTAAAGGTAAAAGCAAACAATTTGGTCCCTCTTTCAACTGACGAATTCTGGGTTTTCAACACATCTCTGTACAAAGAAATATAGCTGAAAGAAACTGAGTCAGCTCTTTCTCTTAGGAAATTATTCAAGGGGAATTGGAATAACTGTACTTTATGCTACTCTGGACAATGTGGTCACCAGTGACACCACTAAGCAGTGTGCCTTCTAAATATCTCTAGTTCAAAGAGGAAACTGAGTCCCACCTCAAACACACACACACACACACATGCTCACATTCACACACATACACACACTGACTAGTCTGGTCAATTTAAACTTTAAAATATTTAAAGTGAAGAGTGGGTTTAAAAGATGTGTGCATTCTGAATTTACAGCAAAAAGGTCACTACTTTAAAAGTCACCGGCAAGTACAGGTGACCCCTTAAGATCTGCTTTGCACCTTAAGCACAAGGTTATCCAACCTAACATAGTGGTTGGCCCATTAGGAACTTAGTAACTCATTTTTGGATCAATGAATAAGTGAATAGATGAATTAGTGGACAGCACTGATATGTTTAGACAAAACTCTGAAGTATCAGGTGAGCTTGAGAAATCTATATAATGTCTAGGAAGAGGATACCAGCTCTTGGTGTTGTAAGAAAAAGAACCTGGTCTAGACCTTTCCCCCAGTTATGCTGAGCACAGAGTTGTATTTGAGGGATGACATACAGACTTTAAAGGGTTTTTTTTTTTAAGTCAGGAATACTAAGAGAAAATGACCTCACCATAAAACACCAGCAGACTTGAAATACAAAAATTCATTAGTAACTTGAAAAATAAAGAGAGAAAAGACCCTAGCTTCTCAAACTAATACCCCTTACATTTTATGTGAAACTGTTTTGTGTTTTGCAATATTTAATTTGCTTTTGTGACTGTTTTTTCCTTCTGATATCTCTCTTTTTTCTCCATTTTTCCCCTACTGTGCATGACATTAAAGAAAATGAAAATAGAGTTTACCTCAAAACTGTCTGAGACTCAGCCATAGGGGAAATTTCTATTTTTATCTATCACATATCAAAATTATATCTTACACTCTCTATACTTGGTGATATCCACTCATTCAACAACTCTTTATACTTAGTCGATATATCAATAAATACTCACTGTGCACCTGCCAAGGGGCAAGCAGTGTGCTAGATGCCAGAGATGGAATGGAAAACTCTCCCCCCTACTAGATCATGGTGGTCGTAGACAGACATTAAATGGTCACACATTAAGAAGTTCATGGTGATCACGATTAGGACTTGGTTCATGAAGCCAAGTACAGATCAGTTTCTTTCAATATCATCCCTTGACAAAGAAATACGGACTTGATCCGAGACTTGTGGGCAACTGCTCTCCAGTTTTCTAGGATCCTCCTCTAGAAATGAGATTCAAGCTTTCATAAAGGGTAACGTGGGCCACGTTGAGGAGAAAAGCTTTAAGCAAGACAGGGATAGATGCTGAATGACTGAGAAGTTTATTTCAGTATCATCATCCCACAAATACCATGTTTGAGGTAACAAAGGATTGCAGCGTGGCCTAGAGGGACAACAGTGGAGACCATGAGAGTAAGGTAACATAATGATGAGCACCCCAGCCAGGACGGCCACCTCTGCTGCCATTCTCTGTGCTGAGACCTTGGCAGTGATGGGCTCATTTCAGCCTCATGAGCCCGATGAGGTACTGCTATAAACCTAACTCTACAATCAAGGAAACTGAGACACAAAGAGGCTGTCTGTGGTTCCACACCTAGCACTTCACAGCAGGAAGAACTCAGAAAGCCAGTCTCCAAAACTCAAGCCCTTAATCGTTCCATGAACTTGCTAAACTGAATTAATCCTCTTCTGAAGGCTCAAACAGCAACCTGGTTTTCACAGTCCTCTCTTGGCAGTTTATTCATTTCCTGCCCAATCCTTCCACTGCTATTCAACAGGTTAAATATTTTCTTATGGATCAGTTCAAGAGAACATCTTCAGTGGGAATTCTCTCTACATTGTTCTTTATTTTCTATCCTCTATCTAGACTCAAAAATGAATATGGGACTTCCCTGATGGTCCAGTGGGTATATACACTGCCTTGCAGTGCAAGGGACACTGGTTCGACTCCTGGCCTCGGAAGATCCCACGTGCCACAGAGTGGTTGGACCAATGTGTCCAACTACCAAGCCGGAGCTCTGGAGCGCATGCTCCCAGAGCCGGTGCTCTGCAGCAAGAGAGGTCACTGTGATGGGAGGCTCACACAGGCCAAAGAACAAAGATGGAAATAAATGAAAGAACAATAGAAGTGGCCAAAAAAGAAAAGAAAAGAAAAGAATGTGTCTTGAAATTGCACCTGTTGACCTATTCTGAAAATCAGCCTTGTAATTTCTTCATATGAAATTCTTTTCTGCACAAACTCATGGGTCATAGAACAGAGTTCGACTGTGAATTCTGATTCTTCCATTTGAAAAGATTTGTTAATGTTGAGAATAAATATGATTCATCAATCTTGGGTAGTGAATGTGGACTGAAGAAAATTGTTAATTTACTGGGTCACTTCACTATGGAAGCCTGAACAGAAATGTCAATTTAAAAGTTATGACCCTATTACTGAATATACCCTTTTAGACTGTGTCCCATTAGAATGGGCTTGATAGACCAGAGGCTGGGCTGACTATGAGTCAGGTCAGATATTTAAAGATCCAGAGGGTCTGACCACCAGGAAGCCCTTATACATGATATTTTAACTCCATACACTGTAAAAAGAAAATTGTTGCTGCCAAAATTACAAAAATGTGGTTTTGATTTATAATAATGTGGAAGTAGTTCTAATAAGTCGTTAAATCTTGTTTATTTCTGGAACTTCATATTTTTTTTTTTTAAACAATCAAGGAAACTGAGACACAAAGAGGCTGTCTGTGGTTCCACACCTAGCACTTCACAGCAGGAAGAACTCAGAAAGCCAGTCTCCAAAACTCAAGCCCTTAATCGTTCCATGAACTTGCTAAACTGAATTAATCCTCTTCTGAAGGCTCAAACAGCAACCTGGTTTTCACAGTCCTCTCTTGGCAGTTTATTCATTTCCTGCCCAATCCTTCCACTGCTATTCAACAGGTTAAATATTTTCTTATGGATCAGTTCAAGAGAACATCTTCAGTGGGAATTCTCTCTACATTGTTCTTTATTTTCTATCCTCTATCTAGACTCAAAAATGAATATGGGACTTCCCTGATGGTCCAGTGGGTATATACACTGCCTTGCAGTGCAAGGGACACTGGTTCGACTCCTGGCCTCGGAAGATCCCACGTGCCACAGAGTGGTTGGACCAATGTGTCCAACTACCAAGCCGGAGCTCTGGAGCGCATGCTCCCAGAGCCGGTGCTCTGCAGCAAGAGAGGTCACTGTGATGGGAGGCTCACACAGGCCAAAGAACAAAGATGGAAATAAATGAAAGAACAATAGAAGTGGCCAAAAAAGAAAAGAAAAGAAAAGAATGTGTCTTGAAATTGCACCTGTTGACCTATTCTGAAAATCAGCCTTGTAATTTCTTCATATGAAATTCTTTTCTGCACAAACTCATGGGTCATAGAACAGAGTTCGACTGTGAATTCTGATTCTTCCATTTGAAAAGATTTGTTAATGTTGAGAATAAATATGATTCATCAATCTTGGGTAGTGAATGTGGACTGAAGAAAATTGTTAATTTACTGGGTCACTTCACTATGGAAGCCTGAACAGAAATGTCAATTTAAAAGTTATGACCCTATTACTGAATATACCCTTTTAGACTGTGTCCCATTAGAATGGGCTTGATAGACCAGAGGCTGGGCTGACTATGAGTCAGGTCAGATATTTAAAGATCCAGAGGGTCTGACCACCAGGGAAGCCCTTATACATGATATTTTAACTCCATACACTGTAAAAAGAAAATTGTTGCTGCCAAAATTACAAAAATGTGGTTTTGATTTATAATAATGTGGAAGTAGTTCTAATAAGTCGTTAAATCTTGTTTATTTCTGGAACTTCACTGATTTTTTTTTTCTTTTCATGAAATTATTATTTAAAGTTCTAGTTAGTGAATTAATGTCAATAACTTAAACAAATTTCGTTATATGCAATTATCTTGGATTGGAAGACAATAAAACAGTTGGAATTACTTTTAATAAATTACACATTATTTCCCCTTCATATACTTTACTGTTAACATTCGGGAAAGTTACTGCAGTAATTTCATATTTACAGTGGAATTGTTTGGTTTAGGGGGAATTACAGAGCCGAAAAGAATCCATATGCTTGTCGCTTTCACCTGAAGGAAGTAAAACCACCAAGAGGTTATGATTCCTTAATAAATGATATTCAATCACGCTCTATGTATTTAGATTTTATTTTAAAGAAAGTAGATTGGGGAGAAAGCACCCCAGAGACAGAAGCAGAACTTTGAAAAGATAAATAAGTTAATGCATAATACATTTTTAAATTCATGAATAGCTAATCATTCCTTAACCTGTAGAGGTACAGGGCATTCTTCCCCTTGGAGATACAGAGTTGAGCTAGTGTTGTGGTATGTAAGGGAAGTTACAGGAAAGAGTTTGTGACTAAAGAAGAAAAACTATTCACCTGAAATTTCTATGTTAAACTACTGGGCGATTTAGTCAAATTGAAAGATAATATTAGAATGTTATGGGCAACAATTGAGAAGCTGATGTATCCTTAGGCTGCAAACCATGCTCTGGAAAGAGCAAAAATCACTGATGACAGAGTCAGTGAGTAAATGCAAAGAAAGGGCCTGTAGAACTGATTTACCTTCTATGAAAAGTCAATTTAAAAGTTATGACCCTATTACTGAATATACCCTTTTAGACTGTGTCCCATTAGAATGGGCTTGATAGACCAGAGGCTGGGCTGACTATGAGTCAGGTCAGATATTTAAAGATCCAGAGGGTCTGACCACCAGGAAGCCCTGGTACATGATATTTTAACTCCATACACTGTAAAAAGAAAATTGTTGCTGCCAAAATTACAAAAATGTGGTTTTGATTTATAATAATGTGGAAGTAGTTCTAATAAGTCGTTAAATCTTGTTTATTTCTGGAACTTCACTGATTTTTTTTTTCTTTTCATGAAATTATTATTTAAAGTTCTAGTTAGTGAATTAATGTCAATAACTTAAACAAATTTCGTTATATGCAATTATCTTGGATTGGAAGACAATAAAACAGTTGGAATTACTTTTAATAAATTACACATTATTTCCCCTTCATATACTTTACTGTTAACATTCGGGAAAGTTACTGCAGTAATTTCATATTTACAGTGGAATTGTTTGGTTTAGGGGGAATTACAGAGCCGAAAAGAATCCATATGCTTGTCGCTTTCACCTGAAGGAAGTAAAACCACCAAGAGGTTATGATTCCTTAATAAATGATATTCAATCACGCTCTATGTATTTAGATTTTATTTTAAAGAAAGTAGATTGGGGAGAAAGCACCCCAGAGACAGAAGCAGAACTTTGAAAAGATAAATAAGTTAATGCATAATACATTTTTAAATTCATGAATAGCTAATCATTCCTTAACCTGTAGAGGTACAGGGCATTCTTCCCCTTGGAGATACAGAGTTGAGCTAGTGTTGTGGTATGTAAGGGAAGTTACAGGAAAGAGTTTGTGACTAAAGAAGAAAAACTATTCACCTGAAATTTCTATGTTAAACTACTGGGCGATTTAGTCAAATTGAAAGATAATATTAGAATGTTATGGGCAACAATTGAGAAGCTGATGTATCCTTAGGCTGCAAACCATGCTCTGGAAAGAGCAAAAATCACTGATGACAGAGTCAGTGAGTAAATGCAAAGAAAAGGGCCTGTAGAACTGATTTACCTTCTATGAAAAAGTAAAGCAGATTAGACACACCTTATTTACCTTGAGGATAACGACACTGATCCTTTTATATTCAGAATCAAAATATATTCAGGCAAATCATGAAGATAAAACAGGAGAGTGAAACAGATTTTAAAGATGGGGCTCTTGTTTGGACACTCGGCTCATGACAACTTTTAGTAGACACAGATTTCTCCCACTAATAATCATTCATGCCACTGACTTATCAGGAGCACATCCGTTCTGAGCCCACCCTCAAAACGAAAGTCATTTCATTTGGGAGAGATTTGGAGTGTAGGGCAATGGAACAGAATAATGAATGCTGGTTAGAAGCATACAGTCTGGAGTCAAAATCGGACTTTCCTGAATCAATCTTCTCACATCGTTTAGCATTCATTCTGTTGTTGTTATTTAGTCACTGAGCTGTGTCTGACTCTTGTGACCCTATGGACTGTAACAGCCAACCAGGCTCCTCTGTCGTGGGATTTCTCAGGCAAGAATACTGGAATGGGTTGCCATTTCCTTCTCCAAGGGATCTTCTTGACCCAGGGATCAAACTTACGTCTCCTGCATTGCAGGTGGATTCTTTACCAATGAGCCATCTGGCATTAATCCATAGATTATAATTCAGTTCAGTTCAGTTCAGTTGCTCAGTCATGCCTGACTCTTTGTGACCCCATGGACTGCAGCATGCCAGGTTCCCCCTATCTTTCACCATCACCCAGAGCTTGCTCAAACTCATGTCCATTGACTCAACAATGCCATGCAACCATCTGGTGAAGTCAAAAAATATACATGTGTCTCTCAATACAACATCTTGCAGGAACACTTAGATATCAGTCAAATTTAAATAAATCTAACCCTAAATCTATTTGGATTAATAATGAGACTTAAAGTTGCTTAAGTTTCACAATCCCATGAGGTAGACACTAATATTGAAAATGAAGAAAATAAGACACACAGAGCTCAGGGAACCCTATCCAAGAACAGACGGTTGATGCCTGGCCAAGTCACACCTGAATTCAGGCACTCTGGCTCCGTATGTTATACTCTTAGCCATGATACAGTTACACAATCCATGTAGAAATCCTTGTACTTATTTACCTGTCATCATTTTTCTATGCAAAAAGTTAGATTTCCTATGAAAAAGCCAAGGAACCCTGATGCATGGGCACAAGCCTGGGGGTTAGGTCGTCTTTGCCCAGACAGGAGTTCTGTATGCCCACTGCTGCTTCTCACCAAAGCACCTGCCGGGCTCTCCCCATGTAGCACCTTGCCTCCAATAATTTATCAGTAATTACAGTCTTTGAAATCACATTTTAAATTTCCAAAGTACATTTATTTGTTAGAAAGCTGTTTATTTTCACTCAAATGAACTGAATCTTCCTCTGAGACTTATACCTTCATGTATATGTCCTATAATTTGATATGGTTTTTATGCACACACTGAAAAATCTTGAGAACCCAGTTATCATTTCTACAAAGACAGTCAACATCTGTACATTAAAAAAATACAACCTGACAGTCACACAGTGGCACCAAAAATGGTATTACTCGATTCCCAATATGTCCAAAGAATCTAGACACTCTTTTGGATCCATTTAAATGTGCTTAAGCTGAATTTACTGAAAATGTCTTGAGATGTCCTTCAGTTGTGTCTTACACAATGCAACTCAATATTTTTCAGCAATATTAATTAAGCAGGTCTCTGAAACTCATGTAGACACTGATTAAAATGGAATTTCCTAATGTGTAGCCTTCAGTATACATTTTACAACATTAATTCAATTATTCTTGTGGTGATCGGGTGGAGGAAGAATTTTAAAAAGCCCTTTCAAAGCCATACACCAAAGAGGAGAGCCTCAGCCGGAGCTCTTTCTCTAACATCCTTCACTTTCATAGCTCTGGCAGCACTGGTTTCTCCTCAGTCCCCGTGCTTAGGCATGTATGTAATGCTGGGAGAACAGAGCACATATTAGCTGTAGCTACTGACTTTGATAAATCACCTGAGTTCTATAAAATGCAAAAGTATATTGTAAGGAGAAATGCAATACTGTCTTGTGATAATACTTTCAGGTCTCCAGAGAAAGCACATATTTTAAAGATGGCAAAAGCCTAGGAGTGAGGCAGTCAGAATAACCAGGGGCGCTTCAGCTCCCCCAAGTGGAAGTTAGTGGTAGGTGGTGATTTATCTGCCTTCATGCTTCTGAAAACTGTCCCCATGCAGACCACTGCATGATGGCATTGACCATCTGGCTGGCAGACGGTCATCCGTCTGCTCTGATCTAAAGGAGATCTACCATACCAAGCCTGTTTGTTTCACCATTTTTTCTACCAAAGCACCTGCCGGGCTCTCCCCATGTAGCACCTTGCCTCCAATAATTTATCAGTAATTACAGTCTTTGAAATCACATTTTAAATTTCCAAAGTACATTTATTTGTTAGAAAGCTGTTTATTTTCACTCAAATGAACTGAATCTTCCTCTGAGACTTATACCTTCATGTATATGTCCTATAATTTGATATGGTTTTTATGCACACACTGAAAAATCTTGAGAACCCAGTTATCATTTCTACAAAGACAGTCAACATCTGTACATTAAAAAAATACAACCTGACAGTCACACAGTGGCACCAAAAATGGTATTACTCGATTCCCAATATGTCCAAAGAATCTAGACACTCTTTTGGATCCATTTAAATGTGCTTAAGCTGAATTTACTGAAAATGTCTTGAGATGTCCTTCAGTTGTGTCTTACACAATGCAACTCAATATTTTTCAGCAATATTAATTAAGCAGGTCTCTGAAACTCATGTAGACACTGATTAAAATGGAATTTCCTAATGTGTAGCCTTCAGTATACATTTTACAACATTAATTCAATTATTCTTGTGGTGATCGGGTGGAGGAAGAATTTTAAAAAGCCCTTTCAAAGCCATACACCAAAGAGGAGAGCCTCAGCCGGAGCTCTTTCTCTAACATCCTTCACTTTCATAGCTCTGGCAGCACTGGTTTCTCCTCAGTCCCCGTGCTTAGGCATGTATGTAATGCTGGGAGAACAGAGCACATATTAGCTGTAGCTACTGACTTTGATAAATCACCTGAGTTCTATAAAATGCAAAAGTATATTGTAAGGAGAAATGCAATACTGTCTTGTGATAATACTTTCAGGTCTCCAGAGAAAGCACATATTTTAAAGATGGCAAAAGCCTAGGAGTGAGGCAGTCAGAATAACCAGGGGCGCTTCAGCTCCCCCAAGTGGAAGTTAGTGGTAGGTGGTGATTTATCTGCCTTCATGCTTCTGAAAACTGTCCCCATGCAGACCACTGCATGATGGCATTGACCATCTGGCTGGCAGACGGTCATCCGTCTGCTCTGATCTAAAGGAGATCTACCATACCAAGCCTGTTTGTTTCACCATTTTTTTTAACCCTTTGTTTTAGTACTAAAGCCATATCATGAACATAACATCTTCCATCCGGCCATGCTACAGAGATGCATTTATGTGTATCAGCTGGTATTTAACGCGAGCATGTAGTCCACTCCATCTTCTCACCATGTTCGTAGACACTTCTACACTTTAACAATTTTGAAGAAAGAATACTGTACTCAGGTCAAAATATCAATTCAACTCCTAACTCGCCCACTAATTAACTGTGCAACCTTGAACTTGGCCTCTCTGAAGCCAGTAACCCCTGCTTCTTCTGCATTGCTGAGGAGTAGAATGAGCCAATGAACTGCTAATGTACTGAAACTGCTTTTAAAAGGTAAGGTGAAACTTTTCAGTAATTGTGCTGTTATTCCCAGTGGCTCAGCGGTTAAAACAAACAAACAAACAAACAAACTGCCTGCAATGCAGGAGACACGGTTTCATCCCTGGATCAGGAAGATCCCCTGGAGAAGGGCATGGCTACCCACTCCAATTCTCTTGCCTGGAGAATCCCATGGACAGAGAAGCGGGCGGGCTACCGTCCATATGGTCGCAGAGTCGGACATGACTGAAGCAACTGAGCACGCATTGAAAAAATAACGACTAATTATACAAGTAATCTAAAATACGCCCTATATAGAGTTTTACACTTTAATATACACACACATATGGAACTGAAACATGAGTTTACAATGTAATCTCTCCATGTGTACTCACTTATCTATCCTGATCATGTCATGAACTTTAGGTCTCATAGGCGCTGTGCATGCATAACCATGCCCCTCCTGGGTTGTTGTAGAAAAAATTTATTTTCATAGTGATTAACACTCATTTTTCTCCCTATCACTGCTATTTAGCTGAACTAGAGATAATCTTCACAAGAAAAAAAAAAGTTCCTTAAAACACAATTCATTATGTTCAAAAATAGCCACAGTCCATTTTAGAACTGAGTTAATGATAGATTTTCCTGAGAAGAATTCCCCCTTTAGTAATTTAGTAGCAAAATGTTTACTCCTGGAAAATGCCTATTTCCCAGGGATTATTAATCATACTTTATTGGGAAGTAATCAGTAACATAGCTTGCTTTCCCACCCCTTTCAGAAAATTTAAATGCTGAGATACTCATTTTTGCTAGGAAAATCTACCCAGTAATTACCATATTTACTTTTCATTTATGGGGGAATAATCTCTTTTAATTAAGCCTAACTGAAGAACTTTTATCAGATGTAATTATCCCTTTCGATAAATATGTCTCCACTAATTACATTTAACCATGGGATTTATAGCTCTTAAGTCATTTAGTAGGAAATATAATAAATCTTTAGTAATACATGCTAAATTACTATAAATTAATTCATATCATTAACATAATAAACAAATTAGGATAATTTTGCTTAATTAGTTTGGGTGGTTAACTCAAAATCCCATGTAAGCTTCATGATAATCTTGATTTTCACCATTATTTCTGGAGTGACACATTTTGAAACAAAGCTATTGAAATATAAATCAGATCCTTTCTCTTTAAACATTAATTCCTTTAACAACTGATTATTTTCCAAAGAGAGAAATAAAATTGACTGTCCTTTAGTTTTTGAACTTTGTGAAAATTTGCATAAAACTTTACAACTCAAATATATGAAGTAAAAATACTTCCTATTTCCTAATTAAGGAAGCTAATTTTCATTTTTCTGCTTTAATAAATATATCCCAATTGTTTAAAAAATACTGTGACTATATATATATGTGATACATTTTAGGCGCATCTCTAAGAAGCCTCAGCCTTAATTTAAGCTAAAGAAGGAAAAGTATATAGCAACAGGAAAGGAATATTAACCTAGGAAGTGCTTAGAGAAATTTGGAACACATAAAAGGAAGTGTGTCTTTCTCCATGAATATAAAACTCATGGAAATTTATTATCCCAAGTGGTGGTTCAGACCAAAAGTTCAATTTCCCTCAAAATAGTCCAGCTAAAGTCAGAGATGCTAGCATTTATGGATGCCAGACTCAGGACGTGGTACTGGAGAGCCAACACACCACAGCCTTTCCCACTGTTCCTCCACTGGCTTTTCATCAGAGACTCCTCGAACACAACCATCAGACCTTCTCACAAAGGGGTTTAACTTCCCTGGAAAATGCCTAAATTTTCCCAGGGATTATTAATCATACTTTATTGGGAAGTAATCAGTAACATAGCTTGCTTTCCCACCCCTTTCAGAAAATTTAAATGCTGAGATACTCATTTTTGCTAGGAAAATCTACCCAGTAATTACCATATTTACTTTTCATTTATGGGGGAATAATCTCTTTTAATTAAGCCTAACTGAAGAACTTTTATCAGATGTAATTATCCCTTTCGATAAATATGTCTCCACTAATTACATTTAACCATGGGATTTATAGCTCTTAAGTCATTTAGTAGGAAATATAATAAATCTTTAGTAATACATGCTAAATTACTATAAATTAATTCATATCATTAACATAATAAACAAATTAGGATAATTTTGCTTAATTAGTTTGGGTGGTTAACTCAAAATCCCATGTAAGCTTCATGATAATCTTGATTTTCACCATTATTTCTGGAGTGACACATTTTGAAACAAAGCTATTGAAATATAAATCAGATCCTTTCTCTTTAAACATTAATTCCTTTAACAACTGATTATTTTCCAAAGAGAGAAATAAAATTGACTGTCCTTTAGTTTTTGAACTTTGTGAAAATTTGCATAAAACTTTACAACTCAAATATATGAAGTAAAAATACTTCCTATTTCCTAATTAAGGAAGCTAATTTTCATTTTTCTGCTTTAATAAATATATCCCAATTGTTTAAAAAAAATACTGTGACTATATATATATGTGATACATTTTAGGCGCATCTCTAAGAAGCCTCAGCCTTAATTTAAGCTAAAGAAGGAAAAGTATATAGCAACAGGAAAGGAATATTAACCTAGGAAGTGCTTAGAGAAATTTGGAACACATAAAAGGAAGTGTGTCTTTCTCCATGAATATAAAACTCATGGAAATTTATTATCCCAAGTGGTGGTTCAGACCAAAAGTTCAATTTCCCTCAAAATAGTCCAGCTAAAGTCAGAGATGCTAGCATTTATGGATGCCAGACTCAGGACGTGGTACTGGAGAGCCAACACACCACAGCCTTTCCCACTGTTCCTCCACTGGCTTTTCATCAGAGACTCCTGCGACACACCAAGAGCCAGCTCAGGGGTCACCTTCTGGAAACGATACTAGCAAATACTCTGTTAGGTGTCTTTGACGGCACTTCTCCACTGGTGTCTGACTTTCTCCCACACTGGATGATATACTTCAGACACAGGTTGCCCTTCCTGACAAGAGAGTCCATACCTCAGTGAAAATGAAATAAAATGGCCACTGCCACTGTTCCTAGATGAACCTGCAAAGACCCAACCTGCCTGTTCTTGGCTCCCTTTCTCCCTAGTGTTTTAGGTGCCCAATAAGTAGATTTGTTCCATTCCTTCATTCAGTTATTCATTTAGGAAACAATTACCAGGCAGTGCTTTTTATGTCTTTCCCCTTAAATGACATTATAGATTCTCAAAGAGCATTCAGTCTTCTCCAGGCCATTGCTCATCCTGACATTGGGAGGAATAATATGTGTGTTCAGTTCTTCTTCTTAATGAGATTACCATTCATTACACAGGTTCATACTCTTCATTACTGAAGTGTTTGGAATTCTTCTTCTTCAAAAAGACTCTCTGACTCCCCACAATAGGATGGGATCTTGCATTTTAAATTGTCTTAACACTCCATTCACCTCCATTAAACCACTTTTTATGATATTTGCTTAATGTCTTTCTCTCACACAAAATTAAAAGTCATGAGAACAGGAACCGTGTCTATCTTGTCACTAGTACCCAATGCAGGTTCTCTCATAGTAAGCACTCAGTGATGGCCAGTCTGGAATAAAAAAGATCAAGGGGAAACTAGAACAACTAGAAATAGAACTAACATATGACCTAGCAATTCTACTCCTGGGTATATATCTGAAACGAACAAAAATACTAATTCAAAAAACACACAGATCTCAATGTTCAAAGCAGCATTATTTATAATTGCCAAAATAAGGAAGCAACCTAAATATACATCAAATGATGAATGGATAAAGGTGACCCAGTAGATACATTCATGAAATACTACCTCAGTCATAAAAAAAAAAAAAAAAAAAACAATTGCCACAGCAACATGGATGGACTTGGAGGGCATTATGCTAACAGAAGTCAGTCAGACAGGCAAAGTCAAACACTGTATGGTATTACCTACATGTGGAATCTGAAAAATATAACAAACTAGTGAACATAACTAATGAAAAGAAGCCGACAAAGTATGAAAAGCAAACTAATGGTTATCAGTGGGAAGAGGAAAGGGGTTGGGCAATACAGGGGTATTGTATTAAAAGATACAAATTATTAGCTATAAAATCAGCTATAAGGATATACTGTACAACACAAGGAATAGAACCAATACTTTGCAGTAACTACAAATGGAGTATAACCTTTATATTTGCTCAATCCTGTCCAATTCTGAGACCCTATGGATGGTAGCCTGCCAGGCTCCTCTGTCCATGGAATTCTTCAGGCAAGAATACTGAAGCGGGTTGCCGTTTCCTTCTCCAGGGTGTATTTCCAATCCAGGGATCAAACCTGGGTCTCTTGCATTGCAGGCAGATTCTTTACCGTCTGAGTCACCAGGGAAGCTAACGTATATAGTATTGCACAATAACCGTACTTCAATTAAAAATGTTCAGCTGCTAAGGAGCTTCCCTGGTGGTCCAGTGGGTAAGGACACTGCCTTGCAGTGCAAGGGGTGCCAGTTCGATCCCTGGCCTGGGAAAATCTCACGTGCTTGACCGATGTGTCCAACTACTAAGCCGGTGCTCCGCAGCGAGAGAGGCCACTGCAACAACGGGAGGCCCACACAGGCCAAAGAACAAAGATAAATGAATGAAAGATCAATAGAAGTGGCCAAAAAAAAAGTTTTTAAAAAATGTTCAGCTGCTTAGAAGTAATTATTAATAGGCAAAGAAAAAAAAGATAAAAGGATTCAGGAGTAAATTGTGTTAATTATACTTATATATCATAGCTAATGTTATAAAGTGGTATCAGGTATTCTTCCAAGTACTTCACCTGAATTCTTTCCATCTTCCTATTAACCCCACAATGTAGGTACTGTTACTACTTTACAGATAGAAAGTTTATGTGAAGCCCATAACCAGATACCATTGCTACATTATGGATGAAGAAATAGAGATTATTAACTTTCATTACAATATAGTAACTGGCAGAATTGTGATTCCAAATAACAATCACTAAATGATACACATTCTCTATCCCACTAGCCACATGAGAGTAGGCAAGAAACTAATTCTGATTTGAAAGCTTACCAGACTTTTTAAGCATGATCATATTGCATATTCAAGTGAAGAAAAGACAACTGGACCTCCACCTCACAACATAGATAGAAAAATCAACTCATGATGGAACAAAACATAGACATAAAAGTAAAAACAACAGGCTTAATTAGAAAATACAGGAAACTATGCCCTCCTTTTTCTTGAAGCAGAAACAGAAAGCATAAAACATTAAAAAAAATAACTCAATCACTTGGAATCACTCAAATTAAAAATTTCTGTTTATCAAAAACACTGTGAAGGAAATCAATAGACAAGCCACAGACTAAGAGAAAATACTCACAAACCATATATTTGGCAAGGAACTTGTATCCAGCCTATATAAAGAACTCCTACAACTCAATAATAAAAAGACAGGGGCATCCCTGGTGGTTCAGTGGTAAAGAATTCACCTATAGAGGACACGGGTTCAGCCCCTGGTCCAGGAGGATCTCACATGCTGTGGGACAGCTAAGTCTGTGTGCACAACCACTGAGCTGCCGCTCTAAAGCCTGTGAGCTGCAACAACTGAGTTCATGTGCTGCATCTACTGAAGCCTGCATACCTAAAGCACATGCTCCACAAGAGAAACCACTGCGATGAGAAGCCCACCCACCACACCACAGAGGAGCCCACACTCTATGCAACTGGAGAAGGCCACTAAGATCGAGCACAGCCACAAAGAAATAAAACAAAATCTCTTTAATAATAATAATAATAAACAAACAACTGTAAAAAAAAAAACTCAGGAAAAAATACTGGACAGATGTTTAATAAAAGAAAATGCATAAATAGCCAATAAGCACATAAAAACATACTAAGTAGTATCAGTCATCCATGCAACACAAACAAAAATCATTAAATACTAAAACTCACCCACCACTTTTAAAAATAAAACATAGGTACTGTTACTACTTTACAGATAGAAAGTTTATGTGAAGCCCATAACCAGATACCATTGCTACATTATGGATGAAGAAATAGAGATTATTAACTTTCATTACAATATAGTAACTGGCAGAATTGTGATTCCAAATAACAATCACTAAATGATACACATTCTCTATCCCACTAGCCACATGAGAGTAGGCAAGAAACTAATTCTGATTTGAAAGCTTACCAGACTTTTTAAGCATGATCATATTGCATATTCAAGTGAAGAAAAGACAACTGGACCTCCACCTCACAACATAGATAGAAAAATCAACTCATGATGGAACAAAACATAGACATAAAAGTAAAAACAACAGGCTTAATTAGAAAATACAGGAAACTATGCCCTCCTTTTTCTTGAAGCAGAAACAGAAAGCATAAAACATTAAAAAAAATAACTCAATCACTTGGAATCACTCAAATTAAAAATTTCTGTTTATCAAAAACACTGTGAAGGAAATCAATAGACAAGCCACAGACTAAGAGAAAATACTCACAAACCATATATTTGGCAAGGAACTTGTATCCAGCCTATATAAAGAACTCCTACAACTCAATAATAAAAAGACAGGGGCATCCCTGGTGGTTCAGTGGTAAAGAATTCACCTATAGAGGACACGGGTTCAGCCCCTGGTCCAGGAGGATCTCACATGCTGTGGGACAGCTAAGTCTGTGTGCACAACCACTGAGCTGCCGCTCTAAAGCCTGTGAGCTGCAACAACTGAGTTCATGTGCTGCATCTACTGAAGCCTGCATACCTAAAGCACATGCTCCACAAGAGAAACCACTGCGATGAGAAGCCCACCCACCACACCACAGAGGAGCCCACACTCTATGCAACTGGAGAAGGCCACTAAGATCGAGCACAGCCACAAAGAAATAAAACAAAATCTCTTTAATAATAATAATAATAAACAAACAACTGTAAAAAAAAAAACTCAGGAAAAAATACTGGACAGATGTTTAATAAAAGAAAATGCATAAATAGCCAATAAGCACATAAAAACATACTAAGTAGTATCAGTCATCCATGCAACACAAACAAAAATCATTAAATACTAAAACTCACCCACCATAAATTTAAAACATTGGTAATATGAAATATTAGAGAGGATATGGAACATTCAGAACTCGCACACATTGCTAGTGAAAGTGTACAACGGTACAACTTTGGAAAACTGTTTAGCAATTTCTTACAAAGTTAAATATGCAGTCCCTTATAAAGCAGGGCTTCCCAGGTGCACTAGTGGTAAAGAACCTGCCTGCCAATGCAAGAGTCATAAGAGACACAGGCTTGATCCCTGGGTTGGGAAGATCCCCTGGTGGAGGAAATGGTAACCCATTCCAATATTCTTGCCTGGAGTATCTCATTGGCCTAGAGGAGCCTGGTGGGTTATGCTTCATGGGGTCACAAAGAGTCAGACACGACTGTAGCAACTTAGTACCTTATAACACAACTCCATTTCTAGCTTTTTACCCAAGAGAAATCAAAATACCTATCTACAAAAGTCTTGTACACAAATGTTAATGGCAACTTTACTCATAGTAGTTCAAATCTGGACACAAGGCAGATGTCCTTCATTAGCAGTGGGTACATAAATCGTGATATAATCATATAATCAAATATTAATGATCAAGGAAAAGGAATAATGCTACAGACCTGTGTAACAACTTGGATCAATCTCAAAAAATACGCTGAATGAAAGAAACAAGCCAATTAAATAAAAGGACATTCTGTACGACTTTATCTGTATGAAACTGAAACAGGCAAGACTAACACTGAGTACCTTGTTGGAGGCAGAGGAGGAAAAAATGATGGGAAAATGGCCTAAGAGAACTTTATGGGGTAATCAATAGAAGTTCTGTGCCTTGACATGCATTCAGTCAAACCTACTGCGTATATACTTAAGATCTGAGGATTTCACTGAATATAAATTATACCACATGTTTTTAAATGGAAGAGAAACAGTCAGAGAAGATCCATGATCATTTTAATAACCAGATGCAGCTTTCACACAGATAACACCAGTTTTAAAAATGAGAGTGAGGAAGTGAAAGGACAAGAATAAGCACATAAAACATACTAAGTAGTATCAGTCATCCATGCAACACAAACAAAAATCATTAAATACTAAAACTCACCCACCATAAATTTAAAACATTGGTAATATGAAATATTAGAGAGGATATGGAACATTCAGAACTCGCACACATTGCTAGTGAAAGTGTACAACGGTACAACTTTGGAAAACTGTTTAGCAATTTCTTACAAAGTTAAATATGCAGTCCCTTATAAAGCAGGGCTTCCCAGGTGCACTAGTGGTAAAGAACCTGCCTGCCAATGCAAGAGTCATAAGAGACACAGGCTTGATCCCTGGGTTGGGAAGATCCCCTGGTGGAGGAAATGGTAACCCATTCCAATATTCTTGCCTGGAGTATCTCATTGGCCTAGAGGAGCCTGGTGGGTTATGCTTCATGGGGTCACAAAGAGTCAGACACGACTGTAGCAACTTAGTACCTTATAACACAACTCCATTTCTAGCTTTTTACCCAAGAGAAATCAAAATACCTATCTACAAAAGTCTTGTACACAAATGTTAATGGCAACTTTACTCATAGTAGTTCAAATCTGGACACAAGGCAGATGTCCTTCATTAGCAGTGGGTACATAAATCGTGATATAATCATATAATCAAATATTAATGATCAAGGAAAAGGAATAATGCTACAGACCTGTGTAACAACTTGGATCAATCTCAAAAAATACGCTGAATGAAAGAAACAAGCCAATTAAATAAAAGGACATTCTGTACGACTTTATCTGTATGAAACTGAAACAGGCAAGACTAACACTGAGTACCTTGTTGGAGGCAGAGGAGGAAAAAATGATGGGAAAATGGCCTAAGAGAACTTTATGGGGTAATCAATAGAAGTTCTGTGCCTTGACATGCATTCAGTCAAACCTACTGCGTATATACTTAAGATCTGAGGATTTCACTGAATATAAATTATACCACATGTTTTTAAATGGAAGAGAAACAGTCAGAGAAGATCCATGATCATTTTAATAACCAGATGCAGCTTTCACACAGATAACACCAGTTTTAAAAATGAGAGTGAGGAAGTGAAAGGACAAGAATAAATAACTGTGAGTCCAAGAGGAAAGAATGCCAGTATTGTTCTGAATACAGTGACAATATTTATTTGTATTTTAACCCAGATGATTACATTAACATTCTTTTGACTTCTAATGATAAAATAATGTTAATTGCTTGCCTCCAGCTAAGGGCAACGATTATACCCTGTGTCAGACAATTACATCCTTCTTTGGAAAAAAGGACGGACTACAAGATAAGATATCTCTCCTGACTTTCTCGGGGTGATAGATGTTCCCAAAGACCCTAAATAGGGCCACTGATTAACTGCCGAAGTGCATGGAAAATGAAGTCAAGGAGGCAACTCTAACCTTACTTTGAGAGGAAGTCTACAAGGTCTGACTTGAAAGGACTCACATTCCTCAGCAGGCAGCCTTCAGGCCTAGTGTTCCCGCCATGCTATGCATCTGTCCGGGAAGGTTCACTTGTCATCTGCGTGGTGGAAAGCATCTGTCACCCGTGACCTACAGTTATCAATACAGTCATCAGCAAGTTACCAGGGTTCTGGCTTCCAGAACTCAAGTTTTGCTAAGCCAAGTCCTCATTTTCCCAGCTTTCTTTACAGTCTGGGAATTTATCATTCATGGGGAAGCCTTTTCTTTGCTGATGAAAAGGAACCAGAGGTTTTGGCTCTACTTTCTGTTCTGAATGTGGATGGGATGTCTGGAGCTGTAGCAGATATATGTGGTAGCAACCATGAAGCAACGGTCAATAGAGATGATGCACTAGAGTCCAGGCGGAGGTTAGATTCTTGACATCACAAGTCAGACTCTGTACCAATTCTAGACTATGTGCTCTGAGGGCCCCTGTTCTGACAGGTGGAGATGCTAGATGTGAAAGTTCAAAGACAGAGTGAATCCTCTGGGAGGACATAGACACATGGAAATGATTGCTCTGAAAGCAAGTAGAAACGTACATAAAAGACATGGATAGTTCTAAAGATTAACTTTGTTCTGAGCAGGTCACGTACATTTAGTAAAGACATTTGGATAGTTCTAAAGATTAACTTTGGGTCAAAACAAAAATCTTTTTGAGAGTGAGGAAGTGAAAGGACAAGAATAAATAACTGTGAGTCCAAGAGGAAAGAATGCCAGTATTGTTCTGAATACAGTGACAATATTTATTTGTATTTTAACCCAGATGATTACATTAACATTCTTTTGACTTCTAATGATAAAATAATGTTAATTGCTTGCCTCCAGCTAAGGGCAACGATTATACCCTGTGTCAGACAATTACATCCTTCTTTGGAAAAAAGGACGGACTACAAGATAAGATATCTCTCCTGACTTTCTCGGGGTGATAGATGTTCCCAAAGACCCTAAATAGGGCCACTGATTAACTGCCGAAGTGCATGGAAAATGAAGTCAAGGAGGCAACTCTAACCTTACTTTGAGAGGAAGTCTACAAGGTCTGACTTGAAAGGACTCACATTCCTCAGCAGGCAGCCTTCAGGCCTAGTGTTCCCGCCATGCTATGCATCTGTCCGGGAAGGTTCACTTGTCATCTGCGTGGTGGAAAGCATCTGTCACCCGTGACCTACAGTTATCAATACAGTCATCAGCAAGTTACCAGGGTTCTGGCTTCCAGAACTCAAGTTTTGCTAAGCCAAGTCCTCATTTTCCCAGCTTTCTTTACAGTCTGGGAATTTATCATTCATGGGGAAGCCTTTTCTTTGCTGATGAAAAGGAACCAGAGGTTTTGGCTCTACTTTCTGTTCTGAATGTGGATGGGATGTCTGGAGCTGTAGCAGATATATGTGGTAGCAACCATGAAGCAACGGTCAATAGAGATGATGCACTAGAGTCCAGGCGGAGGTTAGATTCTTGACATCACAAGTCAGACTCTGTACCAATTCTAGACTATGTGCTCTGAGGGCCCCTGTTCTGACAGGTGGAGATGCTAGATGTGAAAGTTCAAAGACAGAGTGAATCCTCTGGGAGGACATAGACACATGGAAATGATTGCTCTGAAAGCAAGTAGAAACGTACATAAAAGACATGGATAGTTCTAAAGATTAACTTTGTTCTGAGCAGGTCCTACATTTAGTAACATGTTTACAGTGAAAGTCGCTCAGGTGTGTCTGATTCTTTGTGACCCCAAGGATGAACCGTGGAATTCTCCAGGCAAGAATACTGGAGTGGGTTGCCATTCCCTTTCCTAGGGGGCCTTCCCAACCCAGGGATCAAACCCAGGTCTTTTGCATTGCAGGTAGATTGCTTACTGTCTGAGCCACAAAGGAAGCTCTGGTTTGATGGATTAGATGAAAATAGAGGAGGCCTAAAATGTTCTATTTCCCAGAGTTTAAGAAAAATTATGTTTGGTTTCTAACTTGGATAAATGACTATTTCACCTTTTAGAGCATGTGTATATGTGTGTAATTAAAGACAAGAGAGAGAGACACCAAGGTACCTGGTACTCTGCTTCTTTTCTATGTTTCTGAGCTTCTTTTCTATAATACATCTCACTTTGCTGCATTCCATCCAAGGGGCATCCATTAATCACTGTCCCATTCTTGGCAGTGACAACGTAGATAATGCATCATGTCAAATATCCACTGTTAATAATTAATGATAATTTCCATAATGGAGGGGATGAAACTGCATTATACCCAAGCTCAAGATAACTAGGCCTGCCCTCTATCCTTATTGCTCACAAGTGCCTAAAGGGCAGCCTCAGCAAACACAGCGGCCCACATTTGTAGCTCCTATTAATCTGCCATGAGGTAAATGGTGGCATAGGAGGTATTTTATACAAATTAAGGAGTAATAGGAACGCCTGCTCATTCCATTCTTGAGCTCTTTTTGTCTAAATCAACTTTCTGCAGTCCAAGTCCCCAGGCATTCTAAATGTGAACATCCTAGAGTGGCAGACACTGTTATTGCAATGGACAGCATCCCTTCTCTCTTGCTAACACAACACCGGTTTTGTACAGGGCACCAAAGTGTCCAGCTACATACTCTCTTTTCCAGGTTACTTTCCAGCTAAGGGTTACTATTTGACACAGTATTGGTCAATGAGATAATTGTAAGTTTCTGATGAGAGGTCCCAAGAAAATGTACTTACTTGATTATATATGTGTGTATATATATATAAAATCTGGCACCCCTCTTCCCACATCTTCCTGACTTAAACGTGGGAACAGAAGTCTAGAGCTACAGCCACTATTTTGTACCCAAGCAGATGACCGAGAAGCTAAGAATAGCATAGCCTAACAAACATAGATGGCCATCTCAGTGCCACATTTACCTCTGCGCTTGCTTTTATGTGAAGATCAGCCCCTGTTTATTTAAGCCACTTTCATTTGGTTATTTTCTTACCTGAAACCAACATATTCCTAAGTGATTTAGGTATCTGTGAGAACCTGTACTTTAAGAAAAACTGCACAGTTGATCAGTTGTCTAATAAGCACTTGCAATTTAGCAAGTCTGAAACAGAATGCTTTATTCCCACCTGATATCCTCCTTCCTATAGCTCCCCTTCACAAGCCCTGCCCTTCTCCAAGCTTCCCCCATCTTCCCCCCACCACTTACCCTGTTGCTGGAGCCAAAAACCTAAGGGTCACCCTTGACCTCTCTCATCCAGAATGCACTTCATCAGCAAGAGCTATTACCTTATCCTTAAAGCATGTCCCAAACTCATCTATCTACTTCTCATTCTCTTCCAACTCCAACCCACTTCTTGAGTCCAGGCTTTCATCACAGCCTCCTAACTGTTCTTTCCCAGTAATGCCAATCTCTGATGAAGACCCACTAAGAGCTTCCCATGTGCTTGGACTAAATCCTCATTTCTACCTGGCACTTTATGTTGTGTCCCCTCTATCTGGGGCACTCTTCCCCTACAACCTGCACATGTGTATTACTCAGATCTCAGTGTAAATACCAGGGGCTTTCCTGGTGGTTCAGTGGTAAACAATCTGCCTTGGGTTCAGAAGATCTCCTGGAGAAGGAAAGGGCAACCCACTCCAGTGTTCTTGCCAGGGAATTCCCATGGACAGAGGAGCCTGGTGGGCTGCAGTCCATGTGGCCACAAAGAGTGGGACACGACTTTGCAACTAAACCACCACAAACAAATACCACCTCCTTTCCCTGTTGTCTCTTTGTAAAGCAGTCCACTCACGTTCCACTCCCTCTCCCTCACTCCTCTCCAGTCCCCCTCCACTCCCTCTCCCTGTCATCATTTGCTTCACAGCACTTACCATAATCTGACATTTTATTTATGTTAATTGATTTATTTTTTATTCCTGCCATTGGAATTTATGCTCCTTGAATTTGCCTACTTCCTAGTGAATCTCTAGCACTTAAAACAATCCCACATAGCAAGCTCTCATCTAATATATGAATACATTTGTGAATGTATGAATGCATCATTTTACATCTACATGGTGGAACCACTTAGATAAAATATTCAGATTATTTAGTTAATGTCTGTTTTTATATTGGATGTCCTCATCCTAAGAAACACAGTCCTCACTGAGTGAAATAGGAATGTTGATTTCAGTCATGGCAAACATTTACAATTTCATTGATCTCTAATAGTCTGATTCTGGCTATGTTGGTAGCTTGTTTTCATGCTTCTTAAGAGCAGGAAATGGCATTTTGCTTTGGATTCTATCATGGTTTGCAAAAAAGATTTATGTTTTCCCCATTAAATGCACTCTGAACTTCACCCTTGTTTGATAGGAGGGAAGCATCAAGATACAGCTATTTTCATAAAACATTCAGAGATAGATCAAAATTCCTGAATATGCAGAAAAATCACTTCCCAGCATTCATTCTTAAGCCTATCACACCATTTGCCAACAGCTTTAAGAATAAAAATCTGATAGAGAAGGTTTGGGAAGAAGTACAGTCGTTTAGTTTGAAAGATAAATTACACCAATAATGTACACTATCACATGTTGAAGAGTCACCAACCTGCTTTAGTTCAACTTTGTTACCAAATGACTCATCTTAATTACTGCCTTCTTCTTTGTCTTATCTCATTTTTCCCTAGTCATATTAATGGTCTCACAATAATATTAGACAGTGTTCACTAAGCTTAACTCTAAAAGTAATGGCTGTTTTAAATCAGAGTTAATTAGTACATCAGGAAGTTCAGGTAATTATGGAGCCATGTGATTTTTTTAAGACATTGGGGAAAAAAAGTCACTTTACAAAATGCTACATTCATGATTCTACCATGCACTTTTAGTATTTCTCTTAATATTATCACTGAAAACTGAATAACTTCGTTCTTGGGGATCATTTGTCATCGCTAAGTACAGCTGAGTGAGATCCCCCTAATTCTGCAATCACTGTGGAAAATAAATCTAACATTAATTTATGAATCTCAGCGCCATTTCTCTTCCAGGCTTAATAGTGAATCATGGTTTATACTATTTATAGTTCATCACATATAAGGAAGGTTGTCAAAGAGCAAAAGATCAGAGCAACATAATTCTCCTCGCCCGCACTCTCAAAGCTGCTCCAGGAGAACACGCGGTGGTGTGAGGGGAGTTGGAGGGCATGCTGCCCTTGGATGTGTGTGAGGAACCGTCTGGGACTTCAAGGGGAAGGAGCGAGTGTGGCGAGGGACGTCTCTGAGAACCGCATGCATACGGAATACGTGTCATAAACAAAAGACTTGTTATCGTGGGCATCACGGTCTGTAAACTTGTCCATCCACCGTGGGTCCTCTGAGAGTGCCCATGAGCTCTGCCTCAACCCTTCACAAAAGAAATAGAATTTCAGTGCGGTTGAGAAGGAAGAGCAAAACCAGTTTGCCTTTGTTTCACTGGTTCCTGAAACAGATTTCTGCCTGAGAAATAAAGCCCATCTCTAAAATCAACAGTAGCAAAGAAGACAAAAGTGAAAACAGGAAGAACTGGGCAACAGAAATAAAGAGGGTCCCTAAATAGATGGATAGAGTCTCAAGTAGACGCATTAATTAAGTTCTGAGCCATTAATTAAGCTGTTAGTGGGGCATCAAAGAGATTGTGAGCAGTCAGCCCTGGACCAGGCCTAGGAAGGGCAGGGGTGAGTGCTGATTAGAGAGCAAGGGGATGTCCATCCTTCTCAGGATGTGCTGGGAAATCTCTGATGAGGTCTGACCTCAGGTTGAGAGATATCAACCCTTCATATTAATAGCATTGCCTATTCTCAACTACATTGAGCTCCTGATAAGGTATAGCTGTGAACGTTTTCAATCCATTGGTATTTAACAAGCACCTACTCAGTCTGAGGCACTATGAACTGTATAAAGATACCCAGGCTCCCAGGACCCCCTTTCTGTCCCCTGTAACAACATGCCACACTCATCACACTTTTAGTATTTCTCTTAATATTATCACTGAAAACTGAATAACTTCGTTCTTGGGGATCATTTGTCATCGCTAAGTACAGCTGAGTGAGATCCCCCTAATTCTGCAATCACTGTGGAAAATAAATCTAACATTAATTTATGAATCTCAGCGCCATTTCTCTTCCAGGCTTAATAGTGAATCATGGTTTATACTATTTATAGTTCATCACATATAAGGAAGGTTGTCAAAGAGCAAAAGATCAGAGCAACATAATTCTCCTCGCCCGCACTCTCAAAGCTGCTCCAGGAGAACACGCGGTGGTGTGAGGGGAGTTGGAGGGCATGCTGCCCTTGGATGTGTGTGAGGAACCGTCTGGGACTTCAAGGGGAAGGAGCGAGTGTGGCGAGGGACGTCTCTGAGAACCGCATGCATACGGAATACGTGTCATAAACAAAAGACTTGTTATCGTGGGCATCACGGTCTGTAAACTTGTCCATCCACCGTGGGTCCTCTGAGAGTGCCCATGAGCTCTGCCTCAACCCTTCACAAAAGAAATAGAATTTCAGTGCGGTTGAGAAGGAAGAGCAAAACCAGTTTGCCTTTGTTTCACTGGTTCCTGAAACAGATTTCTGCCTGAGAAATAAAGCCCATCTCTAAAATCAACAGTAGCAAAGAAGACAAAAGTGAAAACAGGAAGAACTGGGCAACAGAAATAAAGAGGGTCCCTAAATAGATGGATAGAGTCTCAAGTAGACGCATTAATTAAGTTCTGAGCCATTAATTAAGCTGTTAGTGGGGCATCAAAGAGATTGTGAGCAGTCAGCCCTGGACCAGGCCTAGGAAGGGCAGGGGTGAGTGCTGATTAGAGAGCAAGGGGATGTCCATCCTTCTCAGGATGTGCTGGGAAATCTCTGATGAGGTCTGACCTCAGGTTGAGAGATATCAACCCTTCATATTAATAGCATTGCCTATTCTCAACTACATTGAGCTCCTGATAAGGTATAGCTGTGAACGTTTTCAATCCATTGGTATTTAACAAGCACCTACTCAGTCTGAGGCACTATGAACTGTATAAAGATACCCAGGCTCCCAGGACCCCCTTTCTGTCCCCTGTAACAACATGCCACACTCATCACACTTGGCTGTTCGACTGTCCACCTTTCTTGTAGACTGCCAACTTGAGGTATTCAAAACACGTGTTTGAATGACTGGGGGAATAAGTGAAAATGAAAAGTGTTACTTTTTCAGTTGTGTCTGACTCTTTGCAACCCCAGGGACTGTAGCCCACCAGGATTCTCTGTCCTTGGGATTTCCCAGGTAAGAACACTGGAGTGGGTTGCCATTTCCTTCTTCGGGGGATCTTCCCAACCCAGGTGCTGGGAACCTGGGTCTCCTACACTGAAGTCAGATTCTTTACTGTCTAGCCACCAGGGAAGCCTGAATGAGTGACTGTAAGTCCATAAAATACTTGAAAAGATACAAATGTAGGAAAGTTGAATAACAAGAGAAGAGCTGTCCCTGAATAGCACATGAGTTGTTAAATGAAAATTAAGATGAGGGCTTGAGAGAAGGAGATCCCTGCTGACTGGAGCAGGGATTCCCTTAGGCTGTCAGACACTAATGCTGAGTCTCTTCCATGCTTTTTCAGGACGGAGAGAGAAGCAAGCATCCAATGAGCAAGCATAGTATGAAAAAGGCAGGACTAGTTGGATAGAAAGGAGGAGGGGTCCTATTACTAGAGTCTCACTTGCTGTTGTGTTTCTATGTGTTCACATTGTAGGCACTTCATATATAAGTTGGGCTATAATTATTTTAAGCATATATTGAGGACTAATACCCATTAACCATTAATCAACTGAATTAAGAGTGAAGGGGCGAAGCCAAGATGGCGGAGGAATGAGGGAAAGATTTCACCAGCTCCCCAACAGAATCACCAGAACTAATCAAGAAAAGAACCACCACCAACAAACCAGCCGCTAGACGACAGAAGAATTCCATAGGTCCGTGAGAGTAGAAGAGTGAACAACCAGAACTTTCCCAGAGCTATGGTTCTAAGAATCCTCTATCCTAACCCTCACGCCGGACTGCACAGACAGAGCGCGTGCCAGCAAGTGCCCTAAAAGGGGGCCTAAGCAGAGCCTCGGGGGAGAGAAGGCAGCACTCAGCGTGAAAACTCCAAGAATCTGCCCGGATCGCAGGCAGAAATTAAGACACTGCGAAGATAGGATACTGGAACAGGGCCAGGCAGAATGCACGGAGTGCTGTCTAGCGACCTGGAGCCGGGAAGGAGTGCCCTCTGAGAAAATCGTGCCACTTGGCCAGGCGAAAATCGCGACTTTCCGCCTGGCACCGGGTGAGTTCAAACACTCCTAGTGTGGAACTAGCTGAAGGGGAAGTCGCCCTCGGATTGCTGACCAGGGACCGGGCTCGAACTGGACAGGGAAGCTTGTGCCTGCCTTTGGGACTTGGACGCGTAACCGGCAGTGTGCATGCGCCAGTGGCGGAGGAGCCTGTGCACCCCCATAGCTACACCCCTAGCGGAGGAAGCCGGGAGAAGAGCAGGTATTGGAGGCTACCGGCGGGTGCGCAGCAGAGCCAGGATGCCCCTGCCTAACACGCGACCGGGCGCGCCGCGGGCCCCCGGCCGACGGACAGGGATCAGCCTGCCACCCCGGCCAGCACCCGAGCTTGCAGCAACACCTTATTTGGCTGAAAACAAACCATAGCAACCGGTGCCATAAGGGAAAGGCTACATCATCAAGACAACACCATTGAGAGCAGACTGGCTTCCACCAGACTGATGAGAGGATAAAAACCAGGGACAGTATTTAACTTTTTTTGCCTTTTTATTTGTTTTGGACGGTTCTGTTCATTTGTTTGATCGGTCAGGTTTGGGGTGTTTTTTTTTTTCTCTTTTGTCACTTCTTATTAAGTTTTTCTTCCCTTTTTAATTTTTAATTTCTTTTTTAAAATTTTTAATTACTAATTTTTTTTTTAATTTTTTTTTTTTGAAACTTCTAATTTTCTTTCCTCTTTCCCACTGCTTCCTCCCTCTATGTTCTAAATGTAAAACTTTCTCCTATCTACCACTATCCTCTAGATAAATATTTCCTACCTTCCTGTCTCCACTATTCTCTTCCAGCTGCACTAAACAATACAACACACTAATCTTGGCTACAGAACCCCCCCAAACGCCGGACGAGACAGAGCTGCCAGCAAGTGCCCTAAAGGGCCCAGCAGCCTCGGGGGAGAGAAGGCAGCACTCAGCGTGAAAACTCCAAGAATCTGCCCGGATCGCAGGCAGAAATTAAGACACTGCGAAGATAGGATACTGGAACAGGGCCAGGCAGAATGCACGGAGTGCTGTCTAGCGACCTGGAGCCGGGAAGGAGTGCCCTCTGAGAAAATCGTGCCACTTGGCCAGGCGAAAATCGCGACTTTCCGCCTGGCACCGGGTGAGTTCAAACACTCCTAGTGTGGAACTAGCTGAAGGGGAAGTCGCCCTCGGATTGCTGACCAGGGACCGGGCTCGAACTGGACAGGGAAGCTTGTGCCTGCCTTTGGGACTTGGACGCGTAACCGGCAGTGTGCATGCGCCAGTGGCGGAGGAGCCTGTGCACCCCCATAGCTACACCCCTAGCGGAGGAAGCCGGGAGAAGAGCAGGTATTGAGGCTACCGCGGGTGCGCAGCAGAGCCAGGATGCCCCTGCCTAACACGCGACCGGGCGCGCCGCGGGCCCCCGGCCGACGGACAGGGATCAGCCTGCCACCCCGGCCAGCACCCGAGCTTGCAGCAACACCTTATTTGGCTGAAAACAAACCATAGCAACCGGTGCCATAAGGGAAAGGCTACATCATCAAGACAACACCATTGAGAGCAGACTGGCTTCCACCAGACTGATGAGAGGATAAAAACCAGGGACAGTATTTAACTTTTTTTGCCTTTTTATTTGTTTTGGACGGTTCTGTTCATTTGTTTGATCGGTCAGGTTTGGGGTGTTTTTTTTTTTCTCTTTTGTCACTTCTTATTAAGTTTTTCTTCCCTTTTTAATTTTTAATTTCTTTTTTAAAATTTTTAATTACTAATTTTTTTTTTAATTTTAATTCTTGGAAACTTCTAATTTTCTTTCCTCTTTCCCACTGCTTCCTCCCTCTATGTTCTAAATGTAAAACTTTCTCCTATCTACCACTATCCTCTAGATAAATATTTCCTACCTTCCTGTCTCCACTATTCTCTTCCAGCTGCACTAAACAATACAACACACTAATCTTGGCTACATAACCCTATAAAATACTTCCAAGTCTAATCTGTTCCTTCTCATTACACATACACTCTCCACCTCCTCACCCCCAACACATGTTTTGGCTAAAAATTGCTTTCAATGAAATAATCCAAGCCAGGACCTTGCCCCGGATCTATTTTACCAGGCACTGTTTTAATTAATTCAGAGCTTAACGGGCAAGTATCATCTTTGATTGCGTCATTTGCCAGAAAAATTTCCTATGCTTTGTCACTGTAAGAATGGTTAGATGTGGTTATTGCTGTGTATGTATGTATATCTTATGACTATGTTAGAAAACATCTGCATGCTTTTATGACTGTCACCCACCAGGGACACACCTCTTGTTCCTCAGATGCTAGTATTTGAACTAATATCACAGAACACCATAGCAAACCAGACATAGAGCCTACAAGCCCTCAGAAATCATCAAACCAAGGATCCTCGGAGTAGAAACCCTGATTCCAAGACCACACACTATCAAAGAACATACAACACTAGAGATTATTCACCTGTAAACAAGACCTAACACCACTCAAAACACAAGCCATTGAACCCTTCTAGAAGGACAGAAACCCAAAGGAAGGGAGAATTCAGCCAAGAAGCCTGGTGGGGAAAAGAACTCCATACACACAGACACACACAAAGAAACAAAAACTAACCTAATAATGAAACGACAGAGAAACACTGCACAAATGAAGGACAAAGCTAGAGAAACAAAGCTTCAAATGACAGAGGAGGAGATAGACAAATTATCTGAAAGAGAATTCAGAAAAACTATACTAATGAGGATGCAAAACACCGAAAACAGAATATTAGAGGAAATTAGTGCACTGAGAAGAGACATGCAGGAAATGAAAAATAAGCAAATAGAGACCACCAATTCAATTGCTGAACTCAAAAATACTATAGAGGGTCTCAACAGTAGAGTATCGGAGGCTGAAGAATGGATAAGTGAGCTGGAAGATAGAATGGTGGAAATAAGTGCTGAAGAACAGAACAAAGCTGAAAGAATGAAAAGAACTGAGGATAGCACCAGAGACCTATGGGACAATATCGAAAAGAAATCGAAAAAAGGCCACTATTCTCTTCCAGCTGCACTAAACAATACAACACACTAATCTTGGCTACATAACCCTATAAAATACTTCCAAGTCTAATCTGTTCCTTCTCATTACACATACACTCTCCACCTCCTCACCCCCAACACATGTTTTGGCTAAAAATTGCTTTCAATGAAATAATCCAAGCCAGGACCTTGCCCCGGATCTATTTTACCAGGCACTGTTTTAATTAATTCAGAGCTTAACGGGCAAGTATCATCTTTGATTGCGTCATTTGCCAGAAAAATTTCCTATGCTTTGTCACTGTAAGAATGGTTAGATGTGGTTATTGCTGTGTATGTATGTATATCTTATGACTATGTTAGAAAACATCTGCATGCTTTTATGACTGTCACCCACCAGGGACACACCTCTTGTTCCTCAGATGCTAGTATTTGAACTAATATCACAGAACACCATAGCAAACCAGACATAGAGCCTACAAGCCCTCAGAAATCATCAAACCAAGGATCCTCGGAGTAGAAACCCTGATTCCAAGACCACACACTATCAAAGAACATACAACACTAGAGATTATTCACCTGTAAACAAGACCTAACACCACTCAAAACACAAGCCATTGAACCCTTCTAGAAGGACAGAAACCCAAAGGAAGGTAGAATTCAGCCAAGAAGCCTGGTGGGGAAAAGAACTCCATACACACAGACACACACAAAGAAACAAAAACTAACCTAATAATGAAACGACAGAGAAACACTGCACAAATGAAGGACAAAGCTAGAGAAACAAAGCTTCAAATGACAGAGGAGGAGATAGACAAATTATCTGAAAGAGAATTCAGAAAAACTATACTAATGAGGATGCAAAACACCGAAAACAGAATATTAGAGGAAATTAGTGCACTGAGAAGAGACATGCAGGAAATGAAAAATAAGCAAATAGAGACCACCAATTCAATTGCTGAACTCAAAAATACTATAGAGGGTCTCAACAGTAGAGTATCGGAGGCTGAAGAATGGATAAGTGAGCTGGAAGATAGAATGGTGGAAATAAGTGCTGAAGAACAGAACAAAGCTGAAAGAATGAAAAGAACTGAGGATAGCACCAGAGACCTATGGGACAATATCAAACGCACCAACATTAGAATTATAGGAGTTCCAGAAGAAGAAGAAGGGAAGAAAGGCTATGAAAAAATTCTTGAAGAGGTTATAGTTGAAAACTTCCCCAACATGGGAAAGGAAATAGTCAACCAAGTCCAAGAAGCACAAAGAGTTCCATACAGGAGAAACCCCAGAAGAAACACACCAAGGCACATTCTAATCAAACTAACACAGACTAAATATAAAGACAGATTACTAAAAGCAGCTAGGAGCAAACAACAAATAACATATAAAGGAAGCCCCATATATCTAACTGCGGATCTCTCAACAGAAACCCTGCAGGCCAGAAGAGAAAAGCAAGAAACATTTAAATGGCTAAAAGAGAACAACCTCCAACCAAGAATTCTCTAACCAGCAAGAATCTCATTCAAAATCGATGGTAAAGTCAAAAGCTTCACAGACAGACAAAAACTAAAAGAATTCTGTACCACAAAACCAGCCCTACAGCAAGTGTTAAAGGGCCTGATATAGCCAATGAATACAAGAGTAGGAGAAGTCCTACAAATCAAACGCCAAACTTCTAAGAAGATGACAATAGGAACATTCGTATCAATAATTACTTTGAATGTAAATGGATTAAATGCTCCAACCAAATGACACAGGCTGGCTGAAACGTGACCCATATATATGCTGTTTACAAGAGACCCACTTCAGACCTAGAGACACTCATAGACTGAAAGTGAGAGGCTGGAAAAAAGATATTCCATGCAAGTGGAAATCAAAAGAAAGCTGGAGTAGCAATCCTCATATCAGACAAAATAGACTTTAAAGTAAAGAAGATTCTAAGAGACAAGGCAGGTCACTACATCATGATTAAGGGATCTATCCAAGAGGAAGATATAACAGTCATGAATATCTATGCACCCAACACAGGGGCACCTCAATACATAAGAAGGATACTTTCCGACTTAAAAGAAGAAAGCAATACTAACACAATAATAGTAGGAGACTTTAACACTCCTCTCACACCAATGGATAGATCATCAAAACATAAAATTAATAAAGAAACACAAGCCTTAAATGCCACACTAGGGGCTTCCCCTGGTGGTCCAGTGGGTAAGGACATTGCCTTGCAGTGCAAGGGGCACCAGTTCGACCCCTGGCCTGGGAAGATACCACGTGCCGCAGAGCAGCTGGATTGATGTGTCCAATGACCGAGCCGGAGCTCTGGAGCACATGCGCCCAGAGCCGGTGCTCTGCAACGACAGACACCACCACGATGGGAGGCCCACAGGAGCCAAGGAACAAAGACGAATGAAAATAGAGAAATGAAAGACCAATAGAAGTGGCCCGCCCACTCCCCTCCCTCCCCAACCCGACCCTCGCCCAAAGTAAATAAAAAAAAAAAAATGCCACACTAGAAAAAATGGACCTCATCGATATCTTTAGGACGTTCCATCGAAAAGCAGAAGAATACACTTTCTTCTCAAGTGCTCACGGAACATTCTCCAGGATAGACCACATCTTTGGCCACAAATCTAACCTCAGTCAATTCAAGAAAACTGAAATTATATCAACCATCTTCTCAGACCATGGTGCAATGAGACTAGAGTTCAACTACAGGAAAAAAAACGCTAAAAACACAAACACATGCAAATTAAACAGCACATACCTAAAAAACCAACGGATTACTGAGGAAATCAAAGGAGAAATTTAAAAATTCCTAGAAGAAAATGATAATGAACATACGACCGTGCAAAACCTATGGGATACTGCAAAAGCAGTTCTAAGAGGGAAATTTGTAACAATACAATCCTACGCCAAGAAACTAGGAAAATATGAAGCAGATGACCTAACCTTCCGCTTAAGACGATTGGAGAAAGAAGAACAAAAGCATCCCAAAGCCAGTGGAAGAAGAGAAATTATAAAGACTAGAGCAGAAATAAATGAGAAAGAAATGAAAGAAACTATAGTATGGATAAATAAAACAAAAAGCTTGCTCTTTGAAAAGGTAAACACAATTGACAAGCCACTGGCCAGACTCATCAAGAGAAAGAGAGAGAAGAACCAGATCAACAAAATCAAAAATGAAAAAGGAGAGATTACAAGAGATAATGCAGAAATCCAAAGGATTCTAAGAGACTATTATGAGCAACTCTATGGCAACAAACTGGACAACCTGGAAGAAATGGACAGTTTCTTGGGGAAGATTAATCTCCCAAGACTGAGCCAGGAAGCAACAGAAACTTTGAACAACCCAATCACAAGCTCAGAAATCGAATTTGTGATTAAAAATCTACCTAAAAATAAAAGCCCAGGGCCAGATGGCTTCACAGGCGAATTCTACCAAACATTTAAAGAAGAGCTAATGCCTGTCCTTCTAAAACTCTTTCAAAAAATTGCACAGGGAAGAAAACTTCCAAACACATTCTACGAGGCCACCATCACCCTGATACCCAAACCAGGCAAAGACAACACAAAAAAGGAAAACTATAGGCCAATTTCACCAATGAACTTAGATACCAAGATCCTCAACAAAATCCTAATAAACAGAATTCAACGACACATCAAAAAACTCATACATCACGATCAAGCCGGGTTCATCCCAGGCATGCAAGGATTCCTCAGTATCTGCAAATCAATCAATGTGATACGCCATATCAACAAATTGAGAGACAAAAATCACATGACGATCTCAATAGATGCAGAAAAAGCCTTCAACAAAGTACAACATCCATTTATGATAAAAACTCTTCAGAAACTGTGCATAGAAGGAACCTATCTCAACATAAAAGCCATCTATGAGAAGCCCACAGTGAACATTATCCTCAGTGGTGAAAAACTGAATGCATTCCCTCTAAGATCAGGAACAAGACAGGGGTGTCCACTTTCACCACTGCTATTCAACATAGTCCTGGAAGTTCTAGCAATGGCAATGAGAGAAGAGAAAGAAATCAAAGGAATCCAGATTGGAAAGGAAGAAGTCAAGCTCTCTCTTTTTGCAGACAACATGATGTTATACATAGAAAATCCCAAAGACTCTATTACAAAGCTACTAGACCTAATCAACGGATTCAGCAAAGTCGCAGGATACAAAGTCAACACACAGAAATCACTGGCATTCCTATACACAAACAATGAAAAATCAGCAACAAGGATAAAAAAAAGCTTGCTCTTTGAAAAGGTAAACACAATTGACAAGCCACTGGCCAGACTCATCAAGAGAAAGAGAGAGAAGAACCAGATCAACAAAATCAAAAATGAAAAAGGAGAGATTACAAGAGATAATGCAGAAATCCAAAGGATTCTAAGAGACTATTATGAGCAACTCTATGGCAACAAACTGGACAACCTGGAAGAAATGGACAGTTTCTTGGGGAAGATTAATCTCCCAAGACTGAGCCAGGAAGCAACAGAAACTTTGAACAACCCAATCACAAGCTCAGAAATCGAATTTGTGATTAAAAATCTACCTAAAAATAAAAGCCCAGGGCCAGATGGCTTCACAGGCGAATTCTACCAAACATTTAAAGAAGAGCTAATGCCTGTCCTTCTAAAACTCTTTCAAAAAATTGCACAGGGAAGAAAACTTCCAAACACATTCTACGAGGCCACCATCACCCTGATACCCAAACCAGGCAAAGACAACACAAAAAAGGAAAACTATAGGCCAATTTCACCAATGAACTTAGATACCAAGATCCTCAACAAAATCCTAATAAACAGAATTCAACGACACATCAAAAAACTCATACATCACGATCAAGCCGGGTTCATCCCAGGCATGCAAGGATTCCTCAGTATCTGCAAATCAATCAATGTGATACGCCATATCAACAAATTGAGAGACAAAAATCACATGACGATCTCAATAGATGCAGAAAAAGCCTTCAACAAAGTACAACATCCATTTATGATAAAAACTCTTCAGAAACTGTGCATAGAAGGAACCTATCTCAACATAAAAGCCATCTATGAGAAGCCCACAGTGAACATTATCCTCAGTGGTGAAAAACTGAATGCATTCCCTCTAAGATCAGGAACAAGACAGGGGTGTCCACTTTCACCACTGCTATTCAACATAGTCCTGGAAGTTCTAGCAATGGCAATGAGAGAAGAGAAAGAAATCAAAGGAATCCAGATTGGAAAGGAAGAAGTCAAGCTCTCTCTTTTTGCAGACAACATGATGTTATACATAGAAAATCCCAAAGACTCTATTACAAAGCTACTAGACCTAATCAACGGATTCAGCAAAGTCGCAGGATACAAAGTCAACACACAGAAATCACTGGCATTCCTATACACAAACAATGAAAAATCAGAAAACGAAATCCAAGAGGCAGTCCCCTTCACCACTGCAACGAAAAGAATCAAATATCTTGGAATAAACATACCCAAAGAAACAAAAAAATTGTACACAGAAAATTACAAGACACTCATGAAAGAAATTAAAGAAGACTTAAACAGATGGAGAGATATTCCATGTTCCTGGGTCGGAAGAATCAACATTGTGAAAATGACCATACTACCAAATATCATCTACAGATTCAATGCAATACCTATTCAACTACCATTGACATTTTTCACAGAACTAGACCAAATAATAACACAGTTCATATGGAAACACAAAAGACCTCGAATAGCCAAAGCAATCCTGAGAAAGAAAAACGGAGCTGGAGGAATCAGCCTCCCTAACTTTAGACTCTACTACAAAGCAACAGTTATCAAGACAGTATGGTACTGGCACAAAAACAGAACTATAGACCAATGGGACAAAATTGAGAACCCAGAGATCAACCCACGCACCTATGGGTACCTTATTTTTGACAAAGGAGGAGAAACTATAAAATGGGACAAAGACAGCCTCTTCAACAAGTGGTGCTGGGAGAACTGGACAGCTACATGCAAAAACGTGAAGTTGGAACATTCCCTGACACCATACACTAAGATCAACTCAAAATGGATTAAAGACCTAAATGGAAGATCAGAAACCATCAAACTCTTAGAGGAGAATATAGGCAAAACCCTCAAGGACATCAATCAAAGCAAGATCTTCTCTGACCCACCTACTAGAAGAGCGGAACTGAAAAGAAAAATGAACATGTGGGACCTCATGAAACTTAAAAGCTTTTGTACAGCAAAAGAAATTACAAAAAAGCTGTACAGACACCCCACAGAGTGGGAGAAAATCATAGCAAATGAAACAAGAGACAAAGAATTCATCTCCAAAATCTACAAGCAACTCAGACAACTCAGCACAGAAAAACGAACAACCCAATCAAAAAATGGGAAAAAGACCTAAAGAGACGCCTCTCCAAAGAGGACATACAGATGGCCCAGAAGCACATGAAACGATGGTCAACCTCGCTTATTATTAGAGAAATGTAAATTAAAACTACAACGAGATATCACCTCACACCCGTCATAATGGCCATCTTCAAAAAATCTGCAGACAGGGCTTCCCTGGTGGTCCAGTGGATAAGGACAACACCTTGCAGTGCAAGGGGCACCAGTTTGATCCCTGGCCTGGGAAGATCCCACGTGCTGCGGAGCGGCTGGACCAATGTGTCCAATGACCGAGCTGGAGCTCTGGAGCTCATGCACCCAGAGCCGGTGCTCTGCGACAACAGAGGCCACCGTGATGGAAGGCACACACAGGCCAAAGAACAAAGATGGATGAAAATAGATAAATGAAAGACCAATAGAAGTGGCCTGTCCGCCCCCCTCCCTCCCCAACCTGTCCCTCCAAATAAGTAAATAATAAATATTAAAAAAAAATCTGCAGACAATAAATGCTGGAAAGGTTGTGGAGAAAAGGGAACCCTCTTGCATTGCTTGTGGGAATGTAAACTGATACAGCCTCTATGGAAGACAGTGTGGAGATTCCTTAAAAAACTAAAAATAGAAGCACCCTATGACCCAGCAATCCCACTCTTAGGCTTATATCCTGATGAAATCAAACCTGAAAGAAGCACCTGTACCCCAATGTTCATTGCAGCTCTCTATACAATAGTCAGAACATGGAAGAAATCTAGATGTCCATCGACGAATGAATGGCTACAGAAGCTCTGGTACATATATACAATGGAATACTACTCAGCTGTTAAAAGAAATGCAGAAGACTCAGTCCTAATGAAGTGGCTAGCTCTAGAGCCTATCAAAAAAAGGAAGAAACAAACTAACACACAGATATGGAATCTAGTAGGACGGTCTTGAAAAATGAATATAGGCAAAACCCTCAAGGACATCAATCAAAGCAAGATCTTCTCTGACCCACCTACTAGAAGAGCGGAACTGAAAAGAAAAATGAACATGTGGGACCTCATGAAACTTAAAAGCTTTTGTACAGCAAAAGAAATTACAAAAAAGCTGTACAGACACCCCACAGAGTGGGAGAAAATCATAGCAAATGAAACAAGAGACAAAGAATTCATCTCCAAAATCTACAAGCAACTCAGACAACTCAGCACAGAAAAACGAACAACCCAATCAAAAAATGGGAAAAAGACCTAAAGAGACGCCTCTCCAAAGAGGACATACAGATGGCCCAGAAGCACATGAAACGATGGTCAACCTCGCTTATTATTAGAGAAATGTAAATTAAAACTACAACGAGATATCACCTCACACCCGTCATAATGGCCATCTTCAAAAAATCTGCAGACAGGGCTTCCCTGGTGGTCCAGTGGATAAGGACAACACCTTGCAGTGCAAGGGGCACCAGTTTGATCCCTGGCCTGGGAAGATCCCACGTGCTGCGGAGCGGCTGGACCAATGTGTCCAATGACCGAGCTGGAGCTCTGGAGCTCATGCACCCAGAGCCGGTGCTCTGCGACAACAGAGGCCACCGTGATGGAAGGCACACACAGGCCAAAGAACAAAGATGGATGAAAATAGATAAATGAAAGACCAATAGAAGTGGCCTGTCCGCCCCCCTCCCTCCCCAACCTGTCCCTCCAAATAAGTAAATAATAAATATTAAAAAAAAAAAAATCTGCAGACAATAAATGCTGGAAAGGTTGTGGAGAAAAGGGAACCCTCTTGCATTGCTTGTGGGAATGTAAACTGATACAGCCTCTATGGAAGACAGTGTGGAGATTCCTTAAAAAACTAAAAATAGAAGCACCCTATGACCCAGCAATCCCACTCTTAGGCTTATATCCTGATGAAATCAAACCTGAAAGAAGCACCTGTACCCCAATGTTCATTGCAGCTCTCTATACAATAGTCAGAACATGGAAGAAATCTAGATGTCCATCGACGAATGAATGGCTACAGAAGCTCTGGTACATATATACAATGGAATACTACTCAGCTGTTAAAAGAAATGCAGAAGACTCAGTCCTAATGAAGTGGCTAGCTCTAGAGCCTATCATAAAAAGTGAAGTAAGTCAAAAAGAAAAAGACAAATACAGTATACTAACACACAGATATGGAATCTAGTAGGACGGTCTTGATAACACACACAGTGAACTCATGGAACAACAGACAGAGCATAGACATAGGGACACTGTGGGGAAGAAATAGGGAGGGGCAGGCATGGAAGGAGTAACATCGAAACCTATACTGTCATGTGTGGAAATGATAGCTATTGTCATTGTGCTAAGGGAGTAGGAGTGCTTACAATGGCATGGGGTGATGGTCTGGAGGGGTGGGATGGGGGGAACTGGGGGGGTGGGGACCAGGGATATGCATATGACCGATCTGGGAACGTACATGTCTGTGAACAACAAAACTCTGTAAAACCTTTAAAATAAAGAATTTTTTTAAAAAATGAATCAGCCTATCTGTTTGTGTATAACCTGGATCATTTACATTTTTTGGTCAAAAAAAATGCTTAAATGTTATTTCCAGTCCCTTGTCTTCCTTCTCAGTTCATTAGCCTGAATAAACTGAGTTCCCTTGGCAGAAAAATTGATTGGAGAACCATGGGTTTCTTGGGGCTGGTCGTTGCCTTGTACCCAGATAACTTTAATAAGATTAGCCTTGTCTTTTCCTATGGGCTTTGATGATGGCAATCTACCCTATTCTCCAATTAAAATCCTTGTTGCATTTGACTTTTGTTTTGCTTAATCTTTACAATGTATTCAGCTTGACGAATAAAAGTAGATTGAGGGCTTCCCCTGGTGATCCAGTGGATAAGGACACCGCCTTGCAGTGCAAGGGGTGCCGGTTCGATCCTTGGCCTGGGAAGATCCCACGTGCTGCGGAGCAGCTGGACCAATGTGTCCAATTACTGAGCCGGAGCTCTGGAGCGCATGCGCCCAGGGCCGGTGCTCTGCGACAACAGACGCCACAGCGATGGGAGGTCCACAGGAGCCAAAGAACAAAGACGGATGAAAAATAGAGAAATGGAAAACCAATAGAAGTGGCCCGCCCGCTCCCCTCCCTCCCCAACCCGACCCCCACCCAAAATAAATAAATAAATAAATCTTAAAAAAAAAAAAAAGTAGATTGATCTGTTAAAAAAAAAAAGAGTGAAGGACCAAGGGCCTACCTTCCTGTCCCCATTTAATTTGCACGACTATCTATAAGGTGTCATATCCCCTTTTGCAGACGAGACTACTGAGCCTCAGAGAGATCAGGTGGCATAGATCAATCCCTGTCCAGAAGAGCTGACTTCCAGTGCCTTGCTTCCCTATTTAATCCCAAGTAATGATCTGGTCAGATGCTAGTCCTGTTGAGCCCAACAAGTTAAGTTCTTAGATGGCAAGATGAAATCAAGCTACAGTTATTGAAGCAACTGTTCCTAGTATGGAAGGACTATAGACTAATGAGAATACTGGTGAAAAATGAATCGTTCTCAAAGACCAAAAGCTAATACAGCAATAACCCCAAAATCAGAAGGTTTCAAGGTGGTGTGGGGTCTACAAGAGTAGGGAGCAGCAATCGTGAGAGAGGACGATGGAGTCTAATCCATGGTGTGAGTCCAATCTGTCCAACAAGACCCTTGCTAAAATTGCCTCACTACACTACCTCTGTCTGACAGTCTTCACTTAGAGATATACCCCTTGGTATAAGAAATGTTATTTTGTTATCGTCAATTGCCATCACATCGCTTCAACTCCGCCTCAAAAATATGTATCAATTACCTATTGGAAGAGAAAGCAGTGTGAGTCCTAGGGTGCAAAACCGAATAAAGCCAGGTCCCTGACCTCAAGGAGCTGATGAGAAAACAACTAAGTACATACTGGAGTTCACATTTACTGGGGTCACCAAAGCGTTATGGGAACATGTGGACGAAAGTAATTAATTTTGCTATCCTTAGCTCTATTTCTAGTTCTATCCCTCTGCACATACCTGGCCCCCCACCAAACAGAGCCCCTCTGTTTTCTACTGTATGCCCACACTGTGCTAAGCATCACAGCTCACCAAATGTGCCCCTTCCTAATCCCTGGAACCTGGGAACACATTATGTTACATAACAACAGAAGACATTGCAAGTGTAATTAAGGTTATGGACTTTAAACTAGGGAGATTATCCTGAATTATCTGGGAAGCCTCAGTCTAATCTAATCACACCAGAACTTAAAACAGAAGTTTCTCGGATTGAAGTCAGAAAGATGCAGGAAAAAGAGAAGGCAGAGAGATTCAAGATAGAAAGGGTAGTGAGATAAGGAGTGCAGGCTTTCTTAGGCGGTAAGACAGGCTCTTAGCTGACAGCTAGCCAGGAAACTGGCACCTACAAGCACAAGGAACTAAATTCTGTTAACAATCTCAATGAGCTTGGAGGTAGATTTTTTTTTTCCTCAGAGTTTTCAGAAGGCACATAGTCCTTAGATTTGTCCTGTGAGGACCTAAGCAGAGAACTGACAAAGTCCCAGTGCTAGACTTCTGACCCACTAAAACTGAGAGAAAATAAATTTGTGTTTAAAACAACCATGAAGTTTTGGGTCTTTATGTTATTACAGCAGCAACAGAAAACCGATACATTATCAAAAAATGTTCTTCTACCCTCTTCTGCCATATTCACTATTCAGGTCTGGGTGTGTGCATCTGTGTGTGTGACTGCTCAGTTGCAGAGTCATATTTGACTCTCTGTGACCTCATGGGTTCCTCTGTCCATGGGATTTTCCCAGCAAGAACACTGCAGTGGGTTGCCAATTCCTCCTTCAGTGGATCTTCCTGACGCAGGGATTGAACCTATGTCTCCAGCGTCTTCTGCATTGCAGGCAGATTCTTTACCTAGAGCCACCGGGAAAGCCTCAGGTCTTATTGTAATGCCATGCAATCTGTAAAGCTTTCTCAACCCACAAGGAAAACAAAGCTTCTGGATTCCTGTCATACCTTGCCTGCACTTGCATGAGGTCACATATTTCCCTTCTTTGTCCTGCTATTAGCTATATTTATGATGGCTCCACTACTTTATATATTGTATCTTGCTTAGTTTCCCCCAACCCTCCAAAAAATAGTCGAATAGTCATTCAATGTATCCATATTTAGCATCCCTTTGCTAAATATATTGTATTTAGTCCTGCCTTCCTAATCCCTGGAACGTGGGAACACATTATGTTACATAACAACAGAAGACATTGCAAGTGTAATTAAGGTTATGGACTTTAAACTAGGGAGATTATCCTGAATTATCTGGGAAGCCTCAGTCTAATCTAATCACACCAGAACTTAAAACAGAAGTTTCTCGGATTGAAGTCAGAAAGATGCAGGAAAAAGAGAAGGCAGAGAGATTCAAGATAGAAAGGGTAGTGAGATAAGGAGTGCAGGCTTTCTTAGGCGGTAAGACAGGCTCTTAGCTGACAGCTAGCCAGGAAACTGGCACCTACAAGCACAAGGAACTAAATTCTGTTAACAATCTCAATGAGCTTGGAGGTAGATTTTTTTTTTCCTCAGAGTTTTCAGAAGGCACATAGTCCTTAGATTTGTCCTGTGAGGACCTAAGCAGAGAACTGACAAAGTCCCAGTGCTAGACTTCTGACCCACTAAAACTGAGAGAAAATAAATTTGTGTTTAAAACAACCATGAAGTTTTGGGTCTTTATGTTATTACAGCAGCAACAGAAAACCGATACATTATCAAAAAATGTTCTTCTACCCTCTTCTGCCATATTCACTATTCAGGTCTGGGTGTGTGCATCTGTGTGTGTGACTGCTCAGTTGCAGAGTCATATTTGACTCTCTGTGACCTCATGGGTTCCTCTGTCCATGGGATTTTCCCAGCAAGAACACTGCAGTGGGTTGCCAATTCCTCCTTCAGTGGATCTTCCTGACGCAGGGATTGAACCTATGTCTCCAGCGTCTTCTGCATTGCAGGCAGATTCTTTACCTAGAGCCACCGGGAAAGCCTCAGGTCTTATTGTAATGCCATGCAATCTGTAAAGCTTTCTCAACCCACAAGGAAAACAAAGCTTCTGGATTCCTGTCATACCTTGCCTGCACTTGCATGAGGTCACATATTTCCCTTCTTTGTCCTGCTATTAGCTATATTTATGATGGCTCCACTACTTTATATATTGTATCTTGCTTAGTTTCCCCCAACCCTCCAAAAAATAGTCGAATAGTCATTCAATGTATCCATATTTAGCATCCCTGCTAAATAATAGTGTAGGGCACTATTATTTTTCAGCCACAAAGTTGTATCTGACTTATTGGGACCCTTCTTTTTCACCCTTGCTATACTTTTTCACTATCCTTTTTCATCTTCATCAAGAGGCTCTTTCATTCCTGTTCACTTATTGCCATTAGAGTGGTATCATCTGCATATTTGAGGTTGTTGATATATTTCCCCACATACTTGATTCCAATTTGTGATCCATCCAGTCAGGGTTTTGCATGATATATTCTTCACAGAAGTTAAATATACAGGGTGACAATATACAGCCTTGACATTTTGCTTTCCTAACTTGGAACCAGTCAGTTTTTCTACATAAGGCTCTAACTTTTACTCCTTGACTCACATACTGGTTTCTCAGGAGACAGGTAAGATAGTATGATATTTTCATCTGAATTGTCCAGTTTGTTGTGATCCACACAGTCACAGGCTTTAGCCTAGTCAAAAAGCCTAGTCAATAAAGTTCTTCTGGAATCCCCTTCCTTTCTCTATGATCCAACAATTTGATCTCTGGTTCTTCTTCTTTTCTAAACCCAGCTTGTACATCTAGAAATTCTCAGTTCACTTACTGCCGAAACCTAGCTTGAAGCCAGTCCCCTTCTTTGAGACTGGAATGAAAACTGATCTTGGAAGTCCTGTGCCCATTTCTGAGTTTTCCAAATTTGCTCACATATTGAGTGCAGCACTTTCACAGTATCATCTTTTAAGATTTGAAATGCTATAATTCCCTCACTGCCACTAGCTTTCTTCATAGCAGTGCTTCCTAAGGCCCACTTGACTTCACACTCCAGGATATCTGGCTCTAGGTGAGTGATCATACACCATTATGGTTAACCGTATCATTAAGAACTTTTTAGTATAGTTTTTCTGTGTATTCTTGCAACCTCTTCCTAATCTCTTCTACTTTTGTTAGGTCCTTGCTGTTTCTGTCCTTTACCATGCCCATCCTTGCATAAAATGTTCCCTTGATTGGTCCAGTTTTCTTGAAGAGACCTCCAGTCTTTTTCATTCCATTGTTTTTCTCTACTTCTTTGTATCATTCATTTAAAGACTTCTCATCTTTCCTTGCTGTTCTCCAGAACCTGGCATTCAATCTCTCTTCCTCCTTTGCTTTTCACTTCTCTTCTTTCCTCAGCTATTTGTAAGTCCTCACTTTGCTTTCCTGCATTTCTTTTTCTTTAAGACGGTTTTCGTCACTGCTTCCTGTACAATATTACAAACTTCTGTCCATAGTTCTTCAGGTACTCTGTCTACCAGATATAATCCCTTAAATTTATTTGTCACCTCCACTGTATAAACCTAAGGGATTTCACGTAGGTCATACCTGAATAGGTCTACAGGTTTTCCCTACTTTCTTCATTTAAGCCTGAATTTCGCAATAAAGAGCTCATGATCTGAGCCACAGTCAGCTCCAGGCCTTGTTTCATTCACGGGTTTTTTGTCTGGTACCCAGGGTAGGCAGAGCCAGTCCAAGACAATTCATGGTGAGAAGGGCAGTGTTTTACAAGCAGAACAGTTCATTAGTGATCAGTTGACACCATTTTATTAACCTATATTGACTGCGTTTTAAATGCAAATTGAATGCATTTTATTACACTTTTTTATATTAGAGCTGCCCCGCTCAATTTGATCTCTGGTTCTTCTTCTTTTCTAAACCCAGCTTACTCTAGAAATTCTCAGTTCACTTACTGCCGAAACCTAGCTTGAAGCCAGTCCCCTTCTTTGAGACTGGAATGAAAACTGATCTTGGAAGTCCTGTGCCCATTTCTGAGTTTTCCAAATTTGCTCACATATTGAGTGCAGCACTTTCACAGTATCATCTTTTAAGATTTGAAATGCTATAATTCCCTCACTGCCACTAGCTTTCTTCATAGCAGTGCTTCCTAAGGCCCACTTGACTTCACACTCCAGGATATCTGGCTCTAGGTGAGTGATCATACACCATTATGGTTAACCGTATCATTAAGAACTTTTTAGTATAGTTTTTCTGTGTATTCTTGCAACCTCTTCCTAATCTCTTCTACTTTTGTTAGGTCCTTGCTGTTTCTGTCCTTTACCATGCCCATCCTTGCATAAAATGTTCCCTTGATTGGTCCAGTTTTCTTGAAGAGACCTCCAGTCTTTTTCATTCCATTGTTTTTCTCTACTTCTTTGTATCATTCATTTAAAGACTTCTCATCTTTCCTTGCTGTTCTCCAGAACCTGGCATTCAATCTCTCTTCCTCCTTTGCTTTTCACTTCTCTTCTTTCCTCAGCTATTTGTAAGTCCTCACTTTGCTTTCCTGCATTTCTTTTTCTTTAAGACGGTTTTCGTCACTGCTTCCTGTACAATATTACAAACTTCTGTCCATAGTTCTTCAGGTACTCTGTCTACCAGATATAATCCCTTAAATTTATTTGTCACCTCCACTGTATAAACCTAAGGGATTTCACGTAGGTCATACCTGAATAGGTCTACAGGTTTTCCCTACTTTCTTCATTTAAGCCTGAATTTCGCAATAAAGAGCTCATGATCTGAGCCACAGTCAGCTCCAGGCCTTGTTTCATTCACGGGTTTTTTGTCTGGTACCCAGGGTAGGCAGAGCCAGTCCAAGACAATTCATGGTGAGAAGGGCAGTGTTTTACAAGCAGAACAGTTCATTAGTGATCAGTTGACACCATTTTATTAACCTATATTGACTGCGTTTTAAATGCAAATTGAATGCTTTAGTGAAAACCAAGTTGAAATATTACACTGGAATTAGTCTTGATAAAAATACATCAAAGACGGATGCTCAGACCATCACCCGCACACCTATAAATCACTAGCATGTCAAAAGCCCGCTTGATTATTGTCCCTCAGTTGAACAAAGACAATTTAAGTTTTCAGGAAAACCATTAATTCATTAGGAGACATAGTAAGCCACTCTAAATAAGAGGGCTAAAGCAGTAAAGTGTGATGCTTGCTCTTTAGAATAAACTAACACTTCAATATATCAACAGTGCTCTTTTAGAACTGTAACCTAATTTATCTGAACAACTAATTAGCAAGGAGGTCAGAACTCTCAGGAATGTGGCAAGATAATAAATTTTCTTTTAGAATATATGATTATATGATATAATTCTGGTGATCTTATGGAGGAGGTGTAAAAACAGATACCATATATCATAGTTTGGTTAAACCCACTTTGCACTAAGTATTCATCATATGTTACAAACTGTTAAACAACAAAACCTGTCAACGCTTAAATCAGTTGAGAAATCTCATGTTATCCCACAGTCCTTGACTCCATGCAGAAACCAAAGCTCCCAGCAGAAATATAAACCTGATATATGTACATGTGCATGCCGCATTATTGCTGTTATTATTGATATAATTGCTTCAAGTGATGCCGTCATTGTAGGTAAAGAAAATCTATAGGGAAGTACTGATTTCTCTCATCACGACAAGGTGCCCTCCATACTTGAGTAGAGTGACATATTTATCTGTTTGCTGAAAACGAAGTGTCTTCAGGTACTTTACCAGATATAATCCCTTAAATTTATTTGTCACCTCCACTGTATAAACCTAAGGGATTTCACGTAGGTCATACCTGAATAGGTCTACAGGTTTTCCCTACTTTCTTCATTTAAGCCTGAATTTCGCAATAAAGAGCTCATGATCTGAGCCACAGTCAGCTCCAGGCCTTGTTTCATTCACGGGTTTTTTGTCTGGTACCCAGGGTAGGCAGAGCCAGTCCAAGACAATTCATGGTGAGAAGGGCAGTGTTTTACAAGCAGAACAGTTCATTAGTGATCAGTTGACACCATTTTATTAACCTATATTGACTGCGTTTTAAATGCAAATTGAATGCTTTAGTGAAAACCAAGTTGAAATATTACACTGGAATTAGTCTTGATAAAAATACATCAAAGACGGATGCTCAGACCATCACCCGCACACCTATAAATCACTAGCATGTCAAAAGCCCGCTTGATTATTGTCCCTCAGTTGAACAAAGACAATTTAAGTTTTCAGGAAAACCATTAATTCATTAGGAGACATAGTAAGCCACTCTAAATAAGAGGGCTAAAGCAGTAAAGTGTGATGCTTGCTCTTTAGAATAAACTAACACTTCAATATATCAACAGTGCTCTTTTAGAACTGTAACCTAATTTATCTGAACAACTAATTAGCAAGGAGGTCAGAACTCTCAGGAATGTGGCAAGATAATAAATTTTCTTTTAGAATATATGATTATATGATATAATTCTGGTGATCTTATGGAGGAGGTGTAAAAACAGATACCATATATCATAGTTTGGTTAAACCCACTTTGCACTAAGTATTCATCATATGTTACAAACTGTTAAACAACAAAACCTGTCAACGCTTAAATCAGTTGAGAAATCTCATGTTATCCCACAGTCCTTGACTCCATGCAGAAACCAAAGCTCCCAGCAGAAATATAAACCTGATATATGTACATGTGCATGCCGCATTATTGCTGTTATTATTGATATAATTGCTTCAAGTGATGCCGTCATTGTAGGTAAAGAAAATCTATAGGGAAGTACTGATTTCTCTCATCACGACAAGGTGCCCTCCATACTTGAGTAGAGTGACATATTTATCTGTTTGCTGAAAACGAAGTGTTAATTGGTCAATCTGGTTAAAATTCCCTGGAGAAAGAACTGGATAAATGGAAGGTTGTTAAGAGGTGTAAACAAATCAGAAAAGGTAAACCAACCTGTAAATTAAAACCCAAGTAATTGTTAGAGAGAGAAGGAGAGAAGAGAAAGTAATTTACAGGAGCAGAAAATGCCATGAGTTTACGCACCCTACTTACAGTGATGGGAAAGCTAGAAGCATCGAATACCTGACTGGGGACCTGACTGTGGTAACTATGCTGTGTCGTCTATGAAATAGGACTGCATTAGGCCAGAGACTACAGAACTTAACTTCTTCAGTCAACCAACCAGAAATGTTTGAGTGCCTAATCCAGGAACCTCCTGGGCCAGATAGTGAGGAGCCAAAACAGTGAATCAGAAGGATACCCTTCCCTCAAGTGATCTGAGCAGAAAATATAACAGATGTAAAGAGAGAACAGGTTTTCAAAGTTTGAGCAAAAGGAATCTCACATAACTCCAGCAGGTAAAAACAGAAAAAAAATAATAATGAAGCTCTCCTCAATGAAGTAGAAGGTCAAAATCATAGATTCTAGCTCTATATATCATAATTTGAAACTAGTCACTCTAATACAACCAGTCAAGGAAGAAAGTGACTTGTTCCCTGAAGGAACAAAAAGACTCTAAGAGAAGACAATGTTGAGAGTATATTCATCTAGGGTGCTTGAGACAGCACTACACAATAGAGCTTTCTGAAATGTTGGACATGTTCTCTGTCTACACTGGCCAGAAACATAGCTAGTAGCCAGAGGTAGCTATCAAGCACCTGAAATGCAGCCAGTGTGACCAAGGTTCTTTTTTATTTAATTTTTAGTGAACAGTCACCTTAGTGGCTACTGTATTGGCAACACAGGCTTAGAAAAAGTCTCCATGGAGAAACCAGCAGGGGCTTAGGATACAGGCAGCATTCAGACAGTCATAAACCAGGAAACAGCACTCCAAGCAGAGGGAACTGAATAGGGAAGACAGGAACACCATATCCTAAAAGAAACATTACTTTTCAAAAGAATGCATGTGATATGATTTAGAGTTTTTATCTTGGGGATCTTCAGTTCCTTCTTCTATCCAACAACACGGAATTGCCATGCATTTGGTGGAGTAACACTCAAAGGATATTAGTTTCAAGATAACTAAGCAGTTATTGTTTTACTATTGTCTAAAATAGAGCAAAAACAAAGACCAGGAACCAATAGCCATCACCCAGGAACTAGAGGCTTCCTGTCTAAGAGAAGTAATTCTGAAGACACCTACTTTCTGGTTTGCCTTTCCATCTTGAGTCTGTGGGTTTATATCCTTTTGCTTCCATGCACGTAAACAGTGACCTGACTACATCAAGAAATGTGCTGTAGGGCTTCCCCTGGTGGTCCAGTGGGTAAGGACACCACCTTGCAGGGCAAGAGGTGCTGGTTCGATCCCTGGCCTGGGAAGATCCCACGTGGCGCGGAGCGGCTGGACCCATGTGCCCAATTACCAAGCCGGAGCTCTGGGCGTGCCCAGAGCCGGCGCTCTGCAACGACAGATGCCACCGCAATGGGAAGTCCACAGGAGCCAAAGAACAAAGACTGATGAAAATAGAGAAGTGAAAGGCCAATTGAAGTGGCCCGCCCGCTCCCCTCCCTCCCCAACCCAACCCCTGCCCAAAAATAAATAAATAAATAAATAAAAAAGAAATGTGCTGTACTTTAAACTGTTTTTATAAGTGACCACGACACCAACCATATTTTTCAGTCAAATCATGTTTCCCACAATAATTATTTTTTATATAATTGAAAGGCAGTCAATGTGATTCAGTTAAGATTTATTTGTGAAAATCGACTGCTTTTGCCCAATATATCAGTATAGCATCAATTAAATAAAATCCAGATGATTCTTAGTTTCAGAGTCTCTGATCAATCAAGATTAACAAGCCACAAATTAGGCAGGTCACTAAAAAATTATGGAAGAAAACTCCAGGAATAATTGTTCCTTTTTCTTGCAATTGCTCCTATGCTGCAAATTCTTAAACAAAATACACCTGATTCTCAAACTGAGCAAGCTCAATTCTGAAAGCAAAAAGGAAACATGAAAGTATTTTTGAATCAACACAATTTCATTGTATTAAATTGTCAAGGTATCAATGATAACAGAAAAGACCATTTATTTAGAATTTAGAGCAGTCCTGGTACTAAGCATTTTGTAAGTCATTTCATTTCATCCCCACAACTCTGTGTGGACTATAATTATTCCCATTTAACGAACAAAGAAATTGAGGCTTAGGGAGAAAGAGTTAGATAGAACCTTGGCTGGTCTGACTCCAAATGGTGTCCTCTTTTCATTACTTCATCCCAGACACATCATTATTTTCTGCTTGATTTCTAAACTTCTTTCAGCCTTTGCTTTTATAATAGTGGAAGAAGCAAAACATTTCTTGAGTATTTACTGCATTCACTCTGCTTTTCACATCCATGCATTCAACAAATATCTGTTGAGTGCCTTCTCCGCCCCAGCCATACTCAGTGATTATCAAGGCAAGTCCCCAGTCACCAGGTGCTGGTGGACAGAGACAAATATCAATAACAATGCAGCAGAAAATCAACACCAAAGAAATAACTTTAAAATAAAAATAAGTAGGATAATATTAACTGCTATAAACAGAAAGGAAGAAAGAAAAAGGGCAACAGTATGATAAAGAGTGTCTAAGACAGGGATGTACCTTAGATGGGGGAGCTCCAGACCTCTCTGAGGTTATATGTTGAATTTTGCTAAAATTCTAAAGGATGAGAGAAAAAATTTTAAACAGAGGGATCAGCCTACTCAGCAGCCTGAGATAACCAGTGTGTCAGGGCGTCAGAAAACAAGAGAAGAAAGAGTATGAGATGTGTTTGAACTAATAATAAGGAGCCATGCACAGAGTCTGTTTGGTTGGATTCTTGTCTCAGAGCAGCAAGAAACCACTGGAAGATTTTAAGCATGGGAGTTACCTGGTGTGACTTACATTTCTAAAAGCCCACTTTGACTGTTACATGGGGGAAAAATTGTAAAGGGTATGTGCAAAAGCCGAGGTTGCTGCAGTCGCCCAGTTAGAAACGGTGGTGTTTCAAAGCATACATGGAGACTAGGAGACATGAGGACACAGGATGAATCTGTCTCAGGTTGAGAAGGTTGGGAGGACAAAGGGGAAAAGAGAGGAGTCAAGGATCATATTCAGACTACTGACCTGAACAGCCAATGGGTGGTTGAAATGAGAAAGGCTGGAAAAGGAGGAGGTACTTGGTGAGGAGGAAGAATGAAGCGTTTGAGAGGAAAGAAAGATCCCTAGGTGTTGGCTTGAACAGCTTACTGGATCTTCACAGCAATTATCCCTGTGCAGTTATTCCTAGTTTTCACAGGAGGAAACTAAAACTCAAGCAGGTTAAGTAACATGCCCAAGGATATTCAGCAAGGACATCCCAGGGCTTGGATTTGAGTGACCAGGTCTGATTCTAAAATCCACAACGTGCAGTTCTACACATCACTACCTCCCGGTATAGAAAATCAGATTTTGGTACTCCTTTGTCTCAATGAGGTTCTCTCCACCCATATATAAAACTAGGGAAATAATAATCACCGTATAAGAGTTTTAAGAATCAAGGTGGTTAAATGGGGAGTTCTTCCTGGACTACAGAGTTACTCATGAGAATAAAGTATTGTATTTCCAGTCACTGAACTATGGCATATATTCTCGATTCTGTTAACTGTGTGAACTCTGGTTTTGAGCATGACCATACACTAGCCTGGTAGATGTCTGCTGTCTTGCTTGGTTTCCAGCCAAAGAGATTTCCAGGTTTCACCCCTAGGAGCCCTGAGAGTGACTGAGACACTGTAACTCTGGGACTGGGCCCTCCTCCCAAATATCACTGGAGAACGATGAGCGTCTCCTGCCTCCAAGATGCCTTTGCTGATTCACCTTCAAGAAAACAACGTATCATGCTGAGGCTAGGGTTGAAATTTATACAAATGGGGATGCTGTTATGGAAACCACTGTGGTGACTCACCTCCTCTGGAGAATGCTTTCTCGTGACATTCTGCACACTCGTGTGGGAGATACTCTTAGCCTCCAGCTCACAGCATTCTTGACGACTGCCCAGTCACTGTCCCTTAGAGCTAAGGAATGAGAAGAGAGAGAAGGAGAAGGGAGAAGGAAAGAGAAGGTGAGTTCCATCTGTGAGCTCCTACTGGATCCTAGGCCTTGGGGTGCATGAGTATACTCATATTATCTGCTTTAACCTCTGCGCCAATCTTGAAAGGTCACAACTGTTATTCTCATTTAACACACAGAGATCTTGAAGCACAGTGTTCATTTAACTTGCCAAAGCTCACATAGCAGACCACTAGCAGAGTCACTCTTCTGCCCTCCATGTATTTGACTCTAAAATGTGAAGTGGTGTTTTTGTTCCCCCTGCTAAACCATAATGCCAAAGTATAGAATGAAGAGAGAATAAGGCAAAAAGGAGGACAAAAGGGTCTCAGAGTGTGCACTCAGAATCTTATTGAAAATATGAAGTCACAAGTCAATGATGACTGAAAATTAATTTTGACTTTCAGCTCAGGTATGTCAGAATAAAAAAATCTAGTTGCAGTTCTTGTTATACATGTAGAATGCAGGTTATCAAACTACAGTAAAAAACATCAGCCATATTTAACAGCCAGACTTTTTTATTCCCCAAGGCTGTGATAAGGAAAATGACTGAAATTTAGTTTGCATAATTGTAAAGAAACCATGTTAGCAAAAGGAGAAGGCAAGAGGCTTATTCCATTTCTAAGAGAATTCAATTCTTCCCTCCGAATGAGAATGCCAGGTGAGAAACGGAGAAGTACATGGCTACCTTTCACTGTGCTGATTTGATTTACCTGAGTAAATTCTACACCTTTCCAACTCCTAAATTCAGAGTGGTGCAGTTATGCTGATGTGTATCAGAGCTGACTCACTTTCTCATTCTAAGTTGATAATTTAAATGCTTACATTAAATTTCCTTTGTTAACTTTCAGGGTTTTAAAAATGAAGGAAGTTTCTATTCTCCATCAGGCTCAGGAGCAGTGGGAATTAATGTGAAGTTTTTCTATTGCTCCATTTTTTCAGGCTCAGGGAGTGGGAGATAATCTTAGCCTGCAGCTAAAAGGATTCTTGACGACTGCCCAGTCACTGTCCCTTAGAGCTAAGGAATGAGAAGAGAGAGAAGGAGAAGGGAGAAGGAAAGAGAAGGTGAGTTCCATCTGTGAGCTCCTACTGGATCCTAGGCCTTGGGGTGCATGAGTATACTCATATTATCTGCTTTAACCTCTGCGCCAATCTTGAAAGGTCACAACTGTTATTCTCATTTAACACACAGAGATCTTGAAGCACAGTGTTCATTTAACTTGCCAAAGCTCACATAGCAGACCACTAGCAGAGTCACTCTTCTGCCCTCCATGTATTTGACTCTAAAATGTGAAGTGGTGTTTTTGTTCCCCCTGCTAAACCATAATGCCAAAGTATAGAATGAAGAGAGAATAAGGCAAAAAGGAGGACAAAAGGGTCTCAGAGTGTGCACTCAGAATCTTATTGAAAATATGAAGTCACAAGTCAATGATGACTGAAAATTAATTTTGACTTTCAGCTCAGGTATGTCAGAATAAAAAAATCTAGTTGCAGTTCTTGTTATACATGTAGAATGCAGGTTATCAAACTACAGTAAAAAACATCAGCCATATTTAACAGCCAGACTTTTTTATTCCCCAAGGCTGTGATAAGGAAAATGACTGAAATTTAGTTTGCATAATTGTAAAGAAACCATGTTAGCAAAAGGAGAAGGCAAGAGGCTTATTCCATTTCTAAGAGAATTCAATTCTTCCCTCCGAATGAGAATGCCAGGTGAGAAACGGAGAAGTACATGGCTACCTTTCACTGTGCTGATTTGATTTACCTGAGTAAATTCTACACCTTTCCAACTCCTAAATTCAGAGTGGTGCAGTTATGCTGATGTGTATCAGAGCTGACTCACTTTCTCATTCTAAGTTGATAATTTAAATGCTTACATTAAATTTCCTTTGTTAACTTTCAGGGTTTTAAAAATGAAGGAAGTTTCTATTCTCCATCAGGCTCAGGAGCAGTGGGAATTAATGTGATATTGTCTTTAATGAAACGTACTGGGGACCTGAGATTCATGCTGGTTCCCAATCCTTTCCTTCTCTTTACAACGCCATAAAATGAAAAATACAACAGCTGTTTCATATGAAAGAGAAATGCAAATGTGCATTAATGCAGCTCAAGAAGTATTTTATATGTTCGGAGAATTTAATATTTATATGAGTGGAATCAATCTACATTTTTCCCATTTAATAAAATGGCACTTATTTCAATGGCTTTGCCGTCTACTTAAGGCAAATGCACAAAAAGCAATGGTCTAGGACCTGAGTCTAGGGTATCTTTCTTTTTCCTAAAAGCATAAAATAAACAAACAAAAAATTTCCAATGCAGTTTGCCCACCAGGGATATAAAAGCACCACAGTTTTCTTATACCTGGATTAGATTAACTAATTTCAGTTGCATGTTCCATAATCTTATCAGAAGAGTCAATTGTCTAGGCTGAGCTTTCTCATAGGGCAGACTGTGTTCAAACCCAGCTACTTCTTGTGCTGGGAAATTATGTTTGGAGGAGGTCTCCTGGCGATTAGTAATGCTTCCTCATTATTATACTCCTATTACCTACTTTAGATGCAGATATACATTATTTAAAACAAGAGAGGTTTCCCTTGCTAATTAATGGCAGGCTGGCTAACCAACTCCTACCAATGCCTAAGGCTTCATTCTGTGCACAATTCTCCAACCAGTACAGTAGCCCACTTCCATGGTTTCGCTGGGTAATTTTAATCAGTCACTGTGTATAGCACAGAAATCCAACAGCTGTGCACTTGGATGACCTTATTATCATTAACAGCAAACTGGTTCGTGAACAGGGAATTTTTCATCAGGAAAGACTACATGATCATATAAACATGGGAATGGCCAGGTTCTATTTATTTTTTTCTAGCTACGACTTACAACTTAGGAAACGAACACGTTTAGAGTGAGATTTATACTTTAATGAAGAGATATGTATCTGAAGTTTCTTTCTAACGCAGTTTCCATATTTCTTTATTCTCTTCTAGTGAATAAGAGAATTGTCAAAACTGAGAAAATTTCCTGGTTAATCAACGGTAGGAGTTTTCTGGGACTTTGGCTTTGGGCATTGAAAATATCAAAACCTGCCTCATGGGTAGTCAAGGGATCAATCATGCTCTGGAATCTTGGGAAATAATTCCAATAATGGACCCTAAAAGGAGATCTTTAGGTCCCTTATGGTGACAGATGTACATTTTTGGTGCTAAGAAAAAGTCAAGTAACTAACTTGCTGGGGACACATTCATTCACAAGAGCATGTTTCAAACAAGCCAGTGAGTATTAATCTTACAACCTTTGCTCAGTCTAAATGGTATTTTGATCATTGCCAGCCCTCTGACTTTTAAGTTTTCCTATATTACCTTAAATTTAGTATGTCCTAAAAGCATAAAATAAACAAACAAAAAATTTCCAATGCAGTTTGCCCACCAGGGATATAAAAGCACCACAGTTTTCTTATACCTGGATTAGATTAACTAATTTCAGTTGCATGTTCCATAATCTTATCAGAAGAGTCAATTGTCTAGGCTGAGCTTTCTCATAGGGCAGACTGTGTTCAAACCCAGCTACTTCTTGTGCTGGGAAATTATGTTTGGAGGAGGTCTCCTGGCGATTAGTAATGCTTCCTCATTATTATACTCCTATTACCTACTTTAGATGCAGATATACATTATTTAAAACAAGAGAGGTTTCCCTTGCTAATTAATGGCAGGCTGGCTAACCAACTCCTACCAATGCCTAAGGCTTCATTCTGTGCACAATTCTCCAACCAGTACAGTAGCCCACTTCCATGGTTTCGCTGGGTAATTTTAATCAGTCACTGTGTATAGCACAGAAATCCAACAGCTGTGCACTTGGATGACCTTATTATCATTAACAGCAAACTGGTTCGTGAACAGGGAATTTTTCATCAGGAAAGACTACATGATCATATAAACATGGGAATGGCCAGGTTCTATTTATTTTTTTCTAGCTACGACTTACAACTTAGGAAACGAACACGTTTAGAGTGAGATTTATACTTTAATGAAGAGATATGTATCTGAAGTTTCTTTCTAACGCAGTTTCCATATTTCTTTATTCTCTTCTAGTGAATAAGAGAATTGTCAAAACTGAGAAAATTTCCTGGTTAATCAACGGTAGGAGTTTTCTGGGACTTTGGCTTTGGGCATTGAAAATATCAAAACCTGCCTCATGGGTAGTCAAGGGATCAATCATGCTCTGGAATCTTGAGGAAATAATTCCAATAATGGACCCTAAAAGGAGATCTTTAGGTCCCTTATGGTGACAGATGTACATTTTTGGTGCTAAGAAAAAGTCAAGTAACTAACTTGCTGGGGACACATTCATTCACAAGAGCATGTTTCAAACAAGCCAGTGAGTATTAATCTTACAACCTTTGCTCAGTCTAAATGGTATTTTTTGATCAGGTGTCTGCCATTTTTTCAGCCCTTCTGACTTTTAAGTTTTCCTATATTACCTTAAATTTAGTATGTAACCAAGCACTTATGTTCTAAAAAAATACTCCTAATAGGAGAACACACTGATCTTTCTTTTGTAAGGGTGATTTCTCTAGAGGAGACAATAGTTTTTTCACAATTAGTCCCTTCACTCTTCAAATTTCCAAAAGCTCATTCTCCTCATTGCTAACATACATATGACATTTACATCAATTTCTTTGCGGGACTTCCCTGGTGGCACAGGGGATACAAGTCCACCTGCCACTGCAGGGGACACGGCTTTGGTCCCTGGTCTGGGAAGGATTCACGTGTCGCTAAGCCACTAAGCCTGAGTGCTACGACTACTGAGCCTGTGCCCTAGAGCCCAACACTGCAACTCCTGAAGCCCATGCACCTAGAGCTCATGCGATGCAACAGGAGAAGCCATGGCAATGAGAAGCTCTTGCACAGCAAAGAAAATTAACCCCTGCTCACTGCAACTAGAGAAAGATCACTTGCAACAATGAAGACCCAGCACAGCCAAAAATACAATTAATCAATTTTAAAAATTCCCAGCTCTATGAGACATAACACGTAGAAGAGGAAGGAATCCAGCCTGCAGCTAGAGCAAAGTCCTTGGGCTCATGACCACAGCTGACCTTTCTCAACCATTTCCTACCATTTGACTATCCCAGAGGAGATTTCAGTCATCAAGATACAGAGATGAGTCTCTCTCATGATGCCAAGGCCACATTTCTAATCCACAGAATGATGAGCATAATAAAATGGTGGGAGTTTTCTGACACTAAGCTTTGGGATGGCTTCTCAGACAAAAGTGGATAGCTGAAACAGATCGTTCTAAGGAAGAGAATAATTTTTTTTAGAAAGAAAGACTATAAAAATGTTTTTCTTTGCAATTCCACAGTAGTGCTGTCCAATGGAATGATGACCCAAAGATATTTAAAGATATGTGTGTTAGTTTGGTAGGCTGTTAAAGGGTTAATACTGCAGTCGCAGACTCCCCTGCCCTAAAGAGTCATCAAAGGGCCAGTTGCCGGTCTGCTGGCACCTGGGAGTCTCTTAAGGCCTGGGATAAGGAGCTCGACCTGGCCATAAAGATTCTCCACATGTCTGGAAAGTGACAAGAACTTCACACCCTCATGCCCACAGACAACTCAAAGATAGCAGACTCATCACTAAATTTCCTGCTTTCTTTGTAAGGGTGATTTCTCTAGAGGAGACAATAGTTTTTTCACAATTAGTCCCTTCACTCTTCAAATTTCCAAAAGCTCATTCTCCTCATTGCTAACATACATATGACATTTACATCAATTTCTTTGCGGGACTTCCCTGGTGGCACAGGGGATACAAGTCCACCTGCCACTGCAGGGGACACGGCTTTGGTCCCTGGTCTGGGAAGGATTCACGTGTCGCTAAGCCACTAAGCCTGAGTGCTACGACTACTGAGCCTGTGCCCTAGAGCCCAACACTGCAACTCCTGAAGCCCATGCACCTAGAGCTCATGCGATGCAACAGGAGAAGCCATGGCAATGAGAAGCTCTTGCACAGCAAAGAAAATTAACCCCTGCTCACTGCAACTAGAGAAAGATCACTTGCAACAATGAAGACCCAGCACAGCCAAAAATACAATTAATCAATTTTAAAAATTCCCAGCTCTATGAGACATAACACGTAGAAGAGGAAGGAATCCAGCCTGCAGCTAGAGCAAAGTCCTTGGGCTCATGACCACAGCTGACCTTTCTCAACCATTTCCTACCATTTGACTATCCCAGAGGAGATTTCAGTCATCAAGATACAGAGATGAGTCTCTCTCATGATGCCAAGGCCACATTTCTAATCCACAGAATGATGAGCATAATAAAATGGTGGGAGTTTTCTGACACTAAGCTTTGGGATGGCTTCTCAGACAAAAGTGGATAGCTGAAACAGATCGTTCTAAGGAAGAGAATAATTTTTTTTAGAAAGAAAGACTATAAAAATGTTTTTCTTTGCAATTCCACAGTAGTGCTGTCCAATGGAATGATGACCCAAAGATATTTAAAGATATGTGTGTTAGTTTGGTAGGCTGTTAAAGGGTTAATACTGCAGTCGCAGACTCCCCTGCCCTAAAGAGTCATCAAAGGGCCAGTTGCCGGTCTGCTGGCACCTGGGAGTCTCTTAAGGCCTGGGATAAGGAGCTCGACCTGGCCATAAAGATTCTCCACATGTCTGGAAAGTGACAAGAACTTCACACCCTCATGCCCACAGACAACTCAAAGATAGCAGACTCATCACTAAATTTCCTGCTTAGTTTAAACAAAGACTTTGTTTCTGCTCCTGCTCTAAGAAACCCTCTCCCCTTTCTTTTTTTCCCCTTCTCCTCCCAAATAAAACCTCCTCGTCCCATCTCCGGGGCACAACTTCCTCTGCCCATCTCTTGGACCTGTGGATCTCGCCCGGGAACTCTTCCCAAATAAACTCCTTCCCTAACAGCTTGCGGTCCATCGTGTCTTTGTGATTCTTACAATGTGTACGTGTGCAGGGCTTCCCAGGTGACTCAGTGGTAAAGAATCTGCCTGCCAATGCAGGAGATGTGAGTTTGATCCCTGGGTTGGGAAGATCCCCTGGAGAAGGAAATGGAAACCCATTCCAGTATGATTGCCTGGGAAATCCCATGGACAGAGGAACCTGGCAGGCTACAGCCCATGGGGTGGCTGAAGAGTTGGAAAGGACTCACCAACTAACCGACAACAACAGTACATGTGTAACTACGAATAGAGTGAGTAACATAGAACGCACAAGCTTCCTCCCCTTCCTGTGTGGTCCCTGGATGTGATTTCCACCTCTTTTATACCAGCTTTGGTCCTCAATAATGCTTATGGCCTTGTGTTTCTATGATGTTTATGTCCTTGTGGATGAACCCAGGGAAAACTATGGAGGATTTAAACATGAGACTTCAGCCGTTTCCTACTTTTCCTGTTTGGTTCTCTTTTTCTTCATTCTCCATCTCACCCCCCACGACTGAACTCTAGGTGCTAGCACGATGCCCACCAAGTGACGCTCCACTCAGGGCTGCTTTCCAGGGCAAACAAGTCCATCCCTCACTTGCTGGGAATGTCAGCTAAGGAAGGCTCCCAGTAGTATCCTTCACTGGGATAATACCTCGGTCTCAGGGAACTACCTCACCTCATGTAAAGCCCACTCCCCAGAAGCAGCCCACAATGGATGACTGCCTAATGCTGGGTATAAATATCTGGCTCCTTGGCCTCAACCGGCACAGCTCTGAATGATCACCCCAGCTCTAGAGCTCCTGCAGGGCTGGCTGAAAACCTCAGCTGCAACTTCACTGCACATCAGCTTCTCTTTCTGCCCAGTCCTGCCTTCCTGGCTTCCTTACAGGTTTTCTCCTGAGACCCAGTGAGCTTTCTGCATCCAGCTTTCCATCTTTCACTGTGCTCCCAGGGAACCCAGTCCAAGACAGGAGTTACCCAGAGTAGTCTGAGACTGCGGTGTCACAAGGAAGGCTGGCCCAACCATTTTCCAACAGAGAAAAGAGTTACAACCAAGAAGACAAGTAGTTACACCCAAAGGGCATAAGCTACAGATGGAACTCAATCTCCCAGAGTAACATAATAAGGTTTAAGATACAGATTCAAACTTTAAGGACAAATTACAAGGGCAAAGGGAATATAATTTTCTACATCTTACTCTAGTATCTCTGCTGCTCAGAATTGTGACTACAGTGAACTTCCATTCTGGGGCTCCTACAGCCTAACCACATGGTCATAACCAAAGAATGGGATCCTTGCCTCTCAGACCACCCCTCTTCAGAGTTCCAGTTGAAAGTCCAAGGCTGGGTAGCCTGTCTGACCCTGATGTCTACACCTCAACACTCTGCCTCTGTTGTCACTGTCTTCCACAGCCTGGGTCATAAGTCAAATCCTCTAGGCAGCTGTCATACCCCTGAGCACTCGGGAAGCTCAGTTTACTGCCAAGAAGCTACCTTGCATTCTCAGTGATGCCTAGTATACATGAAGATGGACTTTCTTCTTATAAATTTCCTTTAAATAGGGCTATATATTTTTCTTCAGGCACTTGTTTCCTTCCTCTTATCAGGAAGGAGAGCCAATATTCCCCTGCCTCCTTCTTTCAAACAACCTCCACTCTGAGTTATTAATATGGCTAATATGGACTGGGCCTCTCCTATGAGCTAGGCACTGTTCTGAGCAATACTGTTCATGCAACACTGATAGTGACCTTGTGCAACATTTATTACTATGATGATCCTCATTTTGCAGATGAGAGAACAGAGGCACAGAGTGGTGGCCCCAATTTCCGCAGGGCCACACAATCAGCAAGTGACAGAGCCAGGACAGAAGCCCAGACAATGCTCTCAACCAATAAGCCACTTTGGCTTGCCCATGCCCTGCATCCACTGACAGCCACTTCACATTCCTGCATATGGTGAGGATTTTCTTTCCACTGTTACCATCAGCCACAATGTAATGTCACTACCCTCCCTAAGGACTCCACCAAAGCCTTATCTTCCCAGTTCCACGCTCTCAACTGTTTTAATGATATTTAACAGGACTTCCAGGGTCAGCCTCTTTCCAAAACTTCAGTTCTGAAATTTTCCTCTAATCACCTTCAGTTCTCCACTTGTCCTGCTTCTTCATTGCTTCTGAACTGCTGTGTGGCATTACTCTTTCCTTTCCTGATACAGCCCACTCCCTCTCCATACCTTGGCTTTACTTGCTTCCTTGATGAGCCCTTTTTCCTGGTCTTCCTGTCAGCATTTTAAACTCCCTTGCCTTCCTTTCAATGCAGATATTATGCTAATTCCCAATTCTGCATTTTTCTATTTGTTTGTTTGTTTTCCCAATGATTCTCCTCTGAGTAAAGGACTAACTCCAAGTTCCTAATCACGACCTTCAAGACTCTGCACAGTCTTCCTCAACTGCTCATCTTCCCCTGACCACCCCCACTATGACTCAGTACTCAGTGTATGCTGAGTATCACTTTACAACTATACCATGCCCCTCCACAGTTTCTTGCCTGAAATGTTCCTCCCTTTTCCCATTCTATGAAGAAACAACAGGATCAGGTGACTGATCCTTATGGAGGGTAAGAGGGAAGGAGAAAGAATAGTGGGGGTGAAAGAGAGGAACAAATGGAAGATGACTTAGGCATGCTTACTCTGAGGAGCTGCAAATATTAGTGTGCCATTTTACTGAAGAGACACCACTGAGGAAGGAAAGCAGATGAGACAGAAGGTCAAACTGGGCCTTGTCAGACCAGAGGTGCTGAGGAAACACCCATGCAAAAGCACCATTAAAACAATAATAGTATTTGCAATTAAACATTGCTGTTGTTCAGTCACTAAGTCATGCCTGACTGACTCTTTGCAACCCCATGAACTGCTTCCCAACAGGCTCCTCTGTTCTACACTATTTCTGGGAGTTTGCTCAAATTCATGCCCACTGAGTCAGCGACAATATCTAATTATCTCATCCCCTGCTGCCCCCTTCTCCTTCTACCTTCAATCTTTCCCAGCATCAGGGTCTTTTCCAAAAAGCTGGATCTTTACAATAGGTGGCCAAAGTATTGGAGCTTCAGCTTTAAATGTCAATGCCCCCAACAATTATCTAACTTTTACTATGATTATGTGCCAGTGGTTGGCATGAGATATAGCTTGTATGGATTAGCAAAGCAAACTTTGGGAACATTATAGAACATAATCACCACTCAGATAGCTGATAAAATGAAGAAATAACCAGAGCTAACTTATATGGCTACAAGCTACTTAGAAATATGACAAAAATCCTTGTCTAATATAAATGTAAAAATGAGTAACTTAGTTATCTCATGTTTGACTAATAATTTATGAGACACACTACCAACTACTTGTCATATTACCAGGAAATTTATATACTTATTATTACAATTAACTTAGCCATTAGGGCTAATATTGATACACATTAAAACCAAATTTATCTGAGTCATTAATTTGAGACACTTTTAAAAGTACATGCATGCATATTGTCTCATATAATTTTCCATTTTTCACCTTTAAAATGACTTTTAGACCTTAGCTTTATATTTTGAACATTCTGATATTTTGATTTTCTGGAGAAAATGTGGAAATAAAAAGATCAGAACAAAGGGAACAAAGCATAAACATACTATCTATGCTCTAGAAACCAAGAACCACACAGTGTTTACTTATTGGAAGAATTTAGGTTTTACCACATGTCTATTTTTAATCACAAAAAATATTTTTCCTGTAGAAACTAAAGTGACTTTTAAGTGGTTTGTCGATTCTTTTATAAAGAAGATCAAGAAATAAGATGTTGGTCATTCTTGCAGAAACAATGGCCACTTACCACTAAAAGTTCACAATGTCAGGACATAGTAATCGGGTAAAGTTGAGGGGACCCCAAAAGAGTCATGCAGGCATGAAGTCCATTTTGACTCAGTAAGGAGGGATCTCTGGGAATAAATACTGAGACCTCACTGTCCTCCCATCCTTAGATTTCATGATGATTCCTCCCCTGGGCTGAACCCAACCTGAACTATCGGTGTTTATACTGATCAGCCACCTCAGGCCCAGAGACAAGTGGAGAAGCACAGAAAATAGATCCAGGGGGCAAACAAAAGGTGTCCAAAACACACACACACACACACACACACACCGTGAGTTCTATTAAGCTATATCCTACAGTTCTCAAGTGATTTCATTTATCTAGACAACAAATTCATTTTGAGGGCTTACTATGTGCCAGGTAAAGTCCAGGTATGACCCTGAAGTAAACAAGACTGACAGGGTTCCCACCATGGTTGCCTTATGACTTTCATAGGTCACTTCCTCCATAAAAAATACAAAAATTATATTTTATGATTATGTTTAAAGTAAATTTAATCTAGGATGAATTCTGTATTTTATATTCATTATTATTACATTTTTTTTCTTCTTTCTGGGGCTATCAAGTCAACAGCACTGGCTTCTATAAATGCTGCTACTCCAGTTATATTAGTAAAGAACAAAATACATGACAATGGCAATATGCTTAAAAACACAGCTTTACAAAATGCTGTGGTTCCCACACATCTTTTCAGGAGCATATTTGTTGTGGGAGCACACCAAATCTTTGAATTCATGTTGTAATTCCTAGTGACATGGAAGTAGCTCCTTTGGCCACTGCACTGCTTGTTGCAACTCTTCCAGCTGTTATCAACAAAACTTTGCCTCTTGCTTCCTCATCTTGCCTTTTAACCAAGCATCAGTGTTTGGTAGCCAACGCTCGCCTTTCAGACAAACAGGTCTCTTTAAAAGGACCTAACTGGTTCAAGATTATCTGCCGCATTTGGTCTTCAGTCTTTTGGTCTGGGACACTGTCTCTTTTTTTTTTTTTTTTCAAGTGGAAAAAATAATTTATTGCAGGTTTTCTTACACATGAACATAAAACATTTATACAAATACCAATGCGCTGACAGGAAATGCTAAATTTAAAGACATTTTTACACAAAAGTAGTGGTCCTGTATTTTATAAAGATAGATATTAACAAATTATCAGAGATAATGAAGAACAACAGGTGATGATTCCAACAGGAATGCATTCTATGTCGAAATTAAAGTAACTTTTCTCAACATGACACTCTGGATAGAATCAACTTCTTGTGAGCTAACACAAAGCAGCTCATTTCTGGGAAGATAGGGCCAAGAGGGGCTATGACTAACCGGAACATCCCCAGCTGTGCTTCCAGCTTCATTCCTGGATGTGGTCAGAGCCCCTAACGTTTGCTCCAAACTAATGCAATAGCTCACTGTGAAACAGTGCTGCCTTCTCAAGCAGCTGCATGGGCTTAGTGAGACTTTTTTTGCAAAGGATTTAATGCAAACAATAGCATTTTAGAGGAATGGTAGTTGCCACATGATCTGAATGAATAACCTAATAGTTTAATAACAAAAAAGTATATTCTCTATTTCTGAAGGAAAATTAACATAATTGAAAATAAACACTATTTTCTTAGCATGATATATTATTTTGGGGGGAGTCTGAAAATAAATTGCATTTTCCCCTAAAATTCTGAAGTCACTCCTATAGAAAATGATTTCTATAATGATATACACCAACATGATAAAACCTTTTTATATGTTATAGTCAGTAAAATATACATATAGAGTGACACTGAACAGATGTGGAAAACCATGATATATATACACATGGCCAAATACTGTTCAGTTTCATTTAATTAAGTTCAACAAATACTTACTGGGTGCCCACTACTTGCAAACCACCATGTCAGGTGATGCCTGTAGTAGATCTGAAAACAATGAAGCCCACATCATCCACACAAAGCCAAACTTCAGATAATATATTAAACCTCAAAAATAATCAAAGCAGAGCTAATCATGAATCATGAATAAGGAAAGAGAGACACAGGAGAAAGGCTTGGGCAAACCGAAGAGGACCAAGGGAATCACTGCTCCTGGGCGTGGCACATGTTAGGGGAGACTGGACCTCACCCTGTGCTCAGTACCCCACAGTCCAGGAATCAGTTATCATCCTGCTCTGCTTCCTCTGTTCCTGTATTTTTTCTGGATAGAAACCAAACTTGCATTGGCTCTTTTTTGCCCTTCATGGACACAGGGCCTCTGTGCTCCAAATGGAACTGCGGATCAGAATTCTCCGGCATCATGAGACATCTGTATGTATACTCTGACACATTTATTTTCCCTTTCTCTCCAGTGGTTTCTGTTCGGCTTGTGAGGTTCACAGTGTTTCCAAAAAGACAGTAGCGAGGCATCCTCTGTCCTATGACACCAGTAACCACCTCCCCTGTGTGAATCCCTATCGTTATCTGAACAGACTCACCATCTACTTGGACTTGGCCAGCAATCTCCATCATGTCCAAGGCCAGGTGGCAGATGGACCGTGCATGGTGGATGCACGGCTCTGGCAGCCCACTCACTGTCATGTACTTGTCCCCGACAGTCTCCACCTTATAAACAAACGGGTTTTTCCTGGAGTCAGTCAGAGTGTCATGAATAACCTAATAGTTTAAAAAATTCTCTATTTCTGAAGGAAAATTAACATAATTGAAAATAAACACTATTTTCTTAGCATGATATATTATTTTGGGGGGAGTCTGAAAATAAATTGCATTTTTCCCCTAAAATTCTGAAGTCACTCCTATAGAAAATGGTTTCTATAATGATATACACCAACATGATAAAACCTTTTTATATGTTATAGTCAGTAAAATATACATATAGAGTGACACTGAACAGATGTGGAAAACCATGATATATATATACACATGGCCGAATACTGTTCAGTTTCATTTAATTAAGTTCAACAAATACTTACTGGGTGCCCACTACTTGCAAACCACCATGTCAGGTGATGCCTGTAGTAGATCTGAAAACAATGAAGCCCACATCATCCACACAAAGCCAAACTTCAGATAATATACTAAACCTCAAAAATAATCAAAGCAGAGCTAAAGTTGAATCATGAATAAGGAAAGAGAGACACAGGAGAAAGGCTTGGGCAAACCGAAGAGGACCAAGGGAATTACTGCTCCTGGGCGTGGCACATGTTAGGGGAGACTGGACCTCACCCTGTGCTCAGTACCCCACAGTCCAGGAATCAGTTATCATCCTGCTCTGCTTCCTCTGTTCCTGTATTTTTTCTGAATAGAAACCAAACTTGCATTGGCTCTTTTTTGCCCTTCATGGACACAGGGCCTCTGTGCTCCAAATGGAACTGCGGATCAGAATTCTCCGGCATCATGAGACATCTGTATGTATACTCTGACACATTTATTTTCCCTTTCTCTCCAGTGGTTTCTGTTCGGCTTGTGAGGTTCACAGTGTTTCCAAAAAGACAGTAGCGAGGCATCCTCTGTCCTATGACACCAGTAACCACCTCCCCTGTGTGAATCCCTATCGTTATCTGAACAGACTCACCATCTACTTGGACTTGGCCAGCAATCTCCATCATGTCCAAGGCCAGGTGGCAGATGGACCGTGCATGGTGGATGCACGGCTCTGGCAGCCCACTCACTGTCATGTACTTGTCCCCGACAGTCTCCACCTTATAAACAAACGGGTTTTTCCTGGAGTCAGTCAGAGTGTCAAATCTGGTGTAGAGGTCATTGAGGAGGTTGACGATCTTCATGGCCCCTTCCCCAGACGCGTGCTTGCTGCAGAAGGCGTTGAAGCCCACAATGCCGCTGAAGAGGATGGTCACATTGTCGTATCTCTTTGCAGGCACTGGACGCTTGTGCCTCAGCTCGTTGGCCACAGATGGAGGAAGTACGGAATACAGCAACGTGTCCGTCTTTTTCTTTTCATCTTCGAGGGCTCGTAATGTGAGCTGCAGCCTGTCAGTGAGGATCTCCAGTTCCTGGGTAAGCTTGTACTCCTCTCTGAACTGCTCCCCCAGGAGCACAAGGTCTCGGGTGGCATCATGCAGAGGGATGTCACTCAGGTACAGGCCTCGACGGGTCAGGTCGTCCAGATTCATGACACTCGGTGAGCATAGGAAAAGTATGCTATCTGCTTCAGGCAAGTAGATCATTTGACCCTTGAGTCGTAAGCAGCTGATCTCAGTGCCCGTCAGCTCATCCTCACACTCTGATTTCTCTACGTCCAACAACCCTTCCTTGCTTCTCAGTACAAAGACCGTATTGATGTGTGAGAGGATCCCATGGAAACTGATGTCGATGTGAGGACGGACTAGGGAGAAGACAGACAGGAGGCTACAATTCCCAGGCTGGAGCTGGGGAAGAACTCTGTAAATGGCGTTGCCACACTGAGTGACCACGAGATCCCGGTCAAATATGATGTGAAAGGGAAAGGCTTTGCAGAAGGTATACGGGCTGATGCGTGATTCCTGGGTACCGTTTTCTTCAAATCTGTCAAGATCTTCATAAAAATCCTCTTCTTTTGACTCTTTTTCTTCAATCAAAAATTGAGTATGATCACATTCTTCATTTCTTTGCTGAATCACCTTCATGTCGATCTCGGTGCCGTGTATCTGCTGAGCCACTGTTTTGATAATTTCGATGACAATATCCTGCAGGCCTTCTCTTTCTGAGTAGTAGTGCAGGATGAGTCCTTTGCCCTTCTCTGCATCAGTGCATCGGAAGGAAGGTGCCCGCATGCCTGGGTAGATGGTAGCAAGGTGGTCATGTAGCGCATCGAGGTTCTGCAGAAATTCTCTGACGCTAGATCCGAGGACACGCAGGATTGTATCATAACCAGATTCTTGACAAAAGACGAAAAACATCTTCCCAAACATTTGGAGGATTTCTCCAGCATTGAGATTGAGGACTTTGCTTGCAGCAGCAACCAAATCATATGTTTTAGAATCATCGTATATTATTCGGACAAGAAACTGTCCTTCTTCATCTAACTGTGCCTCTTTTTTGATGTCCTCCCACACCTCCGGGCCGTAGTTGCGGATCACCAGCAGCTCCAGCGCGTGGTTCACGAATCCGTACTTAAAATGAATCCACCCTGGTGATCGGCATCCTCCTGCTTATCAGCATGCTGCAGATGAACATTTCCGTTGGCTTGTTCCTCAACAGTTTATGGCAAGCTGAAAGCTAAGGAGACTGGATGAACATTTCCGGGAGTGCATGTGATCCCAATGGACCCTTGAGTCGTAAGCAGCTGATCTCAGTGCCCGTCAGCTCATCCTCACACTCTGATTTCTCTACGTCCAACAACCCTTCCTTGCTTCTCAGTACAAAGACCGTATTGATGTGTGAGAGGATCCCATGGAAACTGATGTCGATGTGAGGACGGACTAGGGAGAAGACAGACAGGAGGCTACAATTCCCAGGCTGGAGCTGGGGAAGAACTCTGTAAATGGCGTTGCCACACTGAGTGACCACGAGATCCCGGTCAAATATGATGTGAAAGGGAAAGGCTTTGCAGAAGGTATACGGGCTGATGCGTGATTCCTGGGTACCGTTTTCTTCAAATCTGTCAAGATCTTCATAAAATCCTCTTCTTTTGACTCTTTTTCTTCAATCAAAAATTGAGTATGATCACATTCTTCATTTCTTTGCTGAATCACCTTCATGTCGATCTCGGTGCCGTGTATCTGCTGAGCCACTGTTTTGATAATTTCGATGACAATATCCTGCAGGCCTTCTCTTTCTGAGTAGTAGTGCAGGATGAGTCCTTTGCCCTTCTCTGCATCAGTGCATCGGAAGGAAGGTGCCCGCATGCCTGGGTAGATGGTAGCAAGGTGGTCATGTAGCGCATCGAGGTTCTGCAGAAATTCTCTGACGCTAGATCCGAGGACACGCAGGATTGTATCATAACCAGATTCTTGACAAAAGACGAAAAACATCTTCCCAAACATTTGGAGGATTTCTCCAGCATTGAGATTGAGGACTTTGCTTGCAGCAGCAACCAAATCATATGTTTTAGAATCATCGTATATTATTCGGACAAGAAACTGTCCTTCTTCATCTAACTGTGCCTCTTTTTTGATGTCCTCCCACACCTCCGGGCCGTAGTTGCGGATCACCAGCAGCTCCAGCGCGTGGTTCACGAATCCGTACTTAAAATGAATCCACCCTGGTGATCGGCATCCTCCTGCTTATCAGCATGCTGCAGATGAACATTTCCGTTGTGGCTTGTTCCCTCAACAGTTTATGGCAAGCTGAAAGCTAAGGAGACTGCGGGGACCTTCCACAGAAAGGGAAGGCAGCAGGATTACCCCCGGCCAAACCGGGAGATCTCGGAGAGAGATGGGCCTTGCTGCCATGCCCTCTCCAGCCCGCTGGTGCATGCCAGGGACAATCAGACACCGCAGGGGTTCTGTCAGAGCAGTTCCCCACTGTCTCTTTTCTGTGTCCCTCTAAGAATATACCAATTGCAGTCAGGATCTTTCTTTCATTTAAGTACATTTTAAAGTATTTGAATTCTCATTCAACTAGATTACTAAGTGCTAAAGGGAGGATAAAATCAGGTTCCTATTCTTATTCCTCTTGTTTCCTCATTCTGTATATTTTTTCTGGATGACCTCTGATTTGTTCATTCTGCCAACACTTAGCACTGTTTAGATTGAATGACAGTGATCATGGGAGGCAGGATTCACATAATGCTCACTGTGTGTTTGCCAGGGATTCATTTAATCTTCAAGATGATCCTATAAGATAGATATTATCTCCACACTAGAAATGAAGAAAGAGAAGGTCAACATATAGTAAAGAACTTGACTAAGATCACCCAGCTGGTGCCCTGTGGAATGAAGATAATGACCACAGTGTCCATGTGTTGTGACAACTCACCTCTATGGTCTCATGAGCCTTGTGTCTGTGAGTTATCCAAACATTCCATGTCTTAATCTCTGGATGACACACAGGAACCTAAAACTCCGAGTACTTCAAGCTCAGCTTGCCTTGCTCTGTACAGATGTTCTTCCTTCTCAACAGATAAACCTCAACAAACGGTGTCACCTGCCACCCAGCTAAGCAAGTTAGAAACCTTGATGCCATTCCTGACATTGCCCCAGCAACTTTCATCCCCAACCAGCATGTAATCATTGATAACGCCCTGTCTTTATCTCTTCAGTAGCTTTCAAATTTATTCATTTCTCTATCCTTACCCCCAGCTACCTAATTAGCCTCCATGGGGTCTCTGACAATAGTGAGTAAACGTATCTGTGCTAAAAAGACTCTGAGACTATGACCATATTAGTTTCTTTGCTGGCAATGTCTCTCATGGTAACAATGAGCCAGCAGCAGATCTAGGAGGAGGATTTTCCAGCCCTGCCCTAGCATTCTAACACAGTACTCAACACACGGAGGCCCCATAACACAGGATGCTAAATGAATGAAAAATTGGCATGAAGGTCTTACTGTCTCTGAGACACTAAGTATAACATTCTAGACCACAGAATTTTACTCAACAGCAGGATGCTTTGTTGCTAAAGGTGACAATAGAGCACCTCATTTTTATGAACCCGGACTAACTCAATGGCTTCTCAAAGCTGCTTCTTATTTTTTGCCACAGTCTGTTGATATACGTCGAGTCTCTCAAGTTTCTTTCTCACCACCACCTGCCACCAGCCCGCCCCCCTACACACACACACCCTGATTGCTCTAGCCCAGGTATAGGCAGCCAGACCATTTTAAATGTTGACTATCCCCTCAGAGGAAATTCTATATATTCACTTTATTACATGTCCCCAATAATAAAGACATTCCACCTGTAATGTGAACAAGTAATACACAGGGAGAACCAGTAGTGTGTAGAAATCCTGGCCCCCTAGTCCTTTAAACTTAGACTTATGTTATAGACGTTCACCTTGATATGGAGACTCACGTCTTCTTGTCACATACTATCCACTAATTTCTTGAAAGATGTTCTGATCTTTTAAATAGGGTTTCCTTCTTTGTCTGTCAGTCTACTCCCAATACATGTCAGATACTTCACCTGCACAAAATGAGTATTTTATATTTGACTGACTGCTTTATTTATACTCCTCAGGCAAAGCAAGTTTTTATATATAAATTGTTTGGTAGGCATAAAAGAGGGTGTTATTTTAGTCTATGTCTTGTTCTTAATACAATCAACAAGCATAATCACTAATTCTAATTCAATTTATAAAGGTTACAATGGTCTACTGGGCTGCCTCCCTCAAGATTCAAGGAGCTTACTAATAATATCACAGAGCTGCTGAAGCATAACTATTGGTCTGTAAGACTAAAGACATTTTAACATCTGCAGGACTCCCGTCTGCCGCAATTAATTCTGATCAGATGTCCACAGTCCAGAGTTATTATTAGCTGGAGAGTGTCAGAATGTGTTGGCCATTTTGAAGGTGAAATCTTCCACAAACACCCTTTGTTTTTGCCAAACATTGAAGAGAAGAGAAAGAAATAAAAGGAAGCCAGATTGGAAAGGAAGAAGTCAAGCTCTCTCTTTTTGCAGACGACATGATATTATACATAGAAAATCCCAAAGACTCTATTACAAAGCTACTAGACCTAATCAACGGATTCAGCAAAGTCACAGGATACAAAGTCAACACACAGAAATCACTGGCATTCCTATACACAAACAATGAAAAATCAGAAAATGAAATCAAAGAGGCAATTCCCTTCACCATTGCAACCAAAAGAATCAAATATCTAGGAATAAACCTACCCAAAGAAGCAAAAGAATTGTATACAGAAAATTACAAGACACTCATGAGAGAAATTAAAGAGGATTTGCATTCAAGTTTATACAAAAGATTGCAAATGGATAGGAAAAAGTGTCCAGCAATTCATCTTTTTTTCTTTTTTTTGCTGTTCTGGTTTTTATTTAGGAATTGAAACCCAACCTGCTTATATAATTCATATGCACCAAACAGCGTAAGTTTTTCAAGTTGTAACTCAGTTGGCTAAAAAGGAGCCCTTCAGGTATTTGGTAGAGGAAATCATTGACTAAACTCCTCTTTAACCAGGATATCAGCATCATGACTGATATCAGAAATAAGATGTCAGGGTCCTAGATTTCACACAGGTCTTCTCCCAGACATTTCCAGGGCAGGCGGAACCAGAGACATTAGGGAGTTCAAGTCCAAAGAGTGGGGTCACACAATATCAAACAGGTAAAGGGAAAACAAGGAAGCCACTGGATATGATCAGGTCAACCGATCTGATCGTTTTGAAGGAAAGTTTTATTAGTCACTTACAAGGTGGGAGAGAGAGGGTCAGGGGTTCACAAGTCACAAAATGCCATGAAAAGTCGTCAGACCTATCCCAGGCCAGGAGACACTAGCTGAAGTGGCATGCACAGAGCTGATGAAAATGCCACCCTGTCCTCAGGAGGAACACAGACTGACTGGGATACGGTAATGAACAGGAAACAGGTACAGAAGTGCCACATGGGGCAGAGGGGGGCACACAGCGTTAGAGTCACACCATCTGGCATCAGGTTGCAGTTTTGAGTCTGGCACTAACTCTCGAGGTAACCTCAGGTCAAAAGAAACAAAAAAAGGCAACCTAGGGCTACTGTAATGAGGTTGTTTTAAGAACTAAATGAGAGATACAGGAAATATAAATACATATACTTCAGATGGTAAATGTCTCTAATAGTTATGGGAGTTTGCAGAAAGTATGTATTCATTGATAGGTAGCAATAGTGTCAGCAGCAACTGCTTTATGGAGAGTGTTAGACTTAAGAAGTAGAAATATCAACAGAGCACCACTGGCAGCAGGCAGGCAGGAGACACAATGTACACCATGAAATCTATAATAATGATTCATAATATCTAGTGTTCCCTGTCTCAGTAAATGCTAATTTTACTTGCACAGACAAAAAAAAAAAACCTTGGTATTATCTTTCGTTTCCCTTTCTGAATTTCTTTTTTTTTTTTTTTTTTTGGCCACTTCTATTGGTCTTTCGTTTTTCATCCATCTTTGTTCTTTGGCCTGTTGGGCCTCCCATCACAGTGGCCTCTGTCGCTGCAGAGCACTGGCTCTGGAATTGGACACATCGGTCCAGCCACTCCACAGCACGTGGGATCTTCCCAGCCCAGGGATCGAACTGGCGCCCCTTGCATTGCAAGGCAGTGTCCTTACCCACTGGACCACCAGGGAAGCCCCTGGCTTCATTTTTGTTCACACCTCATGCCCAGACTATCAGCATATCCTTTTGGCTCTGTCTTCAAACACATTCAGAATCCATCTACTGCTTATTACCTCTCGCACTACCCACCCCCTTGAAAGGTTTCCATCTCCTGTCTCAACTCTTTGGTGGCCCCAGCCTGGTTTCCCTGTCCCAGCCTCTTCCTCTTATGATCTGTTCTCCATGCAGCAGTGACAAGGGTCCTTCTCAAATGTTAGACAACACTTGTCACCTACCAAAATCCCAGTCTCAGAGTAAAACTCTAGGTCTTTAAGACACCTGCCAGGCCCTGAGGACCCGGCCCCCTGGTCTGTGCCTGTTTCATTCCCCTTATCTCCCCATCATGCCGCACTGGCCATGATGATCCTCAACCACATCAACTTGCTTCCGCCTCGGTCCTTCACATCTGCAGATTGTGTTTGTTTGGGCCCTCCAACAGCAGACATCATGATGGAACTGGATGAGCAAGGAAGGTACTGAGGGGAAATGTAGGTGAGGGATACAGGAGGTGGAGAGGAAGAAGGTGGGAAAGACCTTTGCCCACAACACCGGGCTGGCATTTGTCAAATGCCAAAAGCAAAGAGGATTGCACAGGAAGGTCTAACAATGCAGTGCAGTCAGAAAGAAGCTTCTGGCAGGCCAGTGGGTTTTCTTAGAGTCACAGTGGTCTGTCAGAGAAGTTCCCTATCACGTGGAGTAGTCCTGAAAATTATTGGTAGTAGTAGTCCTGAAATTAGTACCAATTCTGCTGAGTCACTGGCTGAGAGAGCCTCAGGAGAAGGGTGGCCCCTGCCTGAATGTGGTTGTGGATCCAGCTGGTGGCACTCTCAGGCTATAGTCAATTATGTTTCCCCAGAAGAAGACCTATGTCCTTCACCCGTACCCTCCACCTGGAATGATCTTTCCACAGATATCAGCAAGGCTACCCTCCTTGTTTCCTTTTAAGTTTCTATCTAAATGTCACCTTATGAGTGAGGTCCACCCTGACTGCTCAAACCAAAAGCACCCCTTCCCTGACCCTACCTACCTACCTACCTTACTGGGACTTATTCTTCTTTATAGTGCTTTTCTTCATTGTGACATATAACATAATAACTTGTTTTATGTCTTCTCCCACTGAAGTATGAACTTTATGAAAGCAAGAATTGGTCAATCTGTTTACTGCTATATTCACAGTGTTTAGAATAATGGGAATAACACACAGCACAAAGAACTTACTCAATAGATTAAATATATCTTGTGAATAAATACAATTTAAAAGACACAGGTTAATATCTTCATTGTTCATGTGTGCTTAGTCGTTCCATCATGTCTGACTCTTTGAGATCCCATGGACTGTAGCCCCCAGGCTCCTCTGTCCATAAGATTTCCCAGGCAAGGATACTGCAGGGGGTTGCCATTTCCTTCTCCAATCATCACAGTATGTGCACTTGAATTCCTTGCTGATTTTAGAGTCCAGTCTCCCCACATAACATGGTTTCATTTTCTCAACAGTAACACAAGCAAATCTATTATTATGTATTCAAGTTATAAAGATTTAATATTAAGAAATAATTAAATAAGTCATGTAGTGGTTTATTTTATATAAAGGTTTATATAATATATATAAATATAAAGGTTTATATGAAGCCTTAATCTTTATATTTCTCCATCGATCTTCATTTACTGCCTGAGATTTGCAAACTATCTTAAGGACCCAGACATCTCCATGCGGAACCTTATTTTTCTCCTCATTTTACATATTGTAGCAGTTTCCAAAGTTTAATTTGCTAAATCTACTTTTTAGGATTATATACGTAAGCCAGGGGTCTTGTACTTATGGGACATATAATGGCTTTTCAAAGGTAACTGTGACATCTTCCATGCTGTGGGTTAGGTTCTCTAGAAGCAGACCATAAGATGAAGATTCATGTGAAAATGATTGATTAGAAAGTGTTCCCTAAAGAAAACTATGAGGGTCATGAGGAAGAGGGGCTACAAAGAGATGGAGGCCAAGCAAAGCCGAAATAGCAAGCTAACTCCCACAGAAAGTACCCTTCCCTAATCCTGTGAGGAGAGGTGGCGGATGGGGTCTATAGATAAGGGAAGTTGTTCCTCAGAGTCGTTCTTAAGAGTACTGTATCCTTGTAACACTCAGCCATTGGCAAAGGGCAACTCTCAAGGTCATTCTATGGATCACAGCCTTGTCATGGTGAAGGGGCTTGCATAACCCAATGAAGCCATGAGGCGTGCTGCGCAGGGCCACCCAAGATGGAGAGGTCATAGTGAAGAGTTCGAACAAAACATGGACTACTGGAGGAGGAAATAGCAAGGCATTCCAGTACTCTTGCCTTGAGAACCCTATAAACGGTATGATAAGGCAAAAAGATATGACACCAGAAGATGAGCCTGCCAGGTCGGAAGGTATCCAGTATGGTATGGGGGAAGAGCAAATGTAAATTCCCAGGCACTTTAGATCTTGATAAACAGCAGTAAAGTAGGCAACAGCAGTCTGTGTGTGGTCCTTCCAAAAGAGATCCTGGTGCTGGATGTTGGAAGGAAACACACTGGGGGAGCCAGACTAAATGAAGATGATATAGGGCCCGGGGATGGAAGATGATGTCATGAAGGGATTAAGGGTGTATGGGTGGAGCCCTGGCACTGCTGGCTGTGTTGCTGACCACCATCCATCTCCCTGAATGCAGTTCTAAAAGGGAAAAAAGGCAGGCAGGTGGGAGAAGCAGGGTGATAGTACAACTTAGGCTACATTTTTCCATTTTTTAATTTCCTTTCTTACTTATGAGGCACCCAGACATCTCCATGCGGAACCTTATTTTTCTCCTCATTTTACATATTGTAGCAGTTTCCAAAGTTTAATTTGCTAAATCTACTTTTTAGGATTATATACGTAAGCCAGGGGTCTTGTACTTATGGGACATATAATGGCTTTTCAAAGGTAACTGTGACATCTTCCATGCTGTGGGTTAGGTTCTCTAGAAGCAGACCATAAGATGAAGATTCATGTGAAAATGATTGATTAGAAAGTGTTCCCTAAAGAAAACTATGAGGGTCATGAGGAAGAGGGGCTACAAAGAGATGGAGGCCAAGCAAAGCCGAAATAGCAAGCTAACTCCCACAGAAAGTACCCTTCCCTAATCCTGTGAGGAGAGGTGGCGGATGGGGTCTATAGATAAGGGAAGTTGTTCCTCAGAGTCGTTCTTAAGAGTACTGTATCCTTGTAACACTCAGCCATTGGCAAAGGGCAACTCTCAAGGTCATTCTATGGATCACAGCCTTGTCATGGTGAAGGGGCTTGCATAACCCAATGAAGCCATGAGGCGTGCGCAGGGCCACCCAAGATGGAGAGGTCATAGTGAAGAGTTCGAACAAAACATGGACTACTGGAGGAGGAAATAGCAAGGCATTCCAGTACTCTTGCCTTGAGAACCCTATAAACGGTATGATAAGGCAAAAAGATATGACACCAGAAGATGAGCCTGCCAGGTCGGAAGGTATCCAGTATGGTATGGGGGAAGAGCAAATGTAAATTCCCAGGCACTTTAGATCTTGATAAACAGCAGTAAAGTAGGCAACAGCAGTCTGTGTGTGGTCCTTCCAAAAGAGATCCTGGTGCTGGATGTTGGAAGGAAACACACTGGGGGAGCCAGACTAAATGAAGATGATATAGGGCCCGGGGATGGAAGATGATGTCATGAAGGGATTAAGGGTGTATGGGTGGAGCCCTGGCACTGCTGGCTGTGTTGCTGACCACCATCCATCTCCCTGAATGCAGTTCTAAAAGGGAAAAAAGGCAGGCAGGTGGGAGAAGCAGGGTGATAGTACAACTTAGGCTACATTTTTCCATTTTTTAATTTCCTTTCTTACTTATGGGCATTTATTTACAAGTGCAATGGAATTTCTTTAAACAACCTTGCATAATGATCCAAACAAGCTTGAGATTTCGTCTCAATGGCTTTTTCAGTAGCACTGTGTTCCAAGATCATGGCGCCACACCAAACATGTACTTCTTTTTTTGCCGTCAGTTATTGATGTTAAATACTGTATCCTGTCGCTGGGTGGCAACCTCAAGATCTCAGCCAACTACTCAAAGCTACAGAGGCTTCTGAACAACTGCTCAGCTCTGAGCCAGATGCTGGGGTCAACCATTTTAGCCAGGTTGGCCAAATCTTGGTACCATTCTCTTGGAATTCTGTTCACAACAGCTCTTTTATGGCAGATGAAAGGATAAAGCTATCCTGAGAACTGTAGTCTGTGAACAAAACAACACCACCACAGGCTAAAGCACAGCACCTGATGACATCAGGCATGGAAATTTCTGAAGGTACCAGTATTCTTTTTTGGTAACTGAAGTAACTAGATTCTTTAACAATTTCCTTTCTGCAATAAAAGCTCATTATTCAACAATTATGTGGAACATAATTCATGGTTCGGTAATTCTGTAAGAGATTCCCCAATATAGCCTCTGTTTGAGGGAGTTCCTTTGGCCTTCTCAAGGCCTATGACAGTTTTTCCACTGTTTACCATGGTATCACAGAGAGATGAAGACTAACATTGTTGAATGTCAGGTACCATGGTAAGTATATCCATAATGATATTATAAGGTAGTATTACTATATGCTTTTTATAGACAATAGAAAATTTTAGCGAGATAAATCACTTATATAATCATATAGTAAGTAAATATGGAGTCAAAATTCAAACCTAGGGATCCCTGATTCCTTCCAGTCTGCCAATGCAAAGGAAATAATCTCCAAAGCAGAATTATTTCCAGGAGATATCCCTGAGCCTCAAACAAGGAATATTCCTTGTCTTAGGCAGTTCAGGCTGCTGCTCTAACAAAGTAAAAGAAACTGAGTGAAATCTATTCCTCACAGTTCACTAGGAGAAGCAGGGTGATAGTACAACTTAGGCTACATTTTTCCATTTTTTAATTTCCTTTCTTACTTATGGGCATTTATTTACAAGTGCAATGGAATTTCTTTAAACAACCTTGCATAATGATCCAAACAAGCTTGAGATTTCGTCTCAATGGCTTTTTCAGTAGCACTGTGTTCCAAGATCATGGCGCCACACCAAACATGTACTTCTTTTTTTGCCGTCAGTTATTGATGTTAAATACTGTATCCTGTCGCTGGGTGGCAACCTCAAGATCTCAGCCAACTACTCAAAGCTACAGAGGCTTCTGAACAACTGCTCAGCTCTGAGCCAGATGCTGGGGTCAACCATTTTAGCCAGGTTGGCCAAATCTTGGTACCATTCTCTTGGAATTCTGTTCACAACAGCTCTTTTATGGCAGATGAAAGGATAAAGCTATCCTGAGAACTGTAGTCTGTGAACAAAACAACACCACCACAGGCTAAAGCACAGCACCTGATGACATCAGGCATGGAAATTTCTGAAGGTACCAGTATTCTTTTTTGGTAACTGAAGTAACTAGATTCTTTAACAATTTCCTTTCTGCAATAAAAGCTCATTATTCAACAATTATGTGGAACATAATTCATGGTTCGGTAATTCTGTAAGAGATTCCCCAATATAGCCTCTGTTTGAGGGAGTTCCTTTGGCCTTCTCAAGGCCTATGACAGTTTTTCCACTGTTTACCATGGTATCACAGAGAGATGAAGACTAACATTGTTGAATGTCAGGTACCATGGTAAGTATATCCATAATGATATTATAAGGTAGTATTACTATATGCTTTTTATAGACAATAGAAAATTTTAGCGAGATAAATCACTTATATAATCATATAGTAAGTAAATATGGAGTCAAAATTCAAACCTAGGGATCCCTGATTCCTTCCAGTCTGCCAATGCAAAGGAAATAATCTCCAAAGCAGAATTATTTCCAGGAGATATCCCTGAGCCTCAAACAAGGAATATTCCTTGTCTTAGGCAGTTCAGGCTGCTGCTCTAACAAAGTAAAAGAAACTGAGTGACTTGTAAATAGAAATCTATTCCTCACAGTTCTGGAGGCTGGAAGTCTGAGATCACAGTCAGGGAAGATCCCTCTTTCTGGCTGCAAACTTTGCACTGTATTCCCATGTAGCAGAATGGCTGAGAACAAGCTCCCGGAAGTGACATTCATAAGCACGCTAATCCAGTTCATGAGACTCTACCCTCACGGCCTAATCAGCTCTCAAAAGGCCTCACCCCTCAGTACCATCAGAGTGTGGATTAGGGTTCCAACACATGAATTTGGAAGGACACAAACGTTCATGGCATTCACTTTTTCAAGAAAGATCACTAATTACGTGTGCTTTGTTCGATTTCAGAACTGCTATGAACAGTGAATGCTGCAAGCCCTCTATTCCCCTCCTTTGGGGATAGAAGCACCTACTACAGTTATACTGTGCCTTTCTCACCTCTGTACATTGAGAGTGTATAGGTATAGTTTTGGTAGTTCACCAGTCTTCAAATCAGTAAGACTCTGTAGCCAAGGAGCTACAGTCAATGAATCACATCCAGAGACTCATCTCCATCCAGATGCGATTTCAGTAAAGAGGCCCATGACTGTCGGTGCTGGAATATGATGGTATTTGGGAGAGGGAGTCATGGGAAAAGAGTGAGTTGTATTCTGCTTGTGGGAGGTGTGTAAATAATTTGTCGCTTTAAAACAGCCTTAACTTTTTTGGTACCACCCTATTGAGTAACTTTAAAAGCAGCCTTAATTTTTTTGCTACCCTATCAAATCTGAACTGGCTTTAGTGGTTTCTTCAACCAATTCAATGCAACAGGAGTGCCGTTCTGGGTCTTCTAAGACTAAGTCATGAGAAGGACCACAGTTTTCACCTCTTAGAATGTCTACTCTGGGTGAAGTCAGACACTGGGCAAGAAGTCTGACCACACTGAAACTGTCTTGGCACTCCAACTTGACATATGGAAAAGCATTGAGGAGAGACAAAGTGAGTCCTGGCCAGCCCCAGATATTTCACCTGCCTCAATTCAAGCACCAGGTATGTGACTGAAGAAGCCCTCTTAAACATTCCAGCTTCACCAGGCACAACATGCTGAAGAAGTAAGAAATCCAGCCTACAGCTAGAACCAAGGGCCCAGGCACATGACCTCAGCTGCATTTTCTTAACCACTTCCTGCCATTTGAGTGCCCCAGATGAGACTTCAACCATTAAAATGCAGAGATAAGTCTCTTTCATGATGCTCAGGCCAAATTTCTGATCCAGAAAATCATGGATATAATAAAACAGTGGTTGTTTTCTGCCACTAAGTTTTGGAGTGGTTGGATAACTGAAATATAGTGTTTTAAGGACTCTCTAAAGAAAGTGATTGAGTTGCCCAATCCATAACTAGTGATTTGAAATGATTCCTCCTTTAAAAATCAATATTATATCATTTATCATTAATCTTATTTTTAAAGTAATGTAGGTTCATTAGAAAATATATGGAAGTATCAGAAAAAATTAAAATCATCCATAATCCTACCACCTAGACATACATTTACATTTTTAGTGTGTGGATGAGGAAGACACTACATATAACCATTTTCTATACTTGCACAAAACCATATCCAAATTAAAGGCTTACAAAGACAACCATTTTATTATTGCTCTCAAGTCTTGGTCAACTGGGTGATTCTGCACACAACTGGTGGATCAAAGGGAACTGAACGTGCTATGGACAGGCAGGTTAGTTTATAGAGCCAAAGCTGGGATGCCTTTGCTCTGCATGTTACCTTAGCCTCAAGACTAGCCGAAGTTTTTACACATGGAGATCTCAGAACAGGAAAAGCATGAGGAGATTAACGACACAATCTCTTGAAGCCTAGACATGGAACTCTTACAACATCATTGCTTCCTCCCCATTCCACTGATCAAATAAAGAAGTCCAGATGCAAGTGGGCAGAAAAAGTGAATCCAACTCTTGAGCTGAGTGGCAGCAAGGTCACATGGCAAACGTGCACATATGCAAGGATGGGGGGAATCGGTGGCTATTATTACTATTATTATTATTATTATTATCTACAATACTATACTTGAAATTTATTACCCAAGTATTAATAAACTGTTATGCTTGGAAAATACAATCAAGAGTTTGGGCTAAGCAGACTCTGAGCATCACCCTCTAAGAAAGATTGTTGTGTCTCAGATAGATGAGTTCTTATCTCAATAAAAAAAAATCAACATGACATGCTGTTTCTTTTCTCTATGGAAAAACTCCTTGCATCTCACAAAACCAATTTTTTCAGTAAATAGATCAATCAGTTCAATCTCTATTTTATCCTCCCCCAAACTAATGGGTTGTTTAACTGTGCTGAGTCAACACTGCCTGATCATTTCATTGAGGCAGCTGGTCACCAGCCTCAGGGGCTTCACATCCTCTGAATTGGATAGCTAAGTGATAGAATGATAGTGACAGGCTCCCTGGGCCTCAGGATGACCCCTGCTGCCATACTTTGATTGAGTATTTATGGTAAAGATGTACAAATATCCTAAACTATAGTACAAAAGCCACCGAAATTATTTCTGAGAGAAAAAGTTATCTGTCTACTGCTTTGGGCAAAAACATCCCATGAACTGAGGTTACAGAGATGAATAAATTAAATCCCAGGGATACATAAAGGTTAAACGAAAAATGTCTAAATAAGTAGGTGATCCTAGTAAGTAGATTCATTTGAGAAACACATGGGAAAGCAGGGTAAGAATCGGGTCCCTGTCCTCAGCCACAGAGTGGACTTCTGTTCTCTGTGGGCATAGCCATTAATCAAATAGAATATTTTTAGAATATCCTAGAAATCAAAGTGCCCTTCTGGATTGTTATTGTCCTCTCTTAGGTCAATGATACAGGACAGTTATCATGAAGTCTGTTAAGGAAAAAAAGATCTGCAATGTCTTAAAGCACAGAAATTTCAATTGGCTGAAATCTATCATTTGTCATCATTTCATCACAAACTTCTCAATGGAATGCCTTTTTCTGATGTTTTGCATTATGTCTACTTTGATGTGACACGGTCTAATAGCTTGGTATTAAATGGCAACCAGAGAAAAGAGGCAGTTGAGAAAAGTGATTACAAGTGTAGGCCCTGGGATTGATCTGGTTTCAAGTTCCTAGGAATGTGGGCTTGAGTAAGTTAATGCCTGTGCTGAGTTCTGGTTTCCCCATCTGTGACATGGAGATGGTCATCTGGGTAGTCATGATCTGGCTGGGATGAGGCAAGGCAAGTGTCTGGCATCATGTTCGACATGTGGTGGGTACAGAGTAAAGGCAAGCTCCTAGAGAAGGAGGCCAGGGAGGTGCCATGAACCTCTCCTCCACAAGGATGTCACTGGGACAGATTACACTGCAGGAGAGGCTTTCCATGCTCTAACGAGAAGATGCGCCATGGGCCTCATTAAGCACGTACAAGACACGATGCAATCCACGTATGAACTAGATTCATGGAATAGCAAGGGACGCTATGACGAGCTTAACTAAATCTATGAAATGTTAAGCCTCTGTAACTATAGAACTTCTATCATTCTGGACACAAACAACAAAGCCTGGAAACAGAGACACTGAACAAATCCCAATGCCTCTTATTAAAATTTAGGAAAACAAACCAACTCTAGGTGTTATTGCTCTGAGGAGTCTAGTTAACATCAGAAGTTACTTTTCCTCACTTCTCAAAATATTCTCTTTTCATCACAGGCAAATGAACGCTATGTTCGCTACTACCAACCAAGCAGAGGCTTCATTACAGACTTCTACAGGTGAGGGCCCACTTCCTTCCAAATTAACCATGAAGAAAAGATAAAATCCATTAATCCAAAGGGCAATTAATAATTCATGTCTTTAGCTTAACCCCCAAATAGTTCTATGTGGGCATAGCCATTAATCAAATAGAATATCTTTAGAATATCCTAGAAATCAAAGTGCCTTTCTGGATTGTTATTGTCCTCTCTTAGGTCAATGATACAGGACAGTTATCATGAAGTCTGTTAAGGAAAAAAAGATCTGCAATGTCTTAAAGCACAGAAATTTCAATTGGCTGAAATCTATCATTTGTCATCATTTCATCACAAACTTCTCAATGGAATGCCTTTTTCTGATGTTTTGCATTATGTCTACTTTGATGTGACACGGTCTAATAGCTTGGTATTAAATGGCAACCAGAGAAAAGAGGCAGTTGAGAAAAGTGATTACAAGTGTAGGCCCTGGGATTGATCTGGTTTCAAGTTCCTAGGAATGTGGGCTTGAGTAAGTTAATGCCTGTGCTGAGTTCTGGTTTCCCCATCTGTGACATGGAGATGGTCATCTGGGTAGTCATGATCTGGCTGGGATGAGGCAAGGCAAGTGTCTGGCATCATGTTCGACATGTGGTGGGTACAGAGTAAAGGCAAGCTCCTAGAGAAGGAGGCCAGGAGGTGGCATGAACCTCGCCTCCACAAGGATGTCACTGGGACAGATTACACTGCAGGAGAGGCTTTCCATGCTCTAACGAGAAGATGCGCCATGGGCCTCATTAAGCACGTACAAGACACGATGCAATCCACGTATGAACTAGATTCATGGAATAGCAAGGGACGCTATGACGAGCTTAACTAAATCTATGAAATGTTAAGCCTCTGTAACTATAGAACTTCTATCATTCTGGACACAAACAACAAAGCCTGGAAACAGAGACACTGAACAAATCCCAATGCCTCTTATTAAAATTTAGGAAAACAAACCAACTCTAGGTGTTATTGCTCTGAGGAGTCTAGTTAACATCAGAAGTTACTTTTCCTCACTTCTCAAAATATTCTCTTTTCATCACAGGCAAATGAACGCTATGTTCGCTACTACCAACCAAGCAGAGGCTTCATTACAGACTTCTACAGGTGAGGGCCCACTTCCTTCCAAATTAACCATGAAGAAAAGATAAAATCCATTAATCCAAAGGGCAATTAATAATTCATGTCTACCTAGCCCCAAAACAACATGTCAAGGAATCAACAACATGTGGTTTTACATAATCTTGTACAGAGGATTTTTATTTTAGTGAACTATAACTCATTTTTTCTCAGTTCATTGATATCTTTTTTTTCCTTTATTTTAAAGATTTTACAGAGTTTTGTTGTTCACCAACATGTATATTCCCAGATCATTCATATGCATATCCCTGGACCCTCCCCCCACCCAGTTCCCTCCCTCCCATCCCTCCAGACCATCGCCCCAAGTGGTTGTAGGTACTCCTATTCCCCTAGCACAAGTTCATTGATATCTAATGAATATGTACACTGTAATCTGGGAAATTTATTCAGTTAATTGCAACTGTATCTCTCAGGTATTATTTTCCCATGTTGATACTTTATTTTAAAATAACATTGTAGTATCTTATAGGTCCATATCTCCACTGGGGTTTGACCCTGTTATAACAACTATGATGCTTTTACAGATTTAAACTGGCATTAGATATCATGGAGGCTTGCTGGATCACTCACTGGTAAAGAATCTGCCTGCAGTGCAGGAGACCCAGGTCCAGTCCCTGGGTTGGAAGGATGCCCTGGAGGCAGGCATAGCAATCCACTCCAATACTCCTGCCTGGAGAATTGCATGGACAGAGGAGCCTGGCAGGCAAAAGTCCAGAGGCATGCACAAGGTCGGACACAACTGAAGAGACTAGGCAGGAGCTGCAACAGCAGCAGCAGCATATCATGACCCAGGCTGGCCAAATGATAGAAAATACCCAGATTAAAGGAGAGAGAGAAGACTAAAATCCTGAGTATAGCATAAGGAGATTTCCAGCACAGATGAAAATCTTACAGCCTATGGGTTATAGAGCTGATGTCCAGTGGCTAGGGAGAAGCTCTAGTGCAGGGGGATGGCACACAAGAAAATGAAAACCCTAACGTCCTCTGAAGGCATCTGTGACAGTGGTGTTTGGAGAAATGCACCCTGAGGCTGCAGGAGAGGCCATCTCTACTGCCTCCTCGCCCAATGTTTAGTGGCTTTCTTTCCAGAATACACATCCCAAATTATTTATGTGTGTGTGTGTGTGTGTGTGTGTGTGTGTGTGTGTGTGTATGTATGTATTAGTAAGTCAGCAGAAGTGGGATTTAGTTTACAGGATGCACTTTACCAGCAGCTCTTTAGAACACATCTATTCCATAAAAATAAAGGATAGCCACCCTCCATCTAATTCAGACTTCAAGAGGGATGTGGGTCAAACTCCACGAGTTACAATATGGTCAGAAGGTTTAAGGCTCCTAGAAAACAATCTAGGGCCTTAATGATGATAAATACTTCAGCTCGTTTCTCATCAACACTGAGGCTGGAAAGGCTGTCAGCCAATGTGGCAACCCCAAGACAGTGTGCAGAGGCACGACTCATGGTGTAGGCAAATTTATTCAGTTAATTGCAACTGTATCTCTCAGGTATTATTTTCCCATGTTGATACTTTATTTTAAAATAACATTGTAGTATCTTATAGGTCCATATCTCCACTGGGGTTTGACCCTGTTATAACAACTATGATGCTTTTACAGATTTAAACTGGCATTAGATATCATGGAGGCTTGCTGGATCACTCACTGGTAAAGAATCTGCCTGCAGTGCAGGAGACCCAGGTCCAGTCCCTGGGTTGGAAGGATGCCCTGGAGGCAGGCATAGCAATCCACTCCAATACTCCTGCCTGGAGAATTGCATGGACAGAGGAGCCTGGCAGGCAAAAGTCCAGAGGCATGCACAAGGTCGGACACAACTGAAGAGACTAGGCAGGAGCTGCAACAGCAGCAGCAGCATATCATGACCCAGGCTGGCCAAATGATAGAAAATACCCAGATTAAAGGAGAGAGAGAAGACTAAAATCCTGAGTATAGCATAAGGAGATTTCCAGCACAGATGAAAATCTTACAGCCTATGGGTTATAGAGCTGATGTCCAGTGGCTAGGGAGAAGCTCTAGTGCAGGGGGATGGCACACAAGAAAATGAAAACCCTAACGTCCTCTGAAGGCATCTGTGACAGTGGTGTTTGGAGAAATGCACCCTGAGGCTGCAGGAGAGGCCATCTCTACTGCCTCCTCGCCCAATGTTTAGTGGCTTTCTTTCCAGAATACACATCCCAAATTATTTATGTGTGTGTGTGTGTGTGTGTGTGTGTGTGTGTGTGTGTGTATGTATGTATTAGTAAGTCAGCAGAAGTGGGATTTAGTTTACAGGATGCACTTTACCAGCAGCTCTTTAGAACACATCTATTCCATAAAAATAAAGGATAGCCACCCTCCATCTAATTCAGACTTCAAGAGGGATGTGGGTCAAACTCCACGAGTTACAATATGGTCAGAAGGTTTAAGGCTCCTAGAAAACAATCTAGGGCCTTAATGATGATAAATACTTCAGCTCGTTTCTCATCAACACTGAGGCTGGAAAGGCTGTCAGCCAATGTGGCAACCCCAAGACAGTGTGCAGAGGCACGACTCATGGTGTAGGCTTCCAGCAAACATTTCATCAACTGTGTCCAGCCTACTCAGCAAGCCATTTCTTTGCTCACTGATCTGTATCCTATTTGCCATGTAGACCCAGCAAAACAAACATTTTCAGTGACATGATTGCAAATGTTTCTGTCACATAGACCCATTGCAAACAATCCCCTGTTTGGATTTATTCCTGGCAGGCAGGCTCTGCTCCAGAAGCCTATGAGGATTCCTCTTAGTGCCTACATTTCAGAGGGTTTCTCTCTTACCACAAAAAAAAAAAAAAAACAAAAAAAAAAACACATGCACACACACAGCAAAGCAGCAGCATGAGATTTGCCTGAGAATCACTATCCCACCTAAAATATTCATGGTTAAGATTCCCAAAGGCTGATAAAGCAGTTCCTTAGCTAATGACATTTCTCCCAGTACACAATCAAGAACATGAGGTCCTAGAGATGTGGTCAAAATGCTTCACTCTTGCATTGTTACCAGTCTTCAGTGTTTCTCTGCTACTGAGCTATATCTTTTAATAAAAACTTATGAAACCGTGAAACAATTATTTCAGCTCATTTTATGGACTGATCTGAGCCTGCTACTCATAAATTATGGATGGTTACATCCTGTGGCATTTTAGTTCTGCTCACTTTATAATTTAGTCTGACATTTGGATAGCCCTGGCCCTTCTGCACTAAAGTACTTTTGAATCACTTAATTATAACTATTATATCTTGGAGGGAAATGTGTACCTGTAATGACTTGCCACTATTAAGTGGCCAACTGACGATAGTGAAAGTAAGTTTTTGATACAAAAGTAGAAGACACATCATATTTAAAAGAATGGTCTAAAATTTTGTCACTTTGGGTGTTAAAATTACAGAAACCTATTCAGAATGGTTTGAACAAAATAATGGAAACCAACTGGGAGAGTCCAGTAGTGTGTCCTTGAACTCAGAAGTAGGCAGCCAGACATGGGGAACTGGAATACAGACTTTGCAAGCCAGTAGGAACCCAAATAACCAACCTTATTCTCTCTTGACATTTCTTTTTACTCCTTGAAGCATGTGATTTCTCATTTCACACAAGATCCTTCTATGCATCTGCTTTATTCACATTTCCTTGTCAATAACTTTTTTCCGTTTCCCCACTAACAGCACAAAAGGGGCTGCCCTAGCTCCACCGCTTCTGTGCTTCCCAGCCCCAGAAGGACAGCCAGTTGCAAATTCTTGGGGAGAAAACAAGAGTGTACCAACTCGGTTCAGATGAACACCCCTGCCATAACTGACTGCAGCTGCTTCATCAGTGAAATATACCTTCATCAGTGAAATAATACATTAGTATTAAACCAGGTTAATCATTAACCCTTTGGAGTTACCCCAGAGAGAAATGCCTGTGTTTAAGGATGAAGTGTGAGGCAGGTATTCGTGATAAATGGAGTGGTGGATTTTGAGGTTGGAAAGATTTTTATGGAAATTTCCCACTGACACACAGGTCTGCTAACAACTCAGGTTTCCTAATGGATAGCCTCTGGGTGGGGGGAGGCGGTTCTCAGTCTGAATACGCCCTGTGCCTGGGTGCCCACTTCTTAGGAGAGGCCTTCTTTAGTAGGAAGATTTCATCTTCAGACATGTCTTTGTCACATTGAAGAGAAACTGCCTTCCTGTAAACCTCCATCCATGCTCATGTCTGCCCTCTGGCGCTCACACGGGAGCTCATTTCTAGCCCCCACACAGCAAGCATTCGCAGACGGCTGTCCCATCGTATCTGCTCTCTCCAAGCGTGACATTTTCACAGCCTCCAAACATCCCTCTGAATGGCATCGTCCTGACAGCCCTTCTCAGCAGGTTCTCTTGGTTTGCTGAGGTCTCTCAATGTGTGGAGATAAACATTTAAATTTGTGGAACATCCAAGAGGATGTGGCCTGAGACTGTGGTTAATTCTCACCTAGGTGAAGTTGTTTCTCTTAACATGACCCAAAACTGTTAGCTTTTTTAACAGCGCACTTTGGGGTAGAATTTAAAAGTCCAGGTTTCCTGGGATCATAAGCTGTCTCCTTCCTTTCCTAGCTGTACCATTTTGTGCAAATAATCCCCTTGTGATTCAGTTTCCTTACCTGTAAAGGGAAAATATGCACAGTACCTACTTCAGACAGTGGCTTTGAAAGTTTACATGTATGACAATACATGTAAAGAGCTGAAAATAGCACTTGGCACATGGCAAGTGCTCAGTTAGGGTGAGGCATTGGTTTGGAATGAACTAAACAGAATTGTCCTTTAGTGACCTTCTCAAAAGGTTACATTTCATCTTGAATGGCTTGATCTCTTAGTTCATTCTACAGATACTATTTCTGTGTCCTGATTATTTCACAATAAATTAGTCATCCTTCTTAGGCTTCTCTTATCCACAAATTTGATAATTATGGCCTACTTGTCTTCAAGATCATGGAAATGCAGAGTAAGATAAAACCAAGAAGAGGATTTGAGGCATACATGGAGTGTCTTTAAATTTCAAATGCTTTTCTGGCTTCTTATTTGAGTTAGACACTATTAGCCCTGTTTTTTCAGATGAAAATATTAAGATCCCAAACCAGAGTTGCTTGTCTGAAGACACAAAAGCATTAAGTGATTAAGCCAAAACTGAAATCTAAGACTCCTTGTTACTTCAGTATTCTTAAGATACGGTTGATCAAACAGCAAAGAATTCACATCACACTTTAAAAAATCTTCACTCCAGGGCATAAAAAATATCGAGGGAGAATGTCAGTTTAGGAATGATACAGATATGCTTTTGAATCTCCATTACACCAGGAGTCACTGAGATTACTTTAAACATTACTTAATTTCTCTAAGACTTGGTTTGCTTCCTCATCTTAAAATGGGTACAGTTAGGGGCTTCCTGGGTGGTCCAGTGGGTAGAGAGTCCACCTTGCAGTGCAAGGGGCCAGTCACGAGCCAGCGTTCGAGAGCACGTGCGCCCAAAGCCAGAGCTCTGCAAAGAGAGGCCACTGTGGTGGGAGGCCCACACAGGCCAAAGAATAAAGATGGATGAAAATAAATAAATAAATGAAAAACAATAAAAGAGGGCAAAAAAATTTTTTTTAATGGCTACAGTTATACTACCTAGCTCATTGGCTTGCTGAGGGGATGAAAGGAAGTAATACATGGAATGCTTATCACAGTACTTGGAAATCCACCATATCGTAGCCGTGATAATTCTCATTTATAACATTGTCCATAAGATATTGTCAAGTAGCTTACTAAAGACAAGAAGTAGTACTTTTTTGGCATCATACTGACTATGCTGCTGCTGCTTAGTCATTTCAGTTGTGTCTGACTCTGTGGTCCCATAGTCTGTAGCCACCAGGAATTCATGGAATTCTCCAGGTAAGAACACTGGAGTCGGTTGTGATGCCCTCCTCCAGGGGAATCTTCAGGGGGAACCCAGGGATGGAACCCAGGTCTCCTGCATTAGAAGCAGATTACTCACCACTGAGTCATCAGGGAAGCCCCATAATTGAGACCCCATGAAATGTAGCTTGCCAGGCTTCTCCATCCATGGAACTGTCCAGGCAAGAATATTCTGAGTCTTTATTCAAATTTTTTGGCCTATTGTTTAAGATCATGGAAATGCAGAGTAAGATAAAACCAAGAAGAGGATTTGAGGCATACATGGAGTGTCTTTAAATTTCAAATGCTTTTCTGGTTATTGAGAGACATATTACAGTTTTCCCAAACCAGAGTTGCTTGTCTGAAGACACAAAAGCATTAAGTGATTAAGCCAAAACTGAAATCTAAGACTCCTTGTTACTTCAGTATTCTTAAGATACGGTTGATCAAACAGCAAAGAATTCACATCACACTTTAAAAAATCTTCACTCCAGGGCATAAAAAATATCGAGGGAGAATGTCAGTTTAGGAATGATACAGATATGCTTTTGAATCTCCATTACACCAGGAGTCACTGAGATTACTTTAAACATTACTTAATTTCTCTAAGACTTGGTTTGCTTCCTCATCTTAAAATGGGTACAGTTAGGGGCTTCCTGGGTGGTCCAGTGGGTAGAGAGTCCACCTTGCAGTGCAAGGGGCCAGTCACGAGCCAGCGTTCGAGAGCACGTGCGCCCAAAGCCAGAGCTCTGCAAAGAGAGGCCACTGTGGTGGGAGGCCCACACAGGCCAAAGAATAAAGATGGATGAAAATAAATAAATAAATGAAAAACCAAGAAAAGAGGGCAAAAAAATTTTTTTTAATGGCTACAGTTATACTACCTAGCTCATTGGCTTGCTGAGGGGATGAAAGGAAGTAATACATGGAATGCTTATCACAGTACTTGGAAATCCACCATATCGTAGCCGTGATAATTCTCATTTATAACATTGTCCATAAGATATTGTCAAGTAGCTTACTAAAGACAAGAAGTAGTACTTTTTTGGCATCATACTGACTATGCTGCTGCTGCTTAGTCATTTCAGTTGTGTCTGACTCTGTGGTCCCATAGTCTGTAGCCACCAGGAATTCATGGAATTCTCCAGGTAAGAACACTGGAGTCGGTTGTGATGCCCTCCTCCAGGGGAATCTTCAGGGGGAACCCAGGGATGGAACCCAGGTCTCCTGCATTAGAAGCAGATTACTCACCACTGAGTCATCAGGGAAGCCCCATAATTGAGACCCCATGAAATGTAGCTTGCCAGGCTTCTCCATCCATGGAACTGTCCAGGCAAGAATATTCTAGGGGGTTGCCATTTCCTCCTCCAACTAACTATACTATTTGCTTTCAAATAAGAAACAGACAAGCAAAACTCAAAAATAAACCCTTAAGGAGGTCCAGATTTTGGACTATATTGCCAGTTTCCACAGTTATGTTACTGCGTTCTCCCAAAGTTATATTCATGTCCACTTTCTAAAACAGAAAACTGCTTATGATTTGTAAATTATTCCTTTTCTCCTCATACCAGTACTGCAATTGAGATTTCAAATCTAGTAGAATCTAATACCCGCAACTATTGGCATTGCTGCTATAGGCAGAAGTATGATACTGTGGTACAGTAGCAAAGAATAGCGTGATGACTAGATCAGATCACATCTTTGGACACAAAGTCACTCCATGACCAAGTTGTACTCTTAATGTCAGTCATCCCACATATGTGGTCGCTGGTCATTAGCTGCAAGAGCAATAAGCAACCTAATGTGTGATGCTGGCAATTACCACTTTCACTACTGGAACTACAACCCCAAGGCCAGGTTCATACCAATCATGGTCTCTGGCACCCACTGGGCATGCAACTACAAATGACAAAAGACCCACTGGTCCTGGTGCTTAGGTTTCAAGAAATGGAAACAAATTCATTAACAGAAACAGTTCATGTGGACACAGTGTGAGAATGAAGAAGCTCACAGTCATCTCCCCAGTATTCATTACATAGACCGTGTATGAGGAAGGAGTAAGCCCAGAGTAATAGCTTAAGGAGACACTCAAGAGAAACTAGGGTAATAGTTACTTTTGCCTATGTGCTCTGATTTCTGCCTGTGTCTGAAAACATTGTATCATAACTCAACAGAAGTAAAATTGTAATAGTAAAAATATAAATTTAATCTGAGGATCACATTCAATTTTAATATTTATTTGCGAAGATAAACAGTATCAGCACATCTGAATAGAAAAAGTATTCTAAATCAAGGACTTATAAACTAATTCCATTTAAAATATAATCATTCAGTAGAACAGAAAAAGGAGGGTGTCAATAATTTTGGCAGCAAGGACTTCCCTTGCACAAGTGGGCAGGAGTCCTTGAGAACAGTCTACATCCACAAATTGTTGTTCAGTCGCTAAGTCATGTTGGATGCTTTGCGACCCCATGGACTGCAGCACACCAGCTTTCCCTGTCCTTCATTGTTTGTCCGTCACTGTCTCCCAGAGTTTGCTCAGACTCATCTCCATTGAGGTGATGATGCCATCCAACCACCTTGTTCTCCGTCACCCGCTGCTCTCCTGCCCTCAATCTTTCCCAGCGTCTGGGTCTTTTCCAATGAGACAGCTCTTCAAATCAGGTGGCCAAAGTACTTGAGCTTCAGCTGTAGCCTCAGTCCTCCCAGTAATTACTCAAGGTTGATTTCCTTTAGGAATGACTGGCTTGATCCCTTTGCTGTTCTGTGCCCCAAAGGGGATCCTTGGAAAAAGGAACCTGATTCTAGGGGCTTCAGCTCTGTTGCAGGCCAGGGACAAAGCATACCAAGAATGAGGAGACATTTTATAATCTGAGATTTTCTTTCAGGTGGCTGCTGTCTGCAGACAAAAGTGAACACCAGCTTACCACTAACAGATGAAGACATGGGATACCCCAAGTATGCAAACCACTAACATCTAAGGGAGATGTCTGATGGATGTGGGAAAGAGTCTGTTCCAGGAAAAGCAAATTATTCTAATGTTCTCATATAAAGGATAAAAATTTATGTATATTTAATGAAATGAGGAGGATTCTGCTTCTGGCTGTGGACACAGTGTGAGAATGAAGAAGCTCACAGTCATCTCCAGTATTCATTACATAGACCGTGTGAGGAAGGAGTAAGCCCAGAGTAATAGCTTAAGGAGACACTCAAGAGAAACTAGGGTAATAGTTACTTTTGCCTATGTGCTCTGATTTCTGCCTGTGTCTGAAAACATTGTATCATAACTCAACAGAAGTAAAATTGTAATAGTAAAAATATAAATTTAATCTGAGGATCACATTCAATTTTAATATTTATTTGCGAAGATAAACAGTATCAGCACATCTGAATAGAAAAAGTATTCTAAATCAAGGACTTATAAACTAATTCCATTTAAAATATAATCATTCAGTAGAACAGAAAAAGGAGGGTGTCAATAATTTTGGCAGCAAGGACTTCCCTTGCACAAGTGGGCAGGAGTCCTTGAGAACAGTCTACATCCACAAATTGTTGTTCAGTCGCTAAGTCATGTTGGATGCTTTGCGACCCCATGGACTGCAGCACACCAGCTTTCCCTGTCCTTCATTGTTTGTCCGTCACTGTCTCCCAGAGTTTGCTCAGACTCATCTCCATTGAGGTGATGATGCCATCCAACCACCTTGTTCTCCGTCACCCGCTGCTCTCCTGCCCTCAATCTTTCCCAGCGTCTGAGTCTTTTCCAATGAGACAGCTCTTCAAATCAGGTGGCCAAAGTACTTGAGCTTCAGCTGTAGCCTCAGTCCTCCCAGTAATTACTCAAGGTTGATTTCCTTTAGGAATGACTGGCTTGATCCCTTTGCTGTTCTGTGCCCCAAAGGGGATCCTTGGAAAAAGGAACCTGATTCTAGGGGCTTCAGCTCTGTTGCAGGCCAGGGACAAAGCATACCAAGAATGAGGAGACATTTTATAATCTGAGATTTTCTTTCAGGTGGCTGCTGTCTGCAGACAAAAGTGAACACCAGCTTACCACTAACAGATGAAGACATGGGATACCCCAAGTATGCAAACCACTAACATCTAAGGGAGATGTCTGATGGATGTGGGAAAGAGTCTGTTCCAGGAAAAGCAAATTATTCTAATGTTCTCATATAAAGGATAAAAATTTATGTATATTTAATGAAATGAGGAGGATTCTGCTTCTGGCTGTCTAGAATGAGTTTCTTAGACTGGCTTAGCTCCTACCAGAGCTTCTTCCAATGACCAGAGCTCCATCTCTCTCAGCAAGTCTCAGTAAGACATGACATCACTTTTCTCTATCTTCTCTTTGTCTGCTGCCTTTCTAGGAAATGGCCATTTTGTATGCATTTCCCTTTATTTCTTTGTTCCCTTCCCCCTACTAGTTCCTTCCAAAATGCCTGTTATCGTCACTATTATATCTCCTCCACAAGAGTTCCTGGAATCCAATGAGCAACTTTTCCATTGAATACTTGTCAACAGAATGAGCAGCTTCTCTCTGGAGCCTATAAACGAACACCTTAAGCCAGGGGTGCCATATTTGCTTCATCTCGTGTGTGTCAGGTATGACCAGTAACCTACAGCTTCCAGAAGAACGTGAATATGGACCCAGTGGAAGTGTGCCACTTGGCTCTGAAGCCAGGAGAGAGACCCAGGCCTCTGCCATTTACCTTCCACCTCTGATGGAGCTCCTAAGGTGAGTGCATCTCCAGTTACATACTGAATTCATTCAACTGGGGCAAGCTTGGAGGGAAAGTGCATGGAGGGTCTTTAGACTTCTTAAAACTTCCTGGGTGATTCTGACTTGCAGCTAGGGGTTGAGAAACACCGAGCGACCAACTTCTTGGGAATTCACTGTCACCCCAGCAGCAAGTCCTGTTTGCAATGGGAAGAAGGATAGCTGAGAGGAGAGGAAGCCTTGAGACCAGAACCTTCCTGAGAGCCAGACCAGTCTACCTGAGCTCATCTGTGCCCTCAGCAGTAGGAGAATCAGATCTGCTGCCTCTGTGTGCAGGCCAGGGACAAAGCATACCAAGAATGAGGAGACATTTTATAATCTGAGATTTTCTTTCAGGTGGCTGCTGTCTGCAGACAAAAGTGAACACCAGCTTACCACTAACAGATGAAGACATGGGATACCCCAAGTATGCAAACCACTAACATCTAAGGGAGATGTCTGATGGATGTGGGAAAGAGTCTGTTCCAGGAAAAGCAAATTATTCTAATGTTCTCATATAAAGGATAAAAATTTATGTATATTTAATGAAATGAGGAGGATTCTGCTTCTGGCTGTCTAGAATGAGTTTCTTAGACTGGCTTAGCTCCTACCAGAGCTTCTTCCAATGACCAGAGCTCCATCTCTCTCAGCAAGTCTCAGTAAGACATGACATCACTTTTCTCTATCTTCTCTTTGTCTGCTGCCTTTCTAGGAAATGGCCATTTTGTATGCATTTCCCTTTATTTCTTTGTTCCCTTCCCCCTACTAGTTCCTTCCAAAATGCCTGTTATCGTCACTATTATATCTCCTCCACAAGAGTTCCTGGAATCCAATGAGCAACTATCCATTGAATACTTGTCAACAGAATGAGCAGCTTCTCTCTGGAGCCTATAAACGAACACCTTAAGCCAGGGGTGCCATATTTGCTTCATCTCGTGTGTGTCAGGTATGACCAGTAACCTACAGCTTCCAGAAGAACGTGAATATGGACCCAGTGGAAGTGTGCCACTTGGCTCTGAAGCCAGGAGAGAGACCCAGGCCTCTGCCATTTACCTTCCACCTCTGATGGAGCTCCTAAGGTGAGTGCATCTCCAGTTACATACTGAATTCATTCAACTGGGGCAAGCTTGGAGGGAAAGTGCATGGAGGGTCTTTAGACTTCTTAAAACTTCCTGGGTGATTCTGACTTGCAGCTAGGGGTTGAGAAACACCGAGCGACCAACTTCTTGGGAATTCACTGTCACCCCAGCAGCAAGTCCTGTTTGCAATGGGAAGAAGGATAGCTGAGAGGAGAGGAAGCCTTGAGACCAGAACCTTCCTGAGAGCCAGACCAGTCTACCTGAGCTCATCTGTGCCCTCAGCAGTAGGAGAATCAGATCTGCTGCCTCTGTGTGTGCAGCCCAGGAGTGCCCCCCACTCCAGCCATTTTCCACCGCAATTGCTGCTTCCTATCTGTAAAGCTGTGGGCTTCTTACTGCTAACAGGGAATTAGAAAAGAGCATATACTCGGAAATTCTTGACTTGTGGTAAACCAGATGTAAACCTCAAGAAGAATTAATCTCATGTGTGCAGCAAAGATGTTTGTGCAAATCCACAAAATGTCCAAGAAAAGTAAATAATGAGTGTCTAATTTCTCTCTGTATAATTTAACTAATTATACAACTCTCTGATTATAACAGTGCTTGGGTAAACATAATGATATGTTATTTGCCACAAATTCCCTTAGTTGAGTTAAGCAATTACTTTTCTAATTCTTCAGGTATCATTAAAGCCATTCTAATTTAAGAATAAGCAGATGTGTATCATAACAGAGCTCCGAATCTAACACCGGTTACCTAATAAATGTATAAAAGTGAAAAAAAAATCTATTCCTAATATGCTATTTAATTACATGGTTTGAGGAAGAAATAATACATGCTAATGACAAAATTAAAGGCTTTAAGATCTAATTTGATTACATTCTGTGAATATTGGTTATAACTCAGCTTGCAGCTAAATCTATCAAGATGACTCTCCCATTCACAGGGGGCTAAAAGCAATTTTCAGGCAAGAGGCTAGAGTCATGGTGGATTGTTAGCGCTGGATAACTTTTAGCAAACAGCCCCCCTCAAAAAGCCCTAGGCAAGATGCAATCCCCACCCTCTCCTTTTTGATGGAGCTCCTAAGGTGAGTGCATCTCCAGTTACATACTGAATTCATTCAACTGGGGCAAGCTTGGAGGGAAAGTGCATGGAGGGTCTTTAGACTTCTTAAAACTTCCTGGGTGATTCTGACTTGCAGCTAGGGGTTGAGAAACACCGAGCGACCAACTTCTTGGGAATTCACTGTCACCCCAGCAGCAAGTCCTGTTTGCAATGGGAAGAAGGATAGCTGAGAGGAGAGGAAGCCTTGAGACCAGAACCTTCCTGAGAGCCAGACCAGTCTACCTGAGCTCATCTGTGCCCTCAGCAGTAGGAGAATCAGATCTGCTGCCTCTGTGTGTGCAGCCCAGGAGTGCCCCCCACTCCAGCCATTTTCCACCGCAATTGCTGCTTCCTATCTGTAAAGCTGTGGGCTTCTTACTGCTAACAGGGAATTAGAAAAGAGCATATACTCGGAAATTCTTGACTTGTGGTAAACCAGATGTAAACCTCAAGAAGAATTAATCTCATGTGTGCAGCAAAGATGTTTGTGCAAATCCACAAAATGTCCAAGAAAAGTAAATAATGAGTGTCTAATTTCTCTCTGTATAATTTAACTAATTATACAACTCTCTGATTATAACAGTGCTTGGGTAAACATAATGATATGTTATTTGCCACAAATTCCCTTAGTTGAGTTAAGCAATTACTTTTCTAATTCTTCAGGTATCATTAAAGCCATTCTAATTTAAGAATAAGCAGATGTGTATCATAACAGAGCTCCGAATCTAACACCGGTTACCTAATAAATGTATAAAAGTGAAAAAAAAATCTATTCCTAATATGCTATTTAATTACATGGTTTGAGGAAGAAATAATACATGCTAATGACAAAATTAAAGGCTTTAAGATCTAATTTGATTACATTCTGTGAATATTGGTTATAACTCAGCTTGCAGCTAAATCTATCAAGATGACTCTCCCATTCACAGGGGGCTAAAAGCAATTTTCAGGCAAGAGGCTAGAGTCATGGTGGATTGTTAGCGCTGGATAACTTTTAGCAAACAGCACCTCACGCCCTGGATCTATTAGTTGGTAACAAGCACATACTAGGCAAAGATGATGCCCATAAATAGCACCATTAGCTGCTTGTACTAATATATAAGACAAAAGTATCTAATGGACCAATATCACACACTTTCCTACAGCAGCAGGGCTTATTTTACAAGGGGTTATTATGCTAATAGATTGTAAAATAGTATACCAGAAATGTGGCTTTAATGTATTTACCCCTGTAGACAAAGCGGGGGAATGCTTTGCAAGCAATTATCATGAATTATTACGCTATCTAAAAAACAATTACTGTAGACTCATGTGTTTCAGTTTCCCAGGTTTATTACGGCTAGCATGCACACAGTGAAAATAATTGAGCAAGCCTCTCAAATCTGCACTTACAAACAAAGACCCCGAGTGAGGGGATATGAGCATATGTGCATCCATCTCCCTCTGGCCTCCCATCTCTCCCTAACTCCAGAAAGACTTTTCTTCTCGAATGCAACCAAGAGCGTTTAAGAAAGGAACTGAACAATCGCTGAAATTCAGAAATGCAAAAATGTGCCACTTTTCCTTTTTTACCTCCAGTTACCCACAGAAACCTGCACCACCTTCTCTCCGCCCCAGCTGTCATTCGTGAAGATCTGAGCAGGGCAACTGAATGCAATCAAAGAAGCTGAGTCTAAGGAGAGGCTCAGATTTAACTAAAAAATAATACATTGATTATAACAGTGCTTGGGTAAACATAATGATATGTTATTTGCCACAAATTCTTAGTTGAGTTAAGCAATTACTTTTCTAATTCTTCAGGTATCATTAAAGCCATTCTAATTTAAGAATAAGCAGATGTGTATCATAACAGAGCTCCGAATCTAACACCGGTTACCTAATAAATGTATAAAAGTGAAAAAAAAATCTATTCCTAATATGCTATTTAATTACATGGTTTGAGGAAGAAATAATACATGCTAATGACAAAATTAAAGGCTTTAAGATCTAATTTGATTACATTCTGTGAATATTGGTTATAACTCAGCTTGCAGCTAAATCTATCAAGATGACTCTCCCATTCACAGGGGGCTAAAAGCAATTTTCAGGCAAGAGGCTAGAGTCATGGTGGATTGTTAGCGCTGGATAACTTTTAGCAAACAGCACCTCACGCCCTGGATCTATTAGTTGGTAACAAGCACATACTAGGCAAAGATGATGCCCATAAATAGCACCATTAGCTGCTTGTACTAATATATAAGACAAAAGTATCTAATGGACCAATATCACACACTTTCCTACAGCAGCAGGGCTTATTTTACAAGGGGTTATTATGCTAATAGATTGTAAAATAGTATACCAGAAATGTGGCTTTAATGTATTTACCCCTGTAGACAAAGCGGGGGGGGTGGGGGGGGGATGCTTTGCAAGCAATTATCATGAATTATTACGCTATCTAAAAAACAATTACTGTAGACTCATGTGTTTCAGTTTCCCAGGTTTATTACGGCTAGCATGCACACAGTGAAAATAATTGAGCAAGCCTCTCAAATCTGCACTTACAAACAAAGACCCCGAGTGAGGGGATATGAGCATATGTGCATCCATCTCCCTCTGGCCTCCCATCTCTCCCTAACTCCAGAAAGACTTTTCTTCTCGAATGCAACCAAGAGCGTTTAAGAAAGGAACTGAACAATCGCTGAAATTCAGAAATGCAAAAATGTGCCACTTTTCCTTTTTTACCTCCAGTTACCCACAGAAACCTGCACCACCTTCTCTCCGCCCCAGCTGTCATTCGTGAAGATCTGAGCAGGGCAACTGAATGCAATCAAAGAAGCTGAGTCTAAGAGAGGCTCCCCAGAGGAACCCGGCTAAACCACGGCTCTTCTCTCACCTCCTGCCTTGCTGACATCTGTTAGGCCCATTCCCTGCGGCTGTATGCATCTACACCTGGTGTTCACTATAACTTGTCCACTCCATCCTCCTCCCTGGCGTATCTCAAAAATGTGTGCTCAGTACAAGGCAATTGACTCTGTGAAAGGGGGCTAAAGGATCAGGGTCTTTTCAAAAGACAAGTCTGATCACCACTCCTTTCTCTACCTCTTTAAAACCGTTCATTGTGGTCTGCAAACCCTGCATGTTCAGGTCTCTGCTCCCCTCTAGCCTTTTTCTTGGTTTCTTGCACCAGAGGGACTTTGTACACATTGTTTCTGATGCCTATAAAACTCTTCACTCACTCTTGCACCTAATCAACAGCTAATCAAACTTCAGATTTCAACTCAACTTTCCCTTCCTCTGACCTCCTTAATTAGTTAGATCTTTGGCCCACCTGCCTGTCAACCCATGTTATTTCTCTCAGCAGATCTCATTTCACTCTTGCAAAGCCCTTGCTCCATTTGCAAATTTTACTGGTATTTGTGTGATTACTTGCTTAACACTGGTTTTCCACACCAGACTCCAAGAGCCATGAAGGCAGGAATCCATCTGCTTTACTTGCCATTGTATCCCCTCTAGTATAGACATATCTTTAAAAAAAAATGTGGGGGGATATATATATATATATATATATATATATATATACATATAACTGATTCACTAGGTTGTACACCTGAAAGTAACACACGGTGTAAGTCAACTACACTCCAAATTTTAAAAAAATAAATAAATAAAAACAAGCTAAATAAATAAATAAGTGTGCAGGAACAAGAATAACTAACATGGAGAGTGGGTATTGGAGCTCAGTGAGAGAAAGGATAATGTATCATTTGTAGTCATTGACAATAAAAGATAATTCTTATCATTTAGAAGTAAAAAGCCAAGGAAGGTGAACAAATCTGGAGAATTTTCAAGGCAGAAATCCTAGAAATTAGGTGCAAATGTGTTTTAAATTGGGTGGAGGGGGCAGTGGTAATTAAGTGTCCAATATAACATGAAACAAGAATTATCTGCTCAGGAAAGGGTATGGAATTTGTCTCAAAAGGTGCAGAGACAGATCATTTTCAATGAAGTATTGGGACGGGTGCCAGACCACAAGGACAAGGATTTAAGATGACACAGAGGTAAACAAAAGAAGACCTTTGGCTATGAATGGAGAGATGGAAGCCAACCAGCACTCAGCAGCTACATAGTGTGGGGTGAAGAAGCATTTCAAGATGGAAGAGACGGGTCTATGATAAAGGGGGAAGGAAGGAGTTCATGGGGAGTGTGAGTCAGTGCGGAAGACTGGGAAGTGGCTACGTGACCAGGCAGCAGACAGGAAGCTAGGTCCCTTGGGAGACCATGGAATGCAGGATGCTGATGGAAAGGTTAACTATGGGAAGAGCAGGCTGCTTCCCAGGAAAGCACCAGCAAAGATAGGGAAGAGAGCACAGAGTATCCAGCAGAGAAGTCACGGTGTAGCCTGGTCTGTTTCAGAAGGAAGAAGCAAGGGCTTCAGGTGTAAATCCAGTCTGGAGAAAGACAGGAGGCCAGCAACATAGTCTTCAAAAAGAAGAGGGAAAAAGGCCAACTGTCCCACTCATGTGATGAAGGAGAAGGCCTCTGCCGGGTTACGCCAGAGGAAAAGGACTTTCAGAAGTTGCATGTTGGAGGCACCAGTTGCCACCGGAGCCCCGAGTCCCCTTAGAAGATCACACTCAGCCATCTGTCGGCGGCGGGCTGAGCATTAGTAACGTGGACAGCAACCCGGCTGCCTGAGGAGGCCCAGCGCAGTTTCACCGCAACATCAGCCGTGCGAGCTAGGACGTGTCAACTTGGTAACCTGGTTCTAATCAGATGATGGATGGCCAGCCTTTGAAGGAGAAAGCACGGGCCCTCAGCCCTGGAAGACCTGGCCGCCTGAGCTGCACTTGGCACAGAGTGAGGCCAGCACGGTGCCCTTCAGGTGGAACCGCCATCATCCGCACATTCACAGAATAACTAACATGGAGAGTGTATTGGAGCTCAGTGAGAGAAAGGATAATGTATCATTTGTAGTCATTGACAATAAAAGATAATTCTTATCATTTAGAAGTAAAAAGCCAAGGAAGGTGAACAAATCTGGAGAATTTTCAAGGCAGAAATCCTAGAAATTAGGTGCAAATGTGTTTTAAATTGGGTGGAGGGGGCAGTGGTAATTAAGTGTCCAATATAACATGAAACAAGAATTATCTGCTCAGGAAAGGGTATGGAATTTGTCTCAAAAGGTGCAGAGACAGATCATTTTCAATGAAGTATTGGGACGGGTGCCAGACCACAAGGACAAGGATTTAAGATGACACAGAGGTAAACAAAAGAAGACCTTTGGCTATGAATGGAGAGATGGAAGCCAACCAGCACTCAGCAGCTACATAGTGTGGGGTGAAGAAGCATTTCAAGATGGAAGAGACGGGTCTATGATAAAGGGGGAAGGAAGGAGTTCATGGGGAGTGTGAGTCAGTGCGGAAGACTGGGAAGTGGCTACGTGACCAGGCAGCAGACAGGAAGCTAGGTCCCTTGGGAGACCATGGAATGCAGGATGCTGATGGAAAGGTTAACTATGGGAAGAGCAGGCTGCTTCCCAGGAAAGCACCAGCAAAGATAGGGAAGAGAGCACAGAGTATCCAGCAGAGAAGTCACGGTGTAGCCTGGTCTGTTTCAGAAGGAAGAAGCAAGGGCTTCAGGTGTAAATCCAGTCTGGAGAAAGACAGGAGGCCAGCAACATAGTCTTCAAAAAGAAGAGGAAAAGGCCAACTGTCCCACTCATGTGATGAAGGAGAAGGCCTCTGCCGGGTTACGCCAGAGGAAAAGGACTTTCAGAAGTTGCATGTTGGAGGCACCAGTTGCCACCGGAGCCCCGAGTCCCCTTAGAAGATCACACTCAGCCATCTGTCGGCGGCGGGCTGAGCATTAGTAACGTGGACAGCAACCCGGCTGCCTGAGGAGGCCCAGCGCAGTTTCACCGCAACATCAGCCGTGCGAGCTAGGACGTGTCAACTTGGTAACCTGGTTCTAATCAGATGATGGATGGCCAGCCTTTGAAGGAGAAAGCACGGGCCCTCAGCCCTGGAAGACCTGGCCGCCTGAGCTGCACTTGGCACAGAGTGAGGCCAGCACGGTGCCCTTCAGGTGGAACCGCCATCATCCGCACATTAGGAAAGACTCCACAGCCACACGCACACTGGCAGCTCCGAAAACAGGGGTTTGGGAGAAGAAGAATTACTGCTGACAGCCTTGGAGGTTTTTTTTTTTTTTTCTTCCCAAACACACTTTTAATTGATGAGCCCATTATATCCCTTCCAAAAGCATTTTTAAAACTTAATAAATGACTGCTTACTATGGAGCACAATGCAATCCCTTACACATTTAGCTGCTCTCGTGAATCACTTGTAATTACTGGGCATTTTCAAACCCAGGGGATATATAACTATATTATTGTATTCCTGTGATTTTTATGAAGTCAAGACAAGGAAACAAATCACAGGAACTGAATTAATCTCTTCACTGGAGTTCATAATAATCAGAAGAAAGCTTGAAAATCCCACAAAACCAAAAAAAAAAAAAAAAAAAAAAGTGACTATTAAATCATCCGGTCTTTTTAAACTACTACTTGGATTGTGTACTTCGCAGAGCAATGGGGTGGTGGGGTTGGGGGAGGAGAAAGGGAGACGGGGAGGGAGAAAAAGATGGGAGGAAGGAGCTGAGGGGGACAGACTGGGGAGAAGGAAACATGGGGAAAGGGAAGGAAAGAGGAGAGGGAGAGAGAAGAAGGAGGGACTCAAGGAATTATATGAGTTTCCTGCGACTGCTGTAACGAACTGCCATAAACTTAAGTTGCTTAGACCAACACAAATTTACTCTTACAGAACTGGAGGTCAGAAGCCTAAATCAAAGTGCTGGCAAGACTGTCCTCCTTCTGGAGGCTTCATGGGGAGAAACTGCTTCCTTGCCTCCCCCGGCTCCTAGCAGCCACCTGCATCCCCTGGCCCACGGCCCTTTCCTCCACTCTCAGGGCGCGTCGCTATCTCTGCTGCTTCCTTTGTCCCAGTTCCTTCTGCCTTTGACCTTCTTGCCTTCTTCACAGGAGAAGCCTAAGAGGAGCTCCTCCCGATAATCCAAGATAATCTCCTCATCTCGAGATCAATCATTAACTTGATCATACCTGTAAAAGCTCTTCTGTGATGTAAGGTGATACGGTCACAGGCTCCAGGGGGGTAGACGGTAGATGGACACCCTTGAGGAGAACATTATTCAGTCAGCCACAGGGACTTAAACGTTTGCCGACTGAACGTGAAACGTATGCCAAATAGAATCTCTACACCACTTTGAGTGCAAGTGACCTTCAAGTCATGTTGTGGGAATGGCTTTTTAAAATGCTTTCACTAAAAAAAAAAAAAAAGATGCAGAATGTGCCACGCTGCCTTTTTGACATTTTTTTCAAGGCGTGTTCACACCTACAATCTGATTTTCTCCTCCAAAGATACCTTGTCAGATAAGAAAGACAGTTTATCCCTAGTGGAAAATAAGAACACTAAAGCAGAACGGCTGGCTGACCTGGGCCCCACTTCCCTATCACCTGGAGGCGGGGGGCACCCACAACAGAACACGACTCACTGCTCTTCCCACTGCGTGGCACTTACACTTTCTTTGTAGCTCTCTGTAAGAAAAAGAGAGAGAGACAGAAAGGAAGGATGCAATCAAAGGCTCTTCTGTCTTACAAATCATTTGGAAAAGAGAGAATGTATTTTCACGCTCCTCCACCTACATGCTCTGCCTGCCAAGCATCCCTGTCACTGAGTCATTGTGCATGGGACCTGGAGCCCAGGACTCTGTAAGTTAACCCACTCGCAGGCACTCTTCTTCAAGGTCTGTTTCCAAAGACAGCTGGGCCCAGCAGGAGGTGGAGGGCAGAAGGAAGAGAGGGTTTCGGAGGATGAGACGGCTGGACGGCATCACTGATACAAAGGAGATGAATTTGGGCAGACTCCCAGAGATGGGGAGGGACAGGGAGGCCTGGCGTGCTGTAGTCCATGGGGTTGGAAAGAGGCGGACATGACTGGATGATTGAACAACAACAAGGCTGACGCAGGACGGCATACAGGTGCTGTTCAGGGTCAGAAGTCTTTTTACAGGACGTACTTTCACAACAGTCCGTTGCCAGAACCTCCGGATCTTTTTCCTTTGCGTGCCTCCGTCCCTGGCATGTGCACGGTGTTGATTTAACCACCCTCCTTTTACATGGAGCTGGTCCAAGGCCAAGCTTGGCAGCACGCTCTCACCTGATGCTCAGGAGGACAGAGCACGACGGCTGACTAGCTAGTTACTTACTGTCCGGCAACCTCCTGGTCTCTCGGAGCCTCCATGTCCGCAGCTGTACAAGTGGGAGAGTAAACATCACCTGCATTGCGAGATCATTAAGAGGACAGGGGAGATGGTGTGTGCAAAGTGCTCAGAAGAGTCTTCATAATAGGAGCTCTTTCTCCAAGGACTTGGCCTCCTCTTCTCTGTGCAGCTATCCAGCTTTTTCTCCTCTCAGCTCATATGACTTTATGACTGAGTGTATCGCCCCTCAGCAAAAGCCCTGTTTCACATGCAACCTCTCAACACACACACACACACACACACACACACACACCCACCCACCCCTAATTGCTACGCCTATCACTGCTCTCAGTAGGCTGCTGGTTCATTTAGCACTAAGCCTGCTCGGTACAATGTAGCACAACAAGGAAAATAAGAGTCTATCTTCTCAGGGTCCTACATTTAGGCAAAGAGAAGGCCCAAGGGAAAATAACTATAATGCCAGATAAAATGTGGGAAGGTTCTAAGACAGATCTGTATAAATAATGCACTTGAAGTTTCAGAGAACAGCACTGGTTTAGAGTAGGAAAATGACAGCCATAAACGCCACATTCGGTGACCTTGACCGAGAGATGTAGATGTGATAGGGAAGGGCTCTTATAGGAGGTAAACACTATTGATATATTTGCTGGTGTGCAATTCAGTCTTCCATTGCAAGGGTATTCGGAGGATGAGACGGCTGGACGGCATCACTGATACAAAGGAGATGAATTTGGGCAGACGCCCAGAGATGGGGAGGGACAGGGAGGCCTGGCGTGCTGTAGTCCATGGGGTTGGAAAGAGGCGGACATGACTGGATGATTGAACAACAACAAGGCTGACGCAGGACGGCATACAGGTGCTGTTCAGGGTCAGAAGTCTTTTTACAGGACGTACTTTCACAACAGTCCGTTGCCAGAACCTCCGGATCTTTTTCCTTTGCGTGCCTCCGTCCCTGGCATGTGCACGGTGTTGATTTAACCACCCTCCTTTTACATGGAGCTGGTCCAAGGCCAAGCTTGGCAGCACGCTCTCACCTGATGCTCAGGAGGACAGAGCACGACGGCTGACTAGCTAGTTACTTACTGTCCGGCAACCTCCTGGTCTCTCGGAGCCTCCATGTCCGCAGCTGTACAAGTGGGAGAGTAAACATCACCTGCATTGCGAGATCATTAAGAGGACAGGGGAGATGGTGTGTGCAAAGTGCTCAGAAGAGTCTTCATAATAGGAGCTCTTTCTCCAAGGACTTGGCCTCCTCTTCTCTGTGCAGCTATCCAGCTTTTTCTCCTCTCAGCTCATATGACTTTATGACTGAGTGTATCGCCCCTCAGCAAAAGCCCTGTTTCACATGCAACCTCTCAACACACACACACACACACACACACACCCACCCACCCCTAATTGCTACGCCTATCACTGCTCTCAGTAGGCTGCTGGTTCATTTAGCACTAAGCCTGCTCGGTACAATGTAGCACAACAAGGAAAATAAGAGTCTATCTTCTCAGGGTCCTACATTTAGGCAAAGAGAAGGCCCAAGGGAAAATAACTATAATGCCAGATAAAATGTGGGAAGGTTCTAAGACAGATCTGTATAAATAATGCACTTGAAGTTTCAGAGAACAGCACTGGTTTAGAGTAGGAAAATGACAGCCATAAACGCCACATTCGGTGACCTTGACCGAGAGATGTAGATGTGATAGGGAAGGGCTCTTATAGGAGGTAAACACTATTGATATATTTGCTGGTGTGCAATTCAGTCTTCCATTTTGCAGACCCAGAAAACTGATTAATTCAGAAGCCTAAGATGGGAGTTAATACTCAGAATAGACTCACATTAACCACCATCAGGAACCTGATGTATAACACCAGATGGTCACTACGTTGCTTCCAAAGACCGCTAACTTAACTTAGAGTAATCACATGAGTACATCGCAGGTTTTCAAATCATCACCAGAAAGCTGACTGACCATGACAGCAGATCAAGGAGAGTGAGTTTACACAACTCTTTTCTGACATGAAGCTAAGGTGTCTGAGGCACTTACGTTTCCCATCTTTGGCTTTTTCCTAAATCTATCATTTTAAGTACATGTATGCATGTAAAGATGTGAGAGCTGGACCACAAAGAAGGCTGATTTCCAAAGAACTGATGCTTTCAAATTGTGGTGCTGGGGAAGACGCTAGAGGTGATCAAATCAATCAGTTCTAAAGGAAATCAATCCTGAGGGACTGATGCTGAAGCTGGAAACTCCAATACTTTGGCCATCTGATGAGAAGAGTCAACTCATTGAGAAACACCCCGATGCTAGGAAAGATTGAAGCAAAAACGAGAAAAGGTAGGCTGAGGATGAGATGGTTGGATGGCATCACCAACTCAATGGACATGAACTTGGGCAACCTCCAGGAGACAGTGAGGAGAGGGAGGGAGGCCTGGTGTGCTGCAGTCCACGGGGTGGCAAAGAGTCAGACACAACTTAGCAACTGAACAACAACAACAAAACCTCACAGATACCTTGCTGATCTGGAAAACAGCCCATCTCTTTGAAATGTTTTTGAATATCTCTACTCAGATTCGTAATTCTCTGGGAGAAATAGAAAGTGGTTCAATACGGTTCTGGGAGATGCAGCTGCAAAGATCTGATGGGACCAGACCCCCGGGAAAGGAGCTGGACTTCACACAGTGGATGTAAATGGGAAGACAAAGCCACGGGTGATAGGAACACTGACAGGCCACTCTGCCCTGAGCCCATGCCTCTTCCCAGACGCAGGCTGCTGGGAGACACATTTTAGAGGCAAATGTGACTTAGAGTGCTCCTAAGACAGAGGATCATTTTCTGATCCACAGGTACAGTATCTGGGTTCACTCTGTATCAAACTCGGAAGAGCTCTGATCTCAGGAAAGGAGGTGGGATGAGGGAAGGTACAAATAGGATGTGGGAGGGAACAGTAAAGCGGCAACATGTTCCTATTCCCCTGTGTCATCCTGTCCAACCTCACCTTGTCTGCCTCCAGACACACTTCAGACTTGAAACTCTTCGGGAGCCTTTATGAGCCCTCAGAATGAACCCCTCCTTCCTCTGTGCCAAGGGTCAGCACATTTTTCCAGAAAGGGCTAAACAGTGTATGTACTTTAGATGAGATCGGGTGCGTTCAGGGTGGTATGGCCATAGACAGCATATGTACTTTAGAACTGGTGGGCCATATGGTCTCTGTCGCAGTAACAATCAGTTCTTTTATAACACTTGCTTCAAAAATGTGAATTTGTTCCAATGTGATTAACAGCATGAGCATGACATGAATTTCATGTTTATTTGTGGACAATTTCCTCTGAGAGAAACACGAGGTGCATGCGAAAAACCGCAGCCCACTGAAACAAGATACACAGGAACACAACACACACACACACACACACACACAGGCGTCTCCAATATCCACCCTCCAGCTCAGGTCACCACACTTCCAGTGTCCACTTCCGGTGCTAGAGGATTCCGACAGAAGTCACATAAGCCTTCTCCTACCTACTAAACATCTCAGAAGTTAAAAAACTCCAGGTCTTTTTAAGGTAAACGTCGATATTTATTGTGGTATTTATATGTTTCTGAACCATTTTTAACATGTGCAAAACGCTGGCCACCTTTGTCAGGTTCCTAACCGTTTCCTACGTGTCCCTGACCAAGTTTTTAGGTGCTGTTCTCAAAGCCACTTTCCCCATATGTCCTTTGAATTATTTTATTGCACAGTCTTGTGTAGTCCAGTGATTTTTAGGGATGTGGACCATCTGAAAGCTGAATCACCTGTACTCAACTCTGTCACATTAGGAAAAAAGTGGCCATGAACAACACCTGAAGGAGTGACTATAGGTGTGTTCCAACAGTACTCCTTTATGAAAAAAGGCAGGACTCTTTATGAAAACAGTGCTCCTTTATGAAAACAAACAGGCAGTACTCTTTATGAAAACAGTACTCTTTTACGAAAATAGTACTCCTTTATAAAAACAGCACTCCTTCATGAAAGCACTACTCCTTTACTAAAACAGGGAGTACTCTTTATGAAAACAGTACTCCTTTATGAAAATAGGCAGTACTCTTTTATGAAAACAGGTAGCAGCCCAGGTTTGTTTTATGCTATTTCCCTACATGGCACAGGATTCAGTCAGCGCATTTAGCACATGGATAGAAGCTCAGTGGCTGAGAATCTGCCACCATCGCAGGAGAGGCAAGAGACATGGGTTTGATCCCTGGGTCAGGAATATCCCCTGAAAAAGAAAATGGCAACCCATGCCAGTACTCTTGCCTGAAGAATCACATGGACAGAGGAGCTTGGCAGACTATAGTTCATGGGGTCACAAAAGAGTCAGACATGACTGAGACACTAATCAACAACATCATAGGTCTACTAAAGTCTGTTTACAGAAAGCCAAAAGGCTTCATTTTCACTGGATGTGCTCTAACACACTATAGCAAGAAAGCATTTGTTTGGCCCATTCTAAACTTTTAGGAAGAAACAGAAGCAACTGTGAATAGCATCTTGCCTGAACCGGCAAAAAATTACCATCTGGAGTCTGCAAATATAAGTTAAAGGAATCCCTGGGAATAAAATGGAATGTTAAAAAACCCACCTGGCCCCAGTTATTGCTCTGGACCCTTGTTCAAAGGCCCATGACGCAGTCAACTCCCCAAGGTCGGAGACACTGATGAGGTGATCTGGGCCATTCCCTTGCAGACCTCCCTGGCCATGGCAGGTTCTCAGCAGAGCATGACACCAGCTGCCCAAGAGAGAAGGTTTGCTGCTCTTTGATATGCTCCTTCCCTGGCTAGATGCCTAGAGTGCAGTGTGTACACAATCCATGTTAGGAGACAGATGGAAATTGAGCTACAGCAAATAAATCATATGGCACTTCTTTCAGTGATGTCTTTCTATAGGGAGTCTTCCTGTTGACTAAGTGTGGCCCTGTGCCTCCTTGATGAGGCACACAGATGTTTGGTTGGTATTTGACTCCTGCAAGAAGTTTCTTATTTAAAGGCTCTCTGGAGTTTCTCAACATGTGGGGTTCTGCCAGTTAGACACTGCCCGAAGTCACGCAGAGCCAGGCAGGGCATGCTCCACGGAGGCTGTGAAGAGAGCTCTCAATGGGTCACTGTCATCACACTCATCCTGCTGACACACACCTGGGCCAACACCGTTCCAAATGCACAGCTCTTCCACCAAAATCCCTGGCACCCACAAATGTCACATCTCACCCTACCAAAATGCTCTCTGTGAAGGTCCAGGCTTGTGCAAAGCACGTGATGACCTGGACACTGGAGTTAGAGGATTTCTTTCACTGTTCTTCAAAGAGGTGTCCTATCTAAAAGCTAGAGAACACTTCACAAGGAGGCAACAATCCAGAGTTCCAGTTTGAACAATTACTGGTAACCCAAGCAACACAGCTCTGAGTCTCAAATCCAACTCTGTAAGGTTAGAATATTAAGGCAACCTCAGGAAGGTCTAGGGAGGAAAGCCCCTATGGCACAGGGGCACTCTGTGTGTGCATCGAGTGCTCTGTGTGCTGGTGTGTATGTCTTTATTTTTGCTTCTTTTGGAGGAGGTATTAATAAATTCTCCTTCTTTTCCCAGGTAACTTGCAAATTTAAGGGCTGTCCAAACTTTGGATGGCTTCTGAACTAAATAAGAGCTGACTAAAGTGTACTGCTGAGAAGTCAGACCTCTTTATTGAGGGGAGATAACACAGGCAAGTATAGCTACGCAATTAACATTGTTGGTGTTTAGTCACTAAGTCATGTCTGACTCTTTTGTGATCCCATGGACCATAGCCCGCCAGGGGTTTATCAGGCAAGAACACTGGAGTAGGGTGCCATTTCCTTCTTCAGGGAATCTTCCCGAACCAGGGACTAAACCCTGTCTTGCAGTGACAGGTGGACTCTTTACCACTGAGTCACCAGGGAAGCCCATGCAATTAACAGTATTGGAAAGGGGGCTTCCCTGGTAGCTCAGTGGTGAAGAGTTCATCTGCCAATGCAGGAGACACGGGTTCAATCCCTGATCCGGGAAGATCTCACATGCTGTGGAGCAACTAAGCCCATGAGCTACAACTATTGAGCCTGTGCTGCAACTATTGAAGTCTGTGTGCCCTAGAGCCCAATTTCCACAGCAAGAGAAGTCACCGCAGCAAGAAATCTGCTCACCTCAATGAGAGAGTAGCCCTCACTCACTCGCTGCAACTAGAGAATAGCCTGCGGCAGCAGTGAAAACCCAGAATATCAAATCTAGGAAAACAGACTAACAAAGACTGGGCACAAACAGTGTGCCAGGTGCTTAGATAACTTAACGTTATTTAACCCTCAAACTAAGTGAGGAAACTGCAGCCCTAACAGGGTAAACATTCTGGCCCAGACCTCTCTGCTCATGGGTGGCAGTCTTGCCATTCCAACAAGGCAGATGGCTCTGGCTTGGAAGACTGTGTTTAGTTTTGCCTAGGTGCCTCTCACCTCCTCAAAGCCATTTATGCAAAATGTAGGCAGTTACACAAGAACCGCCCACATGAATAGAGATAAACAACCCAGGGCTAGAATTCTGAGAAGGTGCTTTCTGTGGCAGAGGCAAGACACAACATATCGACCACCAGAACTGGTTAAACAATGTATGTGGAGCACACCCCTTGAACAGGCACTACCGAAGTCCAGAGAAGCCCCCTCAAGAGAAACAATGCCTTCTTTTCCCAGGTAACTTGCAAATTTAAGGGCTGTCCAAACTTTGGATGGCTTCTGAACTAAATAAGAGCTGACTAAAGTGTACTGCTGAGAAGTCAGACCTCTTTATTGAGGGGAGATAACACAGGCAAGTATAGCTACGCAATTAACATTGTTGGTGTTTAGTCACTAAGTCATGTCTGACTCTTTTGTGATCCCATGGACCATAGCCCGCCAGGGGTTTATCAGGCAAGAACACTGGAGTAGGGTGCCATTTCCTTCTTCAGGGAATCTTCCCGAACCAGGGACTAAACCCTGTCTTGCAGTGACAGGTGGACTCTTTACCACTGAGTCACCAGGAAGCCCATGCAATTAACAGTTTTGGGAAAAGGGGCTTCCTGGTAGCTCAGTGGTGAAGAGTTCATCTGCCAATGCAGGAGACACGGGTTCAATCCCTGATCCGGGAAGATCTCACATGCTGTGGAGCAACTAAGCCCATGAGCTACAACTATTGAGCCTGTGCTGCAACTATTGAAGTCTGTGTGCCCTAGAGCCCAATTTCCACAGCAAGAGAAGTCACCGCAGCAAGAAATCTGCTCACCTCAATGAGAGAGTAGCCCTCACTCACTCGCTGCAACTAGAGAATAGCCTGCGGCAGCAGTGAAAACCCAGAATATCAAATCTAGGAAAACAGACTAACAAAGACTGGGCACAAACAGTGTGCCAGGTGCTTAGATAACTTAACGTTATTTAACCCTCAAACTAAGTGAGGAAACTGCAGCCCTAACAGGGTAAACATTCTGGCCCAGACCTCTCTGCTCATGGGTGGCAGTCTTGCCATTCCAACAAGGCAGATGGCTCTGGCTTGGAAGACTGTGTTTAGTTTTGCCTAGGTGCCTCTCACCTCCTCAAAGCCATTTATGCAAAATGTAGGCAGTTACACAAGAACCGCCCACATGAATAGAGATAAACAACCCAGGGCTAGAATTCTGAGAAGGTGCTTTCTGTGGCAGAGGCAAGACACAACATATCGACCACCAGAACTGGTTAAACAATGTATGTGGAGCACACCCCTTGAACAGGCACTACCGAAGTCCAGAGAAGCCCCCTCAAGAGAAACAATGCCGATGTGCATGCAACAGAATTCCATCACTTTTCAGAGATCAAAGCAAGAAAAGGAGCCAAAGAGGTGGAGCCTTGGATGTGTACCACACCCATTCCTGAGGAGAAAGACAAGACAAATAGAAGAGCCAAATACTTAACACTTTAGAATTTCAAACAAAAGAAAAGAGATTCACTGACTGGGGTCAGCTCTTCTGATGAAACAAAGAGAGCCATCCTTGATTAACATTCTTTTGCATCATCAAAAGCAGATAGATCAAGATAAGGAGATAATAAGGCCTTAGATGGACCACACATTATGTTAAAAGGGTCATCTGCCCATGGAAAGGGGGGCAGCTTTCTTCCGTGAAGGGGTCATTTCATAGCTAAAAGATTCTGCCATCCCATAATTCTTAATGAAAAGCTTAATCTCACTACAGTGACCTTTAAACCCCAAGATTTTCTTTCACAACATGGAGGGACAGCAAAATAAAGTCATCACTCTTTTTTTGAGCTAAGTTGCTTCTTTCCTTGATTAGTAATTAATTAACAATTGTTTCATTCTGCCTGGGGAGACTGAGGTGAAGAGCCTTCTTTCTGCACATTAGAATGCTCTGGGGAACTTTTAGAAAATAATGGTTCCTGGCCCTGCAACAGTCAAAGTGGTTCAGAATCCTTCCGAAGGGGGTCCCCAGGCACCTGGAATTTTTAATAAGCTCCCCAGGGATTTCTAACACGCAGGAGGGTAGAGACCATTGGGTAGTGCCAAGCACTCAAGCTTTGTCATAAGAACTGGGCCAGTGGTTTGGAATTTGAATTCTGGCTTCAACATCCACTGTCTGTGTGACCATGTACCGAACCTGACATTTCTCAGAGTCAGCTTCCTTGACAATAAAGATATTCAGGTTTCTCGGGTCAAATGACAGAAAATATGCACAAGAGTTTCATACACTGTGAAAATACTGAAAATAGGAACTATTATCATTATCATACCATTATCAAGTTTATAATATATATTAGTTAAATAGTGCATGTTTTATAGATAAATGCACTCTACACCACCTTTACATTCTGTAAAAAGGCCCTCTTTAGGCTCGCCAATATGGATAAATAAAGAAAAATGATCAGGATCTCCTTAAACTTTCAGTGGCAAGAACATGCAGAGGATGTATTTCTGGAAGATGGAAAGGGACGTTCCCTGAAGCTCGTGCACAGCTGGCTTATGCTCAGGCTCCCACCACTAAGGAGCTTATCCTCCGGCACAGAGCACGTCCCCGCGGGTCACGGCGGCAGTCTCTGTGCTGGTAACTGAGGCACCTGCACACGTGGCGTGCTAGGCAGTGAGGACACTTAATTATTCCTAAAGAGTCACTTATTGATCACTGGGCAGGAAGGGACAGCAGATGCTTTATCTAAATTACCTCTGATCAATTGATCTGACAGGAACTGAAGATTAAGTGACAGGCAGGGGCTTGCATGAAATTAGCTAAACAAAATAAGCTATATTCTGGAGCCAGAGTCTCCTAAGGGCTGAAAAAAAATCACAGACAGAGTCTGTCCTAATAGGCATGTCCTATTAGGAGAAGTATTGAAATGCAATACTCAACCAGGTCGGATGAGGGTTTGGAATAAGAAAAGAAACAAGAGGCTTGTTTCCTGTCTGACACGAAGGCACCATGTGGAATACAGACAGAAACGTCCAACAGTTGGGTGGCTGTGTGAGGCTTACAAAGTGAAGGACTCAGAGGTCCAGAGATGGTCCTACAGGTTTGTCAGTGCCAGCAGGAGAACGCTGGGCCCGCCAACGCGCCTGCTCCAGGCACTGTATGCTGCCACAGAATGGAAGAGAGAGAAAGCCACAAAGGGAGGTATATTCAAGTGACCATTTTTCCCCAGACTGTGATGTTCGACACAATGTTGCGTACCATCTAAAGGTGCTTTAATAGAGAATTGACTCAGTAAACTGTCTGGCATCTCTAAAATAGAATACCAAGGAGCCATTGTGAAAAAATGTTACAGAAAAACGTTCTTGACGTGGTGAATGTTGACAATATATGAGGTTTTAAAAAGCAAGCAATGTTTCATGCTCATTTTATGTAAAAAAATGAGCTAAATATAGATATTCACACAACAACTATTTACTGGATGTCTGCCACAATTCTAGACACCGATAAAATAATTGTGGAAACCAAGAGCCTCTGATTCATGGAACTTAAGGTTCTAGGGACATGATAAAGGAAATAAAGAAAAACAAGTGTGTAAATATATAGTGTGTCATATGATAATAAGTGCTATGGAGAAAAATAAGGCATGGGAGGGGACTAGGGAGTAGCAGGGAAGGAATTCCCTTGCATAAAGGAAGGCTCCACTGTCAACCGTCAAGGAGAAAGCCTCACTGATACCAGGGGAGGAAGACATGGTTGGCGGAGAGAGGGCTTTGGTGGGCAGGAGAGTGCTTGGTGTATTCCAGGGATAGCAAAGAGTGGCAAGGCAGGTGTAGCAAAAGGAAACGACAAATGAGGGCCCAGTGAAGTGGGAAGAGATCATGCCAGGACATGGAGCATAAAGATATCTGCCATATATAATGATTTAGGGTCCTCCCACAGTGAGGTGGGAAGTCATGGGATAAGATTAAAAGTCACCCAGAGGGACAAGGTGGGGAGGGAGGTGGGAGAGGGGTTCTGGATGGGGGACACAGGTACACCCGTGGCTGACTCATGTTGATACATGGCAAAAACCATCACAATGTGGTAAAGTAATTATCCTCCAGGTAAAATTAATGAATCAATTAATTTTAAAAGATTAGGAGTCACCCTGGTCGCTGTGTTGAACATGTGTTGGGCGGGGGTCAAAACAGGACAGAGTCAGGCGTTTACGGTAATGATCATGCTTGGACCAGGAAGGTGGCAGCACAGGGGCTGAGGAGGGCAGATTCCGAGCCTGTTTGGCCGGTAAAGCTGACCTGGTTTGCTGAAGAGTGTAAGAGACAGGAGTCAAGAAGGACTTGGCGCTTGGGGTCAAGGCAAGTAAGAAGAGGACTGAGAAGTGACCACTTGATGTGGGATCCTAGATGGTGTGGTTGAGAAGAAATCTCAACTGAAGAGGACTGAAGAGGCAGGTGGGAGGAGGGGAACAGAAGGCAGTGAATGCAGACAACTCTTTAGAGGAGATTTTCTAGGTAAAAATGAAGTGGTTTGAGATGTGGGCTTAAGCAAGGAATAGAAATAAATATATTAAGAGTGATTGGTTATAATTAACAGGAGTTTGAGTAAATTTATGCCCTCATCAGAACCCCCCCTCCCCAGTTTGTTCACTGCTCAATGAACAAGTCTGAATGATATTTAAAAGTAGAATAGTAAAGTATTTTTAAGGAAAACACTAGATACTGAAAAATATGACTTCTTGACTTACAAAAGATAAGTCAAAAAAGAAAGTCAGCTCAGAACCAAAGAGAGAAAAAGAGGAGAAACAGAAATAAGAAGCAAAGCCTTCCTATGAACTATAGCCACACTACCATCCAATGGACATGAATTGGAGCAAACTCCAGGAGATAATAGAGGACAGAGTAGCCTGGTGTGCCACAGTCCATGAGGTCCCAGAATCAGGTATGACTTAACTATTGAACAACAACAACCACCACTTAGGTAAATTAAAAATTCATAATAGAAATGGACACTATATCTATATTTTGGTGTGTATAAGTATGGCTTCCCAGGTGGCTCAGTGGTTAAGAATCTGCTTGCAGTGCAGGAGATGCATGAAACATGGATTCAGTCCCTGGGTCGGGAAAATCCCCTGGAGCAAAGAATGGCAATGCATTCCAGTATTCTTTTTTTTTTTTAAGCTTTTTTTTTAGGGGGATCACTTTTTTTTTAGGGGGGTCTTTATTTGTTTTCATCCATCTTTGTTCTTTGGCCTGTGTGGGCCGCCCATCACAGTGGCCTCTCTCATCGCAGAGCACCAGCTCTGGGTGCATGCGCTCCAGAGCCCTGGCTCGTAATTGGACACACCAGCCCAGTTGCTCTGCAGCAGGTGGATCTTCCCAGGCCAAGGATCGAACCAGTGCCTCCTGCACTGCAAGGCTGTGTCCTTATCCACTGGACCACCAGGGAAGCCCAACACTCCAGTGTTCTTGCCTGGAGAATCCCATGGACAGAGGAGCCTGGTGGGCTACAGTCCATGGATCACAAACAGGTAAACACAAGTGAAGTAACTGAGCACACATGCAAGCACATAGGTGTAAAAGTACAGAACAAAAAACTGGAAGGATTCACATTCAATCCATCATTGCAGCTACCTGGAGGTGAGGAGTAAAGGATAATGGGTCAAGGTGTGACACCAAAAAGAACGTCAGTTCTATTTCTAGTTATTTTTGGTTAAAAATCAGATACATAATAGAAAACAGGGAAAAGAAATGTTCAAGGTAATGATTTCTTCTGGTGATGTTTCTCTTGTTATTATTTTCAGTGTTTAAAAAAAAAACTCACCAGACACCAAAAACTCATACCTATTTCCTTCCCAATGACACCCTCGGCCCATTCCACCTCTCTTTTTATTTATCATTGTAGAATCTACTTAGAATAAAATCACGTGATAACATCAAAACAATCTCTTAAGATGGATGAACAAATCAGCCATACAATTATATATTAGCATTAATATATAATTAAACCTTATTTAACATGTAAACTTTGTTTATTCACTCACCATATATTGTTTGCCCACTGTACACAAACAAGAGATTTCTGTTGTAATTACATCATAACAATCAGGATAAACAGCCTCTAAACAACAAATGTTACATCCAATTAAGAGACTTAGAGTTGAGGACATAAAAAGAAAGAAAGAAGCCAGTAAACTCAGCAACAGAAGATGAATTCAGGCAATTCAGCATAGCATATAGGATTTTGATGAGATTGTTCCTTTTGATAAATCTTACATAGGCAATAGCTATAAATCATCTGCTAAATCCAAATGCAAGGGAAAAATCATGTATACCTTGTTTGTTTGTTTTTTTTCAAGATTTCTCTCTTTTACTTTAGAAATAATTGTTTTGTTTCCAAAAGAGAACATAATTTTCTTTCTTGTCTAAATAATAGCATCAACCTTTATAGCCAAAGGAAAAGGAAGAAATAATTCAACAATGTCAAACTCAGCCATGTTAAACTTGTCCTTTCTCAAAACAAATCAGAAGTCAGAAATCAGGGAATTTCAGCAGGACTAGAACGAGGGTGTGCATATCCCATCACCTCTGGAATTTTTAATCACCTTCATTGACCCCACTGCAAAAATTCTGCAGACCAGAATTTTCCCAGGGGAAAGCAACAAGGTTATGACTGATGCTTTCGGAACATGGAGCTCAACAAACAAGAGAATTTCAGCCCAAAAGAAGCTTTAGAATTCACATCGCACCAACCTTCACTAAGGGAGGAAAAAACCCAAGGAAATAGGATTTGTGAGGGTCAGATGACAGAGACAGGCCGAGTGAGGACTGGGAGCCCACGCATTCTCCAGGCTATGAATACATTTACATTTTATCTTTCCCAGGGTGACCATGTAACCCAATAGCCAAATTCAACATAATTTAAGGCACGTTTCTCCAATAGTGATAGTCTCTCATTCACTCACCACCCTGCCCATCACTCTCCCTCTCTTTCTTGCTCTCTCCCTTCTAACCAATCTTTAATTCCCATCAAGTAGATAGTACAGACTACTGAAAGAGCAATCTTATAAAGAGGTTAGCATATTTCACAAAGACGAAAAAGTTTAAACCTAAGTGAAATATAATTAACCTGAAAGAATATTCTCAGTGAAGAATGCTTCCTTCACTGCCTATTTTCACCAGTGAAGTCAGAGTAATGACAGAGTCTCTCAAATGAATTCTCTGTAAGAAATTACAACTGGTATTTTAACTCAGAAATAATTTGCTTTTTAAAAAAGCATAATTCTGGATCTCCTGATGACCATTATCGAGTCAAGCACTGCTATGCAAATTCAGAACCAGTGTTTTTCTTGGGACTTAATGGTAATATTCATTGTTGTGGGCTGATGAGAAAAGAACAAAAGCAAACTTAGCATATATTCAAGATAACTAAAAGTCATGTCTGAGAATCCTCTATGAATAAAGTTTGAAAGGGAAAAGAAGGAAGAATTGAGTGATCACACAACAGGCAGTAATCAGAAAAAAAATTAAAAACTCTAGTGGTCAACATTACACTCAAATTTTCTCAGCAATTTCATTTTCAGTAAAACCACATCATCTGTCACATTAATTTAGTGTACTTAATTTGAATTTTATTCACTTTATGGATTGTTTGTATTTAATATGTAAATTTGCTTCACTTCTATCTTTGTACAGAAGCTACAAACATGAGGTGTTTATAAGCAGTTTAATGTTTATATGTGTTTATGTAACAATTTAATAAGTATCAGTCAACACAAGCAAGAGTCTATAAAATTTTATTCCTTTAAAAAGGAGTCTAATTTCTCCAAAGACATACAGATGGCCAACAAACACAAGGAAAGATGCTCAACACCGCTCAATATTAGAGAACTGACAATCAAAACTACAATGACATATCACCTCACACGGGTCAGGATAGCCATCATTAAAAAAATCTACAAATGATAAACACTGGAGAGGATGTGGAGAAAAGGGAACCATCTTGCACTGTTGGTGGGAATGTAAATTGATACAGCCACTATGGAGAACAGTATGGGCATTCTTTAAAAAAAAAAAAAAATAACTAGGAACAGAACTATCATATAACCCAACAATCCCACTACTGGGATATATGTCCTGAGAAAACTATAACTGAAAGCAATGCATGTACCCTCAATGTTTGTGGCAGCACTTTTTACAATAGCTAGAATTTGGAAGCAACCTAGAGGTCCATCGACAGATGAATGGATACAAAAGCTGTGGAAAAAATTTGTCCACAGTCAATAAGCATCTCAAATGAATTCTCTGTAAGAAATTACAACTGGTATTTTAACTCAGAAATAATTTGCTTTTTAAAAAAGCATAATTCTGGATCTCCTGATGACCATTATCGAGTCAAGCACTGCTATGCAAATTCAGAACCAGTGTTTTTCTTGGGACTTAATGGTAATATTCATTGTTGTGGGCTGATGAGAAAAGAACAAAAGCAAACTTAGCATATATTCAAGATAACTAAAAGTCATGTCTGAGAATCCTCTATGAATAAAGTTTGAAAGGGAAAAGAAGGAAGAATTGAGTGATCACACAACAGGCAGTAATCAGAAAAAAAATTAAAAACTCTAGTGGTCAACATTACACTCAAATTTTCTCAGCAATTTCATTTTCAGTAAAACCACATCATCTGTCACATTAATTTAGTGTACTTAATTTGAATTTTATTCACTTTATGGATTGTTTGTATTTAATATGTAAATTTGCTTCACTTCTATCTTTGTACAGAAGCTACAAACATGAGGTGTTTATAAGCAGTTTAATGTTTATATGTGTTTATGTAACAATTTAATAAGTATCAGTCAACACAAGCAAGAGTCTATAAAATTTTATTCCTTTAAAAAGGAGTCTAATTTCTCCAAAGACATACAGATGGCCAACAAACACAAGGAAAGATGCTCAACACCGCTCAATATTAGAGAACTGACAATCAAAACTACAATGACATATCACCTCACACGGGTCAGGATAGCCATCATTAAAAAAATCTACAAATGATAAACACTGGAGAGGATGTGGAGAAAAGGGAACCATCTTGCACTGTTGGTGGGAATGTAAATTGATACAGCCACTATGGAGAACAGTATGGGCATTCTTTAAAAAAAAAAAAAAATAACTAGGAACAGAACTATCATATAACCCAACAATCCCACTACTGGGATATATGTCCTGAGAAAACTATAACTGAAAGCAATGCATGTACCCTCAATGTTTGTGGCAGCACTTTTTACAATAGCTAGAATTTGGAAGCAACCTAGAGGTCCATCGACAGATGAATGGATACAAAAGCTGTGGGTACATATACACAATGGAATATTCCTCAGCCATAAAAAAGGAATGCATTTGTGTCAGTGCGAATGAGGTGGATGAACCTAGAGTCTATTGTATAGATTAAGGTAAGTCTCAAGGAGAAAGACAAATATTGTATATGAACCCATGCACAGGGAATCTAGAAAGATGGTGCTGATGGACCTCTCTGCAGGGCAGCAATGGACATGCAGACAGAGACAGCAGACTTGTGAACACAGTGTAGGAAGGAGAGGGTGGAACGCATTGAGAGCGCATCATGGAAACATACACAGTTGTAATAGGTTAAACAGATAGCGAGTGGGAATCTGCTGTGTGACGCAGGGCGCTCAACCCAGCGCTCCGTGACAACTCGAAGGCTGGGATGGGGTGGAAGTTGAGTGGGAAGTTCACAGGGGAGGGGATGTTTCCTGTGGCTAATTTCTGTATGGCAGAAATCAGTACAATATTGTAAAGCAATTATCCCCCAATATTTGTTTTTAATGGATTCTAGAGCTTCCCCGGTTGTCCAGTGGTTAGAGTCTGCCTTACAGTGCAAAGGACACCGGTTTGATCCCTGGTCTGGGAAGATTCCATATGCCGTGGAGCAGATGGATGTGTGTGTCCAATTATGAGCCAGCGCTCTGGAGTGCATGCCCTCAGAGCCAGTGCTCTGCAATGAGAGAGTCCACTGCAATGGGAGGCCCACATATGCCAAAGAATAAAAAGATGGATGAAAATAAATATAAATAAAAAGAGGCATGATGGGAAAATAATTTTAAATGGACTCTATATACTGCTCAATTTTGAGAAACATGGAGCTAAAATAACCTCTACCTTAAATGTCACTTACATAGTCTGAATAACAGCCACCCAAATATGTCCTCAGCCAATCTTTGGAACCTGTGAAAGTGTTACTGTCTACGACAAAAGGGACTTTACAGGTATGATTAACTTACCTTGTAACAAAGGAGAGAATCCTGGATTATCCAGGTGGGCCTGATACAATTATTAACTTCCTTGCAAGAAAAGACAAGATATCAAAAAGAGAAACAGAAGATGTAAGGACATTAACAAGAGCCTGGAGTGATACAAGGTTGGGGTCACAAGCTAAGAAACAAGGTTGACCTTTGTAAGCCAAAATGGGAAGGAAACAGTCTCTCAAAAACCCTCTGGAAGGAGCACACCACTCTTGACACCTCCAGCAATCTAAGGATGAGAATGTATTGTTTTTAAAAACACAGCGTTTGGGCTTCCCTGGTGGTCCAGTGGGTAAAGAGTCCGCCTTGCTGTGCAAGGGACACGGGTTTGACCCTTGGCACGGGAAGATCCCACGTGCCACGAAGTTGCACAGCTGACAGGTGTGATCAATTATGAGCCAGCACTCTGGAGCGCATGCGCCCAGAGCCCATGCTCTCCAGCGAGAGAGGCTACTGTGATGGGAGGCCCACGCTGGCCAAAGAATAAAAATATGGATGGAAATAAATATATATAAAAGAGGCATGATGGGGAAAAGAAAAAAAACACAGCCTTGTGGCCATTTCTTACAGCAGCAATAAGAAATGAAGGCACTAACGAGTCTATTTGCATAGAATGATCTTAAGACCAAGGCTCGCCACTGAGGTAAGCAGGAAGCCTATCCACAGGCCTTTGTCATCACCAAGGAAGCTCTAGGATCACGAGCAAATCAGAGTGATGTCAATGGAAGTGAAATGAGGAAAACACGGAAATGCAGAGGAGGCCAGGCGCAGAGAGCTATGCCACTGGAAGGTCCTTTGCTGGAGACAGAACAGGACACATCTCTAACACTAGGTTTGTCATTAGCCAGTGCGGCTGGCAGGAATGAATGGGAAACTGGTAACCACAGGACAGCTCCCCAGAGATAGCAGCTGGACAGGGGAGACCATACTGGAGACTGGCTGTGCCATCACCTCTGCAGTTCTGCTTAGATCTGACCCTTGCCTCTGAACCTTTAAACCTGCACTCAGACTGTTTTCCCAGCGTAGGTGTTCCCAGAGTTAGTGAGGCTCTGGGAAGAAGGCTTATGCTGACAGCACTCAGTCATCAAGGCAAATCAGAACTCATCCCTGCTAAAACCAACCCAGGCTATGAGGCAGGGCTGCTATAAGGCGGGGCCAAGGGCATCGAGACCAATGGAGAACATCCTTCTCTTCTTGCCCCTGACTGAGAGATTGGGGGAGGAAATCAAGCTGAAAGGCAAACAGCCTGGATGATTACGCAGAAAGCAGTAGAAATGGAATATCAAACCCCGCTATTTTGTTATTTTATCCCCTAAGAAACTAGGAGAACCAATTATTCCCCAGGGGTCTTGCATGATGTAAGTGAAAACCAAGCAAGATGTCATAGTGGCTGAGCCGCTGCGTAACGGGAATTACCCTTGGCACGAAGATCCCACGTGCCACGAGTTGCACAGCTGACAGGTGTGATCAATTATGAGCCAGCACTCTGGCGCATGCGCCCAGAGCCCATGCTCTCCAGCGAGAGAGGCTACTGTGATGGGAGGCCCACGCTGGCCAAAGAATAAAAATATGGATGGAAATAAATATATATAAAAGAGGCATGATGGGGAAAAGAAAAAAAACACAGCCTTGTGGCCATTTCTTACAGCAGCAATAAGAAATGAAGGCACTAACGAGTCTATTTGCATAGAATGATCTTAAGACCAAGGCTCGCCACTGAGGTAAGCAGGAAGCCTATCCACAGGCCTTTGTCATCACCAAGGAAGCTCTAGGATCACGAGCAAATCAGAGTGATGTCAATGGAAGTGAAATGAGGAAAACACGGAAATGCAGAGGAGGCCAGGCGCAGAGAGCTATGCCACTGGAAGGTCCTTTGCTGGAGACAGAACAGGACACATCTCTAACACTAGGTTTGTCATTAGCCAGTGCGGCTGGCAGGAATGAATGGGAAACTGGTAACCACAGGACAGCTCCCCAGAGATAGCAGCTGGACAGGGGAGACCATACTGGAGACTGGCTGTGCCATCACCTCTGCAGTTCTGCTTAGATCTGACCCTTGCCTCTGAACCTTTAAACCTGCACTCAGACTGTTTTCCCAGCGTAGGTGTTCCCAGAGTTAGTGAGGCTCTGGGAAGAAGGCTTATGCTGACAGCACTCAGTCATCAAGGCAAATCAGAACTCATCCCTGCTAAAACCAACCCAGGCTATGAGGCAGGGCTGCTATAAGGCGGGGCCAAGGGCATCGAGACCAATGGAGAACATCCTTCTCTTCTTGCCCCTGACTGAGAGATTGGGGGAGGAAATCAAGCTGAAAGGCAAACAGCCTGGATGATTACGCAGAAAGCAGTAGAAATGGAATATCAAACCCCGCTATTTTGTTATTTTATCCCCTAAGAAACTAGGAGAACCAATTATTCCCCAGGGGTCTTGCATGATGTAAGTGAAAACCAAGCAAGATGTCATAGTGGCTGACATGGAGGAGAACAGCAGCAGAGAAAGAAGGGTTTACTAAGTGTAAGCTAAATGGTGTTGAGTAAGAAGTGACAGTATGGATTCTCTATGCCCATGGATTTTCTTTTCCATACGCCGGTCATTTCCACTTCTTCCTGGGCCCCCTCCCTCCTTGAACACCCCTCCTTTCCTACCCACCACCCCTCTGTGGCAGGATTAAGCTGTTTTCAGTTATCAATCCTCTGATTTTCTGAGGTTTAATCTCTTTCTGAGCACAGTCGGGCCAGGGCACACGAGTTCACTGCAGAGGAGTCCATCACGGGTCTACTGGTTTGAATGATAACGGAGCTAATGATGTTCTGTGTTGTCACTCAGGACTTTCTCACTCACACTGATATTTGAACAGGAACCCTTTACAGGATCGCACAGTACCATTTTGTTAGGACTAAAGCTTAATAATCCAAGATCAATTTACTATCCTAAAAAAGACAAAGATCATAAATTCTGTTCTAGGGCCTAATCTCACATCAGAAGCCTATTTGAAGCCATGAAAAATCTAACAATACTCTAACCATCACCTCACCACACAGAATATTTAGAATACAAATGGTGCACAGGGGATTCCGAATCCATTCAAACGCTTCTTTGCACTCTTTAAAGTACATTATCTTACTCTTAAATATTTATTAAAACTTATTATCATCTTCATCATAATGTTATCATTTATAAAAACAAGTTCCTAACATTTTACCTACCTCAGAACTCATGATAAATTTGACTAGAGTAATGTTTATATCATAATATTTAAGAAAAAAAGAAGATCGTACAGATTATAACAGTAGAATAGGTAAAAAAAAATTAGAAAAATCATTTTATTATAGAGTGTTGGCACTCATTTGGATAATGCCAATTACAAAATACACCTCATCCACTTAAAGAACTAAATACAGTCTCATTAAGCGTAGACCATTCAAACTGGAACAGACCCCAAGTTACTTACTTCAACTGTTCAAACATGAGTAGGTCTCCACAATACTTCTAAGAAACTAGGAAACCATTATCCCCATTGCATGATGTAAGTGAAAACCAAGCAAGATGTCATAGTGGCTGACATGGAGGAGAACAGCAGCAGAGAAAGAAGGGTTTACTAAGTGTAAGCTAAATGGTGTTGAGTAAGAAGTGACAGTATGGATTCTCTATGCCCATGGATTTTCTTTTCCATACGCCGGTCATTTCCACTTCTTCCTGGGCCCCCTCCCTCCTTGAACACCCCTCCTTTCCTACCCACCACCCCTCTGTGGCAGGATTAAGCTGTTTTCAGTTATCAATCCTCTGATTTTCTGAGGTTTAATCTCTTTCTGAGCACAGTCGGGCCAGGGCACACGAGTTCACTGCAGAGGAGTCCATCACGGGTCTACTGGTTTGAATGATAACGGAGCTAATGATGTTCTGTGTTGTCACTCAGGACTTTCTCACTCACACTGATATTTGAACAGGAACCCTTTACAGGATCGCACAGTACCATTTTGTTAGGACTAAAGCTTAATAATCCAAGATCAATTTACTATCCTAAAAAAGACAAAGATCATAAATTCTGTTCTAGGGCCTAATCTCACATCAGAAGCCTATTTGAAGCCATGAAAAATCTAACAATACTCTAACCATCACCTCACCACACAGAATATTTAGAATACAAATGGTGCACAGGGGATTCCGAATCCATTCAAACGCTTCTTTGCACTCTTTAAAGTACATTATCTTACTCTTAAATATTTATTAAAACTTATTATCATCTTCATCATAATGTTATCATTTATAAAAACAAGTTCCTAACATTTTACCTACCTCAGAACTCATGATAAATTTGACTAGAGTAATGTTTATATCATAATATTTAAGAAAAAAAGAAGATCGTACAGATTATAACAGTAGAATAGGTAAAAAAAAATTAGAAAAATCATTTTATTATAGAGTGTTGGCACTCATTTGGATAATGCCAATTACAAAATACACCTCATCCACTTAAAGAACTAAATACAGTCTCATTAAGCAGTAGACCATTCAAACTGGAACAGACCCCAAGTTACTTACTTCAACTGTTCAAACATGAGTAGGTCTCCTCCACAATACTTCTAACCCTTGGCTGCCTAGACTTCCTGGAACACAGAAATGGAAAGTCCTCTAATGTTTGACAGTAAGTTTTTCCTCATTCTGAGATGACAGCCTACCTTGGGGTCTCTTCTTCTCACCCCTGGGTCACAGCTAAGCCCTCTGCAGCCACACACTGTGAGTCTTTCCCATGTCAGGACACCCCAGAGTGATCTCTTTACACCCTTGCACATGGTCTGGATTTTCATCTCTCACCATCCTAGTTTTGATGCCCCAGTCACTCCAATTTGTTACCGCTAATCCTGTCATCTGATGTGGACAGCCCTTCCCAGCTCCTGATGCTGGGAAAGACTGAGGGCAGGAGGAGAAGGGCGACAGAGGGTGAGACGGCTGGATGGCATGACCGACTCAGTGGACATGAGTGCGCAGGGAGACAGGGAGGAACAGGGAAGCCGGGCATGCTGCAGTCCACTGGGTCGCAAAAAGTCATATGCGACTGAGCAACTGAACAACAACAATCCTGTCATCTAGGGCCCACAACCCAAAGTGCCATTCCAGCTGAGGTTTGGCCTTTCACTTGGAGCACTTGGTTAAGTATCGGAATTTCAATTAAAAAAGGGATACAATTACATTCATGAGATACACTCTGTAAATCAGTCTTGCCATTGAGAATGCCGTTATCTCCAATGAGCCTAAAACTAGGGATTGTTTTTCCTCTGCTGTTCCTCTCTCAAGAATCCAAATTATCTTTTCAAGTCATGCTGCACTGTGAAAGTCAAAACAAAACAAAACTAGGGTTGCCTAATAATCACCCGCAGGCACACAGAAATAAACAGCCAAATATGATCAGGTGCTGTTGTTGTTTCAGTCACTAGATCATGGTCAACTCCTTTGTGACCCTATGGACTGCAGCCTGTCAGGCTCCTCTGTCAATAGTGAAGTGGATTGCTATTTCCTTCTCCAGACGATCTTCCTGACCCAGGGATCGAACTTGAGCCTCCTGCATTGCCAGGCTGATTCTTTACCACTGAGCCACCTGGGAAGCCCTATAATCAGGTGTACTATTTGCTCAACTTAAAAACTATTGAAAAGCAAACTGAAAAAGAAATTGGAAAAAAAAAAAAAAGCTGGAAAAGTCTCCTAGCCAATTAAAGTTTTTTTTTATGGTTTCCTACGTGAGGACAAATTGAAACTAGAATCATCCTTGTGCAGTGCAGAAAAGATTATTTTAATAGTCTCTACTTTTGAAACAAAGCCCTAAGCTTACTAGCAAGATCTTTACTAGGTCAGGTTTCAGAGCTATTTCCTTAATACTCGTGTTAATGCTCAGGACTTAATAGGAGAAGCAGTGTATTTTGAAGGTGGAAAGGCAGAGGGGAGAGAGAGAGGGAGAGAGAGGGAGAGAGGGCGAAGAGGTCCCAGGAAGTGGTGGAGAAGACTAGAAGGTTGGCAGGTCTGATGGTGAGCAGAGGAGAGACCCAAGCTCGTTAAGGGAACCTTGGGCAGCAGTTTGGTAGGTGAACTGGCCCCCTGGTGGACAGTCCACTGTCGCTCTCACACTGCATTTGGTAATGGAACAAAAGAGAATTTACTTCCTTAGAAGCTGGGTGTTCTCGTTTCACACCTTCTCATTTGGGTGTTCTTTGTCTGGCCATCAGCAAGGACTGATTGAAAAGAAAAACTCACAGAGATTTCAATTACTGTTAATGTTGCCTAAGTGTTTTCACTGTCACAGTCTAGGGCTTCAACTTTTTAATAAGTTTCCCGTAATTATTACAAGTTTTTGGTCTAATTCCAGCTGAGGATTTAATGGGACTCATTCTGACAAGATATAGGATATTGTCCCAATAGATGTTCATTTGGAAACAGGCCACTTGCAATTTCCACTGTGCAGAGCTGTGCAAGATTAAAAGCACTAGCAGTGTAATTTCCACCTTGTGTCCCAGGCTCTGTGGATTTGTAGCTCATCCAGGCTGTCCATCTGGGGAGCAAACAGCATGTACTCCTTGATGAGAAACTCTGGCCAACCGACCAGCTGTGAAAAAATAGATTACTCTTGTCATTTTTTTCCTCCTAGGTAATTTACTGAGAGTAAAAATATAATTTCTTAGAAGGTGTGCGGTTAAAAGCAAATCCTACAGATGTGTGTGATTTGTATTTAAAACTTCACTGTGCTTTTATTTGTTAAATTTAATTTTCTACAATACCCTGGCTGTGATAATAATTTCTAATTCAGCGAAGATAGAAGGGTTGGTTTCTGGTATTTTATACACCAGGCAAACACAGGAAGCAGGGTTTGGAGGGCAAACAACACAGAAGAAGGACTCGGCTGGCAGGCAGAGGTGAGCACAGAGAAATGCATGGTTGCTCTTACAACAGGGAAAGGAGATATTATGATGGAATTAAATAACTGTGGGGAAAAATACATCTTCCCAGTGCCTCCAAGAAGTGAAAATGATAAATGCATCTTTTAAAGCCTCTTACGACTAACTTCATCTTTGTGAAAATTCAGAAGGTCATGTTATATGGACAGTAAGGGTAATTCTGAATCAGTTGAACTGAGGAGCAAGGGAGGGACTGTTAATTGTTGGGTGGCGCGCTCAGTGAAGCACCCAAGTCCGTTCGTGGTAGGTGGAAGAAAGGTTTATTAGGCTGGCACCAGCGACCACTCGCAAGAAACTAGGTTTCTTGCAAGGGCCCTGACTGGAGGTAAAGGGCTGTTTTTAAAGGCTGGTCCAATCAATGGCGCAAGACCCTCCCTTCTGATTGAAATTGGACACACCTGCCAATTCCCTTTTACAATCAACAGAATAGGGGCTTCATCGTAAACTGCAGTCAGTTACAATCAATAAAGATTAACAGAAAACAATCGATGCTAACAGATGAATCACTAACCAGTAACCATCAGTAAGCCATTATGTATTCCCTTTTACATTAATAACAGACTGAATTGTGATGTTGTATGTAACGTCTAAAGGTGTAATGTGTTACCATTCTACACGTATTCAGCCAGCCAAACGGAATGGAAGGACACGTGTCAAGGAGAATTAAACTGTTTTGTTTGCACCCAGTAGAGAGTTACTGATACAACTGGAAAAGTAAGAATGCAAGGTATCATTTTTCCTGATGAGAAACTCTGGCCAACCGACCAGCTGTGAAAAATAGATTACTCTTGTCATTTTTCCTCCTAGGTAATTTACTGAGAGTAAAAATATAATTTCTTAGAAGGTGTGCGGTTAAAAGCAAATCCTACAGATGTGTGTGATTTGTATTTAAAACTTCACTGTGCTTTTATTTGTTAAATTTAATTTTCTACAATACCCTGGCTGTGATAATAATTTCTAATTCAGCGAAGATAGAAGGGTTGGTTTCTGGTATTTTATACACCAGGCAAACACAGGAAGCAGGGTTTGGAGGGCAAACAACACAGAAGAAGGACTCGGCTGGCAGGCAGAGGTGAGCACAGAGAAATGCATGGTTGCTCTTACAACAGGGAAAGGAGATATTATGATGGAATTAAATAACTGTGGGGAAAAATACATCTTCCCAGTGCCTCCAAGAAGTGAAAATGATAAATGCATCTTTTAAAGCCTCTTACGACTAACTTCATCTTTGTGAAAATTCAGAAGGTCATGTTATATGGACAGTAAGGGTAATTCTGAATCAGTTGAACTGAGGAGCAAGGGAGGGACTGTTAATTGTTGGGTGGCGCTCAGTGAAGCACCCAAGTCCGTTCGTGGTAGGTGGAAGAAAGGTTTATTAGGCTGGCACCAGCGACCACTCGCAAGAAACTAGGTTTCTTGCAAGGGCCCTGACTGGAGGTAAAGGGCTGTTTTTAAAGGCTGGTCCAATCAATGGCGCAAGACCCTCCCTTCTGATTGAAATTGGACACACCTGCCAATTCCCTTTTACAATCAACAGAATAGGGGCTTCATCGTAAACTGCAGTCAGTTACAATCAATAAAGATTAACAGAAAACAATCGATGCTAACAGATGAATCACTAACCAGTAACCATCAGTAAGCCATTATGTATTCCCTTTTACATTAATAACAGACTGAATTGTGATGTTGTATGTAACGTCTAAAGGTGTAATGTGTTACCATTCTACACGTATTCAGCCAGCCAAACGGAATGGAAGGACACGTGTCAAGGAGAATTAAACTGTTTTGTTTGCACCCAGTAGAGAGTTACTGATACAACTGGAAAAGTAAAGAATCTGCAATAATACTTCTGCACAGTGAGCTACAAAATATAGGGGCACAAATGAGTATTTCATGGTAACTTGTTATCTGGAGTTTAAGCATTACAGTGCTGTGCTTCATACAATTTTTTGTCCTGACACAGAAATTCTTTAAAAAAAAAAAAGAACTTCAAACAGGGGTTGGCATTTTAAAAAGTTGATAGATCAAAGTTATATATTATTCTTATTTATTTTGGCATAGGCTGTAGTTGATTGTACATTACTATATACTTACACACATACACACACACATGCACAAACACAGGACTTATATTCAGTCTTTTCTTCCTACAATTAAATAAAGGAAACATTTTTTACAGTTAAATAAAGTAATGAATCTTACATTTCAATAAAAAGATCTTACAAATGAATAAAAATAAGAGGAAAAGATTTGAATGGAACCTCTACAAAGAAAACACACTAATAGGTAATGAGCACATGAGAACTCAATTTCATGAGTTATCAGGGCAATGCAAATTAAAACTATTATGAGATACCACTCCCCATCCTTAGACTGACTTAGATTTTTTTTTCATTTTTTACCCCATCATGCTGCTTACTTTATATATATATTTATTTCCATCTTTTATTCTTTGGCATGTGTGCGCCTTCCATCGCAGTGGCCCTTGAGCACTGGCTTGTAATTGGACACACCAGTCCAGCTGCTCCATGGCACGTGGGATCTTCCCAGGCCAGGGATCAAACTGGTGTCCCCTGCACTGCAAGGCAGACTCTTAACCCACTGGACCACCAAGGAAGCCCTGACTTAAATTTTAAAGCCTGACATTACCAAGTGCTGATGAGGATACAGGGCCATAGAACTCTCAACAGTGCTGGTGGGAATGCAAAATGCTTCAGTCTCTTTGGAAAAAATAGTTTGGTACTTTCTCATAAAGTTTAACTTTCATTTCTATATGAGCTAGCCATTCTATTCCTAAATATTTAGCCAAATAAATAAAACGGGATGTTCACACAAAGACTTGAAAGAATGTTTATAACAACTCTACTCACACTAGGTGAAACCTAGAAACAACCCAACTGTCCATCACCAGATGAATGGCTATTTAAATTGAGGTTTAGTCAAACAACAGAATATTCTTCAGAAACAAAAAAGGAACAAACCATGGACAGACATAATGACACATATGAATTGCAGAAACATTATGCTAAGCAGAAGAACCCAGACAGCAAAATACACACATGAGAGAAATAAAAACAACTAGGTAGGCATAATACTAGGTATGATAGAACTGAATTCTCACATTAAAAGAGAGAGAGAGAGAGAGAGAAGAGAGGACTGTCCTTTTAAGGTAAAAAACAAAACCCAATTGCACTCATTCAACTAAAAACAGTGCTGAAAACCACCTTATATTACACCAACGCAAGCCAACTGCAGCAGCAGCAAAAATATCAGTATTACAGTGTCGCTGGCGCCGTGTCGGAGCTTACTCTGATGACTATTCTCACTAGCTCTCACTAAGAGATACTATATTGAATAGCTCAGAGACCTTTTCTCGAACACGGCGTGGTCCCCTCAGGGTGTGAGCCTCAGACCTCGACAATAAAGTATCGTGGTCTCAAGTATTGTTAAACCAAGAGTGGGTTTATTAGGCAAGCACAAATAATCAGAATTAAACAGAATTAATCAGAATTAAACAGAATTAAACAGAACTCAATCGAAATGTAAAGAGAAAGATCTTACCCCAGAGCTGGGAGCTTCAACCTCACCTCAGATGCAACTAAGTTCTGTGAGGGAGCTTCCGCCCAATTTACTCTCCCCCTTTTAAAGGAAAAACCTCAGACACAGCTGCATATACTTTACTTCTGCTTCTACTTACAATCCTAAGAAATTAAAGGAAAAACGCTGCTCCTGGCTTCTATATGAGCCTACAACTTGAGCTAGACCGGAGCAGGTTACTCTGGTCAAGAATTAAGCTTCTGGATCCATTCAGCCAGCCTATATCGTTTGGTTGGAGCATTTAGTCCATTTACATTCAAAGTAATTATTGATACGAATGTTCCTATTGTCATCTTCTTAGAAATTTGGGGTTTGATTTGTAAGGCTTCTCCTACTCTTGTATTTATTGGCTATATCAGGTCCTTTAACTTGTACTTTTACGAATTCGTTTGGTCTGAGGTTTACCAAGATGACAACATACCTGGAATGCCCTGTCCATCACCAGATGAATGGCTATTTAAATTGAGGTTTAGTCAAACAACAGAATATTCTTCAGAAACAAAAAAGGAACAAACCATGGACAGACATAATGACACATATGAATTGCAGAAACATTATGCTAAGCAGAAGAACCCAGACAGCAAAATACACACATGAGAGAAATAAAAACAACTAGGTAGGCATAATACTAGGTATGATAGAACTGAATTCTCACATTAAAAGAGAGAGAGAGAGAGAGAGAAGAGAGGACTGTCCTTTTAAGGTAAAAAACAAAACCCAATTGCACTCATTCAACTAAAAACAGTGCTGAAAACCACCTTATATTACACCAACGCAAGCCAACTGCAGCAGCAGCAAAAATATCAGTATTACAGTGTCGCTGGCGCCGTGTCGGAGCTTACTCTGATGACTATTCTCACTAGCTCTCACTAAGAGATACTATATTGAATAGCTCAGAGACCTTTTCTCGAACACGGCGTGGTCCCCTCAGGGTGTGAGCCTCAGACCTCGACAATAAAGTATCGTGGTCTCAAGTATTGTTAAACCAAGAGTGGGTTTATTAGGCAAGCACAAATAATCAGAATTAAACAGAATTAATCAGAATTAAACAGAATTAAACAGAACTCAATCGAAATGTAAAGAGAAAGATCTTACCCCAGAGCTGGGAGCTTCAACCTCACCTCAGATGCAACTAAGTTCTGTGAGGGAGCTTCCGCCCAATTTACTCTCCCCCTTTTAAAGGAAAAACCTCAGACACAGCTGCATATACTTTACTTCTGCTTCTACTTACAATCCTAAGAAATTAAAGGAAAACGCTGCTCCTGGCTTCTATATGAGCCTACAACTTGAGCTAGACCGGAGCAGGTTACTCTGGTCAAGAATTAAGCTTCTGGATCCATTCAGCCAGCCTATATCGTTTGGTTGGAGCATTTAGTCCATTTACATTCAAAGTAATTATTGATACGAATGTTCCTATTGTCATCTTCTTAGAAATTTGGGGTTTGATTTGTAAGGCTTCTCCTACTCTTGTATTTATTGGCTATATCAGGTCCTTTAACACTTGTTGTAGGGCTGGTTTTGTGGTACAGAATTCTTTTAGTTTTTGCTTGTCTGTGAAGCTTTTGACTTCACCATCGATTTTGAATGAGATTCTTGCTGGGTAGAGAATTTGTGGTTGCAGGTTATTCTCTTTTAGCCGTTTAAATGTATCTTGCCATTCTCTTCTGGCCTGTAGGGTTTCTGTTGAGAGATCCGCAGTTAAACGTATGGGGTTTCCTTTATATGTTATTTGTTGTTTGCTCCTAGCTGCCTTTAGTAATCTGTCTTTATATTTAGTCTGCGTTAGTTTGATTAGTATGTGCCTTGGTGTGTTTCTTCTGGGGTTTCTCCTGTATGGAACTCTTTGTGCTTCCTGGACTTGGCTGACTATCTCCTTTCCCATGCTGGGGAAGTTTTCAACTATAACCTCTTCAAGAATTTTTTCATAGTCTTTCTTCTCTTCTTCTTCTTCTGGAACTCCTATAATTCTAATGTTGGTGCGTTTAATATTGTCCCATAGGTCTCTGAGGCTATCCTCAGTTCTTTTAATTCTTTGGGCTTTGTTCTGTTCTTCAGTACTTATTTCCACCATTCTGTCTTCCAGCTCACTTATCCGTTCTTCAGCCTCTGATACTCTACTGTTGAGACCTTCTATAGTATTTTTGAGTTCAGCAATTGAGTTGGTGGTCTCTATTTGCTTATTTTTCATTCCTGCATGTCTTTTCTCAATGCACTAATTTCCTCTAATATTCTGTTTTCGGTGTTTTGCATTCTCATTAGTATAGTTTTTCTGAATTCTCTTTCAGATAGTTTGTCTATCTCCTCCTCTGTCATTTGAAGTGGTGTTTCTCTAGCTTGGTCCTTCATTTGTACAGTGTTTCTCTGACGTTTCATTATTAGGTTAATTTTTGTTTCTTTGTGTGTGTCTGTGTGTATGGAGTTCTTAGAACTAATCAATGAATTCAGCAAAGTTGCAGGATATAAAGTCAACACACAGAAGTCACTGGCATTCCTATACACAAACAATGAAAAATCAGAAAATGAAATCAAAGAGGCAATCCCCTTCACCATTGCAACCAAAAGAATCAAATATCAAGGAATAAACCTACCCAAAGAAACAAAAGAATTGTACACAGAAAATTACAAGACACTCATGAGAGACATTAAAGAAGACTTAAACAGATGGAGAGATATTCCATGTTCCTGGATTGGAAGAATCAATATTGTGAAAATGACCATACTTCCAAATATCATCTACAGATTCAATGCAATACCTATTCAACTACCACTGACATTTTTCACAGAACTAGACCAAATAATAACACAGTTCATATGGAAACACAGAAGACCTTGAATAGCCAAAGCAATCCTGAGGAAGAAAAATGGAGTTGGAGGGATCAGCCTTCCTAACTTCAGACTCTACTACAAAGCAACAGTTATCAAGACAGTATGGTACTGGCACAAAAACAGAACTATAGATCAATGGAACAAGATTGAGAACCCAGAGATCAACCCACGCACCTATGGGTACCTTATTTTTGATAAAGGAGGAGAAACTATAAAATGGGACAAAGACAGTCTCTTTAACAAGTGGTGCTGGGAGAATTGGACAGCTACATGCAAAACAATGAAATTAGGCTATCCTCAGTTCTTTTAATTCTTTGGGCTTTGTTCTGTTCTTCAGTACTTATTTCCACCATTCTGTCTTCCAGCTCACTTATCCGTTCTTCAGCCTCTGATACTCTACTGTTGAGACCTTCTATAGTATTTTTGAGTTCAGCAATTGAGTTGGTGGTCTCTATTTGCTTATTTTTCATTCCTGCATGTCTTTTCTCAATGCACTAATTTCCTCTAATATTCTGTTTTCGGTGTTTTGCATTCTCATTAGTATAGTTTTTCTGAATTCTCTTTCAGATAGTTTGTCTATCTCCTCCTCTGTCATTTGAAGTGGTGTTTCTCTAGCTTGGTCCTTCATTTGTACAGTGTTTCTCTGACGTTTCATTATTAGGTTAATTTTTGTTTCTTTGTGTGTGTCTGTGTGTATGGAGTTCTTAGAACTAATCAATGAATTCAGCAAAGTTGCAGGATATAAAGTCAACACACAGAAGTCACTGGCATTCCTATACACAAACAATGAAAAATCAGAAAATGAAATCAAAGAGGCAATCCCCTTCACCATTGCAACCAAAAGAATCAAATATCAAGGAATAAACCTACCCAAAGAAACAAAAGAATTGTACACAGAAAATTACAAGACACTCATGAGAGACATTAAAGAAGACTTAAACAGATGGAGAGATATTCCATGTTCCTGGATTGGAAGAATCAATATTGTGAAAATGACCATACTTCCAAATATCATCTACAGATTCAATGCAATACCTATTCAACTACCACTGACATTTTTCACAGAACTAGACCAAATAATAACACAGTTCATATGGAAACACAGAAGACCTTGAATAGCCAAAGCAATCCTGAGGAAGAAAAATGGAGTTGGAGGGATCAGCCTTCCTAACTTCAGACTCTACTACAAAGCAACAGTTATCAAGACAGTATGGTACTGGCACAAAAACAGAACTATAGATCAATGGAACAAGATTGAGAACCCAGAGATCAACCCACGCACCTATGGGTACCTTATTTTTGATAAAGGAGGAGAAACTATAAAATGGGACAAAGACAGTCTCTTTAACAAGTGGTGCTGGGAGAATTGGACAGCTACATGCAAAAAAATGAAATTGGAACATTCCCTGACGCCATACACTAAGATCAACTCAAAATGGATTAAAGACCTCAATGTAAGACCAGAAACCATCAAACTCTTAGAGGAGAATATAGGCAAAACCCTCAAGGACATCAATCAAAGCAAGATCTTCTCTGACACACCAACTAAAATAGCAGAACTGAAAAGAAAAATGAACATATGGGACCTCATGAAACTTAAAAGCTTTTGTACAGCAAAAGAAATTACAAAAAAGTTCAACAGACACCCCACAGAGTGGGAGAAAATCATAGCAAATGAAACAAGAGACAAAGAATTAATCTCCAAAATCTACAAGCAACTCAGACAACTCAGCACAGGGAAAATGAGCAGCCCAATCAAAAAATGGGAAAAAGATCTAAAGAGACGCCTCTCCAAAGAGGACATACAGATGGCCCAAAAGCACATGAAACGATGCTCAACCTCGCTTATTATTAGAGAAATGCAAATTAAAACCACAATGAGATACCACCTCACACCTGTCAGAATGGCCATCATCAACAAATCGACAGACAACAAATGCTGGAGAGGGTGTGGAGAAAAGGGAACCCTCTTGCATTGCTGGTGGGAATGTAAATTAATACAACCTCTATGAAAGACAATATGGAGATTCCTTAAAAAACTAAAAATAGAAGCACCCTATGACCCAGCAATCCCACTATTAGGCCTATATCCTGATGAAATCAAAACTGAAAGAGGCACCTGTACCCCAATGTTCATTGCAGCTCTCTATACAATAGCCAGAACATGGAAGCAACCTAGATGTCCATCGACAAATGAATGGATCCAGAAGCTCTGGTACATATATACAATGGAATACTACTCAGCTGTTAAAAGAAATGCAGAAGACTCAGTCCTAATGAGGTGGCTGGCTTTAGAACCTATCATAAAAAGTGAAGTAAGTCGAAAAGAGAAAGACAAGTATAGTATACTAACTCATATATATGGGATCTAGTAAGATGGTCATGATAACACACACAGTGAACTCATGAAAAAACAGAATAGACATAAAGACATTGTGGAGACCGAACAATGGGAGGGAGTAACATGGGAACCTATACTGTCATGTGTAGAAAGGATAGCTATTGTCATTGTGCTAGGGGAATAGGAGTACCTACACCCACTTGGAGCAATGGTCTGGAGGGATGGGGGGGGGAACCTGGGTGGGGGGAGGGCCAAGGGATATGCATCTGATTGATCTGGGAACATACATGTACAAAAATAAATAAATAAATTAATTAATTAAAAAAAAAAAAAGAATTAAGCTAACTTGTTCTTAGGAAAGTAAGCAGATAAGGTTGGAATGTTGCCATTAGGGCTTTTCTTATTTACTAGCAGCTTTCAAGCCTCGCTTGAGGGTAGAACTCTGCTGAAGCGGCTGGCGGTGAGTTACGAATTCCTAATCACTGGAGGACGGATTCTAGGTCTCAAGAGCTTATCTGGGGTTTGAGAATTGCTCTATACCCTAAGACCCAGTATATTCTTAAGAATTTCTAGAGTCTGCCCAAGATAATAGGACACCAATTTAATACAGAGCATAAAGCGTAATTATCAATAAGTACAGTTTATGAAGGGACTCAACAGTAATAAAGCTACCAACATCAAAGAAAAGCATCCAAAATAAAAAACAAAAATGTGATTAATGGAGCAGAGCTAGATAAGCAAGAATGATAGTGGAAACCTTTAATAGTTAAACATATCTGGTAGATGGAAAAAAATCACAGACACAGAGCAATTGAATGAAAAAATACATAAAATCAATTATATGTGCATTTCTCAATGGAATATTGCCAATTGACTAAAATGTAAACTTTACAAAACAACATATATACCAGTGCTGTTAACACTATGTTTTCACACCAAGAAAGACCCTGGAATGGAGCTGAGTTTGATAAATAGTTGATGAATAAATATCTGCATTCACAAAATTTTATGCTATTTGATTATCAAAACTTTTAACAAAGGAAAAAAAATCTTTTGGGGTCACACTGAGTAGCATCTTCATTCAGAGATCAAACCTGTGCCCCCTGCAGTGGAAGCACAAATTCTTAAATGACTGGACCACTAAGAAAGTCCCTAACAAAAATATTTTTTAATGGATATTTTAAAATTAGAATTTGTGCAAGCTACCCTCTCTGGCCAAAGCCAAATAATATTGGAAATAAATTATGAAGGTGAGATTAAGGTAATACTCATCATTTAGAAATTAAGAAGCACATATCTATATAACTATTGAGTATAATAATAAATAATAATAAATCAAAAGTAAGACTAAAAATTATCTAGAAAGCAATGAAAAGAAGAATTCTTTATACCTAAAATCTATTAGACACAGAAAAATGTCTATAAACAACATGAAATGCCATTATTTGAAGCTACGAAATAACATCATAGCAAAAAAATCATAAGAAAAATCAAATTTATAATTTAAAAAGATACTGAAAAGTCACCAGGACTAGATGGGCTCACAGCTTAGTGTAGCTAGATATAGAAGGGTTTATTCCGCTGTGGTATAAACTATTACAGATCACAGTATAAAGAATATTTCTCAAAAGAATGTTTCCTCAGGGGCTTCCCTGGTGGTCCAGTGGGTAGGGACACTGCCTTGCAGTGCAAGGGGCGCCGGTTCGATCCCTGGCCTGGGAAGATCCCACGTGCCAGCGGCTGGACCCATGTGTCCAGTTACTGAGCCAGAGCTCTGCAACAACAGAGCATAAAGCGTAATTATCAATAAGTACAGTTTATGAAGGGACTCAACAGTAATAAAGCTACCAACATCAAAGAAAAGCATCCAAAATAAAAAACAAAAATGTGATTAATGGAGCAGAGCTAGATAAGCAAGAATGATAGTGGAAACCTTTAATAGTTAAACATATCTGGTAGATGGAAAAAAATCACAGACACAGAGCAATTGAATGAAAAAATACATAAAATCAATTATATGTGCATTTCTCAATGGAATATTGCCAATTGACTAAAATGTAAACTTTACAAAACAACATATATACCAGTGCTGTTAACACTATGTTTTCACACCAAGAAAGACCCTGGAATGGAGCTGAGTTTGATAAATAGTTGATGAATAAATATCTGCATTCACAAAATTTTATGCTATTTGATTATCAAAACTTTTAACAAAGGAAAAAAAATCTTTTGGGGTCACACTGAGTAGCATCTTCATTCAGAGATCAAACCTGTGCCCCCTGCAGTGGAAGCACAAATTCTTAAATGACTGGACCACTAAGAAAGTCCCTAACAAAAATATTTTTTAATGGATATTTTAAAATTAGAATTTGTGCAAGCTACCCTCTCTGGCCAAAGCCAAATAATATTGGAAATAAATTATGAAGGTGAGATTAAGGTAATACTCATCATTTAGAAATTAAGAAGCACATATCTATATAACTATTGAGTATAATAATAAATAATAATAAATCAAAAGTAAGACTAAAAATTATCTAGAAAGCAATGAAAAGAAGAATTCTTTATACCTAAAATCTATTAGACACAGAAAAATGTCTATAAACAACATGAAATGCCATTATTTGAAGCTACGAAATAACATCATAGCAAAAAAATCATAAGAAAAATCAAATTTATAATTTAAAAAGATACTGAAAAGTCACCAGGACTAGATGGGCTCACAGCTTAGTGTAGCTAGATATAGAAGGGTTTATTCCGCTGTGGTATAAACTATTACAGATCACAGTATAAAGAATATTTCTCAAAAGAATGTTTCCTCAGGGGCTTCCCTGGTGGTCCAGTGGGTAGGGACACTGCCTTGCAGTGCAAGGGGCGCCGGTTCGATCCCTGGCCTGGGAAGATCCCACGTGCCACGGAGCGGCTGGACCCATGTGTCCAGTTACTGAGCCAGAGCTCTGCAACAACAGAGGCCACTGCGATGGGAGGCCCACAGGGGCCAAAGAGCAAAGATGGATGAAAATAGACAAGTGAAAGACCAATAGAAGTAGCCCGCCTACTCCCCTCCATCCCCACCCCACCCCCCAAAATAAATAAATAAATAAATCTTTAAAAATAATAATAATAATAAAAAAGAATGTTTCCTCAGTTCATGTTATTAAATAATTGAATGCAATTCTAAACAGACAACTGTAAACCAATATAACTCATAAGTAAAGGTGAAAATGTAAAAGAACATATTAGCAACTGATTTCAACACTGGAACCTAAGGATAACAATACCAGGTAGCCAACTAAGGTATATACAGGAATGGAACAGTGATAATATCAAAAAATCTGTAATTATAATTCTTCACATCATTAAATTAAAGTGAGAAAACACCACAATCATATTCATATTTACTAAAAGGGCCTAAGGTAAAATTAAGCTGCCATCTCTAACACAAAACTAAATAATAATAAAGGTTATTTCTCAGTGACTGAAAAACATTATCCTAAACTGTGCAACACTAAACCCACTTTAATTAAAATTTGTAGCTAGACTGAAGTGCCTGTCAGTCATTATGTTTAGTATTTAATAGTAACTTGGTGACTTAAGAGAATACAACACAGCAAGAAAATAAAATAATAGACATAAATATGAGAAAAAAAGTAATGACACCTGTTTTTGTTGATTGCAGGACTGCATGCCTTGCAAACCTAAGAGAGTCTAGCAAACTACTACTAAAATTAATGAAAAAAAAATAGCAAAGAGCTTGATATCATGTAAATCACACAGAAGTCTGTATCTCTGAATAAATGAAGAGTGATGTGGTTGAATGAGAAGACAAAAACCACCAACAAACTTTAAGAATTAATACAATAAATTGAATGCAATTGAAACAGAGATGAGAGGACTTTTTAAATTAGGTTCACTTACCGTAAATTTGCTGTTCAGGCACTTAGTCATGTCTGACACTGTGACCCCATGGACTGCAGCACACCAGGGTTCCTCGTTCTTTGCTATCTTCCAGAGTTTGCTCCAAATCACATCCATTGAGTCAATGCTGCCATCCAACCATCTTATCCCTTTGTCACCTTCTTCTCCTTTACGCCTAACCGAAAAGAAAAGTGCAGGGACTTTCCTGGTAGTCCAGTGGTTAAAAATCCACGTTGCGATGCAGGGGACGTGGGCTTGAACCCTTGTGGAGGAACTAAGATCCTACACGCTGTGGAGCAACTAAGTCGGAGAGCCACAACTTCGGCACCCATGTGCTCTGGACACCGCCCTCTACCAGCTACTGAGCTTGTGCACTCCAAATGGAGCCTGAGTGGCACAAAGAAAGATCCCAAATGATGCAACGAAGCTCTCCACTGCCACAACTAACACCCAAGGGAACCACGCGATAACCGATACACTATGGAACCTTGCGCTCAAATAAATAAGCATTTTTTAAATTTTGGAAAGAAAAACAGAAAACGTCCCAAATAAACTAAGAAAAATATGAAGAAGAGATGAAGATGACATGTCTGACCATTTATTAGAGCTTACTCCCATTCTAGTGTAATCAAAATCATATCACAGTGGCACTGAAGCATTCACTGTGAGATTAGTGTAACAAATAGAGGATCCACAACCAGATAACTCTATATTTAGTGAGGATTAAACACATATCAGACATTATTCACATTTAGCTAGGGAAGAATGGAAGGTTTAAATGGTACAGACCTAATTGGCTATTCATCTGGAAGAAAATATAGGTGAACTTCTCTTTTTATTTATTGCAACTTAAATAAAAATAAGATTCAGATAAAAACTAAAATACAGGGCTTCCCCGGTGGTCCAGTGGGTAAAGAGTCCACCTTGCAGTGCAAGGGGCACAGGTTCGATCCCTGGCCCAGGAAGATCCCACGTGCCATGGAGCAGCTTGACTGGTGTGTCCAATTACAAGGCAGCGCTCTAGAGTGCCAGGGCCCAGAACCGGTGCTCTGCAGCGAGAGAGGCCACTGCAATGGGAGGCCCACATATGCCAAAGAATAAATATGGATGAAAATAAATGGATAAAAAAACCAATAAAAGAGGCCAAAATTTAAAAAAAAAAACTAAAACATAAAAAAATAAAATGTAATAAATCTAGGAGACTGCATATTTAATCTAGAGAGTGTAAAAGACCTTTATAATAGAGACAGAAAATCCAGAGATTAAAAAAGGAGAGGGAATTCCTTGTCAGTCCAGTGCTTGAGGCTCTGTGCTTTCACAAGGGCCTGGGTTCAGCCCTTGATTGGGGAACTAAGATTCCACAAGGCAGGCAGCACAGCCAAAAATAAAACCTGGTTTTCCCTGGAGGCTCAGACTGTAAAGGGTCTGCCCGCAATGCAGCAGACTAGGTCCAAAAGATCCCCTGCAGGAGGGTACGGCACCCACTCCAGTATTTTTCCCTGAAGAATCCCAAGGACAGAGGAGCCTGGCAGGCTACACTCCATGGGGTCACAAAGAGTTTGGCACAACTGAGTGACTAACAGTAAAAGGACAGATGATCTGCAGCATAGGTAATTCTTAAATATTTTATGGAAAAAGATAACATAAACAGAGTCCACAATATAGAAAAAAAAAAAAAACCCATTTATTAGAGCTTACTCCCATTCTAGTGTAATCAAAATCATATCACAGTGGCACTGAAGCATTCACTGTGAGATTAGTGTAACAAATAGAGGATCCACAACCAGATAACTCTATATTTAGTGAGGATTAAACACATATCAGACATTATTCACATTTAGCTAGGGAAGAATGGAAGGTTTAAATGGTACAGACCTAATTGGCTATTCATCTGGAAGAAAATATAGGTGAACTTCTCTTTTTATTTATTGCAACTTAAATAAAAATAAGATTCAGATAAAAACTAAAATACAGGGCTTCCCCGGTGGTCCAGTGGGTAAAGAGTCCACCTTGCAGTGCAAGGGGCACAGGTTCGATCCCTGGCCCAGGAAGATCCCACGTGCCATGGAGCAGCTTGACTGGTGTGTCCAATTACAAGGCAGCGCTCTAGAGTGCCAGGGCCCAGAACCGGTGCTCTGCAGCGAGAGAGGCCACTGCAATGGGAGGCCCACATATGCCAAAGAATAAATATGGATGAAAATAAATGGATAAAAAAACCAATAAAAGAGGCCAAAATTTAAAAAAAAAAACTAAAACATAAAAAAATAAAATGTAATAAATCTAGGAGACTGCATATTTAATCTAGAGAGTGTAAAAGACCTTTATAATAGAGACAGAAAATCCAGAGATTAAAAAAGGAGAGGGAATTCCTTGTCAGTCCAGTGCTTGAGGCTCTGTGCTTTCACAAGGGCCTGGGTTCAGCCCTTGATTGGGGAACTAAGATTCCACAAGGCAGGCAGCACAGCCAAAAATAAAACCTGGTTTTCCCTGGAGGCTCAGACTGTAAAGGGTCTGCCCGCAATGCAGCAGACTAGGTCCAAAAGATCCCCTGCAGGAGGGTACGGCACCCACTCCAGTATTTTTCCCTGAAGAATCCCAAGGACAGAGGAGCCTGGCAGGCTACACTCCATGGGGTCACAAAGAGTTTGGCACAACTGAGTGACTAACAGTAAAAGGACAGATGATCTGCAGCATAGGTAATTCTTAAATATTTTATGGAAAAAGATAACATAAACAGAGTCCACAATATATATACATACATATATATATATGGATATATTGGCAACAGGAATGAGAAATGGAAGGTTAATATCTATAAAGCAAAAGATCTTTTAAAATAAATAGTATAAGATAAATACCTCAGTAGAAAAATGGACAAGAAATACAGAAAGATAGTTCGTGCAGAGCAAACCCAAATGACCACAAACATATAAAAAGATGCTAAACCTCATTAAAAAGAAGAAAAACAACAGTCAATAAAATATTATTTTCTATCTAGTGAAAAGGGAAAGATGAGAGGAAAATGGTTATTTTTCTTATTGCTGATGAAAATATTAATTAGTATACTAAGTCATAGCTGTTTTTTGAAATAATCTGGCAGCATTTATTTAAACTAAAATACCTTGTAAATCAACTATATTTCAATAAATTTTTTAAAAAGTTGAATGACCCAATAAAATTTCAGCCACTGTTAATTTTTTTAAAAAACAAAAATACCTAAAGCCTTTGCCTTAACAATCCTATTATCTCAGAATCTCCTCTAATAAAAACAAAAATGTATTTGCAAGAAGTTTCCGACACCACTGTGAAAGGCAGCAAAATATTATAAAGTAAGTGGTGCCTTTCAGTAACAGGAAGTTAAATTCTAGTCAGGGCACACTGAGGACTATCATGACCCTATTAGAAAGAATGAGTCTGAACTAAACTCATTTGGAGGAATATTCACTAGTGCTGTTAAATCAGTTTTTAAAAAGATATGGAAAGTATCACATAATATAATCCCATTTTTATCAGTGACCTAGAAACCATGTTTGTTCATGACCGTAAGATGACTGAGAACAATTCGAGAGGATATATACCAGGCTGTTAACACGAGCCCTCTGTATAGGGAGGACTGCTACGATGTGCGGCAAGGGGGTGATAGAAAGGTGAGAAGGAGGAGGAAGTCAAGCAAAAAAGGAAAGGACTACATTTTTAAAGCATGCCACAAAATACCACATTCTTAAAATATAAAGCATGTAATCATTTTTAATGCATTTGCAGCATATCTGTGCGTGTGTGTGCGTGTCTGGAAGAGAGAAAAAGAAAATTTAAGAGAAATAATTCACTAGTGTTCAATGGAAAAAAACTTTTTAAAACTACTTTTAACTTACTTAGGCCTTTTCTGCTCCGATAAATCTTTTTAAATGTTCAGAGGAGAAAAGTGCTTACAAACTCGTTAAGTATTTGCCAGCCTTTCAGAAGGTTAGGTTTGCATTCCAGGAAAGAGGAAACGCTTGCTTCCAGAAACTCTCTTACGACTGAAGTGGTGCTAACTTTATGAAGACTGATAAAAATCACAGAATAATGCATTTACAATGTAAGTAACTTGAGTCCAATCTCTTTTACTCTCAAGTTGCCCCTTCTAGATTCCTATATCAGACACAGAATTGTAAAAAACATAATATTTCATTTAAAAAAGAAATTGGCTGTTTAATCAATAGACTGCAGAACCAAATTTAAAATAAGAAAAAAAAAAACACACAAAAAGCCTAGGATTTCCCAAATATTCAAAGTATCATGAAAAAGAGAAAGTTCAATTTTAATTTAAAGCTTATAAAGAATTTCCATAAGGACAGACAAATTTGTCCATTCTCATTGACTGTATTAGTTTCCTATGGCTTCTATAGCAAATCACTGCAAACTTGTTGACTTAAAACGAACAAACAAAAATGTATCTTTCAAAGTTTTAGAGCCTGAAATAAGGTGTTGGCAACACACACACACTTTGCCAGCATGGAGAACCTATTTCCTGCCTCTTTTGGTTTCTGGTGGTTGCCAGCATTCCTCGATTTGTGGTATCTCTCCACTTTTCATCTATATGAGCAGCATACTGACTTCTCTTCATTATTGTTTATAATTTCCCTCTGCTTGTCTCTTATAAGGACGTCTGTGATTAGACTTATGGTCCACCTGGATAATTTGAAACAATTTCTCCATCTCAATACCTTTATTTAATTGAGTCAGAGATACAAAGACCCTTTTACCCAATAAAGTATTATTATGGGTTCCAGGGATTAGGATTTGATACCTTCAGGACTATTATGCAGTTTACTTCCAATACCGTGGTAGAAAAAAAAAATACATTTTAAAGAAAAATCCCTTTTAAAAAGCATGTAATCATTTTAATGCATTTGCAGCATATCTGCTGTGTGTGCGTGTCTGGAAGAGAGAAAAAGAAAATTTAAGAGAAATAATTCACTAGTGTTCAATGGAAAAAAACTTTTTAAAACTACTTTTAACTTACTTAGGCCTTTTCTGCTCCGATAAATCTTTTTAAATGTTCAGAGGAGAAAAGTGCTTACAAACTCGTTAAGTATTTGCCAGCCTTTCAGAAGGTTAGGTTTGCATTCCAGGAAAGAGGAAACGCTTGCTTCCAGAAACTCTCTTACGACTGAAGTGGTGCTAACTTTATGAAGACTGATAAAAATCACAGAATAATGCATTTACAATGTAAGTAACTTGAGTCCAATCTCTTTTACTCTCAAGTTGCCACTTCTAGATTCCTATATCAGACACAGAATTGTAAAAAACATAATATTTCATTTAAAAAAGAAATTGGCTGTTTAATCAATAGACTGCAGAACCAAATTTAAAATAAGAAAAAAAAAAACACACAAAAAGCCTAGGATTTCCCAAATATTCAAAGTATCATGAAAAAGAGAAAGTTCAATTTTAATTTAAAGCTTATAAAGAATTTCCATAAGGACAGACAAATTTGTCCATTCTCATTGACTGTATTAGTTTCCTATGGCTTCTATAGCAAATCACTGCAAACTTGTTGACTTAAAACGAACAAACAAAAATGTATCTTTCAAAGTTTTAGAGCCTGAAATAAGGTGTTGGCAACACACACACACTTTGCCAGCATGGAGAACCTATTTCCTGCCTCTTTTGGTTTCTGGTGGTTGCCAGCATTCCTCGATTTGTGGTATCTCTCCACTTTTCATCTATATGAGCAGCATACTGACTTCTCTTCATTATTGTTTATAATTTCCCTCTGCTTGTCTCTTATAAGGACGTCTGTGATTAGACTTATGGTCCACCTGGATAATTTGAAACAATTTCTCCATCTCAATACCTTTATTTAATTGAGTCAGAGATACAAAGACCCTTTTACCCAATAAAGTATTATTATGGGTTCCAGGGATTAGGATTTGATACCTTCAGGACTATTATGCAGTTTACTTCCAATACCGTGGTAGAATAAATTAGTACAATCTTTATGGAGGATAATTTGTTAAATTATTTAAGTACTTAAAATGTATGTATCTTTGATGAAAAATATCATTGCTAGAAATGTATTCTAATAAAATAATTCATTTAGTAAATAATTAATACTTAATTTATGCAATCATATGAACATGGATATTTATCTAAAGGAATTATTTATAATAACAGAAAAATCAGAAATGACATAAACATCTAATAATAAGAGATTGGGTTTATAAATTATGCATTCATACAATGAAAAATGAAGTGACAATAAATAATAATATAAATGTATATTTATAGTCATCGAAAAATACATGTCATATTTTAAGTAAAGAGTATTGGGTTATCAAACAGTGTGATCCCACTGCATTTTTATGTTATTGTGTGTGTGTATTTATGAATATGAATTTATGTATGCATATATACATATTTTGAAGCACAATGAATGGAATTACATACATCAAAATATCAATATTATCTAAAGATGATATAGATTAAAGTTTATTTTTCTAAAGCAACTCTGCATTGTCATAATAATTTTTTTCAAACCAAGAAGAAAGATTACTGCTATTGGAATTAAAAGTCTAAGAAACTACTGAACAACTCTTCTGCAAACCACAAAACTATAAAATCAAGATATAATACAAGAAACGGTGCCAACCTGAATGCAACGGAAAATGACAGGAAAAGGCCAGTCCTGATAGGAGTACATCCTCAGAAGAGAAGAGCAAAGTAAGAGTTCACTGGCATAGTCCTGAGCTCAGAGCTTAGTGTAGTTAATACGTAGCATGCAAGGTGGTAGAGCACAGTTGGAAAAATCACCGCATTTCTGGCCTAAATAAGCAGAAAAACAAAGATGGAGAAAACATGACACACGATGGTCATGGGGAAATCCTGGAAGAAGAAGAGCCAAAGACAGAATCTCCAGATTCTTGACCCACATTTCTAACTAATCCATGAGTCACACGTCCAAGGAACTGCCTCAAAGCAACTCCAGTGAGCAACAGAACATCTAAAGTGAGGCCTGAGTCACCACCATAAGAGGATTTACAAATCCAGTTAATAACATGAAATGTTGAAACAAAAGCAGCAACACTTCCATGACAAACGGCAGAATACAGAATCTCCATAGCTTAACATTGATAATATGTGAAATATAATTCAGGTACCCAATCTGTGAAGAACCAAGAAAATGGAATAAGTTCTCCAGAGACCATCAACCAAATCATCCCCCAAGATAAACTACCTTTAGAAACTAGAAGACAAGAATGTTTTTAATTTAGTTTTTTCTTAGTTTTCTTTTTATACAATTTTTAAAATTACTTCTCAGTTACAGCTATTACAAAATATAGACTGTATCCCCCATGTTGCACAATACATCCTTGAGCCCATCTTACATCCACTAGTTTGTGCCTTCCACTTCCTGATCCCCCTGTTGCCTCTCCTGCCTCCCAAACAGTAAGCCATTAGCTGGTTCTGTTTCAAAAAACTTCCCTGGTGGTCCAGTGGGTAAGGACACCGCCTTGCAGTGCAAGGGACACCGGTTTGATCTCTGCCCTGGGAAGATCCCACGTGCCGCGGAGCGGCTGGACCGATGTGTCCAACTACTGAGCCCGAACTCTGGAGCGCATGCACCCAGAGCCAGTGCTCTGCAACAAGAGAGGCCACTGCGATGGGAGGCCCACACAGGCCAAAAGAACAAAGACCAATAGAAGTGGCCAAAAAAAAAAATCTTAAAAAAAAACGAAAACATTATTTTGCAGGTCTATCACACATGTGGACCTAATTCATCGGAAAATGACAGGAAAAGGCCAGTCCTGATAGGAGTACATCCTCAGAAGAGAAGAGCAAAGTAAGAGTTCACTGGCATAGTCCTGAGCTCAGAGCTTAGTGTAGTTAATACGTAGCATGCAAGGTGGTAGAGCACAGTTGGAAAAATCACCGCATTTCTGGCCTAAATAAGCAGAAAAACAAAGATGGAGAAAACATGACACACGATGGTCATGGGGAAATCCTGGAAGAAGAAGAGCCAAAGACAGAATCTCCAGATTCTTGACCCACATTTCTAACTAATCCATGAGTCACACGTCCAAGGAACTGCCTCAAAGCAACTCCAGTGAGCAACAGAACATCTAAAGTGAGGCCTGAGTCACCACCATAAGAGGATTTACAAATCCAGTTAATAACATGAAATGTTGAAACAAAAGCAGCAACACTTCCATGACAAACGGCAGAATACAGAATCTCCATAGCTTAACATTGATAATATGTGAAATATAATTCAGGTACCCAATCTGTGAAGAACCAAGAAAATGGAATAAGTTCTCCAGAGACCATCAACCAAATCATCCCCCAAGATAAACTACCTTTAGAAACTAGAAGACAAGAATGTTTTTAATTTAGTTTTTTCTTAGTTTTCTTTTTATACAATTTTTAAAATTACTTCTCAGTTACAGCTATTACAAAATATAGACTGTATCCCCCATGTTGCACAATACATCCTTGAGCCCATCTTACATCCACTAGTTTGTGCCTTCCACTTCCTGATCCCCCTGTTGCCTCTCCTGCCTCCCAAACAGTAAGCCATTAGCTGGTTCTGTTTCAAAAAACTTCCCTGGTGGTCCAGTGGGTAAGGACACCGCCTTGCAGTGCAAGGGACACCGGTTTGATCTCTGCCCTGGGAAGATCCCACGTGCCGCGGAGCGGCTGGACCGATGTGTCCAACTACTGAGCCCGAACTCTGGAGCGCATGCACCCAGAGCCAGTGCTCTGCAACAAGAGAGGCCACTGCGATGGGAGGCCCACACAGGCCAAAAGAACAAAGACCAATAGAAGTGGCCAAAAAAAAAAATCTTAAAAAAAAACGAAAACATTATTTTGCAGGTCTATCACACATGTGGACCTAATTCATAAAGTATGTATTTGCAAACCGTGAAGCAAAAAAGATGGGGATGGAGAGATGCAAGTTTTCTATATTTTACATGAAGCAGCACAATGTAAATTATAGGTAGACTATGAATACTTGAGGATTTTTAATTCCCAAAGCTAGTCACTGAAGTAAGAACATGAGGAAGTGTAGGTAAATATCAACAGAAGAGAGCTTTCCTGGTGGTACAGTGGGCAAACAGTCCGCCTTGCAGTGCAAGGCGCATCAGTTCAATCCCTGGCCCAGGAAGATTCCACACGCCGAGGAGCGGCTGGGCCGTTGCATCCAATTATGAGCCAGCACTCTGGAGCACATGCGCCCAGAGCCAGTACTCTGCAATGAGAGAGGCCACTGCAATCGGAGGCCCACACGTGCCAAAGAATGAAGATGGATGAAAAATAAACGATGACTTAGAGGCAAAAAAAAAAAAAAAAAACGAAAATTGTTAAAAAAAAAAAAATCAACAGGAGAAAAGTTGATACTATCTGGAGAGGAGGAGGGCAAGGTGTTTGAACAGGAAGATTCTGGGATTGTCTCCTCCCACCAACACAGCAAACCTACAACTACATGTAGACAACTATCTCTGAGAAGACCTGAAGACCAGAAGAAAAGATTCCTGCAACTGATAACAAAAGGGCAAAGCCACACTGAGTTGGTGGGAGGGGCAGAGATGCAGTCTGGCCAGGAGCCATAGACCCTGGCCAGGCAACAGAGAGCAGGGCTGTTACAGCCTCAGAGCTTCGCCCTAAGGAACAAAATATTGTGTTGGCCAAAAGGTTCATTAAGGTTTTCTGTAATATCCTAACCCCAAATGAACGTTTTGACCCACCAAATACGTCAGGATCCCCAGCCTAGGGACTTATACCAGGAGGACAAGCCTTCATAATGTCTGGTCTTGAAAACCAGTGGCTTTTATACCTGAGAGAGCCAGAGGGCTTTAGGAAACTGAGATCCCATTCTGGAAAGATGTAAATAAAATTTCACTCACTCCAAGTCTGAGCACAGAGGTGGAAGTTTGAAAAGCACCTGAGTCACACCTGAAGGAGACTCATTGACTAATTTTAGGTCATGTGCCAAAGGGGTAGGGATCTGCTGGAACTTTCTCTGCATTCTAAAGGAGTAGTAGCCACCAATTTTTTTTTTTTTTTTGGCCACTTCTATTGGTCTTTCATTTATCCATCTTTGTTCTTTGGCCTGTGCGGGCCTCCCACCGCAGTGGTCTCTCTCACTGCAGAGCACCTGCCCAGGGTGCATGAACTCCAGAGCTCCGGCTCAGTAGTTGGACACATCAGTCCAGCTGCTCCACGGCACACAGGATCTTCCCAGGCCAGGGATCGAACTGGCGCCCCTTGCACTGCAAGGCGGTGTCCCCATCCACTGGACCACCAGGGAAGAACCCAAAGCCACCAAATTTTTTTGCTAACCTCTACCTACCTGGTCTAGGACAGGCAGGTGTCAGTGTTGGCTCTACCCATCTATAGTATGGGCAGAGGAACCAAATAAACATTTTTCCAAAGAGAGACTGATGGCGAATAGACACATGAAAAGATGCTTAACATCACTTATCAAAACCATAAGGAGGGGCTTCCCCTGGTGATCCAGTGGGTAAGGACACCGCCTTGCAGTGCAAGAGGCGCCGGTTGGATCCCTGGCCTGGGAAGATCCTGTGTGCCGCGGAGCGGCTGGACTGATGTGTCCAATTACCGAGCCAGAGCTCTGGAGCGCATGCGCCCAGAGCCGGTGCTCAGCAACGACAGACGCCACCGCGATGGGAGGCCCACAGGAGCCAAGGAACAAAGACAGATGAAAACAGACAAATGAAAGACCAATAGAAGTGGCCCGCCTCCTCCCCTCCCTCCCCAACCCGACCCCCGCCCAAAAATAAATAAATAAATCTTTAAAAAAAAAAAAAAGACATAAGGAGGGGCATTTCCTGGGAATCCAGTGGTTAGGACTCTGCACTCTCACTGCTGAGGGCCCAGGTTCAGTTCCTGGTAGGGGAACTAAAATTGTACAAGCCACACAGCACAACCAAAAAAGAAAAAAAGAAAGAAAGAAACTACAATGAGATGTAATAACTATGATGAGATGTAATTTCACATCTGTAAAATGGTTTTCATGAAAAATAAATAAATAAATAAAATAATTGTTGGCAAGGATGTGGAGAAAAGGGAACTTCCCTGCACTGCTGGTGGGGATACAAACTGGTGCAGCTACTATGGAAACAGTATGAAGTGTCCTTAAAAAATTAAAAACAGAATACTATATGATCTAGCAATTCTACTTCTGAGTATTTATGCAAAGAAAAGAAAAATACTAATTTGAGAAGATATACACATCTCTGTGCTTACGATAGCATTATTTATGATAGCCAAGATGTGGAAACAACTTAAGTGTTCATAGATAGATGAATAGATAAAGAAGATGCAGTATCTATATCTATATATACACACACAATGGGATACCAACCATAAAAAAAAAAATGAAATGTCACCATTTACAAAAATATGAATGGTTCTAGAGAACATGATGCTAAGTGAAATAAGACAGGTAGAGAAAGATAAATACCATATAACTGTACTTATATGTGGAATCTAAAAAACAAAATCAACAAAACAAAACAGAAACAGATTCACAGATAAGAGAAAAAACTGATGGTTGCCAGAGGGGAAGAAGATGGGAGTTGGGGGTGGACAAAATAGGGGAAAGGAACTGAGAAGTACAAAATCCAATTACAGAAAACTAAGTTGCCGAGAGGTAATGCACAGCTTTAGGGATATGGTGAATAACACTTCAATAATTTTGCATGGTGACAAATGGTTAGCAGACTTACTGTAGTGATCATTTTATGACATAGTTAAATGGTGAATCACTATGTTCTACACCTGAAACTGACATAATACTTACATCAGTTGTCCTTCAATTTTTAAGAAGTTAATAGGAAACTTTAAATTAAATTCTTTACAATATTTCCCCTAAAAGCTCAGAAAAAGAAAGAGAGTTGCAAAAAACAGACAAGTTGAAAAAGCAAATAATGAAATGGTAGACCTAACATCCCAATTGCTTCAGTGATTACATGCCACTAATCCACTGAACTCTCCAGTTTAAAAGAAAAGAGAGTCAGAATGGTTTACAAAGAAAGAAGGACCCGAATATACTCGGCCTATAGAAAATGCACTTTAAATACAAAGACACCTGTAAGCTGAAAAGGCATGCTTCGGGCAAAACATGTCACAAAGAGAGAACTGTGAGAAGACAGGAATGGCTGGCTCCTGGATCCCCATCACTGTTCTAACAATTTGGCGGATGGTGTTCCCACTACTAGTGGTTAGTTAGGGTGCGAGGTCAGCCCAGACAGCCTGTGCACACAGTCTGCCCTGAACCACCCGTCTCCAGCTCAGCATGTAACCTCTCAACTCCACAGCTATTGATTCACACATGAATTCATGCCTTAGGGGTTTTTAAAATTCAAAAGATTTTTCTTTACTCTGGTAAACTTCTAGTGTATATATCTCAAATACAATTTTTAAAATATTTATTGTGTATCAGTGACGTGCTAAGTTTGGAGGTAAGGTGAAGAGGCTAAAAATATGACTAAGATCATCATTTCATAGTCTTTCTGAAATGAAATAGGAAATATATAAGAACAAATACAGCTCCTCTTTGTTTGCTATCAGGTAAGGATAAGCTAGGTACACAAAAATTATAAAAATAATATATTTTAGATGAGGTGCCATGGTGCTGAGATCTCAGGATTTACAGCTGAGTGTGAAGAAGAGTATACACTGTGTTTTTTTTTAACCCAAATATATTCCCCTGGAGAGTCTGATATGCACACTTCACTCCCACCTCCAAGCAAGAGATGGGGAGAAATACTACCACACTGCCTCTGATAAAACAGCTTCATATCCCTCTTATTTGTTAGAGCTAAAGAATAGTGACTTCAGCTATATAAATCATTTTCTACTTAAATGCACATATGTGCTGTGCTATGTAGTCGCTTAGACATGTAAACTTAAATAATCTTACATATTTCCCAAAGAGAAAGAACTTTAAATTAAATCTACAATTTCAAAAGCTCAGAAAAAGAAAGAGAGTTGCAAAAAACAGACAAGTTGAAAAAGCAAATAATGAAATGGTAGACCTAACATCCCAATTGCTTCAGTGATTACATGCCACTAATCCACTGAACTCTCCAGTTTAAAAGAAAAGAGAGTCAGAATGGTTTACAAAGAAAGAAGGACCCGAATATACTCGGCCTATAGAAAATGCACTTTAAATACAAAGACACCTGTAAGCTGAAAAGGCATGCTTCGGGCAAAACATGTCACAAAGAGAGAACTGTGAGAAGACAGGAATGGCTGGCTCCTGGATCCCCATCACTGTTCTAACAATTTGGCGGATGGTGTTCCCACTACTAGTGGTTAGTTAGGGTGCGAGGTCAGCCCAGACAGCCTGTGCACACAGTCTGCCCTGAACCACCCGTCTCCAGCTCAGCATGTAACCTCTCAACTCCACAGCTATTGATTCACACATGAATTCATGCCTTAGGGGTTTTTAAAATTCAAAAGATTTTTCTTTACTCTGGTAAACTTCTAGTGTATATATCTCAAATACAATTTTTAAAATATTTATTGTGTATCAGTGACGTGCTAAGTTTGGAGGTAAGGTGAAGAGGCTAAAAATATGACTAAGATCATCATTTCATAGTCTTTCTGAAATGAAATAGGAAATATATAAGAACAAATACAGCTCCTCTTTGTTTGCTATCAGGTAAGGATAAGCTAGGTACACAAAAATTATAAAAATAATATATTTTAGATGAGGTGCCATGGTGCTGAGATCTCAGGATTTACAGCTGAGTGTGAAGAAGAGTATACACTGTGTTTTTTTTTAACCCAAATATATTCCCCTGGAGAGTCTGATATGCACACTTCACTCCCACCTCCAAGCAAGAGATGGGGAGAAATACTACCACACTGCCTCTGATAAAACAGCTTCATATCCCTCTTATTTGTTAGAGCTAAAGAATAGTGACTTCAGCTATATAAATCATTTTCTACTTAAATGCACATATGTGCTGTGCTATGCTTAGTCGCTTAGACATGTCCAACTCTTTGGGATCCCATGGACTGCAGCCAGCCAAGCTCCTCAGTCCATGGGATTCTTCAGGTAAGAATACTCAAGTGGGTTGCCATACCCTCCTCCAGGGGATCGTCCCAACCCAGGGATTGAACTCAGGTCTCCTGCATTGCAGGCAGATTCTTTACCATCTGAGCCACCAGAGAAGTCCAAGAATACCAGAGTGGGTAGCCTATCCCTTCTCCAGGATATCTTCCCAAACCCAGGAATCAAATCAGGGTCTCCTGCATAGCTGGTAGGTTCTTTACCAGCTGGACTTTCAGGGGAGCCCGAACAGAAACACAGGCTACTATGAAAATGGCAACTTCAGGTGTCAAATCAACATTCTCACACACATAACAAAACTTCCCCTAGAAATCAGACATTGATGAATTTAAGCTGATTTTGAAATGTTAAATCCATAAATACATATGACCATTTACATTTTTAAACTTCTGCATTTAAATGTTAAAATCTGGTATTTGTAACGAGAGATGTTGGGAAGTTTCCTATTAAGTTGTTTTGACCATTTTGGTTTGTGCAGGAAAAAACATTTTTCTTTCTCTTTTCAAATGATAAATTCAATATATTTTCATATAGATTTAAATGCTACAGAAGTGTCAAAAAGCAGACAGAAATCTTTCTTAATCCTACCCCTCAAAGTAAACCATATTGTTCATCTAGATAATGTTTTCTTCTAATCTTCTTCTTCACATTTTATAGTTAAGATTACGGTAGCCCATTGATACACTATCCCTGTGGTTTGATACTACCATTTTCGTTGTATTTATTTAACAGACAATTCCTTTATTTTTTTTTCCGGATGTTATTAGCTAAAAATCATGATAGTACATATTTGGAAAAATTCTTGGGACGAACTATGAGATAATGTTGTTAACCAAGTGTCGCAGAGACCGGAGAGGTGCACGGAATGAGGACACAAAGATCAGCAATTAAGTCTCAGGCTGGGTCAGGGGCCAGCAGTCTCTTGGACTGAAGGCCCAGAATCTGAGTCCAGAGCATATTTATGCTTGATATGTTGCAAAAATGTGAATCCGGGGATAAAGTATTCTTCAAAGAACAGGTGGCCAGTAAGCACGTACTCTTCAAGGTTAGCATAATCTCTAACATAGTCTGTGAAGCAGGCAAATCTCAGAATCAAGGAACGTGTTGACTTCAAGGAGGTCATCTGAACATCACATCGCTGGGAGTCAGTTTTCTGACTCTATTCCTAACCCGGCCTGCCTAAATTCATGCGTCTGGGAATGTTCACATAGAATCCTCCCATCCGCTTCCACATTCTATTGATTACAAGATTTTGTATGATTAAACACTAAAGAGCAAAGCAATCAGCTAGTTAATAATAAGGATTGTTTCTAAGAAGAATAACAAGTTTTGTTTTGTTTTGTGTTTTTGTTTTTTTTTGTTGTTGTTTTGGTTTGGTTTTTTGTTTGTTTTGTTGTTTTTTGTTTGTTTTGTTTTGTTTTATTTTGGGGGGTTGGGTGGGGGGGGGGGGGGGGCAGGTGGGCCACTTCTGTTGGTCTTTCATTTACCTATTTTTCATCCATCTTTGTTATTTGGCCTGTGTGGGCCTCCCATCACAGTGGCCTCTGTCACTGCAGAGCACCAGCTCTGGGCGCGTGCGCTCCAGAGCTCCGACTCAGTAACTGGACACATGGGTCCAGCCGCTCCGCGGCACGTGGGATCTTCCCAGGCCAGGGATCGAACTGGCGCCCCTTGCACTGCAAGGTGGTGTCCTTACCCACTAGACCCCCAGGGAAGCCCCATAAACAAGTTTTTTAAGTACTAGATAAGAAAGCACTTGAGGAGCATAACATACTTATGGTCTCTAGTGTCAAGGTCTCATGAGAGCAACATTCCCATTCAACCCTGCAACCAAGGACCAGAAATACACTGCCAGCAGCCTACCCTGTAAATTCCATGCTTGAGAAATCTGACATCATACATGGATTTCTATTATCTATGCAACTATGACCAGAAATTTTATCTCTGAAAATCTCAAAGAATTCTCAGAAAAGATTTTCATATGTGTCCTGCTATTTCCTAGCATGGTCTATGTAAACTGATTCATTAGCAATAAGCTCTCAGAATGAAGGATTTTTGATTATTATGCTGTTTGTTTTTTAAAAAGAGCTACTTAGAAAGTATAACCCATACATGCTTTCCTATGAAGATCTACTATCATTGCAACAATTTGGGGACCTAAATGACATGTAGAGGATAGCTAGGCCTTCCAAATCAGAGCCAGAATATAATTAACACCCACAGCTATAACCGGAACTTCGGGGTCCTGCCTGGGAGTCAGTTTTCTGACTCTATTCCTAACCGCCTGCCTAAATTCATGCGTCTGGGAATGTTCACATAGAATCCTCCCATCCGCTTCCACATTCTATTGATTACAAGATTTTGTATGATTAAACACTAAAGAGCAAAGCAATCAGCTAGTTAATAATAAGGATTGTTTCTAAGAAGAATAACAAGTTTTGTTTTGTTTTGTGTTTTTGTTTTTTTTTGTTGTTTTGGTTTGGTTTTTTGTTTGTTTTGTTGTTTTTTGTTTGTTTTGTTTTGTTTTATTTTGGGGGGTTGGGTTGGGGAGGGCGGGGGGCAGGTGGGCCACTTCTGTTGGTCTTTCATTTACCTATTTTTCATCCATCTTTGTTATTTGGCCTGTGTGGGCCTCCCATCACAGTGGCCTCTGTCGCTGCAGAGCACCAGCTCTGGGCACATGTGCTCCAGAGCTCTGGCTCAGTAACTGGACACATAGGTCCAGCCGCTCCGCGGCACATGGGATCTTCCCAGGCCAGGGATAGAACTGGTGCCCCTTACACTGGTAGGCGGTGTCCTTACCCACTAGACCACCAGGGAAGCCCCATAAACAAGTTTTTTAAGTACTAGATAAGAAAGCACTTGAGGAGCATAACATACTTATGGTCTCTAGTGTCAAGGTCTCATGAGAGCAACATTCCCATTCAACCCTGCAACCAAGGACCAGAAATACACTGCCAGCAGCCTACCCTGTAAATTCCATGCTTGAGAAATCTGACATCATACATGGATTTCTATTATCTATGCAACTATGACCAGAAATTTTATCTCTGAAAATCTCAAAGAATTCTCAGAAAAGATTTTCATATGTGTCCTGCTATTTCCTAGCATGGTCTATGTAAACTGATTCATTAGCAATAAGCTCTCAGAATGAAGGATTTTTGATTATTATGCTGTTTGTTTTTTAAAAAGAGCTACTTAGAAAGTATAACCCATACATGCTTTCCTATGAAGATCTACTATCATTGCAACAATTTGGGGACCTAAATGACATGTAGAGGATAGCTAGGCCTTCCAAATCAGAGCCAGAATATAATTAACACCCACAGCTATAACCTTAGCCCAGGTAAACAGGAGAGAAAGTTGGGAATGAGCCAGCTGAATCCCAGATGTTAAGGTTGGGAATAATCCAGAGAGCTGCATCTGGAGGTGCCTATTGCCAAACCAGTCCCATCTGTAACAAAGGTGATAAACTCCACTCTCAGAGGAGAGGAAGCCAGAAAAGGTAAAACAATATTGCTTAGTCAGGTTTTTAGAAGCCAGTGCCATTTCCCCTGTGAGCCTTCTATTGGCTAGCTGGTACCAAGAAAGGGCTAAAAACAGAATCCAGGAAGTCAGGAATGGAAATTAGAACGCTAATAAAATTCAAAAGAAAAAGCAAATTACAGGATATATAAATTAGGTTGGTGTAAAGAACATCACTATTCTTTTTCTCCCCCCACCCCAAGCAATACATAAGATACAACAGTGCACCCTTCTGGTCGAAAAAATAAAACAAAAGGAAAACTAAGGTACAGATGAAACTCAAGTCAACATTCGTTTTCTAGGTCCTTGGAGATGATTTCAAAAGGACTCCTGGTTGCCTCATCTATTGTGAGGGCTCATAGCAACAAGTTCACTTGGAGGTTTTTTCTTTTTTTAACGTGACAAATGTAACAAATGCAAGAGATTTTCTAGCATGAGACTTGTTTCCATGAGGAAGTTTTGTCATTCTGAATAAGGTGAACATTTAGGTTGCAAAGGAAATTTTAAAGATCTTTGATGCTTCATTTACTTAATATTTGTGGGTATCTGGTGCTTTATTATCCTGACTTTCTTGCTATTGGGCTTTGAATGTGATAAGCACTTCCTAAATATTTAATGAATAAAATAATCAAGCACATTTGTGAAACTCTGGCTCTCAATAAAATCAGAAAACCAATGATCTTATATCATAAGTACAATAGCTCTGGAAGTTTCAATAAAGGGAAAGCCCAAAGTATCACAGAATGGAAAAACAAGTATGAAAATGCCTAAGAAAGTCTTGGTTCCATTCTTGGAAATAACTATAGGTATGTTGCCACCCGTTTTCCAAAAGGTAAAGGGTAATTGGAACAGAATTCCTGAAGAATAACTGAAAATGCAAAATTACACTCCCTCCTTAATGCAAATAAAATAGTCTACTAAAGCCTCTTCCCTTTAGATATGCTCATATTAGAACTAGGTATGTTCAGAGCATATTCTCATATACTGTCTTTCTCAGGATATATATTTGAACTATCAAAAGACTCATACTAGCATTATAGAAAAGTTATTCACAAAGCACTCATTATCACAATAAAACCATGTGTTAGGGCTTCCCTGGTGGTCCAGTGGGTAAAGAGTCCACCTTGCAGTGCAAGGGGCACCGGTTCGATCCCTGGCCCTGAGGATCCCACGTGCCGCTGAGTGGCGTGACTGGTGTGTCCAATTGCAAGCCAGCGCTCTGGAGCACACGCGCCCGGAGCCGTTGCTCTGTAGCGAGAGAGGCCACTGCAATGGGAGGCCCACACGGGCCAAGGAATAAAGAAGGAAGAAAATAAATAAATAAAAAACAATAAAAGAGGTCAAAATTTTTTTTAAAATGTGTTAACATCTCTAAAGAAATATCCATGGCTGTTTTACTACACTTAGTCACCTTGCAGCGTTCTGTGTCTTTGAGAACTGTTTTCTGCCTTGACCACAATCTCTCAGAATTAATGAAGCTAAGAATTAATTCTTTAGAAAATGGGTGCACTTTCCTTCCTTAGGACTAGGCTGACATCGTGGTGTACTTATAAATGCATATTTGCCACAAGCTCTAGACCAATATGGAGGGTACTACATGGGCTACTCAAGTAAATGAGTCATCTGACAGACAATATCCTAAAAGTACAACAGTACGACTCAGGGTCCCCCCAGAATTAATCTTATGCACGGATCAAAGTTTGGGAACATTCCTGTAAGGGCCGGCTCTATACAACTTGCCAGGCACACCCCTTAAGAGTCACTCTGTTGACCGTAGATACAGACAGGAAGAATCATTAGACAGTGTAGAGCTAAAAATAATCTGAAGCGGTTACGAACGTTTATTTGCAAAGATAAGTGTTCGTCTGAAACTCGGCAAAGGTCACCCCAGCCACAGGAAATCAGTGAAAGCTGAAGAGAAAGTCTCTCCTAAAATCTACACCCCTCTCAAAAAGAAAAATGTTTCCTAAGACACATTTGACACTCAATTTTTATCAGTGTGATCTTGCCTATAAAGACTTCTCATCAGTTCAAGCCAAGCAAATTCTCATATACTGTCTTTCTCAGGATATATATTTGAACTATCAAAAGACTCATACTAGCATTATAGAAAAGTTATTCACAAAGCACTCATTATCACAATAAAACCATGTGTTAGGGCTTCCCTGGTGGTCCAGTGGGTAAAGAGTCCACCTTGCAGTGCAAGGGGCACCGGTTCGATCCCTGGCCCTGAGGATCCCACGTGCCGCTGAGTGGCGTGACTGGTGTGTCCAATTGCAAGCCAGCGCTCTGGAGCACACGCGCCCGGAGCCGTTGCTCTGTAGCGAGAGAGGCCACTGCAATGGGAGGCCCACACGGGCCAAGGAATAAAGAAGGAAGAAAATAAATAAATAAAAAACAATAAAAGAGGTCAAAATTTTTTTTTTTAAAATGTGTTAACATCTCTAAAGAAATATCCATGGCTGTTTTACTACACTTAGTCACCTTGCAGCGTTCTGTGTCTTTGAGAACTGTTTTCTGCCTTGACCACAATCTCTCAGAATTAATGAAGCTAAGAATTAATTCTTTAGAAAATGGGTGCACTTTCCTTCCTTAGGACTAGGCTGACATCGTGGTGTACTTATAAATGCATATTTGCCACAAGCTCTAGACCAATATGGAGGGTACTACATGGGCTACTCAAGTAAATGAGTCATCTGACAGACAATATCCTAAAAGTACAACAGTACGACTCAGGGTCCCCCCAGAATTAATCTTATGCACGGATCAAAGTTTGGGAACATTCCTGTAAGGGGCCGGCTCTATACAACTTGCCAGGCACACCCCTTAAGAGTCACTCTGTTGACCGTAGATACAGACAGGAAGAATCATTAGACAGTGTAGAGCTAAAAATAATCTGAAGCGGTTACGAACGTTTATTTGCAAAGATAAGTGTTCGTCTGAAACTCGGCAAAGGTCACCCCAGCCACAGGAAATCAGTGAAAGCTGAAGAGAAAGTCTCTCCTAAAATCTACACCCCTCTCAAAAAGAAAAAATGTTTCCTAAGACACATTTGACACTCAATTTTTATCAGTGTGATCTTGCCTATAAAGACTTCTCATCAGTTCAAGCCAAGCAAATATCAGACTCTATAATGCTAGCATAAAAATCTATCACAATACAAGAGTGTGAAGCAAAGTTCACCAACAAAAGATCCAGACTTGATAGGAATATCGGCAGGAGATAAGCAGAGAAGAGGGAAGAAGAGAGACTTCCTGAAGAAACCAAAGCTTCTGCTCACTGGCTCCTATGGGGCACTGGAAGAAATACGTGTAAAACTAAAACAATGTATCCAAAGAGGAGCCCGGGGTGTATGCTTCCTGAAACAGAGAGGAAACTGAGAAGCATGAAAAGCAAAGGTTTCCAGAGCAGATAACCTGCTTCCCCAAATCTTGAGGCTGCAGGCAGTGAAAGTACTCATGTATTATAAAACACCCTGCCTAGCAGAGAAGCACCTGGATCCACTGGCAGTAAACCCCAAATGGCACCCGTATCAAATGAAAGCTAAAGCCAGCATCAGGAAATAGGCTAGCTTTGTGGAATTAGAATGCTGTGATAAGGAAACGGTATCACAAGAGCTCCTTGAAGAGCGGCAGTCATAGGGGGAGGAAGAGTTATCTGGAGGGGGTCATGCTTGGTAGATATTTTGTAAAATTAATTTAGAGGACGGTCAGAAGTTACACATGACACAAGTGAAGACTTTTAAGACAGTCATTGTAGAGTGCTACATGGAGGTATCGCCGGGGCGTACAAGTACAGACATGACGGCAATATCTATAACGAGATGCTTAAGTTGCACAGCGGGCTGAGGTTTGTGTGTAAGCCTACAGTAAGCCTACACTGCTGATAGGGTGAGGAGAAATAAGATGCTGTCTCTGCTCTCCAGGAGCATAGGAACTAACAAGGTTTCATATATTCAGTTTTTATTGGAATATAGCTGCTTCAGTCTTCTCTGGTGGCTCAGATGGTAAAGAATCTGCTTCCAATGCAGGAGACCTGGGTTTGATCCTTGGATCAGGAAGATCCTCTGGAGAAGGAAATGGTAAGACACGCTAGTATTCTTGCCCGGGGAAATCCCATGGACAGAGGAGCTTAAGGGACTATGGTCCATAGGGTCGCAAAGAGTCAGACAGGACTGAGCAACTATCACTCCCTCATAGCTGCTTTACAATGCTTATTCAATAGTTCCCACCGTACAGCAAAGAGAAGTGGCTATACATACACCCCCTGTTTTATGGAGCCCCTTCCCATTTAGGTCACCACAGAGCACTGAGTAGTTCCCTGAGTCAGGTTTTCATTAATTATCTATTTTATGCATGAAAGTGAAAGTGAAGTCGCTCAGTCGTGTCTGACTCTTTCCGACCCATGGACAAGTCATGGAATTCTCCAGGCAATTCTACTAAAGAGGGTAGCCTTTCCTTTCTCCAGGGGATCTTCCCAACCCAGAGATTGAACCCAGGTCTCCCACACTGCAGACAGATTCTTTAGCATCTGAGCCACCAGGAAAGCCCAGGAATCCTGGAAGGGGTAGCCTATTCCTTTTCCAGGAGATCTTTCTGACTGAAGAATCGAACCAGGGGCTGATGCAGTGCAGGTGGACTCTTCACCAGCTGAGCCACAAGGGAACTCCACTTTATGCATAGTAGGATATATATGTCAGTCCCAATGCCCCAATTCATCCCTTCCCACTTCCCCCATGGTATCCATACATTTGTTCTCTGTATGAAGATCACCTATGCCACTATTTTCAGATTCCACACATAGACATTAATATACAATTTTTGTTTTTCTCTTATGACAGTCTCTAGGTCCATCCTCATCTCTACATGTGACACAGTTTTGTCCCTTTTTATGACTGAGTAATATGCCATTGCATATACGTACCACTTGAGAATGTTTTACTACAGATGAGAAAACTGCGGTTTGGAGAAGTTAAGTATCTTGCCAGTGAGTATGACCTGGAGTTGAGTCCAGTGTGGTCAAGAGGCATGTTGTGGCTTCAGGGTGGGCTCACCACCGGAAGCTGTGATTAGGCCTTCCCTTTGAGCCCCAATTACTCGGTCTACTAAGATAGGGAACCAAGAACTGTGGTTGTTGTGGGGGTTAATGAAATAGACATAACGAAATACATGGCAAGCAACTGACCACATAGGCTCTCCATAAATGGTGCTTTCCTCTCCTTTCCCAACATGAGAACAAATAAGGCAACTGAATGATAGTGCATTGATTCATGAGAACGATCAGAGAGATACAGAGTTATTAAATGTTTGGCTTAGTTCAAGAGCATTCTTCTTTCCACATAGAAAATGTCATATTGCTCCACTTTGTGAAGTGTGACTGTATTTCTATAGAGAACTAATGAAAAAATGTCATTAGCAATGAATATTTAATTTAAAAAATTATAACCTGGAGAAACAGAGCCTAAATGAAAGTGATATGTATAAAAGAAATGTTCTCAAAATATGTGCCTGTGTGTATAATATCACTGAAAACCAAATGCTGTATTCGTGACTGAGCATGAGAAAATCCACAAATTATTCATTTATTCATTCATTCAAAAATACATACAGAGTCCCTTTTATATGCAGGATGTAGTACTGGACATTTGAGATACCTTATCCCTTATTGGAACTTATATTCTTGTTAGAATTTTATATGTGTATATAATAAACATAATAAATTGAATTCTCCAAGATTTTTTTCATGAGTGCTTAGTACATAAACCCTATATGCAGATCTAAATTATATTTTAATTTCCTACCTTCTTCACATTAAAGCAGGAATAAGTCTTAAGAAACATTATTCCAAGGTAAAAACTATAAAGAAAGCAATGATCCATAAAAAATTAATTATCCTCATGTTTTCTTCCAGTTTTACTGAGACATAATTGACAGCACTGTGTAAATTTAAGGTATGCAACATAACGGTTTGATTTATATACATCATGAAATGACAAGTTTAATGAACATCCATCATTCCATATAAATACAAAACAAAAAAAAGTATAATTTTCCTTTGTAATGAAAAATCTTAGGATTTACTCTCTTAACTTTCACATATAGCATACAGAAGCGTTAATTACATTCTGCCAATGCAGGTGATGCCAGTTTGATCCCCCGGCTCCAAATATCCCCTGGAGAAGGAAAAGGCAACCCACTCCAGTCTTTTTGCTTGGGAAATCCCATGGACAGAGGAGCTGGTGGGCCACAGTCCATGGGGTCGCAAGAGTCAGACAAGACTTAGGGATTAAATGACAATAACAAACATTACATCCCTGGCACACACTTATCTTATAACTGGAAGTTTATACTTTTTGAGCACCTTAATCCAATTCCTATTCCTCCTAATCCTTCCTTCCACCTCAGGTAACCACAAGTCTGATCTCTTCTTCTGTGAGTTTGTTTAAAGTATACTTAACCTTCAACAATATGCTCGTTCCTGGTGCACAGCATAGTGATTCAATATTTCTATACGTTACAAAATGATAACCACAATAAGTCTCATCTATGACCATAAAAAGATAGTATGTTTTTACAGAATATACTGCCCATGCTGTAAATCTCATCCGTATGACTCAACTATTTTGTGACTGGAAGTTTGTACCTCTTAATTTTTCTTACCGTTTTCACTCAGCCACTCACCTCCTCCACTCAGAAATCAATTACTTCAAAGAGTATAAATACCCCTAAGAATATTATACTCACAGGAGTATACAGAGAAGTAAACTATTTGTTTTTATGCCTCTATATTACTTTAAAAATTTTCTATAGATAGCTAAAATAAATCCATATATGGGACCATGTATAAGAGATGACATATAACATAGGACAGAAGAAATAAAAGGGAAATGACAGAGGAAAAAAGAAAGAGGGAGAAAGGAAGAAGAAGGAAGACAAGAAGGAAGACTAAATAAAAACAACAGAAAGAAAACAAGGTGGGTCCTGGGACACACGGTTCTTTTTTGGAAATTGATGGAAATTTGGTTCTGAGTTTGCTTAGCAGACAAAGCAAAGAAGGAACATGACTAGCAATGATACTCACAGAATTCTAAAAATAAAAATATATATGCGTCTACACAGAGCATCGATGGAAAAGCAATCATAGAGAACAGACTTACGGACACTGGGGAGAGGAAACAGTGGGTGAGAGATATGAAAAGAGCAACATGGAACCCTATACTATCTTATGTAAAAGAGACAACAATTGTCAATGTGCTGTGCAACTAAGGGATCGTACATGGGGGCTATGCGATGGCCTGGAGGGGCGGGATGAGGGGGCATAGGATGTACATATGACTAATCTGGAATTATACATATCTTTAAACCACAAAACTCTATAAAATCAAAAGAGCAAAAAAAAAAAAAAAAGTGTGACTGTGGAAAAAAAAAAACTAGACGTGTCTGAAGAGAAGACACTTTAACTTGCTCTAAGGGCTAACAGAAATCTCTCCCACAGATTTCTGTAATGCCTGTAAAAATGTATCTTTGACAACACCTGGTAGTCAGCTGCTAGCTGTTTCATGACTGATTTGCAGGAATGGGCCCTGATTTGAGGCACACTGGTGTAAATACTCCAGCCGTGGCCAAATTCAAGCTACCAACATGATATAGCTTCTGAACGTGGAGTTTCAAACAGAGATGCAACAGTACACCATGTGGAGCAAAGAGTCAGACATGACTGAGGCAACGTAGCACAGAGCACACTAGCATAGCACATCATACGTAGTATTTTCTTCGTACAGACATAACAGATGCAAATAATCTCAAAAACCCAGGCAATTATAAAATATTTAGTTAGTGATGAGTTTTAAAGATGTATTGCCTATCTTTGTTGTCCCTCAAGAGCTGAATGGATAAAGATACTGGTACATATATAGAATGGATTATTACTCATAAAAAGCAACATGTTTGAGTCAGTTCTAATGACACGGAGGAACCTAGAGCCTATTATACAGAGTGAAGTGAGTCAGAAAGAAAAACCAAATACTGTACATAAAGATGGTACTGATGAATGTGTCTGCAGCTGTGGAGACACTGACACACAAAAGAGATGTGTGGACATGAGATCAATGAGGGAAGGAGAGGGGGACAAATGGAGAGAGTGGCATGGAAACATACACATTATGATAGGAAAACCAGATAGACAGTGGGAATTTTCTGTATAACTCAGGGAGCTCAAACTGGGGTCCTGTGACAACCTAGATGGGTGGGAGGTGCGGGATGAGGGGCATAGGATGTACATATGACTAATCTGGAATTATACATATCTTTAAACCACAAAACTCTATAAAATCAAAAGAGCAAAAAAAAAAGAGTGTGACTGTGGAAAAAAAAAAACTAGACGTGTCTGAAGAGAAGACACTTTAACTTGCTCTAAGGGCTAACAGAAATCTCTCCCACAGATTTCTGTAATGCCTGTAAAAATGTATCTTTGACAACACCTGGTAGTCAGCTGCTAGCTGTTTCATGACTGATTTGCAGGAATGGGCCCTGATTTGAGGCACACTGGTGTAAATACTCCAGCCGTGGCCAAATTCAAGCTACCAACATGATATAGCTTCTGAACGTGGAGTTTCAAACAGAGATGCAACAGTACACCATGTGGAGCAAAGAGTCAGACATGACTGAGGCAACGTAGCACAGAGCACACTAGCATAGCACATCATACGTAGTATTTTCTTCAGTACAGACATAACAGATGCAAATAATCTCAAAAACCCAGGCAATTATAAAATATTTAGTTAGTGATGAGTTTTAAAGATGTATTGCCTATCTTTGTTGTCCCTCAAGAGCTGAATGGATAAAGATACTGGTACATATATAGAATGGATTATTACTCATAAAAAGCAACATGTTTGAGTCAGTTCTAATGACACGGAGGAACCTAGAGCCTATTATACAGAGTGAAGTGAGTCAGAAAGAAAAACCAAATACTGTACATAAAGATGGTACTGATGAATGTGTCTGCAGCTGTGGAGACACTGACACACAAAAGAGATGTGTGGACATGAGATCAATGAGGGAAGGAGAGGGGGACAAATGGAGAGAGTGGCATGGAAACATACACATTATGATAGGAAAACCAGATAGACAGTGGGAATTTTCTGTATAACTCAGGGAGCTCAAACTGGGGTCCTGTGACAACCTAGATGGGTGGGAGGTGCGAAGGAGATTGAATAGGGAGGGGACACATGTATGCATATGGCAGATTCATGTTGATAAATATTGCAGAAACCAACACAATATTGTAAAGCAATTATTCTCCAATTAAAAATAAATTAAGGGGCTTCCCTGGTGGTCCAGTGGATAAAGAGTCCACCTTGCAGTGCAAGGGGTACTGGTTCAATTCTTGGCCCAGGAAGATCCCGCATGCCGTGGAGTGGCTGGACGGGTGTGTCCATTTGCGAGCCAGCACTCTGGAGCACATGCGCCCAGAGCCAGTGCTCTGCAGCTAGAGAGGCCACTGCAATGGGAAGCTCACACAGGCCAAAAAATAAAGATGGATGAAAAAAAAAAAACCAACAAAATAGGCCAAGATTTAAAAATAGATTAATTCAAAGATAAACTTAGATATGAGTATGAATTGTACAACACAAGAAATACAGCAAATACTTTATAATAATTATAAATAAAGTATACTCTTCAAAAATGTGAACTACTATATTGCACACATGGAATTTATATAATATTGTACATCAACTATACTTCAATAAAAAATTTAAAGAAATATTGGCAGATACTAAGTTGTCTTTCTTCCCCAAACCCTTGAAAAGAAGACTGAAACCTTCAGTAACCTTTGTCGTCAGAGTGCTCATATGATAGAAATTAAGTTGTCCTTTAATTTTTATAAATAATCAAAAAAATGTATTACCTGTCTTTTAAATTATTTCCTATGAGATTTGGGTAATTTAAAAGCTACTAATAATGGATAAGCATCCCTAAACTCTGAAATGAATTTCCCACTTTTTCCTACTTTATTTTTATCTTTTTAAAAAAATATATATGCATTTAGTTTGGCTGTGTCAGGTCCTAAATGTGGCTCGCGGGCTCAGCAGTTGCAGCGTGGGGACTCAGTTGTCTTGTGGCATGTGGGATTTTAGTTCCCAGGCTAGGGATGGAACCTGCGTCCCCTGCATTGGGAGGCAGGTTCTTAACCACTGAACCACCAGGGAATTCGCAGTTCATGGTTATTTCTTTAACATTCCTCACCAAATGCTAATTGTGCAACACCAAAGAAGAATTCATTGAAAGTGATTCGATGGAAGGCCAAATCAAGGTAGGGCTGTTGGATGGTGATCATCCAAGTGTTCAGTGGTAACTCTTACCACGTGTCTTTAATACACTGCAGGGCTGCAGATGAGTAGCAGTGAGAAGAGCAGAGTTCTAGCCAGCACTTTGAGACTGACACCTCACTGAGACTTCCCTGGCAGTCCAGTGCTTAAGACTCTGAGCTGCCAATGCAGGGGGCCCAGGTTTGACCCCTGGACCGGGAACTAAGGTCCCGCGAGGCACTGTCAATAGGCTGTTTTAATTTAAATGACTGCTGCCTCCTAGCTGTGCCATCGACACACACAGTGAGCAGCCTCAGCACCCTCAGCAAGTATGTGGCACCTCGAATCCTGTCCTCTGAGGAGAAAGGCTGAAAATTACGGATACTGACAAAGGAGTGGAGCAAAGAGCCTTTACATATTCATAAGTATAAGTAGAGTCAAGCAGCTGAGCTCGTTAAGACCTAAACTTAAGGGAATTCCGGAAGCCTGAGAAAGGAACTGTCTTGTCAGCTGGATGCAGGAGGGTAGAGTTGCTGTCTTCTTAAGAAAGTCAAGACACATCTCTGCCGGCCCAAAAGACCGCTTCACCTGTGCCCTGCGGCTAACACACCTGACTGCGGCAGCACCTTGCTGTGGACACAACTATAATCTCAATGTTTCTCTGGAATGAAACACTCAAATGTTAGAATGAATCATATATTTGAAGAAAACAGTATCAAGAGAATTTAATTCTGCGACCACAGTTTCATTGACTTCACATGTTCCTTTACTTATAAAAGATTCAAACCGATTTACCCTACTAGATTTTAACATCCGCTGTCCTTTAGAGCACTATCAACTTCAGTGAGTTGAAAAAATATCTTATCCACATTAAGACACTTTGAGGATAGAAGAGTCAATATCAGACCCAACCAACTTTAAGGAAACATTAAAAGATCAATTTATAAAACAGAGATTAGTGGAACAAAATTTACATTTCTAGAATTATTCCTGAGTTCACAAAAGCATTCACTGCAGAAATCCTTCAAATAGAACCAAAATTTACATTTCCCTTTAATTAGAACTGGCACCAAAGAAGAATTCATTGAAAGTGATTCGATGGAAGGCCAAATCAAGGTAGGGCTGTTGGATGGTGATCATCCAAGTGTTCAGTGGTAACTCTTACCACGTGTCTTTAATACACTGCAGGGCTGCAGATGAGTAGCAGTGAGAAGAGCAGAGTTCTAGCCAGCACTTTGAGACTGACACCTCACTGAGACTTCCCTGGCAGTCCAGTGCTTAAGACTCTGAGCTGCCAATGCAGGGGGCCCAGGTTTGACCCCTGGACCGGGAACTAAGGTCCCGCGAGGCACTGTCAATAGGCTGTTTTAATTTAAATGACTGCTGCCTCCTAGCTGTGCCATCGACACACACAGTGAGCAGCCTCAGCACCCTCAGCAAGTATGTGGCACCTCGAATCCTGTCCTCTGAGGAGAAAGGCTGAAAATTACGGATACTGACAAAGGAGTGGAGCAAAGAGCCTTTACATATTCATAAGTATAAGTAGAGTCAAGCAGCTGAGCTCGTTAAGACCTAAACTTAAGGGAATTCCGGAAGCCTGAGAAAGGAACTGTCTTGTCAGCTGGATGCAGGAGGGTAGAGTTGCTGTCTTCTTAAGAAAGTCAAGACACATCTCTGCCGGCCCAAAAGACCGCTTCACCTGTGCCCTGCGGCTAACACACCTGACTGCGGCAGCACCTTGCTGTGGACACAACTATAATCTCAATGTTTCTCTGGAATGAAACACTCAAATGTTAGAATGAATCATATATTTGAAGAAAACAGTATCAAGAGAATTTAATTCTGCGACCACAGTTTCATTGACTTCACATGTTCCTTTACTTATAAAAGATTCAAACCGATTTACCCTACTAGATTTTAACATCCGCTGTCCTTTAGAGCACTATCAACTTCAGTGAGTTGAAAAAATATCTTATCCACATTAAGACACTTTGAGGATAGAAGAGTCAATATCAGACCCAACCAACTTTAAGGAAACATTAAAAGATCAATTTATAAAACAGAGAGATTAGTGGAACAAAATTTACATTTCTAGAATTATTCCTGAGTTCACAAAAGCATTCACTGCAGAAATCCTTCAAATAGTAGACTGCTCTTATATATTTTAAATATTAACTAATTTACAGATACACCATTTTTAGGGCACATCTATGGTATTAATCTAGGAACAGTACAATCAACACACTCTACCTCATGTACACGTAAACTGATGGAACAGAATGCTTCTAACTAGAATATGCAATACAGGAAGAATATTATGCCCAATATTACTGCAGTATGTCTATTGTGCACACAAGGTAAAGGCACTGCATTCAGTACCAGTAGTCAGGAAATGTAGTTTCTAATCTCACTTGACTCATTAACTAGGAATTTGGCTTGAAGCAAAGTCTCTGTATGCTTCAGTTTTCTTTACTATCAAAGAGAAATAAAAATATGAGAAAACAGTAGTAAAAATAACATATAAATCCAAGTGGCACTGACTTTTCCCTTCTCAAAAAAATGGTAGACTGGTTTATTTGAAATGAAATCTTACTGCCATAAAACACAATAAGAGCTGGATAGAGTTAAACATTTATTTGAAGGTATCAGAGAGCTACCGAGACACTGAAGATTTGAAAGGCTAGGATCTTACAGAGAAAAGAAACCCAGTGAGGGAAACTGGCATTTGGCACCATTTTTCCCTCTGAAGTATTTGTGCATTCTCAAGCAGCAGCTGAGAGACAAAAAAAACTCAACAGAAAATAAGTCTAGAAGTCTTCAGAGTTCAACATAATCTACTACAGTCTTATAGGCTGAGGGAAGACCTGGAGTTCAGAGTTCACTCATGAGAGAGCCCAGGGAAACATTTCAGTCTTTGAATTGGTCCCCCTTACTGCTAAAACTTAGGAGTGCAGCTGTGCCTGCTCAGTGGCTCAGTTGGGTCTGACTCTTTATGACCCCATGGACTGTAGCCTGCCAGGCTTCCCTGTCCATGGGATTCTCCAGGCAAACATACTGGGAGGGCGGGGGCAGCTTCTCTGGTGGTCCAGTGGGTAAAGAGTCCGCCTTGCAGTGCACGGGGCACCGGTTCAGTCCCTGGCCTGGGAGGAAACCCACTAGAGATTAGTGGAACAAAATTTACATTTCTAGAATTATTCCTGAGTTCACAAAAGCATTCACTGCAGAAATCCTTCAAATAGTAGACTGCTCTTATATATTTTAAATATTAACTAATTTACAGATACACCATTTTTAGGGCACATCTATGGTATTAATCTAGGAACAGTACAATCAACACACTCTACCTCATGTACACGTAAACTGATGGAACAGAATGCTTCTAACTAGAATATGCAATACAGGAAGAATATTATGCCCAATATTACTGCAGTATGTCTATTGTGCACACAAGGTAAAGGCACTGCATTCAGTACCAGTAGTCAGGAAATGTAGTTTCTAATCTCACTTGACTCATTAACTAGGAATTTGGCTTGAAGCAAAGTCTCTGTATGCTTCAGTTTTCTTTACTATCAAAGAGAAATAAAAATATGAGAAAACAGTAGTAAAAATAACATATAAATCCAAGTGGCACTGACTTTTCCCTTCTCAAAAAAATGGTAGACTGGTTTATTTGAAATGAAATCTTACTGCCATAAAACACAATAAGAGCTGGATAGAGTTAAACATTTATTTGAAGGTATCAGAGAGCTACCGAGACACTGAAGATTTGAAAGGCTAGGATCTTACAGAGAAAAGAAACCCAGTGAGGGAAACTGGCATTTGGCACCATTTTTCCCTCTGAAGTATTTGTGCATTCTCAAGCAGCAGCTGAGAGACAAAAAAAACTCAACAGAAAATAAGTCTAGAAGTCTTCAGAGTTCAACATAATCTACTACAGTCTTATAGGCTGAGGGAAGACCTGGAGTTCAGAGTTCACTCATGAGAGAGCCCAGGGAAACATTTCAGTCTTTGAATTGGTCCCCCTTACTGCTAAAACTTAGGAGTGCAGCTGTGCCTGCTCAGTGGCTCAGTTGGGTCTGACTCTTTATGACCCCATGGACTGTAGCCTGCCAGGCTTCCCTGTCCATGGGATTCTCCAGGCAAACATACTGGGAGGGCGGGGGCAGCTTCTCTGGTGGTCCAGTGGGTAAAGAGTCCGCCTTGCAGTGCACGGGGCACCGGTTCAGTCCCTGGCCTGGGAGGATCCCACATGCCGCAGAGTGGCTAGATCGGTGTGTCCAATTATGAGCCAGCGCTCTGGAGCGCATAGGCCCAGAGCCAGTGCTCTGCTTCGAGAGACCACTGTGATAGGAGGCCCACACAGGGCAAAGAGTAAAGGTGGGTAAAAATAAATCAAAAAAAAAAAAAAAGAAAACAATAAAGGAAGCCAAAAAAAAAAGTAAGTGACAAAATGGAGAATTTCAATAACAGCAACAAAAAAGCCTTGAAAATTATAAAAAAATAAAGTTAATGAGAGTGTAGAACTTAAAATTTCAATAGGAGAAGGAAATGGCAACCCATCCCAGTATTCTTTTTTTTTTGGTGGGGGTAGGATGGGGAGGGAGGGGAGCAGGTGGGCCACTTCTATTGGTCTTTCATTTGTCTATTTTCATCCATCTTTGTTCTTTGACCCGTGTGGGCCTCCCATCACAGTGGCCTCTGTTGTCGCAGAGCACCGGCTCTGGGCATATGCGCTCCAGAGCTCCTGCTCGGTAATTGGACACATCAGTCCAGCCGCTCCGCGGCACGTGGATCTTCCCAGGCCAGGGATCGAACCGGCGCCCCTTGCACTGCAAGGCGGTGTCCTTACCCACTGGACCACCAGGGAAGGCCAACCCCAGTATTCTTGCCTGGGAAATCCCGTGGATAGAGGAGCCTGGCGGGCTACAGTCAAACACAACTTAGTGCCTAAACCACTACCACCTGTCTCTTTTAAGTACTTGCATTGACGTAGGCTCAAAAAACAATACCCTGTTATGCCAGTGTGAGAAGTCAGGAGATATGTTAGGGAATTGCTAGAAAAGATATTCTTGTCCTTTTTGGCTATAATAGACTGCATAAAATAAAGCAGAAAGATGAAAAGAATAAAACCTGGTCTTTTAACGATGTCATAAACTGGTAGATTAATAAAATACCTGAGTCACCATGTACTTTTTTGGGACTTTTTTTGTATGATCAATAAAATGTTCTTATTGCTTAAAAAAATTTTTTTTCAATAAATGAAATTGAGGATTCAATAAATTGGTTAAAAAAAGCAAAACACATGAGAATCAGGATGGCAGAACAGGAGACATGGATCTCATCTCCTTCCACAAACACTTCAGAAATGCATTCGCATGCGGAACAGTTCTCACTGAATACCTTGAACGCGGGCCGAAGATTTAAACCAAGCCAAATGACAAGAGAGAGCACTGCCGAACCCAGGGGGCTGAAAGAGACGAAAAAAAAAAAGGAATCAGGTAGTCCTGTGCCCCTGGGAGGGAACGAGGAAAGAGGAAAGGTTCCCTCATGCTGGGAACCACTGAGAGATGCACCGGGAGATCCAGAAGGTCAGAGGAGCCTGCAGCTGGCAGAACAGGGAGAGAACAGCACAGAGGCGCCCGCCGCCCTGCCACCTTCCTTGGCCGCTGGTGTGTGCAGACGCTGGTACTGAAACTCCGCTTCGGCGGAGGAGAGGTCTGGGGCGGGCTGCATGGAGACAGCCAGCAAGGGGCTCAGAGCGCAGTGTGGACCACAGACAGGGTGTGCTCGGATGCAGCTGTGCAAACACCATTGTTAAGAGGCGCTCAGAGGAAGGGGCGAGGCCCGACCCCAGCAGCTTCGCTCTGTGCATGCTCACAGCCAGTGCACTGGGCCTCCAGGACCTTAGGGAGCAGGCAGGCACTGGCGAGAGGGGAGCTAAAATCTGAGGGCATCCCAGGGCCACACAACGGTTAGAGAGCAGAGCTGAAAACAGCCCTGTCCCCATGATGGCAACCCATGAACTTAGACCACCAGGCCTTTGTAGACTCCGTGCCTCAGGGACATCCAAATGGATCTCCGGTGCTCCTGTGGCTTGAGTGGGTCTGGAGGGCTCTCTGTGCACACGCGCTGGTGGGGCTGAAGTTGGGCTAGTTCTGTGGCTCCCACGACAGGTCTAAGTGCTCAACTGCTGAGGCCCTGGGCTCTGACGTCAGTGGATCTGTGGCTACAGACCTGTGCCCGTGGCTGTGTGAGCACAGTGCCTGAGGCACACCAAGGCCACGGCCACTGCCGGCCTTCCCACGGTGGAGGTGTGGCTGAGGGTGTGGCTCTGTGAGCCCACACGATCCGGGACAGGCAAAGCCAGGGAGCGCACAGTGCCTCGCGGGCAGCTCCCACAGAGGAGCTCTCAGCGGCTCAGCTCCAGGCGGGCGTCTCCAGTCCTGCCTACTCCACACCGCCGCCCAGACACAGAGACAGGGGCTTCGGTTCCAACAGCTGCGGGGACTCTACCTCGATGGACATGTGATGACCACAGGGCAAAGAGGACGCACTGGCCACCATGATACCAGTCACTCACATACCTTTCAAGGGGCTAACGGGCAAGACCTCGTGGACCCGATGTGACAGATATCCATCCTAAAACCAGCCTGGCACCGAAGATCCTGCGCTCACGCAGGCTCCACAAGGACACGCCCACATAAAAACACCCTTCAGGACCACAGAAGATACTGTTGCCTTAAATTCACAGAGTCAGAGAATTTAAGTAAAGCGGAAAAAAGAGTGGAACCACTTCCAAAAGATCAAGACAATCTCCCTTAAAGAATAAGCAGTGAAATAGGCCTCTGCCGTTCACTACACTCCGAGTTAAAGAAGGTGGTAATAAAAATACTGAAGGAACTAAGGGTATTGATAAAAGTTCATATTACTGCAAAATTGAACTAAAAATTATAAAGAGGAGGCAAGAAAAATTAGAAAACTCATTTGCTGAAACAAAAGCCAAATAACAAGCGATAAAACAGCAAACTGGTTAATGCAGAAGAATGAATGAATGATCTGAAAGGCAGAATAATGGAAATCACCCAATCAGAACAGCAGACAGAAAGGCAAATTTAAAATTAAAAAAAATCTGTATATGGAACCTATGGAATAATATGAAGCATGCCAGTCTATACATATTAGGATTCCAGAAGGAGAATACTAGTCGGCACACGGTGGGGCTGGTTGGGCTAGCTGTGGCTCCCACGACAGGTCTGAAGTGCTCAACTGCTGAGGCCCTGGGCTCTGACGTCAGTGGATCTGTGGCTACAGACCTGTGCCCGTGGCTGTGTGAGCACAGTGCCTGAGGCACACCAAGGCCACGGCCACTGCCGGCCTTCCCACGGTGGAGGTGTGGCTGAGGGTGTGGCTCTGTGAGCCCACACGATCCGGGACAGGCAAAGCCAGGGAGCGCACAGTGCCTCGCGGGCAGCTCCCACAGAGGAGCTCTCAGCGGCTCAGCTCCAGGCGGGCGTCTCCAGTCCTGCCTACTCCACACCGCCGCCCAGACACAGAGACAGGGGCTTCGGTTCCAACAGCTGCGGGGACTCTACCTCGATGGACATGTGATGACCACAGGGCAAAGAGGACGCACTGGCCACCATGATACCAGTCACTCACATACCTTTCAAGGGGCTAACGGGCAAGACCTACGTGGACCGATGTGGCAGATATCCATCCTAAAACCAGCCTGGCACCGAAGATCCTGCGCTCACGCAGGCTCCACAAGGACACGCCCACATAAAAACACCCTTCAGGACCACAGAAGATACTGTTCGCCTTAAATTCACAGAGTCAGAGAATTTAAGTAAAACGGAAAAGCAGTGGAACCACTTCCAAAAGATCAAGACAATCTCCCTTAAAGAATAAGCAGTGAAATAGGCCTCTGCCGTTCACTACACTCCGAGTTAAAGAAGGTGGTAATAAAAATACTGAAGGAACTAAGGGTATTGATAAAAGTTCATATTACTGCAAAATTGAACTAAAAATTATAAAGAGGAGGCAAGAAAAATTAGAAAACTCATTTGCTGAAACAAAAGCCAAATAACAAGCGATAAAACAGCAAACTGGTTAATGCAGAAGAATGAATGAATGATCTGAAAGGCAGAATAATGGAAATCACCCAATCAGAACAGCAGACAGAAAGGCAAATTTAAAATTAAAAAAAATCTGTATATGGAACCTATGGAATAATATGAAGCATGCCAGTCTATACATATTAGGGATTCCAGAAGGAGAATAAAGAGAAAGGAGATTGAACATATATTTGAAGAAACTATTGAAAATGTCCCAAACCCAAAGAAGAAAACAGATCTCCAGGTACAGAGAGCACAGTGATCTCAAAGATGAACCCAGACAGACCTACAACAAAACAGATTATAAATAAAATGGTAAAAGCTAGAGAGGATGCCTGTAGAGGCAGCAAGAGAAAAACAAATTAGAAAGGATCCTCCCTCAGGCTACCAGCGGATTTCTCTACAGAAATGTCGCAGCCAGAGGGAATAGCAAGATACATTCAAAGTCCGGACAGGAAAAAAGAAAATCTTCAGTGTAGGATACTCTACCCTATAAGATTAGTATTTACAATAGAAGGACAGATAACGCATTTCTCACTCAAGCTAACTCTAAAAGAATACAGCAATAATAAATGTATTTTAAAGAAATGATCATGGTCCTCTCTAAACACAAAAGAGGACCTATAGGGAAGAAAAAAATAAATCTGGAAAGTAAATCACCTAAATAAGCCAGTACACAGACCAAAAAACAAAACAAAACAAAACAAAACTTGGTGTGTGGGGGTGGGGGGAGTAATGATTACGATAATAAAAATATATAAGCATGAAAATGTAAAAGACAACAAAAATCATAAAATATGAACAGGAGAGTAAGAAAAGGTACATTTTTTTATTAATACATTTGAGGGGGCTTCCCTGGTGGTCCAGTGGGTAAGGACACCGCCTTGCAGTGCAAGGGGCGCCGGTTCGATCCCTGGCCTGGGAAGATCCCACGTGCTGCGGAGCGGCTGGACCGATGTGTCCAATTACCGAGCCGGAGCCCTGGAGTACACGCTCCCAGAGCCAGTGCTCTGCGACAACAGAGGCCACTGTGATGGGAGGCCCACACGGGCCAAAGAACAAAGATGGATGAAAACAGATGAATGAAATACCAAAAGAAGTGGCCTGCCCGCTCCCCTCCCTCCCCAACCCGCCCCTCCTCTGCAAAAAAAAAAAAAGAGAATTAAAAAAAAAAAAAAAAAAGAATACATCTGGGGGCCTATTGCTTTAAAACAAGAAGACATAGTAATAGGTTAATGTACTTGAAGAACAGGGTAACCACAAATTGAAAACAGAAAATACACAATAACAAAGGAAATAGAATAGGAGCATACTATTAAAGAAAAATCATCAAATCACAAACATAAAAGCAAAAAGGAAAGGAATAGTAAAAAGAAGAACTAAAAAAAAATCAATCAGCCCTAAAGCAACTCCCTGGGTTAAGAAATTAAAAAAAAAAAATCAAAACACAGCAGACCTTGAGGAAGTAAATCAAAGAGGTAAATATAACCCAGTGTGTTTTTGTTTGTTTAAAACACCTGAAAAGATGTTTCACATCACTTATACTGGGAGAAATAAAAATGGAATGTTCCAGAAGGTATGCCTCACAACAGTCAGAATGCTCATCCTCAAAAAGACCATAAAGAGTAGTCTGGGAAGAATGGACACATGGAAATGCATGGCTGAATCTCTCTGCTGTGCACCTGACACTACTGGATTGTTAAGTGCCTGTGGTCCAGAGTAAATTAAAAGGTTAAAAACAAGAGGGGACGACAGGCAGTGAATGTGAGGATGGCATGGAGATGGAGAAGGGAAACATCCTATCTTTTAGGGGAAGAATGTAAATTGATAACAGTCCCATGGACAAGAGGATGGAGTTTCCTTAAAACACTAAAAAACAAGGTGATGCCATGATCTGGCCGACTCACTTCTGGGCCTTTATGGGGAGGAAAAACCACATGAGCCCCAATGTTCACTGCACCACTATTTACATTAGCCAAAAAAGAGAGCACTCAAACTGCCCAAAGAAGATAGATGGATTAAGGCAGTGTGGTGTGTCTACACAAAGGAACGTGATACAGCCATAAAACAGAATCAACTGATGCCTTTGTTAGCAACACTGATGGACCTGGAGATGACCGTACTAACCGAAGGACGTCAGACAGAGGAAGACAGAAACCTAGGACGTCACTTAGGTGAAATCAAAAAATCAGGACCAATGAACGCATCCAGAAAACAGAAATTGACTCACAGACTCAGAAAAGAAATTTCTGGTTACCAAAGGGGTTGGTGAGAACATGGAAGTTAGGAGGCTAGGCTTAACATATACACAAAAACATATGGAAAACAGATAATCCACTAGGACCTACAGTAGAGCACAGGGAACTCTACTCAACACTCTGTAATACCCTAGACAGGAAAATAATCTAAAAATACAGTGATACAGATACACACATGTATCTGTTTAACTGAATCAGGTTGTTCAACACCCAAAACAAACAGCACTTTGCAAATCAACTCTATTTCAGTATACAGTAAAAATCATTTTTAAAGAGAAAACAACAGAATAGAAATGCCAACTGTATTCTGCTCAGGCCTTGATGATCTGGGCTGGTATCACATCCCTGGAGCCTGAGCAGCCTTGGGTCCCAAGGCTGCCCCGGGATGGGGCTAAGCTGAGGGAGTTGGGGAGGATGTGCCAGCAAAGGAGCCCCCCATGGATGTGGAGGGCCCGGCCTTCTGTGGATGGGACCTCCGTCTCCAGATCCAGGCACGCCCTCCTAAGCTCAAGCAAGCCTAGTGCACTTAAAGCACAGTGGCCCTTCTGGGCTAGAAGAGCTTTGAAAAGTGCACCCTCCTAAGGAGCACAACCCCCTCAGCATGGTTGTTTCAGCAGAACTTGGAATTTGTCTGGTGGGTGCAGAGAAAGGTGGAAGAAGTCATGAGACACAAACCCTGGCATTTCCCGCTCTTACCTCTAGGCCAGGAACACAACTTTCTCTGAGGCTTCTGTTGCCAGAGGAATCCGCGTGGGGCATGAGGAAGTGCTGCCGCCTTGTGGACATTCTCAGTAACGACAACTTGAAAACTGGTGCTCAGGCCACTTCATAGTCAAGAACCCTGTGGTGCTGGTAAAGGACATCTGACCTCATGCAATGTCCTCCCATAAGTATCCAAGAACAATTCAAAACACGGTGGGCCTTCAAAGAGCCAATCTCAAGACGTCAATTTAATGCAATGTGTTTTGGTTTTGACTGCATCATGAGTTAGACACGAAATTTTCTGGTTAAACAGAAATTGACTCACAGACTCAGAAAAGAAATTTCTGGTTACCAAAGGGTTGGTGAGAACATGGAAGTTAGGAGGCTAGGCTTAACATATACACAAAAACATATGGAAAACAGATAATCCACTAGGACCTACAGTAGAGCACAGGGAACTCTACTCAACACTCTGTAATACCCTAGACAGGAAAATAATCTAAAAATACAGTGATACAGATACACACATGTATCTGTTTAACTGAATCAGGTTGTTCAACACCCAAAACAAACAGCACTTTGCAAATCAACTCTATTTCAGTATACAGTAAAAATCATTTTTAAAGAGAAAACAACAGAATAGAAATGCCAACTGTATTCTGCTCAGGCCTTGATGATCTGGGCTGGTATCACATCCCTGGAGCCTGAGCAGCCTTGGGTCCCAAGGCTGCCCCGGGATGGGGCTAAGCTGAGGGAGTTGGGGAGGATGTGCCAGCAAAGGAGCCCCCCATGGATGTGGAGGGCCCGGCCTTCTGTGGATGGGACCTCCGTCTCCAGATCCAGGCACGCCTCCTAAGCTCAAGCAAGCCTAGTGCACTTAAAGCACAGTGGCCCTTCTGGGCTAGAAGAGCTTTGAAAAGTGCACCCTCCTAAGGAGCAAAACCCCCTCAGCATGGTTGTTTCAGCAGAACTTGGAATTTGTCTGGTGGGTGCAGAGAAAGGTGGAAGAAGTCATGAGACACAAACCCTGGCATTTCCCGCTCTTACCTCTAGGCCAGGAACACAACTTTCTCTGAGGCTTCTGTTGCCAGAGGAATCCGCGTGGGGCATGAGGAAGTGCTGCCGCCTTGTGGACATTCTCAGTAACGACAACTTGAAAACTGGTGCTCAGGCCACTTCATAGTCAAGAACCCTGTGGTGCTGGTAAAGGACATCTGACCTCATGCAATGTCCTCCCATAAGTATCCAAGAACAATTCAAAACACGGTGGGCCTTCAAAGAGCCAATCTCAAGACGTCAATTTAATGCAATGTGTTTTTGGTTTTTTTGACTGCTTGAAGAAAAACATTCCACACCAGTCCATGGGGTCACAATGAGTTAGACACGACTGAGCGACTGTTTCACTTCCAGTTATTCCGGGGCAACTGAAAATGGAAACTTCAAGGAGATATCACCTCACACCAGTTAGATGGCACATCAAAAGGACCACAAAGAGCAGTCAGGGGAGAATGGACACATGGAAATGCATGGCTGAGTCTCTGCTGCGCACCTGACACTATCACAACTTTGTTAATCAGATATACGCCAGGATAAAGAGTTAATTTCAAAGAAAAAGACTACAGAGAATAAATTTAATACCCTATTTCTTCCCCAAAAAAAAAACTCCCAAAAATATGCTTTGCGTCACTTATTGTGGGAGAACTAAAAATGGAAACTTCAACGAGGAATCACCTGAGACCAGCTGCCGTGCACATCCTGAGAAGACCGCAAAGAGTTGTTTGCGAGAGACTAGACACACAGAAATGCACAGCTGAGTCTCTCTGCTGTGCACCTAAAACTAGCACAACACTGTCAGTCAGCTATACTCCAGTACAAAGTAAAAATTTAAAAAAAGAAAAGAAAGACTAAAGAGAGTAAATGGGGGAGAAAGCATGGAGGAAGGGAAAAACCTCCTATGCTTTTGACAGAGAAAGTACACTGGTAACAGTCCCCATAGACAACAGTATGGACATTCCTCAAGACACTAAAAATAGAGCGACCATATGATCTGACCTTCTTATTTCTGGACCTCTACAAGAAGGAAAAACTGTACTTTGAAAACACACATGCAGGCCCACATTCACTGCAGTAGCCAAAAAAAGAGAGCACTCAAAGTGTCCACAGAGGATAGATGGGTCAAAAAGTTGTGGTGTGGGGCTTTCTCTGTTGCCAGAGGAATCCGCGTGGGGCATGAGGAAGTGCTGCCGCCTTGTGGACATTCTCAGTAACGACAACTTGAAAACTGGTGCTCAGGCCACTTCATAGTCAAGAACCCTGTGGTGCTGGTAAAGGACATCTGACCTCATGCAATGTCCTCCCATAAGTATCCAAGAACAATTCAAAACACGGTGGGCCTTCAAAGAGCCAATCTCAAGACGTCAATTTAATGCAATGTGTTTTTGGTTTTTTTGACTGCTTGAAGAAAAACATTCCACACCAGTCCATGGGGTCACAATGAGTTAGACACGACTGAGCGACTGTTTCACTTCCAGTTATTCCGGGGCAACTGAAAATGGAAACTTCAAGGAGATATCACCTCACACCAGTTAGATGGCACATCAAAAGGACCACAAAGAGCAGTCAGGGGAGAATGGACACATGGAAATGCATGGCTGAGTCTCTGCTGCGCACCTGACACTATCACAACTTTGTTAATCAGATATACGCCAGGATAAAGAGTTAATTTCAAAGAAAAAGACTACAGAGAATAAATTTAATACCCTATTTCTTCCCCAAAAAAAAAACTCCCAAAAATATGCTTTGCGTCACTTATTGTGGGAGAACTAAAAATGGAAACTTCAACGAGGAATCACCTGAGACCAGCTGCCGTGCACATCCTGAGAAGACCGCAAAGAGTTGTTTGCGAGAGACTAGACACACAGAAATGCACAGCTGAGTCTCTCTGCTGTGCACCTAAAACTAGCACAACACTGTCAGTCAGCTATACTCCAGTACAAAGTAAAAATTTAAAAAAAGAAAAGAAAGACTAAAGAGAGTAAATGGGGGAGAAAGCATGGAGGAAGGGAAAAACCTCCTATGCTTTTGACAGAGAAAGTACACTGGTAACAGTCCCCATAGACAACAGTATGGACATTCCTCAAGACACTAAAAATAGAGCGACCATATGATCTGACCTTCTTATTTCTGGACCTCTACAAGAAGGAAAAACTGTACTTTGAAAACACACATGCAGGCCCACATTCACTGCAGTAGCCAAAAAAAGAGAGCACTCAAAGTGTCCACAGAGGATAGATGGGTCAAAAAGTTGTGGTGTGGGGCTTCCCTGGTGGCTCAGTGGTGAAGAGTTCGCCTGCCAATGCAGGAGACACAGGTTCAAACCCTGGTCCAGGAAGATCCCACATGCTGCAGAGCAACTAAGCCCATGAACCCAACTATGCAGCCTGTGCTCTAGAGACTCGGAGCCGCAACTACTGAGCCCATGTGCCCTAGAGCCTGAGTGCCCTAGAGCCCTCATTCCACAACAAGAGAAGTCACTGCAGCAAGAAGCCTGCTCACCTCAACTAGAGAGCAGCCCCCACTCCCTGCAGCTAGAGAAGAGCCTGCAGCAGCAGTGAAAACCCAGAATAGCCAAAAATAAAAATAAATAAATAAAATTAAGGAAAATATAGAAGCTGTGGTGTGTCTGTACAGTGGAATGTGATTCTTCCATAAGACAGAATGAACTAATGCCTTTGTCAGCAACATCGATGAACCTGAGGATGATCGTACTAATGGAAGGAATTCTCACAGAGGAGGACAACGAGTCCAGAATATCACTTAAGGGTTGAATGGAAAAATAAGTACAAGTGAACACATCCAGAAAACAGAAATAGACTCACAGACTTAGAAAAGAAACTTCTGGTTACTAACGGAGAAATGTGGATGTGGGTAGGGATAAGTTCGTAGGTTGGGTCCCAAAGCTGGCCTGAGGTGGAGCTGAGGGAGCTGGGGAAGATGCGCCAGAAAAGGAGCCACCTTGGACATGGAGTGCCTGGTCCTCCGTGGACGGAACCGCAGTCTTCAGATCCTGGCGAGCCTTCCTACAGCTCAAGCCTACGGGGGCCCTCCAGGCAAGATGAGCTTTGAAAAGCGCCCCCACATAAATTGGACAACCCACTCAGCATTACTGTTCCAGTAGGACTTGGGATTTGTCTGGCTGGTGCAGGAGATGGGCGTGCTGGGGAGGGGCAGAGTAATGACACAGGATCCCTGGCATTTTCCACTATAACCTCCAAGTCAGGACCACTTTTCTCTAGGCCTCTGGTTGCCAAAGAAAACCGCGTGGGGCATGAGGAAGTGCTGCCGCCTTGTGGACATTTCTGGTAACAACAACTTGAAAATCAGAGCTCAAGATCACTTCATGTTCACAAAGCCTGTGGTGCCCTAAGACACCCGACCTCAAGCAATGTCCTGCCATACAATCAAAGAAGAATTCAAATCACTGAGGACCTTTAAGAAGCCAATCTCAAGAGGTACATTTAACATACACTGTTTTTCTCTTCTTAACCACCTAAAAAAAGAGGCTCTACATCATTTGTTATAGGAGAACTGAAAATGGAAATCTCTAGGAGGCATCACCTCACAACAGTTGGAATGCACGTCCTCAAAAAGACCACAAAGAGTAGTCTGGGAGAGAATGGGCATGTGGAAATATATGACTGAGTCTTTCTGAAATTACCACAACATTATTAATCAGGTATACCCCAGTGCAAAGTAAAATATTAAGAAAAAAAATACTACGACAGGACATGTGGGAGAGGGCATGGAGAAGTGACCCAAGTGAACACAATCCGAGGATGATCGTACTAATGGAAGGAATTCTCACAGAGGAGGACAACGAGTCCAGAATATCACTTAAGGGTTGAATGGAAAAATAAGTACAAGTGAACACATCCAGAAAACAGAAATAGACTCACAGACTTAGAAAAGAAACTTCTGGTTACTAACGGAGAAATGTGGATGTGGGTAGGGATAAGTTCGTAGGTTGGGTCCCAAAGCTGGCCTGAGGTGGAGCTGAGGGAGCTGGGGAAGATGCGCCAGAAAAGGAGCCACCTTGGACATGGAGTGCCTGGTCCTCCGTGGACGGAACCGCAGTCTTCAGATCCTGGCGAGCCTTCCTACAGCTCAAGCCTACGGGGGGCCCTCCAGGCAAGATGAGCTTTGAAAAGCGCCCCCACATAAATTGGACAACCCACTCAGCATTACTGTTCCAGTAGGACTTGGGATTTGTCTGGCTGGTGCAGGAGATGGGCGTGCTGGGGAGGGGCAGAGTAATGACACAGGATCCCTGGCATTTTCCACTATAACCTCCAAGTCAGGACCACTTTTCTCTAGGCCTCTGGTTGCCAAAGAAAACCGCGTGGGGCATGAGGAAGTGCTGCCGCCTTGTGGACATTTCTGGTAACAACAACTTGAAAATCAGAGCTCAAGATCACTTCATGTTCACAAAGCCTGTGGTGCCCTAAGACACCCGACCTCAAGCAATGTCCTGCCATACAATCAAAGAAGAATTCAAATCACTGAGGACCTTTAAGAAGCCAATCTCAAGAGGTACATTTAACATACACTGTTTTTCTCTTCTTAACCACCTAAAAAAAGAGGCTCTACATCATTTGTTATAGGAGAACTGAAAATGGAAATCTCTAGGAGGCATCACCTCACAACAGTTGGAATGCACGTCCTCAAAAAGACCACAAAGAGTAGTCTGGGAGAGAATGGGCATGTGGAAATATATGACTGAGTCTTTCTGAAATTACCACAACATTATTAATCAGGTATACCCCAGTGCAAAGTAAAATATTAAGAAAAAAAATACTACGACAGGACATGTGGGAGAGGGCATGGAGAAGAATGATCCCCTTAGGCTGTTTTGGACAATTCAAACTGGTTAGAGAAAACTGAGAATAGTATGGAGGTTCCCTTTTAAAAACTAATATGAGGGCTTCCCTGGTGGTCCAGTGGGTAAGGACACCGCCTTGCAGTGCAAGGGACGCCGGTTCGATCCCTGGCCTGGGAAGATCCCACGTGCCGCGGAGCGGCTGGACCGATGTGTCCAATTGCCGAGCCGGAGCTCTGGAGCGCATGCGCCCAGAGCCGGTGCTCTGCAACGACAGAGGCCGCCGCGATGGGAGGCCCACACGGGCCAAAGAACAAAGATGGATGAAAACCGATAAATGAAAGACCAATAGAATTGGCCCGCCCGCCCCGCTCCCTCCCCAACCTGCCCCCCCTCAAAAAAAAAAGGAAAAAAAAAAAAAAAGAGGTGCCACACCCACGGATCACAGCACTTCAGCATAGCACTTCTGCAGGTCTTGGGATTTGTCTGTGATCAAGGAAAGGTGAAGCACGGGGGCAGAGGTAGTGAGACACAGACCCTTGGTGGGTGTTCCTGCTCTTCCCTATCTAATGTACCTGCCAGAACACAACTTTTGCTAAGGTTCCGGTTGCCCCAATAACCAGTTTGCCACGAAGAAATCCTGCTGCCCTGTGGTCGTTTCCCACCACTACGACTTTCAAGCTGGTGCTTAAGGGCACTTAATAGCCACAAAGATTGCAGGGTGTAAATAAATAACTCCTACTCCAAGAAATATCCTGGGGAAGACCACTAATAAGAATTCAAAAACAGGCAGATTTTGAAGAAGCCAATTTCAAGAGGTAAACTTGACTCACACTGTTAAAAAATATGTATATGAAAAGAGATTCCACATCACTAACAATCAGAGACATGAAAATCAAAACTACAACTAGGCATCACCCTGTACCCGTCAGAGGGAACTTCATCAAAAAGTCTACAAACAATAAGAGAAGGTGTGGAGAAAGGAAACTTTTCAACACCATTGGTGGAATGTAAATTGCTAACAGCCACTATGGAGAACAGTACAGAGGTCTCTTAAGTAAAAATCAAGCCACTCTATGATACCTAAATCAGATCACTGGGAGTATATGCAGAGAAAATCATAATTTGGAAAAACACCTGCACCCCAATGTTCGTTGCAGCAGTATTTCCAATACCCAAGACATGGAATAGAAATGTCTATCACCAAGATGTATGTGGTACATGTACAGAGTAGAATAGTGCTCCATCATAAAAGAATGAAACAGTGCCCTTGGCAGCAACAGGGATTTGGGACATCATACTAAGAGAATCAAGTGGGGGGACCATGGCCAGCACCAAGAGCCGGTGCTCTGCGACAGAGGCCGCGCGATGGGAGGCCCACAGGCCAAGAACAAAGATGGATGAAAACCGATAAATGAAAGACCAATAGAATTGGCCCGCCCGCCCGCTCCTCCCCAACCTGCCCCCCCTCAAAAAAAAAAGGAAAAAAAAAAAAAAAAGAGGTGCCACACCCACGGATCACAGCACTTCAGCATAGCACTTCTGCAGGTCTTGGGATTTGTCTGTGATCAAGGAAAGGTGAAGCACGGGGGCAGAGGTAGTGAGACACAGACCCTTGGTGGGTGTTCCTGCTCTTCCCTATCTAATGTACCTGCCAGAACACAACTTTTGCTAAGGTTCCGGTTGCCCCAATAACCAGTTTGCCACGAAGAAATCCTGCTGCCCTGTGGTCGTTTCCCACCACTACGACTTTCAAGCTGGTGCTTAAGGGCACTTAATAGCCACAAAGATTGCAGGGTGTAAATAAATAACTCCTACTCCAAGAAATATCCTGGGGAAGACCACTAATAAGAATTCAAAAACAGGCAGATTTTGAAGAAGCCAATTTCAAGAGGTAAACTTGACTCACACTGTTAAAAAATATGTATATGAAAAGAGATTCCACATCACTAACAATCAGAGACATGAAAATCAAAACTACAACTAGGCATCACCCTGTACCCGTCAGAGGGAACTTCATCAAAAAGTCTACAAACAATAAGAGAAGGTGTGGAGAAAGGAAACTTTTCAACACCATTGGTGGAATGTAAATTGCTAACAGCCACTATGGAGAACAGTACAGAGGTCTCTTAAGTAAAAATCAAGCCACTCTATGATACCTAAATCAGATCACTGGGAGTATATGCAGAGAAAATCATAATTTGGAAAAACACCTGCACCCCAATGTTCGTTGCAGCAGTATTTCCAATACCCAAGACATGGAATAGAAATGTCTATCACCAAGATGTATGTGGTACATGTACAGAGTAGAATAGTGCTCCATCATAAAAAAGAATGAAACAGTGCCCTTGGCAGCAACAGGGATGGATCTTGAGAACATCATACTAAGAGAATCAAGTCAGAAAGAGACAGACAGGTATCTTGTGATACCACTTAAAGGCAGAAATAAAGCCTGACACAAATGAACTAACTGACAAAATAGGAACAGACTCAAAGACCTAGAGAACAAATGTATGGCTACCAAAGGGAAAAGCTGGGCAGGGGAGAAAAAATTAGGAGGCTGAAATTAATAATATACACTAATACACTGATACAGCAATAAGAACCTACTGTACAGCTGCTATGAGCCCTGGTGTACAGGAATCTATGTGAGTTCCTGATTTCTGTGCTTCTACGATATAATCAAGAGTAGAAACACTGAGTCGTTGGCTAATTCAGTGCCTAAGCTGTTTTCCACGATGGCTGCGCTATTGTACATTCCCATCAGCAAAGCACAAGGGTTCCAGCTTCTTCCTCTTCGTTATTCAGGGTTTTTGTGTCTGTTCTGCTTTGACAATAGCCATCATGATGTATGGAAGTGGTATCTCATCGCCGCTTTGATTTGCATTTTCTTAATGACTGTTTTCCCTGGTGGCTAAGTGGTAAGGAATCCACCTGCCAATCCACCAGAAAATGCAGGGCACACGGGTTTGATCTCTGGGTCAGGAAGATCCCCTGGAGGAGGAAAGGGCAACCTACTCCAGTATTTCTTGCCTAGCCTGGCGAGTGATAGTCCATGGAGTCGCAAAAGAGTCAGACATGACTTAGGTACTAAACAAGGACCAGTGATGCTGAGTGTATTTTCATGCACTTACTGGCCATTTGTATATCTCCCTTAAAAAATATGTCCATTCGACCCTTTGTCCATTCTTTAATCAAATTGTTTGGAGTTTAGGAGCTTCTTACATATCCTGAATATTAATCCTTGACTTGGAAATAATTTATTCTATTCTGTCAGTTAATTTTTCATTCTCTTGGCAGTGTCTTTTGATGTGCAAAGTATTTCAATTTTAATAAAAACCAACGTATTTATTTTTTCTTTTGTTGTCTATGAAGAGCTATCATCTTTGAAGATGAGCAAGGAATTGGAGGATGATCAAGAACATCATACTAAGAGAATCAAGTCAGAAAGAGACAGACAGGTATCTTGTGATACCACTTAAAGGCAGAAATAAAGCCTGACACAAATGAACTAACTGACAAAATAGGAACAGACTCAAAGACCTAGAGAACAAATGTATGGCTACCAAAGGGAAAAGCTGGGCAGGGGAGAAAAAATTAGGAGGCTGAAATTAATAATATACACTAATACACTGATACAGCAATAAGAACCTACTGTACAGCTGCTATGAGCCCTGGTGTACAGGAATCTATGTGAGTTCCTGATTTCTGTGCTTCTACGATATAATCAAGAGTAGAAACACTGAGTCGTTGGCTAATTCAGTGCCTAAGCTGTTTTCCACGATGGCTGCGCTATTGTACATTCCCATCAGCAAAGCACAAGGGTTCCAGCTTCTTCCTCTTCGTTATTCAGGGTTTTTGTGTCTGTTCTGCTTTGACAATAGCCATCATGATGTATGGAAGTGGTATCTCATCGCCGCTTTGATTTGCATTTTCTTAATGACTGTTTTCCCTGGTGGCTAAGTGGTAAGGAATCCACCTGCCAATCCACCAGAAAATGCAGGGCACACGGGTTTGATCTCTGGGTCAGGAAGATCCCCTGGAGGAGGAAAGGGCAACCTACTCCAGTATTTCTTGCCTAGCCTGGCGAGTGATAGTCCATGGAGTCGCAAAAGAGTCAGACATGACTTAGGTACTAAACAAGGACCAGTGATGCTGAGTGTATTTTCATGCACTTACTGGCCATTTGTATATCTCCCTTAAAAAATATGTCCATTCGACCCTTTGTCCATTCTTTAATCAAATTGTTTGGAGTTTAGGAGCTTCTTACATATCCTGAATATTAATCCTTGACTTGGAAATAATTTATTCTATTCTGTCAGTTAATTTTTCATTCTCTTGGCAGTGTCTTTTGATGTGCAAAGTATTTCAATTTTAATAAAAACCAACGTATTTATTTTTTCTTTTGTTGTCTATGAAGAGCTATCATCTTTGAAGATGAGCAAGGAATTGGAGGATGATCAAGAACATGAGCAGAGCTGGCTTCTGAGGGGCTGCTAGTGTTCTATGCATTTATGATTTGTGCATTTTCCCAGTTACACTTTGTGTGTTTGTATGACTAGAAAACAGGGGATAAAAGGACAGTCCACTTAGTGCATTTGGTCTCATTTAGTGATTTAAGCCCATTCCTGTGCTGTCAATTGACTGAATAAATCAGCCATTACATTTGACCAAAAGTCAGTTTTACCTATATCAAATATTTACCTTAAAAGGCTTAGTTTCAAAATACTTAAAATTAATAAATGTTAGATGTGTTTCCTTTTTAAAGTAGTAACAATATTTCTAAATTACAATAACAGACTATTCAGAATATAGCAAAGCATTGTCCTCCTAGGCTGTCAGCTTTCTAAAGTCAGAGGTTGCCTCCTTCACTATTATAGTGCTTATAAAACACTCAAATTATTCACTGATAAGGATATCAACACTGAAAGGAAATCTTACACAAGGTATCCCCCCAATTTTAAAATGTGCTTGTTCATTAATTCACCTATTCGAGTTTAAGGAATATATCCAGAGGAATAACTGAGCAAGTAAACAAAAATCTGTGTAGGCATAGTCCCTTGAGGACTGGTTTTAACAGCAAACAAATGGGGATTGGCTGAACAGAATATGGTCAATACATGCTATAGAACTGTATGCATCCACTGATTTTATAATTCAAATCTACAATAACATGAAAAGGTACATGGTTTATTTACATTCTAGGAATATGCTTTGACAGGACCAGTGATGCTGAGTGTATTTTCATGCACTTACTGGCCATTTGTATATCTCCCTTAAAAAATATGTCCATTCGACCCTTTGTCCATTCTTTAATCAAATTGTTTGGAGTTTAGGAGCTTCTTACATATCCTGAATATTAATCCTTGACTTGGAAATAATTTATTCTATTCTGTCAGTTAATTTTTCATTCTCTTGGCAGTGTCTTTTGATGTGCAAAGTATTTCAATTTTAATAAAAACCAACGTATTTATTTTTTCTTTTGTTGTCTATGAAGAGCTATCATCTTTGAAGATGAGCAAGGAATTGGAGGATGATCAAGAACATGAGCAGAGCTGGCTTCTGAGGGGCTGCTAGTGTTCTATGCATTTATGATTTGTGCATTTTCCCAGTTACACTTTGTGTGTTTGTATGACTAGAAAACAGGGGATAAAAGGACAGTCCACTTAGTGCATTTGGTCTCATTTAGTGATTTAAGCCCATTCCTGTGCTGTCAATTGACTGAATAAATCAGCCATTACATTTGACCAAAAGTCAGTTTTACCTATATCAAATATTTACCTTAAAAGGCTTAGTTTCAAAATACTTAAAATTAATAAATGTTAGATGTGTTTCCTTTTAAAGTAGTAACAATATTTCTAAATTACAATAACAGACTATTCAGAATATAGCAAAGCATTGTCCTCCTAGGCTGTCAGCTTTCTAAAGTCAGAGGTTGCCTCCTTCACTATTATAGTGCTTATAAAACACTCAAATTATTCACTGATAAGGATATCAACACTGAAAGGAAATCTTACACAAGGTATCCCCTCCAATTTTAAAATGTGCTTGTTCATTAATTCACCTATTCGAGTTTAAGGAATATATCCAGAGGAATAACTGAGCAAGTAAACAAAAATCTGTGTAGGCATAGTCCCTTGAGGACTGGTTTTAACAGCAAACAAATGGGGATTGGCTGAACAGAATATGGTCAATACATGCTATAGAACTGTATGCATCCACTGATTTTATAATTCAAATCTACAATAACATGAAAAGGTACATGGTTTATTTACATTCTAAGTACAGGATAGAAAACCAGTGTGTATTCTGCTATGTTTAAAATGGGTAACAAACAAGGAACAACTGGATAGCACGGGGAACTCTGCTCAGTTCTGTATCAGGCTGGATGGGAGGGAGTTTGGGGGAGAATGGATGCATGCATATGGATGTCTGAGTCCCTTTGCTGTTCACCTGAAACGATCACAACATTATTAATCAGCTATACCCTAATACAAAATCAAACGTTTTTTTAAAAGAAAACTAGTGTGTGCTTAGTATAATCTCATATTCTTATGTGAGAGAAAAGTCAGGAAAGACAGATATTAGCATCTTAGTGGAGCTGCCTCCGGGTGGTGAAATTACAGCTAATTTCCCCCTTATTTTGCTTATTTATAATTCTAGATTTCCTAGAGTGAAATGTATTATTTTGTATGAAACATTCATGCACTCAAAAAGTGATTTTTCCCTATGAAAGTGTAAAGTGTCATCCTGGATCAGTTTTATCACAATTTAATTATTAGCATACAAGATGGCATTTTCAGTTTTTATTAAGTGGATGTGTTTACACATGCACAAGCACTCATATATAAATACAATGAAATGACAGTTTTCTCAGCAAGCCAGTATACTGCAATTTTAGATTAAAATTGCAATGCAACCTTGAACATAAGTTCCTAGTATAACATCTGTAAGTCCACATCAGTGCACCGCCAGCCCATTAACAGAATTAAAATAAAAAATAAGACAAAAACAAACAAAACCCTACCTCATCATGATCTATTATGTGAACACCAAATGGGAAAAGAATATTTCAACTCTGTTATTCATTTTAGACTTTGCTGGGGGTGTTTTTGATTTTGTTTATTACTTGCATGGTTATTTGATTTAATTTGATTGTATGACCAGAAAAACAGAGGATCAAAGGATAGCCAATTTAGTGGGGTTGGTCCAGTTTAATGGTCAGTTCAGAGCACTGCTGTGCTGAATTAATTATCTGTGCAAACATTTATCATCCAGCCCCGGCCAACAGAATATGGTCAATACATGCTATAGAACTGTATGCATCCACTGATTTTATAATTCAAATCTACAATAACATGAAAAGGTACATGGTTTATTTACATTCTAAGTACAGGATAGAAAACCAGTGTGTATTCTGCTATGTTTAAAATGGGTAACAAACAAGGAACAACTGGATAGCACGGGGAACTCTGCTCAGTTCTGTATCAGGCTGGATGGGAGGGAGTTTGGGGGAGAATGGATGCATGCATATGGATGTCTGAGTCCCTTTGCTGTTCACCTGAAACGATCACAACATTATTAATCAGCTATACCCTAATACAAAATCAAACGTTTTTTTTAAAAAGAAAACTAGTGTGTGCTTAGTATAATCTCATATTCTTATGTGAGAGAAAAGTCAGGAAAGACAGATATTAGCATCTTAGTGGAGCTGCCTCCGGGTGGTGAAATTACAGCTAATTTCCCCCTTATTTTGCTTATTTATAATTCTAGATTTCCTAGAGTGAAATGTATTATTTTGTATGAAACATTCATGCACTCAAAAAGTGATTTTTCCCTATGAAAGTGTAAAGTGTCATCCTGGATCAGTTTTATCACAATTTAATTATTAGCATACAAGATGGCATTTTCATTTTTTATTAAGTGGATGTGTTTACACATGCACAAGCACTCATATATAAATACAATGAAATGACAGTTTTCTCAGCAAGCCAGTATACTGCAATTTTAGATTAAAATTGCAATGCAACCTTGAACATAAGTTCCTAGTATAACATCTGTAAGTCCACATCAGTGCACCGCCAGCCCATTAACAGAATTAAAATAAAAAATAAGACAAAAACAAACAAAACCCTACCTCATCATGATCTATTATGTGAACACCAAATGGGAAAAGAATATTTCAACTCTGTTATTCATTTTAGACTTTGCTGGGGGTGTTTTTGATTTTGTTTATTACTTGCATGGTTATTTGATTTAATTTGATTGTATGACCAGAAAAACAGAGGATCAAAGGATAGCCAATTTAGTGGGGTTGGTCCAGTTTAATGGTCAGTTCAGAGCACTGCTGTGCTGAATTAATTATCTGTGCAAACATTTATCATCCAGCAGGACCAACAATCAGATCAACTCTGCCATGTCCAATTTGGAGGTGTTACCCAGACACTGCTTTCGGCAAAAAGAGCTCACTTGTTCAGCTTCTCCACAGTCTAGCTTTCTTGTACTCTTCTCTATTTATTCCTACTTGGTAGGCTCTCTGCCACAAAGGAGAAAAACCAAAAGTGGAAGGAAAGAATCACAGTTTTTAAGTTCAATTCCAAGAACCTAACAACACAAGGGCAGATCAAAAGGGAGACATTAACAGGGCAATTGATTCTTCTCTTTCTCTGTGGGGAATGGCTACCACCGGTGAATCACTAAGGCGGACAGTGTCTACTCTATTTAGTTTCTGCCAGAAACCAAAATCCACGTTCAGCAGGGTTAACAAAAAAGTCCTTGTAGTCGTTACCAAAATGTCAACAAGATAGTATGTCCCTGGGTCGTGTAGCTACTGGATTTCAAGCTAGTGGAAATGTTTCAGCAACAGCCCGAGAACCGTTTTGAGTTTCTAGAAGTGCAGGGCTGCAAGCCTCTTCATCTGAACATGGGATACTGACATATTCAGAGAAGAGACTGTCAATACCGTTAAAAGGGCTGAATGACAGAAACTTCATTCGAGGCTTCTGACGTTGGCTCACATCAAGCTATCTCCTGACTGTCTCTATAAGAACAGCTTCTGAATACTATACATGATGACCTTTGTGAGCGAAGTAATACCCCCTTCAACTGTACGTGGGAATTTATCATTTCCTAGTGTGTAGATCTTGTGACTGGTATATTCTTCTGTCCAAAATATCACTTATCGGCTAACAGTTTTGGACTTCTGTCTGTAAAATGAGCCAAAGGGACAAGCATCTTTATAATTACATATTTTGAAAATGAATCAATCTGCAAGTTAAGTTGATCTCAATATTTCTTTAGTCAACCAAACTTTCTAAAATTGGGTGAGTTATAGTCAAACATCATAGTTACATTTTAAAATAATCAGTATTGACTTTTCTTCTGAAGAATCCAGAGAGTGAAACTGAAGACTGGGCTTGTGAATTAATACCCATGCTGCTGTCGGTGCCTCCCACCAGTTCCAAGGTGAGCAGCGCAGCGCTGCCACCTGGATGAGAGACGAGCACAGGGCACTTGAAGAAAGCTCCCAGTAAAAGGGATGTGGGGAAGCCTGTGAATAATCCCTATCCTCATGGAAATTCATGTTGTAGATTAACACAGTAAAAACCTTGTAAACCCAGAAATAAACTTCTAAACCTTTGCTTAATCTTGTGTCTCCATCTACTAAAAAAATCCATGTTTGAGAAACACCAGGGCTTCTCTGGTGGTCCAGTGGGTAAGGACACCGCCTTGCAGTGCAAGGCGCGCCAGTTCGATCCCTGGCCTGGGAGGATCCCACGTGCCGCGGAGCTGCTGGACCGATGTGTCCAATTACGGAGCCGGAGCTCTGGAGCGCATGCGCCCAGAGCCGGTGCTCTGCGACTACAGAGGTCACCGCTATGGGAGGCCTACACAGGCCAAAGAACAAAGAAATAAATAAATGAAAGACCAATAGAAGTGGCCAAAAAAAAAAAAAAAAAAAAAGGGAGAAACACCAGCTAAGCATAAAGGTGGAATCTAGAAGAGAGATACAGTAGAGATATAATGTAAGCCATATAGGTAGTTTTAAATTCTCCTACAGCCATGCAAATATAAATAAATAAATAAAAAGAAATAGTGGAAATTTCATTAATATATTTCATTTAACTCAATATATCCAAAATATTTTTTCAACATATAATCAATATAAAATTATTAAAAAGATATATTTTTGTAATAAACCTTTAAAATTCAGTGTTTGCTTTATATGTAATAAGTGGTTATCTTACTGAACACTGTGCACATAGAAGATTAATGATGCTATGAATTTAAACGTTTAAAATACCATAATTTTTAACAAACTGGTCTTTACAACTAATCAATAAGTGATGTATAGGATTATTTCAATTAACAATTATTATCTAGACAGCAGTACTAGGTTGAACTGTAATTCTCATTTACAACTGAAATCAACATTGTCTACATCCAGGGACTTTATGAAGGTAGGAATACTGTGTATTTTCTTCATTGCCATATCCACAGCACCTAAAACAGTGCCAGGCATATAGAAGATGCCCAGGAAATATCTGTGAAATAAATGCCAGCATCACTTAGCAAAAGATCATGTGTTCATCAAGTGTCAATAAACACTTAAGGTTTGTTTTAGTCAACTAAACAAACCATATACTATTCAGAGTACTGACGATGTGCTATTTACCAAGAGTTGAATAGTTAAAGAATTGAATAAGTCCTCAAAGATGGAGGATCACAATAAGGATTAGTAATATATTTTTTGTCTGTAATGGTCCGGTAGTAAATATTATAGGCTCTGTGGACCATTGGGTCTCTTTTGCAGGTATTCAGCTTTGTCTCAGGAGCACAGAAATAGTCATAAACAATATATAATTAAATAGACATGACCGTGTTCCAATAAAACTTTATTTACTAAAAACAAAGGGAGCCAGGAATTTGGCTAACCTGGGCGCATGCGCCCAGAGCCGGTGCTCTGACTACAGAGGTCACCGCTATGGGAGGCCTACACAGGCCAAAGAACAAAGAAATAAATAAATGAAAGACCAATAGAAGTGGCCAAAAAAAAAAAAAAAAAAAAGGGAGAAACACCAGCAAAGCATAAAGGTGGAATCTAGAAGAGAGATACAGTAGAGATATAATGTAAGCCATATAGGTAGTTTTAAATTCTCCTACAGCCATGCAAATATAAATAAATAAATAAAAAGAAATAGTGGAAATTTCATTAATATATTTCATTTAACTCAATATATCCAAAATATTTTTTCAACATATAATCAATATAAAATTATTAAAAGATATATTTTTGTAATAAACCTTTAAAATTCAGTGTTTGCTTTATATGTAATAAGTGGTTATCTTACTGAACACTGTGCACATAGAAGATTAATGATGCTATGAATTTAAACGTTTAAAATACCATAATTTTTAACAAACTGGTCTTTACAACTAATCAATAAGTGATGTATAGGATTATTTCAATTAACAATTATTATCTAGACAGCAGTACTAGGTTGAACTGTAATTCTCATTTACAACTGAAATCAACATTGTCTACATCCAGGGACTTTATGAAGGTAGGAATACTGTGTATTTTCTTCATTGCCATATCCACAGCACCTAAAACAGTGCCAGGCATATAGAAGATGCCCAGGAAATATCTGTGAAATAAATGCCAGCATCACTTAGCAAAAGATCATGTGTTCATCAAGTGTCAATAAACACTTAAGGTTTGTTTTAGTCAACTAAACAAACCATATACTATTCAGAGTACTGACGATGTGCTATTTACCAAGAGTTGAATAGTTAAAGAATTGAATAAGTCCTCAAAGATGGAGGATCACAATAAGGATTAGTAATATATTTTTTGTCTGTAATGGTCCGGTAGTAAATATTATAGGCTCTGTGGACCATTGGGTCTCTTTTGCAGGTATTCAGCTTTGTCTCAGGAGCACAGAAATAGTCATAAACAATATATAATTAAATAGACATGACCGTGTTCCAATAAAACTTTATTTACTAAAACAGGTAGCCAGATTTGGCCTAAGAGCTGTAGTTTGCCAGCCTCTGGCATATACAGTCTAGTAAGCAACTCAGATACATAAAACCTAATTATATCCCCACTGACAATAATGACAGAAAATACAAAACACCTAAAGAGTAAAGTACAATTCATAAAAGAAATGAGCAAAAATCATATGAAGAAACACTTAAAATTCTATAATATATAGTAACTATATATTTATATATTTTCTATATTTTTAATATTATCCCTATCTTTTCTAAAAAGCTGATTTCCTAAAACTATACCTGTATATCTTACCTTCTGGATTTCAAACCTTTTTAAAACTATAAACAATTTGAAAATAAATAATAATTGAACAATGAAGAAGAAAAGAAGTGTTAAAAGTATGAGAACACGACACACAAGCATAAGAAAATAAAGGTTAATTTGATGAGATGAAGCTTCTTTCTGGGATAAGCCCTTTGCTTATAATGTCAAGCATGTTTCATATGGTCAAAGAATCACAGCTGGCGATGGGAAGGGAATCAAGTTAGCCTCTATCCCTGGTCTGCCTTGCAGCTACTCACTATCCCTCCTTGGCCTGAAATGCCTACAGTAACTGGTAGCGCTACAAAATTGGCAGCTATAAAACCACCCAATAAATTTCTCCACTTCATTGAGACAGTCTAGGATTTGGGACCTGGGATCCTTTACAGCAATGCCCGTACCCAGACAAAAGTCACCTCAAGTAACAAAACACAAAGAAACAAAAGGGACTAAAATTTGCAATTCGGGCAAATTATGAAAAGGAAAATTTCTTTATGATCTTAAAAATTATGAAAAAGAAAATGAATTTTTCTCTTCTTCAGTTGGTAAAGAAATTATGAATAATGAGGTATGAAAAGGCCGAAACCCAACTGCCTTTTCTGAGACACTGGGAGCAAAAGCAGGGTACTGCACATGGTCCACATACACAGCACCACACAGCCCAACTCACCATTCTGTCCCTACCCTCCGTCCACTTAAGGGACCAGTTCACCCCTTCTTGATGAGCAAGCAAGGGAACGTGCTACTCCTTCTTGCTCCCTCACGCTGGAGTCTCAGTAAAGCCTTGCCTGAATTCCTCTTATCAGCGTCTTCTGATTAAAAAGCTCAAGAACCCAGGCTGGTAATATTGTCATTGGGGAAATAATAGACAACTTGCAGCGTCCCTTCATTTGATTAAGTCTAGTAAGCAACTCAGATACATAAAACCTAATTATATCCCCACTGACAATAATGACAGAAAATACAAAACACCTAAAGAGTAAAGTACAATTCATAAAAGAAATGAGCAAAAATCATATGAAGAAACACTTAAAATTCTATAATATATAGTAACTATATATTTATATATTTTCTATATTTTTAATATTATCCCTATCTTTTCTAAAAAGCTGATTTCCTAAAACTATACCTGTATATCTTACCTTCTGGATTTCAAACCTTTTTAAAACTATAAACAATTTGAAAATAAATAATAATTGAACAATGAAGAAGAAAAGAAGTGTTAAAAGTATGAGAACACGACACACAAGCATAAGAAAATAAAGGTTAATTTGATGAGATGAAGCTTCTTTCTGGGATAAGCCCTTTGCTTATAATGTCAAGCATGTTTCATATGGTCAAAGAATCACAGCTGGCGATGGGAAGGGAATCAAGTTAGCCTCTATCCCTGGTCTGCCTTGCAGCTACTCACTATCCCTCCTTGGCCTGAAATGCCTACAGTAACTGGTAGCGCTACAAAATTGGCAGCTATAAAACCACCCAATAAATTTCTCCACTTCATTGAGACAGTCTAGGATTTGGGACCTGGGATCCTTTACAGCAATGCCCGTACCCAGACAAAAGTCACCTCAAGTAACAAAACACAAAGAAACAAAAGGGACTAAAATTTGCAATTCGGGCAAATTATGAAAAGGAAAATTTCTTTATGATCTTAAAAATTATGAAAAAGAAAATGAATTTTTCTCTTCTTCAGTTGGTAAAGAAATTATGAATAATGAGGTATGAAAAGGCCGAAACCCAACTGCCTTTTCTGAGACACTGGGAGCAAAAGCAGGGTACTGCACATGGTCCACATACACAGCACCACACAGCCCAACTCACCATTCTGTCCCTACCCTCCGTCCACTTAAGGGACCAGTTCACCCCTTCTTGATGAGCAAGCAAGGGAACGTGCTACTCCTTCTTGCTCCCTCACGCTGGAGTCTCAGTAAAGCCTTGCCTGAATTCCTCTTATCAGCGTCTTCTGATTAAAAAGCTCAAGAACCCAGGCTGGTAATATTGTCATTGGGGAAATAATAGACAACTTGACCAACTGTCTTGCAAAATAAGCACCATACCTCATATTTTAGAAAGCATTTGCACCAAAAAGAATGTATTTAAGCAGCATTCATTCATTCAGTAGGCATTTATTAAGTCGAAACACTAAGATGGTAGGAATACAGAGAAGGTCAACACATGTGTGTTTCTCAGTCCTATAGAATCTATATTCCGGGGCCAGACAGGAAACAAATAAGGTCATTACAATATAATTTACCACATATCAATGAACATCTCAAATATAAACAATAATGCAATCTTTTATGATGATGACTTGGGCAACCGCTTTAGACCCAGTGCTTAGGAATAGCCTTTCTGAAGAGATGACAATCTGCATACTGTCCCAGATGATGAGATTATACCCTATCTGTGGCATTTTCTTAGCCCACTGGTCTAATGAAATATCAAAAGATAAAACAATACTAATTTGGCCTGACTTGAAAACCCTATGTTAAGAATGAGTCCTGAGGGCTTCCCTGGTGGCTCAATGGTAAAGAATTCACCTGCCAATGCAGGAGACATGGGTTCGATCCCTGATTCAGGAAGATTCCACATGCAGTGGAGCAACTATGCCTACATGCCACAGCTACTGACCCTGCACCCTAGAGCCCAAAAGCCACAACAACTGAGCCCACATTCTTCAATTACTGAAGACTGAAGCCTGTGCACTCTAGAAGCCGTGCTACATACCAACAGAAGCCACCACAATGAGAAGCCCATGTTTTGCAAATAGAGAGTAGCTCCAGGTCATCACAAGTAGAGAAAAACCCACTTGCCCATGAAGTCCTGCCACAGACAAAGCATAAAATAAATAAAATTATACATACATATACAAAAAGGAATGAGTCATCACAACTTTTTTCTAAGCATTCACGAACAGTCACTTTTAATTTCTTCTGATCCAGATCAAGTTTATTAGCCATTATTTTTATCTTCTCCTTTTGAAAATTGGGACACTAAACCCTCTCTTGGATTCCGGAACCTCTCCCACATACCACGATGTCTCAAACATTATCGTCTACAACCACAGTTCTTTGATCAGGGTCATGAAATGGGAGCTCATGATGACATTTGATGTGGGCTCTGATAAAGTCCCTGCACTCTTCTCCAGATTTGGATTTTAATTATTTTTCCTGTGTTTTAGTCTATCCTTCTTGCTTGAAGATCATTCTTCATGGCGGGGTTGGGGTGGGAGGGTGGGGGTGGCGGGGAGGGGTGAAATCAAAGCAAAATCAAAGTTCTCTAAGAACTAAGCTCTCATTTGTTCTTTTCTATGAGTTTTTTGTGTTTTTTTTAATCTTTTGAGGCAAATTTGTTCTCTCCTCAACTCTGATGATTTGCATAAATAGATCATTCATTGTCAGATCACTGTTTATTATGATCACTCACACGCAAACACACCCCCCAAACGATTTCAAAGAAATATCAAAAGATAAAACAATACTAATTTGGCCTGACTTGAAAACCCTATGTTAAGAATGAGTCCTGAGGGCTTCCCTGGTGGCTCAATGGTAAGAATTCACCTGCCAATGCAGGAGACATGGGTTCGATCCTGGTTCAGGAAGATTCCACATGCAGTGGAGCAACTATGCCTACATGCCACAGCTACTGACCCTGCACCCTAGAGCCCAAAAGCCACAACAACTGAGCCCACATTCTTCAATTACTGAAGACTGAAGCCTGTGCACTCTAGAAGCCGTGCTACATACCAACAGAAGCCACCACAATGAGAAGCCCATGTTTTGCAAATAGAGAGTAGCTCCAGGTCATCACAAGTAGAGAAAAACCCACTTGCCCATGAAGTCCTGCCACAGACAAAGCATAAAATAAATAAAATTATACATACATATACAAAAAGGAATGAGTCATCACAACTTTTTTCTAAGCATTCACGAACAGTCACTTTTAATTTCTTCTGATCCAGATCAAGTTTATTAGCCATTATTTTTATCTTCTCCTTTTGAAAATTGGGACACTAAACCCTCTCTTGGATTCCGGAACCTCTCCCACATACCACGATGTCTCAAACATTATCGTCTACAACCACAGTTCTTTGATCAGGGTCATGAAATGGGAGCTCATGATGACATTTGATGTGGGCTCTGATAAAGTCCCTGCACTCTTCTCCAGATTTGGATTTTAATTATTTTTTCCTGTGTTTTAGTCTATCCTTCTTGCTTGAAGATCATTCTTCATGGCGGGGGTTGGGGTGGGAGGGTGGGGGTGGCGGGGAGGGGTGAAATCAAAGCAAAATCAAAGTTCTCTAAGAACTAAGCTCTCATTTGTTCTTTTCTATGAGTTTTTTGTGTTTTTTTTAATCTTTTGAGGCAAATTTGTTCTCTCCTCAACTCTGATGATTTGCATAAATAGATCATTCATTGTCAGATCACTGTTTATTATGATCACTCACACGCAAACACACCCCCCAAACGATTTCAAAGAAATAAAATTCATCAAAGAGGGAAGCCAATATAGCTAAAGTTTTATTCACTCCAGTGGCCTTGTATGACTTTTCCCTAATTACAACAAAATGCCTGGTGGGCACAATATGCCTCCAGAAAAATTTTTATTCTTTTTTTTTTTTTTGAGCGTGAGTTTTGTTAGTTGAAACAAAGCACTGTGATCTTTCTCTGTCTCTCTGGAGCTTTCTTTCTTTCTGGCTTGATACTTTATTAAGATAAAAGATGAACACATTTTCCTTCATTTCTCCTTCTTACAAAAGTTCATAAGACATGCCCAAAGGGTAATATATTTGGCTTAAGGGAAGTGGCTGGCCCTCAAGCACTTGCACCCTTTCTTGCTGGCTTTCTCTGGGTCATTGTAGATGAATGCCAGACTACAAGAAAGGCATAAAAAAATTCACATGAAAATAGGCTTTTTAAAAATTGAGCTAAAATTAACTGACAGACCATCTGAATAGACATCAGAAAGTGTAAAGCTGCCTTTTTCTCATGATCTCTCAACTGGAAGAAAGAATTTCAGCAGAAAGAACAATAGGGCCACCCATTTCACCTCAGAGGATTTATCCCTCGAAGTCAGCCTTGAATGTACAGACCAAAGACTCACTTTTACCTTCTGCTTACTGGCCAGTTTGCCAGTCACCAAGGTTCATGTTTGCTTCTCTCTCTAATACAAGTAATTTTCAAGGCTCTAAAATATCCAGAGCAGGGGAAAAAATCTTTATGTCCTTTGATTCACTATCAAAAGCTAGCAGATGAAATGGCTAGCTTAGAAGTGAACAAAAATTTAATACAAACCTCAAATAAAAATAGATAGCACAATTTATTAACATCCTTTCTCTGGAAATGTCTTATCAAATAGAGTTGCTATGTAGTCCTTTTAACTTCAATTCATTGGAAAATAAATTTCTCTTTTCAAGTTTTTCTCTTACGAAAATGGTTCCTCAGCTGGACCAGTGTGTCCAATTACAAGTCAGTGCTCGGAGTGCATGTGCCCAGAGCCAGTGCTCTGCAATGAGAGAGGCCACTGCAATGGGAAGGCCACACAGGCCATAGAATAAAAATGGATGAAAATAAAGAACCAATAAAAGAGGGCAAATTAAAAAAAAAAAAAGAAGAGGTTCCTCCCTCTTTTTTTTTCATGGTTTTTTCCTTCTTTTCTTTCTTTCATTTTGGTTTTCCTTGTAAGGACAACCTAACCTACACTGGTCAGGCACCACACAAAAGCTAAGAGTCACCAGTTAATCAAACTTCGGAGACCTAACATCCTTCATCTCCTAATCAACCTTATTTATTCTTCCTAATCCAGATTTTTATATTTTGGGTTAGAGAGTATAAATGTCAATGCTTAGGTCTTTAAGGAAAAAGAAGAAACATTTCCAAATTAAAAAATGATTAAAAGTTGGAAGAAAATAAATGACTGGGATAAGAAAAGGTATCGCAAAGAATCTTAATTCAGAAAATACTCAAAGATTAGTGTCGACCCAAGATTCTCATTTTAAATAAAGCACTGCACTTTGTTCAGAGGTATAGAACTACTCTTTAACTTAAATGGTTCTAAAAGGACATAAGCATAGGCTTTTATTTTCATTTTAGTGAAGGAGTCTTTAAAATCACACTTTAGTTTCAAAATTGTGGCAGTTGCAGAGCAATTTAGGGACCACGTTATATTTTGGATAATGTATCTTTCAAACTGTGGTGTTGGAGGAGACTCTTGAGAATCCCTTGCACAGCAAGATCAAACCAATCAATCCTAAAGGAAATCAACCCTGAATATTCTTGGAAGGAACGATGTGGAAGCTGCAGCTTCAATACTTTGGGCCACTTGATATGAACAGCTGACTCACTGAAAAAGACCCTGATGCTGGGAAATACCATCAAAGTCAAAAGGAGAAGAGGGTGGCAGAGGATGAGATGGTTAGACAGCATCATTGACTCAATGGACAAGAATCTGAATAAACTCTGAGAGATAGTGAAGCACAGAGAGGCCTGGCACATTGCAGCCCATGGGGTCACAAAGAGTCGGACATGATTTACTGGCTGAACAACAACAAATGTTTCTCTTAGAATATAATATCTTGTGGATTGGGTCATATTTATCCCTGTTCTTAATCCTAGAAACTGACAAAGTATCATAATGCAACGGAAAAGTGTCAAATACTTAATAGTGTTGAAGTTGTGATGCTTCTACTAAAGTGTCTTCTCTTGAAATGTTACATGACCGCTAGGCATATTCTAGAGGACAGAAATAAGGATGGAGTGGAGGGTGACTATTCCTTAACCTTAAATTTAAGTGGTTCATCGTTCCATTGCAGGCATGGTGAAAAATCCAGCACTCCTTCCTACTCCAATCTTCAGAACTCTCTTCTGGACTGAGACACGCTCTCATCTTGTGACTGCTTTAACTCTCCATTAACTGAGAGTGAAAAGCCGCCAGTGTTTTGGATTTTCCCCACATTATACCTATAGTAGACATTCGTGTGTAACACGTTCACCATTCAGAAGTAACAATGGGAAGAGATCGCAGCACATCACAACAAACAGAGTAAAACTGAAGCCTAAGCACACTCCAAGTCATTCCCATCTCTGGCCTCTTTCTGCTGGCCTCCTTTCAGAGGCCTCCTTCTCCTCACACTCTCCTCACCGCCCCTCCCCTCCTCTCTGGCCATACCACCCACCACCACCACCACCTTTTAGGAAACTCAACACTCCTGTACATTGTCTCATGCTGCATAATTCACCTCTTTTCCTGCCTTCTTAATTCAGACCTGTAATTGTCCGGCACAGCAGTCACTTGTCACGAATGCCCAAAGATCATTCGAAATGTGACCAATCCAACCAACAGCTGCTGTAAGTGTAAAACACACGTTTTGAAGAGGTGGTATCTTTTAAAAGACTTATTAATAGAATATTTTATTAATAATTTTATATTGATTATACACTGAAATTATAATATTATGGATATATTAAGCTAAAGTTATAGTAAAACATACACACTTCTTTTAATGCTTTTTTAACGTGACTAACAGAAAAGTTTAAATTAGATACGTGGCTCTCATTCTAGTTCTATTGGACAGTGCTGATCTAGACCCTCCACAGGAGGATAAGCTCATTATAGTGGTTAAATCCAATCCAGAGATGAATTACGCAACTCCAAAAGAAAGGTTTTAGCTAATGTTTGCTTTGAATTATCCTCTTTCTCTCCGCAGAACAAATACTCTGATTTTCAAACAGTGGTACAATGGATTCTGATATTAAATGCCAAGTCCCACTCACAAATTGCTGAAAATACCCAGCTAACTGTTTTCAACTTCAAATTGACATTTACCAATTACATTGCCAATGACTGAAAGAGGACATTTGCCGTCTGCCTCTGTGGAAACTGACACCCCCAACCCATGCTGTAACAGTTTCTGACCTTCAACACCCCCTGAGGCAGTTCAGGGTGCAGTAGGCACTCTGTGCTCCAGCGAATCTGGTGGAGTAGGTCTTTGGATAGGTAGATGCTTTTAGGAACAGATTTTATTGTCTCAATCTCTGCATCTCCCCATATTTAGAAAAGCACTAAATCTCTTCATGGTGACGTCAGATCCTCGTAACTAACTGAAAACCCTTTGTAAAATGACTGTTCGTTGGTAGGAACGCCCCCTTACTCAAAATGTTATATATTGATTTTCCTCCTGCTGCCTCTTTGGAGTAGTCTCACAGAGCTATCTGGGATGCTGCCTCCCGGGCGGCAGTCCTAATCATGCCCCAAATAAAACTTAACCCACAACTCTCACGTTGTTTATCTTTTTTAGTCAACACTGTGATTAAGAGAACTGCCTTAGTTTTCCTTCCAATGTGGTTTCTTTGGTTTGATAGCCATTTTAGTGCTGTGGCAAAAAGCGCAGGCTTCAGAGTCAGACAGATCTTATTCCAGTCCCAACTATTTGAGCAAGGCAGATTTATCCACTGAGCACAACAGGTTCAGTGCCCAGAGCCCACAGTGTTTATAAGAGTCGACAAAAAATATCCTTATTTTAAAATAAGGCAGAATAGGAATATAATGAGTCCAGCCTGGGTTGTTTCCATATTTATGCTACTGCACTCATAAAAGGTAATTATAAATATTTTTCATGGAGGAAAAAGGCCCATGAAAGCAGAAGTGCACAGGGTCCCGAAAGCCATGGTATAGCCCATAGCAGAGTGGCCCTGGAGGAGTGATTTTAGTTGCTCTGAGCACTGGCTTCATGATCTGCATTGCACAATGAGGACAGTAATGGGACTTATGTCACTGACGAGGAATACATATAGTCTCCAATACTGGTTTCCTTTTTCTTTTGAGTACTTGGGAGCATTCCACTTCTCTACCTTCTTGTAGTTACTCATGACTCTGTGGTTTGTTCTGGACAATAAAATGGGAACAGCTTTGTCATGCATTATTTCCAGAAAGAAGTATTTAGTAGTGCATGTTTGCCTTTCCGTCTCTCTCCCTTCCCCAGCCTTGGTGGCTATAGTAGGATGCAATCGTATGCAAATGTGATACAATTGAAGCAGATTGGAATTTTAAGCTGAAACCAAGAAGCGTGGCTTTACAGAGTTATCCTGGGCTTCCAGTGGACTTTACATAAGAAAGAAACGAACATTTAATTGCTAAAGCATTGGGATTGCAGGGTTATTTATCACTGTAACATAATTCAGTTGAATCTAGTTGGTACAATAGGGCTGTGATGATGATTAAATAAGATTATAATATTAAAAGCTCTTATAATATCATCATCAGATGGAACCTAATAATATGGTGCAAAATAATAATAAATAAGTACTTTGCACACAGAGTTCAACAAATGGTTGCCTTCATTATCGTTGTTTTTGCTTAAGTCCTGCTGCCACTGCTTCCAAGTCACAGGACTTTCTTTCTTTTTTTTTTTTTTTAAGAGTTTTCTTAAGCCCACTCTAACTTCCATTGTCAGGGAGTTTACTACTATTGCAGAAATGTCTCAATCTCTGGTACAAAATATGTGTCAAATGGTATATTTAAGTAAGTGTGGCTTTGGTCCAATGTAGCCTGCCAAATGCCAGTTGGAATCATCATCCCCTATTTATGAGCTGGGGCAGGTCCCCTGTCTCACTTTCTGTCCTGGTTATATTTCTTTTGCCACTCCATCTGCTTCTGAGTTTTGTACCTTTATCCCTTGCCTTGCAATAATGAAATGTTTCCTCCCTTACTTTTTGACAAAGAGTAACTGCCAAGAAGAATCTAAATTGAAAAGTATATATTAGGCACAAAAGAAGATTCCATGACATTTCTTGCAGGAGTCCAGAAGTTTTGACTTAATCATTTTTTTACAGACTGTCATATGTGGCATGAATGTTCAGTGTAAGAGAGATGGTGAATGATGTCCAAAAAGAGGGAAGGAAAGAAGAAGGAATTAAAAGTGGGAAAGGAAAACTATATTCTTTCTACTTATCAGTCCCTTTGATAGGCATTGTCTATACATTATCTTATTGTTGTTTAGTCTCTGAGTTGTGTCTGACTCTTCTGCAACCCCATGGACTGTAGACCACCAGCCTTCTCTGTCTATGGGATTTTCCAGTCAAAAATACTGGAGTGGGTCAGCATTACCTTCTCCAGGGGATCTTCCTGATCCAGGGATTGAACCCATCTCTCCTGCACTGGGAGGTAGATTCTTTATCACTGAGACAGCAGGGAAGCCCCCTACATTATCTACTTCTGTATAAAGGACTTTGAGGGGCAACTCTAGATAGCTCCTCAGAGCAACTGATTAGGTCTCTAAGTAGCACACAATGCAAGCAAAGAAATGAGGAAGAGTCACTTGTCAACAGTGTCAAAAGTTACAGGTGACACACTAGGGTGTGGAGAAATTGTAACTTCTGTGCATTGCTGTTGGGAATGCAAAATGGGACTGCTACTGTGGAAAACGGTGAGGCCATTCTTCCCAAAATGCAAATAGTAAATCACCATATGATCCACCAATTCTACGTTTGGGTATATAAGAACTGAAAGTAGGGTCCTGAACAAATACCCATACACCAGTATTTATCACAGCATTACTCATAACAAAAAGGTGGAAACAAGTCAAATTCTCATATGGATGAATGGGTAAGCAAAATGTGGTACATGCATATTATTCAGCTCTTGAAAGGAAGGAAATAATGGTACATGCTACAACATGTAGCACTCCAGACAATGAAGATAGTATTCTAAGTGAAATAAATGAGCCAGTCACAAAAGGACAGATTATCGGATGACTCCACTCAAATGAGATGCTGAGGACAGTCAAATTCACAGAGATCCTGTTGGCTGCCAGGGGCTAGAGGGAGGAAGGAATGAGGAGTTGTTTATAGGGTGTGGAGTTTCAGTTTTGTAAGATAAACAAGTTTTGGAGATGGACTGTGGGGAAGGCACCATAGCAGTGTGAGTGCACTTGATGCCAATGAACAACACACATCAAGATGGTTTGTTTGTTTGTTTCTTTTTAATTTTTTTTTGGAGGGGGGCAGGTTGGGGAAGGTGGGGGGCGGACGAGCCACTTCTAATGGTCTTTCATTTATCTATTTTTCATCCATCTTTGTTCTTTGGCCCGTGTGGGCCTCCCATCGCAGTGGCCTCTGTTGTTGCAGAGCGCCGGCTCTGGGCGCATGCGCTCCAGAGCTCCGGCTCGGTAATTGGAGACATGGGTCCAGCCGCTCCGCGGCACGTGGGCTCTTCCCAGGCCAGCGATCGAACCGGCGCCCCTTACACTGCAAGGCGGTGTCCTTACCCACTGGACCACCAGGGAAGCCCTCAAGATGGTTTTAAATGGTGAATTGTGTTGTGTACATTTTACCACAATTTTTTACAAGACAAGAAAAATTCCACATTCCACGGGCGATGCACACTGAGCTCTACAAGAAGGATCTGCCCCTGCCGGTGGGAGTTGTGAGCTCTTTCCCTCTGACATAATGACACCAGTTAAAGTAGAGCTGCTGGGCAATTCAGTTGAAAGTATTTTGACATTTAATTTAACTGCAATAGCCCAAGCCTGGGATGCTTCCTTCCTTCAGGGAGGACAGGTTTCACTGCCTTGACAGTTCTGTCCAGTAAGCGTTGTGAGCTCTTTCCAGCATCACTTCAGAAAGGAGATACAGATGGTAGTGTTTCTCTTTTTCTTGTCTTCATCACCTTGCCAATAAATGCAGCTTCCTTTCCAAAGGCCCCCTGTTGCACATGGCATGCTTTTTCCGCTCCCCTCTCCTTTTATTAATTTTTCTGAGTAAATAAAGAAGGGCTACAAGTCAAAATGGATAGTATTCTAAGTGAAATAAATGAGCCAGTCACAAGGAAATTATCGGATGACTCCACTCAAATGAGATGCTGAGGACAGTCAAATTCACAGAGATCCTGTTGGCTGCCAGGGGCTAGAGGGAGGAAGGAATGAGGAGTTGTTTATAGGGTGTGGAGTTTCAGTTTTGTAAGATAAACAAGTTTTGGAGATGGACTGTGGGGAAGGCACCATAGCAGTGTGAGTGCACTTGATGCCAATGAACAACACACATCAAGATGGTTTGTTTGTTTGTTTCTTTTTAATTTTTTTTTGGAGGGGGGCGGGTTGGGGAAGGTGGGGGGCGGACGAGCCACTTCTAATGGTCTTTCATTTATCTATTTTTCATCCATCTTTGTTCTTTGGCCCGTGTGGGCCTCCCATCGCAGTGGCCTCTGTTGTTGCAGAGCGCCGGCTCTGGGCGCATGCGCTCCAGAGCTCCGGCTCGGTAATTGGAGACATGGGTCCAGCCGCTCCGCGGCACGTGGGCTCTTCCCAGGCCAGCGATCGAACCGGCGCCCCTTACACTGCAAGGCGGTGTCCTTACCCACTGGACCACCAGGGAAGCCCTCAAGATGGTTTTAAATGGTGAATTGTGTTGTGTACATTTTACCACAATTTTTTACAAGACAAGAAAAATTCCACATTCCACGGGCGATGCACACTGAGCTCTACAAGAAGGATCTGCCCCTGCCGGTGGGAGTTGTGAGCTCTTTCCCTCTGACATAATGACACCAGTTAAAGTAGAGCTGCTGGGCAATTCAGTTGAAAGTATTTTGACATTTAATTTAACTGCAATAGCCCAAGCCTGGGATGCTTCCTTCCTTCAGGGAGGACAGGTTTCACTGCCTTGACAGTTCTGTCCAGTAAGCGTTGTGAGCTCTTTCCAGCATCACTTCAGAAAGGAGATACAGATGGTAGTGTTTCTCTTTTTCTTGTCTTCATCACCTTGCCAATAAATGCAGCTTCCTTTCCAAAGGCCCCCTGTTGCACATGGCATGCTTTTTCCGCTCCCCTCTCCTTTTATTAATTTTTCTGTTTGAGACATATGGAGAGACATGTGTTGGTGCAGGCACAGCTTCCTGCAGCCACTGCCAAACTTAAGTGCAGCTCTGAAACATAGGGAATTGATCTTAGACCTGTAAAACTGACTAAGAGGCTAGGAGGAAGTCTGAAATACAAAATAAGAAATGGTGTGTGACCAAACTGCAGCCTGTTGAACCCAGAAAATAACTCAGGCCATGTTGGCTAAACTACCACGTGGTAATGTGTCACCCAACATTAAAAATATCACAAGGTTGCTCACTGCAGCACTGGCTTGAGTGAGGAGAGGAAGGCGCAATCAAAAAAGTATCAATCCATGAGAGATCTGTTAAATATATTACAGAACATCCAAAACAAGCTATGGGGCTTCCTAGGTGGCTCAGTGGTAAAGAACTCACTGGCAACGCAGGAGACACAAGAGACATGGGTTCAATCCCTGGGTCAGAAAGATCCTCTGGAGGAAATGGTAACGCCACTCCTGTATTTTCACCTGGAAAATTCCTTGAACAGAGATGCCTGGTGGCCACAGTCTGTAGAACCTCAAGGACTTGGTCACAACCAAGTGAGTGAGTTGAGTCAAAAACAAACTACTGCCAGTAGACTGCCCTTGCATGAGTTAAGAAAAGTGAGTCCTCTGATGGCACACCATTTGCAAAACAAAACAAAACACAATTCCACTACTACCACTATCACTACTCCACCAGCCCACCCCCAAGCTCACTTCCTTCTTCATCCTTGGGTAAAATCTCTACTTCAACTCATGGGTAAATAAGTAGATAAAGCTGTCATTTCCCCTCACGTCTCTCAGCCTACCGCAAGTGATGCACAGACAGATTTCAGCGGCCAATGCACAATTAATTCACAACATGAAAGTCAAGGAGCTATTAAAAAAGAAAAGTCTTGGGCTTCCCTGGTGGTCCAGTGGGTAAGGACACTGCCTTGCAGTGCAAGGGGCACCAGTTCGATCCCTGGCCTGGGAAGACCCCATGTGCTGCGGAGCGGCTGGACCGATGTGTCCAATCACTGAGCCGGAGCTCTGGAGTGCATGAGCCCAGAGCTAGTGCTCTGCGACAACAGAGGCCACTGTGATGGGAGGCCCACACGGGCCAAAGAACAAAGATGGATGAAAATAAACAAATGAAACGCCAACAGAAGTTGCCTGCCCGACCCCCTCCCTCCCCAAACCCCTTCCCTAAAAAAAAAAAGTCTCTGAGACACATTGTTAAGTAAAAACCAAAGGCTCAGAAGAGTTGTTTTTTTAATACACAAATATACACACGGGATGTTTTCTGAGGGAAAAAAAAAAAATCCAAGAAAAAGAGTATGTGAACAATAGGAACTCTGAGGTTTGGTGTTTCAGGTGACAGTGAGCCTTGAACACAGCACAGAAGGGCAGATAGGCTTGCTGGAGCAATACTTGGTGGTATTTTCCCTTGCCCTCCCCTCCTCCCTCTCCCCTTCCTTCTTCTCATCCCTCCCCTCCCTCTATTTCCATCTCCCCCTCTCTCCTCCTTCTTTTTGGTTACATGAGCTTGTATACTTTGAATTAGAGAGCATGGCATCTCCATTTGTGTGATTTCCCCCAGTTTCTAAGATAGGACTCAAACCAGAAATGTTTAAAAAAAACCTTCTAGAAGTAATCTAGAGTTTCTCAGTAAAGGGTGTCACTGACAAGCAGCTTTCACTTCAATTAACTAGAGCTGAGGGCCTGTTCTGGTTAATAGCCCCTAAAATTATCTACATATATTTCACTGAATTACAGGTCTTTGGCTCAAACTAAATTATCTTCCTTTGAAAGGGGGAGGAGGGATTAAAGGACAAAGTAGATCAAGTGTGGGGTTTCTTTTTCTTTCTTTTCTTTTTTTTTAGGGGGGCACTTCTATTGGTCTTTTATTTATTTTCATCTATCTTTGTTCTTTGGCCCGTGTGGGCCTCCCATCACAGGGGCCTCTCGCTGCAGAGCACTAGCTCTGGGCACATGCACTCCAGAGCTCCGGCTCAGTAGTTGGACACATCGGTCCAGCCACTCTACCGCACATGGGGTCTTTCCAGGCCAGGGATCGAACCAGCACCCCTTGCACTGTGAGGTGATGTCCTTACCCACTGGACCACCAGGAAAGTCCCAAGAGTGGGGTTTCTTATTTAAGTGTGCCACTAAGGGTTCCTAGGGGTGTGTGTGTGTGTGTGTGTGTATGTGCGTGTGTGTGTGTGTGTCCATGCACACATATGCTCATTTATATATATATATATAGATAGATAGATAGATAGATGTCCATATCCTGTTGGTTTTGCTACTTTGGATAACCATGAGTAATACAATACATAGGCTAGCCTTCCTTCATTGATTCTGTTTTCCTTATTATTCATGTTGGTTTATTTTTCACATATATTTATAATAACCTTATGTAGCTAAACTTAAAAACTGGTATCTGTTATTGGAATCTTAGTAAATATCAAACTCTATAACATATTTTAAACTGATAAGTTATGAATTTAATTCAGGGAGAATTGAAATCTTCATGGTACTATAGAGTTTTCCTACTATTGAGGTGTATTTTGGATCTTTCAGGGTTATCTTATATGCTTATTCACTCATGTAAACATTCCTTATTATAATTATTCTCATGTTGTCTTTTTATTCTGTATTCTTACATGATATAATCATATATTCTATCTTCTGTCCATTGTATGCTCTGTTCACTACTTGTTTGCATACATGAAAGCTACCGATTTCTGCATATTCATTCCATTCTGCAACATTTTTTTTCCCCGCAACACTTTTAAAATTTCTTTGTTGTTTGTGGTAGCTTTCTAGCTGATTTCCTAGTTTTCTAGGTATAGAACCCTATCATCTGCAAACACTGAGAGTTTTGCCTTCTCTCTCCCTGACATTACACTGCTAATTACTTAGCTTGTAAAAAACATTTTGCTTTAACCAAGGACAATATTACATCAGTGGTGATAATGGACAAAACTGCCCTGTCTTTAACCTCAGTGGAAATACCTCTATAAATCTACCTTGAAGCAAAATGCTGGCTTTGGGGCTGAAATAGATAATTATTATATGTTAAGAAAGAATTCATCTTATTTTATTTTCTATTAGATTTTCACTGCAAATGACTTGAATTTTTTCAAGTTACTTTTTAGTAGGTATAGAATGATAAGAAGATCTTTCTCCTTAGATCTGATGATACTTTTTATTAATAAATCTCCTAAAAGTAAGTCATCTAGGCATTCCTAGGAGGGGAGGGAAAGACTTCATTAGAATAAAATCTTATGATGTTTTCTGCATGTGTGAAACATCACATACATAAAGAAGGGAAGACATGTATGTATATTTCAACAAACTTAAATAATCCATAACCACTACCCAGGTCAAGAATCAGAATATTGCTAGCCCTGAACTGAAAACTATGAAACACTGTTACGAAAAACTAAAAAATGTCTAGATAGTGGAGAGATCTACCATGTTCAAGAGTCAGAAGACCCAATATGATAAGATGTCAGTTCTCCCCAAACTGATCTATAGATTCAATGCAATCCCAATTTTAAAAAATTCCAGCAGGTTATTTCATAGAAATTGAAAAACAAATATAAAATTGATATAAAAATACAAAGATTTTTGAATAACTTAAACAACTTTGAAAAATGAAGTGGAAGAATACCTGCTTTCAAGAATTACTACAAAGCTATAGTGATCAGGTGAGTACGGTACTAGTGTAAAGACAGACAAATGGATTAGCGGAATACAATAGAGAGTCCAGAAATAAGAGTCATAAATACATAAGCAACTGATTTTCATCAAAAATACAGAGACAACTTAGTGAGCACAGGATAGTTTTTTCCAACATGTGATGCTAAGATTGGATATGCGTAAGAAGAGGGAAAAGAAACATTTTTTCCATACTTGACACATTATACAAAAATTAACCCAAAATGAATCATAGATCTTAATGTAAAAATGAAAACTAGATAACTCCTTGAAGAAAACATAGGAGTAAATCTTCATGACCTTGAATTAGGCAAATAATTTGTAGATATGACACCAAAAAACATTATCTACTAAAAAAAAAAAATGATACATTGGACCTCATGAACATTTAAAAACTTCTGTTCTTCAAAAGATACTGTTAAAAGAATTAAAAATGAGACCCACATTTGGAATAAGATTTCTTGAAATCATATATCTGATAAGAGGCATACATAGAGTTTGTAAAGGACTCTCAAAACTAAGAGAATAAGCAATCAAATTTTTAAATCAGCAAAATACTTGAATTTTTCAAGTTACTTTTAGTAGGTATAGAATGATAAGAAGATCTTTCTCCTTAGATCTGATGATACTTTTTATTAATAAATCTCCTAAAAGTAAGTCATCTAGGCATTCCTAGGAGGGGAGGGAAAGACTTCATTAGAATAAAATCTTATGATGTTTTCTGCATGTGTGAAACATCACATACATAAAGAAGGGAAGACATGTATGTATATTTCAACAAACTTAAATAATCCATAACCACTACCCAGGTCAAGAATCAGAATATTGCTAGCCCTGAACTGAAAACTATGAAACACTGTTACGAAAAACTAAAAAATGTCTAGATAGTGGAGAGATCTACCATGTTCAAGAGTCAGAAGACCCAATATGATAAGATGTCAGTTCTCCCCAAACTGATCTATAGATTCAATGCAATCCCAATTTTAAAAAATTCCAGCAGGTTATTTCATAGAAATTGAAAAACAAATATAAAATTGATATAAAAATACAAAGATTTTTGAATAACTTAAACAACTTTGAAAAATGAAGTGGAAGAATACCTGCTTTCAAGAATTACTACAAAGCTATAGTGATCAGGTGAGTACGGTACTAGTGTAAAGACAGACAAATGGATTAGCGGAATACAATAGAGAGTCCAGAAATAAGAGTCATAAATACATAAGCAACTGATTTTCATCAAAAATACAGAGACAACTTAGTGAGCACAGGATAGTTTTTTCCAACATGTGATGCTAAGATTGGATATGCGTAAGAAGAGGGAAAAGAAACATTTTTTCCATACTTGACACATTATACAAAAATTAACCCAAAATGAATCATAGATCTTAATGTAAAAATGAAAACTAGATAACTCCTTGAAGAAAACATAGGAGTAAATCTTCATGACCTTGAATTAGGCAAATAATTTGTAGATATGACACCAAAAAACATTATCTACTAAAAAAAAAAAATGATACATTGGACCTCATGAACATTTAAAAACTTCTGTTCTTCAAAAGATACTGTTAAAAGAATTAAAAATGAGACCCACATTTGGAATAAGATTTCTTGAAATCATATATCTGATAAGAGGCATACATAGAGTTTGTAAAGGACTCTCAAAACTAAGAGAATAAGCAATCAAATTTTTAAATCAGCAAAATACTTGAATAGACACTTCTTCAAAGATAATGGTAAATAAGCACATATAAAGATACTCAACATCATTAACTATTAGTGAAATACAAACTAAAAGAAAGATTAAATACCACTACATACATTTTGGAATGGTTAAAATAAAAGGGCTTAGTAATATCAAGTGTTGGCAAAGATAGGAAACAATACCATTACTGGTAGGAATGTAAAATGGTACAACCACACTAGAAAACAGTTTGGCAATTTCTTAACAAGTTAATCATACACTTATTATATGATGTAGCCATTTTAGTCCTAAGTATTTTTCAAAATAAATTAAACATCAGTTCATACAAAGACTTGCAAAAACATTTTTTATAGCAGCTTAAGTTGCAATGACCAAAAACTATTAATAGAAATGACCAAGATACCCATCAATAGTTAAGCAGATAAACAATTTTAGCATGTCTGTAAAAAGATGTTTTACTCAGAAATACATATAGAACAATATGGGTGAATCTCAAAATAATTGTGCTGAGTGAAATAGGCAAGACAAAAAATAAATCACATACCGTATGAGCCCACTTACAGTGGAATTATAAATCTAAAATGATAGAAATCAACCGATGATTGCTTGGTAACAGGGAGAAAAAAAGGCACAAGAAAACTCAGGAGAATGATATTTATCATCTTAACTGTGGTCATGGTTTCACTGCTGTGTATGTACATATATATATATATATATATATGTATATATATGTGTATATATATATATATATACTGTTTTCATATCATTACATATATAAAATTTATCAAGTTGCATATTTTAAATATGTGAGGATTATTGAATGTCAGTTATACTTCAAACAGTAACAACCACTAGCATTTGTTTTTTTCTGACAAGGCTTTGGACTGATAAGACCATTGCTAAATGGTCTACTGATCTAGGATGGACTCAAATGAGACAACTCAGATCAGTCCTATGGGCTCTCTCATCCTCCAGCAGTCTGCCCCAAGCTTATTCTCACAGTGACTTCACATCGATTGTTGGCATGATTTCTGTAATGCAGTTCTGCTCATACGCTGCTATCTAAGTTTTCATTCACTCCAATTCTTAGGTCATTGGATCTGGTTGGGTAAACACTGTAGCCTCCAATCAGGCTGTGTAAAAGTCTAGGTCACCATCTCAATGAAACTTCAGAAGAGATAACAGAAACTGTTCAACAGATGGCACAGATAAGATGAAGCAAGTGGAAGCCTTTAACTATTCCTAATTTTTATGAATCAAGCTTTACCCTGGGTATTAGATTGTATTTTAAGGATGAAATCTCTGAGGCAGTTTGCCCCAGTTTGTATATCCAAAGATTACACACTTATTATATGATGTAGCCATTTTAGTCCTAAGTATTTTTCAAAATAAATTAAACATCAGTTCATACAAAGACTTGCAAAAACATTTTTTATAGCAGCTTAAGTTGCAATGACCAAAAACTATTAATAGAAATGACCAAGATACCCATCAATAGTTAAGCAGATAAACAATTTTAGCATGTCTGTAAAAAGATGTTTTACTCAGAAATACATATAGAACAATATGGGTGAATCTCAAAATAATTGTGCTGAGTGAAATAGGCAAGACAAAAAATAAATCACATACCGTATGAGCCCACTTACAGTGGAATTATAAATCTAAAATGATAGAAATCAACCGATGATTGCTTGGTAACAGGGAGAAAAAAAGGCACAAGAAAACTCAGGAGAATGATATTTATCATCTTAACTGTGGTCATGGTTTCACTGCTGTGTATGTACATATATATATATATATATATATGTATATATATGTGTATATATATATATATATATACTGTTTTCATATCATTACATATATAAAATTTATCAAGTTGCATATTTTAAATATGTGAGGATTATTGAATGTCAGTTATACTTCAAACAGTAACAACCACTAGCATTTGTTTTTTTCTGACAAGGCTTTGGACTGATAAGACCATTGCTAAATGGTCTACTGATCTAGGATGGACTCAAATGAGACAACTCAGATCAGTCCTATGGGCTCTCTCATCCTCCAGCAGTCTGCCCCAAGCTTATTCTCACAGTGACTTCACATCGATTGTTGGCATGATTTCTGTAATGCAGTTCTGCTCATACGCTGCTATCTAAGTTTTCATTCACTCCAATTCTTAGGTCATTGGATCTGGTTGGGTAAACACTGTAGCCTCCAATCAGGCTGTGTAAAAGTCTAGGTCACCATCTCAATGAAACTTCAGAAGAGATAACAGAAACTGTTCAACAGATGGCACAGATAAGATGAAGCAAGTGGAAGCCTTTAACTATTCCTAATTTTTATGAATCAAGCTTTACCCTGGGTATTAGATTGTATTTTAAGGATGAAATCTCTGAGGCAGTTTGAATTTCAATCCAAATCAAGAAAAACTTTGTTGTATATCCAAAGATTACACACTAAACCCCAAAAGTCCTTTTACAATGCATATAATGGTCTGACTTTTTAAATTTATTAGAACAGTTTAGACTGACCTCTAGTGAAGGTCAATCAGTAACATTATCTACCTGTGTGTACCCATTTATAAAGGCAATTTCCAGCCTGTGAATGAACTGTGTTCCTAAAGTCCACATATAAGTCAATGATCTCGAAATCAGATTGCATTTTTTCATACAAATTATTTAACAAATGCTTCCAAGGTAGCCTAATAAAGCGCATTTAACACACAATGGCTAAAATATAATACAAAGAATAAAAAAGTACTTCCCTGCAGTTTTTAAAAAATAAAGTGTTTCTGAATACCCTCTGACTGAGCTTTGCATGTTCCCAGACAGGTGGCGGGTGGAGGCGTCCACCTTCTGCTCCCTCTGAGGGCAAAACACTAATCCCACCATGGCAGGCCTACCGTACTCACCCCAATGAAAGCAATTTAAACCTCAAAAAAAAAAAAAACCCATGTTTCTGAATAAAACGTCTGACAAGTTTCCATTCAGTAATTCATTAGTAGAATTCTCTTCCTATATGCCCTCTGAAAATGGAAGAGCAATATAAAGATTTATTTCCCAATAGACACGTCCTGTGTTCCTTGCTTTAGAAGGCAAAATCAACTATAGACATATTTGCTTTTAAATAACTGTTGCTTTCAACTTACTACATTTGTGAAGGACATTCAACCTGTGTGTTAAAAAAAATACCACAGGATTATTTTCAAATGTAAAATATAGTTCAGGATTTCTATACTAAAACTGGAAACAAAAATGACTTCTAAATTTAAGCCTTCTGCAAAAACCTTTTTTTTCCTCAAAATTCTGACATCGTTTAAACTTACTCCAATCAGGACTGGTTGGGTACTTAGGTTTCACCATCTCAATGAAACTTCAGAAGAGATAACAGAAACTGTTCAACAGATGGCACAGATAAGATGAAGCAAGTGGAAGCCTTTAACTATTCCTAATTTTTATGAATCAAGCTTTACCCTGGGTATTAGATTGTATTTTAAGGATGAAATCTCTGAGGCAGTTTGAATTTCAATCCAAATCAAGAAAAACTTTGTTGTATATCCAAAGATTACACACTAAACCCCCAAAAGTCCTTTTACAATGCATATAATGGTCTGACTTTTTAAATTTATTAGAACAGTTTAGACTGACCTCTAGTGAAGGTCAATCAGTAACATTATCTACCTGTGTGTACCCATTTATAAAGGCAATTTCCAGCCTGTGAATGAACTGTGTTCCTAAAGTCCACATATAAGTCAATGATCTCGAAATCAGATTGCATTTTTTCATACAAATTATTTAACAAATGCTTCCAAGGTAGCCTAATAAAGCGCATTTAACACACAATGGCTAAAATATAATACAAAGAATAAAAAAGTACTTCCCTGCAGTTTTTAAAAAATAAAGTGTTTCTGAATACCCTCTGACTGAGCTTTGCATGTTCCCAGACAGGTGGCGGGTGGAGGCGTCCACCTTCTGCTCCCTCTGAGGGCAAAACACTAATCCCACCATGGCAGGCCTACCGTACTCACCCCAATGAAAGCAATTTAAACCTCAAAAAAAATCCCATGTTTCTGAATAAAACGTCTGACAAGTTTCCATTCAGTAATTCATTAGTAGAATTCTCTTCCTATATGCCCTCTGAAAATGGAAGAGCAATATAAAGATTTATTTCCCAATAGACACGTCCTGTGTTCCTTGCTTTAGAAGGCAAAATCAACTATAGACATATTTGCTTTTAAATAACTGTTGCTTTCAACTTACTACATTTGTGAAGGACATTCAACCTGTGTGTTAAAAAAAATACCACAGGATTATTTTCAAATGTAAAATATAGTTCAGGATTTCTATACTAAAACTGGAAACAAAAATGACTTCTAAATTTAAGCCTTCTGCAAAAAACCTTTTTTTTTTTTCCTCAAAATCTTCTAATGACACCTCTCAGCAGACGTCCGAGTCACCAGATGGCCTATATTGTTGCTGATGATCTGGTCTCATCCCCGTATCTCCATGGCATCATCTCCTTTATCTTTGCCCAGCTCTCTGTCTCTGTGCCAGCTGACCGTGATCTCCTCACTTTCTCCCCAGTGGGATGAGCACACTCCTGATTTGTGGCCTTTAACCTTACTGTTCCCTCTAACCAGAACACTCCTCCCCTAGATATCTACGTGGTTTCTTCAGTCCTTTAAGGGCTTGCCCAAATGTCATCTTTCAACTGGGGCTTTCATCTACCACCCCATGGAACAGAGCAACCACTATCCTGCCTCCTGCCTCTACCCTTACTCTCATTCTTTCCTACTTAATGTCTCCTCATGTAACTTTTCACTTTAAACGCATTACATAATTCAGTTGTTTTTATTTGTCATCTCACTACCACCAGCACTAACATATCAACTCCATGATAATGTGATTTTATAACTTCTGGTCCTTTCTGCAGAATCCAACACCTCCATGTTTCAAAACTCTGCATAAACAACTTTACTAACTTATTTCATGATCTATGTATGTATCTCTACACCCATTTATGTCATATACATGGTTTTGGTTGACTATCTCCTTAAAGTCTTCTGCATAAAAGGAACAGACTGTCTGCTTTTCAACTAAAGATTTATCTGGAAGCAACTAATAAGCTATTAGAATTGCAGATGGAAAATTCATTGTTGTAACAGTCTTTCAAATAATTCTTGGTCCTCAAATCATTCTTGAAAATTCATGTTTTCTATGTCCCTACACACTAGCATAAATTTGGTTGAAGCTGTTCTCTAATCAATACTCATTTGAATTATACAATTGTGTCATGGCTTGGCACCCTGTAGAATTAATAAAAAGTTTTTTCTAATAAAACAAGTTAGTACGAATTCTCTTCCTATATGCCCTCTGAAAATGGAAGAGCAATATAAAGATTTATTTCCCAATAGACACGTCCTGTGTTCCTTGCTTTAGAAGGCAAAATCAACTATAGACATATTTGCTTTTAAATAACTGTTGCTTTCAACTTACTACATTTGTGAAGGACATTCAACCTGTGTGTTAAAAAAAATACCACAGGATTATTTTCAAATGTAAAATATAGTTCAGGATTTCTATACTAAAACTGGAAACAAAAATGACTTCTAAATTTAAGCCTTCTGCAAAAACCTTTTTTTTCCTCAAAATCTTCTAATGACACCTCTCAGCAGACGTCCGAGTCACCAGATGGCCTATATTGTTGCTGATGATCTGGTCTCATCCCCGTATCTCCATGGCATCATCTCCTTTATCTTTGCCCAGCTCTCTGTCTCTGTGCCAGCTGACCGTGATCTCCTCACTTTCTCCCCAGTGGGATGAGCACACTCCTGATTTGTGGCCTTTAACCTTACTGTTCCCTCTAACCAGAACACTCCTCCCCTAGATATCTACGTGGTTTCTTCAGTCCTTTAAGGGCTTGCCCAAATGTCATCTTTCAACTGGGGCTTTCATCTACCACCCCATGGAACAGAGCAACCACTATCCTGCCTCCTGCCTCTACCCTTACTCTCATTCTTTCCTACTTAATGTCTCCTCATGTAACTTTTCACTTTAAACGCATTACATAATTCAGTTGTTTTTATTTGTCATCTCACTACCACCAGCACTAACATATCAACTCCATGATAATGTGATTTTATAACTTCTGGTCCTTTCTGCAGAATCCAACACCTCCATGTTTCAAAACTCTGCATAAACAACTTTACTAACTTATTTCATGATCTATGTATGTATCTCTACACCCATTTATGTCATATACATGGTTTTGGTTGACTATCTCCTTAAAGTCTTCTGCATAAAAGGAACAGACTGTCTGCTTTTCAACTAAAGATTTATCTGGAAGCAACTAATAAGCTATTAGAATTGCAGATGGAAAATTCATTGTTGTAACAGTCTTTCAAATAATTCTTGGTCCTCAAATCATTCTTGAAAAATTCATGTTTTCTATGTCCCTACACACTAGCATAAATTTGGTTGAAGCTGTTCTCTAATCAATACTCATTTGAATTATACAATTGTGTCATGGCTTGGCACCCTGTAGAATTAATATGACATCAAAAAAGTATCTATTCACTAATACCATGTATTATATTACTTAAAATCTAAAATAATGCCTATTAGATGTAAAAAGATCCAGTTCAATGATTTCTTGGCATTCACTGGATTAAAATGTTACTGCTTCCTTAAATCTGCTTTTTATCAATTAATCTGGATAAAAAACAACTCCAATCATTGTCATGAATAAATCTACATCATAGCCTCCAAGGATTTTTTAATATAGCAACTCTGTCATTTGTTGGTGTGATTTCTGTAATGCAGTTCTGCTCATATGTTCTGTCTAAAACTTACTCACTCCAATTTTCAATTCATTGGATCTGGTTGGGTAAACACTATAGCCTCCAATCAGGCTTCTAATGGTTTCAAATTGAGATAGAGTTTTGCAAGGCATATAACATCAGAGATGTGATAAATATTCCAAATAAACTTAGCTTGAAAGCTAAAGGAAATATATTGCATTCTGCATATCTTCTCACGCAAATCATTCACATTTTATGGTTTTGACACTTAACGTCAGTCATCCCTTTTCAAGTGTGCATCACTCAGAATACAATGATGATTTAAACACATTCTGAAGCACTCATCTTCTCAGGGCTCTGATGAATTCTGGAAACTAGAATACATATGCCACTTAATGATCTTTTCAAGATAAATAAACTTGTATTTTCAATGACAGTCTATGTTTAATAATTATTTAGGATACATATTAAAATATATTGAAATGATATTAAAAACCCAGGAAAATAGAAATCGCATTGAGTACCATGTACTCAGTCTCATGTGTAACAAAAATATGGATCTAATAATAAAATAATAGATAATAAAATAAAATAATAATAAAATAAAAGAACTTCCTGCAAACAAAAGCCCAAGACCAGATGCCTTCACTGAAGAATTCTACCACAAATATAGAGAAGAATTTATACCTATCCTTGAACTCTTCCAAAAGACTGAAGTATCATTAAAACAACATTTTGTTGATGCTAATAAATATTAAACAAACGATGAAAAAATGGATAATAAACTTTCCTATGAGCATCACAATTTCCTTACAGAGATTCAGCTCTTCCTAAAAATGTTCCCCCAAGTCAGTTTGTGAAAATTTGACATATATGTTCAACTATATGAAAGTAATTTATACATCCTTACAGATAACTAAGAAGAAAACATTTCATCATCTCAAAATGTAGAGGTTCTCTCTTCAATTTTCTTGCAAGTATTTTCACAGTTATTCTTTCAATTTTAAGAACTCACAGAGTAGTAGTAAATTATGTATATACACATATATCCTTCTAATTTCTCTTCATAGGAAAAGTTAATCTTGTTCTTTTCTATATATAACAAGTTTTAGTTATTAAATAAATGAGTCACATAATAAAGAGATTATGAAATGTTTGATAAATATTTCATCATGACTTACTTTCATCATAATGTCAAAAAGGATTACTTTTTGCTTTACATTAAAATATAAAATATGGGGGGAAAGTCTCAAGAACTTCAACTCATATAACAGACACAAAAAATGAGAAATTTCAGAAGGAGGAAATCAATAAAAATCATCTTCTCAGGGCTAGAATCAACAATCATGCCATTAGACGATAAATAAACTTGTATTTTCAATGACAGTCTATGTTTAATAATTATTTAGGATACATATTAAAATATATTGAAATGATATTAAAAACCCAGGAAAATAGAAATCGCATTGAGTACCATGTACTCAGTCTCATGTGTAACAAAAATATGGATCTAATAATAAAATAATAGATAATAAAATAAAATAATAATAAAATAAAAGAACTTCCTGCAAACAAAAGCCCAAGACCAGATGCCTTCACTGAAGAATTCTACCACAAATATAGAGAAGAATTTATACCTATCCTTGAACTCTTCCAAAAGACTGAAGTATCATTAAAACAACATTTTGTTGATGCTAATAAATATTAAACAAACGATGAAAAAATGGATAATAAACTTTCCTATGAGCATCACAATTTCCTTACAGAGATTCAGCTCTTCCTAAAAATGTTCCCCCAAGTCAGTTTGTGAAAATTTGACATATATGTTCAACTATATGAAAGTAATTTATACATCCTTACAGATAACTAAGAAGAAAACATTTCATCATCTCAAAATGTAGAGGTTCTCTCTTCAATTTTCTTGCAAGTATTTTCACAGTTATTCTTTCAATTTTAAGAACTCACAGAGTAGTAGTAAATTATGTATATACACATATATCCTTCTAATTTCTCTTCATAGGAAAAGTTAATCTTGTTCTTTTCTATATATAACAAGTTTTAGTTATTAAATAAATGAGTCACATAATAAAGAGATTATGAAATGTTTGATAAATATTTCATCATGACTTACTTTCATCATAATGTCAAAAAGGATTACTTTTTGCTTTACATTAAAATATAAAATATGGGGGGAAAGTCTCAAGAACTTCAACTCATATAACAGACACAAAAAATGAGAAATTTCAGAAGGAGGAAATCAATAAAAATCCCTAGGACATACAATGCAAATATATTTTAACAATATTTTCTACAAAAAAGGACAAAATTCCCAATTCTCTTGGTGCAGAATTATAATAAAGTTAGAAACACTTAGATAATATTCACCTAAATATTTGTTAATTTATATATTACTTTCAGGTATCAAATAACATAGTTGAAAACTATCCTTCAAACATCTCCCATTTCTCTGGATCTGCAGGTGTCTTCTAAAGTTCTGCTTACTGTTTGAAATTCCCTTTGTCTACCAGCATGTGATATTTGACTAGTTACAGAACTTCATGAAGAGAGGAGCCTGGCAGGTTGCAATCCATGGGATCTCAAAGAGTCAGACATGACTGAGCACTCACACAGAAATGAAACTTTTGAAACTATCAATGTTCTAAGAATTTGCATAAAATAGAAATTTTATAAATAATCATTTGATTTCAAACACCTGCATGGATAGTTATGCTGCAACGGATAGAGTGGTGAATTCTGAGAAAAGTCTAAATTATGGCATTTGATTGAGCATCATCAGGAAACTCTATTATTATTCACCTGTCATCCAGTGTGCAAATTAAAGGGAAGTTTTCCTTTAAACCAAAAATCAGCTGTATCTGTGTTCAAATACTTGAACAACAGTCACAGAAGAGACAAGTTAGTCTCAACCCAATGTTGCAGAGCTACATTTGGACTAAAAGAAGAATCAGAAGGGCAGATTTCAGCCCAAAGTAAGTAATAGCTTGAATTAGAACCATCTGGAAATGGAGTATTCTGTCTTATAAAGTAGGCGTTCCTGATCAGCTGGTGGGTCTTACAGTTTACTAAGGATGTTATAAATGAATTTGAGCTCAGATTTTAGAAACACGTTATTTGGCATCACTTTTCTGCCTCTCAAGGCCTCTTCTACCTCATGAGACTCTGGACTGTGACCAACTCAACTCACCACTCACTCAGGCCAGCATTTTACATTTATTCAATCTGAAGTGATATTATTTACATTCATGCTGCCACAGTGTATAAAGCAGCCTCTCAGTGACACCTAATTTTCTACCAATTTCCATGTGTAAATAATCACCCCTAGGGGTGATGTCTTTGATGAAGCAGACACTGCTAGAGGCAGTTACAAAGGTCCACAGGGGGCAGAGATTCAAAGATGAAAGTCCAAACACAGCTGAAGTAAAACAGGGATAGACTATTATCTTGTAGCAAGTCCAAGGACTTATCCTTATGTCTCATGATAAGTTTATAAGGCAATCTTTATAGGCACCAATATTCTCTCTACTCTCAACTTTCAGTATGAAGTGTGGAGGTCAATGACGGCCAAAGAAAGACATTTTTGTGTGGCTGAGTGACAGCATACTTTGACGCAGCTGTTTCAATAATGCCATATTGAGTGCTATGAGTCAGTATGTAAAAATACTATTAACAATCACAAATAATGTTTGCAATAATATCCCTAATGATCACCCTGAGAGGCTCCCTTCAGCCCTACTAACTTCATCCTCACTTCATCTGTCATCCATCCCTGCTAATGGAATTTGCATAAAATAGAAATTTTATAAATAATCATTTGATTTCAAACACCTGCAGAACGGATAGAGTGGTGAATTCTGAGAAAAGTCTAAATTATGGCATTTGATTGAGCATCATCAGGAAACTCTATTATTATTCACCTGTCATCCAGTGTGCAAATTAAAGGGAAGTTTTCCTTTAAACCAAAAATCAGCTGTATCTGTGTTCAAATACTTGAACAACAGTCACAGAAGAGACAAGTTAGTCTCAACCCAATGTTGCAGAGCTACATTTGGACTAAAAGAAGAATCAGAAGGGCAGATTTCAGCCCAAAGTAAGTAATAGCTTGAATTAGAACCATCTGGAAATGGAGTATTCTGTCTTATAAAGTAGGCGTTCCTGATCAGCTGGTGGGTCTTACAGTTTACTAAGGATGTTATAAATGAATTTGAGCTCAGATTTTAGAAACACGTTATTTGGCATCACTTTTCTGCCTCTCAAGGCCTCTTCTACCTCATGAGACTCTGGACTGTGACCAACTCAACTCACCACTCACTCAGGCCAGCATTTTACATTTATTCAATCTGAAGTGATATTATTTACATTCATGCTGCCACAGTGTATAAAGCAGCCTCTCAGTGACACCTAATTTTCTACCAATTTCCATGTGTAAATAATCACCCCTAGGGGTGATGTCTTTGATGAAGCAGACACTGCTAGAGGCAGTTACAAAGGTCCACAGGGGGCAGAGATTCAAAGATGAAAGTCCAAACACAGCTGAAGTAAAACAGGGATAGACTATTATCTTGTAGCAAGTCCAAGGACTTATCCTTATGTCTCATGATAAGTTTATAAGGCAATCTTTATAGGCACCAATATTCTCTCTACTCTCAACTTTCAGTATGAAGTGTGGAGGTCAATGACGGCCAAAGAAAGACATTTTTGTGTGGCTGAGTGACAGCATACTTTGACGCAGCTGTTTCAATAATGCCATATTGAGTGCTATGAGTCAGTATGTAAAAATACTATTAACAATCACAAATAATGTTTGCAATAATATCCCTAATGATCACCCTGAGAGAGGCTCCCTTCAGCCCTTACCATAACTTCATCCTCACTTCATCTGTCATCCATCCCTGAGGGGCTAGCACCCGACTCAGAGACGGAGTAAAACATGGGAGTGAGGCTCATGGCTGAATGGAGAACAGGGAGTGAATGAAGCTCAAGGACAGAGTCAGGGACAGAGGATGGGTTGTGGAGGAAATAGAGTAAGGAATAAGTTAGTAGAATAGAATGAAGATGTCCAGTGCACGTCACTTTATAATTTGCAAAAATCTTGATACAAGTTTAAAGATTCTTTTTTTTTTCAACCTAGGTTTAGATCCACCCAAACCGACCCACTTCAGTAAGCAGGGAAGTTTTCACAGGCACATATTCTTTTTTTTTTTTTTTTTTAATTTTGGTCACTTTTTATTGGTCGTTCATTTATTTATTTTCATCTATCTTTGTTCTTTGGCCTGTGTAGGCCTCCCATTGCAGTGGCCTCTCTCCCTGCAGAGCACCAGCTCTGGGCGCATGTGCTCCAGAGTGCTGGCTCATAATTGGACACAGTGGTCCAGCCACTTCGTGGCACGTGAGGTCTTCCCAGGCCAGGGATTGAACTGGTGCCCCCTGCACTGCTAGGTGGACTCTTTACCCACAAGACCACCAGGGAAGCCCCTACAGGCACATATGCTTGGTGACGCCTGTGTGAACTCTGTAGTCCCTTCCAGAATGTGTGCACCACTAGGGGGTGGCTAAGACATGATATCCCATCATTAGATGGACCAGGAGTGGCATAAACTGAGAGGAGAAGCTCAGCTAAGTTAATAAGGCTGAAGTAAAACAGGGATAGACTATTATCTTGTAGCAAGTCCAAGGACTTATCCTTATGTCTCATGATAAGTTTATAAGGCAATCTTTATAGGCACCAATATTCTCTCTACTCTCAACTTTCAGTATGAAGTGTGGAGGTCAATGACGGCCAAAGAAAGACATTTTTGTGTGGCTGAGTGACAGCATACTTTGACGCAGCTGTTTCAATAATGCCATATTGAGTGCTATGAGTCAGTATGTAAAAATACTATTAACAATCACAAATAATGTTTGCAATAATATCCCTAATGATCACCCTGAGAGAGGCTCCCTTCAGCCCTTACCATAACTTCATCCTCACTTCATCTGTCATCCATCCCTGAGGGGCTAGCACCCGACTCAGAGACGGAGTAAAACATGGGAGTGAGGCTCATGGCTGAATGGAGAACAGGGAGTGAATGAAGCTCAAGGACAGAGTCAGGGACAGAGGATGGGTTGTGGAGGAAATAGAGTAAGGAATAAGTTAGTAGAATAGAATGAAGATGTCCAGTGCACGTCACTTTATAATTTGCAAAAATCTTGATACAAGTTTAAAGATTCTTTTTTTTTTCAACCTAGGTTTAGATCCACCCAAACCGACCCACTTCAGTAAGCAGGGAAGTTTTCACAGGCACATATTCTTTTTTTTTTTTTTTTTTAATTTTGGTCACTTTTTATTGGTCGTTCATTTATTTATTTTCATCTATCTTTGTTCTTTGGCCTGTGTAGGCCTCCCATTGCAGTGGCCTCTCTCCCTGCAGAGCACCAGCTCTGGGCGCATGTGCTCCAGAGTGCTGGCTCATAATTGGACACAGTGGTCCAGCCACTTCGTGGCACGTGAGGTCTTCCCAGGCCAGGGATTGAACTGGTGCCCCCTGCACTGCTAGGTGGACTCTTTACCCACAAGACCACCAGGGAAGCCCCTACAGGCACATATGCTTGGTGACGCCTGTGTGAACTCTGTAGTCCCTTCCAGAATGTGTGCACCACTAGGGGGTGGCTAAGACATGATATCCCATCATTAGATGGACCAGGAGTGGCATAAACTAGAGGAGGAGAAGCTCAGCTATTCCCCTCCCTGGAGATGAATAGGTCTTAACCACTGTGCTACTGGGTAGATCTGCCACTTACACTGTCAGTACTCATGAGTTCCAGACTTTTGAGAGCCCTAATGCCTCATTATGAAAATAAACAAAAATTAAATGGGATTTGAGAGTCTCTAATCTGGAATTATACGTATCTGTAAACAACAAAACTCTGTAAAATCAAAAAAGCAATATTAGAAAAAATTGTGATTGCGGGCAAAGAAAAAATTAAATGGGATTTTGGAGTCTTGAGAATTTTGAAACATGACTTAAGATGTGCAGAGAGATTAGAAGTTGCTAACCTGGGGCATTCGGTTAGGGACAATAAACTGAATCTGGAAGAACACAAATAAGAATTATTCTTTGTCTTATCCACTACTTAATTAACCCAGAAAAAAGGGAAGAAGAATGAGCCAAAAACATGCAGAAATGGGATAGGCAACAAAACTGACTTGGTTTTTGTAGGGATAGTCCAAGTTGAGAGCAGTCAACAGTGCAAAGAACTCTGATGAGTTTGAAGCCACTTCCTGCATATGTCATATTCCAAGGAGGTTTAACTTTGTGAGAGAGCTTAAACAAAGGACGGAAAAGGACATGACATACACATTTCAACTAGCTTTCATGACTGCGATAATCATAAAGCAAACACTTCCTGAAATCAAAAGAGTAGACAGAATTCATGAAAATTTGATCATTCTGACATATTTATCATTCTTGCAGATACTAATAGTTATTAATAAGACTTGAATGTATTTTAATTATCTAGCCATAAAGTTTATTATTAGGATAACTAAATACCTAATTCTTCTTAGATATAGTATCTGAATCCAACAATCAAAAATTGAATTGTCTACACTCATGGGATTTTTTTCTTTTTAAAATTCTTTTTTTTTTTTTTTTAATATCTGAGGAATTTGGGGGTGGGGTTCGGGGGGGGGGGGGGTGCCACTTATGTTGGTCTTTAATTTATTCATTTTCATCCATGTTTGTTCTTTGGTCTGTGTGGGCCTCCCATCGCAGTGGCCTCTCTCACTGTAGAGCACCAGCTCTGGGCGCATGCGCTCCAGAGCTCCGGCTCGGTAACTGGACACATTGGTCTAGCCACTCCACGGCACATGGGATCTTCCCAGGCCAGGGATCGAACCGGCGCCCCCTGCACTGTAAGGCGGTATCCTTACCCACTGGACCACCAGGGAAGCCCACTCATGGGTTTTTAAAAACATAAACAGATAAAATCAAATCTTGTCTTTGGGAATTGTGAATAGTACAATACTATTCTGAAAGACACTGAAATTCAAGCTAAACATATGAAAAACTATGTTCTTCTTAATATGGGTATTCATTTGTATCAGATAATATGCAACAATGTAACAATGACTTGAGTTTATTTCAGGGTTCATATATTTATTATTAAAATTATGATTTTTAGTATTATTAAAATTAGTATTATAATGTATATGTATCTTTGCAATATAATACGCATTATATATTCTATACTATACAGTGAAATCACAGTGTAATACAAATTTACTATTTTTATGCTGTTCTACACAATTACAGTTTATGATCATTAATGGGTACTCTTCTACTTCTTCAGTCCTATGAAGTTTTTCCTGATCATTTTCCTTTCTTCTTAAATGTTTCTTCTTCAGTGTGATAAAGTGTGTGTGTGACACTTGATATATTTGATCTCTCCTTTAATGTTTCATTAGCATTTCTTTTACGTATTCTCAGAAGTTCTCAAGGTTAAGCATTATAAATTTCTTAAAACTTTAGGGGCTTCCCTGGTGGTCCAGTGGGTAAGGACACCGCCCTGCAGATCATTCTGACATATTTATCATTCTTGCAGATACTAATAGTTATTAATAAGACTTGAATGTATTTTAATTATCTAGCCATAAAGTTTATTATTAGGATAACTAAATACCTAATTCTTCTTAGATATAGTATCTGAATCCAACAATCAAAAATTGAATTGTCTACACTCATGGGATTTTTTTCTTTTTAAAATTCTTTTTTTTTTTTTTTTAATATCTGAGGAATTTGGGGGTGGGGTTCGGGGGGGGCGGGGGTGCCACTTCTGTTGGTCTTTCATTTATCTATTTTCATCCATCTTTGTTCTTTGGCCCGTGTGGGCCTCCCATCGCGGTGGCCTCTGTTGTCACAAAGCACCAGCTCTGGGCGCATGCGCTCCAGAGCTCCGGCTCGGTAACTGGACACATTGGTCTAGCCACTCCACGGCACATGGGATCTTCCCAGGCCAGGGATCGAACCGGCGCCCCCTGCACTGTAAGGCGGTATCCTTACCCACTGGACCACCAGGGAAGCCCACTCATGGGTTTTTAAAAACATAAACAGATAAAATCAAATCTTGTCTTTGGGAATTGTGAATAGTACAATACTATTCTGAAAGACACTGAAATTCAAGCTAAACATATGAAAAACTATGTTCTTCTTAATATGGGTATTCATTTGTATCAGATAATATGCAACAATGTAACAATGACTTGAGTTTATTTCAGGGTTCATATATTTATTATTAAAATTATGATTTTTAGTATTATTAAAATTAGTATTATAATGTATATGTATCTTTGCAATATAATACGCATTATATATTCTATACTATACAGTGAAATCACAGTGTAATACAAATTTACTATTTTTATGCTGTTCTACACAATTACAGTTTATGATCATTAATGGGTACTCTTCTACTTCTTCAGTCCTATGAAGTTTTTCCTGATCATTTTCCTTTCTTCTTAAATGTTTCTTCTTCAGTGTGATAAAGTGTGTGTGTGACACTTGATATATTTGATCTCTCCTTTAATGTTTCATTAGCATTTCTTTTACGTATTCTCAGAAGTTCTCAAGGTTAAGCATTATAAATTTCTTAAAACTTTAGGGGCTTCCCTGGTGGTCCAGTGGGTAAGGACACCGCCCTGCAGTGCAAGGGGCGCCAGTTTGATCCTGGGCCTGGGAAGATCCCATGTGCCGCGGAGCGGCTGGACCAATGTGTCCAGTTACCGAGCCGGAGCTCTGGAGCACATGTGCCCAGAGCTGGTGCTCTGCGACAACAGAGGCCACCGCGATGGGGGGCTCACACGGGCCAAAGAACAAAGATGGATGAAAATGGACAAATGAAAGACCAACAGAAGTGGCCCGCCAGCTCCCCTCCCTCCCCAGCCCACCCCCACCAAAATAAGTAAATAAATAAATCTTTTAAAAAAAAAACAAAACTTTAAAATCTTTGATTACATAAGTAAACACCGAAAATATCTAAAATCTTTTAGCAAAAGCTCTTAGTAAACACACCAAATTCTTATAAATTGTTTAGACACTATACTAAGTTCATAATATGCGCTGCCTGTTAAATTTTGTATTTATTACTCAGAAATTTATATAATTCTTAAAGCAGTCACTACCTCTCCCTCATCTGTTGATATTAACATTTATGTTATTATATGTATGTTGTTATATATTTGATAATAACATTTATTCTTTATGTAATTATATATTATAATTTCATAAATTACTGAAGGTTCATTCTAGTAACATAAAAACCACAGAATTAAAATCAAAGACAGAACAATTAAACCTTGAAGAAATAGGTCTAAGGTTTGTGTTGTTGTTTGCCTTTTGTTTTAATTAGAGGGTAATACCTCTGGGAATAGGGGTCAGTCAAAGACAGACTATCAGAGTCCAACTGGGGAACCAAAGTACTAAGAAAAGCAGCTAAGCAAAGTACCACATTGTGTAGTCTCATCCAACCCTTCTAGCTTCTCCTAGGCACAGGGTTAATTCTCTGGTACTACAACTAAATTCAGACATCGTGACTAGTAGGATTGAGGTGCAGAATATTAATACTCCTGCCTTCATCAAAATTGGCTCAGGATCTGGGGGAGCTATCAGAAGCTACAAGAGACTGGACTGGGGAACAAACATTTTGCTAGGAAGCAAAATAATCATGCCTAGAGAAAGACACGGTGATAATCCATGCTCCAAATTGGTGTCTCTGAAATGAATTACTGACCTACTCGTCCATGAGATCCTTACAAAACGTGATGAGAAGAATTCCCTGACTCTTCCTCCTTCTCTCCACTGCACCCCCTCTGTCACTTTCCTTGCTCCAGACTCTGTTTTTTACATTGGAGGATAATTGCTTTACTATGTTGTGCTGGCTTCTATCGTACAACAACATGAATCAGCTATACGTATACATTTATCTCCTCCATCTTGAGCCTCCCTCCCAACCACCATCCCACCCTCTAGGTCATCACAGAGCACCAGGCTGAGCTCCCTGTGCTGTTCGGTGGCTTCCCACCAGCTGTCTATTCTACACACAGTAGTGTATATATGTCAATGCTACTCTCCCAATTCGTCCAGAGTTCTATTCAAAAGAATCAGTCTTTGGGCTGATACATGGTCTTGGTATGTATAACCCTAATGCTTTATGAGCATAGTGCATCCCACCAGTCTGTGGTTAACATTTGTTTCCTACATTAGTTCATTTCATAAAGTTGTGAATCAAACCCCTGAAATATTAATGGTGTAACACTCAATGTGTATTCATGATGGTTATATATAAGGGACTGTCAGATCCCAACCCCAATTATGCGTACTTACTGAAAACACATTCACAAATGAGTAGAACTCAAGATCATAAGTTCTATTAATTTTAATGCTCCCAAGATGAGTCAGAATTTTTAAAGAAAATGGTTCATTTACTTAGATCCTTAGCTCTGGAAGTTGTTTCAAATTAGTGAAATTGGTTGTCTTGAAATGTTTAAACTGATGTAGAGTTTTCCTTTCACATCTGAGGATTCTTCCTGTGATTAAAGAGATTCTACATTTTAATATTAAATTAAAATTTGCCCTCAATAACTTTTAATATTTTTAACAGAATATGCATGCTTTGCCTAACATTACTCCATTCAGAATGATGCTAGGATGGGCAAAATAACCCCTTTTTGGCTCAGGATCTGGGGGAGCTATCAGAAGCTACAAGAGACTGGACTGGGGAACAAACATTTTGCTAGGAAGCAAAATAATCATGCCTAGAGAAAGACACGGTGATAATCCATGCTCCAAATTGGTGTCTCTGAAATGAATTACTGACCTACTCGTCCATGAGATCCTTACAAAACGTGATGAGAAGAATTCCCTGACTCTTCCTCCTTCTCTCCACTGCACCCCCTCTGTCACTTTCCTTGCTCCAGACTCTGTTTTTTACATTGGAGGATAATTGCTTTACTATGTTGTGCTGGCTTCTATCGTACAACAACATGAATCAGCTATACGTATACATTTATCTCCTCCATCTTGAGCCTCCCTCCCAACCACCATCCCACCCTCTAGGTCATCACAGAGCACCAGGCTGAGCTCCCTGTGCTGTTCGGTGGCTTCCCACCAGCTGTCTATTCTACACACAGTAGTGTATATATGTCAATGCTACTCTCCCAATTCGTCCAGAGTTCTATTCAAAAGAATCAGTCTTTGGGCTGATACATGGTCTTGGTATGTATAACCCTAATGCTTTATGAGCATAGTGCATCCCACCAGTCTGTGGTTAACATTTGTTTCCTACATTAGTTCATTTCATAAAGTTGTGAATCAAACCCCTGAAATATTAATGGTGTAACACTCAATGTGTATTCATGATGGTTATATATAAGGGACTGTCAGATCCCAACCCCAATTATGCGTACTTACTGAAAACACATTCACAAATGAGTAGAACTCAAGATCATAAGTTCTATTAATTTTAATGCTCCCAAGATGAGTCAGAATTTTTAAAGAAAATGGTTCATTTACTTAGATCCTTAGCTCTGGAAGTTGTTTCAAATTAGTGAAATTGGTTGTCTTGAAATGTTTAAACTGATGTAGAGTTTTCCTTTCACATCTGAGGATTCTTCCTGTGATTAAAGAGATTCTACATTTTAATATTAAATTAAAATTTGCCCTCAATAACTTTTAATATTTTTAACAGAATATGCATGCTTTGCCTAACATTACTCCATTCAGAATGATGCGTAAACTGTTACAGACTGAATTTCATTAGTGTTCTTATGTCTCTATGAGATGCTGTTATTTCCTCAATGCTTGAATCTAAAATATTATGTGACAATAAATATTTAAGAGGATGAATTCCATAGCAATTTTGGTTAATAGAATTCACCATAACTAAGAAAAAATATTGCAATAAATATGCATTAAGATCCATTTCACCAAATCCCAGAACATTAAACATTCACAGATGCCCCTAAAATTTAAATATTCTTATAGAATACAAATTTGTAAAATTTATCACCCAAACAAACAGTGCAAACAAAAATGTGAGTTGGTTTAGAGACAGTAAGGGAAATTTCATAGTCACTAATACATAACTTTTTACTCAGTTAAATTCAGATAAATATGATTCTGTCAATATACATCCATTCTGATGTCACAGGAATTGTGATACAGCTTAACATGACACTTTCCTTGTCTCCTTTCACTCACTTAATAGCTTATTCATCCACTGAATATGTACATCATGCACTATCAATGTTCCAAGCATTACCTTGGCCCTGAAAAGCAAAATAGACATGCTCTGCATGTCTAAAGCCAGCTGTGCAGTTCAATAGCAGCCACTGGCCACTAGTAGCTAATGAGCACCTGAAATGGGGCTTCTCTAAACAGAGATGTGTCATGATGTATAAAACACACATCAAATTTAGAAACTGCTCCCGCATAGTCACTTCAGTTATGTCCGACTCTGCGACCCCATGGACTGCAGCCCGTCGGGCTCCACTGTCCATGCGAATTCTCCAGGCAATACTGAAATGGGTGGCCATGCCTTCCTCCAGGAGGAATCTTCCCAAACCAGGGAGGGAACCCAGATCTCCTGCATTGCAGGCCAATTCCTCACCACTGAGCCACCCGGGAAGCCATATATACATACATTTGGGCTGTAGCTCACCAGGCTTCTATGTCCACGGAATTTTCCAGATAAGACTACTGGAATGGGTTTTCATTTACTTCTCCGAGATTTAGAAGACTTGGTACAAAAAAGGGAAAATACTTCAGTGATGATTTTTATGTTGACTGCATGTAGAAATGATAATATTTTGGATGTACTGAGTAAAATAAAATATGTTATTTAAATTAATGCCATGTGTTTCTCATCACTTTTTAATTTGAATACTAGAAAAATTTAAGTTATATATGTGGCTTTTATTGTATTGGATAATGCTGGTCCAAGGGAAACTGACAACAATGTATCTATATCTATATAATTTTATGTTTTAAAAAAATTCTGAATCTGATCAGAAGGCCATGACGAAGTATGTGCGGGGTTGAAAAACAGCCACTCAAAGATATGAAGTCTTAATGCCTAGAACTTGTTAATCTTGTTTGGAAAAAGGATCTTTACAGGTGTGATTCAATAAATGATCTGCAGCTGAGGAGAATCTGGGTGGTCCCTAATGACATCATAAGCATCCTCAAGGAGAAAGGGCAAAGGAGGTGACAGCAACAGAAGAGAGGAGACAATATGAGCATGGACCAGGCAGTGTTCACCGTGATGCAGTCACAACTCAGGCAACGCCCACAGCAAGCAGGAGCTGGAAGAGGCAGGAGTCAGTTCTCTAGAGACTCCAGAAGGAGGACAGCCCTGACCACACCTTGACTTTGGACTTCCGGTCTCTGCACTATGAAAGGATAACTTTCTGTTGTTTTAAGCTACCCAGTTTGTGCTAATTTGTTGTAACAGCCCTCAGAAACTGAAAGAGAGCATATTGGTGGAAAGAGGTGGTTCATTACAGGTAACCTTGGGACAGCTACGCGTTCTACCCATTTTGAGACATAGAACTGAGAGAATAAAGGCTATATTCTCTCCCCAAAAGTCCCCTTAGAGTTCTTGCCATGAAAACTGAATACTGATCTGGAAGGCTTATTCTCATTAACATATTCAGTATAATAGTCCAAATTTTCATGATTATATTTACATGTAATATATGTATATATATGTATATATATATATACACACACTTATAAAACTCATGCACATGTGTATATATGACCCACAGATGGACAAAAAATTAATTGTTACTTGGCTATACCCCAGTAAAAACACTTTTGTTGTTAAAAAAATTATTAATTAATCAAGCAGTATGGATCAAAGCTAATGTTGGCCCACACGGAAGTGCTTAGGCTTGAGTAAATAACAGATGAGATTTAAGACAAGACACTAATTAGGAAAAAGACTCTTCCCACCAAAGAAGGGTTCAATACCCTCGGCAATGGCCACGGTAGTGGGGGTGTGGGTGCGGAGTAGACATGACCACACAACCACACTAATATCCTAATCCTGCAGAGAGAGTGCAGCATCAAAGAAAAAAAAGAACACAAATGAGGTGCTAAAACAATATAAAACGAGACGATAAAATCTCAGGACTTAATATCCAAACTTGGAGTAAGTGCAATAACAGGCAATAGTATTCATGTCCGAAGTTCTGGAAGCAAGAAATGGGTATCACAATGTAAACCAGAAACTAGAAAACAGAAAAGTGTATACTGCAATAAAACATTTATTAAGGCTTACTTACTAGGGCTATTGCCAGTCAGTTTAAAACTCATTTGTATGCTCAAGTAATTGTACATATTTATCAGTGTGGCTGCAAATATGTTCAACAATAACAATTACTGTTAAAGAGAAGTATGCGAATTGCAGGGGCCTTGATCCTTTCTAGTTAAGTGATGTATTACATATTTATACACACTTGACCAAACACATGCGCAGTGGTTGGCAGGGGAAAACTAAGCCATAAAACCATAAACAGTCATGTCCAAATATATCCAGTTTTATGACACAACTGATAACTAATAGAAGAAAAACATATGTGCAGAATGGCAACGAAACATGAAACCAAATTACATGACAATTCTTCAGACATTAAAGAATATACACATTTACCTACATCACATTTCGTCCCCTTCTATGTCAGGATTACGCTTCTCAAGTACTAGTTACATCAATTAGGACCATCCCTTCATTGTAACGCTCCTTTCCCATAGTTAAGAGTCATTCAGAGAACAGGGAACAAAGATGCTACTGCTGAAGGTCTTTGGATTTAAAAACCTACAAGGATGCATGAAGAAGACACCGAGGCATGTTTAACGGGACAGCATCAAATTGCATGTGTTCACTTGCACCTGAAATCTTCATGGGGCAGATTCATGCTGAAAGAAGAGGAAAAGGCTTTGATATAAACTCATAGCAGGCTTGTATAAGAGAGAAAGAACATATCTTTTAAGAAAATGTGTGAAGATAAAAAAACAGGACTTCAACCTTCCCAAGACACAAGTTTGAATCAGACTTGAGCTGCCTTTCCCCAAACTGACTTGAATTTATTAATGTCTTGAATCTGAACACTGGCACTTGGAAATTTCAGAGTAGCTCATCAATTTTTAGTACTTGTGCTTGAGGCCAGAAATGGAACAAGAACAAAAACAGAGCAGGTGCGCTTGCTTTTTATATTTGTTGCCACCAATTGGAAATGTGAAAAGTGAAAAACTACTTACCTGAATCATTCCCCATGTCAAGAGCACCACCTCCAACTTAATTTCTCAGAGTATGTACATCCTCATCCTAGAACCGTGGTCCCACTGTGTTAGTACGCCTGCAACCTAAGACCCCGTGCTCAATTTTGAAACAGTACTGTCATTAAGGAAAGCTAGAGTCGCTAAAGTTCATGCTACTTTAAAAAAAACTATTTTAAATGTTATCCAAATAGTCATACACACACCTTAAAATAGGACAAAACATATCTGGGAAATTTTAATTTGAACATTATTAATTTTTCATTTAAACATAATGTTTATTTTTTGGTTCTCTTTATGAAAGTTACATTCGAGATACAGTTGAAAGGATCAAATGACACAATGAAGGGAGAGGAGTTGCTTACGAAAAACAGCAGTTCCCTGGCCCTTCTCTCCTGATCCTGATCCTTCCCCTTCTGAAGACAACAACTTGTTTCTCACTTAGGTAATTATTTTAGACTTTGCCTCTACATCTCTAACACTCGTATCATTTTATTCTTTCATTTTTAATTTCCTCCTGTGGAAGATGCAGATGTAGCACTTTTCCTAGTTCTGCTCCTGCCACACACACACACCTTTGTCCCTTGCTCACTACACACGCGGGTGCGTGACAGGCGTGGGAGTGTGCTTCAGTCATGACCAACTCTTTGTGACCCTATGGACGGTAGCCTGCCAAGCTCCTCTATCCACTGGCATTCTCCAGGAGAAACTACTACCAATACTGCCATTTCCTACTCCAAGGGATCTTCCCCACCTGGGGAACAAACCCAAGTCTCCTGTATTGAAAGGCAAATTCTTTACCCCTAGCACCACCTGGGAAGCCCTTGCTCACTACTAATGAAGTATCGGGAAATCAATACTCAGCTGCCTTTCCCCAAACTGACTTGAATTTATTAATGTCTTGAATCTGAACACTGGCACTTGGAAATTTCAGAGTAGCTCATCAATTTTAGTACTTGTGCTTGAGGCCAGAAATGGAACAAGAACAAAAACAGAGCAGGTGCGCTTGCTTTTTATATTTGTTGCCACCAATTGGAAATGTGAAAAGTGAAAAACTACTTACCTGAATCATTCCCCATGTCAAGAGCACCACCTCCAACTTAATTTCTCAGAGTATGTACATCCTCATCCTAGAACCGTGGTCCCACTGTGTTAGTACGCCTGCAACCTAAGACCCCGTGCTCAATTTTGAAACAGTACTGTCATTAAGGAAAGCTAGAGTCGCTAAAGTTCATGCTACTTTAAAAAAAACTATTTTAAATGTTATCCAAATAGTCATACACACACCTTAAAATAGGACAAAACATATCTGGGAAATTTTAATTTGAACATTATTAATTTTTCATTTAAACATAATGTTTATTTTTTGGTTCTCTTTATGAAAGTTACATTCGAGATACAGTTGAAAGGATCAAATGACACAATGAAGGGAGAGGAGTTGCTTACGAAAAACAGCAGTTCCCTGGCCCTTCTCTCCTGATCCTGATCCTTCCCCTTCTGAAGACAACAACTTGTTTCTCACTTAGGTAATTATTTTAGACTTTGCCTCTACATCTCTAACACTCGTATCATTTTTATTCTTTCATTTTTAATTTCCTCCTGTGGAAGATGCAGATGTAGCACTTTTCCTAGTTCTGCTCCTGCCACACACACACACCTTTGTCCCTTGCTCACTACACACGCGGGTGCGTGACAGGCGTGGGAGTGTGCTTCAGTCATGACCAACTCTTTGTGACCCTATGGACGGTAGCCTGCCAAGCTCCTCTATCCACTGGCATTCTCCAGGAGAAACTACTACCAATACTGCCATTTCCTACTCCAAGGGATCTTCCCCACCTGGGGAACAAACCCAAGTCTCCTGTATTGAAAGGCAAATTCTTTACCCCTAGCACCACCTGGGAAGCCCTTGCTCACTACTAATGAAGATATTCGGGGAAAATCAATACTCACGTGTTTTGATATTATGACTACATAAGTAACATCCACAGATGTGGTATAAAGTGAACTATCTTGTTTTTCTGCTATGATATTGTTCTCTCTGAAGTTAATAATTACATTACTATGTCATAATTTATTTAGCATTCTATATATTTATCACTAATTCAAGTGATTCCTGCACACTACAGTCCTAAGATGCTGGAGCCAAGAGCCAGAAAGAAAGAAAAGAAAACTACAAATTTGAACTGGGTGTAACATGAATTCCACTCTCTTATTTATATATACATAAAATATTAGTTAGGAAGCAGTCACTTTTACTTTGAAAATTAAAAGATTAAACTTTTCATAAAGCTGTTTGAATAAAATAATAATAGAAGCAGTTATTCAAGAGCTACAGAATTATGACATTTCGATCTGTAAGTGCTAAACTGCTGGGGGTACACTAAGAAGTCTCTTTAGTGAAGAAAGAGGCACTTTGAATTCTAGCTCCAATGATACGTGAACTTGGCGCATGTTTGAAATCCCCTTAGACTCAATTTCTTCATATGTAAAAAGGAGAAAAGACCACTTACTTTATGATTGTAGTGAGCACTGAAGACACATTGATGGCATCCCAGGTGTACACGTCTCATAAGCGTGCACAGCATAACTGTACCACTCATAAAATACAGAGCAAGAAATGGTGGAGATGAATATTTAGCTGTATCTTCTTGCATATACACAAAGAAACCATAGAAGAATAAATATGCAAGAAACAGTATAGTTTCTTAGCCTGGAGAAGAGGGAAAAATCGGAGGAATGGGAGAATATGTGAGACTTTTCATTTTACCTCTTTTTTTTTTTTAATTTTGGCCAATTTTATTGGTGTTTCATTTTTATTTTATTTTCATCCGTCTTTGTTCTTTGGCCAATGTGGGCTTCCCATTGCAGTGACCTCTCTCGTTGCAGAGCACTGGCTCTGGGTGCATGCACTTCAGAGCACTGGTTCGTAATTGGACACACCTGTCCAGCCGCTCCATGGCATGTGGGATCTTCCCAGGCCAGGGATCGAACCAGTGCCCCCTGCACTGCAAGGCAGACTCTTCACCCACTGGACCACAAGGGAAGCCCTTCACTCTGCCTCTTTGTTTTGATTGCTTTCATAGTAAACTCAAAATTTCTACTTCAAACTCTGTCCACAAGGGCTAAATGTTTTGCAAGATACTTAGTCATTTTCATGTTTTTGATAATCAATAATCACTCTTATAGATTCAGTTCCACATTCATGTCTTCATTTTCTGTGCCCTTCTATAACTGGCAATTAGCAACAAAAAAAATCAAATGCAGTTTTGCCTGTTTGCATCAGATTTTCAACTTCCTAGTAAAAACCAGCTCCATGTTCTTCTGTCACAATCACAGCCATGAGCAAATCACAGATACACTGATTCTTCTCTTTACAAATTCTAAGGGAAATATAGTTGGCAAACTAGATTTCTTTGGTAATACTGAGTGATCTAATTCAGAAATCTTCGGCCTATAAGAGCTACAGAATTATGACATTTCGATCTGTAAGTGCTAAACTGCTGGGGGTACACTAAGAAGTCTCTTTAGTGAAGAAAGAGGCACTTTGAATTCTAGCTCAATGATACGTGAACTTGGCGCATGTTTGAAATCCCCTTAGACTCAATTTCTTCATATGTAAAAAGGAGAAAAGACCACTTACTTTATGATTGTAGTGAGCACTGAAGACACATTGATGGCATCCCAGGTGTACACGTCTCATAAGCGTGCACAGCATAACTGTACCACTCATAAAATACAGAGCAAGAAATGGTGGAGATGAATATTTAGCTGTATCTTCTTGCATATACACAAAGAAACCATAGAAGAATAAATATGCAAGAAACAGTATAGTTTCTTAGCCTGGAGAAGAGGGAAAAATCGGAGGAATGGGAGAATATGTGAGACTTTTCATTTTACCTCTTTTTTTTTTTTAATTTTGGCCAATTTTATTGGTGTTTCATTTTTATTTTATTTTCATCCGTCTTTGTTCTTTGGCCAATGTGGGCTTCCCATTGCAGTGACCTCTCTCGTTGCAGAGCACTGGCTCTGGGTGCATGCACTTCAGAGCACTGGTTCGTAATTGGACACACCTGTCCAGCCGCTCCATGGCATGTGGGATCTTCCCAGGCCAGGGATCGAACCAGTGCCCCCTGCACTGCAAGGCAGACTCTTCACCCACTGGACCACAAGGGAAGCCCTTCACTCTGCCTCTTTGTTTTGATTGCTTTCATAGTAAACTCAAAATTTCTACTTCAAACTCTGTCCACAAGGGCTAAATGTTTTGCAAGATACTTAGTCATTTTCATGTTTTTGATAATCAATAATCACTCTTATAGATTCAGTTCCACATTCATGTCTTCATTTTCTGTGCCCTTCTATAACTGGCAATTAGCAACAAAAAAAATCAAATGCAGTTTTGCCTGTTTGCATCAGATTTTCAACTTCCTAGTAAAAACCAGCTCCATGTTCTTCTGTCACAATCACAGCCATGAGCAAATCACAGATACACTGATTCTTCTCTTTACAAATTCTAAGGGAAATATAGTTGGCAAACTAGATTTCTTTGGTAATACTGAGTGATCTAATTCAGAAATCTTCGGCCAAAATAAATAATCATTGACTACATTATCTAATATTAATTTCAATCTTTGCTAATGCCAATTATTGTACTACCTTGTTGATAAATTCTCATCTTGAGAATAAAAAAATCCAGTGCAGAAAATGAGATAATAAGGCTTTGATGCATCACAGTAGGAGGACTATTAATATATATTTTTTTCATAGATGGTTTGTTCTGTCTGGGTAGGTAGAGGAAAGAATATAGGTGAGGGTACTTTTAGTCTGTATTTCTGTCTTGGTGTTAAAACTTTCTGCTCAAGGAATCTAGAGGAAAAAAAACACTACTTATGATAAGTTCTTTATATTCAAAATTTGACACATTACAAGGTTTGCTAATGACATTGATCATAGAGACCCCAGATCCTTCTGCTTTCTTTGTTTTCATAGGGGAAAACTTTCTTTAAAAAGAGCTGAGAGTCAGGGTTTCCCCTGGTGGTCCAGTGGGTAAGGACACTGCCTTGCAGTGCAGGGGGCGCTAGTTCGATCCCTGGCCTGGGAAGATCTCACGTCCCGCCGCGGAGCGGCTGGACCGATGTGTCCAATTACTGAGCCGAAGCTGTGGCGCGCGTGCGCCCAGAGCCGGCGCTCTGCAGCAACAGACGCCACCGCGATGGGAGGCCCACAGGAGCCAAGGAACAAAGACTGATGAAAATAGAGAAATGAAAGACCAGTACAAGTGGCCCGCCTGCTCCCCTCCCTCCCCAACCCGACCCTGCCCAAAATAAATAAATAAATAAATCTTAAAAAAAAAAAAAAAAAAAGAGCTGAGAGTCAGTTGAACTACATAGCTCTGCCTTTTTTTTTTTCAGCTCTGATAATTCAGGAAATGAAAATGTAAACTATTCATGCTTAAAATGAAGACGTACTATAATTGGAGAACCAGGAAAAGCATTAACCTAGTTAAAACACATGTCTTTTATTAGAGGAGAAGCAAGAGCGAAAAAATAGTTATGTTTTCAATACTTCTGGCTTTATTTTCAGACATGCTGATACCAAAATTTGATGATCTTAAAATATGCCAGTTTAGGGAAGGAAGCAGAAATTCAACAATCTCAGGAACTTTTCTGTAGGATCTATAATTCCAAGTATACTGTTTCCTGCCTAGCACCAGGACAAAATGCAGCTTGACTCAAGTGACAGTTCTAAGCTTTAAAGAGTCAATCCTGAAGTTCAGGCCTTTCAATCCCAGTTGAAATTGATTAAGTGAAAGTTACACATGACCTAGAAACTGTTTTCACATCAGTAAGCAAATCAGTCATTTCCTTTAAAAAAACCCTGAATTTTTTCCCAAAAAAAAATTTTTACAGGTGAGGGTACTTTTAGTCTGTATTTCTGTCTTGGTGTTAAAACTTTCTGCTCAAGGAATCTAGAGGAAAAAAAACACTACTTATGATAAGTTCTTTATATTCAAAATTTGACACATTACAAGGTTTGCTAATGACATTGATCATAGAGACCCCAGATCCTTCTGCTTTCTTTGTTTTCATAGGGGAAAACTTTCTTTAAAAAGAGCTGAGAGTCAGGGTTTCCCCTGGTGGTCCAGTGGGTAAGGACACTGCCTTGCAGTGCAGGGGGCGCTAGTTCGATCCCTGGCCTGGGAAGATCTCACGTGCCGTGGAGTGGCTGGACCGATGTGTCCAATTACTGAGCCGAAGCTGTGGCGCGCGTGCGCCCAGAGCCGGCGCTCTGCAGCAACAGACGCCACCGCGATGGGAGGCCCACAGGAGCCAAGGAACAAAGACTGATGAAAATAGAGAAATGAAAGACCAGTACAAGTGGCCCGCCTGCTCCCCTCCCTCCCCAACCCGACCCTGCCCAAAATAAATAAATAAATAAATCTTAAAAAAAAAAAAAAAAAAAGAGCTGAGAGTCAGTTGAACTACATAGCTCTGCCTTTTTTTTTTTCAGCTCTGATAATTCAGGAAATGAAAATGTAAACTATTCATGCTTAAAATGAAGACGTACTATAATTGGAGAACCAGGAAAAGCATTAACCTAGTTAAAACACATGTCTTTTATTAGAGGAGAAGCAAGAGCGAAAAAATAGTTATGTTTTCAATACTTCTGGCTTTATTTTCAGACATGCTGATACCAAAATTTGATGATCTTAAAATATGCCAGTTTAGGGAAGGAAGCAGAAATTCAACAATCTCAGGAACTTTTCTGTAGGATCTATAATTCCAAGTATACTGTTTCCTGCCTAGCACCAGGACAAAATGCAGCTTGACTCAAGTGACAGTTCTAAGCTTTAAAGAGTCAATCCTGAAGTTCAGGCCTTTCAATCCCAGTTGAAATTGATTAAGTGAAAGTTACACATGACCTAGAAACTGTTTTCACATCAGTAAGCAAATCAGTCATTTCCTTTATGAAAAGACAACCTCTCTTTTCTATTGTGCCTTAAAATTTTCCCTTAGGATGGAAAAATAGAATCCCAATTGATGTTTTAATCAGAATTTTGAACAAGAATTCATTAGCTTTGAGTATGTGGTACCTTAAAGGTGTATTTTCTGAGTTTCTCACTTTTCACTTGGGTGCAAAGGGCTTCAAGATGTTCAGTTCTTACTCACATTTTGTCTTAGATGAGAATTGTTTGTGCACTTGTCTTATCCCCAGGCCAACTATGCTGTGTTCACTTCAGAGCATTGCACAATGCTTCCCTTATGCCTAGAACACTCCTTCCTGGGTCAGTACCTGCCAGCTTCCATATCACTTGGGTTTCAGTCAAAGAGAGGCCTTCAGCTCATGCCACCTTACTCTACATTGTCTTTAAATTCTTATGTGTGCACTTACTAATATGTTGATTTCTGTTTCTTTCAATTATAATCTTAATTCATCAAGGCCAGGGCATCTGTCCTGTTTACCACTACTGTTTATGCTTAAAATAGCACCTGGTCCAATATGGATGCATAAGCACTGGTATATTCCTTAACAACGTGAATGTAGTCTTTCTTCAGGCCTCAGAAATCCTATGCATACAGGAGTTAACTAAGACCTATTCATTCTCAAAGGATTATACCACTATCCTTAAATGTGAACAAATGAAAGTTGTCACTCAAATCTAGTTTAAAACCAAAAGACTTAGAAAAACACGAGGTTCTGGGCTTCCCTGATGGTGCAGTGGGTAAGGACACCGCCTTGCAGTGCAAGGGGCGCCAGTTTGATCCCTGGCCTGGGAAGATCCCACGTGCCGCGGAGCGGCTGGACCCATGTGTCCAATTACCGAGTCAGAGCTCTGGAGCGCATGCTCCCAGAGCCGGTGCTCTGTGACAACAGAGGCCACCGCGATGGGAGGCCCACACGGGCCAAAGAACAAAGATGGATGAAAATAGATAAATGAAAGACCAACAGAAGTGGCCCGCCTGCCCTCCTCCCTCCCCAACCTTCACCGCGCCCCACACTCAAAGAAGAAAAACACGAGGTTCTTAGGTCTAGATTCAAAGTGACTGAAAAAAGTAAGATTCAAAATTTTTTTGAGTGACCTTATTTTGCTAATGTCATAATATCTGATTTCAAGTCCATAATAAGCTGTATAATTGAACCATAAGTCATCAAATTTTGAATCCATACTTGATAAGGTTATGAGAAGGGGATATTGTAACTCCTTCATAGTACAATGATGATTTAATTTAATAACATAACTAACAATAAATGATGCACATTTCCCTTATGACTAGTAATACTGAGCATTTTTTAATGGACCTATTTGCCATCTGTATGTGTTTTGTGGAAAAGGGTATATCTTGAACCAAAAAAAAAAAAAAGGACTAAACCTGTAAGTTTCATGCTCCCTATTTCAGTATATACTATAAAGCTACATTAATGTAAACAACATGGTACTGGCACAAAAAGACACACATGCATAAATGGGAAAGAATAGAGAGGCTAGGAAAAAAACCAAAACCCACATATGCTCAATTAACCTATGACAAAGAAGGCAAGAATATTAAATGGGAAAAGATAGTCTCTTCAATAAGTGGTGCTCGGAAAAATGGACAATTACTTGTAACAAAACAAAAGTAGAAATTTTCCCATACCATATACAAAAGTAAACTCAAAACAGATTACAGACCTGAAACAATGAAACTCCCAAAAAAAAACATAGCTAGTATGGTCTGTGGCAATGGTCTTATCAGTATGTTTTATTTTTTTGACCTGTTTGCCCAGGCAAGGGGAGAAAAAAACAAAAATAAACAAATGGAACTGTAAAAATAAACAAATGGAACTTCAAGCTTTAGCAGAATGAAGGAAATCATAAACAAAATGTCAACCTACTGAATGGGAGAAGATATTTCAAGTAATATGTCCAATAAGGGATAATTATACAAAATATCTTAACAACCATATGACTCAATATCCACCCCCCCCCCAAAAAAAAACTCCAATTTTTTAACAGGAGAGGATCTATAAGCATCTGCTTTTTTCTAACTAATTATAAATATCTTTGCCTAAAAGTTCCTGTATTCATTGCTGGCTGTATCTCCATGGTTGGATCCTTAAAACTCAGCATTATAATCAATCCTTATATTACTATAACAAATAAAATAGGAAAAGGGAATTGCCTCTTGACATACATCAGGACAATAGCCAGGTCATTTCTGGGGCCAATATTTATGTTCCCATGAGGCTAACGGAAAGCTTTGTTTTTATCTTTAAAGGTTTGTTTTTCTGCTATTAATTTGGAGAGTGCATGGAAAGGAAGCTTAAAGGCTAAGTTAAATTGTGAAAAGAAAGATATGATGAGAAATAATGTACTTAGATTCAGATGAATCATTCTGGCTCAGGGATACAATATACAGCAAATTGAACTCAGTCCAGAGAAAATGTAGATAAAATGAGTTTAGCAGCAAATAATAAGATGTGGAAATACATATTCAATGGAACACTACTTCAGCTTAATAGCTAGGAAACTGTTTTAAGAATTAAGGCTGGTAAATTCTCATAGACTCCATGTACAACAGACACAGCAAAACAAACAGATACGGTAGATAAGGTGATGACTATGGTGCTGGAGGCTTATTGGTCAAAATGATAATAATAATAATCATGCCAATTCTTTGATATGGTGAAGGGAATCACAAATGGCATTCAGTAGGGACTTGGCTACCTTCCTGTAATCATTTTCAAACATTATCAGAATATTAAGTGCCCTTTAAGACATGTTAAGGCAAGACACATATGAATCCTGACTCTTATTAGCTTTAAGATTCAGGGAAAAAAAAACAAACAAACAAAAAAAAGATTCAGGGAAGGCATCAAAGGTTTCTGATGAAGTAAAACAGAATTAATAATAACAACCTCACAGAATATTTAATACTAAATAAGATAGTATATATGAGAAGATTTGTGATCTGTAAAGTATTATAAAAATGATAATTTATATATTACTAATAGTAAAAGTTAAAATAAAGTCAAAAGGAAATGCCTTACAAGAAGTATTATGATCTCACCTATAGAAAATTTAAATATTTGTTTTAAATGCACACATTTGAAACACATATTTTAAAATTAAAATATGTATTTTATGTGTTATAAAAATAATATTAGTTCCTGTATTCATTGCTGGCTGTATCTCCATGGTTGGATCCTTAAAACTCAGCATTATAATCAATCCTTATATTACTATAACAAATAAAATAGGAAAAGGGAATTGCCTCTTGACATACATCAGGACAATAGCCAGGTCATTTCTGGGGCCAATATTTATGTTCCCATGAGGCTAACGGAAAGCTTTGTTTTTATCTTTAAAGGTTTGTTTTTCTGCTATTAATTTGGAGAGTGCATGGAAAGGAAGCTTAAAGGCTAAGTTAAATTGTGAAAAGAAAGATATGATGAGAAATAATGTACTTAGATTCAGATGAATCATTCTGGCTCAGGGATACAATATACAGCAAATTGAACTCAGTCCAGAGAAAATGTAGATAAAATGAGTTTAGCAGCAAATAATAAGATGTGGAAATACATATTCAATGGAACACTACTTCAGCTTAATAGCTAGGAAACTGTTTTAAGAATTAAGGCTGGTAAATTCTCATAGACTCCATGTACAACAGACACAGCAAAACAAACAGATACGGTAGATAAGGTGATGACTATGGTGCTGGAGGCTTATTGGTCAAAATGATAATAATAATAATCATGCCAATTCTTTGATATGGTGAAGGGAATCACAAATGGCATTCAGTAGGGACTTGGCTACCTTCCTGTAATCATTTTCAAACATTATCAGAATATTAAGTGCCCTTTAAGACATGTTAAGGCAAGACACATATGAATCCTGACTCTTATTAGCTTTAAGATTCAGGGAAAAAAAAACAAACAAACAAACAAAAAAAAGATTCAGGGAAGGCATCAAAGGTTTCTGATGAAGTAAAACAGAATTAATAATAACAACCTCACAGAATATTTAATACTAAATAAGATAGTATATATGAGAAGATTTGTGATCTGTAAAGTATTATAAAAATGATAATTTATATATTACTAATAGTAAAAGTTAAAATAAAGTCAAAAGGAAATGCCTTACAAGAAGTATTATGATCTCACCTATAGAAAATTTAAATATTTGTTTTAAATGCACACATTTGAAACACATATTTTAAAATTAAAATATGTATTTTATGTGTTATAAAAATAATATTAGTTCCAAGACTAGTACATTTCAAGGCTGCGTTTTTAGGTGAAGAATGCAAACTGCATACAGCATGATTTTATTTCAATAACAACAGGCAATAATCTGTGCTTGCATCTTCAATATATTTGCAAACAGAAGTAGAAGGTTGGGGGCTTCCCTGGTGGTCCAATGGGTAAGGACACCGCCTTGCAGTGCAAGGGGCGCCGGTTCGATCCCTGGCCTGGGAAGATCCCACGTGCCACGGATCGGCTGGACTGATGTGTCCAACTACCGAGCCAGAGCTCTGGAGCGCATGCGCCCAGAGCTGGTGCTCTGCGACAACAGAGGCCACCGCGATGGGAGGCCCACACGGGCCAAAGAAAAAAGATGGATGAAAATGGACAAATGAAAGACCAATAGAAGTGGCCCGCCTGCTCCCCTCTCTCCCCACCCCACTCCCACCAAAAAAAAAAAAGAAGTAGAAGGTTATGGAATGGTTATTTCAGGCTATCAAGGAGAGGGAGATAGAGAATTGTTTAATTTTCATATAAAACATATACATATCTGCATACACACATAATTTATACCATGTTCATTGTTAAACACAAGTCCATGTAATATTTGAAATTTGAGAAACAAGAGAAGTTTTTAAAATAATATTAATAATGTAAACCCTAAAGAGCGCTATTAATTAATACCCCTAAAAAATCACCCAAGTGTGCAGCAGCAAACAGACTTACAGAATCAGATATTTTATTAGAAGTGTTCTAACTGATTAGGCAACATACTTCAAGTCACCTTTAAACTACCAATCCAAACCAACAACATGAGGCAGCTTCACTGCACCAAAATCACCTCTGTAATGTCAAACAAAAGAGTACATTCTGCGATCTGAGACTAATATGGGGGTCCAGCGGCTTTGGGGCATCTGAAACTCTGAGGGATTGATTCAGAGGAGGAAGGAGAGGTCATTAAGGACCTCAGTGCATGAACCTCTTTAAATCTGGGAGCATCCAGGCCACCCAAACATTTGTTCTACCTTAATCACAGCATGGAGTCATTATATTATATGGACATGTTTTAAAATTAAAATATGTATTTTATGTGTTATAAAAATAATATTAGTTCCAAGACTAGTACATTTCAAGGCTGCGTTTTTAGGTGAAGAATGCAAACTGCATACAGCATGATTTTATTTCAATAACAACAGGCAATAATCTGTGCTTGCATCTTCAATATATTTGCAAACAGAAGTAAAAGGGTTTGGGGGGCTTCCCTGGTGGTCCAATGGGTAAGGACACCGCCTTGCAGTGCAAGGGGCGCCGGTTCGATCCCTGGCCTGGGAAGATCCCACGTGCCACGGATCGGCTGGACTGATGTGTCCAACTACCGAGCCAGAGCTCTGGAGCGCATGCGCCCAGAGCTGGTGCTCTGCGACAACAGAGGCCACCGCGATGGGAGGCCCACACGGGCCAAAGAAAAAAGATGGATGAAAATGGACAAATGAAAGACCAATAGAAGTGGCCCGCCTGCTCCCCTCTCTCCCCACCCCACTCCCACCAAAAAAAAAAAAGAAGTAGAAGGTTATGGAATGGTTATTTCAGGCTATCAAGGAGAGGGAGATAGAGAATTGTTTAATTTTCATATAAAACATATACATATCTGCATACACACATAATTTATACCATGTTCATTGTTAAACACAAGTCCATGTAATATTTGAAATTTGAGAAACAAGAGAAGTTTTTAAAATAATATTAATAATGTAAACCCTAAAGAGCGCTATTAATTAATACCCCTAAAAAATCACCCAAGTGTGCAGCAGCAAACAGACTTACAGAATCAGATATTTTATTAGAAGTGTTCTAACTGATTAGGCAACATACTTCAAGTCACCTTTAAACTACCAATCCAAACCAACAACATGAGGCAGCTTCACTGCACCAAAATCACCTCTGTAATGTCAAACAAAAGAGTACATTCTGCGATCTGAGACTAATATGGGGGTCCAGCGGCTTTGGGGCATCTGAAACTCTGAGGGATTGATTCAGAGGAGGAAGGAGAGGTCATTAAGGACCTCAGTGCATGAACCTCTTTAAATCTGGGAGCATCCAGGCCACCCAAACATTTGTTCTACCTTAATCACAGCATGGAGTCATTATATTATATGGACATGTTTAATTTCAAGTCATTTTAGTTATATTTTCCACCTTCAGTTAGCAGGGGAATTTTAGTGGCATGTCTTTTATTTCTTTATAACTCCCTTAGAAAATTTTCTTTTAAAGTACAAAAACTCTATAAACAGATATTGACTGGATATAAGCTTAAACTTAAGGGCTCTACATCAGAGAAATCATAATCAGAATTAATAGATGAACTTTTACGAAACCTGTCAAACTCTGTTTCTCTTTTGTAACCCTTTGTTTTTCATTTTCAGAAAGGTCAGGTTCTGTGGAGAGGAATTACATTTGCCAGAGCAGGTGTTTATGTGAAAAATCAAAGGAGTTGGGGATGTTTAGGAGGTAGATTGGAAATCTTCGTAAGCAAGGCAGTATTTCTGGATTTTTAATGACTTCTCCCAATTGTTTATAAGTTTTCTGCAGCTGTTTGCAGTGGTCCACTGTGTTGTAGTCCTGCTCAGAAAGCAAGCCTCCCACAAAGGAACATTCACTCAACTCCAGGAAGTACAGAGTAAAATGTTGTCACTTCATTAAAAATGTTTTCGATCCCTCCAGAAACATTTCTTTGAACTTAGGGACCTCTTTACTCTCACCGAGGAGTCCTAAGGTACATTACTTTAGTGGCAATTTCAGAATGAGACCTAGCTAGGCCCTTGGCTTTTCAAGCTGACCCTGTCACATCTTCAAAACAGTGTTCCAAACCATAGAGGTAAAGCTTTGAAAGAGGCCAAAGGCTTTGAAACTGATATTCTTCTGTCTAAATTGAGAGATGAGCTGGTACAGAGAGGAGTACTCTTCTAATCTGTCAAAATAAATGATGCAGAAAGGGGCGAGTTAAACAAATGAGGCCTGCTCCTTGTGGAGAGGGCTGCTCCTGCTGTGCAATGTGATGGGGTCAACATGAAACAGTCTGGCCCCTCCACAGAAAGACACGAACCCTGCCATGGTCCTTTGAACATGAAACATTGCCTGCGGCTGCACAGAATCTACTGAACTCTATTCCAGCAATATTTACTGGGCCGAGCAGGCCTGAGGTCCTCGGACGATTCTACCTTAATCACAGCATGGAGTCATTATATTATATGGACATGTTTAATTTCAAGTCATTTTAGTTATATTTTCCACCTTCAGTTAGCAGGGGAATTTTAGTGGCATGTCTTTTATTTCTTTATAACTCCCTTAGAAAATTTTCTTTTAAAGTACAAAAACTCTATAAACAGATATTGACTGGATATAAGCTTAAACTTAAGGGCTCTACATCAGAGAAATCATAATCAGAATTAATAGATGAACTTTTACGAAACCTGTCAAACTCTGTTTCTCTTTTGTAACCCTTTGTTTTTCATTTTCAGAAAGGTCAGGTTCTGTGGAGAGGAATTACATTTGCCAGAGCAGGTGTTTATGTGAAAAATCAAAGGAGTTGGGGATGTTTAGGAGGTAGATTGGAAATCTTCGTAAGCAAGGCAGTATTTCTGGATTTTTAATGACTTCTCCCAATTGTTTATAAGTTTTCTGCAGCTGTTTGCAGTGGTCCACTGTGTTGTAGTCCTGCTCAGAAAGCAAGCCTCCCACAAAGGAACATTCACTCAACTCCAGGAAGTACAGAGTAAAATGTTGTCACTTCATTAAAAATGTTTTCGATCCCTCCAGAAACATTTCTTTGAACTTAGGGACCTCTTTACTCTCACCGAGGAGTCCTAAGGTACATTACTTTAGTGGCAATTTCAGAATGAGACCTAGCTAGGCCCTTGGCTTTTCAAGCTGACCCTGTCACATCTTCAAAACAGTGTTCCAAACCATAGAGGTAAAGCTTTGAAAGAGGCCAAAGGCTTTGAAACTGATATTCTTCTGTCTAAATTGAGAGATGAGCTGGTACAGAGAGGAGTACTCTTCTAATCTGTCAAAATAAATGATGCAGAAAGGGGCGAGTTAAACAAATGAGGCCTGCTCCTTGTGGAGAGGGCTGCTCCTGCTGTGCAATGTGATGGGGTCAACATGAAACAGTCTGGCCCCTCCACAGAAAGACACGAACCCTGCCATGGTCCTTTGAACATGAAACATTGCCTGCGGGCTGCACAGAATCTACTGAACTCTATTCCAGCAATATTTACTGGGCCGAGCAGGCCTGAGGTCCTCGGGACGAAGAAGGCCTAGCTTGGGGACACTTGAACAACACATTTAAAGACTGTCTTTCCTTCATCTTCAGGGTACTAGAAACAGCACCAGAAATTTGCAGGACTATACTCAGAGAACCTAAAAGTTACTTAGAAAGAAAGGTTCAAAGGGGAGTCATTCTCCAAAGGTGAGCAAAGAAGAGAAAATAAATTAAGGTGGTAGAGGAGCTGTGAATTCAATGAGCTGAGTAGTTCTGAACCTAACTGTTGATATATTTTGCACCCGGTATGAAAAATGCTGGCTCCCTAGGGCTTTCAACTCCTTGTTTCTGATGAGATATGAAGGAATATTACCATTTTCCCACATACTAAGAGGCAGGGGGAAAAGAGAAGTTCTAACAAACAAAAAATTTTAACAAAAACTGAAATATGGACAGATATTTACAGTGTGCTCATTCTTTTATAGCTTTTATCAAAATCTACTAAAAAGAAGATTTAAATAAGCTTTGTGAGTCTCCAACAAAATGGACTTTTACAGAAAATCCAAAGGAGTTTTTTAAAAAACCTTACAATTTGTCAGAAGATGATGAGATGCAACTAGATGAGTTTGGAGAAGTGGCAAGTTTAAATGTTGAAACAGTAATGAGCTTGACAGGATGCCAGGAGATGAAAGAGATTCTTTGGCACTTTAGGGGAAAAACAACCATTTTTCTTGGTACATAATATGTAGCATCTTTTTATATAGTTTACAAAGGAAAAAGTTCTTCACTTCCTAGAGTAATAGCTTGATATAAAGCCTAGATGGCTGTCTTTTTGAAAAGTAATGATGATATTTAGTGTAATTAAGATAATTGCAAGACAAATGCATACAAATTCTTAGTCATGATATCACTTTAAGACACTATTTTCAGGAAAAAAATCTAGAAAGTTAGGCATTCCTGAATACATATCTCAACAATTTAGACAAGCAACTTTTATCTCAGAAAAGTTAGTTTTCTGACTTATTTTTTTAGACAGAATTGTTTTTTTAATTTTATTTATTTATTTTTGGCTATTCTGGGTTTTCACTGCTGCCACAGGCTCTTCTCTAGTTGCAGGGAGTGGGTGTCACTCTCTGGTTAAGGTGAGCAGGTCTCCTGTTGGGGTGACTTCTCTTGTTTTGGAACTTGGGGATCCAGGACTCACAGGCTTCAGTAGTTGCCACGCATGGGTTCCATAGTTGTGGCTCGGAGGCTCTAGAACACATGCTCAGTAGTTGTGGTTTACGGGCTTAGGTACTCTGTAGCACGTGGAATCTTCCCAGATCAGGGATCTAACTCATGTCTCCTGCATTGGCAGGTGAGCTCTTTACCACTGAGCTACCAAGGAAGCCCAAAAGTTAGTTTTAATGCAGGAAGCCATTAAGGTTTGAACAGTATCATCAATATGGTTTTCAATGATGGATCAAACTTGAAATAAATAAATAAATAAATAAAATAATGTTAAAAAAAAACTTGGAAGAATAAAATTTTAATCCAGCCTAGTATCTGGTTTACGTTTTATATAAGAACGAGGCATTCTGAACTCCACTGAGAGTCTGCAGTAGGAGGAACACTGGAGGCCTGGGCAGAGTGTGTGAAAGCTTAAGTTGTGGTTACTTTTGCTACAACACTATTATTACAGCAACTACAATTTTGAATGAATCTTTCAGACTAACAAATAGGAGCTTCTAAGAATAAGTGGTTTCTTCCCACCAATGGAGTAAAACTGGCACTGCTGGATTAATGATTTCTTTTACACACATTACAGAGAAACCAGGAAAAGATAAGCACTCAAGTCATTTTTATTGACTGTACAAATAACTTGATTGTGCTTGCCTTACTAAACTTCTTTGCTAGGTTAGAACTATGATTACCTCATGTGAACCTAGAAATTATCTTTTAGTAAAGATGAGTTTCTGGTGAAATGGCTCAGAGAGGTTGACCTAGGAGTACATTCACTTCAAAGAACTCTGGCAAATCACCTATGACAGATCCAGGTTCTCTGTCTCCTACACCTTTTTTTTTTTTTTTTTTTTAAATTTCTCAGCCTCCCTCTCAGTGGAAGGGATCCTTTTAGACACAGTTACATCAGACTTGTGATATGAGGATTGTGCTTTTAACACCAGAGAGACTGGTGGTTGTTGTAGTTTTAATTTTGGCCTTTTCTAAAAACAATTTTTCATCCATCTTTATTCTTTGGCCAGTGTGGGCCTCCCATTGCAGTGGTCTCTCCTGTAACAGAGCACCGACTCTGGGCTCATGAGCTCCAGAGCGCTGGCTCTTAATTGGACACACAGGTCCAGCCACTATGCGGCACATGGGATCTTCCCAGACCAGGGGTCGAACCTGTGCCCCTTGCACTGCAAGGTGGACTCTTTACCCACTGGACCACCAGAAAAACCCGAGGCTGGTTTTATATAACAGATTCCACTCCACAGAATCTAGAAGCCAAATCCTAGGGAAGGCTCTGAGGTGCCACAAACTCTGATTCCTCACTACCTTCCAAAACAGACCCAGGAACAGTGGTTTTTTCCAGCTCTGACCACAGGAGATGGGTAGACGAATAAAAGAACTGATGAAGGGAGGATGTTTATATGAGAAGGGAGCTAAAGATGACTCAGACAGGCTAAAAGAGAGAGCACAACGAAAATAGTAATACAAATATATGTGTTTGTGTCATACTCTGGACACCCCCAGGTGGCTCAGCAGTAGAGAATCAGCCTCCAAAATATAAAAAGGGTCAAACCCTGGGTTAAAAGATCCCTGGAGGAGGAAATGCAGACAGTAGCCTTCTAAGAATAAGTGGTTTCTTCCCACCAATGGAGTAAAACTGGCACTTAATGATTTCTTTTACACACATTACAGAGAAACCAGGAAAAGATAAGCACTCAAGTCATTTTTATTGACTGTACAAATAACTTGATTGTGCTTGCCTTACTAAACTTCTTTGCTAGGTTAGAACTATGATTACCTCATGTGAACCTAGAAATTATCTTTTAGTAAAGATGAGTTTCTGGTGAAATGGCTCAGAGAGGTTGACCTAGGAGTACATTCACTTCAAAGAACTCTGGCAAATCACCTATGACAGATCCAGGTTCTCTGTCTCCTACACCTTTTTTTTTTTTCTTAAATTTCTCAGCCTCCCTCTCAGTGGAAGGGATCCTTTTAGACACAGTTACATCAGACTTGTGATATGAGGATTGTGCTTTTAACACCAGAGAGACTGGTGGTTGTTGTAGTTTTAATTTTGGCCTTTTCTAAAAACAATTTTTCATCCATCTTTATTCTTTGGCCAGTGTGGGCCTCCCATTGCAGTGGTCTCTCCTGTAACAGAGCACCGACTCTGGGCTCATGAGCTCCAGAGCTCCGGCTCTTAATTGGACACACAGGTCCAGCCACTATGCGGCACATGGGATCTTCCCAGACCAGGGGTCGAACCTGTGCCCCTTGCACTGCAAGGTGGACTCTTTACCCACTGGACCACCAGAAAAACCCGAGGCTGGTTTTATATAACAGATTCCACTCCACAGAATCTAGAAGCCAAATCCTAGGGAAGGCTCTGAGGTGCCACAAACTCTGATTCCTCACTACCTTCCAAAACAGACCCAGGAACAGTGGTTTTTTCCAGCTCTGACCACAGGAGATGGGTAGACGAATAAAAGAACTGATGAAGGGAGGATGTTTATATGAGAAGGGAGCTAAAGATGACTCAGACAGGCTAAAAGAGAGAGCACAACGAAAATAGTAATACAAATATATGTGTTTGTGTCATACTCTGGACACCCCCAGGTGGCTCAGCAGTAGAGAATCTGCCTCCAAAAAAATATAGAAGACATGGGTTCAATCCCTGGGTTAAAAAGATCCCCTGGAGGAGGAAATGGCAGTATTCTTGCCTGGAATATCCCACGAACAGAGTAGCCTGGTGGGCTACAGTCTGTGGGGTTTCAAACAGTTGGACATGACTGAGCACACACGCACACATCGGATTCTGAGAAGGTTTGCAGTTGCTAGTAAGACTATATTTTCTCCTGTCAATGGAGCATACATGCATGCCTCCTCAGACATTACAGTCTATAACAGAGGGCTACATGTAGAATGTGACATAAACTGCTACATGCTCTAAAAATAAAATCTCTTTTACAAATGGCAGTTATTCTTGCTTCATTGCAATGTGGACTTTTAGAGGATTATTTAAATTAACAGTGACAGCGAGATGGCTTCAAACCCTTAACTCTAAAAGACCGACTGGGCCCTCAAGCATCCACATATTCAATACAAGTGTAAGTGAATAAGCCGAAATTATAGAAAAAGTAATCAAAGTCAGAAAACCAAATGAAGTCAGCTATAAGATCCTGATTATCATTTTTCCTTTGTGCTGTAGAGACGTTGTGTACAGATAGGGACTCTTTATGAAGCATTTATGTGACTTGAGATTGCTTTTATGCAGACTGCATTATGACTGTATTGTGTATTATGCTGTGTTAGCTGCTCTTACAGCATGATTCATAAAAGTAGAAGAAAGTGAATTCCTCTGAATTCTGATGATTGCAACCATTTCAATCATATGGAAAGGATGGGAGGAAATGACATACAGTGATTATCTTATTATTTGATCCTCGAACAAGCAGCGGTTATCTAACTAAATCACTAGCCTCAAATAAGTACAGGCTATTTCCTATATATCACTGAGTGTTCAGGAGTGTAAGGAACTTAAAGAGGAACATTATCCTTTCACCTCTCTGACCTAGCACAATCATCTTGAGTGATACCAAGATGAAAGCAACTTTCTGGCACACAGGGTATTATAACTCAGCTGAACAGGCTGGTCCTGTAGGCTAGAGTAACAGCATTTTACACTGTGCTACCAGAGATGCACCATAGGAGATACCTTGTGGATATCTCCTCCTTTGGGTTTTACGCAAAATGCCACTTCCTGAGGAAGACTCTCCTGATTGAGTAAGGCTACTGAGCATCCATCATATCTTCATTGTGGTCTCTTCCCCACTTTTATCATACTTACAACACAATGTGATTGCATTAATTTTCCATTTACACAGCAGCAAACCTAATAGATATCTATTAAAACAGGAAAGGCAATCAAATGGTGTCTGTTTGAGGTTTCCACCAGGCAAGGAAATCCTCCATGCCCAGGTGTTGGTTTCAGAGAGCCCGTTATTCACCTCCCTGCCTCAGCCTCACACAGAGACCTTCACCTGGAGTTGCCATCTGAGACAATCCCATTACAAGGAAAGGTTTCATAAAAACCTAAATGTCATCATTCTGCCTAGAACTTAGGAACTAGATGATTTCACAAGCAGCTCTATTGAGCAAGGTATATGAACAGACAGATTACATCAGAGGAAAAAAATAATAAACATAAAAATATATACAGTATCAAGACACATGAAATAAAAACTAATAAAAACATAATTTATCCTTTATTTCCACCCACAAAGAGGGAGAGATTAAAAAAAATAGCAACTGTGCTGATGGCTTTGAGTTTGAGGTGAAACGGGTACATCTGCCCACTGTAAACTGTCCCTACCCCTTTGGAAAAAAAAACATGGAGGGGTCATAATGATGATGTTAATATCTCTGACTCATTCCTCTGAATTTATACATAAGAGATAATTCAAAAGAAATTAAAAAGTTAATATATATAAAAACATAAAAACATTATTTCCGTATTTTGTATCACCATAAACATTTGGGAAACATCTAAATGTCTAGTACTTAAATAATAGCTATGGTACAAAAAAAAGTAATAGAAAGTTAATAGATGTTCAAACTTCTGCAAATGAAATTAACACTAGGAAAAGGAATCTGTTTATTATAAGTAAAATACAAAGTAATACGTACACATATAATACATTCATTTAAGAGCTACTTATTAAACACCTATTGTATTATCACACAATATTCTATAAGCTGACAAATGTGCCCACAAACAAAACAAACTTCCTTGCCACAACTTTTATTCTAGTTGGTAGAGATAGACAACAAACCACTAAGAAATAAAATTAATGATGGTTTTCCATTAATGATGGTTTTCCACCAATATGACGATAGCTCATTACAGTCAATCTTAAGTTACTTGACTGTAAGCAAGGAGAGAAATAATTTTGTTCCTAAAACAGAATCTTTTAAAATTTGAATGTCTTTTCTCCAAATTAAGCATGTATAGGTTACTGATAAAAATAAATGCTATGTGTGTCTACTAAAAAAATACAAACTCAAGAAAATTCTTTTTCTCAAAAAAAAAAAAAATGACAGCATGGAATTAACTCTAGAAGAAAGCATACTTGACTTCATGGATAGGATCTAATCTACCACTTCCCTTTTTATCCTGTCTGTAATTCTATCTTATTTAAATAAAATGTCATTTTTAAAAACAGAACTAAAATCCTTGAAAACTGTGTATAATGCAATTTAATCATTTCACTTATGTGGCATTTTCAGCTACTTTGGGTCTGTCTCTCAGTGGGGAAGCACACCAAACACCATGGTGGCCAAGGTCTAGAATGTCTCATATACTCCCATATCCCAGCACTGACTACCAGGCTTGGCAAAAGCTGTATATCATTCTGGACCCTCTTATATCTCACCCTTAGTCTGGGCTCTATCTGAAAAAAATACTTCCAGAAAACAGTCACTTTATACTATATTCTTGTCAAAAGACAATTCTCCGTGGATCTTTTACACTTCTGCCTGTTTTACAAGGGGGGACACTGATAGCTTTTGTTCTGGACTCTCTTTTCCAGGAGGTTTGCAGAGCAGACAGTCTTTTTTTTTTTTTTTTTTTTTTTTGGCCACTTCTATTGGTCTTTCATTTGTTTCCATCTTTGTTCTTTGGCCTGTGTGGGCCTCCCATCGCAGTGGCCTCTTCCGCTGCAGAGCAGTGGCTCTGGGCGCATGCACTCCAGAGCGCTGGCGCCTAATTGGACATACTGGTCCTGCCACTCCGTGGCACGCGGGATCTTCACAGGCCAGGGATCTAACCAGTGCCCCTTACACTGCAAGGCAGTGTCCTTACCCACTGGACCACCAGGGAAGCCCCAGAGCTGACAGTCTTAAAGACAGTGATAATGTCCACTTTGAAAAAGAGGATAGGCTTGTCTGCCTCCCAGAATCACACAGAAAATGATGTAAAAGAGAGCAAAGATTAGGCAAATTTGCTCATAGACCATTAGACTGAGGTTTCCTAAGTTTGGGGCTTCTCAGTTGTGACACAAACCCACTCTACACACTGTGTCACTTGTCCAACTCTGCACCAATGGGGGGCTTCTCATTGTGTCTACTAAAAAAATACAAACTCAAGAAAATTCTTTTTCTCAAAAAAAAAAAAAATGACAGCATGGAATTAACTCTAGAAGAAAGCATACTTGACTTCATGGATAGGATCTAATCTACCACTTCCCTTTTTATCCTGTCTGTAATTCTATCTTATTTAAATAAAATGTCATTTTTAAAAACAGAACTAAAATCCTTGAAAACTGTGTATAATGCAATTTAATCATTTCACTTATGTGGCATTTTCAGCTACTTTGGGTCTGTCTCTCAGTGGGGAAGCACACCAAACACCATGGTGGCCAAGGTCTAGAATGTCTCATATACTCCCATATCCCAGCACTGACTACCAGGCTTGGCAAAAGCTGTATATCATTCTGGACCCTCTTATATCTCACCCTTAGTCTGGGCTCTATCTGAAAAAAATACTTCCAGAAAACAGTCACTTTATACTATATTCTTGTCAAAAGACAATTCTCCGTGGATCTTTTACACTTCTGCCTGTTTTACAAGGGGGGACACTGATAGCTTTTGTTCTGGACTCTCTTTTCCAGGAGGTTTGCAGAGCAGACAGTCTTTTTTTTTTTTTTTTTTTTTTTGGCCACTTCTATTGGTCTTTCATTTGTTTCCATCTTTGTTCTTTGGCCTGTGTGGGCCTCCCATCGCAGTGGCCTCTTCCGCTGCAGAGCAGTGGCTCTGGGCGCATGCACTCCAGAGCGCTGGCGCCTAATTGGACATACTGGTCCTGCCACTCCGTGGCACGCGGGATCTTCACAGGCCAGGGATCTAACCAGTGCCCCTTACACTGCAAGGCAGTGTCCTTACCCACTGGACCACCAGGGAAGCCCCAGAGCTGACAGTCTTAAAGACAGTGATAATGTCCACTTTGAAAAAGAGGATAGGCTTGTCTGCCTCCCAGAATCACACAGAAAATGATGTAAAAGAGAGCAAAGATTAGGCAAATTTGCTCATAGACCATTAGACTGAGGTTTCCTAAGTTTGGGGCTTCTCAGTTGTGACACAAACCCACTCTACACACTGTGTCACTTGTCCTATTCTGCACCCGCAACGAGACTAGGGCTGAAGTACTGCAGTGTCTACAACCTCTGTTCAAATGATTCATGAAGCACGCATATATTATGTGTGTACATACATCTACAAATATGGAGAGAGATTTCAAAATGTGAGAAAATATTAAAGCTGGTGAAACTTAATGAAGGCATACAGATGTTCATGTTATTGCAGGTTGGTACTGGGAATGAAATAAACATGAGGCTCAGGTTTGCAAGAAACAGACTAACTTGATAGCTTATGAGTAAATAGCAGGATAAAATCTCAGGTCCTCATAGTTCTTGGTATTTGTCTGTTTGTTTAGTCACTCAGTTGTGTCCAACCCCTTTTGAGACCCCGTGGACTTTAGCCCACCAGGCTCCTCTGTCCATGGGCTTTCCTAGGCAAGAATAGTGGAGTGGCTTGCCATTTCCCTCTCCAGGAGATCGTACCAACCCAAGGATTGAATCCATGTCTCCTGTGTTAGCAAGTGGATTCTTTACCCCTGGCCATAAAAGAAGCCCAGTTCCTGATGTTGCTCCTCTCCTATCCAGGCACAGCTGACCATTCTCCTATCTCCTCTTAGGTTTCCCTACAGGCTTTTCTGCACTTGGAAGCCAGAATGATCCATTCAAAACTAAGTTACATAAAACAATTCCTCTGCTTTCCTCTGCTTAAAATGCCAGGGGGTTCCCACCTTATAAAGCTCTAAGTCTCTGGCTCCCCCGTGTCTTCCTTTATCTCTTTTTGGTCCCCTCTTCTGTTTCAGGAGCCCTGGTCATGCTGGTCACCTTCGTCTCAAGCCTTAATGCTTACCATGCCCTTGTCTTCAATACTCTCTTGCACAGTTGGATCAATCCCTCTACTCCCTCAAGCCTCAACTCAAACACTGCTTTCTCAGCCAAGCCTTCCCTGACTGTCTGATGCAGAACTGCAACCCCACTTTTCCTGCTCCACAACCTTAGTTCCTTTCTCTGCTTTTAGCTTCTAATATACCATTTTAAATTTTGTTGGCGGCATTTGTATCTTCTCACACTAGAATGTAAGCTCCAGGAAGGCAAGGTGTTTTGTTTTCCTCGTTTCAGTAGCCCAAATCCAGAACAATTATCAGACTAGGGCTGAAGTACTGCAGTGTCTACAACCTCTGTTCAAATGATTCATGAAGCACGCATATTATGTGTGTACATACATCTACAAATATGGAGAGAGATTTCAAAATGTGAGAAAATATTAAAGCTGGTGAAACTTAATGAAGGCATACAGATGTTCATGTTATTGCAGGTTGGTACTGGGAATGAAATAAACATGAGGCTCAGGTTTGCAAGAAACAGACTAACTTGATAGCTTATGAGTAAATAGCAGGATAAAATCTCAGGTCCTCATAGTTCTTGGTATTTGTCTGTTTGTTTAGTCACTCAGTTGTGTCCAACCCCTTTTGAGACCCCGTGGACTTTAGCCCACCAGGCTCCTCTGTCCATGGGCTTTCCTAGGCAAGAATAGTGGAGTGGCTTGCCATTTCCCTCTCCAGGAGATCGTACCAACCCAAGGATTGAATCCATGTCTCCTGTGTTAGCAAGTGGATTCTTTACCCCTGGCCATAAAAGAAGCCCAGTTCCTGATGTTGCTCCTCTCCTATCCAGGCACAGCTGACCATTCTCCTATCTCCTCTTAGGTTTCCCTACAGGCTTTTCTGCACTTGGAAGCCAGAATGATCCATTCAAAACTAAGTTACATAAAACAATTCCTCTGCTTTCCTCTGCTTAAAATGCCAGGGGGTTCCCACCTTATAAAGCTCTAAGTCTCTGGCTCCCCCGTGTCTTCCTTTATCTCTTTTTGGTCCCCTCTTCTGTTTCAGGAGCCCTGGTCATGCTGGTCACCTTCGTCTCAAGCCTTAATGCTTACCATGCCCTTGTCTTCAATACTCTCTTGCACAGTTGGATCAATCCCTCTACTCCCTCAAGCCTCAACTCAAACACTGCTTTCTCAGCCAAGCCTTCCCTGACTGTCTGATGCAGAACTGCAACCCCACTTTTCCTGCTCCACAACCTTAGTTCCTTTCTCTGCTTTTAGCTTCTAATATACCATTTTAAATTTTGTTGGCGGCATTTGTATCTTCTCACACTAGAATGTAAGCTCCAGGAAGGCAAGGTGTTTTGTTTTCCTCGTTTCAGTAGCCCAAATCCAGAACAATTTTCAGTACATAGTTGACATTGAATTCATTCTTTTCAAATGAGTGAAATAGACTTCTGACCGAGCCAAACTCCATTTCTAAGTAGCTGTATCACTTTGAATACGTTACACAGCCTCTCTGAGACTGACTTCCCTGACAGTAAAACAGAATCACCCTCTTCATATGCTTGTTGAGTGGACTAGCCAAGGTGTGCATGAAAAGCACCTACTAGGCATTCAATTCACAACATTTCTCTTTAACAAAATCTCAGTAAAATTTGCATTAATTTTACCATATACCCTTTAGTATCACCAGAGAAAAACTGATTTATCTTGTATATTGTCACACATATCTTTCCATCTCTATACCTTCATAAGCAGCCCAGTTTCCAGCAAACACTAGTCATTCTATAAGGGTGTGCTTGTTCTGCTTTCTCATTATAAAGGTGGTGTCACATTAAAGAAAATTTGGAAAATACAGAGAAGAAATAAATCACCTATAGTTTTATTATAGTAACATGACTGTCATTACTATTTTATCATATTTTCTTTTGAAATTTTTTTCTATGACTATTATTCAATTGAAATGATAATGTGCATACATTTTTGTATCATGGGTTTTTTACTTATTTTTGATATAAACATTTTCCCATATACTTATGCTGTCTTTCCAACCATTACTTTTTGAGAACTATCATTTTGTCAAGTAGAAGTATTACAGCTTTCTTGGGCATTTTCTCATTATTGGATATTTAGATAATTTCTGACTGTTCACTTCAATAAACTTTAAAATATTAAAATAGAAAGGAAAGAATCTACTCTTTTTTCTTTCCTCTAAACTAAAGTCTGTCTGACCCTTTTGGGGAAAAAAAGAACTGAATTTCTCTACTGTGCATTTGCAAGAGAGCACTTGCATAAAGATGGAAAAGATATATATCATCTAGCTGATTATTAACATAATACAGCCAAATGAAACATTATCCTAAAAGTCATTTAATTGCAGCTGTGAAATGAGACTTTGAACATTTCAGAAATAAGTCATATTTGAGATGTAAATAAATACATTTCAAAATTATTTTAAGGCATTACTTAATGCAAATTCCTTGCTGTAAATGGTGGTTACTGAAGTTTTTCCATAAAAACGGAAAATAAGTTTCTCCAATTTACCAACTTAGTGAACAAGCTGGAGAATAATACACTAAACTTCTAAAGTATCTATAAATAAAAGGTAACCAAAAAATCACCTAGATTTCTGTATGTAAATGTTAGTAGCTTTATTATTTTGACTATTTAATTAGGTCCATGAGAAATGACTCAAATTATAATATTCAATATTCAATCACTGATGATGTTTGATTATATCATTTCTTTAAAAAAGGAACACTTCTTATAAAAAGAAACCATAAAGAAAGATGAAAAGATAAGAAAATAATTAGTACACCAGGAGATTTATCTTGTATATTGTCACACATATCTTTCCATCTCTATACCTTCATAAGCAGCCCAGTTTCCAGCAAACACTAGTCATTCTATAAGGGTGTGCTTGTTCTGCTTTCTCATTATAAAGGTGGTGTCACATTAAAGAAAATTTGGAAAATACAGAGAAGAAATAAATCACCTATAGTTTTATTATAGTAACATGACTGTCATTACTATTTTATCATATTTTCTTTTGAAATTTTTTTCTATGACTATTATTCAATTGAAATGATAATGTGCATACATTTTTGTATCATGGGTTTTTTACTTATTTTTGATATAAACATTTTCCCATATACTTATGCTGTCTTTCCAACCATTACTTTTTGAGAACTATCATTTTGTCAAGTAGAAGTATTACAGCTTTCTTGGGCATTTTCTCATTATTGGATATTTAGATAATTTCTGACTGTTCACTTCAATAAACTTTAAAATATTAAAATAGAAAGGAAAGAATCTACTCTTTTTTCTTTCCTCTAAACTAAAGTCTGTCTGACCCTTTTGGGGAAAAAAAGAACTGAATTTCTCTACTGTGCATTTGCAAGAGAGCACTTGCATAAAGATGGAAAAGATATATATCATCTAGCTGATTATTAACATAATACAGCCAAATGAAACATTATCCTAAAAAGTCATTTAATTGCAGCTGTGAAATGAGACTTTGAACATTTCAGAAATAAGTCATATTTGAGATGTAAATAAATACATTTCAAAATTATTTTAAGGCATTACTTAATGCAAATTCCTTGCTGTAAATGGTGGTTACTGAAGTTTTTTTCCATAAAAACGGAAAATCAGTTTCTCCAATTTACCAACTTAGTGAACAAGCTGGAGAATAATACACTAAACTTCTAAAGTATCTATAAATAAAAGGTAACCAAAAAATCACCTAGATTTCTGTATGTAAATGTTAGTAGCTTTATTATTTTGACTATTTAATTAGGTCCATGAGAAATGACTCAAATTATAATATTCAATATTCAATCACTGATGATGTTTGATTATATCATTTCTTTAAAAAAGGAACACTTCTTATATCAAAAGTAGAAACCATAAAGAAAGATGAAAAGATAAGTATAAAAACATTTATTCTACATAAGGCCATGCAAAGTAAAAAGAAAATGGAAGGATGGGCACTGCTAGCAGCCTCTTTACAGATTTTTGAATGCATGTATGAATCCAAAGCTATGAGCATCTGAATTCATCTTCAGTCCTCTCTCTCCTGGCCCCTCTTCCAGTCTGTGTTCAGCTGTACTCAGACCTAATTGTGTCTTGGAGGTGTAGTTGTATGCTGAATTTGCTTTTGGAGTTCTCCTATATCTAAACCCATTTCCTGGATTCAGTGTCTTTGTATTCTTGGTTTATTCCCTTATTCTGGTTGAAATAAATTCTCCAGTTGCCTCCTAAAGAGAAACGTGTTTTGAGTACATATGTATCTGAAAAATACCTTTATTCTACCTACTTGATTTATCCTACCTGATTAACCTCTTAAGAGGCTGGGCACAGACTATTTAGAAGGTATTTTTTCCATACTCTTTAGTATCATTTCTGAGATTTGAGAAATCAATGCCATTTAGAATTAAGGATGGAGGTAGAGGCCTTGAGAGACTATATCTGGCTGCCAGATTTCTGAGTTTAGAGTGCAGGTGAGAGATGGTGCTGAGAGTCTCACTGTTCAGTCAAAGGACTCAGTAATTTCTGTTTCAGTCCTTGCCTTGGTGCTGCACTCTACTCTGCTTAATGAGACTGACTTCAAGTCTCCAGTTTAAAGCTAGAGAATAAACCTACTGCTCTGGAAACACAGGTGGCCAGGCTTCAACCACTTACATGTCCTTTCTTTATCTTCACATATCCCTCTCGCTCATCTTCTACAGCACATGGTGCTCCAAGGGCTGAGGCTCCAGAGGGTGTTCAGGGTGAGTTGGCATGCTTCTAGTCTGGTTAGTCCTACCTCCTCATTTCTTTTTGTCCTCTGAAAAGTTTGCCTGCATTCCTACAGCCCCTCTGTGTGCTCTGTCCTTGTGAAAGAAAAACTTAGATGTTTTCCTTTATTGTCTTTTTCTAAGAAATGTTGAAAGGCGAGAGCCTTTTTATTCTTCAAGTGTTGGCACATGTCACTTTCTTTCTGCGGTCTCCTCACCCCAGTCTCCTCGGGTCCACTGTCTATTTCCCTCTTTCAGGTCCTAGACTGCTGGGAACAGATCTTACAAGAAATTAATCACGTGTGGCCCTATATTAATTTCTTATAAGATTCACAGGTATTCTAGTTATAAAATTCCTGGATTTGACAAAAGTATTAGTCAGCTCAGGCTTCCATAGCAAAGAATCATGAACTATTTGAAATGTATTTTCTCAGAGTTCTGGAATCCAGAAGATCAAGGTGAGAGTACAAGTTCTGGTAAACACCCTATTCCAAGCTCGTAGACTTCTCTTACTGTACTAATTGCTTGGGTTGATTTTTCTATCCCTTTACATTTTTTGTTTTTTAACTGGTTGAAATAAATTCTCCAGTTGCCTCCTAAAGAGAAACGTGTTTTGAGTACATATGTATCTGAAAAATACCTTTATTCTACCTACTTGATTTATCCTACCTGATTAACCTCTTAAGAGGCTGGGCACAGACTATTTAGAAGGTATTTTTTCCATACTCTTTAGTATCATTTCTGAGATTTGAGAAATCAATGCCATTTAGAATTAAGGATGGAGGTAGAGGCCTTGAGAGACTATATCTGGCTGCCAGATTTCTGAGTTTAGAGTGCAGGTGAGAGATGGTGCTGAGAGTCTCACTGTTCAGTCAAAGGACTCAGTAATTTCTGTTTCAGTCCTTGCCTTGGTGCTGCACTCTACTCTGCTTAATGAGACTGACTTCAAGTCTCCAGTTTAAAGCTAGAGAATAAACCTACTGCTCTGGAAACACAGGTGGCCAGGCTTCAACCACTTACATGTCCTTTCTTTATCTTCACATATCCCTCTCGCTCATCTTCTACAGCACATGGTGCTCCAAGGGCTGAGGCTCCAGAGGGTGTTCAGGGTGAGTTGGCATGCTTCTAGTCTGGTTAGTCCTACCTCCTCATTTCTTTTTGTCCTCTGAAAAGTTTGCCTGCATTCCTACAGCCCCTCTGTGTGCTCTGTCCTTGTGAAAGAAAAACTTAGATGTTTTCCTTTATTGTCTTTTTCTAAGAAATGTTGAAAGGCGAGAGCCTTTTTATTCTTCAAGTGTTGGCACATGTCACTTTCTTTCTGCGGTCTCCTCACCCCAGTCTCCTCGGGTCCACTGTCTATTTCCCTCTTTCAGGTCCTAGACTGCTGGGAACAGATCTTACAAGAAATTAATCACGTGTGGCCCTATATTAATTTCTTATAAGATTCACAGGTATTCTAGTTATAAAATTCCTGGATTTGACAAAAGTATTAGTCAGCTCAGGCTTCCATAGCAAAGAATCATGAACTATTTGAAATGTATTTTCTCAGAGTTCTGGAATCCAGAAGATCAAGGTGAGAGTACAAGTCTGGTTGGGTTCTGGTAAACACCCTATTCCAAGCTCGTAGACTTCTCTTACTGCCTTCTCACTGTGTGCTGCTATTAACTTTCCTTGGTGGAGCAAGGTAGAGAGAGAGATGTCTTCTTCTTTTTAACCGCCAATCATGTCACAGTAGGACCCTCTTTTTGTGACCTCATTTAACTCTTATTATTGCCCAGAAATCTTAGTTCCAAATACAGTCACATTGGAGGTTAACGCTTCAACAGATGAACTGGGGAAGAGGGAACCAATTGAGTCCAGAGCAGCAAACCACACAGAATATTTAGGCACAACTGTAGCTGCATATGAACATGTGCACCCAGGACTTGCCACAGGAATGTGACAGGTGCTCAACAAGCATTTGTTTGATGAGTAAACACAGGTACACAACAGCTAAGGAAAGAAAGTTATCTGAAAGGCTCTCATGTTGAAATATGCATATTGATATAATTGATACACAAAAGAAATCACTAAGGCTTCCCTAAGGCACAGAAGACATTTTGAAATTCCATTTATTCCTATTTTCTTTCTAAAAAAGTAAACTGAGTTACCTATGTACACAGATAATAAATTCAGATAAAGTTAATAAAAGGAACAAGTGATCAGATTGAAAATATGGATGGTTCATCTTCAAAGGTTCCATGAAAATATGTTTGTCAACAGTCTGAAGAAGAGAGAAATAGAGATGCAAGCTTTGGAAATTAAATGCATCCACATTTCAGTGGTCAAAGGCAAGTCCCATGACCACATCTGATTTTAAGGGTAGAGACAGTATAATTCTGCTCCATATAAGAAGCAAACTTGTCAATGAATTGGTTGTTGTTGCTACTCAGTTGCTCAGCCATGTTTCTTTTGCGAACCCATGGACTATAGCTCCCAGGCTCCTCTGTCTATGGGATTTCTCAGGCGAGAATATTGGAGTGGGTTGTCATTTCCTTTCGGAGGGGATCTTCCCAACCCAAGAATTGAACCTGTGTCTTCTGCATTTGCAGGTGGATTCTTTACTGCTGAGCCATCACCAGGGAAAAGTATATATATTTAACTTTTTTTTTTTTTTTTTTGGCTATGCCGTATGGTTTGCAGGTCAATGAACAGTAAGTAGTAAAGCCTGTCACAGTGACTATAGGAGTTTTTTCAATGCAAAATCGACTGTACTCTCTTTAAAACATTTTATTTTTGCTAATTTGAGCGTTAGCTTCCATTCCTGACCACCACATAGAAAATGAAAGCCAGAGATGGATTTGAGTTTTACAGCCACTGATAGATGTTCAGCAATTTTTCCCTACACCTTTCTTTGGCGTCTGAGTGGATCTGAAGAGACAATTTTGGTATGTGAGACTTCAGAACTGATTGAAAGTGAAATAATTAAGGTCTCTGGCTTTGCCGGAAAAAGTCAGAACCTGAAAGGTGCCCTCCAGGGAAGAGTAGCATTTAAGTACAACATGTTCTAGAGAAGAGAAACGCTGGCTCTGAACAAATCTGCTGAAAGCTTCCCTCAATCATTTCTCCCCCTTGTCTGTTCAGAAAGCAGAGCAGAGAGTTCAGCGAACAGAGACAGAAACCTAATCGCACTGTCTGGTGCGCCTCTCACAGGAAAGGATCTTCCTTGGGACAGCATTCTCAGTGATCACAAAGCAGAAAGACTTTTCTTAGAAGGAATGGTCAAGTAGGAAAAGCAACATTTCCTTTATAGTGAGCCTCATGTCTAAGAGGATTCTGATAATGAGAGCTATAAAGCTTCCTGCTCTAACAGAGTCAGAAATTCACTGGAGTTGCCTCAGAAACAATCAGTAAAACTACTAAAAGGAACCACCCTAGGATTTTACCAAACCCATGACTGAGCAACATAATTCCTAAATGGGCAGCTTCAATTTATTGTGGGTGGGGTGGTACAGAATAAAAGGAAATAAAAGTGACCTAAATGTGCCCATTTGTGACTGTCACAAAGTCTAAAGCCATTTTATTTAGCTCATTTAGGGAAAGGACCTTGGCAGTAGAGACCTTGGCCAGACAGAAGAGATTATTCATACACTAAACTGACCAGAGGATGACTGCAGACAAAACTTAACTGCATATGAACAATATTGAGTCTTATTTGCAACAGAAGTCTGGTGAGTATCTGACTATAGTACTCTCTTTCTAACCAAGTACCACTCAAGCAATCTGTTGGATTAACCAACTATTGAGTGTCACTGTGGAATATCCCTGATAATACTACAGCATTCTACACTTTTAAAACTGGTGAACTACTTTTAGACATCCATGTACTTTTTCAATTCTCACTAACTGAACTATATATTTACCAAACATTAAATGTATCTGTCCTCAGAATTTCTACTACTTGTTGTATCTGTTGCTTTAATTCTATTTAATTACATAGCATGTGAACTAATCATATGTAAATGTGAGAACTGGGGATCTGAAGAGACAATTTTGGTATGTGAGACTTCAGAACTGATTGAAAGTGAAATAATTAAGGTCTCTGGCTTTGCCGGAAAAAGTCAGAACCTGAAAGGTGCCCTCCAGGGAAGAGTAGCATTTAAGTACAACATGTTCTAGAGAAGAGAAACGCTGGCTCTGAACAAATCTGCTGAAAGCTTCCCTCAATCATTTCTCCCCCTTGTCTGTTCAGAAAGCAGAGCAGAGAGTTCAGCGAACAGAGACAGAAACCTAATCGCACTGTCTGGTGCGCCTCTCACAGGAAAGGATCTTCCTTGGGACAGCATTCTCAGTGATCACAAAGCAGAAAGACTTTTCTTAGAAGGAATGGTCAAGTAGGAAAAGCAACATTTCCTTTATAGTGAGCCTCATGTCTAAGAGGATTCTGATAATGAGAGCTATAAAGCTTCCTGCTCTAACAGAGTCAGAAATTCACTGGAGTTGCCTCAGAAACAATCAGTAAAACTACTAAAAGGAACCACCCTAGGATTTTACCAAACCCATGACTGAGCAACATAATTCCTAAATGGGCAGCTTCAATTTATTGTGGGTGGGGTGGTACAGAATAAAAGGAAATAAAAGTGACCTAAATGTGCCCATTTGTGACTGTCACAAAGTCTAAAGCCATTTTATTTAGCTCATTTAGGAAAGGACCTTGGCAGTAGAGACCTTGGCCAGACAGAAGAGATTATTCATACACTAAACTGACCAGAGGATGACTGCAGACAAAACTTAACTGCATATGAACAATATTGAGTCTTATTTGCAACAGAAGTCTGGTGAGTATCTGACTATAGTACTCTCTTTCTAACCAAGTACCACTCAAGCAATCTGTTGGATTAACCAACTATTGAGTGTCACTGTGGAATATCCCTGATAATACTACAGCATTCTACACTTTTAAAACTGGTGAACTACTTTTAGACATCCATGTACTTTTTCAATTCTCACTAACTGAACTATATATTTACCAAACATTAAATGTATCTGTCCTCAGAATTTCTACTACTTGTTGTATCTGTTGCTTTAATTCTATTTAATTACATAGCATGTGAACTAATCATATGTAAATGTGAGAAGAAAGAATTTCCTTCTTCTATTAAAAAAAAACTATCTGAATGCCTCAGAAATGTGCAAATAAAAGTGAATTGTAGGAAAGAAATGTAAAATATTAAAGGGGAAGAATAAATAAATGCAGTGTAGTTTTATCTCATTGTTTTGGAATTGACTTAGTTATACAACAACTGAAAATGGACATCCTTTTAATTACGGCGTGGTTTAAGCAAAACAGATTCAGAACTCCAACTGACTATACCTTGACCAAAGAGAAGGACTCAGTCCTGCATTAAAACATTTTTTTAAACTATTCGTACTAATTAATTTTAAGTAAACATTAAATTCTCAAGATAAACAAAGTAACATTTTTGGTTTTAATTTTTCCTTTTTCTTATTAAAAAAGTGTTCATGCAGAGCATTGATGGAAAAACAGTCATAGAGAATAGACCTATGGACATTGGGGAGAGAGAAAAGTGGGTGAAAGATATGGAAAGAGCAACACAGAACCCTATACTACCATTTGTAAAAGAGGTAACTATTGTCAATGTGCTATGGGAATAAGGGATCATGGGGGCTATATAATTGCCTGTAGAGGTGGGATGGTGGGGAATGGGATGTACATATGACTAATCTGGAATTATACATACCTGAAAATGGCAAAACTCTGTAAAAGCAAAAAAGCAGAATTAAAAAAAAAAAAAAAATATATATATATATATATATATATATATATATATATAAAGAAAAGTGTTCAAATCTATAGAAAAGAACACATCCAAAATACTAAAAACACCACTATACTTTTACCAAGTTTCACCAAGTTTTATATTTTGCCACATTTTTAAATCTATCTCCATACATGTATACATATACATATGTGTGTTTTATGAACCATTTGAAAGCAAGTTGCTGACACTGAAACACTTCATCCCTAGATACTTCAGTCAGAATCACCTAGAGTACAGATATTCTTCTGCATGACCAAGGTACTAATGCATTGTTAATAATAAAAATTATCATCTAATACACTGTCCTTACTTAAATATTCCAGAAGCTTTGCAAATGTCTTCTCTAGTACTTTTTCCCACATCCAAAAGCCAAACCAAGTTTTATATATTGCACTGGCTTATTATGTTTCTTTAGTCTCTTAATTTAGAGCAACTTTTTATATTTTCCTTTTTCCATGACATTAATTTTTTTATGAAGAGTCCAGGACAGTTGTCCTATTGACTGTTTCACATTACTGAGATGTCTGATTATTTTCTCAATACTTACTCAGTCATATCCTACTCTTTGCGATCCCATGGACTGTAGCCCACCAAGATCCACTGTCCATGGGATTTTCTAAGCAAGAACACTGGAGTGGGTTGCCATTTTCCTTCTCCATTTTCTTAATACTAGAGTCAAATTGAACCTTTTTTCCCTAAGAACTCTAAAATAAATGATATGCACTTCTCATTGCTTGATATCAAGTCATGATATTATTGCCAATGACAGCACTACCTGTGCTGGTAATATTAAATTGGATCACTTGCTAAACGTACACTTTTTCTTTCTGTAATAGAAGTTGATCTGTGGGAAGATATCACACTTTCACATGAACATTATATTCTCCAGCAACCTTTGATCCAATAGCTATAGCATCTATTAATGATCTTCACCTAACACAAGCATTACATAGATAGTTTCCAGAGAAGAATCTCCTTCTACAATTCCTTCTACTTTTTTTTTTTTTTTAAATAACAAGCTTTCTTTTTTCTCTTTTTTTTTCCCTAAAGCTTTATTGGTGGGGGGGTAGGGTGCGGAGGGAGGGGAGCAGGCGGGCCACTTCTATTGGTTTTTCATTTATCTATTTTCATCCGTCTTTGTTCTCTGGCCCATGTGGGCCTCCCATCGCGGTGGCCTCTGTTGTCACAGAGCACCGCCTCTGGGCGCATGCGCTCCAGAGCTCTGGCTAGGTAATTGGACACATGGGTCCAGCCGCTCCGCGGCACGTGGGATCTTCCCAGGCCAGGGATCAAACCGGCGCCCTTTGCACTGCAAGGCGGTGTACTTACCCACTGGACCACCAGGGAAGCCCAATTCCTTCTACTTTTATTAGTTTGTATTTTTTTGCCCCTTCCCAGCCCCCAAGAAAGGAGTTTCTCTCAATTTTCCCTTTCTTTATATGCATCTCTCTCTAAGTACATCATGCTTCCCAGACGGTGTCCGGGACCACGGGGTGGCCCGGCCTCATCCTATAGCCTCCTATACGTGAATGCTGCAATGCGCCACTTAAGATGGCGCCTAGTGGAGCCTTTCACGCATGAGCCCTGGCCGCACTTTGCAGTCTCCAGTTTAGGAGCATCGTCATGTTTGCACAAAGATGGCGCCTGGTGGATGTAGGTGGGTGTGGTTTAAGGCATGTGCATATTGCTCTGATAGGTTGTTCCTAGTTTCTGTGCTCGTGATCAGTGCATGCTTCCCTTGCATTCCTATGGGGTTGAAAGCGCATGTGCATCTGACCTTTTACATGATTGGCTTATGAGTAGCTCCTTCCTGTTTCTGTGTAGTATAAATACCCCCTTGTTTCTGCAATAAAATGAGACTTGATCAGACTCCTGTCTTGTCTCCATTTCTCGTGTCTCTTGTCCTCTCAATTCCTACTCCCCTACTTTAGGGCCTGCGTTGATGAATCCTAGGTCTGTGCTGACGAAGCCCGCGGGTCGGGACAAGATGGCTCAGTGCTAAAGACCCTGCCTGTCAAAGCAGTTAATGAGGGTTCAATTCCTGGGTTAGGAAGAGCCCCTGGAAAACAGAATGACGACTCTGTCCAGTATTCCTGCCTGGGAAATCGCATGGACAGTGGGGCTTGGCGGGTTATAGTCCATGGGGTCATAGAGAGCCAGGTGACTGAGCGACTAAAACAACAGCAACAATTAGCACATCATGGACTCAAAATTTTATTGTGTTTAATGTATTTCTTGTATATAATGCTATAATCAGTTACTTTCATCTTTCTTCTTTGATGCTCAAAGTATTCCAGATTTGGACAATGGAAGAACTTTCTCATAAGCTTCCATTTCTTTTTGAAATCTCACCATTAGTATTCAGATGCTTTGTTTTTTAGCAGTAGACCTGTTTGTACTTTCCCTGAACTAAATCATTAGCCATTTGGGATCAAACCGGCGCCCTTTGCACTGCAAGGCGGTGTACTTACCCACTGGACCACCAGGGAAGCCCAATTCCTTCTACTTTTATTAGTTTGTATTTTTTTGCCCCTTCCCAGCCCCCAAGAAAGGAGTTTCTCTCAATTTTCCCTTTCTTTATATGCATCTCTCTCTAAGTACATCATGCTTCCCAGACGGTGTCCGGGACCACGGGGTGGCCCGGCCTCATCCTATAGCCTCCTATACGTGAATGCTGCAATGCGCCACTTAAGATGGCGCCTAGTGGAGCCTTTCACGCATGAGCCCTGGCCGCACTTTGCAGTCTCCAGTTTAGGAGCATCGTCATGTTTGCACAAAGATGGCGCCTGGTGGATGTAGGTGGGTGTGGTTTAAGGCATGTGCATATTGCTCTGATAGGTTGTTCCTAGTTTCTGTGCTCGTGATCAGTGCATGCTTCCCTTGCATTCCTATGGGGTTGAAAGCGCATGTGCATCTGACCTTTTACATGATTGGCTTATGAGTAGCTCCTTCCTGTTTCTGTGTAGTATAAATACCCCCTTGTTTCTGCAATAAAATGAGACTTGATCAGACTCCTGTCTTGTCTCCATTTCTCGTGTCTCTTGTCCTCTCAATTCCTACTCCCCTACTTTAGGGCCTGCGTTGATGAATCCTAGGTCTGTGCTGACGAAGCCCGCGGGTCGGGACAAGATGGCTCAGTGCTAAAGACCCTGCCTGTCAAAGCAGTTAATGAGGGTTCAATTCCTGGGTTAGGAAGAGCCCCTGGAAAACAGAATGACGACTCTGTCCAGTATTCCTGCCTGGGAAATCGCATGGACAGTGGGGCTTGGCGGGTTATAGTCCATGGGGTCATAGAGAGCCAGGTGACTGAGCGACTAAAACAACAGCAACAATTAGCACATCATGGACTCAAAATTTTATTGTGTTTAATGTATTTCTTGTATATAATGCTATAATCAGTTACTTTCATCTTTCTTCTTTGATGCTCAAAGTATTCCAGATTTGGACAATGGAAGAACTTTCTCATAAGCTTCCATTTCTTTTTGAAATCTCACCATTAGTATTCAGATGCTTTGTTTTTTAGCAGTAGACCTGTTTGTACTTTCCCTGAACTAAATCTGGAATTAGCCATTTGTTGAGTAGAGGATGATACTTAGAAGACATGGGCAATTGACGTGTTTATTGCTATTAGGATATCTTGCTTCTAGGCTATAAAAATTCCTTAATATTATCAAATATCCACACAATATTCAAATCTCTAGAAATGTCAAATTCCTACACACATCTCTCTCTTTTTCCCTGTTTGTCCTTCTTTTCCTCACCACTTTTCTTTATATCTCTTATGCTAAAATCAGAACCCCAATAAGGTCAGTATGTTGTTACTGGTTATGTACCTTCTCTTATCTTTCTTTCTCTCAATCTATTTTCTCTGTAAGTTTTTTTTAATTCCCCTGTGGATTATCCAACAGTACGGATTTTTCTGAGTACATCCACAAAATATAGTTCAGCATGGTCCTCTCCTTCTAGAATTTACTGTGAATTGGTTGCTATATCTAGAGGCTTTTGGTTTCTTTGGCAAAGATATCTCATGAGTGATGCAATGTATTTCCATTAGGAGGTTCATAACACCTATTTGATTTTAACATAGGGTATCAAAAACCAATGAAGATCATTATTGAAATCCATTAACTTTTAGGATTGTGAAACAGTGATACTCTACCTATTCCATCTTCATGTATTAGCTGGAATACGCTAAATACACATTTCCCCTCACTAAATTTCTGGTTACTCAGGAATGTATTTTGAATTAGGAAATAAAAATAACCACTTCATACCCTCCCTTTAGCAGCAGTTCTTTCCAAAACAATGCGTTGATAACTGAACATTGTCCAAAAGTGAATAATGCTTTCTTTGTTATCACACATTCATGGATTTAAACCAGTTTTATGTGTTTCAGAGCACTGCAATTCTTTTCCTAATGATGCTCACAGGGTTCCATATTTCATTCAAAAGAATCTATTTGAGATGGTTCCTTTATCCTTTTGGTAGAACACTAGTTGTCTTTGATAATTAACTTATTTTCTGATATAATATTCATTCTTGTACATTTTCAGATGCTTTGTTTTTTAGCAGTAGACCTGTTTGTACTTTCCCTGAACTAAATCTGGAATTAGCCATTTGTTGAGTAGAGGATGATACTTAGAAGACATGGGCAATTGACGTGTTTATTGCTATTAGGATATCTTGCTTCTAGGCTATAAAAATTCCTTAATATTATCAAATATCCACACAATATTCAAATCTCTAGAAATGTCAAATTCCTACACACATCTCTCTCTTTTTCCCTGTTTGTCCTTCTTTTCCTCACCACTTTTCTTTATATCTCTTATGCTAAAATCAGAACCCCAATAAGGTCAGTATGTTGTTACTGGTTATGTACCTTCTCTTATCTTTCTTTCTCTCAATCTATTTTCTCTGTAAGTTTTTTAATTCCCCTGTGGATTATCCAACAGTACGGATTTTTCTGAGTACATCCACAAAATATAGTTCAGCATGGTCCTCTCCTTCTAGAATTTACTGTGAATTGGTTGCTATATCTAGAGGCTTTTGGTTTCTTTGGCAAAGATATCTCATGAGTGATGCAATGTATTTCCATTAGGAGGTTCATAACACCTATTTGATTTTAACATAGGGTATCAAAAACCAATGAAGATCATTATTGAAATCCATTAACTTTTAGGATTGTGAAACAGTGATACTCTACCTATTCCATCTTCATGTATTAGCTGGAATACGCTAAATACACATTTCCCCTCACTAAATTTCTGGTTACTCAGGAATGTATTTTGAATTAGGAAATAAAAATAACCACTTCATACCCTCCCTTTAGCAGCAGTTCTTTCCAAAACAATGCGTTGATAACTGAACATTGTCCAAAAGTGAATAATGCTTTCTTTGTTATCACACATTCATGGATTTAAACCAGTTTTATGTGTTTCAGAGCACTGCAATTCTTTTCCTAATGATGCTCACAGGGTTCCATATTTCATTCAAAAAGAATCTATTTGAGATGGTTCCTTTATCCTTTTGGTAGAACACTAGTTGTCTTTGATAATTAACTTATTTTCTGATATAATAAGATATCTCAAGTTTATCTTGTACATTTTCTGCCCAAGACTGGGGAATCCATATTCTTCATCAAGTTCCAGTTCTTTTTTTTTTTTTTGGAGGGGGTGCTGGGGAGGGAGGGAGGCGGGCAGGCCACTTCTATTGGTCTTTCGTTTATCTATTTTCATCCATCTTTGTTCTTTGGCCCGTGTGGGCCTCCTATCGCGGTGGCCTCTGTTGTCGCAGAGCACTGGCTCTAGGCGCATGCACCCCAGAGCTCCGGTTCAGTAATTGGACACATCGGTCCAGCTGCTCCGCAGCAGGTGGGATCGAACCAGCCAGGGATTGAACCTGTGCCCCTTGCACTGCAGGGCAGTGTCCTTACCCACTGGACCACCAGGGAAGCTCCTCCAGTTCTTTTAAATTGAGATACAGAGACCACAGTCTGTACACTAAAGGCATTCACTGACTTGAGATCACATTGTTTTGCAGGCTGTTTTAGTGGAAAGGGGTATAAAAAATGTTGTGTTTTTTTTTTTAATGATATAATAAAGCATGTGCTTATACTGATATTTCCAATTCAAATTCACAACTACAGGACTTTTATTAACTTCATCAATCTTATCTGTATCTTCTTTCTCCTATGTAAAATATTCCAGCTCTCAATATACAATTATCATGCTATATCCCACTTACTTTATCCCACAACACATACTCTCCAGTCTCAAAATATCACCTGTATTATCACTGAAAATATGATTACCAAAACCAGTTTAAGATTATTTTGTCTCATTTGTTTTTCCTTTGGCCTTTGGTATATAATCCATGAGATATACAGTCAACTTTGGTTTAGTTAACTATAATACAAATTTAATAGACATAATATTCTTTTTTTGTAATTGTACTACCGATTTCAGAAGGTAAAGAACTTGTCTGCCAATTCAGTAAATGCAATAGATGCAGGTTCAATCCCTGGGTGGGGCAGATTCTCTGGGTCGGGAAGATCTGGAGTAGGAAATGGCAGCCCACTTGCCTGGAGAACCCCATGGACAGAGGAGTCTGGTGGGCTACAGTCCAAGGGGGTACAAAGAATCACCGCATCTGAGCACACACATACACATTCTGTGTCAAAAACTGATCCCATGATTAAAGCTTAGCAGGACTTTTGACTGCTTGACACTGGTAGAGGTAAAAGCATCCAGTTTCAGATTCAGTTCAGTTCAGTCACTCAGTCATGCCCAACTCTTTGCAGTCCCATGGACTGCGGCACGCCAGGCTTTCCTGTCCTTCATCATCTCCCAGAGATTGTTCAGACTCATGTCTATTGACTCAGTAATGCCATCCAACCATCTCATCACCTGTCGTCCCCTTCTCCTATTGCTTTCTATTCTTTCCACCATTAGGTTACTTTCCAATGAATCATACCCTCTCATCAGGTGGCTAAAGTATTGAAGCTTAAGCTCAGCATCATTCCTTCCAATGAATATTCAGGGTTGATTTCCTTTAGGATTGACTGGTTTGATCTCCTTGCAATCCAACGTACTCCCAAGAGTCTTAACCAACACCATAGTTCAAAGGCATCAGTTCTTCATCACTCAGCCTTCGTTATGGTCCAACTCTCACATCCATACATGATTACTGGGAAAACCATAACTTTAACAATAAGGACTTTTATTGGCAAAGTGATGTCTCTGCTTTTTAATACACTGTCTAGGTTTGTCAAAGCTTTTCTTCCAAGGAGCAAATGCCTTTTAATTTCATGGCTACAGTCACCATCCATGGTGACTTTGAAGCCCAAGAAAATAAAGTCTGTCATTGTTTCCATTGTTGCCCCATCTGTTCACCATGAACTGATGGGACTGGATGCGACGATCTTTGTTTTTTGAAATGTTGAGTTCTGGGCCAGCTTTTTCACTCTCCTCTTTTACCTTCATGAAGAGTCTCTTTAGTTCCTCTTTGCTTGCTGCCTAAGGGTTGTGTTATTTGCATAACTGAGGTTACTGATATTTCTTCCAGCAATCTTGATTCCATCTTGTGCTTCACCCAGCCCACATTTCGCATGATGTACTCTGCATATAAATTTAAAAAGCAGGGTGACCCAATCTTTGCCCTAAATAGCATGCCTGGAGTAGGAAATGGCACCCACTTGCCTGGAGAACCCCATGGACAGAGGAGTCTGGTGGGCTACAGTCCAAGGGGGTACAAAGAATCACCGCATCTGAGCACACACATACACATTCTGTGTCAAAAACTGATCCCATGATTAAAGCTTAGCAGGACTTTTGACTGCTTGACACTGGTAGAGGTAAAAGCATCCAGTTTCAGATTCAGTTCAGTTCAGTCACTCAGTCATGCCCAACTCTTTGCAGTCCCATGGACTGCGGCACGCCAGGCTTTCCTGTCCTTCATCATCTCCCAGAGATTGTTCAGACTCATGTCTATTGACTCAGTAATGCCATCCAACCATCTCATCACCTGTCGTCCCCTTCTCCTATTGCTTTCTATTCTTTCCACCATTAGGTTACTTTCCAATGAATCATACCCTCTCATCAGGTGGCTAAAGTATTGAAGCTTAAGCTCAGCATCATTCCTTCCAATGAATATTCAGGGTTGATTTCCTTTAGGATTGACTGGTTTGATCTCCTTGCAATCCAACGTACTCCCAAGAGTCTTAACCAACACCATAGTTCAAAGGCATCAGTTCTTCATCACTCAGCCTTCGTTATGGTCCAACTCTCACATCCATACATGATTACTGGGAAAACCATAACTTTAACAATAAGGACTTTTATTGGCAAAGTGATGTCTCTGCTTTTTAATACACTGTCTAGGTTTGTCAAAGCTTTTCTTCCAAGGAGCAAATGCCTTTTAATTTCATGGCTACAGTCACCATCCATGGTGACTTTGAAGCCCAAGAAAATAAAGTCTGTCATTGTTTCCATTGTTGCCCCATCTGTTCACCATGAACTGATGGGACTGGATGCGACGATCTTTGTTTTTTGAAATGTTGAGTTCTGGGCCAGCTTTTTCACTCTCCTCTTTTACCTTCATGAAGAGTCTCTTTAGTTCCTCTTTGCTTGCTGCCTAAGGGTTGTGTTATTTGCATAACTGAGGTTACTGATATTTCTTCCAGCAATCTTGATTCCATCTTGTGCTTCACCCAGCCCACATTTCGCATGATGTACTCTGCATATAAATTTAAAAAGCAGGGTGACCCAATGCTCATTGCAGCTCTCTATACAATAGCCAGAACATGGAAGCAACCTAGATGTCCATCGACGAATGAATGGCTACAGAAGCTCTGGTACATATATACAATGGAATACTACTCAGCTGTTAAAAGAAATGCAGAAGACTCAGTCCTAATGAAGTGGCTGGCTCTAGAACCTATCATAAAAAGTGAAGTAAGTCAAAAAGAGAAAGACAAATACAGTATACTAACACACATATATGGAATCTAGTAGGACGGTCTTGATAACACACACAGTGAACTCATGGAAAAACAGACAGAGCATAGACATAGGGACATTGTGGGGAAGAAATAGGGAGGGGGAGGCATGGAGACAGTAACATGGAAACCTATACTGTCATGTGTGGAAAAGATAGCTATTGTCATTGTGCTAAGCGAATAGGAGTACCTACAATCACTTGGGGTGATGGTCTGGAGGGTGGGGAGGGAACTGGGTGGGGGGAGGGTCCAGAGATATGCATATGACTGATCTGGGAACATACATATCTGTGAACAACAAAACTCTGTAAAATCTTAAAGAATTAAAAAAAGCAGGGTGACAGTATACAGCATTGATGTACTCCTTTCCCAATTTGGAACCAGTCTGTTGCTCCATGTCAAGTTCTAACTGTTTCTTCTTGTCTTGCATACTGGTTTCACAGGAAGCAGGTAAGGTGGTCTGGTATTCCCATCTCCTTCAGAATTCTCCAGTTCCAAGGAGCAAATGCCTTTTAATTTCATGGCTACAGTCACCATCCATGGTGACTTTGAAGCCCAAGAAAATAAAGTCTGTCATTGTTTCCATTGTTGCCCCATCTGTTCACCATGAACTGATGGGACTGGATGCGACGATCTTTGTTTTTTGAAATGTTGAGTTCTGGGCCAGCTTTTTCACTCTCCTCTTTTACCTTCATGAAGAGTCTCTTTAGTTCCTCTTTGCTTGCTGCCTAAGGGTTGTGTTATTTGCATAACTGAGGTTACTGATATTTCTTCCAGCAATCTTGATTCCATCTTGTGCTTCACCCAGCCCACATTTCGCATGATGTACTCTGCATATAAATTTAAAAAGCAGGGTGACCCAATGCTCATTGCAGCTCTCTATACAATAGCCAGAACATGGAAGCAACCTAGATGTCCATCGACGAATGAATGGCTACAGAAGCTCTGGTACATATATACAATGGAATACTACTCAGCTGTTAAAAGAAATGCAGAAGACTCAGTCCTAATGAAGTGGCTGGCTCTAGAACCTATCATAAAAAGTGAAGTAAGTCAAAAAGAGAAAGACAAATACAGTATACTAACACACATATATGGAATCTAGTAGGACGGTCTTGATAACACACACAGTGAACTCATGGAAAAACAGACAGAGCATAGACATAGGGACATTGTGGGGAAGAAATAGGGAGGGGGAGGCATGGAGACAGTAACATGGAAACCTATACTGTCATGTGTGGAAAAGATAGCTATTGTCATTGTGCTAAGCGAATAGGAGTACCTACAATCACTTGGGGTGATGGTCTGGAGGGGTGGGATGGGGGGAGGGCCCAGAGATATGCATATGACTGATCTGGGAACATACATATCTGTGAACAACAAAACTCTGTAAAATCTTAAAGAATTAAAAAAAAAAAGCAGGGTGACAGTATACAGCATTGATGTACTCCTTTCCCAATTTGGAACCAGTCTGTTGCTCCATGTCAAGTTCTAACTGTTTCTTCTTGTCTTGCATACTGGTTTCACAGGAAGCAGGTAAGGTGGTCTGGTATTCCCATCTCCTTCAGAATTCTCCAGTTTGTTTTGATCCACATAGTCAAAGGCTTTAGTGTAGCCAATGAAGCAGAAGTAGACATTTTCCTGGAATTCCCTTGCTCTTTCTATGATCCAAAGGATTTTGGCAATTTGATCTCTGGTTCCTCTGCGTTTTCTAAATCTAGCTTGTACATCTGGAATTTCTCGGTTCACCTACTGTTGAAGCCTAGCTTGGAGGATTTCCAGCATTACTTTGCTAGTGTGTGAAATGAGTCCAATGCTGTGGTAGTTTGAACACTGTTTGGCGTTGTCCTTCTTTGGGATTGGAATGCAAACTGACCTTGTCCAGTCCTGAGGCCACTGCTGAATTTTCCAGACTTGCTGGCAAACGGAATGCAACACTTTAACAGCATCATCTTTTACTATTCGAAATAGCTCAACAGGAATTCCATCAAGTCCAGTTTCAGGAGCATTGTTGAATTCATTTCAATTCAATCTTTCATGTTCAGCAGGGAAAAAATTAAAACATAGAGAACAGGGACTTCATCCAGTTTACAGACCAGGTTGTAAGAACTGTTTTGAGTCTGCTTTGTTAATAACACTTGTGAACTAGTCTGTGCAGTCAAAGCTATGGTTTTTCCAGTAGTCATGTACAGATGTGAGAGCTGGACAATAAAAAAGGCTGAGTGCAGAGCTGATGCCTTTAAACTATGATGATGGAGAAGACTCTTGAGAGTTCCTTGGACAGGAAGGAGATCAAACCAGTCAATCTTAAAGGAACTCAACCCTGAATAGTCACTGGAATGACTGATGCTGAAGCTGAAGATTTAATACTTTGGACACTTGATACAAAACGCCAATTCACTGGAAAAGACCTTGATGTTGGGAAAGACTGAAGCCATAAGAAGAAGGGAGCGACATAGGATGAGATGGTTAGACAGTATTACCGACTAAATGGACATGAGTTTGAGCAAACTCTGGGAAATAATGAAGGCCAGGGAAGCCTAGTGTGCTGCAGACCATGGGGTCAGACATAACTGAGTGACTGAACAACAAGACAGCAAAGTGAGTAAAGGAAAACAAATACACAAATTAGGACTCAACAGTTAACATAGTTGTAGAAATTTAAACATTAAAAATTAATGTAATCACTGTTGTGATAGAACTATATTGAGAGTGATTAACTGAACTATTCTATATTTTCTGGAAGCTAGGATGTTAGACAGGAATTGAGAATTAAGTCAGAAGGTAACATCTTACAAAATGTACATTGACTCATGGGAATGTACCAAACTGAACAACCATAGTCAATAAACTCACAATAAACACCAGACTCCTATAGACAAGATTAGACCACAGATAAACTGATGCAAGGATAATTATGCATGGTCTCAAGGTCTCTAAAAATTCAAATCATTGATATTCCATCAACAAAGTCTGACCAATCCCTGCTAAGATCACCATAAATTTTATACCTCTTTCCTACCTACTTTTGAGACTTATCTTTGTTCTGTATAATGTAGGGGCTTCTTTGCTCAGCAAAATAATAAAACTAAGTGCTGATTTCAAATGCATTCCTAACGGTTTCTTGCTAATACAGAAATAAGAATGAGAAGATAGAAACAATAGAGTGTATGGTAACAGATTCTTATTCTCCATAGTTAGAAGTGAATAGATGTATCTCAAATAGATGAAGAAAGAAGCCTGTATACCAACCTCAAAAGGTATAATAGTTACAAGTCACAAAGTTGGCAAAAGATTAAGCCAGGATTTGAAATAAGGTCGTCTGATTTCTAGAGCCTACTGATTTTAATTTGAATTATAGATGGGCTGAAATCAGGGCAGGAAATTTCTAAAATGAATCTGAAGCATCTTGTGGTAACAGAATGTAAGAAAGTACTCCAAAAAAAGAATTCCAATAATGGGTGCATGACAAAGGGACAAAGAAGCCAACTGAAAGAGCTCACAATGGTCAAAGATATAACCATTTTAGCACAAAATAAAGGAGTATTAGGTTATCTGAAAGCATAAATTAAATACATATGAGTCCATAATGACCAAGAGAGAGCAAGAGAAAAGAAAGAACAAATCTCCCAGGAAAAAGAATTACAAGTAATTTATATCGCTACTCCACACTAAAGCTACTCCCTTTTACAGTGAGCTATCTATAGTGACACCCTTCCAAAAGTATATTATGGAAAGGAGGACAAAAAGAATAACTTTAGAGTGGAGAAACCTGACAAACACCAGCTCAGCTAGGTAATCAAGGTCAACATCAATAATGATAAAATCATGTTGATAATATCTACTTGACATGATATGATGAAAATGGTACTTAACTTTTGTGATCTTCCAACCAAAAACTCTTTACTTCAGGATAATCATGAGAAAAATATCAACATACCCAAGCTGAAGGACATTCTACAAAATACATGACCAGTACTCCTCAAAACTGTCAAGGTCCTCAAAAAATAAGGCAAACCTGAAAAACTGTCATCGTTAGGGGGAACCTAAAGAGACATAACCAAATGTAATGTGTTATCCTGGATGAGATTCTTGACTAGAGGAAGAACATTAGGTAAAAACTAGTGAAATCAGATTACAGTATGAGCTTTAGCTATAAATAGTATTTCAATGTTAATTTGTTAAATATAACAAATATGCCATACTAATGTGAGATGCTAACAATAGAGGAAACTGGGTACAGGGTACACAGAAACTCTCTGTTCTATTGCTGCATTTTTCTATAAATCTAAAACTGCTTTTCAAAATAAAGCTTATTTTTTTTTAATGTTGAACAAATGAAAAAAAAATATATATAGACAGATTGGCAGTTTACCAAGTAGAGTCTATTCTGTTCTTCAAAAACAACACTTATACACTAGTTGGTTAAGTCTCCTTATCATGTGCTTTACTGAACAGATTAAGAGTCAAATTCTAAATTGAATTTCAAATTGAATACTGTAGAAAAATGTGTAAAATGGACATATACTTAAATATCAAAAGTAGCTCTCTCTTAGGGTGAAACTGCAGGTGACCTTTCTGTTGTTTTCTGCATTTGCTAAGTTACCTGCAATGAGCATGCAGTACACATAGAATTTTAAAGAAAACAACAACACAATAATAAAAGAAAATGTCATTTTGGTAAAATTTACAACTAAATAACTTAAGTTCATGTGCTGCAGAGGGCATCTTAGAAGAAGAGAAAGAAGATTTATTCTACAAATACTGGATGCCAGTCTTGGGTTGGGCACTTAACATGCATTATTTCATTTAGGTGTATAAAATAAGAATGTCCTTGAATTGAATCATATTTGGAGAATAATTTTATGTTTCTGAAGCCATTGTAAGTTTAAGGCAAAAATGCTAAAGCATGCTTTTTAGAATTCCTATCACCATTTTTTGCTCTTATGCTAAAAGCACAGTTACCCACCACCTAACATGCCATTTCTTTTTTTTCCTGTTACACATTTGTATTTGATCTACTTCTGAAGAGAAGCCAATATACCATGTCCTGCCTATGTATAAATCTCTTAAACTAATTTTATGCTTCACTGTAAAATAATTGATTTGTAATTCACAAGACATTAATTAACTTATATAAGACTTCAATGGTAAGTAAATAAGTAAGTTTAGAAAATGATAGCATGTAATTGTGTTTAAAGGGATTCTTTTCCCCAGTTTGGTTCTATTTGTTTGCTTTTTATGTTACATAAAATAAAGACGGACAAAAATTTTAAATCACACTGATCACAGAGTTAGAATCACAAATTTCATATTTATGCCAATATCTTTACATAGCACCCCATTTTCTGTTAAAACATATCTTCAAATCAAAGCTACAATCAGTTACCAGCACATTTTCTTTTTACAAATTAGTACACAAAATGGGTGTTCAGTAAACTTATGCATTTGTGGATTTTTTTTCTCTAAAGATTTCCGACATATCTAGATCTGTTTTTTCTTCTAGCATTTTTTTTTTCTGGAGGTGATTCCTAAGTTCCAGAAAGTGACAATACTATAATTACTGAATGCTATCTTAGCATTTTGTTGTATTAATACATAGTCTGATCTAATCCCTATAATAATCTGTCACATGGGTAATATTATTCCCATTTTAAAAGGAACTTGTCTACCTACAGTAGTAGGCAGAAGAGCCATGTTTCAAATCCAAATAAGGTAGAGTTTACTGCAAAGCCTGAAGTCTTAAGCTTCCTTCTAACTATATCTTAGCATCAGTGTCTATCTTTAAGACTGAGTTAAACTTGGTTCTGCCCACTTTCCAGCTCCCACTGTTCACTTGATCTTGCGGTAGTTCTGTCCCATTGTGTCTAAATTATCCTCATCTCACATCTAGACTACTATAGTAGACTACTGTGTATGAGTCTCCAGATCTTTCTAATCCTTTCTTTATGTCCTTTCCTCCACCCCTTCACCTGGCTTCAGTCCATTCTCTGCACTGTAACCACAGTGATTTTTCTCAAATGATGTGGCTCATAAGCCACTGTCTGTTACATGATTATCTACTTCTGAACAGAAGCCAATATACCATGTCCTGCCTATGTATAAATCTCTTAAACTAATTTTATGCTTCACTGTAAAATAATTGATTTGTAATTCACAAGACATTAATTAACTTATATAAGACTTCAATGGTAAGTAAATAAGTAAGTTTAGAAAATGATAGCATGTAATTGTGTTTAAAGGGATTCTTTTCCCCAGTTTGGTTCTATTTGTTTGCTTTTTATGTTACATAAAATAAAGACGGACAAAAATTTTAAATCACACTGATCACAGAGTTAGAATCACAAATTTCATATTTATGCCAATATCTTTACATAGCACCCCATTTTCTGTTAAAACATATCTTCAAATCAAAGCTACAATCAGTTACCAGCACATTTTCTTTTTACAAATTAGTACACAAAATGGGTGTTCAGTAAACTTATGCATTTGTGGATTTTTTTTCTCTAAAGATTTCCGACATATCTAGATCTGTTTTTTCTTCTAGCATTTTTTTTTTCTGGAGGTGATTCCTAAGTTCCAGAAAGTGACAATACTATAATTACTGAATGCTATCTTAGCATTTTGTTGTATTAATACATAGTCTGATCTAATCCCTATAATAATCTGTCACATGGGTAATATTATTCCCATTTTAAAAGGAACTTGTCTACCTACAGTAGTAGGCAGAAGAGCCATGTTTCAAATCCAAATAAGGTAGAGTTTACTGCAAAGCCTGAAGTCTTAAGCTTCCTTCTAACTATATCTTAGCATCAGTGTCTATCTTTAAGACTGAGTTAAACTTGGTTCTGCCCACTTTCCAGCTCCCACTGTTCACTTGATCTTGCGGTAGTTCTGTCCCATTGTGTCTAAATTATCCTCATCTCACATCTAGACTACTATAGTAGACTACTGTGTATGAGTCTCCAGATCTTTCTAATCCTTTCTTTATGTCCTTTCCTCCACCCCTTCACCTGGCTTCAGTCCATTCTCTGCACTGTAACCACAGTGATTTTTCTCAAATGATGTGGCTCATAAGCCACTGTCTGTTACATGATTATCTACCTTCATTTTGAACAATGCCACCCTCACCCTCTGGGCTCCTGCTACACAGGTCTTCTTCACATATGAAAATGTACCACACTCTCTCCTACCACAGGGTCACTGTATATGTGGTTCTGTCTTTTGGGATCACCCTTTGCCTGGTTAACTCCTACTCCCCTTTCATACAACAACTCAATCATGACATCAGGAAGCCTTCCTTGACCTCCATACCAAGACATTACTCCTCCTATTAAAAGCACTCTGGGATCTTGCACCTCAGTTCTTTTGCATACTATCACACCAATGGTATGCTTATCTTTGTGAGGACTGGATTAATGCCTGCTATAAGTCCCTAGGCCCTATCATACACCAGATTTGAAACCCAGTGAGGGCAAGAACGACTCGGTCTGCTTTTGCACACACAGTTTAAGCATTTGACAAATGCCTACAAATGAGCAGCTGATCTCACTCTCTCTGACTATCATCATCTAGGGACTACTATCCTACTCCTATAGGAAGAACCTCCTCTGCTTGCAAACCAAGTCAAAGAAGGGGGCAAAAATAAGGCCAGGTAGGGAGAGAAATAAAATGATAGTAGTGGCTGCAGACTACACCGCCTGGGATACATGGACAAGAATGTCAACAGCTATTTTAAATTCTAGGTGTTAGTTTCAAATGTATACCTTTAGTCTTCAACCTGCCCTAGAAATTTCTGTTTATTCCATTTGAATTTCTTTTTTTCTTACAGTTTTATCAAGATATAATTGACATTCAGCACTGATAAGTTGAAGGTGTGCAGCATAATGATGTGACATATACATCATGAAATGATTACCACAATAAGCACAGGGAGCACTGACAATTTCATATAGACACAAAAATTTTAAAAAGCAAAAAAAAAGTTTTTCTTTTGATGAAAATTCTTACAACTTGCTTTCTTGATAACTTTCATGTATAATACACAACAGTGTTAATTATATTCCTCATGTTCTGCGTTACAACTCTAGTACTTATTTCTCTTATAACTAGAAGTGTGTACTGTCACGGGCAATGTGTAGTTACTTATCTCTGATTAATAGAAGCAAGGAAACACTTAACTACCTCTGTACTATTTTCAGAGAACTTCAACTTAATGTAGCTCCCTCTAATTTAAGAGAATAGAACTTCAACAGTAGAAAGGCGTGGAGTTCAAATCAAGATCAGATTTATTAACATAAAGAAAATCAAGTCAGTAGTAGTATATCTCAGTGATTAGCATCAGTACATTGCATAAAGGTTAAAGTTTAGAACTCAGTCAACAAAATGACAGAAATATCTTACCCCAGAGCTTGAGAGCAGCAGTCTCACCTCAGACGCAGCTTAGTTCAGTGAGTGCACTCCCATACAATCTATTCTCCCCCCTTTCATAGGAAAATCCTGTTGTCACTTGTCCCCATGCCACTTTTCCACTTGGTAAAAAGGCTGATGGCCCAGGCAAATTTTTGCATGGAGAACTGCTGTGCGGTCAGTTTTCCAAGCTGACCCTGCCATCCTCTTATCTTCTTTCAAGAGTACAATTTATTACATTGTTTCATAAATCATTGCAAGTATTTGAAGTTTAACAGGAAGGAATGATAAAGCTAATTATAATTGCATACAATTCTACTTCTGCTTTTATTCATATTCTAAAAATCATATTTATTAAAAGGCAAACTATCTCTTTATTTTACTCGAATTTATGACCTAAGGAAAAACGCTGCTTCAGGCTTCTATGACATGCAGACCTACAACCTGAGCTAGGAGTTAAACTAACTTATTCTTAGAAAAGCAAACAGATAAGATTGGAATGTTGCCATTAGGGTTTTTTTTTTTATCTGCCTGCAGCTTTTAGGCTTTGTTTGCAAGCGGCAGTTTTCCACGGGGAGAGTTTACCGATGGAAAGTTCACAAGCGGCAACCTGCCGGGACGCCTGGCAATGAGCCACAGATTCCTCATTGCTGCTGGATGAGTTCTGACTCACTCCACCAGGGCTTCTTAGAAACAAACCTTTTCTCCTTAGGGTTAACATACACACTCTCTTTAGGCAACATCATTTGCACCCATTTCTCAGCCTCATCAGAGCTAACATCACTCTCTAGTGGGCGGACTAAAAGTCTTGGTATTTTATCTGGGGTTTGAGACTCATCTGAATCACTCTCTTCTTCACTAAATTCCCTATATCCTGATGCCCAATATATCCCCAGAAATTCTCCAGCATTTGCCTATGACAGTACATTTTGATTACCTGCATCTAATTCTCCCTTCCCACTCCTTGCCTCTAATCTCTTTTCCTATGGGTCTGTGTTTTCATTGAAACAAATTGACCTACAACACTATGTTAATATACAACATAGTGATTCAATATTTCTGTACATTTCAAAATGATCACCATAATAAATTCAGTGACCATCTGTCACCATACAAAGACATTCTAAAATTATGGACTATATTTCACACATTGCACATTTCATGTCTGTGAGAGTTTGTACTTCTTTTCTTATAGGCATTTCATATTTAACATGTTCTAAATTGAGCTACTTTAATTTTTATTACAAACTCCTCCCAAGTTTTCCCACACAGCAATTAATGGCATCACTCTGCATCCAAATGCTCGGGTCAAATACCTAGGAATCATGCCTACATATAAATTCAAATCTATCACTCCAATGGCGCCCCATGATACTTAGAATAAAAACCAGAATCTTTATTTCACCTTAAGGCTCTTTGTTACGTGGCCATTCATTGCCTTTCTGATTTCCATTGTTCTCTTTCTCAAAGGAATCACCATCATTGGCTTCCTTCCTGTACCTCAAAAACGTACAGGACTATATCAGAATCTCTACACATGCATCTCTGGGCCTGAAAGATTCTTGACCCAGAGATCTGTCCATCTCACTTTCTCAATGGCACTATTTACATATTCCGTCACTGACAGTACTTCCCTCATGACTCTCTACATAATCCCGACTGTTGCTCTATAGCTCTTTCTCCCTTTCTTAATAGCACTTATCAGTGCTGATATTCAAATACTTAGATATTAATTCATGTGTCACTTCACACTATCGTACTGCTTGCTACTGGATGAGTTCTTCTTTAGAAACAAACCTTTTCCTTAGGGTTAACATACACACTCTCTTTAGGCAACATCATTTGCACCCATTTCTCAGCCTCATCAGAGCTAACATCACTCTCTAGTGGGCGGACTAAAAGTCTTGGTATTTTATCTGGGGTTTGAGACTCATCTGAATCACTCTCTTCTTCACTAAATTCCCTATATCCTGATGCCCAATATATCCCCAGAAATTCTCCAGCATTTGCCTATGACAGTACATTTTGATTACCTGCATCTAATTCTCCCTTCCCACTCCTTGCCTCTAATCTCTTTTCCTATGGGTCTGTGTTTTCATTGAAACAAATTGACCTACAACACTATGTTAATATACAACATAGTGATTCAATATTTCTGTACATTTCAAAATGATCACCATAATAAATTCAGTGACCATCTGTCACCATACAAAGACATTCTAAAATTATGGACTATATTTCACACATTGCACATTTCATGTCTGTGAGAGTTTGTACTTCTTTTCTTATAGGCATTTCATATTTAACATGTTCTAAATTGAGCTACTTTAATTTTTATTACAAACTCCTCCCAAGTTTTCCCACACAGCAATTAATGGCATCACTCTGCATCCAAATGCTCGGGTCAAATACCTAGGAATCATGCCTACATATAAATTCAAATCTATCACTCCAATGGCGCCCCATGATACTTAGAATAAAAACCAGAATCTTTATTTCACCTTAAGGCTCTTTGTTACGTGGCCATTCATTGCCTTTCTGATTTCCATTGTTCTCTTTCTCAAAGGAATCACCATCATTGGCTTCCTTCCTGTACCTCAAAAACGTACAGGACTATATCAGAATCTCTACACATGCATCTCTGGGCCTGAAAGATTCTTGACCCAGAGATCTGTCCATCTCACTTTCTCAATGGCACTATTTACATATTCCGTCACTGACAGTACTTCCCTCATGACTCTCTACATAATCCCGACTGTTGCTCTATAGCTCTTTCTCCCTTTCTTAATAGCACTTATCAGTGCTGATATTAAGTCATATAATTACTTAGATATTAATTCATGTGTCACTTCACACTATCTTGTCAACTGCTCAAGGACTGACTATACTATTAAGCATCCTGAAGATTAATAATTATCGTATGAATGAAGAACTGTACACAGAAAATTACAAGACACTCTTGAAAGAAATTAAAGAAGACTTAAACAGATGGAGAGATAGTCCATGTTCCAGGGTCAGAAGAATCAATATTGTGAAAATGACCACACTACCAAATATCATCTACCTATTCAATGCAATCCCTATTCAACTACCATTGACATTTTTCACAGAACTAGACCAAAGAATAACACAGTTCATGTGGAAACACAAAAGACCCTGAACAGCCAAAGCAATCCTGAGGAAGAAGAATGGAGCTGGAGGGATCAGCCTGCCTAACTTCAGACTCTACTACAAAGCAACAGTCCTCAAGGCAGTATGGTACTGGCACAAAAACAGAACTATAGACCAATGGAACAAGATCGAGAACCCAGAGATAAACCCACGCACCTATGGGTACCTTATTTTTTTTTTAATTAATTAATTTATTTTTTTACATGTATGTTCCCAGATCATTCATATGCATATCCCTGGACCCTCCCCCCACCCCGTTCCCCCACTCCCATCCCTCCAGACCATCGCTCGAAGTGGTTGTAGGTACCTCTATTCCCCTAGCACAATGACAATAGCTATCTTTTCCACACAGGACAGTATAGGCTTCCATGTTACTCCCTCCATGCCTACCTCCCACTGTTCGGTCTCCACAATGTCTTTATGTCTATTCTCTGTTTTTTCATGAGTTCACTGCGTGTGTTATCATGACCATCTTACTAGATGCCATATATATGAGTTAGTATACTATACTTGTCTTTCTCTTTTTGAATTATTTCACTTTTTATGATAGGTTCTAGAGCCAGCCACTTCATTAGGACTGAGTCTTCTGCATTTCTTTTTACAGCTGAGTAGTATTCCATTGTATATATGTACCAGAGCTTCTGGATCCATTCATTTGTCGATGGACATCTAGGTTGCTTCCATGTTCTGGCTATTGTATAGAGAGCTCCATTTGTTATTTTTATGTACCAGAGCTTCTGGATCCATATTGTCTACATTTGGTTGAAAGCACTTATCAGTGCTGATATTAATCATATAATTACTTAGATATTAATTCATGTGTCACTTCACACTATCTTGTCAACTGCTCAAGGACTGACTATACTATTAAGCATCCTGAAGATTAATAATTATCGTATGAATGAAGAACTGTACACAGAAAATTACAAGACACTCTTGAAAGAAATTAAAGAAGACTTAAACAGATGGAGAGATAGTCCATGTTCCAGGGTCAGAAGAATCAATATTGTGAAAATGACCACACTACCAAATATCATCTACCTATTCAATGCAATCCCTATTCAACTACCATTGACATTTTTCACAGAACTAGACCAAAGAATAACACAGTTCATGTGGAAACACAAAAGACCCTGAACAGCCAAAGCAATCCTGAGGAAGAAGAATGGAGCTGGAGGGATCAGCCTGCCTAACTTCAGACTCTACTACAAAGCAACAGTCCTCAAGGCAGTATGGTACTGGCACAAAAACAGAACTATAGACCAATGGAACAAGATCGAGAACCCAGAGATAAACCCACGCACCTATGGGTACCTTATTTTTTTTTTAATTAATTAATTTATTTTTTTACATGTATGTTCCCAGATCATTCATATGCATATCCCTGGACCCTCCCCCCACCCCGTTCCCCCACTCCCATCCCTCCAGACCATCGCTCGAAGTGGTTGTAGGTACCTCTATTCCCCTAGCACAATGACAATAGCTATCTTTTCCACACAGGACAGTATAGGCTTCCATGTTACTCCCTCCATGCCTACCTCCCACTGTTCGGTCTCCACAATGTCTTTATGTCTATTCTCTGTTTTTTCATGAGTTCACTGCGTGTGTTATCATGACCATCTTACTAGATGCCATATATATGAGTTAGTATACTATACTTGTCTTTCTCTTTTTGAATTATTTCACTTTTTATGATAGGTTCTAGAGCCAGCCACTTCATTAGGACTGAGTCTTCTGCATTTCTTTTTACAGCTGAGTAGTATTCCATTGTATATATGTACCAGAGCTTCTGGATCCATTCATTTGTCGATGGACATCTAGGTTGCTTCCATGTTCTGGCTATTGTATAGAGAGCTGCAATGAACATTGGGGTACAGGTGCCTCTTTCAGTTTTGATTTCATCAGGATATAGGCCTAATAGTGGGATTGCTGGGTCATAGGGTGCTTCTATTTTTAGTTTTTTAAGGAATCTCCATATTGTCTTCCATAGAGGTTGTATTAATTTACATTCCCACCAGCAATGCAAGAGGGTTCCCTTTTCTCCACACCCTCTCCAGCACTTGTTGTCTGTCGATTTGTTGATGATGGCCATTCTGACAGGTGTGAGGTGGTATCTCATTGTGGTTTTAATTTGCATTTCTCTGATAATAAGCGAGGTTGAGCATCGTTTCATGTATTTTGGGCCATCTGTATGTCCTCTTTGGAGAGGCGTCTCTTTAGATCTTTTTCCCATTTTTTGATTGGGCTGCTCATTTTCCCTGTGCTGAGTTGTCTGAGTTGCTTGTAGATTGGGTACCTTATTTTTGACAAAGGAGGCGAAACAATAAAATGGGACAAAGACAGACCCTTCAACAAATGGTGCTGGGAAAACTGGACAGCTACGTGCAAAAAAAAGGAGGTGGAACATTCCGTAACACCATACACTAAGATCAACTCAAAATGGATTAAAGACCTAAATGGAAGACCAGAAACCATAAAGCTCTTGGAGGAGAATATAGGCAAAACACTCAAGGACATAAATCAAAGCAAGATCTCTGATCCACCTACTAGAATAGCAGAACTGAAAAGAAAAATGAACATGTGGGACCTCATGAAACTTAAAGCTTTCATATAGCAAAAGAAACTAGAAAAAAGCTGAACAGACCCCACAGAGTGGGAGAAAATCATAGCAAATGAAATAACAGAGAAAGAATTAATCTCCAAAATCTACAAGCAACTCAGACAACTCAGCACAGGAAAAACAAACAACCCAATCAAAAAATGGGAAAAGGACCTACACAGACACCTCTCCAAAGAGGACATACAGATGGCCCCAAAAGCACATGAAATGATGCTCAACCTCGCTTCTTATTAGAGAAATGCAAATCAAAACTACAATGAGATATCACCTCACACCCGTCATAATGGCCATCATCAAAAAATCTGCAGACAATAAATGCTCGGAAATAGGGCCCCTCACTAGTGGAATGAACATAGCTTATGGAAGACAGTGTATTCATTTGTCGATGGACATCTAGGTTGCTTCCATGTTCTGGCTATTGTATAGAGAGCTGCAATGAACATTGGGGTACAGGTGCCTCTTTCAGTTTTGATTTCATCAGGATATAGGCCTAATAGTGGGATTGCTGGGTCATAGGGTGCTTCTATTTTTAGTTTTTTAAGGAATCTCCATATTGTCTTCCATAGAGGTTGTATTAATTTACATTCCCACCAGCAATGCAAGAGGGTTCCCTTTTCTCCACACCCTCTCCAGCACTTGTTGTCTGTCGATTTGTTGATGATGGCCATTCTGACAGGTGTGAGGTGGTATCTCATTGTGGTTTTAATTTGCATTTCTCTGATAATAAGCGAGGTTGAGCATCGTTTCATGTATTTTTGGGCCATCTGTATGTCCTCTTTGGAGAGGCGTCTCTTTAGATCTTTTTCCCATTTTTTGATTGGGCTGCTCATTTTCCCTGTGCTGAGTTGTCTGAGTTGCTTGTAGATTGGGTACCTTATTTTTGACAAAGGAGGCGAAACAATAAAATGGGACAAAGACAGACCCTTCAACAAATGGTGCTGGGAAAACTGGACAGCTACGTGCAAAAAAAAGGAGGTGGAACATTCCGTAACACCATACACTAAGATCAACTCAAAATGGATTAAAGACCTAAATGGAAGACCAGAAACCATAAAGCTCTTGGAGGAGAATATAGGCAAAACACTCAAGGACATAAATCAAAGCAAGATCTCTGATCCACCTACTAGAATAGCAGAACTGAAAAGAAAAATGAACATGTGGGACCTCATGAAACTTAAAGCTTTCATATAGCAAAAGAAACTAGAAAAAAGCTGAACAGACCCCACAGAGTGGGAGAAAATCATAGCAAATGAAACAACAGACAAAGAATTAATCTCCAAAATCTACAAGCAACTCAGACAACTCAGCACAGGAAAAACAAACAACCCAATCAAAAAATGGGAAAAGGACCTACACAGACACCTCTCCAAAGAGGACATACAGATGGCCCCAAAAGCACATGAAATGATGCTCAACCTCGCTTCTTATTAGAGAAATGCAAATCAAAACTACAATGAGATATCACCTCACACCCATCAGAATGGCCATCTTCAAAAAATCTGCAGACAATAAATGCTGGAGGGGGTGCGGAGAATAGGGAACCCTCTTACATTGCTAGTGGGAATGTAAACTGATACAGCCTCTATGGAAGACAGTGTGGAGATTACTTAAAAAACTAAAAATAGAAGCAAGCTATGACCCAGCAATCCCACTCTTAGGCTTATATCCTGATGACATCAAAACTGAAAGAAGCACCTGTACCCCAATGTTCATTGCAGCTCTCTATACAATAGCTAGAACATGGAAGCAACCTGGATGTCCATCGACGAATGAATGGATACGGAAGCTCTGGTACATATATACAATGGAATACTACTCAGCTGTAAAAAGAAATGCAGAAGAATAAGTCCTAATGAGGTGGTTGGATCTAGAACCTATCACAAAAAGTGAAGTAAGTCAAAGACAGAAGGACAAGCACAATATACTAAGACACATATATGGAATCTAGTAGGATGGTAATGATAACACACACAGTGAAGTGAAGGAAAAACAGACATGGACAGTGGACATATGGACATTGTGGGGAATGAACAGTGGGTGCGAGGCATAAAGGAAGTAGCATTAAAACCTATACTGTCATATGTGAAAAAAACAGCTATTATCATTGCGCTGTGAGAAAAGGGTATCCAGTAAGGGTGCTGTGTGATGACCTGGAGGGGTGGCATGGGCGGGATATATATATGACTAATCTGGGATCATACATATCTGTAAACAACAAAGCTCTATAAAAGTAAAGAGTAAAATAAAATTTTTTTTAAAAATCATCCTATGAATGAATGAATATAACTTTCAATGTCCAACTATTTTGAATTATCTAAGAGCTTGAATTTTTCATGTCAACTAGATTTTGAATAGGAAATAAATGAACTATCTCATAAGTAGTGCTAAAAAGGACAGAAATGCAGAATGAAATCCTTTTTTTTAACATTTTTCCTGGTATTAATTATTTTATTTTATTTTATTTTATTTTAATTCTTTATTTTAAAGGTTTTACAGAGTTTTGTTGTTCACAGATATGTATGTTCCCAGATCAGTCATATGCATATCCCTGGTCTCCAGCCCCCGAGTTCCCCCCATCCCACCCCTCCGGACCATCACCCCATGCCATTGTGAGCACTCCTATTCCCTTAGCACAATGACAATAGCTATTTTTCCACACATGACAGTATAGGTTTCCATGTTACTCCTTCCATGCCTCCCCCTCCCTATTTCTTCCCCACAGTGTCCCTATGTCTATGCTCTGTCTGTTTTTCCATGAGTTCCCTATGTGTGTTATCTAGACCGTCCTACTAGATTCCATATATGTGTGTTAGTATACTGTATTTGTCTTTCTCTTTTTGACTTACTTCACTTTTTATGATAGGTTCTAGAGCCAGCCACTTCATTAGGACTGAGTCTTCTGCATTTCTTTTAACAGCTGAGTAGTATTCCATTGTATATATGTACCAGAGCTTCTGTAGCCATTCATTCGTCGATGGACATCTAGGTTGCTTCCATGTTCTGGCTATTGTATAGAGAGCTGCAATGAACATTGGGGTACAGGTGCTTCTTTCAGTTTTGATGTCATCAGGATATAAGCCTAAGAGTGGGATTGCTGGGTCATAGCTTGCTTCTATTTTTAGTTTTTTAAGTAATCTCCACACTGTCTTCCATAGAGGCTGTATCAATTGACATTCCCACCAGCAGTGCAAGAGGGTTCCCTTTTCTCCACACCCTCTCCAGCATTTATTGTCTGCAGATTTTTTGAAGATGGCCATTCTGATGGGTGTGAGGTGATATCTCATTGTAGTTTTGATTTGCATTTCTCTAATAAGAAGCGAGGTTGAGCATCGTTTCATCTGTTTTTGGGGCCATCTGTATGTCCTCTTTGGAGAGGTGTCCATTTTTCCCATTTTTTGATTGGGTTGTTTGTTTTTCCTGTGTTGAGTTATCTCAGATGCTTGTAGATTTTGGAGATGAATTCTTTGTCTGTTGTTTCATTTGCTATGATTTTCTCCCACTCTGTGGTGTCTGTTCAGCTTTTTTCTAGTTTCTTTTGCTGTACAAAAGCTTTTAAGTTTCATGAGGTCCCACATGTTCATTTGTCTTTTCAGTTCCGCTATTCTAGTAGGTGGGTCAGAGAAGATCTTGCCTTGATTGATGTCCTTGAGTGTTTTGCCTATATTCTCCTCCAAGAGCTTTATGGTTTCTGGTCTTCCATTTAGGTCTTTAATCCATTTTGAGTTGATCTTAGTGTATGGTGTCACGGAATGTTCCACCTTCATTTTTTTGAACATAGCTGTCCAATTTTCCCAGCACCATTTGTTGAAGGGTCTGTCTTTGTCCCATTTTATAGTTTTGCCTCCTTTGTCAAAAATAAGGTACCCATAGGTGCGTGGGTTGATCTCTGGGTTCTCGATCTTGTTCCATTGGTCTATAGTTCTGTTTTTGTGCCAGTACCATACTGTCTTGATGACTGTTGCTTTGTAGTAGAGTCTGAAGTTAGGCAGGCTGATCCCTCCAGCTCCATTCTTCTTCCTCAGGATTGCTTTGGCTGTTCAGGGTCTTTTGTGTTTCCACATGAACTGTGTTATTCTTTGGTCTAGTTCTGTGAAAAATGTCAATGGTAGTTGAATAGGGATTGCATTGAATAGGTAGATGATATTTGGTAGTGTGGTCATTTTCACAGTATTGATTCTTCTGACCCTGGAACATGGACTACCTCTTCATCTGTTTAAGTCTTCTTTAATTTCTTTCAAGAGTGTCTTGTAATTTTCTGTGCACAATTCTTTTGTTTCTTTGGGTAGGCTTATTCCTAGATATTTGATTCTTTTGGTTGCAGTGGTGAAGGGGATTGCCTCTTGGATTTCATTTTCTGATTTTTCATTGTTTGTGTATAGGAATGCCAGTGATTTCTGTGTGTTGACTTTGTATCCTGCGACTTTGCTGAATTCCTTGATTAGCTCTAGTAGCTTTGTAACCGTATCTTTGGGATTTTCTATGTATAATATCATGTTGTCTGCAAAAAGAGAGTGCTTGACTTCTTCCTTTCCAATCTGGATTCCTTTGATTGCTTTCTCTTCTCTTATTGCTGTTGCTAGCACTTCCAGGACTATGTTGAATAGTAGTGGTGAAAGTGGACACCCCTGTCTTGTTTCTGATCTTAGAGGGAATGCTTTCAATTTTTCACCATTGAGGATAATGTTCACTGAGGGCTTCTCATAGATGGCTTTTATTATGTTGAGATAGGTTCCTACTATGCCCATTTTCTGAAGAGTTTTTTTTATCATAAATGGATATTGTACTTTGTCGAAGGCTTTTTCTGCATCTATTGAGACGATCATGTGGTTTTTGTCTCTCAATTTGTTGATATAGTGTATCACATTGATTGATTTGCGGATATTGAAGAAACCTTGCATGCCTGGGATGAACCCGACTTGATCATGATGTATGAGTTTTTTGATGTGTCGTTGAATTCTGTACCCATAGGTCTTGACCCTTTCCATCTTGTTCCTTTCCTGTTTTTGTGCCAGTACCATACTGTCTTGATGACTGTTGCTTTGTAGTAGAGTCTGAAGTTAGGCAGGCTGATCCCTCCAGCTCCATTCTTCTTCCTCAGGATTGCTTTGGCTGTTCAGGGTCTTTTGTGTTTCCACATGAACTGTGTTATTCTTTGGTCTAGTTCTGTGAAAAATGTCAATGGTAGTTGAATAGGGATTGCATTGAATAGGTAGATGATATTTGGTAGTGTGGTCATTTTCACAGTATTGATTCTTCTGACCCTGGAACATGGACTACCTCTTCATCTGTTTAAGTCTTCTTTAATTTCTTTCAAGAGTGTCTTGTAATTTTCTGTGCACAATTCTTTTGTTTCTTTGGGTAGGCTTATTCCTAGATATTTGATTCTTTTGGTTGCAGTGGTGAAGGGGATTGCCTCTTGGATTTCATTTTCTGATTTTTCATTGTTTGTGTATAGGAATGCCAGTGATTTCTGTGTGTTGACTTTGTATCCTGCGACTTTGCTGAATTCCTTGATTAGCTCTAGTAGCTTTGTAACCGTATCTTTGGGATTTTCTATGTATAATATCATGTTGTCTGCAAAAAGAGAGTGCTTGACTTCTTCCTTTCCAATCTGGATTCCTTTGATTGCTTTCTCTTCTCTTATTGCTGTTGCTAGCACTTCCAGGACTATGTTGAATAGTAGTGGTGAAAGTGGACACCCGGTCTTGTTCCTGATCTTAGAGGGAATGCTTTCAATTTTTCACCATTGAGGATAATGTTCACTGAGGGCTTCTCATAGATGGCTTTTATTATGTTGAGATAGGTTCCTACTATGCCCATTTTCTGAAGAGTTTTTTTTATCATAAATGGATATTGTACTTTGTCGAAGGCTTTTTCTGCATCTATTGAGACGATCATGTGGTTTTTGTCTCTCAATTTGTTGATATAGTGTATCACATTGATTGATTTGCGGATATTGAAGAAACCTTGCATGCCTGGGATGAACCCGACTTGATCATGATGTATGAGTTTTTTGATGTGTCGTTGAATTCTGTTTGCTAGGATTTTGTTTAGTTTCTTGGCATCTAAGTTCATCAGTGAAATTGGCCTATAGTTTTCTTTTTTTGTGTTGTCCTTGCCTGTTTAGCGTGTCAGGTTGAAGGTGGCCTTGTAGAATGTTTTTGGAAGTTTTCCTTTCTGTGCAATTTTTTGAAAGAGTTTTAGAACGACAGGCATTAGCTCCTCTTCAAATGTTTGGTAGAATTCGGCTATGAAGCCATCTGGCCCTGGGCTTTTATTTTTGGGTAGATTTTTAATCAGAAATTTAATTTCTGAGCTTCTGATTGGGTTTCTCAGTCTTGGGAGATTAATTTTCCCCAAGAAACTGTCTATTTCTTCCAGGTTGTCAAGTTTGTTGCCATAGAGTTGTTCATAATAATCTTTTATAATCCTTTGGATTTCTGCATGATCTGTTGTAATCTCTCCTTTTTTGCTTTTGAGTTTGTTAATCTGGTTCTTCTCTCTCTTTCTCTTGATGAGTCCAGCCAATGGCTTGTCAATTTTGTTTACCTTTTCAAAGAACTAGCTTTTTGTTTTATTTATCTTTACTATAGTTTCCTTCATTTTTTCTCATTTATTTCTGCTTTAGTCTTTAGAATTTCTCTTCTTCTGCTGGCTTTGGGATGTTTTTGTTCTTCTTTCTCCAACTGTTTTAAGTGGAGGGCTAGGTCATCTGCTTCTTATTTTCCTAGTTTCTTGAGGTAGGACTGTATTGCTATAAATTTCCCTCTTAGAACTGCTTTTGCAGTATCCCATAGGTTTTGCACAGTCATGTGTTCATTGTCATTTTCTTCTAGGAATTTGTTAATTTCTCCTTTGATTTCCTCAGTAATCAGTTGGTTTTTTAGGTATGTGTTGTTTAATCTCCATGTTTTTGTGTTTTTAGCGGTTTTTTCCTGTAGTTGATCTCTAGTCTCATTGCATTGTGGTCAGAGAAGATGGTTGATAGTATTTCAGTTTTCTTGAATTGATTGAGGTTTGATTTATGGCCCAAGATGTGGTCTATCTTGGAGAATGTTCCGTGAGCACTTGAGAAGAAAGTGTATTCTTCTGCTTTTGGATGGAACATCCTAAAGATATCGATGAGGTCCATTTTTTCTAGTGTGGCATTTAAGGCTTGTGTGTCTTTATTAATTTTCTGTTTGGATGATCTGTCCATTGGTGTGAGAGGAGTGTTAAAGTTTCCTACTATTACTGTGTTATTGTTGATTTCTTCTTTTAAGTCTGAAAGAATCTGTCTTATGGATTGAGATGCCCCTGTGTTGGGTGCATAGATATTCATGACTGTTATGTCTTACCCTTGGATGGATCCCTTAATCATGATGTAGTGACCTGTTTTGTCTCTTAGAATCTTCTTTACTTTAAAGTCTATTTTGTCTGATATGAGGATTGCTACTCCAGCTTTCTTTTGATTTCCATTTGCATGGAATATCTTTTTCCAGCCTCTCCCTTTCAGTCTATGGGTGTCTCTAGGTCTGAAGTGGGTCTCTTGTAAACAGCATATATATGGGTCATCTTTCTGGATCCATTCAGCCAGCCTGTGTTGTTTGGTTGGAGCATTTAATCCATTTACATTCAAAGTAATTATTGATATGAATGTTCCTATTGTCATCTTCTTAGAAGTTTGGGGTTTGATTTGTAGGACTTCTCCTACTCTTGTATTCATTGGCTATATCAGGCCCTTTAACACTTGCTGTAGGGCTGGTTTTGTGGTACAGAATTCTTTTAGTTTTTGTCTGTCTGTGAAGCTTTTGACTTCACCATCAGTTCTGAATGAGATTCTTGCTGGGTAAAGAATTCTTGGTTGGAGGTTATTCTCTTTTAGCCGTTTAAATGTGTCTTACCATTCTCTTCTGGCCTGCAGGGTTTCTGCTGAGAGATCAGCAGTTAGGCATATGGGGCTTCCTTTATATGTTATTTGTTGTTTGCTCCTAGCTGCTTTTAGTAATCTGTCTTTATATTTAGTCTGTGTTAGTTTGATTAGAATGTGCCTTGGTGTGTTTCTTCTGGGGTTTATCCTGTATGGAACTCTTTGTGCTTCTTGGACTTGGTTGACTATTTCCTTTCCCATGCTGGGGAAGTTTTCAACTATAACCTCTCCAAGAATTTTTTCATAGCCTTTCTTCCCCTCTTCTTCTTCTGGAACTCCTATAATTCTAATGTTGGTGCGTTTGATATTGTCCCATAGGTCTCTGAGGCTATCCTCAGTTCCTTTAATTCTTTGGCCTTTGTTCTGTTCTTCAGCACTTATTTCCACCATTCTGTCTTCCAGCTCACTTATCCATTCTTCTGCCTCCAATACTCTACTGTTGAGACCTTCTATAGTATTTTTGAGTTCAGCAATTGAGTTGATGGCCTCTATTTGCTTATTTTTCATTTCCTGCATGTCTCTTCTCAGTGCACTAATTTCCTCTAATATTCTGTTTTCGGTGTTTTGCATCCTCATTAGTATAGCTTTTCTGAATTCTCTTTCAGATGATTTGTCTATCTCCTTCTCTGTCACTTGAAGCTGTGTTTCTCTAGCTTGGTCCTTCATTTGTGCAGTGTTTCTCTGTCGTTTCATTATTAGGTTAGTTTTTGTTTCTTTGTGTGTGTCTTTGTGTATGGGGTTCTTTTTCCCACCAGGCTTCTTGGTTGAATTCTCCCTTCCTTTGGGTTTCTGTCCTTCAGGAAGGGTTCAATGGTTTGTGTCTTGGGTGGTGTTAGGTCTTGTTTATAGGTGAATAATCTCTAGCATCGTATGTTCTTTAATAGTGTGGGGTCTTGGAATCAGAGCTTCCACTCCAAGGATCCTTGGTTTGATGATTGGTCAGGGGGTGTAGGCTCTTTGTCTGGTTTGCTATGGTGGTCCGTGATATTAGTTCAAATATTAGCATCTGAGGAACAAGAGGTGTATCCCTGATGGGTGACAGTCATACAAGCATGCAGATGCATTCTAACATAGTCATAAGATATACATACATACACAGAAATAGCCACATCTAACCAGTCTTACAGAGATAAAGCATAGGAAATTTTTATGGCAAATGACGCAATCAAAGATGATACTTGCCCATTAAGCTCTGAATTAATTTTAAAATTGCCTGGAAAAATAGATCCAGGGCAAGGTCCTGGCTTGGACTATTTCATTGATAGCAATTTTTAGCTAAGACATGTGTTGGGGTTGAGGAGGAGGAGAGTGTATGCGTAATGAGAAGGGAATAGATTCATCTTGGAAGGATTTCATAGGGTTACATAGCCAAGATCAGTCTGTTGTATTGTTTAGTGCAGCTGGAAGAGAATAGTGGAGACAGGAAGGTAGGAAATATTTATCTAGAGGATAGTGGTAGATAGGAGAAAGTTTTACATTTAGAACATAGAGGGAGGAAGCAGTGGCAAAGAGGAAAGAAAATTAGAAGTTTACAAGAATTAAAATTAAAAAATAATAATAATAATAATTAAAAATAAAAATAAAAGAAATTAAAAATTAAAAAGGGAAGAAAAACTTAAATCAGACAAAAAAAAAAAAAAAAAACAACCTGACCGATCAATCAAAAATCAGAACTGTCCACAACAAATAAACAAACAAAGAAAGCTAAATACTGTCCCTGGTTTTTATCCTCTCATCTGTCTGGTGGAAGCCAATCTGCTCTCAATAGTCTTGTCTTGATGATGTAGCCTTTCCCTTACAGCACCAGTTGCTATGGTTTCTGGTTTTGTTTTCAGCAAAATAAAGGCATTGCTGCAAGCTCGGGTGCTGGCCAGGGCAGCGGGCTGATCCCAGTCCGTCGAGTCGAGCGGGTGCCACTGCGCGCGCAGTCCCGTGTTGGAGGCAGGGCGCCCTGGCTCTACCGCGCATCCGCCGGTAGCCTCCAATACCTGCCCTTCTCCCTGCTTCCTCCATTGTGGGTGTAGCTATGGTGGTGCATGGGCTCCTCCGCACTGGCGCGCGTGCACTGCCAATTAGGCATCCAAGTCCCAAAGGCAGGCACAATCTTTCCCATCCAGCTTGAACCCAGTCCCTGGTCAGCAATCCATGGGCGACTTCCCCTCTCCGTTCAGCAAGCCCCCCGCTAGAAGTGTTTGAACTTACCCGGTGCCAGGCAGAAAGTGGCGATTTTCGCCCGATCAAGTGGCGCGATTTTCACGCCGGGCGCTCCCTTCTGGCTCCTGGTCCTTAGGCGCACTCCGCAGGGAACTTCGCAATTGCGTTCCGCCCGGCCCTGCTCCAGTATCCTATCTTCGTAGTGTCTTAATTTCTGCTGGGTGCCTGGCCGGATTCTTGGAGTTTTTGCGCTGAGCGGTGCCCTCTCTCCCCCCATGCTCCACTCAGGCCCCCTTTTAGGGCACTTGCTAGCGCGCTCTCCGTCAGTCCAGTCTGGCGTGGGGGTTAGGATAGAGGCTTCTCAGAAGAGTAGCTCCAGGAAAGTTCTGGCTGTTCCCTCTTCGACCCACGCAGACCTAAGGAGTTCTTCTGTCGTCTAGCAGCTTGTTTGTTGGTGTTTCATTTCTTGATTAGTTCTGGTGACTCTGTTGGGGAGCTGGTGAAATCTTCCCCTCATTCCTCCACCATCTTGGTTCCCCTCTAATAATTTTAAATACATACATTTTACAAAGCCTGCATGCATCAATAGGATAACAATGCTTCTTGCTTCCAGTTGAGTTCAGCCAATGAGGAGTTCGTAAATGAAATATCGTCGGCGTCCCCTTCTCATTTCAGCTGTAGTGTAACTGAAGAGTGGTAGGGCCTCGGTAAATAATGTTGAGCTTCAGTCTCTATTACCCTTGTTTCCAACAGATGAGCCATTTCTGGCATGAATTACTTCTTCCACCGGTCAAAGCAGCCTCTATGTGAAGTTATGGTTCCTTCCACATGACAGGCCAATGAATCCAGGAGAGGAGGTGTTCAGGCAAGGGAAACAACTTTATTCAGAAAGCAGCTGACTGAGAAGATGGCAGGTTACAGCTTTGAAATAAACCATCTTAGAATGCAATCTTTTAATGTTTAGCTAAAAATGATTACAAATCTGCACAAATCAACTGTTAAAAAAAAAAAAGCTTTATTGTTGTGGTTTCTTAACTAAAGAAACTTCAGGGTCAAAAAATTTATTTCCTTTATTATTTCCCTTTAGCTTGCTACTATAAACTCTGTCCTTATCCTCTACTCCTGACAGTATTATGGCAAAAACTACGATCTGTCTATGAAAAAACTGCAAACTTATAAGCAAAAGACAATGACATTCAAAGCAGTAGAATCATCAAGTGACTCGCAAAGCTTAATACATGAGAAAAGGAGCTCACTATTCTTTTTTATTTATGTTATCATAACATTAACACCAAAAAATAACAAATTTGTGATTACAAATATTAAGGAAAAGATGGCAGCCAAATTAACACTATAGTTTCTATTTAGATAATGGATACCTCACCCTAAAATTTCCAGCATGCCAAATGAGAACTAAGAGAACTCTATTGTATTCAGTATAGTTAATTTATAATATTGTGTTAATTTCTGTTATACAGCAAAGTGATTCAGACATATATATATATATGCACACACACGTATTGTTTTTCATATTCTTTTCCACCATGGTGTATCACAGGATATTAAATATAGTTCCCTGTACTATACAGTTGTAGCTTGCTTATCCATTCTACATATAATAGTTGGCATCTGCTAATCCTACACTCCTAATCCATCCCTCCCCTATTCTCCCTCCTCCTCAGCAACCACCAGTCTGTTCTCTATGTCTATGAGTCTCTGTTTGCTAGGTTCATTTGTATCATATTTTAGATTCTATATATAAGTGATATCATACAGTATATGCCTTTCTCTTTCTGACTTCACTTAATATGAAAATCTCTAGGTCCATCCATGATGTTGCAAATGGCATTATTTCATTGTACCTCATGGCTGAATAAAAGGCTATTGTTTATGTGTACCACATCTTTATACACTCATCTCTCAGTGGACATTTAGGTTGTGGCAATGTCTTGGCTACTGTGAATAGTGCTATTATGAACATAGTGGTGCATGTATTTTTTTAAAATTGTGCTTTCTCCATATATGTATCTCCAAGAGTGGGATTTCTGAGTCACATGCAATTCTAGTTTATGGTTAGTTTTTTTTTTTCTTACTGTTTTCCATAGTGGCTGCACCAATTTACATTCCTACCAACAGAATAGGAGGGTTCCTTTTTCTCCACACCCTCTCAAGCATTTGCTACTTGCAGAGTTTTTTAATGATGGCCATTCTGACCAGTGTGTTACCTTCTGTTCAGTGAGGTGTTACCTCACTGAAATCTTGATTTGCATTTCTAACAGAACTCTTCAAAGGACTCACATCCACTGAATTAACCAGGTCAGAAAAGCTGGGTGCCAGCCTGGATGCTCACCTTCCCCATTCTCCACACCATCCTTTCCCACTCATCATCATCCAATCAATCAAGTCCTATCAGGTTTACTAGTAAATGTGTCTCAAAGTCGTCATTTCAGGGTTTTAGGTAGCCTGTTACTTGGATTACAAAACAGCTTCCTGGAAGTTCTCCCAACATTCATACTTTTTCCTTTAGATCTATTCTCCAGTCTATAGCAAAGTGATTCTCTGAAAATACACAGTACCTTCTTTTTGTTCCCAGGATGGTCTTTACATGAGCTAACAGACATACATATTTTGGCCTCTGCCTAGTTCCCCAAATTCATTTAAAACCACTCTTGTCTTATTCTCCTGTTAGTTCCTTGGAAGTGCAAACCTTATTATTATTATTATTATTATTATTATTATTATTATTATTATTTTGGCCTCAGTACCTTTCCACAAGCATCAGTGTGATTTCAGATCAAAGGTTGCTTCCTTGAAGGAAGTCTCCCAGTGCTATCAGACTATGAGAGGTTCTCCTATTAAAAACCTACATAGTTCTCTGCAGTTTCTGTCCCAATATGTGTCATAATTTTATACCTAATTTACTTGTTTATTTTCCTCCTCTACATCATACTATAAGCACCCTGAAAGCAGGAACAATGGAAGTATTGCTCACTATTATATCTCAACCCTCAGCACTCAACCTAGTATAAGACAGAAATTCTGTAAATATTTGTGGCATAATAACAGCCTAAAATGAGAAGAAATAGTCAAATGGTGCTGTAGGAAATCTGGGCAGCATTTAAGAGCATTTTCCAAGCACCAATGATCATTGCAGAGAGATTCTAACAAAGGCTACAGGATCATCTCCTGGGGGGACTTAAAAACAGGCTACAATTATATCCACCTAGAGTTGCACTGCCCAATAGGGTGGCTACTAGCAATATGGGGCTATTGATCTCTTAAAATTTTACTAGTTCTAATTTTAAGTGGTGTAGTATAAAATGCAACACAGATTTCAGAAACCTGGAAGAAAAGTAAAATATCTGATTAATAATTTTTATATTGATTACATGTTGAAATAATATTTTGGTAATATTAGGTGAAAAAATGCATTCCAAAACTTAAGAGTCACCTCTTTTTACCTTTTTTTAATGTGACTACAAGGAAATTTAAAATATATGCAGCTCACATTGTATTTCTATGGGCCATGATGGGCCATATGCCCTTTTTAGGGATGATCTGCTTCAAGATAGGTTTAATACACAGTAACTGAATGACAAGTTATAATTCTTAGACCAAATATTATTCCCATTTACAGGTGAAGGGCTTGAACAGGCACTGTTCTTAGCATTCACTACTTCTTGGGCAGTAGGTTAAGCTTATGTATAAAATTATTATTCACACAACTTGGTATTCCAGCAAAATATAAGCTAAGTTTGGGATAAGCTGCTATCACTGAAATATGAAGACAGAATGATTCCTTCTGAACAGAAACTCTACAGGGAATAAAGATGACTGAAAAACTACATTAAGAGTATGTAGTAAAAAATTTATCTTAGGCAATTAGGTCTAGGTGAGTAGAGCAAAAGGAGAAGTTGCATCTACATGATGGACTAATATACACAACCTTCATATTTGACCACCAGCAATCAAGCCCTTGTTTCTGCACAAGGACACTGAGAAAAACAGCAGCATGCCTGCTGACTGCCAGAAATCAATCTAAGGAGACAAACAGCTTCAGTAATAGACAGCCTGAGAGAGATGCTCTGTTTCAGCAAAAGCAGAAGGCAACCTAACTAGATGAAGGACCGTGCAGCAAATATCCATAGTTTTAGAAGTTTCTGATAGTCAGACGGCAGTCCAAGTATATTCTTGGCCTAAGTCCAACAACTGAATGAAATCTGAGCATTAACCACTCAGGTGTAATAAATAAAACAGAAATTCAGTTCTGGGGATTTCAACTGGATGAGTCTCATCAAGGAGTTACAACCTCAAGGCAGAAGAAACTGTGTATTACAGCGGATGTTTCTTCCATACTAATAGCCTACAGCAGTACCATCAAAAGATGGTTTTCAATTACAAAAAGTGTGTATGTGTGTAGACTCCTCAACGTTTTGTAAATAATCAATATTTACACATATAAGTGGGTGACCTGAGCAACTCTCAGGCCGTTACTGTTTTCACCCTTGCTGGCCACTAACCTTAACAGCGATGATCTTCAGACAAATGGGTCACAGAGTCACCTCTTTTACCTTTTTAATGTGACTACAAGGAAATTTAAAATATATGCAGCTCACATTGTATTTCTATGGGCCATGATGGGCCATATGCCCTTTTTAGGGATGATCTGCTTCAAGATAGGTTTAATACACAGTAACTGAATGACAAGTTATAATTCTTAGACCAAATATTATTCCCATTTACAGGTGAAGGGCTTGAACAGGCACTGTTCTTAGCATTCACTACTTCTTGGGCAGTAGGTTAAGCTTATGTATAAAATTATTATTCACACAACTTGGTATTCCAGCAAAATATAAGCTAAGTTTGGGATAAGCTGCTATCACTGAAATATGAAGACAGAATGATTCCTTCTGAACAGAAACTCTACAGGGAATAAAGATGACTGAAAAACTACATTAAGAGTATGTAGTAAAAAATTTATCTTAGGCAATTAGGTCTAGGTGAGTAGAGCAAAAGGAGAAGTTGCATCTACATGATGGACTAATATACACAACCTTCATATTTGACCACCAGCAATCAAGCCCTTGTTTCTGCACAAGGACACTGAGAAACACAGCAGCATGCCTGCTGACTGCCAGAAATCAATCTAAGGAGACAAACAGCTTCAGTAATAGACAGCCTGAGAGAGATGCTCTGTTTCAGCAAAAGCAGAAGGCAACCTAACTAGATGAAGGACCGTGCAGCAAATATCCATAGTTTTAGAAGTTTCTGATAGTCAGACGGCAGTCCAAGTATATTCTTGGCCTAAGTCCAACAACTGAATGAAATCTGAGCATTAACCACTCAGGTGTAATAAATAAAACAGAAATTCAGTTCTGGGGATTTCAACTGGATGAGTCTCATCAAGGAGTTACAACCTCAAGGCAGAAGAAACTGTGTATTACAGCGGATGTTTCTTCCATACTAATAGCCTAAGCAGCAGTACCATCAAAAGATGGTTTTCAATTACAAAAAGTGTGTATGTGTGTAGACTCCTCAACGTTTTGTAAATAATCAATATTTACACATATAAGTGGGTGACCTGAGCAACTCTCAGGCCGTTACTGTTTTCACCCTTGCTGGCCACTAACCTTAACAGCAATGATCTTCAGACCAATGGGTCACAGGCATTGTGGCAGGTCACAACCTCTAGCCATTCCATTTTTCCATAAACAAAGGAATAATCTATAATGTAGATTCAAATAGGGACATAAACATTATCTGTGCCAGCACATTCTCTTCTTGCTAAGAACTACAATTTGCCATTTCCAAACAATCAATATTACAAAGGGGTCCCATATAAACTCATAAAGGCCTAATTAACTCATTAGTAGCTGAAATGCTATGGAAGAAGAAAACGAGAGGATAAATAGCAAAGAAGCAGGAAGGAAAAGTGGAATTCCACAGAGCAAAGATAACCACATGAGTAAACTCTAAGGGAAATTATAAGTTAATATAAGCTATATTATGAATTAATTTATATACTAGATTATCTGAGAGCACAACTGCCATTTATAATAATGTTTCCATGGGAAATATGTCAAAAAAATTTTTTCTGAAATGAAATCTGCTTTATTTAATTTTCTGCTTAGTAAAAGACAGAAATCAAGAGTAGTAAAAATAAGAGCTTCCCTGGGGGTCCAGTGGGTAAAGAGTCTGCCTTGCAGTGCATGTGGCACCAGTTCGATCTCTGGCCCAGGAAGATACCACGTGCCCAGGAACAGCTGGACCAGTGTGTCCAATGGAGAACCAGTGCTCTGAGGCATACGTGCCCAGAGCCAGGACTCCTGGGCAGCAAGAGAGGGCAAATATCCATAGTTTTAGAAGTTTCTGATAGTCAGACGGCAGTCCAAGTATATTCTTGGCCTAAGTCCAACAACTGAATGAAATCTGAGCATTAACCACTCAGGTGTAATAAATAAAACAGAAATTCAGTTCTGGGGATTTCAACTGGATGAGTCTCATCAAGGAGTTACAACCTCAAGGCAGAAGAAACTGTGTATTACAGCGGATGTTTCTTCCATACTAATAGCCTACAGCAGTACCATCAAAAGATGGTTTTCAATTACAAAAAGTGTGTATGTGTGTAGACTCCTCAACGTTTTGTAAATAATCAATATTTACACATATAAGTGGGTGACCTGAGCAACTCTCAGGCCGTTACTGTTTTCACCCTTGCTGGCCACTAACCTTAACAGCAATGATCTTCAGACCAATGGGTCACAGGCATTGTGGCAGGTCACAACCTCTAGCCATTCCATTTTTCCATAAACAAAGGAATAATCTATAATGTAGATTCAAATAGGGACATAAACATTATCTGTGCCAGCACATTCTCTTCTTGCTAAGAACTACAATTTGCCATTTCCAAACAATCAATATTACAAAGGGGTCCCATATAAACTCATAAAGGCCTAATTAACTCATTAGTAGCTGAAATGCTATGGAAGAAGAAAACGAGAGGATAAATAGCAAAGAAGCAGGAAGGAAAAGTGGAATTCCACAGAGCAAAGATAACCACATGAGTAAACTCTAAGGGAAATTATAAGTTAATATAAGCTATATTATGAATTAATTTATATACTAGATTATCTGAGAGCACAACTGCCATTTATAATAATGTTTCCATGGGAAATATGTCAAAAAAATTTTTTCTGAAATGAAATCTGCTTTATTTAATTTTCTGCTTAGTAAAAGACAGAAATCAAGAGTAGTAAAAATAAGAGCTTCCCTGGGGGTCCAGTGGGTAAAGAGTCTGCCTTGCAGTGCATGTGGCACCAGTTCGATCTCTGGCCCAGGAAGATACCACGTGCCCAGGAACAGCTGGACCAGTGTGTCCAATGGAGAACCAGTGCTCTGAGGCATACGTGCCCAGAGCCAGGACTCTGCAGCAAGAGAGGGCACGGTGACGGGAGGCACACACATACCAAAGAATAAAGATCAATGAAAAATAAATGATGACTCAGAGGCAAAAAAAGGTAAAAAGTATAGTACATTTTTTTCTTTTTTTAAAAAAAATATTTATCTGGTTGCACAGGTTCTTAGTTGTGGTACATGGTATCTTTGATCATCATTTTTGCATGCAGGATCTTTAATTGCAGCATGTGGGATGTAGTTCCCTGACCAAGGATTGAAACTAATGTATTGGGAGCACAGAGTCTTAGTCATTAGCTCACCAGAGAAGTTCCCATATTTTTTTTAAAGGAATTAATTCATTTTCCCTTACTAATTGGTGATACAGGCAATTATGCAAAGCATTTGTATATTAAGTACCTTAAAAGTATGTGAGGCGCAATGAAGCACAAAGAAGAGGCATGTAACTAATCTTGATGAAGGTACAGATGTAGTTTCTAAAGAAGGTGTGGGGGAAATAATTTGAGAGAACTGAAGGAAGATAAAGGGTATAAAAGGGGAAATTTTTGGCAAAAATAAAATACTGTCTTCTGGAGGCTAAAGAAGTAAAAGAGGTAAGGAAGACTCTCAGGTTTCTGGTTTTACCTATAGGAAGGTAGTGAAATCATCCACCAAAAGAAGAGATAAAAGCAGCTTGAGGAGGCAGATGTACAGTTTAGCTTTGGATGTGCGAGTCTGACTTACCTAAGGAACATACAAGTGATGGTCCTACGTACGGGCCAGGCAGATACCTAGGGGCCAGGACCTGGGGAATTAATTTATATACTAGATTATCTGAGAGCACAACTGCCATTTATAATAATGTTTCCATGGGAAATATGTCAAAAAAATTTTTTCTGAAATGAAATCTGCTTTATTTAATTTTCTGCTTAGTAAAAGACAGAAATCAAGAGTAGTAAAAATAAGAGCTTCCCTGGGGGTCCAGTGGGTAAAGAGTCTGCCTTGCAGTGCATGTGGCACCAGTTCGATCTCTGGCCCAGGAAGATACCACGTGCCCAGGAACAGCTGGACCAGTGTGTCCAATGGAGAACCAGTGCTCTGAGGCATACGTGCCCAGAGCCAGGACTCTGCAGCAAGAGAGGGCACGGTGACGGGAGGCACACACATACCAAAGAATAAAGATCAATGAAAAATAAATGATGACTCAGAGGCAAAAAAAGGTAAAAAGTATAGTACATTTTTTTCTTTTTTTAAAAAAAATATTTATCTGGTTGCACAGGTTCTTAGTTGTGGTACATGGTATCTTTGATCATCATTTTTGCATGCAGGATCTTTAATTGCAGCATGTGGGATGTAGTTCCCTGACCAAGGATTGAAACTAATGTATTGGGAGCACAGAGTCTTAGTCATTAGCTCACCAGAGAAGTTCCCATATTTTTTTTAAAGGAATTAATTCATTTTCCCTTACTAATTGGTGATACAGGCAATTATGCAAAGCATTTGTATATTAAGTACCTTAAAAGTATGTGAGGCGCAATGAAGCACAAAGAAGAGGCATGTAACTAATCTTGATGAAGGTACAGATGTAGTTTCTAAAGAAGGTGTGGGGGAAATAATTTGAGAGAACTGAAGGAAGATAAAGGGTATAAAAGGGAATTTTAGGCAAAAATAAAATACTGTCTTCTGGAGGCTAAAGAAGTAAAAGAGGTAAGGAAGACTCTCAGGTTTCTGGTTTTACCTATAGGAAGGTAGTGAAATCATCCACCAAAAGAAGAGATAAAAGCAGCTTGAGGAGGCAGATGTACAGTTTAGCTTTGGATGTGCGAGTCTGACTTACCTAAGGAACATACAAGTGATGGTCCTACTTAGGGGCCAGGCAGATACCTGAAGTGGAGACTCAGGACAGACTTCTTGACTGGAGATACACATTTTTAAGTCATAGAAATAATAATTGGAGATGTTGGAGAGAATGAAGCCCTCCCAGGAGTGTATTGATGTGAGAGGACAACCTAGACCAGAGCTTGTAAGAATAGGTAGCAAAAGAGGGATAGCCAGTATGGTTGGAGGAAAAACCGGAGATGCTACTGAAGCAAAATAAAAGGAAGATTTCAAGAACCAGAGTGATCAACAAGGATGATCAAGTAAGACAAGGGATGATAAGTATTCACTGGCTTCAGTTACGTGGCAGCCATTGGCAACTTTAGCAAGAACAGTACAATGGAGGCATGTAGGAGTGCACTGTTAATGATGGATTAAGGAATAGAGGCAGGTGAGCAGATGATTCTCAAAACTGTGCCTGTCAAGAAGTACTGGGAAAGGAACATGGGCGTGAGGGAGACATTTTGTTTCATTTTACTTTGTTCACAAATCAAGTAAAGGAGTCAGCAACAGAAATGAAAACTTTGAAGAGAAAGAGAGAGGGATAGTCACAAAACTGAGGAAAAGAATGAGATTCAGAGTCCAAGTGGAAGAAATTAGTCTTAGATGGAAAGAGGACTAAGTAAAATCTATTATTTATGGGAGGAATAAGAGAAAAAGAGAAGGAGGTAAGGGGAGGATAGGTAAAATAAAATTTTGTTGCCTGGAATTGAGTGTCTTTTCTGATGATTTCTATTGTATATTAAGTACCTTAAAAGTATGTGAGGCAATGAAGCACAAAGAAGAGGCATGTAACTAATCTTGATGAAGGTACAGATGTAGTTTCTAAAGAAGGTGTGGGGGAAATAATGTGAGAGAACTGAAGGAAGATAAAGGGTATAAAAGGAATTTTAGGCAAAAATAAAATACTGTCTTCTGGAGGCTAAAGAAGTAAAAGAGGTAAGGAAGACTCTCAGGTTTCTGGTTTTACCTATAGGAAGGTAGTGAAATCATCCACCAAAAGAAGAGATAAAAGCAGCTTGAGGAGGCAGATGTACAGTTTAGCTTTGGATGTGCGAGTCTGACTTACCTAAGGAACATACAAGTGATGGTCCTACTTAGGGGCCAGGCAGATACCTGAAGTGGAGACTCAGGACAGACTTCTTGACTGGAGATACACATTTTTAAGTCATAGAAATAATAATTGGAGATGTTGGAGAGAATGAAGCCCTCCCAGGAGTGTATTGATGTGAGAGGACAACCTAGACCAGAGCTTGTAAGAATAGGTAGCAAAAGAGGGATAGCCAGTATGGTTGGAGGAAAAACCGGAGATGCTACTGAAGCAAAATAAAAGGAAGATTTCAAGAACCAGAGTGATCAACAAGGATGATCAAGTAAGACAAGGGATGATAAGTATTCACTGGCTTCAGTTACGTGGCAGCCATTGGCAACTTTAGCAAGAACAGTACAATGGAGGCATGTAGGAGTGCACTGTTAATGATGGATTAAGGAATAGAGGCAGGTGAGCAGATGATTCTCAAAACTGTGCCTGTCAAGAAGTACTGGGAAAGGAACATGGGCGTGAGGGAGACATTTTGTTTCATTTTACTTTGTTCACAAATCAAGTAAAGGAGTCAGCAACAGAAATGAAAACTTTGAAGAGAAAGAGAGAGGGATAGTCACAAAACTGAGGAAAAGAATGAGATTCAGAGTCCAAGTGGAAGAAATTAGTCTTAGATGGAAAGAGGACTAAGTAAAATCTATTATTTATGGGAGGAATAAGAGAAAAAGAGAAGGAGGTAAGGGGAGGATAGGTAAAATAAAATTTTTGTTGCCTGGAATTGAGTGTCTTTTCTGATGATTTCTATTGTAAATGTGCAGCATGAAATGATTTCATCAGCTGAGGAGAGGCGAGAATAAGAATGTACAAAGCAAATCTTTTGAGGAGAGCTGAAAGTGGGAGAAAGAGCTGATTCTACATACACAGAAGGTGTGCCAAACTCTGCCAAGAGCCTAAAAACATTGTGTGACTTTCACCAACAACTGACTGAAGTGCTGGGTCTTGGGCTCTAAGCTCTAAGGTTATGACTGGGAGAAAATACGGAGGTAAAAAAACTGGAAGATCCTTATGAGATGAAAGAATAATTTCTGGGGGAAGAGATTGCGAGACCTAGAAGAATTAGATATTTGAATTTAATATCAACGAGGTTAGAGCAATTCCTGGTGATAGAAAGATGCAGGGCTTGGCCACTGGAAGAGGTGACTGAAGCTGAACAGAGGTAAGGATCATGAGAGTTGATAGGGTTGCAGAATTGAGACACTACTGTTGTTGGGTAAGTTGTGCACAAAGACATGGAAATCACTCAGAATAATGTTACAAATTGAAATGGAAAAAATAAACATATTTTCATTTGTTAATGAATAGAAATGCTGTGATGAATGCCAAAATTTAAGTGAAACATACTAAAAAAAAAAAAAAAAAAAAAGACAGAGGAGGGAGATTTCATGAGGATATTAAAAATAACCTGGAAAACTTCCAATGTCCAAACCTTTCTGAACAACAAACCAACAACAGTTTTGGATTATAACACATAAAATAAATATCCATGAGTTTCTATGGTTATAAGTAAATGATTAAATAAATAAATACAAGAGAAGGAACAAATCCTCCATACAGAATAAGTCTAAATAATAAATATTGAAGGAATGAGGAAAAATAGTCATGACAGCCCTATATGTTTTATGCAAGATCCATGGATGAATGCTAAAAGTCACCAAAACATTAAGAAGAAATGCAATATTTCATTGCCCAAACTACCTCCCCATTATATTCATTAATTATTATGGTGGTTTTAATGTATGTCCAAAAGGTTTTTCAATATTCCTTTCTCCAGAAAGTTCAGCTCAGTTCTTCCCTGAGACATGAGCTAGATGTTGTGACTCACTCCTACCCAGAGGGTATGAAAAAGCAGAAAAACAAACAAACAAACAAACACTAACTCTGCATTGGAGAAACATGGCATACATTGTCTCAAACAAATGATCAAGGTTTACATCACTAGCATTAAGTCTTGATGACACATCATACATTCTGAACATGATACAATGGGAAGGGTACTTTACTTTTGTATTGGACTTTCTCAAAATCCATAACCCCAATCTAACCATGAAAAATATCAATGAAACCCAAATTGAGGGACAATCTGTAAAACATCTGACCAGTGATCTTCAAAAGTGTCAAAGTCATGAGAAAAAAAAAGGGTTGTCAAACAGAGAAAGGCTGGAGGAAAGTAAGGGGATGTGACACCTAAATGTAAAGTGGTAGTGGACTGGACCTTGGAAAAAAAGACATTTGTGGAAAAACTGGTGAAACACAAATAGAGTCTCTTGTTTAATTAACAGTGTTGTGCCAACGCAGATTTCTTAGTTTTGATAAATGTGCCATGGTTAGATAAAGGGTTAACATCACAGGAAACTGGCAGAAGGGTCTATAGGAACTCCGTATACTTTATACAACTCTTTTGTAAATAAGAATTCTTCAAACAAACAAAAAAGAGATTTAATGAATAAAAATGAATAGCTGAGACAATCATAATATCAGCAAAAGACAGCGAATGCAATGAGTGTTGAAGTTGGATGACGAGAAACTTAATGGAGTAGGAGGTTTTACAAAAATTTGAAGGGATGGTTTGAAACAGCATTATGGAGTAAGGAGCAGAGGCCAGATTATCAATTCTGTACTGGAGTCTAACATTTATTTGGCTTGATATTGCTGCTGTGTCTGGAGGTCAAGGAAGAAAAATCCTCCATAAAGTCATTTGGGGAAAAAAACAGCCCTATATGTTTTATGCAAGATCCATGGATGAATGCTAAAAGTCACCAAAACATTAAGAAGAAATGCAATATTTCATTGCCCAAACTACCTCCCCATTATATTCATTAATTATTATGGTGGTTTTAATGTATGTCCAAAAGGTTTTTCAATATTCCTTTCTCCAGAAAGTTCAGCTCAGTTCTTCCCTGAGACATGAGCTAGATGTTGTGACTCACTCCTACCCAGAGGGTATGAAAAAGCAGAAAAACAAACAAACAAACAAACACTAACTCTGCATTGGAGAAACATGGCATACATTGTCTCAAACAAATGATCAAGGTTTACATCACTAGCATTAAGTCTTGATGACACATCATACATTCTGAACATGATACAATGGGAAGGGTACTTTACTTTTGTATTGGACTTTCTCAAAATCCATAACCCCAATCTAACCATGAAAAATATCAATGAAACCCAAATTGAGGGACAATCTGTAAAACATCTGACCAGTGATCTTCAAAAGTGTCAAAGTCATGAGAAAAAAAAAGGGTTGTCAAACAGAGAAAGGCTGGAGGAAAGTAAGGGGATGTGACACCTAAATGTAAAGTGGTAGTGGACTGGACCTTGGAAAAAAAGACATTTGTGGAAAAACTGGTGAAACACAAATAGAGTCTCTTGTTTAATTAACAGTGTTGTGCCAACGCAGATTTCTTAGTTTTGATAAATGTGCCATGGTTAGATAAAGGGTTAACATCACAGGAAACTGGCAGAAGGGTCTATAGGAACTCCGTATACTTTATACAACTCTTTTGTAAATAAGAATTCTTCAAACAAACAAAAAAGAGATTTAATGAATAAAAATGAATAGCTGAGACAATCATAATATCAGCAAAAGACAGCGAATGCAATGAGTGTTGAAGTTGGATGACGAGAAACTTAATGGAGTAGGAGGTTTTACAAAAATTTGAAGGGATGGTTTGAAACAGCATTATGGAGTAAGGAGCAGAGGCCAGATTATCAATTCTGTACTGGAGTCTAACATTTATTTGGCTTGATATTGCTGCTGTGTCTGGAGGTCAACTAAAAATTTTAAAGTGTTCATTGCATTTGGTAATTATCTGATCCAAGTATTAAGTGAACTATTGGTTTGATCAGTAGGGCTGTCATCCCCATAATCTGTCAACATCAATCAGCTCCCTCCCATTACCCATGGCAGATCTGTGATCACCTACTTCAAAGTTTGCAGCCTCGTAGACAAAGTTCTGTAAGTGACCAGAGGAATGCCACAGGTTCTAAGCTGTTTTGCATAAGAGAGATGACTGACACATCCATAACCTCGTGAATGATCAACTTCTCTACTCATGGTGGTGGTGGTTTAGTCCCTAAGTTGTGTTTGACCTTTATGACCCCATATTTCCAGCTTTTCTCACCTTTGACTGCCTTCCACCAAGGGAAAAGTTTTCTACAAAGTTCTCTAAACATCAGGCTAAACCAGCAAAAAAGAAAAAATTACAGAAAGAGACTTTTTAAAAAAAAGTTTGCTGAGTGCCTACAAAGTATTCAAACTAGTAACAGATTCTTTCACATCAGTTATCTCAATCAGAGATAATTTAAAAAAAACATGAATACAATCAGGTAAAATAGAGACATTGTTGAATACTATTCACTTAATGATTAGAAAAATGAATAATATATACCACTGTAAATATAAGATATAGGAAAAAAGAGGCCAAACAATGGGAAGGAATAGTTTTAAGAAACTTAACCCTGCACTAGTATTCATCATAAAATTCTAAAAAGAAAAATATTTAAGAACTCTCAACTTTTCAAGAGTCTCTGTTGATAAATCGGTTTCATACATACAACTAGAATTAAAGTATAATGATGATAGATAAGTGAAAGATAAATGATATAATAGGTGTTAGATAAACAAATAAAATGGCAATAAATGTGCTCTAAAAACAAAATCTGAAATTTCAGTCATTTATTATTAGGTTAAAAAAGTAGTCTAAAAATTGAAAAAGACCTTTTCTAAGACTAGCAATATCTGAATGCTTAAACAACATAAGAAAAATTGCAATAAGACAACATTATAGTTTATTCAGAGCTTGACTTCTTAAAGTGTTTTATATGTTGCCTGTCCCATACCTAGAGGATTAAGTTGGAATCAGCATCATAAATAAATAAATTAATCTGCTCAAAAATCACATAGCAAAAATGACTAGGTCAAATCAAATCCTAGTAAAGAGTTCATGCAGCATGGAAGAGTTACAAGTAAAAATCTGGAAAGGTACGCTGAGATTTTCCTAAAAGACATTCAAATAAAAGTTTTAGTAACAAAAAATCACAAACTAGAAATAAAACAAAATGAATTTTTTGAAGAGATGAAACTTTTGGATTTTTTTTAGATGATCGCTAACTAATAATAAGTACTTTGATAACTATCACAGTTGAAGTTCCCTAGCAATGGTCTCTAAATTAAGTAAATACAGTAATTTTACACAACTAAAAAATATAATTTAGGGTGGTGGTCCAGTGGGTAAAAGAGTTTGCCTTGCAGTGCAAGGGGCACCAGTTCAATCCCCGGCCCGGGAAGATCCCACGTGCCGCGGAGCAGCTGGACCAGTGTGTCCAATTACAAGCCAGCACTCTGGAGCGCATGCACCCAAAGCCGGAGGACAAGGACAACCACTGTGATGGGAGGCCCACACAGGCCAAAAGAATGAAGATGGATGAAAAGAAATGTAAAGCCAGTAAAAGAGGCCAAAATTTAAAAAATAAAAAATATATAATTTGCTGGAAGAGGGAACATGTAGTATCTATACTTTAAATTATCCTAGTTACATCAATAAACATATTCAGATAATTTCATTCAGTTTTGATATTGTAATAATCAAGGTTTTAAAAAATGTTTTAGTGAAATACACATACTGAGAAATGAACATTTTTTGTTTTGTTTATGAGATTTTATTTTTTTAGAGCAGTTTCATGTTCACAGCAATATTTAACAGAAAGTACACAGATTTCCTATATTCTCTCTGTCTCACATATGCAAAGGCAACTGCCATTCCCCTGTCCCAATAAATATCTTCCACCAGAGTGGTATCTTTGTTATAATTAGTGAATCGACATTTACACATAATTATCACGCAAAGTCCACATCTTACTTAGGGTTCAATCTTGCTGTTGCACATCCCATGGATTTGGAGCAATGCATAATAACATGTGGGCTTCCTCGGTGGCTCAGTGGTAAAGAATCTACCTGCAAAGTAGCAGACTCAGGTTCAATTGCTGAGATACGAAGATTCCCTGAAGGAGGGCATGGCAACCCAGTCCAGTAGTCTTGCTTTGAGAATCCCATGGACAGAGGAGTCTGGCGGGCTGCAGTCCATAAGGTTGCACAGAGTGGGAGATGACTGAAGTGACTAAACAGCAGCACAGCATAATAACATGTATCCATCATTAAAGTAACACAGAAAATACTTTCTCTACCCTAAAAACCCTCTCTACTCCACCTGTTTATCCTCCCTCCCCTACAGCCTCTGGCAACTACTGATGTACTTGCTATCCTCAAAGTTTTGCCTTTTTTTTTTTTCAGAACGTCACAGATTAGAATCATACAGTATGTAACTGTTTCAGACTGACTTTTTTTTCACTTAGTAATACACATTTAAGTTTCCTTCATGTCTTTTCATGGCTTCATTGCTCATTTCTTTTTAGCATTGCATACTATTCCATCGTCTGGATGTAACACAGTTTATTTATCCATTCACCTACTGAAGCATCTCTTGTTTGCTTCCAAGTTTTGACAATTATGAATAAAGCTGCTATGAATACCTCTGTGCAGGTTTTTGGATAATAGTCCTTCATCAGATGTGTTTTGCAAATATTTTCTCCAAATGGGTGAATTGCCTTCTCACTCTTGACAGTGTCCTCCACAGAGGAGACATTTTTAATTTTAATAAAGTCCATCTTTATCAATTCTAAAAAATCATCACCACATCCAAGGTCATCTAGGGTTTTTCCTATGTTACATTCTAGGATTTTTATACCTTTGTATAAAAATACCTTTGCATCTCTGGCCTGGGAAGATCCCACGTGCCATGGAAGAGCTGGACCGATGTGTCCAATTGCCCAGCCGGAGCTCTGGAGCGCATGCGCCCAGAGCTGGTGCTCTGCAACAACAGACGCCACCGCGATGGGAGGCCCACATGGGCCAAAGAACAAAGGTGAATGAAAATAAATAAATGAAAGACCAATAGAAGTGGCTGCGCACCCCACCCCCAAAGGTACCTTTGTATCTTACATTTATGTCTATGATCCATTTTAGGTGAATTTTTGTGAAGGACATAAGGTCTCTGTCTAGATACGCTATTTTGCATGCAGATGTCCAGCTGTTTAATGCCATTTGTTGAAAACACTCTTTGTTCCACTACCTTGCTTTTCCTCCTTTGTCAAGGTCAGTTGCCTATATTTATGTGGTCATAAATCTTAAATACAAAGGGCAGCAAATTCTCATATACTGAATATACACAGATAACCATGTTTCAAATATTAAGAGGACCAATTTTAAAAATAACTTCGGTTTTCCATACTCATGTTCAACTATTATCAAAAACATTTGCTGACAATTTTATTCCTCAAAAATGTGAAACCATTTTTATCTCTTCTGAATTTCTTCTTTCCTCTCAATTTTCAGAAGTTGAATCCAAGTATGAGAAAATGAAATTACCTAGTAAACTGCAAGTGTGACGCTGAGCATATTCCTCTTTCTAGTTTATTAGGTACACCAACTCCAGACTGAAATTTGTTAATTTAACAATGAGGTGAGACAGCTTTACACCAGGTCTCCTATCATTTCTATGAGTCACCTCAGACATTAATAATGATTCCAATTGTGTGGATTCCAATTTCTATTTGTAAGGAGGAACTATGAAGAAATGATGATCTTGTGACTTTATCCACATTTCTTGTACACGAGAGAGCTTGAGACAGAATAAAGTGGAAGGCAGATTAGCTCAGGAGTAGCTGTTGCAACTTTCAAAGTATTCTTAAAGAGGCAGACTCCTGTGATGCAGGGGAACCAGGAAGGATTCCAAATTATCTCACTGATGACTCATCCCAGCAAATACGTCCTTAACCCACATACCTCCTTATATCCACAGTCCCGTACGCTTATCTGTTCCAACCCTAACTGGATGAGGCAAAATGAGAATTGCTCAAACAAATGAAAACTCCAAGGGTAAACCTGATTTTAGGCACAACAGGATCCAAGGGCTCGAAAACAGGCATCCAAACCTAGCTCCGCTCCTCTGTCTCTGTGCACAGACACCAGTCGCACAAAGGCTCTCTCACAGTAGTCTTGAGCCAGCTCCACAGAGATCCCTGGACTACATCTTTCCTCATTCATGTCCAGTGGAAAAGAGTGAGAATTCTTGTCCCAGCATTCCCACCTATCCAAGAATTCACTGCATCTCATCTTCTCCAGTCTGATCTCATGACTTCCTCTGAACAAACCATTGTAACCAGGAAATGTTATATACTAACTGACTCAGACTGAGGCACACACTTAATCCGAGATGGACCCTGAAATAATACTACCTCGTGGGCTGAAAGAAGAATGGGGATACAGTCATCATGGGAAGGAATAATAAGTACTGTGAAGTAAAATCACTTCAACAACCTCCACCAGTAACCCTGCCAAGCACTAGGAGTCAAAAGACTATAAAGACTTCCATATCAAGTGATCCATGTCAGTATCACCCTAGCTTCCCTGGGATGGGGAGGTCTATCTCAGCACTGTCCAAAAAAAAAAAAACCTTTAACAAAAGGAAGTTTGATTTACCTGGAATTCTTTCACTGGATAGATTAATTAATCTATAAAGTAAGAGTTGGACTGTCATTATTAACACATAAAGCACTAAACCCCGTGATTTCAAAAAGGGAACCTGTGAAAGTCAGAGCTGTGATCTTGAAAGGATTTGGTTGCTCACTGAAAAGTTATGAAATGCTTTCTTGGTGAGCAAAAAGATAAAAGAGAGCTCCTGTGGAAGTAAAAGACTCAAGGAAAGTAATACAACAGAGCACATTCAATAACATTGTTGAAGGTCTGGGGGTGGGATGGGGGAACTGGGGGCGGGTGGGGACCATGGATATGCATATGACTGATCTGGGAACATACATGTCTGTGAACTCATCCCAGCAAATACGTCCTTAACCCACATACCTCCTTATATCCACAGTCCCGTACGCTTATCTGTTCCAACCCTAACTGGATGAGGCAAAATGAGAATTGCTCAAACAAATGAAAACTCCAAGGGTAAACCTGATTTTAGGCACAACAGGATCCAAGGGCTCGAAAACAGGCATCCAAACCTAGCTCCGCTCCTCTGTCTCTGTGCACAGACACCAGTCGCACAAAGGCTCTCTCACAGTAGTCTTGAGCCAGCTCCACAGAGATCCCTGGACTACATCTTTCCTCATTCATGTCCAGTGGAAAAGAGTGAGAATTCTTGTCCCAGCATTCCCACCTATCCAAGAATTCACTGCATCTCATCTTCTCCAGTCTGATCTCATGACTTCCTCTGAACAAACCATTGTAACCAGGAAATGTTATATACTAACTGACTCAGACTGAGGCACACACTTAATCCGAGATGGACCCTGAAATAATACTACCTCGTGGGCTGAAAGAAGAATGGGGATACAGTCATCATGGGAAGGAATAATAAGTACTGTGAAGTAAAATCACTTCAACAACCTCCACCAGTAACCCTGCCAAGCACTAGGAGTCAAAAGACTATAAAGACTTCCATATCAAGTGATCCATGTCAGTATCACCCTAGCTTCCCTGGGATGGGGAGGTCTATCTCAGCACTGTCCAAAAAAAAAAAAACCTTTAACAAAAGGAAGTTTGATTTACCTGGAATTCTTTCACTGGATAGATTAATTAATCTATAAAGTAAGAGTTGGACTGTCATTATTAACACATAAAGCACTAAACCCCGTGATTTCAAAAAGGGAACCTGTGAAAGTCAGAGCTGTGATCTTGAAAGGATTTGGTTGCTCACTGAAAAGTTATGAAATGCTTTCTTGGTGAGCAAAAAGATAAAAGAGAGCTCCTGTGGAAGTAAAAGACTCAAGGAAAGTAATACAACAGAGCACATTCAATAACATTGTTGAAGGTCTGGAGGGGTGGGATGGGGGGAACTGGGGGGGTGGGGACCATGGATATGCATATGACTGATCTGGGAACATACATGTCTGTGAACTACAAAACTCTGTAAAACCTTTAAAATAAAGAATTAAAAAAAAAAAAAAAAAGCCTGTTGGCCAATGTTGCCTGAGCCGGGTGTGGAGACCTAATGAGCTCAAGCAGCCACCCCAAAGTTCAAGAACCTAACAATTGCTAGAAAGGCAAATACTCAGCAGGGGTTTTCATCAAAGGGTAAAGAGAAGACAGTGGACCAGGGGCTAATCATATGGTTGTGGAAGACTCTAGCTTTTTCTTAGAGCCTACTCAGAAAACACAAGGCAAGGTTTCAACAATTCATACTAAATGTGTAGTGTTATAAATTAATGGGTAATCACAATAATAAACATGCTATCACAAAGTGAGAGCATATAACAGCAATGAGTTAAATTTCCTTCACTGTTTTCGGAACTCTCTCTGAAATTCTTTATCTATTAGATGAGCAGTGGCATTATTCTTCTATTATGTGTATTGAATGAATAGATCCTTAAATGTAGTACATTAACTGTAAGGTTATTTCAGACTGCACAAAAGTGCCATTTTTCATTATGGCTATAATATCTATACCAGAGCCATTCTAACCTATACAGGGTCTTTGGACAAGTTAGACAAGGTTGGATGCAGCTACTTGGGCATTTGATTTGGTGAAAGATGAAGCCTTGGTATAAAGCTGAAAGGTGTGCTATTCTCTAGAAGGCTTGGGGAGGTGGCAAGGAACTAAGATGGATTTCTACCCCATCAATTCATCTTTGTCAAAAGCCTAAGTAGTACAACCTTGGCCCAGTCCATACAAACACAAAGTAATGATAAAGAAAAGAGCAAAATTCAAAACTTTCTTGCTATTTTGTTATGTGGAGTCATTTCTCTCAGCTCAGACCCCACTAATAAATGATATACTAATTGCAAAAAAAGAAAAAACAACCACCTAATAGTACTTCTCTGATGGTGCAGTAGAGAAAAATCCACCTGCCAAAGCAGGGGACATGGGTTTGATCCCTGGTGCAGGAAGAGTTCACATGTCATGGAGGAATTAAGCCTGCAAGCCACAACTACTCAACCTTAGTGCCCCAGCTAATTAAGCCCATGCATCCGAGTGCCAGTCCTCTTAGCAACAAGAGAAGTCACCATGACGAGAAGCCCACACACCACAACCAAGCAGAGCCCCAGCTCACCACAACTAGAGAAAGCCTGTGCAGCAACAAATATCCAGCACAGCCAAAGCATTAATAAACTTTTAAAACAGCTAATCAGATGCATTTAAACACTAAAAATTCAGATTTCTATCAAATTGTTTTCCAACCTATTATTGTACATATGAATCTTCCTGAAGACCAAGGTGATTTAAAATCATGAAACAGGTCATATATGTACAATATATAAATGGTCACAGAGACTTTCTATTCTAATCTTATGGAAATTTTTCAAATTAAAATGTTATTGCTACCCTAAAGGTTATTGTGTATTTCTCTTCTTGCATCAGTGATGGTTATTTTTACTTTTTTCCCCTGTGACTTCCCAATGGCTATGGTGATCAATTAAAGTCCCCCATTCTAATTCTAAGAGGTAGGATACACTTAGAGCAAGGATAATGGGGAAATAGTGATGGAGAATGGTAATGGAATCTATTTTATCCTGAAGCAATAACAAAATGAATTCAATCTACACAAAAGGATTCTGATTTGCAGTCAGGACTAAAACAGGTCCTTCTGTTTATTTTCATTGGAAACGAGCCTATACAGGGTCTTTGGACAAGTTAGACAAGGTTGGATGCAGCTACTTGGGCATTTGATTTGGTGAAAGATGAAGCCTTGGTATAAAGCTGAAAGGTGTGCTATTCTCTAGAAGGCTTGGGAGGTGGCAAGGAACTAAGATGGATTTCTACCCCATCAATTCATCTTTGTCAAAAGCCTAAGTAGTACAACCTTGGCCCAGTCCATACAAACACAAAGTAATGATAAAGAAAAGAGCAAAATTCAAAACTTTCTTGCTATTTTGTTATGTGGAGTCATTTCTCTCAGCTCAGACCCCACTAATAAATGATATACTAATTGCAAAAAAAGAAAAAACAACCACCTAATAGTACTTCTCTGATGGTGCAGTAGAGAAAAATCCACCTGCCAAAGCAGGGGACATGGGTTTGATCCCTGGTGCAGGAAGAGTTCACATGTCATGGAGGAATTAAGCCTGCAAGCCACAACTACTCAACCTTAGTGCCCCAGCTAATTAAGCCCATGCATCCGAGTGCCAGTCCTCTTAGCAACAAGAGAAGTCACCATGACGAGAAGCCCACACACCACAACCAAGCAGAGCCCCAGCTCACCACAACTAGAGAAAGCCTGTGCAGCAACAAATATCCAGCACAGCCAAAGCATTAATAAACTTTTAAAACAGCTAATCAGATGCATTTAAACACTAAAAATTCAGATTTCTATCAAATTGTTTTCCAACCTATTATTGTACATATGAATCTTCCTGAAGACCAAGGTGATTTAAAATCATGAAACAGGTCATATATGTACAATATATAAATGGTCACAGAGACTTTCTATTCTAATCTTATGGAAATTTTTCAAATTAAAATGTTATTGCTACCCTAAAGGTTATTGTGTATTTCTCTTCTTGCATCAGTGATGGTTATTTTTACTTTTTTCCCCTGTGACTTCCCAATGGCTATGGTGATCAATTAAAGTCCCCCATTCTAATTCTAAGAGGTAGGATACACTTAGAGCAAGGATAATGGGGAAATAGTGATGGAGAATGGTAATGGAATCTATTTTATCCTGAAGCAATAACAAAATGAATTCAATCTACACAAAAGGATTCTGATTTGCAGTCAGGACTAAAACAGGTCCTTCTGTTTATTTTTCATTAGGAAAGTATACACGCCACATTCTTTTCAGGCTATCTTATAACCAATAAATGAGATTGCTTCTCCAGTTGTAAGGCTCTGAAAGTTGAGGCCCGTTCTGAAGGGTGAAATGGAAAGCAAACTGTGAGTCAGGCTTCTCTGGTGGCTCAATGGTAAAGAATCTGCCTGCCAGCATAGAAGATGTGGGTTCGATCTCCGGGTCAGGAAAAACCCCTCCAGTATTTCTTGCCCGGAGAATTCCATGGACACAGGAGCCTGGTGGGCTATCATCCATGGAGTCACAAAGAGCCAGATACAACTTAGCAACAAAAGAACAACAGACTGTAAGCCAGGAGACCTCACTTTGAGTTCCAAATTTTTGCCCTCTGTGTGTATTCTTGTCCTTTTGTACAGTTCAAGAGGTTCTCAAGGCAAGTATACTGGGATGGTTTGCCATTTCCTCCTCCAGTGTGTCATGCTTTGTCAGAACTCTGCTATGACCTGTTCATCTTGGATGCTCCTACACATCATGGCTCATAGCTTCATTGAGTTAGGCAAGCCCCTTCACCACGACAAGGTAGTGATCAGTGAAAGAGATCATCTGATGTGAACAGACAACTCATTGGAAAAGTCCCTGATGTTGGGAAAGATATAGAGCTGAAGGAAAAGAAGGCGCCAAAGGATAGAAGGCTGGACAGCAACACCGATTCAATGGACATGAACTTGGGCAAACTCTGGGAGATGAAGAGGGACAGGAAGGCCTGGTGTACTGCAGTCCATGGGGTCACAAAGAATCGGACACTACTGGGCGACTGAAAAACAACAACTGTATTCTTGGCAAATTTTGAGTCTCTTAGCTTCCTTAATGGTGAGATGGGGTAGGGAGGTGGTAGTAGGAGGACAGGTAAAGAGTGATTATACTAATAATGTGGCTACCATATATTGACAGTATGTGTGCCTGGCACTGGGGTGACCACTTGCAATTATGTTGTATCAACTAACTCTTACAAGTCCACAAAAGTGAGTGATTTTACAGGAGAGAAGCAGAATTCTGAATGGATTAGATAACCTAATCAGGGTCTTAGAGCTATAGGTATCAGAGGCAGGATAGCTCCAGAGGTCTCACTTGAAACTCTATTTGAGATTTCTTCTTGCATATCTACATGCTAACTGAAAAGCAACCTATCATATGAATCAAACAAGACCATTGTATAGGTTTTCTGGTTTTCACATACCCAAATACATTAACTCCAAAAGAACACATTGAGTTTTTAAAAACTTATGAAAAAGAAACACAACTGCTCTCTTCATGAGCATGCTTAAAGCTGGCTTTCTGTAAACTTAAAGAATAAAAATTATCACTGCCAAATCCACTTTCGTATCATACCATCAGGTATTTACCTGTCTCAGCGCAGACTCAGAATTTTCATTTTAGGCAACTCATATAAGAATTGATACAATGCAAAGATGCTTTAAAACTGTGGCACTGGAGAAGATTCTTGAGAATTTCTTGGACAGCAAGAAGATCAAACCAGTCAATCTGAAAGGAAATCAACCCTGAATATTCATTGGAAGGACTGATGTTGAAGCTGAAGCTCCACAACTCACTGGAAAAGACTCTGATGCTGGGAAATATAGAACACAGGAGGAGAAGGGGACGACAGAGGATGAGATAGTTGGACAACATCACTGACTCAATTAACTGTGAACTAAACTGACTGTAGAAATCATTTCACAATACATGTTAGTGAAAACAGAATGCTGCATACCTTAAACTTATACTGTGTTATATGATAACTATCTCAATAAAACTGACTCAATGGACATGAGTTTGAGCAAAACTCCAGGAGATGGTGAAGGACAGGGAAGGCTGGTGTGCAGCAGTCCATGGGATCTCAAAGAGTCTGACATGACAGAGCGACTGAACAACAACAGCGTCAAGGAAATGCCATTGGCTATAAAACCAATTCCAAAAGAATTTCAGAGAAATTCTGAAAAACAGTAACATGATGAAATAACTGGTAGTTTCTGAATAGCTACTCTAGCTAAGAGAAGTTCTTTTAACTGGCTAGAGTTAGGCATTTTTGTTTCTCAAATATATTACCTGACTTCAAAAGACACACAGATGTATGACAGTGTTTCTTCCTTCATTCATTCACTCAGCATAATGTATGAAGTACTTATTGTTCTGGACACTAGAACTACAAGAGCAAAACAAGATGGAAATAGTCTCTGTCTTCATGGAAGATAGAAAGACAGAAAATGAAGGAGCAAATACATACACAAAGTAACTACAGATTGGATTAAGTGCTGTGAAGAAGCTAGGATATTCTTTTATTTTAAGATTTTTTTTTAATGACCTTTTTTTTTAAAAAAATGGCCTCTTTTATTGGTTTTTTATTTATTTATTTTCATCCATCTTTATTCTTTTGCCTGTGTGGGCGTTCCATTGCAGTGGCCTCTCACTGCAGAGCACCGGCTCTGGGCGCATGTACTCCAGAGTGCTGGCTCATAACTGGACACACCAGTCCAGCCGCTCTGCAGTATATGGGATCTTCCTGGGCCAAGGATCAAACTGGTGCCCCTTGCACTACAAGAAGAACCCTCTACCCACTGGACCACCAGGGAAGCCCTAAGATTTTTTTTCATAACAATTTTTAAAGTCTTTACTGGATGTGTTACAAATGTTGCTTTTTTTTGTTTTTATTGGGTTTCAGACTGATGTTGAAGCTGAAGCTCCACAACTCACTGGAAAAGACTCTGATGCTGGGAAATATAGAACACAGGAGGAGAAGGGGACGACAGAGGATGAGATAGTTGGACAACATCACTGACTCAATTAACTGTGAACTAAACTGACTGTAGAAATCATTTCACAATACATGTTAGTGAAAACAGAATGCTGCATACCTTAAACTTATACTGTGTTATATGATAACTATCTCAATAAAACTGACTCAATGGACATGAGTTTGAGCAAAACTCCAGGAGATGGTGAAGGACAGGGAAGGCTGGTGTGCAGCAGTCCATGGGATCTCAAAGAGTCTGACATGACAGAGCGACTGAACAACAACAGCGTCAAGGAAATGCCATTGGCTATAAAACCAATTCCAAAAGAATTTCAGAGAAATTCTGAAAAACAGTAACATGATGAAATAACTGGTAGTTTCTGAATAGCTACTCTAGCTAAGAGAAGTTCTTTTAACTGGCTAGAGTTAGGCATTTTTGTTTCTCAAATATATTACCTGACTTCAAAAGACACACAGATGTATGACAGTGTTTCTTCCTTCATTCATTCACTCAGCATAATGTATGAAGTACTTATTGTTCTGGACACTAGAACTACAAGAGCAAAACAAGATGGAAATAGTCTCTGTCTTCATGGAAGATAGAAAGACAGAAAATGAAGGAGCAAATACATACACAAAGTAACTACAGATTGGATTAAGTGCTGTGAAGAAGCTAGGATATTCTTTTATTTTAAGATTTTTTTTTAATGACCTTTTTTTTTAAAAAAATGGCCTCTTTTATTGGTTTTTTATTTATTTATTTTCATCCATCTTTATTCTTTTGCCTGTGTGGGCGTTCCATTGCAGTGGCCTCTCACTGCAGAGCACCGGCTCTGGGCGCATGTACTCCAGAGTGCTGGCTCATAACTGGACACACCAGTCCAGCCGCTCTGCAGTATATGGGATCTTCCTGGGCCAAGGATCAAACTGGTGCCCCTTGCACTACAAGAAGAACCCTCTACCCACTGGACCACCAGGGAAGCCCTAAGATTTTTTTTCATAACAATTTTTAAAGTCTTTACTGGATGTGTTACAAATGTTGCTATGTTTTATGTTTCAGTTTTTTGACCACTAGGCATGTGGGGATCTTAACTCCCTGACCAGGTATCTAACCCTTCATTGGCAGGTGAAGTGTTAACTACTAGACCACAAGGGAAGTCCCAGATACTATGATGTTTTTCTAGAGAAAAATGAACAGATGAGGCTTTGCCAGGGTAACGAGGGAAGGCTTTTTGAAATTTGGAGGATGAGAAAAATCAGGCTTGCAAAGACTCTGACATGGGAAAGTTTAGCAAGCTTTTGGAAACTGTGTGGTCGGCATAAGAAACTAAATTTAAAAATCCATAGTTAACATCATACTTGGTAGTGAAAGGCTCTCTTTTTATTTGTTGTGTTTTGTATCTATATGAGATGGTAGATGTTAAGTAAACTGATTGTAGTAATCATTTCACAATACATGTTAGTCAAAACAATATGATGTATACCTTAAACTTACACTGTGTTGTATGGTAACTATCTCAATAAAACTGGGGGGTGGGGAGAGAAAAAGGCATGAAGTCCTGATACATGCTATAACATAGATGAACCTGAGTGAAAGCCAGTCATAAAAACTTCATACTGTACAATTTAAGTCCAGTTATATAAAAATTCAGAAGAGGTAAACCTACCTATAGAGATAGAAAGCTGGTTAGTTGATTACCTAGGGCTGAGAGTGTTGGGGGAAACTGAAGCTGACTGCTAAAGGCTACAAGGCTTCCTTTGTGGTAATGAAAATCTAAAATTGATTGTGGTTAAGGCTGCACAATTTTCTTAATATACCTCAATCCACTGAAATGCATACTTTATATGGTTGAATTTATGGTGATTGCATTATAATTGAATATTTCTGTATCAGAAAAGCAAAAACTGCAGGGAGGATAAAATTGCAGTGGCCCCTCTCATTGCAGAGCACCCGCTCTTGGCGCATGTACTCCAGAGTGCTGGCTCATAACTGGACACACCAGTCCAGCCGCTCTGCAGTATATGGGATCTTCCTGGGCCAAGGATCAAACTGGTGCCCCTTGCACTACAAGAAGAACCCTCTACCCACTGGACCACCAGGGAAGCCCTAAGATTTTTTTTCATAACAATTTTTAAAGTCTTTACTGGATGTGTTACAAATGTTGCTATGTTTTATGTTTCAGTTTTTTGACCACTAGGCATGTGGGGATCTTAACTCCCTGACCAGGTATCTAACCCTTCATTGGCAGGTGAAGTGTTAACTACTAGACCACAAGGGAAGTCCCAGATACTATGATGTTTTTCTAGAGAAAAATGAACAGATGAGGCTTTGCCAGGGTAACGAGGGAAGGCTTTTTGAAATTTGGAGGATGAGAAAAATCAGGCTTGCAAAGACTCTGACATGGGAAAGTTTAGCAAGCTTTTGGAAACTGTGTGGTCGGCATAAGAAACTAAATTTAAAAATCCATAGTTAACATCATACTTGGTAGTGAAAGGCTCTCTTTTTATTTGTTGTGTTTTGTATCTATATGAGATGGTAGATGTTAAGTAAACTGATTGTAGTAATCATTTCACAATACATGTTAGTCAAAACAATATGATGTATACCTTAAACTTACACTGTGTTGTATGGTAACTATCTCAATAAAACTGGGGGGTGGGGAGAGAAAAAGGCATGAAGTCCTGATACATGCTATAACATAGATGAACCTGAGTGAAAGCCAGTCATAAAAACTTCATACTGTACAATTTAAGTCCAGTTATATAAAAATTCAGAAGAGGTAAACCTACCTATAGAGATAGAAAGCTGGTTAGTTGATTACCTAGGGCTGAGAGTGTTGGGGGAAACTGAAGCTGACTGCTAAAGGCTACAAGGCTTCCTTTGTGGTAATGAAAATCTAAAATTGATTGTGGTTAAGGCTGCACAATTTTCTTAATATACCTCAATCCACTGAAATGCATACTTTATATGGTTGAATTTATGGTGATTGCATTATAATTGAATATTTCTGTATCAGAAAAGCAAAAACTGCAGGGAGGATAAAAGAGACTAGGAATAGAGACGAAGTTTGAGATGTGGACACATGTGGGAGCTTGAATGGTCATATTATGGCTCTAGGAATTTATACTCTTATACTAAGGACAGAGAGAGGCCATGGAAGAGATTTAAGGCAAGGGGTGCTATATGATTAACAGTCTTAAAAGTTCATTTTGGCTACTGTCTAGAGAATGCCTTGAAGTGGCAGAAGGGAAGAGAACTAAAGGCCACAGAAATAGCCCAGATAAGACATGACAGTTGCTTGAACTAGGAGATGTTACAAGAGAGATGAAGAGAAACAGATGGACTTGAGATATTTTAGAGATTGAACATATATATATATATATATATATATGTACGTGTGTGTATATAGATACAATATGTATGTGCATATAAATTTAAATGAAACCAAAACATTAAAAACAAGTATTTGTTAAAAGAATTGTTTTTGTTCAAAATGTTTCATATTTAAGGAGGAATCTGAAATAAGCTAGATAATTTCCTGGGACTCACAATTCACTTTATTCTTTAAATAAAGATAAAGTCTATAAATGTAGAAATTTACATATTTCTTTACTTTTATCCGGTTTCTCAATTTTGAGATGGAATTAAAAATTACACAAATGTGTAATGTATTTATTGAACTATGAGTCCTAATTTGGTATCACTAACATTTAGATGCTCACAAAATTTCAATATTTGAAGGATCCTCAAAGTCTATGGTCCTAATACATGCTATAACATAGATGAACCTGAGTGAAAGCCAGTAAAACTTCATACTGTACAATTTAAGTCCAGTTATATAAAAATTCAGAAGAGGTAAACCTACCTATAGAGATAGAAAGCTGGTTAGTTGATTACCTAGGGCTGAGAGTGTTGGGGGAAACTGAAGCTGACTGCTAAAGGCTACAAGGCTTCCTTTGTGGTAATGAAAATCTAAAATTGATTGTGGTTAAGGCTGCACAATTTTCTTAATATACCTCAATCCACTGAAATGCATACTTTATATGGTTGAATTTATGGTGATTGCATTATAATTGAATATTTCTGTATCAGAAAAGCAAAAACTGCAGGGAGGATAAAAGAGACTAGGAATAGAGACGAAGTTTGAGATGTGGACACATGTGGGAGCTTGAATGGTCATATTATGGCTCTAGGAATTTATACTCTTATACTAAGGACAGAGAGAGGCCATGGAAGAGATTTAAGGCAAGGGGTGCTATATGATTAACAGTCTTAAAAGTTCATTTTGGCTACTGTCTAGAGAATGCCTTGAAGTGGCAGAAGGGAAGAGAACTAAAGGCCACAGAAATAGCCCAGATAAGACATGACAGTTGCTTGAACTAGGAGATGTTACAAGAGAGATGAAGAGAAACAGATGGACTTGAGATATTTTAGAGATTGAACATATATATATATATATATATATGTACGTGTGTGTATATAGATACAATATGTATGTGCATATAAATTTAAATGAAACCAAAACATTAAAAACAAGTATTTGTTAAAAGAATTGTTTTTGTTCAAAATGTTTCATATTTAAGGAGGAATCTGAAATAAGCTAGATAATTTCCTGGGACTCACAATTCACTTTATTCTTTAAATAAAGATAAAGTCTATAAATGTAGAAATTTACATATTTCTTTACTTTTATCCGGTTTCTCAATTTTGAGATGGAATTAAAAATTACACAAATGTGTAATGTATTTATTGAACTATGAGTCCTAATTTGGTATCACTAACATTTAGATGCTCACAAAATTTCAATATTTGAAGGATCCTCAAAGTCGCTTATTCGGTCCAACAGGTGCCATCCAGTCATTAAATTTTTTCTACAACACTCTTGGTAAGCAGCCAGTGAGATCTTATATCCTATCAATGCTAAATATTTAGTAATAAGGATACATTGGAATTTTTACATCTCTGAAGACTTCATTTTGTCATGAACATTTTTAGTGGGTGCTGTAAAACAAACACCTTGAAGCTATACCTATAAAAAATACTATAAATAAATCAACTTTTAAATAAGTTATAGTTACTTTTATACATAATCGTGTCAATGTGCTTCTTAATTCATTTTTCTCTTTACATGTAATAAAGTAAATTGTCTCAATGAAGTCAGGTATCAGTTTCTTCTCTGTTAAATAAACTGACCAGCCATGAAAAGCTTATACATGGCTACCAGCAAAAATTTACTATTGAATTAAGACCAAAATAAATAAATCAAATATCTTGCAACTACAGCAACAGCAGATTTATCCAGCAATGCTGATGAATGAATAACACCATGCAAATGAATTTTCAAATAATCTGCTGTTACAATCAATTCATGGAGACATTTTATTTTAAACCATGTCTCGCTGAAATGTTTCTAAACATGTCAAAGTTTGCTCTACTATCAGAGACAATATGAATGTAATTTAAAAGTTGTTGATGGGGCTTCCCCGGTGGTCCTGTGGGTAAGGACACCACCTTGCAGTGCAAGGGGCGCTGGTTTGATTCCTGGCCTGGGAAGATCCCACGTGCCGCGGAGCGGCTGGACTGATGTGCCCAATTACTGAGCAGGAGCTCTGGAGCGCATGCACCCAGAGCCAGTGCTCTGCAGTGGGGGAGGCCACCGCGATGGGAGGCCCACAGGAGCCAAAGAACAAAGATGGATGAAAATAGAGAAATGAAAGACCAATAGAAGTGGCCCGCCCGTTCCCCTCCCTCCCCACCCCACCCCCCAAAATATAAATAAGTAAAATAAATGTTAAAAAAAAAAAAGTTGTTGATGAATCAGGATCATTATTTTAAAATTCCATAGAATGATGCTAGTGAAGTGAATAGAAGTTAGCTTGCCCATCAATTGAATGTTTCAACTGTCTACAGCGTTGATGAACTTTATTACTACATTGGATGACCCATAGAGGTGCTCTCAATTCTTTTTCCAGAGCCTCACGGAAAAGGTTTTTTGACCCAATTATTCCAAAACTCTTCATCCTGATTTACTCCTCAGATGTACTCCTCTCGGTTTCACTGCAAAAATAACCTATCTATAAGAACAGGCATCTCCCTTGCACTGGAGGTTTTCCTTTGAATCAGATATTTTAGTTGCGATCAACAGAAACTAATTTTAGCTGATTAATCAGAAAGAGCCAGTTCATTAAAGAGACACTGGGCAGCTCACAGAATGGTCAGAATGACCAGTGACTAGGACCACAGGGAGACTGAAGACTAAGATTCTAGGATAAAGGACAGAAAACCACTCAGTAAAACTGACGACATGAAAAACTACCACCACTACTGCTGCCCTACCAATGCTATTCACAAACTACGATGTTATCATATTTTCCTGTTGGAGCAGGGGTTTTATATATATATACATGTAAGTATTACTGATATCACAGTATCAAATATGGCTCAACGAGGCAAATGCCAATGCAGCACATTCCACTGAAAAACCCTTTTCCCTTTGGTTTTTATCCAGGAAATGGAAGAATGTGTCCTATTAGGACTCCACTCCATCCAGGTGTAAGTGATAATGAGTTTGTGCCAGAAACCTCAAGTAAACTGTTCAGCAATAAAGATGGAAAACCCCTCTGTGGCAAAGCTATACATATAAATACACAGCAAAGCATTTTATTACATAAAAATAATGATTAATTGTCTTTTACATAAATGTCTGCAAGTTTAAAGTGACTTTTTCTCTTTTATAAACTACATGAGATATTAATGTTTTATTTTTTATAATTTTATTTATTTAATTTTGACTGCCCTAGGTCTTCATTGTTGCCTGTAGGCTTTCTGCAATTGTATCAGATGTGGGCATCTCTCTAGTTGTGGTGCATGGGTTTCTCATTGTGGTGACTTCTTTCGTCATTGAGCATGGGCTCTAGGGTATGCAGGCTTCAGTAGTTGCATCTTCTGGGCTCCAGAGCACAAGCTCATGTTTGTAATATATAGTAAGTATTCAATACATGTCCATTTATTCAACAAATATGTGCTAAACATCTATTATGTTTCTCAAATTAAATTGAAAGTTCTCTAATATCCTTATGCATATGAGGGGACTCTACATACTTTATCAATGTACTCCTCTCGGTTTCACTGCAAAAATAACCTATCTATAAGAACAGGCATCTCCCTTGCACTGGAGGTTTTCCTTTGAATCAGATATTTTAGTTGCGATCAACAGAAACTAATTTTAGCTGATTAATCAGAAAGAGCCAGTTCATTAAAGAGACACTGGGCAGCTCACAGAATGGTCAGAATGACCAGTGACTAGGACCACAGGGAGACTGAAGACTAAGATTCTAGGATAAAGGACAGAAAACCACTCAGTAAAACTGACGACATGAAAAACTACCACCACTACTGCTGCCCTACCAATGCTATTCACAAACTACGATGTTATCATATTTTCCTGTTGGAGCAGGGGTTTTATATATATATACATGTAAGTATTACTGATATCACAGTATCAAATATGGCTCAACGAGGCAAATGCCAATGCAGCACATTCCACTGAAAAACCCTTTTCCCTTTGGTTTTTATCCAGGAAATGGAAGAATGTGTCCTATTAGGACTCCACTCCATCCAGGTGTAAGTGATAATGAGTTTGTGCCAGAAACCTCAAGTAAACTGTTCAGCAATAAAGATGGAAAACCCCTCTGTGGCAAAGCTATACATATAAATACACAGCAAAGCATTTTATTACATAAAAATAATGATTAATTGTCTTTTACATAAATGTCTGCAAGTTTAAAGTGATTTTTTCTCTTTTATAAACTACATGAGATATTAATGTTTTATTTTTTATAATTTTATTTATTTAATTTTGACTGCCCTAGGTCTTCATTGTTGCCTGTAGGCTTTCTGCAATTGTATCAGATGTGGGCATCTCTCTAGTTGTGGTGCATGGGTTTCTCATTGTGGTGACTTCTTTCGTCATTGAGCATGGGCTCTAGGGTATGCAGGCTTCAGTAGTTGCATCTTCTGGGCTCCAGAGCACAAGCTCATGTTTGTAATATATAGTAAGTATTCAATACATGTCCATTTATTCAACAAATATGTGCTAAACATCTATTATGTTTCTCAAATTAAATTGAAAGTTCTCTAATATCCTTATGCATATGAGGGGACTCTACATACTTTATCAATGTATATTGTTTGAAGTGCTTCCCAGGTGGCTCAGTTGGTAAAGACTCTGCCTGCAATGCAGGATACACAAGAGACATAGGTTCAATCCCTAGGTCAGGATGATACTCCGGAAGAGGGCATGGCTACCTATTCCAGCATTCTTGCCTGGAGAATGCAGGGGACAGAGGAGCCTGGCGAGCTACAGTCCATTGGGTCACAAAGAATCAGACACAACTGAAAACGACTGAGCACACAAGCACATGCTGTTTAAACACAAAGTACTCCACTGACACAAATCATATAAGATTTTCATGTTCCTCATCCACTGAAGAACTGAACTGAAGTTGACAATAGGGACCCCAGCTTGAAATCAATGTATATCTGGATTGCATACATCAGCTATAGCTTAAAAGTAATGGCTTAAGAGAATAGGGAGAAAAAAAAAACTACAACGTGGAGCACTACAAGGCCCATTTTAAAATAATGAGGTAATCACTGTAAGTATTCTACACCCGGTATGCATGAAAGGTTACACTCAGACTGAAAGAGGTTGGTGCATAGCTATGTTTTTTGCTTGGTTAATGCTAAACACAGTTAACTTCTCTGGATTAAAATGAATGTACAAGTGTTGATAGAGAGTCATTCATTTCTTTTCACCTTGAACTTGAGCTGTTTATTTCAAAATTGTATTATGTTGCAAACAGTGAAGGGTCCAAGTCTTTATACATGTGAATCACTCAGATCCAAGTTAGAAACCCTTAAATGGACTCGGATATGAGCCACTTGGAGGCCTGTAGAGAGAATGAGTGACTAAGAGAGAACCCCTGGGAATAGGAGCTCAGATCAAAGTAACTGCTGCTACAGTAGGGAAAAAAGTAGGTCGCTATGCGGTCCCCATCATGCCCCTGTCCTCTGATTACAGGTTACTGGTCAAAGCCCTGATCCTGCTGTCCAAAACAGGGGAACACATTTGTCCTTTTTCCTCAGGCTCTGATATGGCTTGGGACAGCGCTGCCAGATTCATTCCTCACACTCTCAGAATCAACAGTGAAACAAAACCCGAGATGGAACCACTTGAAATTAATGTTTCTGTAGATCCAAAATGGCCAGTTATTAGCAATTTCATATGGTTCAATCTAACACTGGGTTTAATGAGTGCTAGTATGTCATAAAATTCTAATTATCATGCCCGACACTGGGGTCGTAGAAGTGTACTACTTTCAATAATGAAAAATGCGGCTCAGTAAAGTTAAAGTGCCATGTGGTTAGGACAAAGCTAACACTAGAATTCAAGTCTTTTGATGGCTAGTTCCATTGACTTTTCATATTAAGATCCTTTATGGTAGAACTCCAACTGCTCCGGTTGCCAATAATGGTTGTAAAATTTTTGAATAAAGCCAATACATTTAAAATATGGGACTTCACAACAAGATCTGGCTTGTCAGCTTCTCTTTAAAAAGGGGGAAATTTCTTTTCAGTCCAGAGTCATGATTAGAGTCATGTAAACAAGTAACTCTACAAAAAAAATGTCAAAAGGTTCTAAAAAAACACAGCAACCATATGGACATTGTGGGGAAGGAACAGTGGGTAAGAGACATAGAGGAAGTAGGTTGAAGGCCTCTACTATCATATGTGAAGAAAATAGCTATAGTCATTGCTGTGTGAGAAAAGCAGATCCTTCATGGGTGCTGTATGACAGTCTGGAGGGGTGGGATGGGGGGGATATACATGTGACTAATCTGAGAACATACATATCTGTAAAAAAGAAAACTCTGCAAAAGTTAAAAGTGAAATAAAGGTTAAAAAAAAATTTTTTTTTAACTCTTCAGAAAGCTCTTCAGAAAATGGGCATAGAAGGAACCTATCTCAACATAATAGAAGCCATCTATGAGAAGCCCACAGTAAACATTATCCTCAACAGTGAAAAACTGAAAGCATTCCTTCTAAGATCAGAAACAAGACAGGGTGTCCACTTTCACCACTGCTATTCAACATAGTCCTGACGTGCTAGCAACAGCAATAAGAGAAGAGAAAGCAATCAAAGGAATCCAGATTGGAAAGGAAGAAGTCAAGCTCTTTTTGCAGACAACATGATATTAGAAAATCCCAAGGCACATTCAAGCGTACAAAACCCGAGATGGAACCACTTGAAATTAATGTTTCTGTAGATCCAAAATGGCCAGTTATTAGCAATTTCATATGGTTCAATCTAACACTGGGTTTAATGAGTGCTAGTATGTCATAAAATTCTAATTATCATGCCCGACACTGGGGTCGTAGAAGTGTACTACTTTCAATAATGAAAAATGCGGCTCAGTAAAGTTAAAGTGCCATGTGGTTAGGACAAAGCTAACACTAGAATTCAAGTCTTTTGATGGCTAGTTCCATTGACTTTTCATATTAAGATCCTTTATGGTAGAACTCCAACTGCTCCGGTTGCCAATAATGGTTGTAAAATTTTTGAATAAAGCCAATACATTTAAAATATGGGACTTCACAACAAGATCTGGCTTGTCAGCTTCTCTTTAAAAAGGGGGAAATTTCTTTTCAGTCCAGAGTCATGATTAGAGTCATGTAAACAAGTAACTCTACAAAAAAAATGTCAAAAGGTTCTAAAAAAACACAGCAACCATATGGACATTGTGGGGAAGGAACAGTGGGTAAGAGACATAGAGGAAGTAGGTTGAAGGCCTCTACTATCATATGTGAAGAAAATAGCTATAGTCATTGCTGTGTGAGAAAAGCAGATCCTTCATGGGTGCTGTATGACAGTCTGGAGGGGTGGGAGGGGGGGGATATACATGTGACTAATCTGAGAACATACATATCTGTAAAAAAGAAAACTCTGCAAAAGTTAAAAGTGAAATAAAGGTTAAAAAAAAATTTTTTTTTAACTCTTCAGAAAGCTCTTCAGAAAATGGGCATAGAAGGAACCTATCTCAACATAATAGAAGCCATCTATGAGAAGCCCACAGTAAACATTATCCTCAACAGTGAAAAACTGAAAGCATTCCTTCTAAGATCAGAAACAAGACAGGGGTGTCCACTTTCACCACTGCTATTCAACATAGTCCTGGACGTGCTAGCAACAGCAATAAGAGAAGAGAAAGCAATCAAAGGAATCCAGATTGGAAAGGAAGAAGTCAAGCTCTCTCTTTTTGCAGACAACATGATATTATACGTAGAAAATCCCAAAGGCACAGTTACAAAGCTACTAGAGCTAATTAACGAATTCAACAAAGTCGCAGGATACAAAGTCAACACATAGAAATCACTGGCATTCCTATACACAAACAAGAAAAAAATCAGAAAATGAAATCAAAGAGGCAATCCCCTTCACCATTGCAACCAAAAGAATCAAATACCTAGGAATAAACCTACCCAAAGAAACAAAAGAATTGTACACAGAAAATTACAAGACACTCTTGAAAGAAATTAAAGAAGACTTAAACAGATGGAGAGATAGTCCATGTTCCTGGGTCAGAAGAATCAATATTGTGAAAATGACCACACTACCAAATATCATCTACAGATTCAATGCAATCCCCATTCAACTACCACTGACATTTTTCACAGAACTAGACCAAATAATAACACAGTTCATATGGGAACACAAAAGACCCTGAACAGCAAAGCAATCCTGAGGAAGAAGAATGGAGCTGGAGGAATCAGCCTCCTTAACTTCAGACCCTACTACAAAGCATCAGTCATCAAGACAGTATGGTACTGGCACAAAAACAGAACTATAGACCAATGGAACAAGATCGAGAACCCAGAGATAAACCCATGCACCTATGGGTACCTTATTTTTGACAAAGGAGGCAAAACTATAAAATGGGACAAAGACAGACCCTTCAACAAATGGTGCTGGGAAAACTGGACAGCTACATGCAAAAAAATGAAGTGGAAACATTCCCTGACACCATACACTAAGATCAACTCAAAATGGATTAAAGACCTAAATGGAAGACCAGAAACCATCAAACTCTTAGAGGAGAATACAGGCAAAATCCTCAAGGACATCAATCAAAGCAAGATCTTCTCTGACCCACCTACTAGAATCGCAGAACTGAAAAGACAAACGAACATGTGGGACCTCATGAAACTTAAAAGCTTTTGTACAGCAAAAGAAATTACAAAAAAGCTGAACAGACAGCCCACAGAGTGGGAGAAAATCATAAAAAAACAGAAAATTCATCTCCAAAATCTACAAGCAATCCAGATTGGAAAGGAAGAAGTCAAGCTCTCTCTTTTTGCAGACAACATGATATTATACGTAGAAAATCCCAAAGGCACAGTTACAAAGCTACTAGAGCTAATTAACGAATTCAACAAAGTCGCAGGATACAAAGTCAACACATAGAAATCACTGGCATTCCTATACACAAACAAGAAAAAAATCAGAAAATGAAATCAAAGAGGCAATCCCCTTCACCATTGCAACCAAAAGAATCAAATACCTAGGAATAAACCTACCCAAAGAAACAAAAGAATTGTACACAGAAAATTACAAGACACTCTTGAAAGAAATTAAAGAAGACTTAAACAGATGGAGAGATAGTCCATGTTCCTGGGTCAGAAGAATCAATATTGTGAAAATGACCACACTACCAAATATCATCTACAGATTCAATGCAATCCCCATTCAACTACCACTGACATTTTTCACAGAACTAGACCAAATAATAACACAGTTCATATGGGAACACAAAAGACCCTGAACAGCAAAGCAATCCTGAGGAAGAAGAATGGAGCTGGAGGAATCAGCCTCCTTAACTTCAGACCCTACTACAAAGCATCAGTCATCAAGACAGTATGGTACTGGCACAAAAACAGAACTATAGACCAATGGAACAAGATCGAGAACCCAGAGATAAACCCATGCACCTATGGGTACCTTATTTTTGACAAAGGAGGCAAAACTATAAAATGGGACAAAGACAGACCCTTCAACAAATGGTGCTGGGAAAACTGGACAGCTACATGCAAAAAAATGAAGTGGAAACATTCCCTGACACCATACACTAAGATCAACTCAAAATGGATTAAAGACCTAAATGGAAGACCAGAAACCATCAAACTCTTAGAGGAGAATACAGGCAAAATCCTCAAGGACATCAATCAAAGCAAGATCTTCTCTGACCCACCTACTAGAATCGCAGAACTGAAAAGACAAACGAACATGTGGGACCTCATGAAACTTAAAAGCTTTTGTACAGCAAAAGAAATTACAAAAAAGCTGAACAGACAGCCCACAGAGTGGGAGAAAATCATAGCAAATGAAACAACAGAGAAAGAATTCATCTCCAAAATCTACAAGCAACTCAGACAACTCAGCACAGGAAAAACGAACAACCCAATCAAAAAATGGGAAAAGGACCTACACAGACACCTCTCCAAAGAGGACATACAGATGGCCCCAAAGCACATGAAACGATGCTCAACCTCGCTTATTTTTAGAGAAATGCAAATTAAAACTACAATGAGATATCACCTCACACCTGTCAGAATGGCCATCTTCAAAAAATCTGCAGACAATAAATGCTGGAGAGGGTGTGGAGAAAAGGGAACCCTCTTGCATTGCTGTTGGGAATGTAAATTGACACAGCCTCTATGGAAGACAGTACGGAGATTCCTTAAAAAACTAAAAATAGAAGCACCCTATGACCCAGCAATCCCACTTTTAGGCCTATATCCTGATGAAATCAAAAATGAAAGAGGCACCTGTACCCCAATGTTCATTGCAGCTCTCTATACAATAGCCAGAACTTGGAAGCAACCTGGATGTCCATCGATGAATGAATGGATCCAGAAGCTCTGGTACATATATACAATGGAATACTACTCAGCTGTTAAAAGAAATGCAGAAGATTCAGTCCTAATGAAGTGGCTGGCTCTAGAACCTATCATAAAAAGTGAAGTAAGTCAAAAAGAGAAAGACAAATACAGTATACTAACACACATATATGGAATCTAGTAGGACGGTCTAGATAACACACGCAGGGAACTCGGAAAAACAGACAGAGCATAGACATAGGGACACTGTGGGGAAGAAATAGGGAGGGGGAGGCATGGAGGGAGTAACATGGAAATCTATACTGTCATGTGTGGAAAAGATAGCTATTGTCATTGTGCTAAGGGAATAGGAGTGCTCACAATGGCATGGGGCGATGGTCCGGAGGGGTGGGGACCAGGGATATGCATATGACTGATCTGGGAACATACATGTCTGTGAACAACAAAACTCTGTAAAACCTTTAAAATAAAGAATAAAAAAACCAATTTTTTAATTAAAAAAACAATAAGACAAATGTTATTTTGATATAATCTTTAAAGAATCATACTTAATGCAAAAAATCCATAAACAAAACATCAAAATGTCAAATGAAGACTGTCTGATGTTCACTTGTTTTATAGCTCCCCCCCCTCAATGTTTTGCAATGAAACAGTCATTTCCAATCAGCCTTCTGTTTTGGAGCCACCTGCCCATTAAGTTTTCCATTTGGACAGATATGTGAGGGCTAACAGTTAAGTGCAAACAGACTGAGCAATGCAGGGCTTTATATATACTCATGTGTTTTAACCATAGCAATTTTAATAATTTTTCCTGCTTAGTTAAAAATGTGGGAACATATTTTGATAAGTGTATATAGAAAGGTACATTTTTTCCTTTTGCCTCAGGCGGCAATATGGCTTCAGCTGGTGGGGCCTGGCCACAAACAGGTGAAGCTGAGCAGCAGAGCTTCTGACCAGAAATGTCCTTTCTAGGCAGCACAGTCTCCATTCAGCCCTCTCCACTCATGTGGCCTCCTTTTCTTTTCCTCTCCCATCTTTTAAATGTTGAAAAGCTCCAGAATTCAGAGGTGAGCCCTTTACTCCCCTCTAGGTAATCTTATCCAGAGACTGAAACTATGGATTCAAATGTCATCTATATAGCAGTTAATTGACTCCCTTAGATCTATGTGTGTAATCATGACCTTCCCTCTGAGCTCTAGATTTAAACATACCACTGCCTGCTCGATAGTCTACTATCCAGAGATGACAAAAAGGATTGTAAACTTGGCCTATTAAAAACAGAAAACTTTTTTTTTTCTTTCCATACTTGTTTCTCCTGATTTTTCCCGAACTCAGTAAATGATATCACTGTCCTTCCAGTCCTTAAGATTAAACACTAAAAAGACCTCTTCTATTTGTCATTATGGTAGAACTCTCCATCCCTAACCTCTAACCCATTAAGAAGTACTATTAACCCAAACTTTAAAAAATAATCTTAAAGCTGGTCATACTTCTTCATCTCTATTGCTACTGTCAAGATACCAGTCTCTTGCTCTTGCTCTCTGTCTCTGTCTCTCTCTGATCACTGCCAAGTGCTTTCATTTGGTCTGCTTTAACTTTGCACTCCATCTTCCTCCCCATTCCATTTTTCCACTTACCAGTCAAATAGATTTATCTTAAATATTAAATCATATTATGTGACTACCTTGCTTAAAAACCTTACTGTGCCTTTCTGTTACAATTAGACTAAAATATATAGTTTTTACTTTGAACATATGACTCCTACATCATCACATTCTGAACACAAGGTTCTTTAGTCCCAGAAACACTCCTGGTACAATCTCTCCTAGAGATCTTTTCTATTTTCTTGGACTGAACTGCTCTTTCCACAGATCCTTGCATGGTTGGTTTCTTCTCATCATTCAGATCTTACTTAGACGACCTATCACCTCCCCACAGAGGCTTCCCAGACCAGCCTGTTTACCAAAGGTTCTTTGCCCACTCTCCTATGTTGTAAAATTACCCTATTTGTTTCCCCCACCCTTTTTTTTTTCACTCCTCAAATCGACTTCACTGAAATATCCCCAGTATCTAGCTTAGAACTAGGAAGAACAGATGCTCAATAAACACTTGCTGAATGAATGCCTACATCCATAAATGAGTGAAAGAGACCCATCATATTTCAAACAGATGATCCTAATAGGAGGGTTAGCTATTATAAACTATTTAATGAACCATCCAAATTAATTTTCTCTCAAGAAACACAATGCTTGTTTCTAAAATGGTTCTCTCTATAAATTCATTTCAGAGCAAAATATTCCAATTCAGAGAACACACAAATGCTTACTGTTAAATAGTATCTGGCTCCTCGTAAATGACCTCAGAAAATACTTAGTCAATAACAACCACATGAAACTGTGCGAACTGTAAGTGAAAGGGTTAGTAGCTCAGTCGTGTCTGATTCTTCCATGAGATTCTCCAGGCAAGAATCTGGAGTAGGTTGCCATTTCCTTCTCCAGGGGATCTTCCTGAGCCAGGGACTGAAGTAAAGTCTCGCAAATTGCAAGTAGATTCTTTACCATTTGAGTCACCAGTCACCTAAAAGAATTTAGAAAGTGCTTGAAGCTGGAAAACTTTTAGAGGATAAAAAGATGACCTTGTAGCATTTTATTCTGTGACTTCCATTTTTCAATATTTTTAGGCAGCATCAGTCTCTGTGAACATGTATGGTTCTTAAACGACAGAGAGCTCTCTGGTCACCATGGTATCTGGCCACCAAAGACAGAAATAAAAGCATCAAATGAGAAATTATTTTTAATCGATTTGTTCTCATCTCACTGTTGGGATCCTTCTAAATTGGCAGCAAAACCCACGACACAATTTTGAATTGTTCTGTCTTCATCTACTCACTGTGTTTTCAGTGCATCACTGTCTGTGTGTGTGTGTGTGTGCGTCTGTGTGTGTTTAAATAGAAACAAACAAAAAACCCAGCCCTATTGCTGTATGTTAGCTACATCCATTTCAAGGGTACAGTTTAAAAGATTTTTAGCAATTTTACTGAGTATTGCAATCATAAATTAGATTTAAAACATTTTGAGCCCCTCAGTAAAGTTCTTCATACTTACAGTTAATTCAGATTCCCACTCCCAGATCCAGGCAAACACTAATCTACTTTCTATTTCTATAAAGATACCTTTGCCAGACATATCATATAAATGGAAAGATATAATACGTGCTTCTTTGCATTATGTCTCTGGAGTTTATGCATGATGCAGAGTGTGTAAGTACTTTATTTTTATTGCTGAATAATATTCACTTATATCTATGTCATATTTTGCCTATTTATTTACCAGGTCGTAGATATTAGGTTGTTCTTTTTTTCCAGTTCTTGGCCATTATAAACAATGCCACTTTGATTATTCACATACAAATTTTACTGTGGTCTTATGTTTTCATTTCTCTTGAACAGACACCCTAGGAGTTGATCTGCTGGTTTTCATGGTAGTTTGATGTTTAACTGTTTAAAAAACTTCCTTAATTGCTCTTAACAAATGTTTCTAGTTCTTAGTATACAAGTCATGTACTTCTTTTGTTAAACTTATTCCAAATGTATTTTATTCTTTTTGATGCTATTTTAAATAGAAAAATATTTTCTATTTTCTGATTTGCCATTGCATAAAAATACAACTGAATTTTTTCAGTTTACACACATAGTACTGTATCTTTCTGTTCTATAATTATATAATGTATATACCATAAATGTATTCTTTTAAAATACTCAATCCAGTAGTTTTCAGTATACTCCGTTGCACAACCATCACTGCTAATTCCAGAATATTTTCACTACACTCAAAAGAAACCCTGTGACCTTTAGCAGTTATTCTCATCTCCCTTTATCTTCAGTCTCTGGCAATAACTAATCTAATTTTTGTCATTATAGATTTGCCTTTTCAAGGCGTTTCATACAGCTGGAATCATACAATATGAGACTTTTATGTCTGGCTTCTTTCACTTAGCTTAAGGTTTTCAAGATTCATCTGTATTCTAACATGTATCAAACCTCCCCCTTCATTTTTTTTTTTAAAAGATTTATTTATTTTGGTGCAGAAGGGGTGGGGAGGGAGGGGAGCAGGCGGGCTACTTCTATTGGTCTTTCATTTGTCCATTTTCATCCATCTTTGTTCTTTTGGCCCGTGTGGGCCTCCCATCGCGGTGGCCTCTGTTGTTGCAGAGCACCGGCTCTGGGCGCATGTGCTCCAGAGCTCCGGCTCGGTAGTTGGACACATCGGTTCAGCCACTCCGCGGCACGTGGGATCTTCCCAGGCCAGGGATCGAACCGGCGCCCCTTGCACTGCAAGGTGGTGTCCTTACCCACTGGACCACCAAGGAAGCCCCCCCCCCTTCATTTTTATGACTGAATAATAATCCATTACATGGGTATAACATTTTTATACATTAAACGGCTGGAAATTTGATTTGTTTCTGCCTTTTGGTTAGTATGAATAATGCTGCTATGAACATTCATGTACAAGTTTTTTTGCAGACATATGTTTTAACTTTTCTTGGGTACAGAGCTAGGAGTGGAAAAGCTGGGTCATGTGGTCATTCTACAGTTAATCTCTAGGGAACTGCCAAACTGTTTCTGAAAGTAGCTGCCCCATTTTACATTACCACCAGCTGTGGATGAGAGTTCCAACTTCTCCATATCCTTATCGACACTGGTTATTATAGCCATCTTAGTGAATGGGTTTGATATGTTATTCTTTTTGATGCTATTTTAAATAGAAAATATTTTCTATTTTCTGATTTGCCATTGCATAAAAATACAACTGAATTTTTTCAGTTTACACACATAGTACTGTATCTTTCTGTTCTATAATTATATAATGTATATACCATAAATGTATTCTTTTAAAATACTCAATCCAGTAGTTTTCAGTATACTCCGTTGCACAACCATCACTGCTAATTCCAGAATATTTTCACTACACTCAAAAGAAACCCTGTGACCTTTAGCAGTTATTCTCATCTCCCTTTATCTTCAGTCTCTGGCAATAACTAATCTAATTTTTGTCATTATAGATTTGCCTTTTCAAGGCGTTTCATACAGCTGGAATCATACAATATGAGACTTTTATGTCTGGCTTCTTTCACTTAGCTTAAGGTTTTCAAGATTCATCTGTATTCTAACATGTATCAAACCTCCCCCTTCATTTTTTTTTTTAAAAGATTTATTTATTTTGGTGCAGAAGGGGTGGGGAGGGAGGGGAGCAGGCGGGCTACTTCTATTGGTCTTTCATTTGTCCATTTTCATCCATCTTTGTTCTTTTGGCCCGTGTGGGCCTCCCATCGCGGTGGCCTCTGTTGTTGCAGAGCACCGGCTCTGGGCGCATGTGCTCCAGAGCTCCGGCTCGGTAGTTGGACACATCGGTTCAGCCACTCCGCGGCACGTGGGATCTTCCCAGGCCAGGGATCGAACCGGCGCCCCTTGCACTGCAAGGTGGTGTCCTTACCCACTGGACCACCAAGGAAGCCCCCCCCCCTTCATTTTTATGACTGAATAATAATCCATTACATGGGTATAACATTTTTATACATTAAACGGCTGGAAATTTGATTTGTTTCTGCCTTTTGGTTAGTATGAATAATGCTGCTATGAACATTCATGTACAAGTTTTTTTGCAGACATATGTTTTAACTTTTCTTGGGTACAGAGCTAGGAGTGGAAAAGCTGGGTCATGTGGTCATTCTACAGTTAATCTCTAGGGAACTGCCAAACTGTTTCTGAAAGTAGCTGCCCCATTTTACATTACCACCAGCTGTGGATGAGAGTTCCAACTTCTCCATATCCTTATCGACACTGGTTATTATAGCCATCTTAGTGAATGGGTTTGATTTTTCTCTGGGGGCTAATGAGAGGTTGAACATCTTTTCATATGCGTACTGGCCATTTGTATCTCTTACCTGGAGAAATGTTTATTCAGGTCCTTTGCTCACCTTCAGGTTGGGTTATCTGTCTTTTTATTATTGATTTGTTATAGTATTTTATATATTCTAGATATAAATCCTTTATCAGATAAATGATTTACAAAAATGTTTTCCCATTCTTCTGATTATATTTTCATTTTCTTGATTTTGTCTTACAAAGCACAAAAATGTTTCCATTTAATGATATAATTACCTATTTCTTTTTCTTTCATGGCTTATACTTCTGGCAATCTACCTAACAAACCACTGCTTAATCCAAGGTCATGATGATTTACACATATGATTTTTTCTGAAAAAATGTTTAGCTTTAAGCTATTATATTTATATTTTTGATCCACTGTGAGTTAATTTTTGACTCTGGTGTGAAATGGAGGTGTGAGTTTATTCTTTTGCATGTGGATATCCACTAGTTTTGGGTTTCCCAGGTGGCACTAGTGGTAAAGAACCCACGTGCCAATGCAGGAGACATGAGCCATGGGTTTGATTCCTGGGTCAGGCAGACCCCCTGGAGGAGGACATGGCAACTCCAATATTCTTTCCTCAAGAATCCCATGAGCAAAGGAGACTGGTAGGCTACAGCCCATAGGGTCACGAAGAGTCAGACACTACTGAAGTAACTTAGCATGTATACATTCACTAGCCCCAGCATCATTTGTTTAAAAGATCAATTTCCCCTTATTAAATGATCTTCACACCATTATAATCAACACTATGAATCTTAATAAATCATCATGACGTTATAATGGTAATACTGTACCACATTTTATTTCCGATAATTAAAAATCTTCACATAATCTTTTCATACTTAGAATAATACTTGAAAAGAATTTCAGAGGCAATTTCCATTTTAGACTACCCTAGTACTCAGTTTGATACAGTTGTAGTCCAGCCTGTCACAGTTCTAGTCTCATTATAGAAGACTTTGATATTAGATTTTTATAAATTAAAATGTGTTCTGCTGTATGTAAGAGAAGCCTCAATCACATTGGCTTAAATACAAATAAAATGTATTAACACAGATAGAAGAAGTACAGAGAGAGGGAAGGTCAGTTGATTCGTTGATTCAGGGGCAGGCTGAGGAAGGTGGATTGCTCCCCAGGGAATGCATGCTCTCCACAGCCTTGCTCAGATGTGTCCAGGAAGGATAATGCAAAAGAAATAATCAAAAAGGCAAGGGAAAACATATACTAAGTAAGAAGCTCCTCCCAGGAAGTAGAAACACCAGCTAATCCAGAAATATTCCTCATTCCTAGGGTAAAAAGACCTTGTGAAGTTTGTAGGATTTCAGATAATAATGACACAGCTAATGACTGCTAAATCTTCCATCATTACCTTTTCAGGAATAGGAGTATTTATTGTCGTTTACTGCAGTTACTCATCCCTGTTCCATCTCTGTATATTGGATGTACAGAGAGTAGATAACTTTCTTTAGTTCATAAGTCTCTGGAGTAAGATGAGTCTCACCCTTGCTCTACAAAAAAAAATCATCAAGATACCTTGAACTCTGAGCTTGATATTGTGATTGGATGGGACTATTGAGTTGTCTATCTTAGGTATGGAATGTGTATATTTCCCATGTATAAGGAAGGATGCGAATATTTGTTGCCAAGAGGGTAGACTATAGTAGATTATATTGTATCATTGTTCAAAATACATGGTGTCTGCCCATTGACATGAGGCTTTATCATACAATTTCCTGTGGCAAATAAAACACGAGAAGTCACACATGGCACTTTTAAGTCGAAGCTTTAAGGGATATTGTATAATTCTACCACATTCTTCATTTTTCTTTACCTTGAGACTGGTTATGTTCCAGGTAGGTGCAGTTCTCTCAGCATGACAGAACGAACAAAAATACCATCAAACTGAGCTACAGCTGACCAGGGAAGAAACCTTTGTTGTTGTAAGCTTTTGAGAGTTTTGAACTGTTCTGTTATAGCAACACTAAAACACAGCTAACTAAGACAGATGACTATTTTGTAATTATTTCTGACCTTTACAATTTTTTAAATACAATGATGGAGGCCATAATACAAAAATAAACACTTTGTGTCCTTTATTAGATTGAATTACAAAGTCTAAAAAATTAGAAAAAGACTTTTTTTTGGTCGGGGAGGAGGGTGGGGTTGGGGAGGGAGGGGGCAAGTGGGCCACTTCGATTGGTCTTTCATTTATTTATTTTCATCCATCTTTGTTCTTTGGCCCGTGTGGGCCTCCCTTCGCAGTGGCCTCTGTTGTCGCAGAGCACTAGCTCTGGGCTCATGCGCTCCAGAGCTCCAGCTCAGTAATTGGATACATCGGTCCAGCCTCTCTGCGGCACATGGGACCCTCCCAGGCCAGGGATCAAACCGGTGCCCCTTGCACTGCAAGGCGGTGTCCTTACCCACTGGACCACCAGGGAAGCCCCAGAAAAAGACTTTTTTTAAGACAAGGTTTGGCACAAATCTTATTTGTCAATCTTAATCTACATAAATTAGTATCATTTTTCCCACTTAAATATCTGTAAGATTCTAACAACTAAATAAATGATGCTACTATTCCATTATTCAACTAGATAATTTGCAGTTTTCAATACATTCAAACATATAAAATGTACATTATTATATACAAGCACTGTATACTAGTTTATTGTTTGCATAACTAATTAATTTAATTTCCCAAATTAAGATAATCTGTTGTATATAAAAAGCCAAAATACATCCATGGAGTTTCTTATATAGAACTGGCTTCTAATGTCATACACTGAATATTTTTGATACACCAAGAATATTCTAAATTGAAAAACATCTAAATCCCAGCATGTTGCAACTAAGTTCAACTATTTGAAGCAGAAAGAGAAGATGGTTTACCTGTAATAATTGTGTTGAATGTGTCAACAAAAGGAAGTGGTTTGTGAGAGTGATGACAGCATACTTATTCGTACATTCCTAACTGAAATGAAAACCTAGACATGTAAATTTCATATTTTATTAAATTAACATTATTTACAATAACTAGATATGATTACAGACTGAAAAATTACTGTAGATTATGTTTTACTGTCTTAAAGAAAATCATAACACTGATTCTACTGTTTATACATATGATTGCTTTTTGGCAAACTAAGGAACAATTTCCTAACAAGTAAATATATAATAGTAAAGTCCCTATAGTCCCTTCGCAGATTTTTATTTTTCTCTTTAGTGTCGACATTTTTGTCTAAAGGAATTAGAAGTAATATTATAGTGAAAAAAATAGAAATTGAAAGAATGCTCAAGCAAGTCAACCAGGAGATAAACAAATGAGGCAAAGAAGTGGAGAGAGAAAATTTTAATCCCACATCGGGCGAGCTGCAAGCAGATGCCTTAAAACAGTATGACAAAGGCATTAAATTTCTGTTCTATAGAAATAAACCCTAATTTCAACAGAAACATTTTATTATATGAATATAGCTATAATTAATTTTAATTTATCTGAGTTATTTTCCATGATAATCTATTTGAAAGACTATCTTTAGAAACCTGTCATGCCAACAGAAAAAAGAACGGGACTGGGAAGAGTCCAAAGCCAGCAGTCAGTGCCTGTGCATTTCCAACCATGCATCCCAGCAAATACAGCATCACTCACTTGAGCTTTCTGGGATATGAATTATCAAATATTTTTAAAATAACCCTACTTTATAACTTTAGGTCTATAAAGTAAAGCTAATTGGATGACAGCATTAGTCAAATAGATATGATTTTGTTTTGAGTGAGTATCTTTCAGTACTCAGTATAATATATATTAATGGTACATCTTTTACTCTGGACTCTCATTTGCATGGTCATATCTACCTTTATAAATTTCATCCATTGTACAGGAGATGTCACTTCTCCCAAGAAAACCTAAGTTATACCTCTCATGACATTTTTCAGAAGAGCAGTATAGGCTGGTGAGTATAGGTTTACCTTTCACTGTATGACTTTGGGCAAGTTGTTTATCCTTTCTCTGATCTATTCTGTTTATTTGTAAAATAAGATTTAAATTAAAATCTACCTCAGAGGGTGGTTGTAAGTATTACAAGAAATAATACACATAAGGCACTTAGAACAGAGCCTGAAATAAATTAAGTTCTGAGTTAATTTTAGGTTTTATAATTACAGAGAAAGCAGAGGATACACTGCATTATTACTTTTTTTTTTGGCCACTCCTATTGATCTTTCATTTATCCATTTTCATCCATCTTTGTTCTTTGGCCTGTGTGGGCCTCCCATCACAGTGGCCTTTCTTGTCACAGAGCACCGGCTCTGGGCGCATGTGCTCCAGAGCTCCCACTGGGTAGTTGGACACACCGGGCCAGCCGCTCCGTGGAATGTGGGATCTTCCCAGGCCAGGGATCGAACCAGCGCCCCTTGCACTGCAAGGTGGTGTCTTTACCCACTGGACCACCGGAGAAGCCCTAAACTGCATTATTGACTATACCCAACACAGTGTCGTTAACTGATTTGGGGGAGGGTGTGGGGAAGAAAGGCTTTGCTCTTTAAATGAGACATCCAGATGGCAGAAAGCACATGAAAAGATGCTCAATATCACTAATTATCAGAAATGGAAATCAGAACTACAACAAGATTTCACCTCACATGGGTCAGAATGGTCATCATCAAAAAGCCTACAAACAACAAATGCTTGAGAAGGGGTGAAGAAAAGGGCAACTCCTACATTGCTGGTGAGAATGTAAATTGGTGCAGACACTGTGGAAAACAGTATGGAGGTTTCTTTTAAAACAACTAAAAACAGAGCTATCGTGTGATCCAGGAATTCTACTCCTGGGCATATATATCCAGAGAAAACCATAATTCAAAAAGATATATGAACCCCATTGTTCACTGAAGCACTATTTACAACAGCTAACTCATGGAAACAGCCTAAATGTCCATTGTCGGAATGAATAAAGAAGATTTCGGTCGTCTCTCCCTTGAGCCGGCCAGCTGTGAGGCCTGCTGTTCTCAGTGTCTCCCACTTTCTCCCTCAAGCCAGCCCAATGTACAAGTAGTGACACTCCCTTCCTCAACTCTAATAAATTCTACCTTCCTCTCAAAAAAAAAATTTTGCTACATACATAAAATGGAATATTATTCATAAAAATAATGAAATCATGCCATTTGCAGCAACATGGGTGGACCTAGCAATTATCATAGTCAGTGAAGTAACAGGGAAAGACAAATATTGTACGATATCACTCATATGTGGAAGGTAAAAAAATGATACAAATGAAGTTATCTGTAAAGAAGAAATAGACACACAGACTTTGAAAGCAGATTTGTGGTTTTCAGGTATGGGAAATCTGGGGAAGAGAGATAAATTAGGAGTGTGGGATCAACATATACATACTTCTGTACATAAAACAGATAATCAACAATGACCTACTGAAAAGCACAGGGAACTTGACTCAGTATTCTGTAATAGCCTATATGGGAAAAGAATCTGAAAGAGAATGGATATATATATACGCATAACTGAATCACTTACCTATACAACTGAAACTAATACAAAATTATAAATTAACAATAAAATAGAAATTTTAAAAGGTATACAACCTATGTTATAAAATAATAAAAATAGCTTATTTTTAAATTGTTTCTAATGTTTTTTACAAAGTACAAAAAAGGTTTCTGGGAGAATTTATATTGCATATAAGTTTTATCCTCTGACCCTCACTTTTTAGGTTAACTTACTGTATAATTTTGACCCTTCAAAGCTTCTTTTACTAGGCTTTTTATTTTTACCTTCAGTTGTAAATTCCACTATTGTTCTACAAAACTATGACAGAAGGGCATTTCTTTAAAGATCAGCACATATACATTTCTATTCATAATACTTAAATAACAATAGCATCTGGGGAATGAATCTTTTAAAACAATTGTCGGAATTCTACTCCTGGGCATATATATCCAGAGAAAACCATAATTCAAAAAGATATATGAACCCCATTGTTCACTGAAGCACTATTTACAACAGCTAACTCATGGAAACAGCCTAAATGTCCATTGTCGGAATGAATAAAGAAGATTTCGGTCGTCTCTCCCTTGAGCCGGCCAGCTGTGAGGCCTGCTGTTCTCAGTGTCTCCCACTTTCTCCCTCAAGCCAGCCCAATGTACAAGTAGTGACACTCCCTTCCTCAACTCTAATAAATTCTACCTTCCTCTCAAAAAAAAAATTTTGCTACATACATAAAATGGAATATTATTCATAAAAATAATGAAATCATGCCATTTGCAGCAACATGGGTGGACCTAGCAATTATCATAGTCAGTGAAGTAACAGGGAAAGACAAATATTGTACGATATCACTCATATGTGGAAGGTAAAAAAATGATACAAATGAAGTTATCTGTAAAGAAGAAATAGACACACAGACTTTGAAAGCAGATTTGTGGTTTTCAGGTATGGGAAATCTGGGGAAGAGAGATAAATTAGGAGTGTGGGATCAACATATACATACTTCTGTACATAAAACAGATAATCAACAATGACCTACTGAAAAGCACAGGGAACTTGACTCAGTATTCTGTAATAGCCTATATGGGAAAAGAATCTGAAAGAGAATGGATATATATATACGCATAACTGAATCACTTACCTATACAACTGAAACTAATACAAAATTATAAATTAACAATAAAATAGAAATTTTAAAAGGTATACAACCTATGTTATAAAATAATAAAAATAGCTTATTTTTAAATTGTTTCTAATGTTTTTTACAAAGTACAAAAAAGGTTTCTGGGAGAATTTATATTGCATATAAGTTTTATCCTCTGACCCTCACTTTTTAGGTTAACTTACTGTATAATTTTGACCCTTCAAAGCTTCTTTTACTAGGCTTTTTATTTTTACCTTCAGTTGTAAATTCCACTATTGTTCTACAAAACTATGACAGAAGGGCATTTCTTTAAAGATCAGCACATATACATTTCTATTCATAATACTTAAATAAAAACATCCATTAGCAGTCTGGGGAATGAATCTTTACTACTCAATCAAACCACATTAATTTAAAGGCTCTAATGCAAAAGATTTTATTTTCCCTCTGCTCCTTTCTGTGAAAAAAGGATATTATAATTGTAACTTTCAGAAGAACCTACATACTAAAACATTATTCAAGAATATCAAATTAAATTTCAAATAATCTCACAGGAAATATAGCAAGAGTCCACATGCTAATTTACCTATAACTTATATATTGACTTTCATTAAAATGGATCATATACTTCAGCTTCTGTCTAGCCATAATCCTTCCCTCTGTGCTCTAAGTCTCCTCACTTCCTCCTTTTCAGGCACCTCACTGTGATTTTTCTTTCTCTTGTCTCTATCTTCAAATTCCATGTACCTCCTATTGGAAACAAATTGTAAAAACTCTCTGTATAGAGAAGGAAATGTAAACCCACTCCAGTATTCTTGCCTGGAGAATCCCATGGACAGATGAGCCTGGTGGACTGCAGTCAATGGGGTCAGAAAGACTTGGACACAACTTATTGACTGAATAGTAACACCCTTGCACAGGCTGGTCCAAAATCCTCTGAGAGAGGGGAGCACTCTGCAGAAGTTGGGGCCCTCATCTCTGAGGTCCGCAGCTCCCCAGTTCCTGCCAGTCAGTAGCATCCTGGGTGCTTGAGGCCCAGAGAGACCTCTTGGAGAAGCTCTCTTGAGGAACTACCTCTGATGAGTCCCCCAGGTTATTTGTGCCTCGGGCACCTGAAACTAATACAAAATTATAAATTAACAATAAAATAGAAATTTTAAAAGGTATACAACCTATGTTATAAAATAATAAATAGCTTATTTTTAAATTGTTTCTAATGTTTTTACAAAGTACAAAAAGGTTTCTGGGAGAATTTATATTGCATATAAGTTTTATCCTCTGACCCTCACTTTTTAGGTTAACTTACTGTATAATTTTGACCCTTCAAAGCTTCTTTTACTAGGCTTTTTATTTTTACCTTCAGTTGTAAATTCCACTATTGTTCTACAAAACTATGACAGAAGGGCATTTCTTTAAAGATCAGCACATATACATTTCTATTCATAATACTTAAATAAAAACATCCATTAGCAGTCTGGGGAATGAATCTTTACTACTCAATCAAACCACATTAATTTAAAGGCTCTAATGCAAAAGATTTTATTTTCCTCTGCTCCTTTCTGTGAAAAAAGGATATTATAATTGTAACTTTCAGAAGAACCTACATACTAAAACATTATTCAAGAATATCAAATTAAATTTCAAATAATCTCACAGGAAATATAGCAAGAGTCCACATGCTAATTTACCTATAACTTATATATTGACTTTCATTAAAATGGATCATATACTTCAGCTTCTGTCTAGCCATAATCCTTCCCTCTGTGCTCTAAGTCTCCTCACTTCCTCCTTTTCAGGCACCTCACTGTGATTTTTCTTTCTCTTGTCTCTATCTTCAAATTCCATGTACCTCCTATTGGAAACAAATTGTAAAAACTCTCTGTATAGAGAAGGAAATGTAAACCCACTCCAGTATTCTTGCCTGGAGAATCCCATGGACAGATGAGCCTGGTGGACTGCAGTCAATGGGGTCAGAAAGACTTGGACACAACTTATTGACTGAATAGTAACACCCTTGCACAGGCTGGTCCAAAATCCTCTGAGAGAGGGGAGCACTCTGCAGAAGTTGGGGCCCTCATCTCTGAGGTCCGCAGCTCCCCAGTTCCTGCCAGTCAGTAGCATCCTGGGTGCTTGAGGCCCAGAGAGACCTCTTGGAGAAGCTCTCTTGAGGAACTACCTCTGATGAGTCCTTTAGTCCAACGGGCTTCAAATCAAGGTTTATTTGTGCCTCGGGGCACACCCTGAGACTGTCCAAGAGAGACTGGGCACAGAGAGTTCTAAAGGAATCTATTTCTAGGGCCTCCTTGGTGACCCAGTAGTTAAGACTCCACTTTCCCAATGCAGGGGGTGAGGGTTAGACTCCTGAATGGGGAACTAAGATCTCACCTGGTGCAGCCAAAAATAAATAAAGAAAGAAATACAGGACTCTATTTTCAAAAAACCCACAAAACTTCTTTATAAAATGCCTAACACTGTAGCTGTTGTAGTTCCTTTACTCTATTTTACTATCAAATTTCTTTAACTGTTGCTTTTACTTGCTATCAGCACCTCCTTACTTGCCAATCACTTCTTAATCTACTGGACTGTGGCTTCTACATGAATGACTCTACAAAAGAAATCTTGTAGAGGTCACTGTTGATCTTTCAGTTACTTTTCAAGATTTACCTTGTTCGACATCTTAGAAGCAGGGACATTTGCTAGCATATCCCCTTTCACTGAGAGACTGTTTTACACCACTGGTATGAGCATCAGAAAATGCAGGAAGTCTTTCTCCTGTCTTTTTTTTTTTTTAATTTCGGCTTCTTTTATTGATCCTTTTATACACTTATTTTCATCCATCTTTATTCCTTGGCCTATGCGGGCCTCCCATCGCAGTGGCCTCTCTCGTGGCAGAGCACCAGCTCTGGGCGCATGCACTCCAGAGCGCTGGCTGGTGGACATACCAGTCCAGCCGTGTGGTGGCATGTGGGATCTTCCCAGGCCAGGGATTGAACCGGTGCCCCTTGCACTGCAAGGTGGACTGTTTACCCACTGGACCATCAAAATCCCGCTTTTTGCTCTTCCTTTTGGGAAATATTGACTGAATAGTAACACCCTTGCACAGGCTGGTCCAAAATCCTCTGAGAGAGGGGAGCACTCTGCAGAAGTTGGGGCCCTCATCTCTGAGGTCCGCAGCTCCCCAGTTCCTGCCAGTCAGTAGCATCCTGGGTGCTTGAGGCCCAGAGAGACCTCTTGGAGAAGCTCTCTTGAGGAACTACCTCTGATGAGTCCTTTAGTCCAACGGGCTTCAAATCAAGGTTTATTTGTGCCTCGGGGCACACCCTGAGACTGTCCAAGAGAGACTGGGCACAGAGAGTTCTAAAGGAATCTATTTCTAGGGCCTCCTTGGTGACCCAGTAGTTAAGACTCCACTTTCCCAATGCAGGGGGTGAGGGTTAGACTCCTGAATGGGGAACTAAGATCTCACCTGGTGCAGCCAAAAATAAATAAAGAAAGAAATACAGGACTCTATTTTCAAAAAACCCACAAAACTTCTTTATAAAATGCCTAACACTGTAGCTGTTGTAGTTCCTTTACTCTATTTTACTATCAAATTTCTTTAACTGTTGCTTTTACTTGCTATCAGCACCTCCTTACTTGCCAATCACTTCTTAATCTACTGGACTGTGGCTTCTACATGAATGACTCTACAAAAGAAATCTTGTAGAGGTCACTGTTGATCTTTCAGTTACTTTTCAAGATTTACCTTGTTCGACATCTTAGAAGCAGGGACATTTGCTAGCATATCCCCTTTCACTGAGAGACTGTTTTACACCACTGGTATGAGCATCAGAAAATGCAGGAAGTCTTTCTCCTGTCTTTTTTTTTTTTTTTTTTAATTTCGGCTTCTTTTATTGATCCTTTTATACACTTATTTTCATCCATCTTTATTCCTTGGCCTATGCGGGCCTCCCATCGCAGTGGCCTCTCTCGTGGCAGAGCACCAGCTCTGGGCGCATGCACTCCAGAGCGCTGGCTGGTGGACATACCAGTCCAGCCGTGTGGTGGCATGTGGGATCTTCCCAGGCCAGGGATTGAACCGGTGCCCCTTGCACTGCAAGGTGGACTGTTTACCCACTGGACCATCAGGGAAACCTTCTCCTGCTTTTTTGCGTTCTTCCTTTTGATCCTTGACCAATCTCTGACATGTCATTTTTGCAGTCTCTCCAGTTTTTCTCAACTACCTCTCAGTCTCTACTCACCATTTATATTTTCATAACTACTAATTCAATATTTCTAACTCAAATCTCCATCCCAGGGTATAGAATCACACAGCCAACTCTGTATTCAATAGTTCCAACTGCAAGTCTCATGGGAAACCCAAATATAATTCATCCAAGTTTAACTCAGAAAATGCTCTTCCATTTGAACAACCCCACCACTCACCCAGTTATCTGAGCAATAAACTATGACACGGTTCTTGAATCCTCCCATTCCCTTATTTCTGACATCCATTCAACCACCAAGCAGGGCCTTGTGACGCAAGCCTTTTTCTCAGCAAAAAATTAGAAATCACTGAAGGGCATAAAACAGTGGAGGAACAAGATGATATTTTTATGTTAGAAGACTTATTCTACAGCATGGAGGATGGAGTTGAGGTAATCACAGAAAGGAAATTATTTTGATCAGAACTGAGGTAGAAACCATGGGGGAAATGATACTTTAATGAATGTTATACTTCAAATGTGTGTGTATGCTCAGTTACTCAATCATGTCTGATTCTTTGTAGCCCTATGGACTGTAACCTGCTGGGCTCCTCGGTCCACTGGAATAGGTTGCTATTTCCTACTCCAGGTAATCTTCCCTACCAAGGGTCCTGCATCTCCTTCATTAGCAGGTGGATTCTTTATCACTAATGTCACTTAGGAAGCCGTATTGGTCAGCAAAAATGAAAGCCCTGTATGAAAACAAATATATTGAGGAAGAATGCTTTTTTTAAATCAAATTTAAATTGAATATACTAGAAATGACAAATATTTCTTTCTACTGTATCATCCCTTTAGAAAATTTGCTCTCTTACAGCCCTGTTAACACCATATAACCCCATACCAGCCTCTCTTTGCCCTGCTCTCATCTGATTCAATATTAAACTTTTTGACTGTGATGATGGTATTGAGATGTAGTATACATGTAGTGTTATGGTACATAACAGTATTTGTTCTTAGGAGATACCTGTCATTATGTCATGAAAATTTTAATAGTTCAGCTAACAAAGAAACACACACTTATTGTATACCAGTGTATTTCAAGTTGTTTCTAAGGAAACTTTTTTAAAACTGTCAAACCAGTAAATCCTAAAGGAAACCAACTCAATATTCATTGGAAGAGAAATGGCTGAAGCTGAAGCTCCGATACTTTGGCTGCCTGATGGGAAGAGCTGATTCACTGGGAAAGACTATGTAACTGAGAAAGGTTGAAGGCGGAAAGAGAAGGGTGCTGCAGAGGATCGACTCAATGGACACCAATCTGAGCAAACTCTAGGAGTTAATGGAGGACAGAGGAGCCTGGTGTGCTGCAGTCCATGGGCTCACAAAGAATCAGACATGACTCAGCGACTATAAAACAAGAACATCTTACGGTATTACCTGTGGACAACTGACTTCAAAAAATTAGATAATCACTGAAGGGCATAAAACAGTGGAGGAACAAGATGATATTTTTATGTTAGAAGACTTATTCTACAGCATGGAGGATGGAGTTGAGGTAATCACAGAAAGGAAATTATTTTGATCAGAACTGAGGTAGAAACCATGGGGGAAATGATACTTTAATGAATGTTATACTTCAAATGTGTGTGTATGCTCAGTTACTCAATCATGTCTGATTCTTTGTAGCCCTATGGACTGTAACCTGCTGGGCTCCTCGGTCCACTGGAATAGGTTGCTATTTCCTACTCCAGGTAATCTTCCCTACCAAGGGTCCTGCATCTCCTTCATTAGCAGGTGGATTCTTTATCACTAATGTCACTTAGGAAGCCGTATTGGTCAGCAAAAATGAAAGCCCTGTATGAAAACAAATATATTGAGGAAGAATGCTTTTTAAATCAAATTTAAATTGAATATACTAGAAATGACAAATATTTCTTTCTACTGTATCATCCCTTTAGAAAATTTGCTCTCTTACAGCCCTGTTAACACCATATAACCCCATACCAGCCTCTCTTTGCCCTGCTCTCATCTGATTCAATATTAAACTTTTTGACTGTGATGATGGTATTGAGATGTAGTATACATGTAGTGTTATGGTACATAACAGTATTTGTTCTTAGGAGATACCTGTCATTATGTCATGAAAATTTTAATAGTTCAGCTAACAAAGAAACACACACTTATTGTATACCAGTGTATTTCAAGTTGTTTCTAAGGAAACTTTTTAAGACTGTCAAACCAGTAAATCCTAAAGGAAACCAACTCAATATTCATTGGAAGAGAAATGGCTGAAGCTGAAGCTCCGATACTTTGGCTGCCTGATGGGAAGAGCTGATTCACTGGGAAAGACTATGTAACTGAGAAAGGTTGAAGGCGGAAAGAGAAGGGTGCTGCAGAGGATCGACTCAATGGACACCAATCTGAGCAAACTCTAGGAGTTAATGGAGGACAGAGGAGCCTGGTGTGCTGCAGTCCATGGGCTCACAAAGAATCAGACATGACTCAGCGACTATAAAACAAGAACATCTTACGGTATTACCTGTGGACAACTGACTTCAAAAATAAAAAAAAATACACAGATGGGACTGCCAATTAAGACTTTTTCTACTTGGAGCAAGGAATGGTGATACTCTCTACTGGATTCTTACACTTATATGTTTGTTCTATTGAAATGGTGTTTACTTTAGATGAGGAATTTTTCAGTACTCTGTATCCAGACAAAACCTCAGAGACAAGATAATGTCAAGAAATGTGAAACAATCTTTGAAAAGTTAATGCCTTTTAACCAAGCAACTGCCTTTCTAGAAATCCTATAGAAATATTTTTTTAATAGCTCACTGATTTGGACGAGAACAATGATACCCAATTCTGGGTTATTTACAATAGCAAAATTTTTAAAGAGCAGCAATTTGGAATAACTAAATGGTTAACAATAGACTATCCCTTAAGTATATACATACAAATATTACCAATGTTTTTTTCTATATTGTGAAATTAAAGTGACTTTACTTTCATTTTGCATTTTTCAAGTTTTCTGAACTAAGCATGTATGTATCTTAAAATCAGAAACAAATAGAAAATATTAATAGAAAAGCCTACTCACCAGTTTAAGCACATAATCAATTTCAACCATCACAATAATGGGACAAACTGACCATAGGTACCTGCAAAAGGAACGCATTATGTCATTTATGTGATGTTTTTACCTTAAATGGTTAATTTTGTCATGAGAAAGCAACTAGACAAATACATACTGAGAGACATTGTATAATACAATTGGCCTGAACCCTCCAAAATTTCAGTGTGTTGAAAGACCCCAAATGTTCTAGATGGAAGCAGAGCAAAATGACATTACAACTAAGTTTTAAATATGACCCTTGACTGGTTCTTCATGGAAAAAAAAACTTACTGGAGAAATATGAATATAGACTATATCAGATATTGTTCAATATTAAATTTTTTGACTCTGATTATGATATTAATGTAGTATACATGTAGTGTTATGGTATATAATTATATGCAGAAGATTATCCTTGTTTTTAGGATATATATACTATTGCATCATGAAAATTTAAGTAGTTCAGTTAAAAATACACACACACACACACACACACACACACACACACACTTATTATATACCAGTGTTTTTCAAGCTGTTTCTGAAAAAGTTTTTTATGACTTTTGTATCCTAATTAGCTTTCCTCTCCTCACAAAAAGGTTTTTTTTTAAATTATGGTATAACTAAATATTTTAAAAAGTAGAGTTCAGTAATATTAAGTATATTCCCCTATGCTTGTTTACTTATTGTGCAATCAATCTCCAGAAATTTTTCATTCTGCAAAACTGAAACTCTATATCTACTAGATAACTTCCCATTTCTCCCTCCAACCACACATTCCCTGGCAATCACCATTTTACCTTCCAGTTCTACAGATCCTTAGATTGCTTTTAACCAAGCAACTGCCTTTCTAGAAATCCTATAGAAATATTTTTAATAGCTCACTTTACTTTCATTTTGAAAATTTTTAAAGAGCAGCAATTTGGAATAACTAAATGGTTAACAATAGACTATCCCTTAAGTATATACATACAAATATTACCAATGTTTTTTTCTATATTGTGAAATTAAAGTGACTTTACTTTCATTTTGCATTTTCAAGTTTTCTGAACTAAGCATGTATGTATCTTAAAATCAGAAACAAATAGAAAATATTAATAGAAAAGCCTACTCACCAGTTTAAGCACATAATCAATTTCAACCATCACAATAATGGGACAAACTGACCATAGGTACCTGCAAAAGGAACGCATTATGTCATTTATGTGATGTTTTTACCTTAAATGGTTAATTTTGTCATGAGAAAGCAACTAGACAAATACATACTGAGAGACATTGTATAATACAATTGGCCTGAACCCTCCAAAATTTCAGTGTGTTGAAAGACCCCAAATGTTCTAGATGGAAGCAGAGCAAAATGACATTACAACTAAGTTTTAAATATGACCCTTGACTGGTTCTTCATGGAAAAAAAAACTTACTGGAGAAATATGAATATAGACTATATCAGATATTGTTCAATATTAAATTTTTTGACTCTGATTATGATATTAATGTAGTATACATGTAGTGTTATGGTATATAATTATATGCAGAAGATTATCCTTGTTTTTAGGATATATATACTATTGCATCATGAAAATTTAAGTAGTTCAGTTAAAAATACACACACACACACACACACACACACACACACTTATTATATACCAGTGTTTTTCAAGCTGTTTCTGAAAAAGTTTTTTATGACTTTTGTATCCTAATTAGCTTTCCTCTCCTCACAAAAAGGTTTTTTTTTAAATTATGGTATAACTAAATATTTTAAAAAGTAGAGTTCAGTAATATTAAGTATATTCCCCTATGCTTGTTTACTTATTGTGCAATCAATCTCCAGAAATTTTTCATTCTGCAAAACTGAAACTCTATATCTACTAGATAACTTCCCATTTCTCCCTCCAACCACACATTCCCTGGCAATCACCATTTTACCTTCCAGTTCTACAATTTTGACTGCCTTAGATTGCTCACATGAGTGAAATCATAGTTGAATTTTATGATTGGCTTATTTTACTTAACGTAACATTCTCAAGGTTCATCCAGGTTGTGGCATGTGTGAGAATGCCCTTCCTTTTTAAGACTGAATAATTTTCCATTGTTTGTATATACCACATTTTATTTATCCATTCATCCATCCGTGGGCAACTGAGTTTCTTCCACCTTTTGACTACTGTAAATAATGCTCTAAGGGGCTTCCCCGGTGGTCCAGTGTGTAAAGAGGTCGCCTTGCAGCGCATGGCGCACCAATTTGATCCCTGGCACGGGAGGATCCCATATGCTGCAGAGTGGCTGGACCTGTGTGTCCAATTACGAGCCAGAACTTTGGAGTGCACGCACCCAGAGCTGGTGCTCTACAACCAGAGAGGCCATTGCAATGGGAGGCCCACACAGGTCAAAGAACAAAGATGGATGAAAATAAATAAATGAAGGACCAATAAAAGAGGCCAAAATTTAAAGGAAAAAAAAAGAGAGAAAGCTTCATTTAAAAAAAAAAGTAATAATGCTCTAAGACCACATGTCTACAAATACCTTTTAGAGACACTGCTTTCAAGTCTTTGATATATACCCAGAAGTAGAATTGCTGAGTCAAATGGTAATGCTATTTTAGTGTTTTTGAGGAACTGCCATCTATTTTCCATAGCTGCTGCATCATTTTACATTGCCACCAACAGTGCACAAGTGTGCCAGTTTCCCCACATTCTCACAAACATTTGTTACTTTCCATGGTTTTCTTTTTCTTTTTTTGGCCACTCCTATTGAGCTTTCATTCATTTATCTTTGTTCTTTGGCCTGTGTGGGCCTCCCATCATAGTGGCCCCTCCCGTCACAGAGCACTGGCTCTGGGAGCATGCGCTCCAGAGCTCCAGCTCAGTAGTTGGACACATTGGTCAAGCTGCTCGCAGCACATGGAATCTTCCCAGGTCAGGGATCGAACTGGCACCCCTTGCACTGCAAGGCAGTGTCCTCACCCACTGGACCACCAAGGAAGCCCTTTTCATGTTTTTGATAGTAGTCATCCTAGTGAATGTGAGATGACAGTTCACTGAGACTTTGATTTGCATTTCTCTAATGGTTACTGATACTGATTTTCATGTGCTTTATTGGCCATTTGTATCTTGTTTTCTGATAAATATGTATTCAAATCTTTGCCTATTTTGAATCAGGTATTTTTACTATTGTTGTATAACGCTTTGTAAATTCTGAATGTATACATTATCACATATATGATTTCCAAATATATTCCCCCATTCCATAGGTTGCCTTTTAATGCTGTTGATCATGTCCTTTGATGTACAGAAGTTTTAAATTTTGATGTAGTCTAATTTGTATTTGGTTGTTTTTCTTGTTACTTGTGATTTTAGTGTGTTACCCAAGAAATCATTGTCAAATCAAATTTCATGACTCTTTTCCGTTTAGTCTATGTTTTTCTCTAAAAGTATTTTAGTTATGTTTAGGTCCATTTTGATTACTTTCTTATATGCAATAAGGTATGTGTCCAACTTCATTACTTTGCATATGAATGTCCAGGTTTCTATAGCCCTCTTACCATAAATCAACACTAACTGGCATATGAAATTAGGCTTTTAATGCTCTAAGACCACATGTCTACAAATACCTTTTAGAGACACTGCTTTCAAGTCTTTGATATATACCCAGAAGTAGAATTGCTGAGTCAAATGGTAATGCTATTTTAGTGTTTTTGAGGAACTGCCATCTATTTTCCATAGCTGCTGCATCATTTTACATTGCCACCAACAGTGCACAAGTGTGCCAGTTTCCCCACATTCTCACAAACATTTGTTACTTTCCATGGTTTTCTTTTTCTTTTTTTGGCCACTCCTATTGAGCTTTCATTCATTTATCTTTGTTCTTTGGCCTGTGTGGGCCTCCCATCATAGTGGCCCCTCCCGTCACAGAGCACTGGCTCTGGGAGCATGCGCTCCAGAGCTCCAGCTCAGTAGTTGGACACATTGGTCAAGCTGCTCCGCAGCACATGGAATCTTCCCAGGTCAGGGATCGAACTGGCACCCCTTGCACTGCAAGGCAGTGTCCTCACCCACTGGACCACCAAGGAAGCCCTTTTCATGTTTTTGATAGTAGTCATCCTAGTGAATGTGAGATGACAGTTCACTGAGACTTTGATTTGCATTTCTCTAATGGTTACTGATACTGATTTTCATGTGCTTTATTGGCCATTTGTATCTTGTTTTCTGATAAATATGTATTCAAATCTTTGCCTATTTTGAATCAGGTATTTTTACTATTGTTGTATAACGCTTTGTAAATTCTGAATGTATACATTATCACATATATGATTTCCAAATATATTCCCCCATTCCATAGGTTGCCTTTTAATGCTGTTGATCATGTCCTTTGATGTACAGAAGTTTTAAATTTTGATGTAGTCTAATTTGTATTTGGTTGTTTTTCTTGTTACTTGTGATTTTAGTGTGTTACCCAAGAAATCATTGTCAAATCAAATTTCATGACTCTTTTCCGTTTAGTCTATGTTTTTCTCTAAAAGTATTTTAGTTATGTTTAGGTCCATTTTGATTACTTTCTTATATGCAATAAGGTATGTGTCCAACTTCATTACTTTGCATATGAATGTCCAGGTTTCTATAGCCCTCTTACCATAAATCAACACTAACTGGCTTTAGGTTAGGGATAGAAAAATTTGCTTCTTAGGTTTAATTTAACTTTTATGACAAAATAACAGCACTTATACTATTTAAAAACAAACTGGAATTAGCTATCAACTCACTTCATTTAGTCTTTTCAAAGAGGCATTTTATAAATATGTTCACTTTTCTAAACTTGTGCTTGATAAATAAAACAGATTTACTTAGGAAAGTATTCATATGGAATACATAGAGAAATATATAACTACTGAAAATCTACAAGTAGTAACTCATTTTGGAAATTTCAAGTTTATGCATGAATTCTGATTATCTAAATGAACAGGCAGGAAACGGTCACTATAGGATCTCATAGATCAGAAAAAAAAAAGGAGAAAACATTTGAGGAGAAAACCTACAAACTTAGTAAAGGCCTCAAAAACTTTCCCCACACTATATCTTCCAGAAAAGAAAACTATATCCCTATTCTAAAATCAAAAGTAAAACAGATGACTCAGGTATCACTAATTTTTCTCAACTTGTTTGAAACTATAAAACAGGCACAATTTTTAAATTAGTCCATCAACTTGGCATCAATGTCATTCATGAAGTTAATTCATAATGTGGAATACAGTGATTTCCTAAGTTAAACATTTCTAGAGTATTGTGTAGCAAAAAAACTTCTGATCATCAAACCGGTATCTTTTTCTCTTTCCATTATGCCAAATAATTTGATTGTGAACTGTAACCAAAATATAAACTTCAAATAAATTGTGGTAAATACTATACTTTCTTATTTCAAAAGAATACTACTTCTTGTCAGATTAATAACCATATCATCTAACTTGAATGACTGCATTGACATACAAAGACTCTGCCACTCTTTAAAACTGTTTCTAGTCTATGAAAACCCAACTGTTTTTTCGTCATTTTAGTGTGTTACCCAAGAAATCATTGTCAAATCAAATTTCATGACTCTTTCCGTTTAGTCTATGTTTTCTAAAAGTATTTTAGTTATGTTTAGGTCCATTTTGATTACTTTCTTATATGCAATAAGGTATGTGTCCAACTTCATTACTTTGCATATGAATGTCCAGGTTTCTATAGCCCTCTTACCATAAATCAACACTAACTGGCTTTAGGTTAGGGATAGAAAAATTTGCTTCTTAGGTTTAATTTAACTTTTATGACAAAATAACAGCACTTATACTATTTAAAAACAAACTGGAATTAGCTATCAACTCACTTCATTTAGTCTTTTCAAAGAGGCATTTTATAAATATGTTCACTTTTCTAAACTTGTGCTTGATAAATAAAACAGATTTACTTAGGAAAGTATTCATATGGAATACATAGAGAAATATATAACTACTGAAAATCTACAAGTAGTAACTCATTTTGGAAATTTCAAGTTTATGCATGAATTCTGATTATCTAAATGAACAGGCAGGAAACGGTCACTATAGGATCTCATAGATCAGAAAAAAAAAAGGAGAAAACATTTGAGGAGAAAACCTACAAACTTAGTAAAGGCCTCAAAAACTTTCCCCACACTATATCTTCCAGAAAAGAAAACTATATCCCTATTCTAAAATCAAAAGTAAAACAGATGACTCAGGTATCACTAATTTTTCTCAACTTGTTTGAAACTATAAAACAGGCACAATTTTTAAATTAGTCCATCAACTTGGCATCAATGTCATTCATGAAGTTAATTCATAATGTGGAATACAGTGATTTCCTAAGTTAAACATTTCTAGAGTATTGTGTAGCAAAAAAACTTCTGATCATCAAACCGGTATCTTTTTCTCTTTCCATTATGCCAAATAATTTGATTGTGAACTGTAACCAAAATATAAACTTCAAATAAATTGTGGTAAATACTATACTTTCTTATTTCAAAAGAATACTACTTCTTGTCAGATTAATAACCATATCATCTAACTTGAATGACTGCATTGACATACAAAGACTCTGCCACTCTTTAAAACTGTTTCTAGTCTATGCCACTTTAAATACCATCCAGTATCTTTTAATAATATTAATACACCACCAAATTACTTTCTTTGTAGAACAAAGGCAAGCACTTTAAAGCTTGTAAAGTGACTAATTCTTAATGTTGTCAAATTAAGTTAAGCAATTTAATGCAATTACTAATTGTACCAGCTTCTTTAAAAATTGTAGCAATTAGAGAAATGGTTTCACTGCCATTTATAATGTACATAAATAACTTGGATTAAGCAAAATTGTTTGAGTAGGTTGGCTTTTTTTCAGGGTCTGAGGGTGGGGGTGGGTGGGTGGTACATAATTCTAGTAGCTGTTCTTGAAGTCGTAGCCAAATCCAAGTTTTTAGTCACAGCTTGTGTTCATCCAAATCAAATAAGAACATCTGATATCACAAAATTAAATTTCTTCCTATCTCTGGTTTTTAGTTCTTATTGTTAAAGTAGGGCACATGCTTATTTTTTTGTTTGTTTTTTTTTATTATTTTTTATTTTTTTTTTACATGTATGTTCCCAGATCATTCATATGCATATCCCTGGACCCTCCCCCCACCCAGTTCCCTCCCTCTTGTTTTTACTTTATAGCCATCACTGTCAGTATTGAGACTATTTCTTGCCATACACAAAACAATTTTGATTTAAGTTGGGCAGCCTTCAGAGTTGTCCAGTGCCTGGAGAGGTCCTATGGTGCACTTGGTAACAAAAACCCAACTGTAAGTCTCCTGAATGTGTTATGAGTTAGGAGGATTAGGAGAGGATCCAAATCTTGGACAATTGGGCCTTGGACAATCTTTCGTCTCAACAAAACAAGACTGAAGCAAATTTTGTTAAATGAATAAATAGCTGATTGAAAATTGTGTAGCAAAAACTTCTGTTTTGGAAAATCAAACCGGTATCTTTTTCTCTTTCCATTATGCCAAATAATTTGATTGTGAACTGTAACCAAAATATAAACTTCAAATAAATTGTGGTAAATACTATACTTTCTTATTTCAAAAGAATACTACTTCTTGTCAGATTAATAACCATATCATCTAACTTGAATGACTGCATTGACATACAAAGACTCTGCCACTCTTTAAAACTGTTTCTAGTCTATGCCACTTTAAATACCATCCAGTATCTTTTAATAATATTAATACACCACCAAATTACTTTCTTTGTAGAACAAAGGCAAGCACTTTAAAGCTTGTAAAGTGACTAATTCTTAATGTTGTCAAATTAAGTTAAGCAATTTAATGCAATTACTAATTGTACCAGCTTCTTTAAAAATTGTAGCAATTAGAGAAATGGTTTCACTGCCATTTATAATGTACATAAATAACTTGGATTAAGCAAAATTGTTTGAGTAGGTTGGCTTTTTTTCAGGGTCTGAGGGTGGGGGTGGGTGGGTGGTACATAATTCTAGTAGCTGTTCTTGAAGTCGTAGCCAAATCCAAGTTTTTAGTCACAGCTTGTGTTCATCCAAATCAAATAAGAACATCTGATATCACAAAATTAAATTTCTTCCTATCTCTGGTTTTTAGTTCTTATTGTTAAAGTAGGGCACATGCTTATTTTTTTGTTTGTTTTTTTTAATTATTTTTTATTTTTTTTTTACATGTATGTTCCCAGATCATTCATATGCATATCCCTGGACCCTCCCCCCACCCAGTTCCCTCCCTCTTGTTTTTACTTTATAGCCATCACTGTCAGTATTGAGACTATTTCTTGCCATACACAAAACAATTTTGATTTAAGTTGGGCAGCCTTCAGAGTTGTCCAGTGCCTGGAGAGGTCCTATGGTGCACTTGGTAACAAAAACCCAACTGTAAGTCTCCTGAATGTGTTATGAGTTAGGAGGATTAGGAGAGGATCCAAATCTTGGACAATTGGGCCTTGGACAATCTTTCGTCTCAACAAAACAAGACTGAAGCAAATGTTACTGTTTTTCTTCCAGAATTAAACTGAATAAATAGCTGATCTGAAAAACTTATGAGTCATAAGACACTGATACACTGTGGTTAATTACTTCAACTCTTTGTCTAGTTTTTCTATCAATAAATTGAGGTCGGGCTTCCCAGGTGGTGCTAGTGGTAAAGAATCCTCCTGCCAACATAGGAGATGCAAGAGAAGTGGGTTCAATTCCTGGCTGGGGAAGATGCCCGGGAGCAGGAAATGACAAGCCACTTCAATATTCTTGCTTGGAAAATCCCATGGACAGAGGAGCCTGGTGGGCTACAAACCATGGAGTTGCAAGAGAGCTGAACATGACCAGGCACAAAGCAAAGTAACTATGCATAAAATACCTACTATGTGCCCACGTACTATTCAAGGACATGCGAAATAACGATGAACACAGAAGACTTCACCTGCATCGAATTTACCGTCTAACAGGTAAAGACAGATAATAAACAAATAAATTCTTATAATGATGAGTGGCAGATAGAAAATCAAATAGGACAAGGTTTCTCTTCAGCTATAGGGTCAAAACACATACAGACTCATAAATTGTTAAAAGATTTAAGATGTCCCCTCGATTCCTCCTGTACTCTCATTTGGACTTTTGGCCTCTCTGTCCCCTCGATTCCTCCTGTACTCTCATTTGGACTTTTGGCCTCTCTTACAAGTATTTATCAAAAGTTCCTTTCTATTACAATGCAACTCATCCTTTGTGTTAGGCCAAAAAATGATATGTTTTCCCCTCAAAATATATCTACATCTGCCTCCTGGAATATGTGAATGTTTCCTTACTTGGACAAAAAGAAAAGTCTTTGTGATGTAATTAATTCTGAAATAAGGAGATGACCCTAAATTATCCAAGTGGGCCCTGAATGCCATCACAATTGTCTTTTTAAGAGACACAGAGAAGACATACTGAAGAGCAAGAGGCAGTCTGACTATGGAGACAGAGATTGAAGAGATGTAGCCAGAATTCAAGGAATGTCAATAGTCATCAGAGCCGAAGAGGCAAAGATCAGATTTTCTGATACAGCCTCCAAAGGGAGCGCTGCCCTGCTGAAACCTTGATGTGGGATTTCTGGTCTCCAGAACTGTGAGAAAGTAAGTCTGTGTTGTTTTAAGCCAAAGGTGACACTTTGCTACAAAAGGCATAGGAAACTAATATACCCTTCCAGTGTTATTCCCTGACACTGGATCCATGGCATTTATCACAAGTTGTAATTATTTTTTTACTTGTTTATTGTGTCTTGGTCCATTAATATGTGAGATGTGGGCTTCCCTGTACACTCAGTTCTGAGTATAGTGTCTAGAATATTTAGAATATACTGTATGACTAAGAATTATCTGTTACATGAGTTGGTGGGTCAATGTCCCCTATTAGATAATTAAACAGAGACCATGTCTACTGACCATAAGTCCCAACAGCACAGAGTCCTGCCAAAAACTGTTGCTGAACTAGGTTTGTGCTCTAGAAATCAAGTCTGAGAGAGGTGGTGAAGACTTCACCTGCATCGAATTTACCGTCTAACAGGTAAAGACAGATAATAAACAAATAAATTCTTATAATGATGAGTGGCAGATAGAAAATCAAATAGGACAAGGTTTCTCTTCAGCTATAGGGTCAAAACACATACAGACTCATAAATTGTTAAAAGATTTAAGATGTCCCCTCGATTCCTCCTGTACTCTCATTTGGACTTTTGGCCTCTCTGTCCCCTCGATTCCTCCTGTACTCTCATTTGGACTTTTGGCCTCTCTTACAAGTATTTATCAAAAGTTCCTTTCTATTACAATGCAACTCATCCTTTGTGTTAGGCCAAAAAATGATATGTTTTCCCCTCAAAATATATCTACATCTGCCTCCTGGAATATGTGAATGTTTCCTTACTTGGACAAAAAGAAAAGTCTTTGTGATGTAATTAATTCTGAAATAAGGAGATGACCCTAAATTATCCAAGTGGGCCCTGAATGCCATCACAATTGTCTTTTTAAGAGACACAGAGAAGACATACTGAAGAGCAAGAGGCAGTCTGACTATGGAGACAGAGATTGAAGAGATGTAGCCAGAATTCAAGGAATGTCAATAGTCATCAGAGCCGAAGAGGCAAAGATCAGATTTTCTGATACAGCCTCCAAAGGGAGCGCTGCCCTGCTGAAACCTTGATGTGGGATTTCTGGTCTCCAGAACTGTGAGAAAGTAAGTCTGTGTTGTTTTAAGCCAAAGGTGACACTTTGCTACAAAAGGCATAGGAAACTAATATACCCTTCCAGTGTTATTCCCTGACACTGGATCCATGGCATTTATCACAAGTTGTAATTATTTTTTTACTTGTTTATTGTGTCTTGGTCCATTAATATGTGAGATGTGGGCTTCCCTGTACACTCAGTTCTGAGTATAGTGTCTAGAATATTTAGAATATACTGTATGACTAAGAATTATCTGTTACATGAGTTGGTGGGTCAATGTCCCCTATTAGATAATTAAACAGAGACCATGTCTACTGACCATAAGTCCCAACAGCACAGAGTCCTGCCAAAAACTGTTGCTGAACTAGGTTTGTGCTCTAGAAATCAAGTCTGAGAGAGGTGGTGAGGGACTGGGAGGTCTAGAGTGCTTCAGTCCATAAGGTTGCAAAGAACTGAACATGACTGGACAACTGAACACATGCACAGTGAAGTTTACAATTATGTCATAGTCCCACCTTTATCTTGCACACATCTAGTATTAGTGTAACCAAGTGTGTTCCTGATCTTCTCTTCTTAGGCTTGACAAGGAGCAAGCCCAGAAAGGATTCATTTTCTCAATCTGTATGTGATCCATGGTGCTTGGTATACTGTAAGGACAATACACATGTGAGACTTTATGGTGAATTATAACACTACCAGGCTCAATCATAATCCTATGTCATCACTGCATCCTTGAGTAAATTCCTAGTCAAATCTGAACCTCAGTGATCTCAACCGAAAAGAAACTAACCCCTGCTTCACAGGGCGATGAAAATGTGAACAACCTGGCCTATAGCACTGGCTCCACAAGCGGTACCTGATTACGTTTAACTCTGAACCACTGACTTACCTCAGTTTTGAGTACAGCATCAGATACAAGCCCTAAACACGCCTGTCACTTACTGCCCATGAGAACTTGGGCAAGATATTAATAGTTTACCTTTCAGAACCATAATAAGCCTAATAAACCTCTTTTCCATCTAAAAAAAAAATCGTGCCAAAAAGTGACATGAACACCCACACTGGGGACTCCATTAGTGGTCCAGTGGTTAAGAATCCACTTGTAACACAGAGGGACACAGATTCAATCCCTGGTGGGGAAACTAGGACCCCCACACGTGTACCATGTGCTCAGCAGTGTTTGACTCTTCTGCGACCCCATGGACTGTAGCCCGCTAGGCTCCTCTGTCCATGGCATTCTCCAGGCAAGAATACTGCACTGGGTTGCCATTTCCTTCTCCAGATCTTCCCCACCCAGGGTTCAGCCTCTCCTGCCTTAGAAGGTAGGTTCTTTACCACAGGGTCAGCTGGGAAACTAATGTCCCACATGCCATGGAGCTAAGAATTATCTGTTACATGAGTTGGTGGGTCAATGTCCTATTAGTTCCCAACAAAGCCACAGAGTCCTGCCAAAAACTGTTGCTGAACTAGGTTTGTGCTCTAGAAATCAAGTCTGAGAGAGGTGGTGAGGGACTGGGAGGTCTAGAGTGCTTCAGTCCATAAGGTTGCAAAGAACTGAACATGACTGGACAACTGAACACATGCACAGTGAAGTTTACAATTATGTCATAGTCCCACCTTTATCTTGCACACATCTAGTATTAGTGTAACCAAGTGTGTTCCTGATCTTCTCTTCTTAGGCTTGACAAGGAGCAAGCCCAGAAAGGATTCATTTTCTCAATCTGTATGTGATCCATGGTGCTTGGTATACTGTAAGGACAATACACATGTGAGACTTTATGGTGAATTATAACACTACCAGGCTCAATCATAATCCTATGTCATCACTGCATCCTTGAGTAAATTCCTAGTCAAATCTGAACCTCAGTGATCTCAACCGAAAAGAAACTAACCCCTGCTTCACAGGGCGATGAAAATGTGAACAACCTGGCCTATAGCACTGGCTCCACAAGCGGTACCTGATTACGTTTAACTCTGAACCACTGACTTACCTCAGTTTTGAGTACAGCATCAGATACAAGCCCTAAACACGCCTGTCACTTACTGCCCATGAGAACTTGGGCAAGATATTAATAGTTTACCTTTCAGAACCATAATAAGCCTAATAAACCTCTTTTCCATCTAAAAAAAAAATCGTGCCAAAAAGTGACATGAACACCCACACTGGGGACTCCATTAGTGGTCCAGTGGTTAAGAATCCACTTGTAACACAGAGGGACACAGATTCAATCCCTGGTGGGGAAACTAGGACCCCCACACGTGTACCATGTGCTCAGCAGTGTTTGACTCTTCTGCGACCCCATGGACTGTAGCCCGCTAGGCTCCTCTGTCCATGGCATTCTCCAGGCAAGAATACTGCACTGGGTTGCCATTTCCTTCTCCAGATCTTCCCCACCCAGGGTTCAGCCTCTCCTGCCTTAGAAGGTAGGTTCTTTACCACAGGGTCAGCTGGGAAACTAATGTCCCACATGCCATGGAGTAAGACCCAGGCGCCCAGCAACTGCTGAACCCTCCTGTCACTGCATCTATTGGAGCTTGCATGCTGCAAAGATCTCTCCCCCTTTTTTGGCCACAAAAGGCTTTATTGTTTCTATTTGGTTCCAGGCTTGAGAGAGGGCTCCAGACTGTTTAGAAAAAAAAAGAAAAAAAAAGCTGCCTAGTGGCTTCAGAGAGAAACTTCAGGTGGCCCCAACGTTGTGGGGGGAGGCGTGGGGGGCACCTCAATGGAAACTCCAGATGTTCCTAGTCGCGCTTGAGGGTGAGCCTGTACTGCAACTAAGATGCGACACAGTGAAATAATAAATAACCTATATAAATAACCTAAATAAATAACCTATTTGAAAAGACTGAGGTGCTATTAAAAAAAAAAAAAAAAAAGCCTGTATTTTAAGAGTGGTTCCAACACAGAACCAAAAAGTTAAACATCAGCGACTGTCTGGCTCAAAAATGTGTATCATTATTTGGTGCCAAAAGTCTTGGGTTTTGACCCATATGAAGTGACCTTCAGTAAATACTGTTTTTTGTCCTTCCGAAGCAATGACAGGATCTGGCCTATCACTGCCTCAAATCACATTTAGGAACCTGGAACCAAAGGCTCTAGGAGGGTTCCAGGATTCCAGCACTCTTCACATCAGCAACCTACCAGTTAAAAAGTGCTTACAACGAAGAGAGACCAAGTCGACGGGACATGCTTTCTACAAGAGTCCAGCATCTGTGGTAGTTCTTAGGGCAGGTGAAGTTTTGTGGGTTTTTTTCGCCGACACGCCAAAGCTCTCCGAGGAGGCCGAGAGTCGCAGATTGGACGTTCCACTCTTTGCGCGGGAGACCTTCGGTTGCCTGGGCAACGCCTACGTCACGTCGTAATCTCACGTGTCCTTCGGCGTGATGCTCAGACAGCGTCGCGCGCGGCTGCCAGAAGGGGACCAATGGGCGCGGTCGGAAGGGCCTTCCGCCTCGGCCCCGCCCCTTTCTGAGAGGGCTCGGGGCGGGGCGGAGGCGAGCGGTGGGCGGTCGGTCCGAGTCTCGGCGTTCGGGCTTCCCGTCACGTAGGTTACGCACACACTTAGTTCCCGAGTGCGGCCGGGAGCCCGCTCCGTTCGCTGTGCTCTCTCGGACCCGTGGCCGGGCCGCCATGGTTCGGGTCGGAGGTCTGAGTTGGAGCTGACGAAGGGCTGGGACGAGCCTGGCCGAGTGGCGGCGGAGCACGAAACCCTTTGCCGGCTGTCGAGCCCCGGGCTGCCCGGCCGCCCGCCCGCCCGCCGACTTGGAGCGGTCAGGGCCACGCTCCTCTCGGGAAGCCCTGACCTGCGTGCCCCTCAAGCCCTGGGCCCCCTGCGGGGATGTTCAAAAATGAGTACCAGGTAACCCGAAACGGCTCTCCGTCCCGTCTAGCTTTCTCCTTTAGAGGGAGGACAGCTCTCCCCCACCCCACTTTCCACCTCCAAGCGACACTGTCTTTCTTGGGGTAAGAAGGAATTGACGGTTAAGTTCTCTTGACACCCCGCTCGCCCCCCGAAAAGAAAAGGTAACGGGTGGGGTATGGTTGGACTTTAGAGTCCCTCTCTAGCTGCGTTTTTCTCAAGGTGTAAGGATTGCCTGCGTTTCTGACCGAAATTCAGCCTTAAACCGTCAACCCGACCTGAATCAAAAAATAAGAATGAGGTCAGGACACGTGAACCTTGAGCGTTTTTTTTTTTGGTTTTTCTTTTTTTTTTCTTTTGCCTATTTTGAGGCACTCTGGTACCTCAGAAGTTATTTAGAAGAGAGTGCATATGTGAACGGGTTAAGCCAAGAAAGAAAAGAAGCGCTTTGGCCATGTGCTATTTTCTTTGTCCCCAGTAACTGGGGTCACTGATTCTCAAACACTGGTACACCTAAGATTATTTGGAGTCGTGTTTTTTCGCCGACACGCCAAAGCTCTCCGAGGAGGCCGAGAGTCGCAGATTGGACGTTCCACTCTTTGCGCGGGAGACCTTCGGTTGCCTGGGCAACGCCTACGTCACGTCGTAATCTCACGTGTCCTTCGGCGTGATGCTCAGACAGCGTCGCGCGCGGCTGCCAGAAGGGGACCAATGGGCGCGGTCGGAAGGGCCTTCCGCCTCGGCCCCGCCCCTTTCTGAGAGGGCTCGGGGCGGGGCGGAGGCGAGCGGTGGGCGGTCGGTCCGAGTCTCGGCGTTCGGGCTTCCCGTCACGTAGGTTACGCACACACTTAGTTCCCGAGTGCGGCCGGGAGCCCGCTCCGTTCGCTGTGCTCTCTCGGACCCGTGGCCGGGCCGCCATGGTTCGGGTCGGAGGTCTGAGTTGGAGCTGACGAAGGGCTGGGACGAGCCTGGCCGAGTGGCGGCGGAGCACGAAACCCTTTGCCGGCTGTCGAGCCCCGGGCTGCCCGGCCGCCCGCCCGCCCGCCGACTTGGAGCGGTCAGGGCCACGCTCCTCTCGGGAAGCCCTGACCTGCGTGCCCCTCAAGCCCTGGGCCCCCTGCGGGGATGTTCAAAAATGAGTACCAGGTAACCTGAAACGGCTCTCCGTCCCGTCTAGCTTTCTCCTTTAGAGGGAGGACAGCTCTCCCCCACCCCACTTTCCACCTCCAAGCGACACTGTCTTTCTTGGGGTAAGAAGGAATTGACGGTTAAGTTCTCTTGACACCCCGCTCGCCCCCCGAAAAGAAAAGGTAACGGGTGGGGTATGGTTGGACTTTAGAGTCCCTCTCTAGCTGCGTTTTTCTCAAGGTGTAAGGATTGCCTGCGTTTCTGACCGAAATTCAGCCTTAAACCGTCAACCCGACCTGAATCAAAAAATAAGAATGAGGTCAGGACACGTGAACCTTGAGCGTTTTTTTTTTTGGTTTTTTCTTTTTTTTTTTTTTTTCTTTTGCCTATTTTGAGGCACTCTGGTACCTCAGAAGTTATTTAGAAGAGAGTGCATATGTGAACGGGTTAAGCCAAGAAAGAAAAGAAGCGCTTTGGCCATGTGCTATTTTCTTTGTCCCCAGTAACTGGGGGTCACTGATTCTCAAACACTGGTACACCTAAGATTATTTGGAGTCGTGTAAAAATATGAATTTCCTGATCCTCACCCTCAAATAGAGTGAATCAGAGTCTCTGTTGATGGAGTAGTTAATTTACCTTTTTGTACCACCTTTCTGCAGTGGATTCTGATGCAGCTGGCCCAGGTACCAGACTGAGGGAAACTTCTGAGTCTAATTTAGTCACCTTGCTTATCGTAGACCATCTCGGAAGGTCTCCGAGTTTCCTCAGCTCGCTGGGCATCTCCTTGCTCTTCTTTGACCCTAGTCTCCTACCTCCCTCCTACCTGTACCTATTACACTGTCTATATGCCTCCCCTCTTAGTACTACTGTCAGGAACAGATTTGTCCCTGTGCTGGAACAGCCCTCCACTGGTCACCTCTGAGTTGCTTTTTTTTTTTTTCTGCCTGCGCTGGGTGTTCATTGGGGTGGTCAGGCTTAGTATGCAGGCTTAGTGGTTGCAGAGGGACAGCTTAGTTCCCCCTCCTGAGACTGAAGAGGTGCCACTTGCATTGGTCACACGAAGTCCTGGACAGCCAAGAAAGTCCCCACCGCTCCCTTTTCACCATACCCTACCTGCCTTCTTATGAGTGTCGTTAGCGTGTTCTGCAGTTCTCTCTTCTGTGACATTTGATGTCAATAAATGTATTAGAACAATTTTAGAGACTTTCACGTAATATAGGTAAACTATATTGTTATAAAAAAGCCTGTTCCCATTGTGGGAAACGGGTGCTCGCAGAAGCAAATGGGCACAAGAGAGGTATTTTTCTGTCTCCCCAGGTGTAAGGATTTTTCTCTTAAAAAAAAAAAAAAGGCTTCCTCAGATTTAAAATAACATAGTGAAATATGACCTAACCTCAGAAGCTAGTATTTCTTTTCCACAGTTTGCACATAACACTGCCTAAAGAAGACATTAAGTGTCGTAACTTCAAGTGATTATGTGTGAAAACGCAGAAGCAGAAGTGTCTTTGTATCACGCAAAAAAATCAAAAGCTGGACACTTCTTCATGAAAATCAGACATGTGCTTGTGTGCTGCTTATAATTTAACAGGCCCTTATAAAAGAGAATCATAGTTACTTTCAGATTTTTAGTTTCTTGGAATAAATTCTTAGAAACAATCTTTTTTTTTTTTTGGCCACTTCTATTGGTCTTTCACCTATTTATTTTCATCCATCTTTGTTCTTTGGCCTGTGTGGGCCTCCCATCGCAGTGGCCTCTCTCCTCCCAGAGCACCGGGCTCTGGGCGCATGCGCTCCAGAGTTCCGGCCTGGCTCAGTAGTTGGACTAGCTGCTCCGCGGCACGTGGAATCTTCCCAGGCCAGGGATCAAACCGGCGCCCCTTGGACTGCAAGGCGGTGTCCTTACCCACTGGACCACCAGGGAAGCCCAACAATCATTTTTAATGCATCTGTTTTATAATGAAAGCCTACGGACATTCAGTAATTTTTTCATGATTTTGTCTGTGCATGTCCCCCCATGTATCCTTCCATGGTCTCGGGACTACAGTAAGGAACACTTAGCATGTCTATAGAAATATTTTTTTTGTACATATTTTATAGATCTCCAAATTAATTTAATAAAAAAAATCTGGGAATTCTCAAAATAAGAATCAGTCCCTCTCCAAGTCCAAGCTTATTTTAATTGACCCAGTACTGTTCAGTTTGCCCTTTGTTTTGAGTAATCATTACCGGTACTAATGATCTCTGTGCAGGGTACTGAACGTGATGATTTATGTTTACTAGCCTAAGTAATCTAAGAACCCATTTTATAGATGGAGAATCAAGTCAGTTGATAAATGGCACAGCTGGTACTGGAATTCAGGTTAGTGAAACTAAGAAGCTTGTAGCCCAGATTTGATAAACCTGGCTCAAGAGGTATTTTCTGTCTCCCCAGGTGTAAGGATTTTCTCTTAAAAAAAAGTTTAAAAACATAGTGAAATATGACCTAACCTCAGAAGCTAGTATTTCTTTTCCACAGTTTGCACATAACACTGCCTAAAGAAGACATTAAGTGTCGTAACTTCAAGTGATTATGTGTGAAAACGCAGAAGCAGAAGTGTCTTTGTATCACGCAAAAAAATCAAAAGCTGGACACTTCTTCATGAAAATCAGACATGTGCTTGTGTGCTGCTTATAATTTAACAGGCCCTTATAAAAGAGAATCATAGTTACTTTCAGATTTTTAGTTTCTTGGAATAAATTCTTAGAAACAATCTTTTTTTTTTTTTGGCCACTTCTATTGGTCTTTCACCTATTTATTTTCATCCATCTTTGTTCTTTGGCCTGTGTGGGCCTCCCATCGCAGTGGCCTCTCTCCTCCCAGAGCACCGGGCTCTGGGCGCATGCGCTCCAGAGTTCCGGCCTGGCTCAGTAGTTGGACTAGCTGCTCCGCGGCACGTGGAATCTTCCCAGGCCAGGGATCAAACCGCGCCTTGGACTGCAAGGCGGTGTCCTTACCCACTGGACCACCAGGGAAGCCCAACAATCATTTTTAATGCATCTGTTTTATAATGAAAGCCTACGGACATTCAGTAATTTTTTCATGATTTTGTCTGTGCATGTCCCCCCATGTATCCTTCCATGGTCTCGGGACTACAGTAAGGAACACTTAGCATGTCTATAGAAATATTTTTTTTGTACATATTTTATAGATCTCCAAATTAATTTAATAAAAAAAATCTGGGAATTCTCAAAATAAGAATCAGTCCCTCTCCAAGTCCAAGCTTATTTTAATTGACCCAGTACTGTTCAGTTTGCCCTTTGTTTTGAGTAATCATTACCGGTACTAATGATCTCTGTGCAGGGTACTGAACGTGATGATTTATGTTTACTAGCCTAAGTAATCTAAGAACCCATTTTATAGATGGAGAATCAAGTCAGTTGATAAATGGCACAGCTGGTACTGGAATTCAGGTTAGTGAAACTAAGAAGCTTGTAGCCAGATATAATTATCAGATTTGATAAACCTGGCTTGAGAGCTGAGTTTTTGACCCTTTCGTATATGTTGAATATTTTGTGAACCTGAACTACACACGTGAAGTAAATGAACCTTACATTGAGAAATTGTAATGTCTGTATAGCTTGGGATTTATTTAATGTTTATCATGCTTTCAAAAAATTTTTCTAAAATATAGTTTTCTTAAACTGTTAATTCAAGGTGACTTGAATCGGAACAATTGTTGCTTAGATACTCTCGATACATAGGAATAATAACAAGGATAATGTTTCCCCTCAGATCTGCTTAACTGACAGATTACCAGAACAATGGTTAGAGACCATATGGTAGATATTTCCTCCTTAGCATTGCCTTTCACTTTAATTACAATATTTCTTTCTTTTTTTTTTTTTGGTCCTAGGGAGGTGCATTTGTTGAAATCTTTAGTGCCCAGGGTAAAAATCCTGGAGCAAAATGGAAGATCCTCGGCAGTCCATCGGTGATTTGGAAAGTAAGTGTTAGAAATTAAAGCCAGCTAAATCCTGGAAAGAAATGAGACTAAAGATTATGATAGAAAGGGCTTGGTAGGATTTCAGAACTGATTTTCCTGTTCATTTACTTCAAAACTCTTTCATGACTGTTGGCTACAGCCCTCTCAGACACCCCTCCTCGTTCAATAAAGACTTTGGCATACAGCTCATAACCCTTCTCTATGTGCCAAGTCCTGCTATTGTTTTATGACTTCAGTATCTGTGAGGAAAATCTCCAGACCCTGGGCTTCTCAGTTTCTTGATTTCTTCATCTCTAATCACCTCTTCCACTTCCCTTCAACACCCTTTCCCACTGTCACACTTTTTATACCTTAACACTGAAAACTCCACGGTGTCTGAAATTACTGAGACCTTGGTACATCCGTCTCTGAATCTGTCTTCAATTCTTAATGTTGCTTGCCTAGGTACTCCCACTGTGCTTGTTATTCAGCCTAATTGTGAGTCTTAGACTATTGACCGTTCTACTTTTTTCCCAGTGTTTAGATTGATTTACTTACTCACCTACATACTCACTCACTCACTCTGTCTTCAGTTTCTTTTCTCTCCAGGTCAGAATCCATGGTCCATAATTTAAGTCGCTTCCCAGTCAAGACCTTGAATGCCCTGCTCCTTGTCCTTTCATCATGCCTGCCTAGCAAATGCCAACCATTTCTGAATACCCATTTGAGTCTTTTTCCTGTTCTTGCATCTGGGCTTCACAGTACCTTTGGAAAAAATAGCTGTAGTCTCTTTCAGATTATGAATGCTGTAAATTCAGTCTGAACAGCCCAGGAAGTTCTCCTATTCTCCTAGTGTCTGTCTTCATGGTTTCTAGTCACAAACGTCTTACCCCACCACCAGTCCACGCTCAAGACAGACCCTCCTCACTCATTTACCAGACGACCTCACCTCCCATTTCATGGGGAAAACTGATGTCATAAGGTAGAAACTACCTCTCTTCTTGCCACCAGCTCTAAAAATCTGTATGCTTTCCTGTCCTTTTTCTCTTCTCTCTTGTACATTTGAGAGAAAAATCTCTATAGGTACTTTGTTCTATGAGTAGTTGTTTAAACTACTATTAATTGAGTGCTTACTGTTTGCCAACCATAGGACTGAGCACATTACATGTTATATAGTCCATGCAGTAACCTTGTATCTAACAAAGTACCCTTATGCTTATCTTATAGACTAGTAAGTTTAAGTGACTTTGCTCAAAATTTTATAACTCTTGCTATGAATGAAAGTTAATTGGTATTGTCGGAGTATAAAGGAGAGAGGTTAGGGAAGGCTCCCCTGAGGAATTGATATTTGATCTTTAAGAGCTAACTAGGCACCAGATGGAGTTGGTAGAGAGACAAGCACATCATGCAATGAAGAAAATAAGGTATAAAGTCCTTGCTTTGGGAAGAGCTTAGAATTTTTAAGAAACTGCTAGAAGACTAGCATGCAAAGTGGAGGAGAGTGTGAGGCAAGAGATGAGGTTTGAAAAACTGAGCAGGGACTAGACTGCACAGGGTTTATAGCCATACTTAAGATTTTGGTAAGCTGTTGAAAGGCTTTAGTGTTTGCTCAACTTAGGTGTAGAAGAAATAAATAAAACACTGAATGTGTATGTTCATTTCAGATACCTTAGAGGTGCTATTGTGATGGATATAATACAAATTTATTTAAATATTACTGAATTCTCAGCAACCATTAGTTACAAAGTATTTTTTAACATGTACCAAAAGGAAGAGTGAGAGAATCTATGAAATGTTTCTTTGTGAAAAGAGTGTCTTTGTACTTAAAGATTGGAAATTTGTTCCAAGATTAAAAAAAAAAAAAAAAATTTACATTAATACTTTGACTGGTGGAAATTGGACTCTCATCTGTAAGAAGTTTTTCATTTCCAGGTGTGTTTTGTTTTGTTTCTGGTTTTTAGGTAACCTTAGTTGTATCACATTAATTTGTCCTGACTTTAAGTAAATGATGTATAGAACTTCAAGTTAGAGGACTAGTAAAATAAGGCACTGATTAATTCTATATGAGCCATGGCTTTAAACCAAGGAACTTCCAGACTGGATAAAACAGAGGTTAGATGGTTTATTGTACTGTTAACAGAAGGTGACGTTTAGCCTGTGCTATTAGACATAAATACAAATAGTGAAGGAGAGGAAGGTAAACTGGACTCTAGAAATTCTAAATTTGTAACTTGGAAATCCCTGATGTTGGAGAATGTCTTATTTGAAGGAAGAGTGTCTTGATGTAGTAAAGAATTTGCCAGGTGGCTCAATGTGGCTTCTATTTTCAAATTCCCATCAAGTCTTAGTGTAACAGTATCATCGAGACCTGGGCCTATTCTTAAGGCATTTGAGTGTGGGGCTTTTTTATGGGACCTTTTCTGCCAATTTTATAGTAAAAGTCAAATAAAATATGCACTTATCACTGTTTTCAATTTTGTCCTGTAGGAATTTGATAAAGAAGTTAAAAGTTTTGTGTTTGTCCTGGAAGGCAGCAGCCAAACAAATAAAATGCAGTTACCAAAGGAGAATAAGCAAACCCGTAAGTAAGCTTTTTAATACTGAAGCTTAACATTTGATGCTTAAACTTTTAAGTCTCATAAACAGGAGCATTAGTTTGACTTTTACTGGACATGTTTGAAACTGAGCAGGGACTAAATTAAAACAAACTGAATTGTGTTTGCTCAACTTAGGTGTAGAAGAAATAAATAAAACACTGAATGTGTATGTTCATTTCAGATACCTTAGAGGTGCTATTGTGATGGATATAATACAAATTTATTTAAATATTACTGAATTCTCAGCAACCATTAGTTACAAAGTATTTTTTAACATGTACCAAAAGGAAGAGTGAGAGAATCTATGAAATGTTTCTTTGTGAAAAGAGTGTCTTTGTACTTAAAGATTGGAAATTTGTTCCAAGATTAAAAAAAAAAAAAAAAATTTACATTAATACTTTGACTGGTGGAAATTGGACTCTCATCTGTAAGAAGTTTTTCATTTCCAGGTGTGTTTTGTTTTGTTTCTGGTTTTTAGGTAACCTTAGTTGTATCACATTAATTTGTCCTGACTTTAAGTAAATGATGTATAGAACTTCAAGTTAGAGGACTAGTAAAATAAGGCACTGATTAATTCTATATGAGCCATGGCTTTAAACCAAGGAACTTCCAGACTGGATAAAACAGAGGTTAGATGGTTTATTGTACTGTTAACAGAAGGTGACGTTTAGCCTGTGCTATTAGACATAAATACAAATAGTGAAGGAGAGGAAGGTAAACTGGACTCTAGAAATTCTAAATTTGTAACTTGGAAATCCCTGATGTTGGAGAATGTCTTATTTGAAGGAAGAGTGTCTTGATGTAGTAAAGAATTTGCCAGGTGGCTCAATGTGGCTTCTATTTTCAAATTCCCATCAAGTCTTAGTGTAACAGTATCATCGAGACCTGGGCCTATTCTTAAGGCATTTGAGTGTGGGGCTTTTTTATGGGACCTTTTCTGCCAATTTTATAGTAAAAGTCAAATAAAATATGCACTTATCACTGTTTTCAATTTTGTCCTGTAGGAATTTGATAAAGAAGTTAAAAGTTTTGTGTTTGTCCTGGAAGGCAGCAGCCAAACAAATAAAATGCAGTTACCAAAGGAGAATAAGCAAACCCGTAAGTAAGCTTTTTAATACTGAAGCTTAACATTTGATGCTTAAACTTTTAAGTCTCATAAACAGGAGCATTAGTTTGACTTTTACTGGCATCTGCTGATATACAGTAATAAGATTTTCTGTTTAAATTTAGAGAGTAGCTTTTACAAGGCTTTTGAAAAGAGATTCTGCTTTATTGTTTACTAGAAATTTATTTGTATTTTAGAGAAGATTTAGAAGCTCACTTATCTTCTAAATTATTGCATAATATGTAAGATTATTTCATTAGTTAAAACAGTAATGATGTTTATTAAGCACTATGTGCGAATGACTTTTTCTAAGCATTTCATATTTTTTAATTTTTTTTTTAAGTTTTGGCCTCTTTTATTGGTCCTTCATTTATTTACTTTCATCCATCTTGTTTCTTTGGCCTGTGTGGGCCTCCCATCTCAGTGGCCTCTCTCATCGCAGAGCACTGGCTCTGGGCGCATGCACTCCAGAGCATGGGCTCGCAATTGGACACACCAGTCCAGCCGCTCCACGGCATGTGGGATCCTCCCATGCCAGGGATCGAACCGGTGTCCCCTGCACTGCAAAGTGGGCTCTTTACCCACTGGACCACCATGGAGGCCCCTATCTTTTAATTTTTTTAATCCTCACAACAATTCTTTTCAAGATAAACAGAGTAAGGTTGATTCCTTATCAAGAGATCAGGTAGTTAAGGCTAAACTTTGAAATAAACTCACGAGTTCCTGAATTATAGTGAATTAATTTGTGAAGAAAATATATGTAAAGTACTATGTAATATTTAGTAATATGTCAACTTGCATACCTTTAGAAATATTCGTATCTAATAAGTAAAGATATGAATATGTGATTTAACAAAAAACCTCAAAGTAGTTTCACTTCTTCTCTAGTTTGGAAATTAGGAACAGTGGTTTAAAGCAGAAGGAATCCTGAGCAGTCCACGTATATTTATGATCAGAAGTCCAGTTATTAACCAAGCTGGGGTTAAAATTCAAGTCTCTGCCACAAAATTAAGCTCTGCATATCCTGATGTGATTTAAGATATAAAATTATCAACATGATTAACATTTTAATTAACGTTGTCCTATATTTATCTATTATGGTTTAGCCAATGTAGGCAGTTATTTTTTACATTCATTATTTAGTTCTTCATTCATTTAGAATGTTTATTGAATACCTATTGTGTACCATGGACTGTGAAAAGACCTATTCTTGGTATCTGACTTTCTCATTTTAATTCAGTTTTCTAAACTTTTATAGACTCTGTATTTTATCTGTTTCAAGCTACTACATGCGTATTTTAGTTTTCCAAGATATAAATCAAGCTTCAGTTTATAAGGTCCTTCAATTATTGCATAATATGTAAGATTATTTCATTAGTTAAAACAGTAATGATGTTTATTAAGCACTATGTGCGAATGACTTTTTCTAAGCATTTCATATTTTTTAATTTTTTTTTTAAGTTTTGGCCTCTTTTATTGGTCCTTCATTTATTTACTTTCATCCATCTTGTTTCTTTGGCCTGTGTGGGCCTCCCATCTCAGTGGCCTCTCTCATCGCAGAGCACTGGCTCTGGGCGCATGCACTCCAGAGCATGGGCTCGCAATTGGACACACCAGTCCAGCCGCTCCACGGCATGTGGGATCCTCCCATGCCAGGGATCGAACCGGTGTCCCCTGCACTGCAAAGTGGGCTCTTTACCCACTGGACCACCATGGAGGCCCCTATCTTTTAATTTTTTTAATCCTCACAACAATTCTTTTCAAGATAAACAGAGTAAGGTTGATTCCTTATCAAGAGATCAGGTAGTTAAGGCTAAACTTTGAAATAAACTCACGAGTTCCTGAATTATAGTGAATTAATTTGTGAAGAAAATATATGTAAAGTACTATGTAATATTTAGTAATATGTCAACTTGCATACCTTTAGAAATATTCGTATCTAATAAGTAAAGATATGAATATGTGATTTAACAAAAAACCTCAAAGTAGTTTCACTTCTTCTCTAGTTTGGAAATTAGGAACAGTGGTTTAAAGCAGAAGGAATCCTGAGCAGTCCACGTATATTTATGATCAGAAGTCCAGTTATTAACCAAGCTGGGGTTAAAATTCAAGTCTCTGCCACAAAATTAAGCTCTGCATATCCTGATGTGATTTAAGATATAAAATTATCAACATGATTAACATTTTAATTAACGTTGTCCTATATTTATCTATTATGGTTTAGCCAATGTAGGCAGTTATTTTTTACATTCATTATTTAGTTCTTCATTCATTTAGAATGTTTATTGAATACCTATTGTGTACCATGGACTGTGAAAAGACCTATTCTTGGTATCTGACTTTCTCATTTTAATTCAGTTTTCTAAACTTTTATAGACTCTGTATTTTATCTGTTTCAAGCTACTACATGCGTATTTTAGTTTTCCAAGATATAAATCAAGCTTCAGAAATTGTAGATGGAAGATTATATATTTAAAAGTCATGTTTTAAAGTGATGTTTTTCTAAATAAAATAAGAAACAGAACCTCAAAGAAAAGGGATAATCACTGTTAAAATAATTATCATTAGTTTACTACCATTTTAAAACCATGGTTTCTTCATAGTTTGCATTTTTTATCGCAGAGCTTTTTTTTTTTTTAATTTCTACATAAATTTGTACTGTTAGGTGAACTGAGATGAGCCATGGAAACATGTCTGAAAATGTAGGTTATTCTTTATCAGGAAACATGGAGCATCTTTTTTAAGAATACTGTGTTTATAAAATGAACACATCTGATTTTCAGGATTTTGATTCATGACCTTGCTCTAAACCAGTGTTCTTTTTTTTTTCTTATTGTGATGCCCTCTTCTTCCATGTGATGCCTTTAGAGTCTATGTACTTGATGATCTAATTGAGAAACCAAATCACTTCTAGTAACTTTTCTCCTCTACCACTCAGTGATTAAAAACAACTCCCCTTTCCTACTTTTATCTGTGTTTTTTAAGAAATAAAGCAAAGACAATGTGTTATAATTACTTTTTAAGAATTTAAAGATGATGGTTTTAATTAGAAGAAACAGAAGGATCTTTTAATGTATTTCTTGTACAATGCCCTGTAATTAAAAATTAATCTGGCTTTTCTGTAGCGTGTGCAGCCCTGTAACAAATGAAGCAGTTTATACAGTCTGCCCTGCCCTAATGCCTTTCAGATTAATTATTTGGAGTTTTTGATAATAGCGATTTATAGTTATTCTCACTTGTATAAAATGACCTTCTATGTGAAAAAGTTCTCTAGGGTTCTTCTTTTTAACGTTGTCCTATATTTATCTATTATGGTTTAGCCAATGTAGGCAGTTATTTTTACATTCATTATTTAGTTCTTCATTCATTTAGAATGTTTATTGAATACCTATTGTGTACCATGGACTGTGAAAAGACCTATTCTTGGTATCTGACTTTCTCATTTTAATTCAGTTTTCTAAACTTTTATAGACTCTGTATTTTATCTGTTTCAAGCTACTACATGCGTATTTTAGTTTTCCAAGATATAAATCAAGCTTCAGAAATTGTAGATGGAAGATTATATATTTAAAAGTCATGTTTTAAAGTGATGTTTTTCTAAATAAAATAAGAAACAGAACCTCAAAGAAAAGGGATAATCACTGTTAAAATAATTATCATTAGTTTACTACCATTTTAAAACCATGGTTTCTTCATAGTTTGCATTTTTTATCGCAGAGCTTTTTTTTTTTTTAATTTCTACATAAATTTGTACTGTTAGGTGAACTGAGATGAGCCATGGAAACATGTCTGAAAATGTAGGTTATTCTTTATCAGGAAACATGGAGCATCTTTTTTAAGAATACTGTGTTTATAAAATGAACACATCTGATTTTCAGGATTTTGATTCATGACCTTGCTCTAAACCAGTGTTCTTTTTTTTTTCTTATTGTGATGCCCTCTTCTTCCATGTGATGCCTTTAGAGTCTATGTACTTGATGATCTAATTGACGAAACCAAATCACTTCTAGTAACTTTTCTCCTCTACCACTCAGTGATTAAAAACAACTCCCCTTTCCTACTTTTATCTGTGTTTTTTAAGAAATAAAGCAAAGACAATGTGTTATAATTACTTTTTAAGAATTTAAAGATGATGGTTTTAATTAGAAGAAACAGAAGGATCTTTTAATGTATTTCTTGTACAATGCCCTGTAATTAAAAATTAATCTGGCTTTTCTGTAGCGTGTGCAGCCCTGTAACAAATGAAGCAGTTTATACAGTCTGCCCTGCCCTAATGCCTTTCAGATTAATTATTTGGAGTTTTTGATAATAGCGATTTATAGTTATTCTCACTTGTATAAAATGACCTTCTATGTGAAGTTGTAATGGTTAAATTTAAATTTTAATGGCATGCCTTGAATAGAGAATTGACTTTCAATTAAGTTTAATTACCATTATATATTTCTATTGTAAGAGTAAACACCCACTTTATTTATGCCAACTTGATATTAGATACTTCATATGTATTTCCTATTGTATTAAGTACCCATGAAGGAATTTTAATAATGAAATTCAGTATTTTTAAATTTTAATTTAAATAGTAATAGTTCTGAATGATACTTGAGCATCTCTGACTATATCAAAGTTTTGGGTTTTATTAACTCAATATATTATCAAATGAAGGTGTAATACTGATTATTAGTTTGTATATTTCTCCAGTACAGGAAGGACTCTTGCATCATCTACTTTGTATCCCTAACTTAGTGTATCATATGTAATTGGTGTTCAGTAATTTGTTAAACCTGTCATATACTAAGAAGCTATAACAATTTAGGTTATAATTTCTAATTATAAGCATATGACCTTTGTACTGAATCTTGTAAATCATTAGGCAGTTAAATAAACTCGTGTTGCTTTTAAGGCTGGAATGTGTCATATAGAGTTGCCCATGTGAGAATAAGCTCTGTTACATGTATGTGTCTGTCATTTGGATAGTCTCTCTGGGGACTTTCTGTTTGAGGCTCATGTTTGATACCAGAATTTTCTCTGCCTATGACATCTTAAATCAAATGGTGTGTCTCTCAGGATCAGTATCCCCGAAGCTGTGTGTTGATCTGAGTTTCAGCTGCTCTGGTCAATGAGGTCATCTTTATGAGATTCCCCTCAGCTTCCCCCTGACTTTTGGTCATTTTTTTGAAATAAAACTCATTATGACTTCCTCTTTTTAAAACCCTTCAGTGATTTTGACTTCACCACTCTACTGGTAGTGCTCTTGTCAAAGTGCCTAGTGCTCTTTCTATTCCTGAACCCAGTGGCCAGTTCTCATCTAGCTCAACTCAGTAGCATTGACAAAAGTGACAGCCTCCTACTTGATATAGTACTTTCTCCACTCATCTCGCAGGATGGCCATACTCCTTGGGCATTTTTGTTTGGTTTTCTTTTTCCTACTTATTAGTCAGTCTTCCATCTTCTTTTGTGGGTCTTCCTCTTCTCCCCAACGCAACTTAATGCTGCAGTGCCTCTGAACTTAGTTCTTGACCTTCTTAACCCTGAATTACATTTACTTCTTTGGTTTGGGGCTCTAGTCTCATGGCTTTAAATTTTGTCTCTGCTGTATTCCAGCCTGCATTCCTATATCTGACTCATGTCCCAGATTTGTATGTTCAGTTGCTTAGTTGACATTTCTACTCGGACAGCTTTCCCTTAGAAATTTTTATTCCTCTCCCTGCAAACTGCCCCAGCATAGTTGATAACAACTTGTCTTTATGTTGCTCAGACCAAAAACTCTTTAATCAGCTTAATTTCAAAAATAAATCTATCTTTAGATTTAGAGTCTGACTACTACTTGCCACCTCTCTGCTGCCACCCTGGTCCACACCACCATTATCTTGGTTTATTGCAGTGTCCATATACTAAGAAGCTATAACAATTTAGGTTATAATTTCTAATTATAAGCATATGACCTTTGTGTCTGCTTTAAAAAGGTTTTTGGGAATGTGTCATATAGAGTTGCCCATGTGAGAATAAGCTCTGTTACATGTATGTGTCTGTCATTTGGATAGTCTCTCTGGGGACTTTCTGTTTGAGGCTCATGTTTGATACCAGAATTTTCTCTGCCTATGACATCTTAAATCAAATGGTGTGTCTCTCAGGATCAGTATCCCCGAAGCTGTGTGTTGATCTGAGTTTCAGCTGCTCTGGTCAATGAGGTCATCTTTATGAGATTCCCCTCAGCTTCCCCCTGACTTTTGGTCATTTTTTTGAAATAAAACTCATTATGACTTCCTCTTTTTAAAACCCTTCAGTGATTTTGACTTCACCACTCTACTGGTAGTGCTCTTGTCAAAGTGCCTAGTGCTCTTTCTATTCCTGAACCCAGTGGCCAGTTCTCATCTAGCTCAACTCAGTAGCATTGACAAAAGTGACAGCCTCCTACTTGATATAGTACTTTCTCCACTCATCTCGCAGGATGGCCATACTCCTTGGGCATTTTTGTTTGGTTTTCTTTTTCCTACTTATTAGTCAGTCTTCCATCTTCTTTTGTGGGTCTTCCTCTTCTCCCCAACGCAACTTAATGCTGCAGTGCCTCTGAACTTAGTTCTTGACCTTCTTAACCCTGAATTACATTTACTTCTTTGGTTTGGGGCTCTAGTCTCATGGCTTTAAATTTTGTCTCTGCTGTATTCCAGCCTGCATTCCTATATCTGACTCATGTCCCAGATTTGTATGTTCAGTTGCTTAGTTGACATTTCTACTCGGACAGCTTTCCCTTAGAAATTTTTATTCCTCTCCCTGCAAACTGCCCCAGCATAGTTGATAACAACTTGTCTTTATGTTGCTCAGACCAAAAACTCTTTAATCAGCTTAATTTCAAAAATAAATCTATCTTTAGATTTAGAGTCTGACTACTACTTGCCACCTCTCTGCTGCCACCCTGGTCCACACCACCATTATCTTGGTTTATTGCAGTGGCTTTCTAATTAGTGTTGTTTCTGACTGCCTCTCTGAAATCCATTGTCAGTTTAACAGCCAGACTTCTAAATAAAGCAATCTTCTGCTGAAAATGCCCCGTCTCTCTGGGTAAAACCCAAATATCTATAGAATCCTGCAGTATCTGCTGCTGTCTCAACTGTCTGACCTTATCTTCTACTGCTTTTCTTTGTTCACTCTCCTCCAACCATACAGGTGTCCTTGATGTTTTCATCCGCAGCCTGGTACCTTAGCACTTGTAGAGAAGCTATACTCTCTATCTAGGAATTTCTTTTTCAAATAGCTACATGGCTGGCTCTCCCCTTCTTCAGGGCTTTGCCAAATAAAATGTCACTTTCTCAGTGAGGACCCATGCTGACCTATACTTAAAGTATAGCCTGTATTTGTAGCCCTTCCCTGTTCTTAATCCCCTTTACTCTGCTCTCTCTTTTCCCATAGTAATTATCACCAAAAGCATGCTGTTTATTATGTTCTTCTGTTGTTTTCTTTTCATCATCACCAGAAACTAAGACCTATCAGCACACTTTGTTCATCTAGAACAGTGGCTAGCACATAGTAGATGGATAACATATATTTTTCACAAGGCTTTCAAGGGCTCGAGTAATTGAATTTTTGGCTATTTGCCCAACTCATGCCCTGCTGCTTTTCTTCTTCTGCCTCTCCTATCATTCCTTTAGGCCTTTAAGTTCATCCAGTCTAGTGTAGCCTCTTCCATCATATGATGGAGTATTTCCTCTCCCTATAATATTTATTCCTTACCCAGTCAATGTCTGTTGTTATTCCCAGATGAACTCCACTGTTACTTCTTTAAGAAAACCTTCACTCATCATCCTTTTCCTCCGAAGGACTTGGGATTATATACTTTCATAGTTTTTAGGCTCTTAAGACGGCAGGGACCATTTCTGTCTTATTCAATGCAAAAGCTTCAACACTGAGTCTTTTTCATAGTAGATGCTCAATAAATCTTTACTGAATGAGTGATCTCATTTGATCTACACAAATGATCCTGTGAGTGGTAAACCTAAATTGTAAATTTACTTCTTATGTTTTACACATAAGAAGTAAAAGGGCCCAAACAGGTTTTCTGATTTTGCCCAAGGGATATGGAATATGGATAAGGAACCCATAATTGTTTCCTGTTTTCTGTGTTACAGTGGGTAAGGTGCACTTGAGTGTTCTGTTTGTGTCCAGACTCAGATAGAATCTGGAAATATCTTCAGGTTACTGTTATCAGGTTGCTTATGAAAGATTACTGTACTGTGATTTGGATCCAACTCTTTGGACAGTGTAACATATGCAGAATGTATATTGAGGTATACAACCATTATTTGTTGTAATGTAACAGCAGTAAAACCACTGTTTAAAAATCTAATGATGGGGCTTCCCTGGTGATCCAGTGGGTAAGGACACTGCCTTGCAGTCCAAGGGGCATCGGTTTGATCCCTGGGCTGGGAAGATCCCACATGCCGTGGAATGGCTGGACCGATGAGTCCGACTACCGAGCTGGAGCTCTGGCGCATGCACCCAGAGCCGGCTCTGCAGTGTGAGAGGCCTCTGTGATGGGAGGCCACACAGGCCAAAGAGCAAAGATGGATGAAAATGAATAAATGCATAGCTATGCATGTCTAGAACAGTGGCTAGCACATAGTAGATGGATAACATATATTTTTCACAAGGCTTTCAAGGGCTCGAGTAATTGAATTTTTGGCTATTTGCCCAACTCATGCCCTGCTGCTTTTCTTCTTCTGCCTCTCCTATCATTCCTTTAGGCCTTTAAGTTCATCCAGTCTAGTGTAGCCTCTTCCATCATATGATGGAGTATTTCCTCTCCCTATAATATTTATTCCTTACCCAGTCAATGTCTGTTGTTATTCCCAGATGAACTCCACTGTTACTTCTTTAAGAAAACCTTCACTCATCATCCTTTTCCTCCGAAGGACTTGGGATTATATACTTTCATAGTTTTTAGGCTCTTAAGACGGCAGGGACCATTTCTGTCTTATTCAATGCAAAAGCTTCAACACTGAGTCTTTTTCATAGTAGATGCTCAATAAATCTTTACTGAATGAGTGATCTCATTTGATCTACACAAATGATCCTGTGAGTGGTAAACCTAAATTGTAAATTTACTTCTTATGTTTTACACATAAGAAGTAAAAGGGCCCAAACAGGTTTTCTGATTTTGCCCAAGGGATATGGAATATGGATAAGGAACCCATAATTGTTTCCTGTTTTCTGTGTTACAGTGGGTAAGGTGCACTTGAGTGTTCTGTTTGTGTCCAGACTCAGATAGAATCTGGAAATATCTTCAGGTTACTGTTATCAGGTTGCTTATGAAAGATTACTGTACTGTGATTTGGATCCAACTCTTTGGACAGTGTAACATATGCAGAATGTATATTGAGGTATACAACCATTATTTGTTGTAATGTAACAGCAGTAAAACCACTGTTTAAAAATCTAATGATGGGGCTTCCCTGGTGATCCAGTGGGTAAGGACACTGCCTTGCAGTCCAAGGGGCATCGGTTTGATCCCTGGGCTGGGAAGATCCCACATGCCGTGGAATGGCTGGACCGATGAGTCCGACTACCGAGCTGGAGCTCTGGAGCGCATGCACCCAGAGCCGGCGCTCTGCAGTGTGAGAGGCCTCTGTGATGGGAGGCCCACACAGGCCAAAGAGCAAAGATGGATGAAAATGAATAAATGAAAGACCAATAGAAGTGGCCAAAAAAACACAAAATCTAATGATGTTTTACTAAATAAATGTGTCATAAAATATTCAAAAGAAGAAAAAATCTGACCTCTTAAAAATAGAGGTAGCTTTTGTCTCAGACAGAGAACAGTAGAAACCTGTATATTTCGCTAAAAAATACTGAATTTTTATGAATTTTGTGTACTTGTTGGGCATTTTTGACTAACAGTAGTTCCATATTCAGCATTGCTTCGAGTGATTTTAAATATAATGTAGACATGAAGAGTCAGTTTAAATTTACTCATTCACTGGAAAAAAATGTTGCTATAGAGTTTATTTAGCATTTCTGACACACAGGATCAGTGTATGTCAGATGTTATTAAAGTACTTTTTTCTTTGTCAGATCATTACCATATGGTATTGTCGTACTTCTTTTAATCTTAGAAGTGAAGCCTTTTGGAAACTAGGGCTTCTATATGTGAGAGAGTTGAATTACAAAGCTTTCTCTTTTTGAAGGCAGGCATCTTTCATATCTAAAAATGTTCATACAAAAATGCCCTATATGTGTAGCTCTTTGTGTTTGAAGAGAACAGTGCTGATTCGCTGAGATTTGTGACATAAATTAGGACATTTGTAAAGAGAGATTTCGTTTATCCCAGTGCTCTCTCAGCTGTCTTTGTGGGGGCCTTTGTGCAGTGGAAAAATACTGTAGAGCCACTCGATGGTGCATTAGAGAGATTGATTAATGGTGGTTTATTTAAGTTGGCCCCATTTTGGTGTCTCATTTTTGACTTTGAAATCCAGGACTCTTATTGTCTTTTTTTGTGGAGGAAGGGAGTTGGGGAGGGAGGGCGGGCCACTTCTATTCCTCTTTCATTTATCTATTTTCATCCTTTTTTTGTTCTTTGGCCCGTGTGGGCCTCCCATCGCAGTGGCTGGACCGATGTGTCCTACTACCGAGCTGGAGCTCTGGCGCACATGCTCACACAGCTGGTGCTCTGCAGTGAGAGAGGCCTCTGTGATGGGAGGCCCACACAGGCCAAAGAACAAAGATGGATGAAAATGAATAAATGAAAGACCAATAGAAGTGGCCAAAAAAACACAAAATCTAATGATGTTTTACTAAATAAATGTGTCATAAAATATTCAAAAGAAGAAAAAATCTGACCTCTTAAAAATAGAGGTAGCTTTTGTCTCAGACAGAGAACAGTAGAAACCTGTATATTTCGCTAAAAAATACTGAATTTTTATGAATTTTGTGTACTTGTTGGGCATTTTTGACTAACAGTAGTTCCATATTCAGCATTGCTTCGAGTGATTTTAAATATAATGTAGACATGAAGAGTCAGTTTAAATTTACTCATTCACTGGAAAAAAATGTTGCTATAGAGTTTATTTAGCATTTCTGACACACAGGATCAGTGTATGTCAGATGTTATTAAAGTACTTTTTTCTTTGTCAGATCATTACCATATGGTATTGTCGCATTCTTTTAATCTTAGAAGTGAAGCCTTTTGGAAACTAGGGCTTCTATATGTGAGAGAGTTGAATTACAAAGCTTTCTCTTTTGAAGGCAGGCATCTTTCATATCTAAAAATGTTCATACAAAAATGCCCTATATGTGTAGCTCTTTGTGTTTGAAGAGAACAGTGCTGATTCGCTGAGATTTGTGACATAAATTAGGACATTTGTAAAGAGAGATTTCGTTTATCCCAGTGCTCTCTCAGCTGTCTTTGTGGGGGCCTTTGTGCAGTGGAAAAATACTGTAGAGCCACTCGATGGTGCATTAGAGAGATTGATTAATGGTGGTTTATTTAAGTTGGCCCCATTTTGGTGTCTCATTTTTGACTTTGAAATCCAGGACTCTTATTGTCTTTTTTTGTGGAGGAAGGGAGTTGGGGAGGGGGGTGGGCGGGCCACTTCTATTCCTCTTTCATTTATCTATTTTCATCCTTTTTTTGTTCTTTGGCCCGTGTGGGCCTCCCATCGCAGTGGCCTCTGTTGTCGCAGAGCGCTGACTCTGGGCACACGAGCCCCAGAGCTCCGGCTCAGTAATTGGACACATTGGTCCAGCTGCTCCGTGGCACGTGGGATCGTCCCAGGCCAGGGATCGAACTGGCGCCTCTTACACTGCAAGGCGGTGTCCTTACCCACTGGACCACCAAGGAAGCCCTAAACCAGAAGATTTTTATATACAGACTATCCAAATTTATATTGTTACTTTAAAATACCTAAGTTCGTTACATCTACTAAGTTGGAATAAATAGAAAATAGCATTCATGTTAGACCAGTTACCTTCCTTGAAGTGTTTTCTCCACATCTTGGCTTATACTATTAGATTTGTAGGAGAGGTTCACAATTGTATCAAGACATCTCCATTTTCTACCCAACATCCCACATCAGGGAAAAATAAATCCTAGTAGTCATGTTTTAGGAGAAAGCGATACTAAGACATTCATTAAGAGCATCATAATTGAGAGATTAAGCGAAAATTCAAAAGCTTAGAGGAAAGGAATTAAGTGAATAGGTTAATATAAAATCAGTTGATTTTTGAAACAGTTGTAGACTTTAGTTATCAAAAGTGCCATAGGTCTTTCCTCAAATATTTTTAATCCAGATGAAACTGGTGATGGTGAATAAAAGCTATCAGTTCTTAATTTTGGCGCATTGAATTACATAAGAATATTTTAAATTAACAAAAAGTATTATAACTGAAAATATGTACCTCCATCCATCTCATTTTAGATACATTTAAAACCATATGAACTAGATATGGCCCATCAAACTTTAAGTTGTTATTGTCATAATTAGAACTGTTTTTCTAATCTATTATTTTTTGTTAGGTTGTTAAATACAGTTAAAATTGTCATTGAGCAAAAATAATTGCACATACTTTTATGACCACCATAATGAGAACCTATAGTTCAATTTTATATGTACTCAATAGACAGGAAAGTGTATACTTTCTTGCAACCTAATAAAAATAGTAAATGAAAAATTATTAATTTGTACATTTCCATATAAATTTCACCAAGCCCACAGATGGGACTTAAAAGACAATGTTTAATGTTAGAGTTGGATTTGATTTCATCATTTTTTTTTCTTTTGTAATGAGATTGTAACTCAGGGGTAGTGATCTTTCAGTTGTATATATAACTGAAATGATAAAAGCTTCAACTTGTTGATGGCATGTGCTTGTTTTGTTTCTATGTACATATAAATGGTTTGCAGATACAAATATATATTTTCCTCGTTTCGTTTTAGTTGGACTGATCCAGAGGTTTCTTGTACTTCAGATTTACATACCCCTGGGACAAGACTTCTCCACTGAATTGCTGTAAGATATATACAACTTCTTTCAGTGTTTTATGTGTGTTAGACATTTGATCAATTGAAGTAGTGCAAAGAGTCATTAATTACAAGTGGCAGTTTTTGCGTTAAAGAGCAGTGACTTATCAAGTCGACATGAAGTAATTAAACTAATTTAACGGTATTTCTCAGATATACGATCATCTAGCGTTTCCCTAAGGGAAGAAAACAGATTTCATCTGTTTAAGAAAATATCAAAGGATCCTGAATTTAATAATGAAGAGCCTATAACTTGGAGAAATAAATAATCCTAAAGTTTGAGATTTTATTTCAAATGAGGAGTGATGCTTTGTTTTGTACTATCTGTTGTTGGAAAGTATATTTGATTTAAAATTAATTGAAATACCTCATTTTAATGTTGTTTTTGTAATTTTATTGGAATATAATTGATTTACAGTGTTGTGTTTCAGGTGTTCAACAAAATGATTGTTATAAATGTACATGTATTTATTATTTTTTAGATTCTTTACCCATATAGGTTATTAAAGAATATTGAGTACAGTTCTCTGTACTATACAGTAGGACTTTGTTGGTCTGTATTTTAGATACAATGTGTGTGTGTTAATTCCAAGCTCCTAATTTATCCCTCTCCCCCATGTTTCCTCATTGGTAACCATAAATAATTTGAAATCCGTGAATCTGTTTCTCTTTTGAATATTTATTTGCATCCTTTTTTTTTTTCATTAGATTCCACATATTAGTTATAAAATACAGGAAAGTGTATACTTTCTTGCAACCTAATAAAAATAGTAAATGAAAAATTATTAATTTGTACATTTCCATATAAATTTCACCAAGCCCACAGATGGGACTTAAAAGACAATGTTTAATGTTAGAGTTGGATTTGATTTCATCATTTTTTTTTCTTTTGTAATGAGATTGTAACTCAGGGGTAGTGATCTTTCAGTTGTATATATAACTGAAATGATAAAAGCTTCAACTTGTTGATGGCATGTGCTTGTTTTGTTTCTATGTACATATAAATGGTTTGCAGATACAAATATATATTTTCCTCGTTTCGTTTTAGTTGGACTGATCCAGAGGTTTCTTGTACTTCAGATTTACATACCCCTGGGACAAGACTTCTCCACTGAATTGCTGTAAGATATATACAACTTCTTTCAGTGTTTTATGTGTGTTAGACATTTGATCAATTGAAGTAGTGCAAAGAGTCATTAATTACAAGTGGCAGTTTTTGCGTTAAAGAGCAGTGACTTATCAAGTCGACATGAAGTAATTAAACTAATTTAACGGTATTTCTCAGATATACGATCATCTAGCGTTTCCCTAAGGGAAGAAAACAGATTTCATCTGTTTAAGAAAATATCAAAGGATCCTGAATTTAATAATGAAGAGCCTATAACTTGGAGAAATAAATAATCCTAAAGTTTGAGATTTTATTTCAAATGAGGAGTGATGCTTTGTTTTGTACTATCTGTTGTTGGAAAGTATATTTGATTTAAAATTAATTGAAATACCTCATTTTAATGTTGTTTTTGTAATTTTATTGGAATATAATTGATTTACAGTGTTGTGTTTCAGGTGTTCAACAAAATGATTGTTATAAATGTACATGTATTTATTATTTTTTAGATTCTTTACCCATATAGGTTATTAAAGAATATTGAGTACAGTTCTCTGTACTATACAGTAGGACTTTGTTGGTCTGTATTTTAGATACAATGTGTGTGTGTTAATTCCAAGCTCCTAATTTATCCCTCTCCCCCATGTTTCCTCATTGGTAACCATAAATAATTTGAAATCTGTGAATCTGTTTCTCTTTTGAATATTTATTTGCATCCTTTTTTTTTTTCATTAGATTCCACATATTAGTGATAAAATACTTGTTTTTCTCTTACCTCACATAGCATGATAATGTCTAGGTCCATTCTTGTTGCTGCAAATGGTATTGTTTCATTCTTTTTATGGTTAGTGTACCATTGCATGTATACGCTGCATCTTCTTTATGGATTCCTCTGTTCATGGACATTTTTTACATTGTTTCAATGTCTTAGCTGTTGTAAATAGTGCTTCAGTGAACATTGAAATGCATGTACCTTTTTGAATTACGATTTTCTCCTGATAAATGCCTAGGACTGAAATTACTGGATGATATAGTAGTTTCTTTTCTAATTTGTTAAGTAGCCTCCCTACTGTTCTCCATAATGGTTGCACCAATTTACATTCCCACCAGCAATGTAGGAGGTCTCCATTTTTGTCACACCCTCTCTGATGTTTATTGTTTGTAGACTTTGATGATGCCTATTCTGACCATGTGTGAGGTGTTATCTCAATTGTAGTTTTGATTTGCCTCTCTCTGATATTAAGTGGTATGGGCATCTTTTCATGTGCTTTCTGGCCTTCTATATGTCTTCTTTGGAAAAATGTCTGTTTAGATCTCCTGTCCACCATTTTTTGATTGGGTTGTTTGTTTTTTTGACATATTGCTGCATAAATGGTTTGCATATTTTGGAGATTAATCCCTTGTTGGTCACTTAGCAAGTATTCTTTCTCATTCCATGGATTGTCTTTTCATTTTGTTTACGTTTTCCTTTGCTGTGTAGAAGCTTTTAAGTTTAATTAGGTCCTATTTATTTATTTTGTTTTTATTTTTATAATACTAGGAGGTAGATTCCAAAAACACATTGATGCAATTTATATCAGAGTGTTCTACCAATGTTTTCCTGTGAGTATTATAGAGTCAGGCCTTATGTTTAGGTCTTTGCTCCATTTTGAGTTTGTTTTTGTGTAAGGTGTTGGAGAATGTTCTGATTTCATTCTCTCATGTGGTGCTGTAAAGTTTTTCCAACAGCATGTTTATTTTAGATACCCAAGCTCCTAATTTATCCCTCTCCCCCATGTTTCCTCATTGGTAACCATAAATAATTTGAAATCCGTGAATCTGTTTCTCTTTTGAATATTTATTTGCATCCTTTTTTTTTTTCATTAGATTCCACATATTAGTGATAAAATACTTGTTTTTCTCTTACCTCACATAGCATGATAATGTCTAGGTCCATTCTTGTTGCTGCAAATGGTATTGTTTCATTCTTTTTATGGTTAGTGTACCATTGCATGTATACGCTGCATCTTCTTTATGGATTCCTCTGTTCATGGACATTTTTTACATTGTTTCAATGTCTTAGCTGTTGTAAATAGTGCTTCAGTGAACATTGAAATGCATGTACCTTTTTGAATTACGATTTTCTCCTGATAAATGCCTAGGACTGAAATTACTGGATGATATAGTAGTTTCTTTTCTAATTTGTTAAGTAGCCTCCCTACTGTTCTCCATAATGGTTGCACCAATTTACATTCCCACCAGCAATGTAGGAGGTCTCCATTTTTGTCACACCCTCTCTGATGTTTATTGTTTGTAGACTTTGATGATGCCTATTCTGACCATGTGTGAGGTGTTATCTCAATTGTAGTTTTGATTTGCCTCTCTCTGATATTAAGTGGTATGGGCATCTTTTCATGTGCTTTCTGGCCTTCTATATGTCTTCTTTGGAAAAATGTCTGTTTAGATCTCCTGTCCACCATTTTTTGATTGGGTTGTTTGTTTTTTTGACATATTGCTGCATAAATGGTTTGCATATTTTGGAGATTAATCCCTTGTTGGTCACTTAGCAAGTATTCTTTCTCATTCCATGGATTGTCTTTTCATTTTGTTTACGTTTTCCTTTGCTGTGTAGAAGCTTTTAAGTTTAATTAGGTCCTATTTATTTATTTTTGTTTTTATTTTTATAATACTAGGAGGTAGATTCCAAAAACACATTGATGCAATTTATATCAGAGTGTTCTACCAATGTTTTCCTGTGAGTATTATAGAGTCAGGCCTTATGTTTAGGTCTTTGCTCCATTTTGAGTTTGTTTTTGTGTAAGGTGTTGGAGAATGTTCTGATTTCATTCTCTCATGTGGTGCTGTAAAGTTTTTCCAACAGCAGTTACTGAAGAGACTGCCTTTCCTCCATATTCTTGCCTCTTTTTCATAGATTCATTGAGAATAGTTACATGGGATTATCTGTGGGCTTTCTATCCTGTTACATTGATCTTATATTTCTGTTTTTGTGCCAGTACCATACTGTTTTGATGACTTTAGCTTTGACATGTAGTCTTAAGTCAGGGATTCTGATTCCTTCAGCTCCATTTTTCTTTCTCAGGATTGACTTTAGCTGTGATGGGTCTTTAGTGTTTCCTTACAAATCAAATTTTTTTTTTGTTCTGGTTCTATATTTTAAAAAGCCATTTGTAAGTTGATAGAGATCTCACTGAAATGTAGATCATCTTGGGTAGTGTAGTCATTTGGGCAATACTGATTTTTCCAATCCAAGAACAAAACAACTAAGCTCAGCACGCAATCCAAGAACATAGTGTATCATTCCATCTGTGTCATCTTCAGTTTCTTTCATTAGTGGTTTATAGTTTTCACAGTACAGGTCTTTTGTCTCCTTGGGTAGGTTTGTTTCTAGATGTGTTATTCTTTTTGATGGTATAGTAAATTGTTTCTTTAATTTCTCTTTCTTATTTTTCATTGTTAGTATATAGGAATGAAACAGATTTCTGTGTATTAATTTTGTATCCTGCAGTTGCCAAATTCACTGATGAGTTCTAGTACTTTTCTGGTAGCATCTTTAGGATATTCTATGTATAGTTTTTTTTTTTTCTTTTGTGGCCACATCTATTGATCTTTCATTTACTTATCTTTGTTCTTTGGCCCGTGTGGGCCTCCCATCGCAGTGGCCTCCCCCACCGCAAAGCACCGGCTCTGGGCGCATGCACTCCAGAGCTCTGGCTCGGCAGTTGGACACATCGGTGCAGATGCTCCGCGGCACATGGGATCTTCCCAGGCCAGGGATTGAACCGGCGCACCCTGCGCTGCAAGGCAGTGTCCTTACCCACTGGACCACCAGGGGAAACCCTATGTATATTTTCTTAATGGTATTTATTTTAGTGGAGAAATAAGAGTGTTGTCTGTTTACATGTAAATGGCTTAGGATATATTTGTTTTAAATGGCCTTGCTATGAACAAGCAGTTTAGGAAAAGAAAGAATATACAGATTTTACCCAGTTGAGCTACCTGTTGTCTGATATAATCCTGAGAATGAAAATAATAATTTATATACTCAGAATGGAATATTATTTAGGATTTCAGTAATAAATTTGTATGCTTTTGATTATACATTATATTTAGGGTATATGTTTTCTAATTTTTCTTTGTAATTAATAGCTCTCTGAGGTCAAAACTTGGTCTTTTATTTTCCCTGCTGAAATATGTGACTTTACCTATTAAAGAAGGCAGTTTTGTACTAGTTACACTGCTTCAGGCTGAGGGTAAGGAAGGACTTTCATAATGAAATGGGATTAAAATAAATACAAGGTTATTAATTTCTGTTTATGTGAATTAAAATGCTAATAGTGTACATACATGTGCTGATAAAAAATAAATTTTAACTAATGGTATATAATTTTGTTTTTTTGGAATGATAAAAGATAAATGGAACAGTTTATGTTTTGTGTTTTCAACTTTAGATCTCAGTAAATTTCTGAGATTTTCCCTTATCATCTGCCATGGTTAGCAAGATTCTTTATACTGCTGGTTGTAGTCACAAGACCAAAGCAGCAGTTTATGCTCTTACGTATTATTTTTCTAGTTCTGCAGTTGCCAAATTCACTGATGAGTTCTAGTACTTTTCTGGTAGCATCTTTAGGATATTCTATGTATAGTTTTTTTTCTTTTGTGGCCACATCTATTGATCTTTCATTTACTTATCTTTGTTCTTTGGCCCGTGTGGGCCTCCCATCGCAGTGGCCTCCCCCACCGCAAAGCACCGGCTCTGGGCGCATGCACTCCAGAGCTCTGGCTCGGCAGTTGGACACATCGGTGCAGATGCTCCGCGGCACATGGGATCTTCCCAGGCCAGGGATTGAACCGGCGCACCCTGCGCTGCAAGGCAGTGTCCTTACCCACTGGACCACCAGGGGAAACCCTATGTATATTTTCTTAATGGTATTTATTTTAGTGGAGAAATAAGAGTGTTGTCTGTTTACATGTAAATGGCTTAGGATATATTTGTTTTAAATGGCCTTGCTATGAACAAGCAGTTTAGGAAAAGAAAGAATATACAGATTTTACCCAGTTGAGCTACCTGTTGTCTGATATAATCCTGAGAATGAAAATAATAATTTATATACTCAGAATGGAATATTATTTAGGATTTCAGTAATAAATTTGTATGCTTTTGATTATACATTATATTTAGGGTATATGTTTTCTAATTTTTCTTTGTAATTAATAGCTCTCTGAGGTCAAAACTTGGTCTTTTATTTTCCCTGCTGAAATATGTGACTTTACCTATTAAAGAAGGCAGTTTTGTACTAGTTACACTGCTTCAGGCTGAGGGTAAGGAAGGACTTTCATAATGAAATGGGATTAAAATAAATACAAGGTTATTAATTTCTGTTTATGTGAATTAAAATGCTAATAGTGTACATACATGTGCTGATAAAAAATAAATTTTAACTAATGGTATATAATTTTGTTTTTTTGGAATGATAAAAGATAAATGGAACAGTTTATGTTTTTGTGTTTTTCAACTTTAGATCTCAGTAAATTTCTGAGATTTTCCCTTATCATCTGCCATGGTTAGCAAGATTCTTTATACTGCTGCTTGTAGTAACAAGACCAAAGCAGCAGTTTATGCTCTTACGTATTATTTTTCTAGTTCTGCAGAAAAAGCATTTTCAAGCCTCTAAAAGCATTCTAAAGGTACTGTGTATCATATGCAGCTTTATTTTCAGTATAGGGAAAAGTGGTTTCCTATCAAATGTAAGTAGGTGCATTATGATTTATTTTGAAGGTTGTTAGATTCCTTGCACAGAAATCCAGTCCTGCCCTCTTAGTCTCCTGACCCCTACTGCCTATACATTGAAATTCTTCAGAAGTGATAGGGATGCTGGTAGTTAGTCTCTTGATAAAAGTTGTACAAGACGCTCAGCTGAGCCTTGAGACAAAGTCTTTGCTGATGAGCACTCTTTTTCCTCTACAGAAGTAGGCTTTATCTGTGCCCCAACACTTGAGCTTACCACTGTGGCCCGGGCAATATTCTGTTTTAACTAACTTAGTAAGAATTGGAACTTTAATTGTGGAGAAAGCAGTAGGTACCTTAGGTTTAAACTTAGTCCCAGCAAGAGAGTAGTTAATATAAGTAAGGCTGACCACCCCTTTGTTAGCATGTAAATGAATGCACTTGAAGGATAGGAAGATATTTTCATGGATGATGGAACTAATAGTCAGATCTTGAATTTGGTTGACTATAACCGTACAGTCTCGTGTTGTCATAGTCACATGGACAAACGTTTGGATTTTCCACATGGTCTTAGTTTTATAGTTTTCACCAAATAAATGTCTGGAACAAAAGGTCAAAATTATTAAACAAAATAGACAGGACATTCTCTGTCCTGACCTTGTAAAATTACCAGAGTATAAGAAAATGTATTAACTGTGCATTTGAATTTGTTACTAATAGACAGTCAAAATACTTTACTATTTTAGAAAATAATGACAGAGACCATGTTTTACAAGAAAGAAGATAGAGTAATGAGTATTGATTGTCTTTCTAACTACAGCTTTTTCTTTTCCTTAAATGAAAGGACTTTCTTTCAGCACCCTTAGTGTTTTACTGTGTTTCTACCAGCATAGCTCCAGGCAATTTTAAATAATATATTTCTCTAACAAGCTTGGAAAGTCGTATAGCAGAAAGATATCTGGCTTTTAAAATTTTTCATTGTCAGAATGGGGGAGGCATTTTGTTTCACAAAGATACACTTACGCATCAAGAGTTTTTCATAAGCAGAGTCTTGCCAGCTAGTATGCGGATGTCATACTCATGTCTTCAGCATCTTCCTGTGTGTCTCATGTTCACTGGATGATTCTGCTGCTCAGTAGAAGGTCATAAACCTGTAAGTTAGTAGATGCCTTAGAACCAGCAATAGCTGTGCTGGAGGATGAGTCAGTAGAGTATTGAATTACTGTGAGTGTCATACAGTTTGAAGCCAAAGGAGAGTCAGTCTGCCTCGAATTTCTTACTTACTTCTTCCCACCTTCACTACCCTTAGTCCCAAACCACCATCACATTTCCCCTGATGTTATACACTGCAGCCTTGAGCTTACAAAGTCTTTGCTGATGAGCCTAGTGGCCCGGGCAATATTCTGTTTTAACTAACTTAGTAAGAATTGGAACTTTAATTGTGGAGAAAGCAGTAGGTACCTTAGGTTTAAACTTAGTCCCAGCAAGAGAGTAGTTAATATAAGTAAGGCTGACCACCCCTTTGTTAGCATGTAAATGAATGCACTTGAAGGATAGGAAGATATTTTCATGGATGATGGAACTAATAGTCAGATCTTGAATTTGGTTGACTATAACCGTACAGTCTCGTGTTGTCATAGTCACATGGACAAACGTTTGGATTTTCCACATGGTCTTAGTTTTATAGTTTTCACCAAATAAATGTCTGGAACAAAAGGTCAAAATTATTAAACAAAATAGACAGGACATTCTCTGTCCTGACCTTGTAAAATTACCAGAGTATAAGAAAATGTATTAACTGTGCATTTGAATTTGTTACTAATAGACAGTCAAAATACTTTACTATTTTAGAAAATAATGACAGAGACCATGTTTTACAAGAAAGAAGATAGAGTAATGAGTATTGATTGTCTTTCTAACTACAGCTTTTTCTTTTCCTTAAATGAAAGGACTTTCTTTCAGCACCCTTAGTGTTTTACTGTGTTTCTACCAGCATAGCTCCAGGCAATTTTAAATAATATATTTCTCTAACAAGCTTGGAAAGTCGTATAGCAGAAAGATATCTGGCTTTTAAAATTTTTCATTGTCAGAATGGGGGAGGCATTTTGTTTCACAAAGATACACTTACGCATCAAGAGTTTTCATAAGCAGAGTCTTGCCAGCTAGTATGCGGATGTCATACTCATGTCTTCAGCATCTTCCTGTGTGTCTCATGTTCACTGGATGATTCTGCTGCTCAGTAGAAGGTCATAAACCTGTAAGTTAGTAGATGCCTTAGAACCAGCAATAGCTGTGCTGGAGGATGAGTCAGTAGAGTATTGAATTACTGTGAGTGTCATACAGTTTGAAGCCAAAGGAGAGTCAGTCTGCCTCGAATTTCTTACTTACTTCTTCCCACCTTCACTACCCTTAGTCCCAAACCACCATCACATTTCCCCTGATGTTATAGAGCATCTGAGTGGATTTCCCATATTCTTTTCTTTTATAATCTAATCTCTACACTGCAGCTGGAATGATCATTCTGTAAACCAACTGGAATTTTTCACCGTACCAAGGACAAACTCTCAAATCCTTAATGCTCCTCTATACCCTTGTCTCTCACCTCTCCCTACTGACCACATACCGCTCTGTCCTGAACTCACTATCTGTCAACTGTATGAGAAATAAGTCTTACAAGATATAAATAAATGAGAAATAAATCTGATGTCGTTTTCAAGCTCTCTGTTGTTTTCCTTCGCTACAGATATACCATTTTGTAATTGTATATTTATTTGGTCATCTGCCATTTTGAATGGTCTTTGAGCCTCTGTGATATTCTGGCACCTAACTCAGTGCCTTACCCCAAGTTCTGACATGCATATGAGTTGGGGCAGGAGTGGAAGAAGTAAAGAAGACCCAATCTCTGTCCTCATATAGTTTGCTATGAGGGTGAAAGATCAGTTAAAAGGCAATTTAAATACGTCTTTGTATGTTATTATGATATGAGAGCAAGGCATAGGGAATGTTTGATGTCTTAGGTAGAACTAAGAGCGAGGCTTGGAAGTGGACACATCCAGAGTGAGATTGTGCTTTACCTCTGTGGGACTTGTAGCAAATTGTAAACTTTCCTTTGTTATGGGATAAGAGTAATAATTCCTACCTGACAGGTTTGTCATAAAAATTAAATGAGTAAATGAATATAAAGTAATAATCACTGGCATTTATTAAACCCTTATACTGGGCATTGTTCTAAGCATTTTCGTTGTTTTCACTCCTTCTCCAAAATAAGCCTGTCTAGTAATCATAAATATTGCCTCTGTTTTACCACTGAGGAAATCAGAGTCCAAAAAGATTAAGCGATTTGCCAGAGGTTACCGACTTATTAATAACCTTAGAGCCAGAAATCAAACTTGGAGTATAAATCTAGAACCTGTGCTCTGCACCACCATACCATTTTGTAATTTTTTCTAATCCCCAATGTAGTAGGGATATTTAATTTCTCCAACCTTCACTACCTAGTCCCAAACCCACCATCCCCCCATTTCCCCTGATGTTATAGAGCATCTGAGTGGATTTCCCATATTCTTTTCTTTTATAATCTAATCTCTACACTGCAGCTGGAATGATCATTCTGTAAACCAACTGGAATTTTTCACCGTACCAAGGACAAACTCTCAAATCCTTAATGCTCCTCTATACCCTTGTCTCTCACCTCTCCCTACTGACCACATACCGCTCTGTCCTGAACTCACTATCTGTCAACTGTATGAGAAATAAGTCTTACAAGATATAAATAAATGAGAAATAAATCTGATGTCGTTTTCAAGCTCTCTGTTGTTTTCCTTCGCTACAGATATACCATTTTGTAATTGTATATTTATTTGGTCATCTGCCATTTTGAATGGTCTTTGAGCCTCTGTGATATTCTGGCACCTAACTCAGTGCCTTACCCCAAGTTCTGACATGCATATGAGTTGGGGCAGGAGTGGAAGAAGTAAAGAAGACCCAATCTCTGTCCTCATATAGTTTGCTATGAGGGTGAAAGATCAGTTAAAAGGCAATTTAAATACGTCTTTGTATGTTATTATGATATGAGAGCAAGGCATAGGGAATGTTTGATGTCTTAGGTAGAACTAAGAGCGTAGGCTTGGAAGTGGACACATCCAGAGTGAGATTGTGCTTTACCTCTGTGGGACTTGTAGCAAATTCGTAAACTTTCCTTTGTTATGGGATAAGAGTAATAATTCCTACCTGACAGGTTTGTCATAAAAATTAAATGAGTAAATGAATATAAAGTAATAATCACTGGCATTTATTAAACCCTTATACTGGGCATTGTTCTAAGCATTTTCGTTGTTTTCACTCCTTCTCCAAAATAAGCCTGTCTAGTAATCATAAATATTGCCTCTGTTTTACCACTGAGGAAATCAGAGTCCAAAAAGATTAAGCGATTTGCCAGAGGTTACCGACTTATTAATAACCTTAGAGCCAGAAATCAAACTTGGAGTATAAATCTAGAACCTGTGCTCTGCACCACCATACCATGCCTCTATATTTGTAAATTTTCTTTCTAACTATATGTCCAAACAAATGTAGTAGGGATATTTAATTTGAATCTTGGAACAAGATGAAAGTGCTTAGACTTGTATATCTTGTTTAGGGTCTTTAATTCTGAAGAGTTCCTGTGTCTGCCATTGCTCTTTTAAGAGATAAATGCTGGGCTTCCCTGGTGGTCCAGTGGGTAAGGACACCACCTTGCAGTGCAAGGGGCACTGGTTTGATCCCTGGCCTGGGAAGATACCACGTGCCGCGGAGCAGCTGGACCCATGTGTCCAATTACCGAGCTGGAGCTCTGGAGCGCATGTGCCCAGAGCCGGCGCTCTGCGACAACAGAGGCCACTGTGATGAGAGGCTCACATGGGCCAAAGAACAAAGACGGATGAAAATAGATAAATGAAAGACCAATAGAAGTGGCCTGCCTGCCCCCCTCCCTCCCCAACACCCCCTCCAAAAAAAAAAAAAAAAAGAGATAAAAGACAAATGCTTAGAAATTAAAGGAAGAATGGTACTCAGACTTTTTTTGTTGTTTAATATTTTGTATCTAGACTATGACAGTACTTGTATTATACTTTTCTTTTTTTAATTTTTGGCTACTTCTGTTGGTCTTTCATTTATTTATTTTCATCCATCTTTGTTCTTTGGCCTGTGTAGGCCTCCCATCACAGTGGCCTCTCTTGTCGCAGAGCACCAGCTCTGGGCACATGTGCTCCAGAGCTCTGGCTCCATAGTTGGACACACCTGTCCAGTCGCTCCACGGCACGTGGGATCTTCCCAGGCCAGGATCGAACCAGTGCCCTTTGCATTGCAGGCAGAATGAATATAAAGTAATAATCACTGGCATTTATTAAACCCTTATACTGGGCATTGTTCTAAGCATTTTCGTTGTTTTCACTCCTTCTCCAAAATAAGCCTGTCTAGTAATCATAAATATTGCCTCTGTTTTACCACTGAGGAAATCAGAGTCCAAAAAGATTAAGCGATTTGCCAGAGGTTACCGACTTATTAATAACCTTAGAGCCAGAAATCAAACTTGGAGTATAAATCTAGAACCTGTGCTCTGCACCACCATACCATGCCTCTATATTTGTAAATTTTCTTTCTAACTATATGTCCAAACAAATGTAGTAGGGATATTTAATTTGAATCTTGGAACAAGATGAAAGTGCTTAGACTTGTATATCTTGTTTAGGGTCTTTAATTCTGAAGAGTTCCTGTGTCTGCCATTGCTCTTTTAAGAGATAAATGCTGGGCTTCCCTGGTGGCCCAGTGGGTAAGGACACCACCTTGCAGTGCAAGGGCACTGGTTTGACCCCTGGCCTGGGAAGATACCACGTGCGCGGAGCAGCTGGACCCATGTGCCCAAAGTTACCGAGCTGGAGCTCTGGAGCGCATGTGCCCAGAGCCGGCGCTCTGCGACAACAGAGGCCACTGTGATGAGAGGCTCACATGGGCCAAAGAACAAAGATGGATGAAAATAAATAAATGAAAGACCAACACCCCCTCCAAAAAAAAAAAAAAAAGAGATAAAAGACAAATGCTTAGAAATTAAAGGAAGAATGGTACTCAGACTTTTTTTGTTGTTTAATATTTTGTATCTAGACTATGACAGTACTTGTATTATACTTTTCTTTTTTTAATTTTTGGCTACTTCTGTTGGTCTTTCATTTATTTATTTTCATCCATCTTTGTTCTTTGGCCTGTGTAGGCCTCCCATCACAGTGGCCTCTCTTGTCGCAGAGCACCAGCTCTGGGCACATGTGCTCCAGAGCTCTGGCTCCATAGTTGGACACACCTGTCCAGTCGCTCCACGGCACGTGGGATCTTCCCAGGCCAGGGATCGAACCAGTGCCCTTTGCATTGCAAGGCAGACTCTTTACCCACTGGACCACCAGGGAAGCCCACAACTTCATTTCTTATTGTTTCTTTGCTTTGGTTCATGGCAAGGCCTTTTTTTCCTTTAACATACACAAATTGTATTATTTGGAAATCCTGCATCTGTGGGTAAGGTGGCTTCAGAGCTTTGTAACCTGATAAGAAGTTATCTAATCACGTTGTGTTCTGTGTATAGAGCAAATGGCAAGTTTAGTGTGTTAGCGTACAATATTTTGAGCATTAAACTAACAATTCTTTCATACTTCTCCCTTTCAGTATACTAAAGAAAATATCCTCTCTTGCTTATTATAAATAAACCACTCATTTCAACTTGATTTATTCCTTAGTTGCTGTTTTCTTTTTCAAAGTATTTTAGTGTACCTTTATCTCATGTTGACCTGAAGTTAAATGATTTCATAAGCAACAGATTTTTAAGAATTTTTTCAGTTTTGTAGTCTCTTCCATACTTTTTGATTGTGATAGTGGGAAGCCAGCACTCCCCTGTGAGGGTTTTTAGGTGTTTCAGAGCCTAGGGGTAGACATCTGGTGCACAGGAGGAGCACCAAGAACCTGAGCTCTTGGAAGAGAACCAATTGCATCTCGAAATAGAAATCCATTTCACTATATTTGATGCTGCCAATCACACTAAATGATTTTGGAATATTACATTTTTGAACAGGAATTGCAGTCATTTTACCGAATATTGTTGAGCTACATTGATTCCTTCTCTATCCTGATTTTGTCATTATCTTGATGAATTCTGAGAGATATTTTGTATTGTTAATGCCTCTAGTGAATTGACATTATTTTTCTCATTTTCACTCAGCTCAACCAGTGCTTTTTCAGTATAGGGATGAAAGCACTATTAAAGCTGGCGGTGAGCATCATGTGCTGTTTTGGAGAAATTGGGATTCTTAGCCTACAGATTCTAGAAAATATTTTTGCCAGAAGTTTTCCGAGTTGGTCCCTTACCTATTTAGATTACTACTTTCATTTGGAATCTAATAAGGTAAATTCCCCCAAAAAAAGTTAGAGACCCTTAAAGGGTCCATAGTCCTTAGAAATTTTGGCTGATCCTTTGTGATGTCTTCATTGCAGTTTTATGAATTTGAAAATTGAGTAGAGTGTAATGCCAGGGAGGCTTGGCATGCTGCAGTTCATGAAATCATAGAGTTGGACGCGACTGGGCGACTGAACAGCAACAGAGTTTAATGATTTTAACTTAGAATCCCGTGCAGTTTACAAATTATGGTACCCATTGCAGAGTTTTTGTCTTGTCCTTTTGCCCTATCCACCAGTTTTATGCTTTTGAGCTAAGCACTTAAATTCTGTCTCAGTTTCCTCTTCAGTAAATGATAATGTGAATGTTTTTCTTAGAATTCTCAGAACTAATCAGTGACACTCGTTTTGTTTTCTTCCTAAGAAATTGTAGGAGTTTTAGGTTCATATGGATCTCAAAACTTCCTTTTCACTTTCTGTATTAATAAAATGGAAAATTGAAACATACTCATCCTGCGAATAAAAGCTTTAGTCTCAGGGTAGTTTAATGAAGGCTACTCTTACATCAGTTTTTATATATTGTTACTAGGGAGATAGACAAAGAGTTTGAAAGAGAAATACAATAGAAGTTTCAGGTTTTGCTACCGTATTGAATTTTGCTCCTACTCTCCCTTCTTCAGTGATACTGGAGATAGCAGACTCTTTTGAAACTTTAAACCAAAAAAAGTGAACATGGCCTCACAGCTGCAGACCTGTTCTTTTCACCTGTCAGTGGTCTTCTTTAGCCACTTTAAAGTTACCAGAATTGAGAAAATACCTAAAATTCGATAACTTTAGGTCAGAATGACATTTGTGAGAGGTTTTAAGATGGTGTTCATTTACCAAGCACACCTCTTCCTGTGGAAAATTTACTTTCTTGTCTTTTTGCTCATTTTGATGCCTTCCTTTGAAGAAAATAGTGGTTGCTATATAGCTCTTATTTGTTAAAAAAATAAAGATGTTATCCAAGCTGAAAGCCTTATATTATCCGGTGAAATCTTTTATGTCACTGAGTAAATACATCTCTAAGCTGTGTTTAGAATTGGTCAAAATTGACCACTGGTTGCTCTTTTTTAAACTAGGAGTGTTATATCTTAAAATGGTAATGATGTTGTAAGTTTCATTAACATTTTACATGCATCTCATGGCTAATTCCAACTTCTGTCTTTTTCTTTTGAAAATCATCAGTATTTAAATCTCATTATTTTAATTATATCCAATTAAATGTGCTTGCATAATCAGTATATTTTGTTAAATGCATTAGTAAAGAGAGCACTTTAAGATACTTTGCATTTCATTATATATTAAATTTACATGCCTTAAAATAGATTTTATGTGGAAGTTTTAGATAACACATGTGATAGGTATATAAATCAGATGCCAGAGCCTTTATCTATTAAATGTTCTTTGAGAAATCTTATCCTCCTGGCTCTTAGTTTGGTTCATTTTTACTTTCCTAAATTATCTTATAGTACCTTGTAGATAGCCTAGATGCATGCTGGAAGCTACATAAGATAAGGTACGAGCAAGAAAAAACTGCACATTTAGAAATATTTGGAAGTGTCCTTCCTTTGTAAAATCCTCTGTAAAACCTTAATAAAAGTTACACATTTGTTAAAGCACTATGCAGTTAAATGATTGCTGTATCTGTTATCAGGGCAAAAGTCAAGGCCCTGTGATGGGTCAGATCATAAGCTTGAGAGTCAGTGGCTATTGCCATGTATTAGTTTGATGACTTAGGCGAGTTGCTGGACTCATGTGAGAGTTACAGCCCCACCTGTACACTGAGAATGATACTTATACCTATTTATTGAGCAATTATGTGGATTAAATTGCGTAGTGCCAAGTGGTAATTGTACAGTAAATATTAATTTATACTTTTAATATCTATAAATGTAGACAAGAATGCAGGGACATTTAATTTTTCAATTGCTCTTCTGAAACGTTTTGAGACAAATTGGGCATGTCTCCAGTTCATGTGAAATTTCCATGGCACTCATCCCTGGAAAAAGGTAGGAAAGCAGCTTTTTCTTTGGAGGCTTTTATTTGCCCTGCCAAAAATAAAGTGCATTTCTCCTAGAAACACCTCTAGTGGCAGGATGGTGACTATTTCAAGAATGAGAAAAGGCGAGAAAACTTAGGGGAAGAAAAGTAAGTTCTTTTGAATGTTTTCAGCATGTTAATGTGAGGAGGAGATATATGCAAATAACTATTTTCAAGACTGGACTTAAAGAACATGACACTTGGCACTTAGATGAAAGCTGTTTATAAACCTATAATAGAACTCCCAAAGAACTTTAATTAAAACCAATAGTCACTGTTTTAATGTAAAACTTCTGTCTTTTTCTTTTGAAAATCATCAGTATTTAAATCTCATTATTTTAATTATATCCAATTAAATGTGCTTGCATAATCAGTATATTTTGTTAAATGCATTAGTAAAGAGAGCACTTTAAGATACTTTGCATTTCATTATATATTAAATTTACATGCCTTAAAATAGATTTTATGTGGAAGTTTTAGATAACACATGTGATAGGTATATAAATCAGATGCCAGAGCCTTTATCTATTAAATGTTCTTTGAGAAATCTTATCCTCCTGGCTCTTAGTTTGGTTCATTTTTACTTTCCTAAATTATCTTATAGTACCTTGTAGATAGCCTAGATGCATGCTGGAAGCTACATAAGATAAGGTACGAGCAAGAAAAAACTGCACATTTAGAAATATTTGGAAGTGTCCTTCCTTTGTAAAATCCTCTGTAAAACCTTAATAAAAGTTACACATTTGTTAAAGCACTATGCAGTTAAATGATTGCTGTATCTGTTATCAGGGCAAAAGTCAAGGCCCTGTGATGGGTCAGATCATAAGCTTGAGAGTCAGTGGCTATTGCCATGTATTAGTTTGATGACTTAGGCGAGTTGCTGGACTCATGTGAGAGTTACAGCCCCACCTGTACACTGAGAATGATACTTATACCTATTTATTGAGCAATTATGTGGATTAAATTGCGTAGTGCCAAGTGGTAATTGTACAGTAAATATTAATTTATACTTTTAATATCTATAAATGTAGACAAGAATGCAGGGACATTTAATTTTTCAATTGCTCTTCTGAAACGTTTTGAGACAAATTGGGCATGTCTCCAGTTCATGTGAAATTTCCATGGCACTCATCCCTGGAAAAAGGTAGGAAAGCAGCTTTTTCTTTGGAGGCTTTTATTTGCCCTGCCAAAAATAAAGTGCATTTCTCCTAGAAACACCTCTAGTGGCAGGATGGTGACTATTTCAAGAATGAGAAAAGGCGAGAAAACTTAGGGGAAGAAAAGTAAGTTCTTTTGAATGTTTTCAGCATGTTAATGTGAGGAGGAGATATATGCAAATAACTATTTTCAAGACTGGACTTAAAGAACATGACACTTGGCACTTAGATGAAAGCTGTTTATAAACCTATAATAGAACTCCCAAAGAACTTTAATTAAAACCAATAGTCACTGTTTTTATTGGAACAGATCAGTAATCTTGCATTTTATATCTGTTTCATACTTAAAAAGCTATTACAATAAGCTGTTTCAAACAAAGACAGTGCTAAGAAATTCTCAGTATAGTTGGGGGTTGGTTGCATTTGCTGACAGTAAATAGCAACAGCTGTTCTGTTTGATACACGTAAATATTACCTTGCCTTTTTTTCTGAGGTTAAATATCATTGATTCATAAATTAGGAGATAAAATATCTCTTAGTGTTGTTTAAAGCCAAATAAGATTATTGATAATATCATTATCAGGGATTTGTAATGTGCAAATTTACTGTATTTTAGAAATTGATGTGTGAGTGTAAAGCATTTAAAACATTTTAGTGGCTCTAATTTCTGTTATTATAGGGAATGTGCACATCCAGCTGCCTACTTTTTCTAAATTTATTGGAGCATAGTTCATTTACAATGTCGTGTTACTTTCTGGTGTACAGCAAAGTGATTCAGTTATACATATATGATAGTTAGCATTGCTCATCTCCAAATCCCAATCCATCTCTCTCCCGCCCCCTTGAAAACCACAAGTCTGTTCACTATGTCTGTGAATCTGTTTCCACTTCATAGATAAATTCATCTGTGTCATACTTTATAGATTCCTCATATAAGTGATACCGTATGTATTTGTGTCTTTATTTCTGACTTACTCCACTTAATATGAAAATCTCTTCATCCATCCGTGTTGCTGCAAATGACATTATTTCATTCTTTTCTATAGCTGAGTAGTATTCCATTCTTTATCCATCCTTCTGTTGGACTTTTAGGTTATTTTCATGTCATAGCTATTGTCAGTTTTGGTGTGGTGAACATAGGGGTGCATGTATCTTTTTGAATTATATAGTCGTTTTGTCAGGATGTATCCTGCATCATGTGGCAGTTTTATTTATTTTTTCATTGAAGAATCTTCATACTGTTTTCCAGAGTGGCTGCACCAATTTGCATTCCCACCAACAGTGTAGGAGGTTTCCCTTTTCTCCACACCGTCTCTAGCATTTGATTTCTGTAGACTTAAACATGATGGCCATTCTGACCAGTGTGAAGTGGTACCTCACTGTAGTTTTTTTGCCCAAATTTAAAAAATATCTGTTTATTGGAACAGATCAGTAATCTTGCATTTTATATCTGTTTCATACTTAAAAGCTATTACAATAAGCTGTTTCAAACAAAGACAGTGCTAAGAAATTCTCAGTATAGTTGGGGTTGGTTGCATTTGCTGACAGTAAATAGCAACAGCTGTTCTGTTTGATACACGTAAATATTACCTTGCCTTTTTTTCTGAGGTTAAATATCATTGATTCATAAATTAGGAGATAAAATATCTCTTAGTGTTGTTTAAAGCCAAATAAGATTATTGATAATATCATTATCAGGGATTTGTAATGTGCAAATTTACTGTATTTTAGAAATTGATGTGTGAGTGTAAAGCATTTAAAACATTTTAGTGGCTCTAATTTCTGTTATTATAGGGAATGTGCACATCCAGCTGCCTACTTTTTCTAAATTTATTGGAGCATAGTTCATTTACAATGTCGTGTTACTTTCTGGTGTACAGCAAAGTGATTCAGTTATACATATATGATAGTTAGCATTGCTCATCTCCAAATCCCAATCCATCTCTCTCCCGCCCCCTTGAAAACCACAAGTCTGTTCACTATGTCTGTGAATCTGTTTCCACTTCATAGATAAATTCATCTGTGTCATACTTTATAGATTCCTCATATAAGTGATACCGTATGTATTTGTGTCTTTATTTCTGACTTACTCCACTTAATATGAAAATCTCTTCATCCATCCGTGTTGCTGCAAATGACATTATTTCATTCTTTTCTATAGCTGAGTAGTATTCCATTCTTTATCCATCCTTCTGTTGGACTTTTAGGTTATTTTCATGTCATAGCTATTGTCAGTTTTGGTGTGGTGAACATAGGGGTGCATGTATCTTTTTGAATTATATAGTCGTTTTGTCAGGATGTATCCTGCATCATGTGGCAGTTTTATTTATTTTTTCATTGAAGAATCTTCATACTGTTTTCCAGAGTGGCTGCACCAATTTGCATTCCCACCAACAGTGTAGGAGGTTTCCCTTTTCTCCACACCGTCTCTAGCATTTGATTTCTGTAGACTTAAACATGATGGCCATTCTGACCAGTGTGAAGTGGTACCTCACTGTAGTTTTTATTTGCATTTTCTCTAATCATTAGCAATTCAAACTCCCTATTTTTAATAGAAAAAAACCCTGAGACCCAGAAAAGGAACGTTCCTCAGGATACAAGGTTTTTTGAGGCAAAGTGAAAGTGTTAGTCACTTAGTCTTATCCAACTTTTTGCAACCTCATGGACTAGCGTGCCAGGCTCCTCTGTCCATTGGATTTCCCAGGCAAGAATACTGGAGTGGGTTGCCATTTCCTACTCCAGGGGATCTTCCTGACCCAGGGATTGAACCCAAGTCTGCTGAGTTGCAGGCAGATTCTTTACTGTCTGAGCTCCTTAAGGAGTTAAGAGGCAAGACCAGTAGTAAAATTTACAACTTCTGACTCTGTCATCTTTTCTTGATGTCGTGGCTGGTTTTTAGTGCTGTAAAGTGGTAAAGATATAGTGTGATTTTATAATCATGGTTTCTAGTACTTTTAAAAAGTGAAATTATTTCTGTAAATACTTTGGACTCTGTAAGTTGCAGAAAGTTAATTCTGTTACTGTAGTCCAAATTCTACTCCTCCCTCCCCCCTTGCCATTTAAAATTAATCACCAGAAGTAAGTCAGATTCCATGTTTGGTCAGGGTTAGCAATGTTGGAACAAATTAAATCAAACAACTACTTCGTAGAAGAATTATTTCATTGTTAGGGATAGAAGTCTATTGAAGTTATGTCAAGGGAAAAGATAGGTATTGCAAGAACATGGAGAGATCGTATGGAACCCAACAGCAAAAGCTGTTGTTGTCTATGGCTCCTCTCTCACTCTCTCTTTAGCAGCTACTCTGTCATCTCTCATTATGTTTGTCAGTTTGCATCATTCTTCTGTTTCATCCTATAAACCAGTTTTTCTAATTGCTTGTCATTGTACATGTGGGCAAATAGAGCTGCCATTACTTCCCTCTGTGACCCCGCAACCCCAGTTTGTTAATTTTACAGTTATATACTGAGCACTTACCTTGTCCTGGACACTGGGCTCTGGGATTCCTCACTGTACCATATTGTGACAATATTTCTGTAGACATAAACATGATGGCCATTCTGACCAGTGTGAAGTGGTACCTCACTGTAGTTTTTATTTGCATTTTCCCTCATCATTAGCACTTCAAACTCCTATTTTTAATAGAAAAAAACCCTGAGACCCAGAAAAGGAACGTTCCTCAGGATACAAGGTTTTTTGAGGCAAAGTGAAAGTGTTAGTCACTTAGTCTTATCCAACTTTTTGCAACCTCATGGACTAGCGTGCCAGGCTCCTCTGTCCATTGGATTTCCCAGGCAAGAATACTGGAGTGGGTTGCCATTTCCTACTCCAGGGGATCTTCCTGACCCAGGGATTGAACCCAAGTCTGCTGAGTTGCAGGCAGATTCTTTACTGTCTGAGCTCCTTAAGGAGTTAAGAGGCAAGACCAGTAGTAAAATTTACAACTTCTGACTCTGTCATCTTTTCTTGATGTCGTGGCTGGTTTTTAGTGCTGTAAAGTGGTAAAGATATAGTGTGATTTTATAATCATGGTTTCTAGTACTTTTAAAAAGTGAAATTATTTCTGTAAATACTTTGGACTCTGTAAGTTGCAGAAAGTTAATTCTGTTACTGTAGTCCAAATTCTACTCCTCCCTCCCCCCTTGCCATTTAAAATTAATCACCAGAAGTAAGTCAGATTCCATGTTTGGTCAGGGTTAGCAATGTTGGAACAAATTAAATCAAACAACTACTTCGTAGAAGAATTATTTCATTGTTAGGGATAGAAGTCTATTGAAGTTATGTCAAGGGAAAAGATAGGTATTGCAAGAACATGGAGAGATCGTATGGAACCCAACAGCAAAAGCTGTTGTTGTCTATGGCTCCTCTCTCACTCTCTCTTTAGCAGCTACTCTGTCATCTCTCATTATGTTTGTCAGTTTGCATCATTCTTCTGTTTCATCCTATAAACCAGTTTTTCTAATTGCTTGTCATTGTACATGTGGGCAAATAGAGCTGCCATTACTTCCCTCTGTGACCCCGCAACCCCAGTTTGTTAATTTTACAGTTATATACTGAGCACTTACCTTGTCCTGGACACTGGGCTCTGGGATTCCTCACTGTCCTATTCTCATATTGTGACAATATTTCATTTTATTTTATGGACAATGTTTTAACTCTTAGAGAGATCCACACTTCGTTGTAAAACAGTTTATCTAAAACTTTTTTTTTTTTTTTTTGGTCTCAGGACCACTTTGTTGTTGTTGTTGTTGTTTTCAAAAACTACCCACATATTTGCTTCTCTTATTTTTTTTTTATTTTACTGAGTAATTTAAAGCCTATGTTTTATTTAGAAATAATATCCCATTTGCACATTAGCATAAGAAACTAAATAGCTATAGCACACATACACACAAATATATATATATAGCAAAGAGAAAAATCTTAGTTGTTGCATTGTTTTACATTTGTTGCAAACCTCTCTAATGTCTGACTAGATAGAAGAGAGGAGGATTCTCGTTTTGGCTTATGCGTTCATTTTCTTACGGTATAATATTAATACATCATGTCACCTCTGGAAAATACTGTATACTTGTGAGAGAGTAAGAGTGAAAGAGACATCTTGACATTGTCCTCGAAATAGTTTTGGCCTCACAGAGCCCCTGAAAAAATTGTCGGGACCCCCAGAGACCCCTTAAGCACACTTTTAGAACTTCTGTGCTAAAGTGTATTATGAAAACAAATACATGATATCATTACTTAGTGTATTTTCCTGGAGCATCACCCTTGTATTATTTTATTTTATAAGTTAAGTAACTTTGTTAGGTAGGCTTACTGCTATAAGAGATAATCCCAAATCTCAGTGACTTAACACATTCATTTCTTATTCATATCACAATCCATACAGGTCATTGGAAGGGGCTCTGCCCCTCAACAGTCATTCAGTGAGCTAGGTCCCCTAGGGCCCCAGAGTCTCCTAGTGTATTTTAGTTCACTCAAGTCAGTTTGGTCAGCAGATAAACGAAGAACCTAGAGAGTTACATATATGAGGTCATGTTACTCTTGCCAGAATTAATGTATAACCAATAACAGTATTGGAAGCTGAACGATGTATCTGATTCTGTGTCCAGAAGAAAAGGAAGCAGTGGAGTTGGCCAATATGTATTGTTCTCTACCAGAGTAAGCAACTAAGTTCTACTAAACAAGTTAAAAGAAAACTTCAAAATTTCTTGTCAGCTTTTTTGCCCTATGAAACTTAAAATAATATGTAGTGCAAAACAGTACTGCCTCATGCTTTGAGAAAAGTTGTAGGGACTTGCAATCTAAAGTTAAATTTTAAATATTTAAAACTATTTATTTTGAAATAATTTCAAACGTAAGGCAAAGTTAGAAAAATGTTGTACAAAGGACTACCATATATCTTTTACCTAGAATCACTAATTATAAACATTGTGCACATTTGTTTTTACTTTTTTCCATGTGTATATGCATACACATGGAAGTGTATATGTGTACATACAAAAATTCCCCCAAAAGTATTTTAAAGAGTCTGACGGCAGTGCGGGAGACCTGGGTGCAGTCCCTGGGTTAAGAAGTTCCCCTAGTGAAGGGCATGGTGTGGGCTCTGATTGGTAGGTCGTTTAGCACATTCCATCAGTTTTGCTGCATTTATTCTTTTAGGAGGGAAAATTCATCATTCTCGGGCCCAGTCAGAGTCTTATTTAGGATGCTTTACTAGAGCACCCTTTCCATCTAGCATGCATCATGTGACCATGAGGATAAAGTTGGCCCGGGCGGAAAAGGGAGAAATAGAAAGAAGCTGGGTCATTGAAGAATGTTTTGAGCTATTAAATCGGTCAACCTTGAAGCCTGCCCTAGGTCTGTGGTTTCCAATTATGTGACCTATTAATTTCCATGTATTATGTGAGCTAGCTCTTGGGTTGGATATTCTGCTAACTTTGGACATAAAGAGTACTAAGTGATATTCCTAATAACAAATAATAATGACTATTACCTTAAATCAGTTTGGTCAAGTCAGAGTACCTAGGGCCCCAGAGTCTCCTAGTGTATTTTAGTTCACTCAAGTCAGTTTGGTCAGCAGATAAACGAAGAACCTAGAGAGTTACATATATGAGGTCATGTTACTCTTGCCAGAATTAATGTATAACCAATAACAGTATTGGAAGCTGAACGATGTATCTGATTCTGTGTCCAGAAGAAAAGGAAGCAGTGGAGTTGGCCAATATGTATTGTTCTCTACCAGAGTAAGCAACTAAGTTCTACTAAACAAGTTAAAAGAAAACTTCAAAATTTCTTGTCAGCTTTTTTGCCCTATGAAACTTAAAATAATATGTAGTGCAAAACAGTACTGCCTCATGCTTTGAGAAAAGTTGTAGGGACTTGCAATCTAAAGTTAAATTTTAAATATTTAAAACTATTTATTTTGAAATAATTTCAAACGTAAGGCAAAGTTAGAAAAATGTTGTACAAAGGACTACCATATATCTTTTACCTAGAATCACTAATTATAAACATTGTGCACATTTGTTTTTACTTTTTTCCATGTGTATATGCATACACATGGAAGTGTATATGTGTACATACAAAAATTCCCCCAAAAGTATTTTAAAGAGTCTGACGGCAGTGCGGGAGACCTGGGTGCAGTCCCTGGGTTAAGAAGTTCCCCTAGTGAAGGGCATGGTGTGGGCTCTGATTGGTAGGTCGTTTAGCACATTCCATCAGTTTTGCTGCATTTATTCTTTTAGGAGGGAAAATTCATCATTCTCGGGCCCAGTCAGAGTCTTATTTAGGATGCTTTACTAGAGCACCCTTTCCATCTAGCATACATCATGTGACCATGAGGATAAAGTTGGCCCGGGCGGAAAAAAGGGAGAAATAGAAAGAAGCTGGGTCATTGAAGAATGTTTTGAGCTATTAAATCGGTCAACCTTGAAGCCTGCCCTAGGTCTGTGGTTTCCAATTATGTGACCTATTAATTTCCATGTATTATGTGAGCTAGCTCTTGGGTTGGATATTCTGCTAACTTTGGACATAAAGAGTACTAAGTGATATTCCTAATAACAAATAATAATGACTATTACCTTAAATTTAAAAAAAAATGGTAAGAAGGATGTATGTATAAAACTTTTTCAATGCCCAGCAAAAAGAAGCGAGTATAAGGGTTTTTTAAATTATTGTTTTCATGTGTTTCCTCATCAGCTTGGTGGTAGAACCCTAGGATAGGTTCTAAGAAAGGTTAATGTGTCACACTCCACAGTACATATCCCATGTTCCAAAGAAAACATCGGTTTATTTTAGTCGTAAAGTTGTTAATGGTTATGGAGAGGGGCTAGATTCATTTGGACTCATTTCAGTTAACCAAACTAACTTGAATAAAGTAAAATACAGTAGGAGAGGCATCAAATGCCAAGTATGTGGGGTGTCATCTGAAGTCCAAGAACAGTAAGGATCTTGTTGTGAAGGTCATTGCTAAAAAGCCTTAAGCATTCACGGTGTTTTTCATCTTGGCTTTTCCTGTGTTTCTGCTTCATTTCCAGTCTTACAGGGCGATTTCAATTACCTAGAGAGAATATGATTGTGTTGGTTTGAGTCAGGCATTCACTCCCATTCAGTTCAGTTATGCTCACTGGTGTAAAAATGGTTTCAGAAGACGTATCCCTGGGGGTCTGGAGAAGATTTCAGGGGGTGATTCAGAAAGAGACTGTTGGCTCCTGGAACAGCATGTATGAATGCTGCTGCCAGCCAAGGGAGTAAGTGAAAGCAGGAAGAAAGTGCTCAGGGTTACCTTTCTTCTTCCCTCTTGGGAGTCTTGCCCCTCATTATTTGCCTGTATTTCTCTCATCTGAATTTTGACTATAAGAAACTCAGTAATAAGGCTTTAAGGTCTGGGTTGTAATCATTTTCAGGATTTTTTATTTTTTTTGATTTTACTAAAAAACTTGGGAGTTTTACACCAGCAACATCAACTCCCTGGGAATTTGTTAGACCTACAGATTCTTGGGCCCCACCCCTTAAGTACAAAAAGAGAAACTTAGGGCCCTCCAGGTGAAGCTGCGGTGCTTGGAGTTTGAAAACCACTGCCCCCTAAAAGGTGGCCCCAACCTGGGGTCGGTCTGTCTTCTCAGCATCACTTTCAAGCTGGGCACAGTAGTGCTTCTTAAATATAGAATCAGGGCGAACATTTACTCATTGCTGAAAAAGAGAAACCCTCGTCTCTGACCTCTAAAGAGGAAAGACCCCAGCAGCACAGAGGTTGCTGTCCCCAGTTCTGCAGCATCCATCTCTTCAGGTTATCCCCAAGAGACCTGCTTGTGACCAGCATTTTTTGGACATTTTTCTGCCGGTGCATAAAAATGTGAATATCTTCTCTTCTTTCTCCACCTCTGTGTTCTTCCTCCTCTCTACTTCTGCTGTTTTCTTCTTTTCCTCTTTTTCTCCCCTTTCCCTCCATCTTCTGTTTCTTCTTCATCCTTTCTCTTTCCCATCTTTTACTTCTTTTTGCCTCTTTTGTCCTCGTCTTTCTTTGGTTTTGCTCTTTGCCTTCTGCTTTTTTTTTCTTTTCATTTCTCTTTCTCATTTTTTCCCTTCTTCCTTGTCCTCATTCTCCTCCTGTTCCTCCTCTCACTTCTATTCCTAACAGGGATAAACTTACTCAAGAAAGAAGGCCAGTTCCTGAAAACCATAGATGATAAATCCCATTTCTGTAGTTATGGTTGCTCATCTCCAGACACCTAGGGCACCTTGAGGATTATACTGAGCCTGCCTTTTCTAGCACATGTTCCCAAAGACCCTTTTCTCAGCCTCCTAGCTTATTCCCACACCCTGACCATAGGAATGAACTCTCACTGTCCTGTGCTGCAGTGTAGGTAGGTGTAGGAGCCCTGATGGTCAGAGTTTGCTGACCTCTGTGGATGTTGGGAAAGATTGAGGACAGGAGGAGAAGGGTATGACAGGATGAGCCGGTTGGGTGGCATCACTGACTCAGTGGACATGAATTTGAGCAAACTTCAGGAGATAGTGAAGGACAGGGAAAGCTAGTGTGCTGTAGTCCATGGGGTTGCGAAGACTTGGATATGACTGAGTGACTGAACAGAATCTCTCTGGCAGATACTCCTACCATGGCCTCTTTCAGGCTCCCAAACTCACATCAGTGAATGCAGAGCTGGGAAAAATGCTACCAGAGCCTCTCACAACCACTCAATCCTGTTGTCACACACACTAAGGCAGGCCTTGCTAGCCATGGACCAATATAGCTCGTTCCCTCAGCACTGCAGAGGTGTGGGAGTTAACTGTTAATGAATGAATTACTGTAAGCTGAACCGTCAGATGTTTGTTTACTGTTAACCTGATTCAGTTTTTAGGACAGCCCTTGGAATAATTAAAAACGGTGCAGTATATAATAATTGCCACAACATGGCCTTTTAGTTTAATTAAATAAAATCAACTGTAAATACTGCCCAAAAAGTTGTAGCCCTTTCAGTGATTTTGTCACACCCTTGTACTTATGAGTGTGAGTTGTATCAAGATATCACTATAAATTATATTACCTTTTGGTTTATATGTGACATGTTTATATATATAAAACAAAGTTACCATTAATATTCAGTTAAAATAGGGAATTTCATCCAGTTGTTCCATCTTCTATATTTGCATTCTATAGCATCTTTAGTGGATTTTTATTATTTTTAAGTAGTGTCACATTGTGTTTTATGATACATTTCTTCCTGCAACAGTTTTGCATACAGATGGAAATGTTGGGAATCTAGTTTAAGGCTGATTTTATTTTTTTATTCTGTTATGTGATTGATCTGGTCAGTGAACAAGAAATTCTTCGAGACCATCCATCACTCCAGGCAGGAGCTGAGCTAAACCTTCTAACTCACTGCTTCCAGTCAGTCATGCAAGATTCAGGTTATAAATATTGAATGTGCAAACAACTGTTTAAATTAGCTGTCCTATCTATTTTATGCAATTTTAGTAGAAAAGCAAGCTGATATATTGTTTAGTGGTGAGAAGTGGAAGATGGTGAATACAGTATTATCTTTCCATACGTGACTGAGTTAATCCTGTTGGCAAATATTTAAAATAGTTGGATCAAATTAATTCTTATTCCCTTAAGTTAAATTAGAAGTAAGGCAACTGAGCATGTAATTTATATAGCTTTTTCGGTTTTTGTATTCAAGCAGTAGCAAGACTGTTAGTAATTGTAAATGTAACCATCTGTCATAAATATAGTAGCCAATTGTTAAATGCTTAGTTCTGTGAATTTTGTTACCTCTTTGCAATAACAAAAATAGCTTAATATTTGGAAAATATTTGGGCAGGAAGGAAAGTAGCATCTGGTTTGCCCTGCCTTTTCTGGTAAGCATCTAGAATATTAAGTTTATGCAGGTGTTTGTTCTTCTGCTATTTGGAGTTGTAACAAGTGTGCACACTTTCACTCATGTTGATAAATGCAATAGATAAAATCCCAGCCATTTGTAGTAATTTCCTGGAGCCTTTTTGTATATATTGAACTTAGGTAAACTTCCAAAATTGCTCTGTGTGTCTTAAGTTTATTCTTCAAATTATGTAATGCTGGCAACATTCTTTCAAATAGATGACATTACCTAAGCCCATAGCACACATGAACTGCTTACCAAAGAGGAATATTCGTCTCCCTTTAGAGGCACACAGGGTGTTCAACAGCTTCTGTCTCTTAGTTTTGACATGTTTATATATATAAAACAAAGTTACCATTAATATTCAGTTAAAATAGGGAATTTCATCCAGTTGTTCCATCTTCTATATTTGCATTCTATAGCATCTTTAGTGGATTTTTATTATTTTTAAGTAGTGTCACATTGTGTTTTATGATACATTTCTTCCTGCAACAGTTTTGCATACAGATGGAAATGTTGGGAATCTAGTTTAAGGCTGATTTTATTTTTTTATTCTGTTATGTGATTGATCTGGTCAGTGAACAAGAAATTCTTCGAGACCATCCATCACTCCAGGCAGGAGCTGAGCTAAACCTTCTAACTCACTGCTTCCAGTCAGTCATGCAAGATTCAGGTTATAAATATTGAATGTGCAAACAACTGTTTAAATTAGCTGTCCTATCTATTTTATGCAATTTTAGTAGAAAAGCAAGCTGATATATTGTTTAGTGGTGAGAAGTGGAAGATGGTGAATACAGTATTATCTTTCCATACGTGACTGAGTTAATCCTGTTGGCAAATATTTAAAATAGTTGGATCAAATTAATTCTTATTCCCTTAAGTTAAATTAGAAGTAAGGCAACTGAGCATGTAATTTATATAGCTTTTTGGGTTTTTTGTATTCAAGCAGTAGCAAGACTGTTAGTAATTGTAAATGTAACCATCTGTCATAAATATAGTAGCCAATTGTTAAATGCTTAGTTCTGTGAATTTTGTTACCTCTTTGCAATAACAAAAATAGCTTAATATTTGGAAAATATTTGGGCAGGAAGGAAAGTAGCATCTGGTTTGCCCTGCCTTTTCTGGTAAGCATCTAGAATATTAAGTTTATGCAGGTGTTTGTTCTTCTGCTATTTGGAGTTGTAACAAGTGTGCACACTTTCACTCATGTTGATAAATGCAATAGATAAAATCCCAGCCATTTGTAGTAATTTCCTGGAGCCTTTTTGTATATATTGAACTTAGGTAAACTTCCAAAATTGCTCTGTGTGTCTTAAGTTTATTCTTCAAATTATGTAATGCTGGCAACATTCTTTCAAATAGATGACATTACCTAAGCCCATAGCACACATGAACTGCTTACCAAAGAGGAATATTCGTCTCCCTTTAGAGGCACACAGGGTGTTCAACAGCTTCTGTCTCTTAGTTTTTGAATTACAACCTAACAGAAAAGCTGGGAAAGGTGCAGCCAAACTCTGCTTGTGGCTTAGCCATCTTTCTCTTCTTCCTTTAGTAGAATTTTGATCAGGATAGCGATGGGCCCAGCTAAACCTTCCTAGGCTCCCTTTTAGCTAAAGCTGTCCACATGATGGCCAGTTATCACAAATGACATGCAAGTAGAATTCACTTGATTGTACTCACAGATAAGCCTTTTTAAAAGGGACAAGCTCGCCTAACTCACATCTTTTGCACTTTACTTCTTCCTTATATCCTGCCTAAAATAAGAATTCAGTGCATGAAAGTGCAACTGCTTTCTTGGAAGAATGAATGCAAAACCATATACTGAAGATGACACAGTGGAAAAATGGAGAAGATATCTGGGTCTATGATGACTTTGTTTGAGCCACTAACCTTCCAGAACTGCCTGTCCTTAAAGCTGAATGAGTAAATCATCCTCATTCTTATTTAAGCCACTGTTATTTGGGGTTACTTATAGCCCAACAGATGTCTAACTGATATACTTCTCTTTCTGAGATTTCTAAGTCAGAATGAAATTATGCATTGTTCTTTTTTTCAGGATAGGTGGGGTTTGGGGTGGGAGTGGGGCGGGCGGGCCACTTCTATTGGTCTTTCATTTATCTATTTTCTTTGTTCTTTGGCCCGTGTGGGCCTCCCATTGCAGTGGCCTCTGTTGTTGCAGAGCGCCGGCGCTGGGCGCATGCGCTCCAGAGCTCTGGCTCGGTAATTGGACACATGGGTCCAGCCGCTCCGCGGCACGTCTTCCCAGGCCAGGGATGGAACCGGCGCCCCTTGCACTGCAAGGCGGTGTCCTTACCCACTGGACCACCAGGGAAGCCCCTGCACTGTTCTTTTAATAAACTTAATCTACTTGGGAATTATAAAAATAACTTTTATGTATGTCTTCATGTTACTGTTGCTCAGTTGTGTCTGATTCTTTACAACCCCATGGACTTGAGCCCACCAGGCCCCTCTGTTCATGGAATTCTCCAGGCAAGACTGCTGGAGTGGGTAGCCATCCCCTAATCTTCCCAACCCAAGGATTGAACCCAGATCTCCTCATAGTAGGTAGATTCTTTACCATCTGAGCTACCAGGGAAGCCCTTGTCTTTATGAGGAAATAAATCAAACTAGAATTGTTATATTAATAACCTTTGTTATTGATAAATGTAAGAATGGTATTAATAATTTTGTAATAAAAAACAACTGTAGAATAAAGGTCAGATAGTTTTCTTGATCTTAACTGTCAAATCTTATTTCCTTTAGTCTTTGATCAATCCCTGTCATCTTTTCTTACCCTTTAAATACTCATTGTCAAGTGGAGGCTAATTTATAAATAATTATAATGTAGCCTATAAGCCCTATAAATGTTTGTCAGAATATAAATATGATTTTATTTCTCCAGTTGAAAACTTTCCCTCATCTTTGAGTGGTATTAAAGTTATTTAATTCTGACTCTGATTATCTTGTTTAATCACATCTCCTTCCTTCTTCGCTTCCTTTCTCTCAACGTATTTCCTAGTCCAGTGCTATTTAAAACCACTGAATTATTGTTACGATCTTAAAATTATCAAAAATTTTTTTCTTTCATATTCTTCTTTATCCTTTCACTCCTGTGTCCTTTCATCTCCCTCTGTGAAATTCCATTCTAAAAAAACTGAATTTAGATGTCTTTCTCTTTGAAGTTATCCCTGACTCTTCCAACTTTGTATTCTGGGTTTTTCATAACATTCTTTTTACCCTTCTATGATAGCATTTGTTAAGTTGGATTATGGTTCTTTACATTTCTGTCTTTCCCAGTAGACAGTGAGTTCCAAGTAGAGTTAGATGAGCTGTACTTTATATTGCAGCTCCAGTGTCTTAAGTCCACGTCTAGAATGGAATACTCATAATTTTAGTATGCTTTTATAAAAAGAAAACAAAAAATTTAAACTTTCTCTGCCTCTCATTGAGTACTACTATTATTTACCTATTTATTAACTATATCCCTGTGAAGGATATGCTCCTAATGATTAAATGATATTTTTCAGTTACACAACAAATCGTTTTCTGTCTGGGTCATGTCTTCATTTGTTTTTATTGACTTTGGACTGACTTTCCTGCTTCTTTGCCTATAATGTTTGCATTACATACCACACATTGCATTTTAAGAACAGGAAAACCTGGAGTGAGGGTAGGGGACCTGCGCCAGCCTGTGGCTGGACTGGGGCCAGGCTTTTTTGTAGCTTCAGTGTGATTAAGTTTGTTACTAGTCTTTTTTAGGGCAAGATCAGATCTTTCCTTCAGTAAGGCTTGAGCTCTGATTACCGGCAGATGTAGTATATGAACAGAGGCATGTCTTTCCAAACTGTGAGAGATTTCTCTCTGCTTTATAACCTAGATGTCAGGTTTTTAGGCCACTAGGGAGTTTCTGTTCTCAGTCCTGCAACTGGCTTTCTTTTTCTCCAGAGAACTTTTTTCTCCTAATGCCTGACCGAAGCCTACTGAGGAAGGGTGCTCTACGCTTTGTGAAGGCTTATAACTCCTTTAAAAAGTCTCTGTTCTCCTGGACACCGGTAGCCTTAGTTACATGAAATCCAAGAGTACCTTAGATGAATTTCTCTCCACTTCTCTGCTCTGCCCTCTACATTCAGAATACTACCTCCAGCATTTAGTGAAGACCCATTGAAAAAATGTTGACAGGCAGAAACAGTCTTGCTTTGTAGTGGGGATTCTTGAAATTCTGATGTGTCATTTCCGTCTGCATGCAGCTGGTAAAAATTAGGCTGGTTTCTCCTTATCCCCGACCACAACTGATTCTGTCTTGCTTCTAACGTGCTAGAATTAAGAACAGCGATGGGTCTCTCCTTTCTTCTGAAGACCTCATTTACTTCTGGAATTCAGTTCATGTAGGTCTTTTAGCATCCTCAGCTCTCTGGTGGATTTTTTTTTAAAAATTGAAAACGATTCTGTTGTTTACCAGGCTTGTTTTGGTTACTGGAGTGAGAGTAACAGTCTTTTGCCACTTGTTACATCTTAACCTCCCCCTCTCTCCCTTTCCATTCATGCATCCATCCATCCAGGCTTATGTGTGTATATGTGTACAAATATATATTATTTAATACAGGAGTATTGTATATACCTTTTACTGATGAATAACACTGTATCTTGTGTATCATCTTCCTTCCTTTATATCCCAAAATTATAAAAAATATTTTCTTGTTATTGTATCATCTATTGCATGTAGAAGGAAATATTTTCAGCTTTCCTAAGGAAATAAGAAATTATTTGTCACTGAAAATCACCTTTGTTTTACTACTTTTGGTGTCTGGGATATTTTGCAAATGAGTCATTACTGGTTCATACTGTCTTTTAGGCGTCATCAAAATCTGGAAATGAGAATAATCAGTGCTTAAATTTGATTAATTCACAAATAATGTGATCTCTGTCGTCCAGAAGGAAGACTAAGAGTCAGATTAACTTACTGAAACTTTTATGACAGTAAGAGTTCACGATCATTTTGTGACGGTGGTTGTGTGCCTGGAGACAGAGTGGTGGGATGTTAAGCATGGCACTGTCAGTATCACTTCATACCCATTGAGTTCATCTAAAGTGGCGAAAGTGAGATAAGATCACCGAATACAAACATGCCACTTAGTTCATATAAAACTCACATAGGAGCAAAATTTAAAAATTAAATGAGCAGGATTTATACATGATACATTTTATGTATGCTATAGTTTCTCAGTAGAGTGGTATTTACCACAGAACAAGAGAGTCTATAGATGACTTTGTATCATTTATCTCTTTTGCAGGATTCAGTGACTTGCATTTATTTCTTATGCATCTGTGGGCTGGGGTGTAATTGGCTGATTGTGATCGGGCTTGGCTGTGCCACTGTACATAAAGCCATGCTGAGCAGGTGGCTTGTGCGCACCCCTCTTACGCTGCAGCAGAAGGGCCCTATCGTCTCCCTGTAGGGAATGGATAGTTGTGACGTTGGCCAGGTGTCATAAAGACACACATACTTAAGCAAAACAAAGAGGAGCACATATTGAGCCTGAAACGGGGAAACATATTCCCACACAAGGTGACACGCTCAGTACAGGCAGTGGCGTTCTGTACTTTTTCCTAAGGAGATATTCCAGGCTCAAGGCCCAATATTGTGCCTCCTAGGGGAGGTCAAAAAAGACTAACACATGAGTTTGCCTATCCCCGGGGTACGTTTTGCCACGAGAAGAGGGTCAGTTAATTCACTGGGTCAGTTAAGAGAGCTTCTTCTATATTTAATTTAAGCAAAAACCAGCTTTGGAAAGAGCCATTAGTGATTGGGGGCGATGAAAATGAAATTAAAAAATATATATTCATCCTGTTGTAGATCTCTTTTGTTGTAATTACAAGCTCCTTGACTTTCTTCCTGAAAGTTAGCTCCACAACTCTCCTGGAATATGCTGTATAATGGTGAAATGAGAATTGACTAATTTTTATAATCATCAGGCACAGTCTATCACTTAGAGACATTGATTGTTCCATTTTCATATCTTGTCTAGAAAATAGAAATGGGCATTCTTAGACTTTTGTCCCTGGAAGATGAGATTTCATCTATCAGTGTCTAGACTCAGTGCCATTGCTAACACCATCTCTCTGTTATTCCTCACTTGGATCTTCTCTGGGGATACAAATGAATTGCTTTGGCATATATCTGACTCTTGGTTTAGGAAGGTAAAGAATAGTACTATAAATATAATCCAATTATGCAAGCAGCCTATAGCTTTCTATTCTGAAACACATCCAACTTTCCAAGTATTAACTCGGTGTCTGAACCTATAACACCTATAAAAATGAAGAAATTTCTGGCTAATAGATATGTACAGGAAATTTCATGTCCTTCTTTCCTATTTAGAACTTTTGTGGTTTTGTGGAACATGACACCTACTTGCCCTGATCCACTCATTATATCTATTGTCTTGAGGAAAAAGAGAAATAAGGAACTGGATTGTTACAATGCATAAAATGAGGATCTATCTTCAGAAGACTGAGAATCTTACCTACAGTGGTTCATAATTCTTAGTCTTTCCATCTTTTTCCTTCCCTGCTGTGCTGCATTTTTAGTGTGAGAAGTCAGTGCATTTCCCGCCTCCTCTGAACACCGGTAACTCTTGAAATGCTTGTAAAATAGGTCTTTGGATTCATCATTTAACAGGAAAGAACTTAAGATTTTCAGTCAGAAGTCCTGGATATCTCACAGTTTTGTCATTAACCAAGACTTTGAGCAAATAGTTTGATTTTCTAGGAGCCCCGGTGTCTTTATGTGTAAAAGGAGAAAATGCCTACTTAATATGAAGGTTAAGTAAAGTGGTCAAAAAGAAAATGCTTTTTATGCAGTACAAATGTTAGTTCATGTTAAAAGAAGGTCTTAAGTCCTCTCTTTTTCGTATAAACTTTAAATGACAGCCTGTTGGGTGAAGGACAAAGGCATAGAAAGATAGACCCAATCTCACTTGGTAAGTCCAAGAACATGGACTTGGCATCCCTTGTTACACCTGGAGGTCACACCAAGCACATCAGGTTTGCAGTTGACAGTAGGAATAGGAGAATGCAAAATTCAGTAGTTCTGTCTTGGTTTAATTTATGAGTAACATATATCAGTTTTTCCATATGGTGTTCAATATGAACATCAGTATTTCTTATAACCAAAATTGTAGTATCATCAATGATAGTTCTTAATACATAAATTATTAAGATTTTTTTTTATAGAATTTAGAATTTTGAGTGAGAGTTTAATTAACTACTGCTATATAAAATTTATTGAATGAACAAGTAGTTACAAATACTTCTACCACCTTTTTTTGCTTAAAGCCATTTTAGTTATGCTGGATATAAAGTACATTGTTAAAAAATACTAACTTTTCTTAATGACCTTTGTTTAGAAATTGCAAAGGTGACCCCTGGGTTAAGATGATGTGTCCCATAGGAAAGACTCTAATGTTTACTCATCACATGTGTATGAGAGGCGCTCATGTTAGCATACTCTCAACCTCTCAGGAGTAAGAAGTATATAATTAATGCCCTTTTGTAGATGAGGGAACTGAGGTTCTTAGAGTATCTTCCCCAAGGATTCTCAGCAGATTAACAGAACAAGGACCTCAATTCCATTCTGTGAGTCTCTGACAAGTCATTTACTTTTAACTTCAGCCTATACAAATAGTTAAGATGGTGTCCAGTCACTTGGTTTTAGTAAAATTGTGGGTATTTTTAAGTGCCATATGTTATTCATATTAATACCAAAAGTTAGCCTTGTCTAGTGCTTCAGACTTTCCACTTAGGATATTCTCAGTGTTAAAATCTTATCTTTACCATGAGCCACTTTTTTTGTTTTGGTTTGATTTTTTCTTTGTTTTGTTTTGGCCACTTCTATTGGTCTTTCATTTATTTATTTTCTCCATCTTTGTTCTCTGGCCTGTGTGGGCCTCCCATTGCAGTGGCCTCTGTTGCTGCAGAGCACCGGCTCTGGGCGCATATGCTCCAGAGCTCTGGCTTGATAATAGGACACGTTGGTCCAGCCGCTCCGCAGCACGTGGGATCTTCCCAGGGCAGGGATTGAACTCGCACCTGCTGCACTGCAGGGTGGTGTTCTTACCCACCAGACCACCAGGGAAGCTCCATGAACCACTTTTTGTCCTTCCTCTCAAGCCACAGTGATTGGCTGAGGGCATGGGGAGCCCCAGACTCCTCTGAGACGAGATAGTGATATCAGATGGTTGCTTCCCCTTCCTCTCTCAGCCCCTTCATTAGAAGTCAGGTTGGCTAGTTCCCTGCTTTGGAGAAATTAGACGAAGACTTTCTCCTTCAAGGCCAGACCCCTAACCATCAGGGTCTTTTCCCTTGTGTGCCTTCTTATCCATCCCTGTTGTCCTGTAGAGATGGTGTATTAGGCCCAGGGTTTTTAGAAAGAATCTTTGAGTATCAAATATCAATATTAAGTACATAAATTATAGTTTACAATGCCATGCTAATTATTTTACCGCTGATTTAAGTCTTCTAGATCTCCTCTGTTTCTTTTTTTTTCTGTTTCTGTTCAGCAGGCCTCAACCCTTGGAATTTACTTTTTTCTAACTCTTATTTCTTTGATTCCAGTGTATGGGTGACCTAGTGTTTTAATATTAGTTTTTTTAAGCCTTTTGAAATTAAGAAAATGGGCAAGTTCTTAACTTTTCATTCTCTTATTTAAATACAGTTGCCTTTATTTCTCCCGCATCAAGTTCACTTCACCCAATTTAAATGCCTCATTGGGTGATGACCTTTTATGGCTAAGTTCCTAACTAGTGTCTTCAGTTTAGTTCAAAATGATGATAGTTTCCTACTTTATCCACCTAAGCCCCAACTCAGGGCCCAGTATGTGTGTGTGTGGGTGTGTGGGTAAGTGAGTATGGGTGGGTGTGTTTCTCAATAGTTGCTTCTTCTCCACAAATTTTTCTTTGGAAGTTGGTGCCACTTGAACTCTGCCTCATGAATTCCCGAAATGAACCTTCCTTTTTGGAGGGATTCAGCACTTAGCTCTAATACTCTGGAATAACGCTTCTAATACTCTTTTTCACCTCCTCAGAGCCCTCCAATTTGCCTCCCCCACCCAACTCTTCTTCCTCCATTTCTGTCACTCTAAATTTTCTAACCCTCGTAGTCTTCTTGAATTCTCTTTGAGTCCCCACTGTCTAGTGAACTGACAGGTCCTGAAATGTTTCCAGTTTCCAATGACACCGAGTTGGAAGACCTCCATCAGTGTTCCCAAATCTCTTACCAACCATCACAAACCCTCCCTGTCTTCCTTGATAAGAATTTCATCTTCCAGATCTTACCAGGTCACTGTTTCCTCTACTGAAAAAATTAGCATAGTGTTAGTGTCCTTACTGTTATCACAGCTTAGTTTCTCTGACTCCAGTCAAATTCGATTGCTAAAAATCTTTTTTTTTTTTTACTTGGTTCCTTTAAATTTTATTTTTTAACTTCTTCTTTTTTTTTTTTTAAACCTTTATTTTACTTTTAACTTTTACAGAGTTTTGTTGTTCACAGACATGCATGTTCTCAGATTAGTCACATGTATATCCCCCCCTTCCCTCCCCTCCTGACCATCACACAGCACCCCTGAAGGATCCCCTTTTCTCACAGAGCAATGACTAGAGCTATTTTCTTCACTTATGATAGTACAGGCCTTCATGCTACTTCCTTTACGCCTCTCACCCACTGTTCCTTCCCCACAATGCCCATATGTCCACTGTCCATGTCTGTCTTTCTGTCGCTTCACTACATGTGCCATCATCACCATCCTACTAGATTCCATATATATGTGTTAATATACTGTATGTGTCCTTCTCTTTCTGACTGACTTCACTTTTGATGATACGTTCTAGATCCAGCCACCTCATTAGGGTTGATTCTTCTGCATTTCTCTTTACAGCTGTGTAGTATTCCATTGTATATATGTACCAGAGCTTTTGGATCCATTCGTGCGTCGATGGGCCTCTAGGTTCCTTCCATGTTCTAGCTATTGTATAGAGAGCTGCAATGAACATTGGGGTACAGGTGCTTCTTTCAGTTTTGATTTCGTCAGGGTATAAGCCTAAGAGTGGGATTGCTGGGTCATAGCTTGCTTCTATTTTTAGTTTTTTAAGAAATCTCCAGACTGTCTTCCATAGAGGCTGTATCAATTTACACTCCCACCAGCAATGCAGGAGTGTTCCCTTTTCTCCGCAGCCTCTCCAGCATTTATTGTCTGTCGATTTGTGGATGGTGGCCATTCTGACGGGTGTGAGGTGATATCTCATTGTAGTTTTGATTTGCATTTCTCTAATTCTTAGTGAAGTTGAGCATCATTTCATGTGCTTTTGGGCCATCTGTACGTCATCGTTGGAGAGGTGTCTGTTTAGGTCCTTTTCCCATTTTTTGATTGTGTTCGTTTTTCCATTGCTGAGTTATCTGAGTTGCTTGTAGATTTTGGAGATGAATTCTTTGTCTGTTGTTTCATTTGCTATGATTTTCTCCCACTCTGTGGGGTGTCTGTTCAGCTTTTTTTTTTTTTAAACCTTTATTTTACTTTTAACTTTTACAGAGTTTTGTTGTTCACAGACATGCATGTTCTCAGATTAGTCACATGTATATCCCCCCCCTTCCCTCCCCTCCTGACCATCACACAGCACCCCTGAAGGATCCCCTTTTCTCACAGAGCAATGACTAGAGCTATTTTCTTCACTTATGATAGTACAGGCCTTCATGCTACTTCCTTTACGCCTCTCACCCACTGTTCCTTCCCCACAATGCCCATATGTCCACTGTCCATGTCTGTCTTTCTGTCGCTTCACTACATGTGCCATCATCACCATCCTACTAGATTCCATATATATGTGTTAATATACTGTATGTGTCCTTCTCTTTCTGACTGACTTCACTTTTGATGATACGTTCTAGATCCAGCCACCTCATTAGGGTTGATTCTTCTGCATTTCTCTTTACAGCTGTGTAGTATTCCATTGTATATATGTACCAGAGCTTTTGGATCCATTCGTTCGTCGATGGGCCTCTAGGTTCCTTCCATGTTCTAGCTATTGTATAGAGAGCTGCAATGAACATTGGGGTACAGGTGCTTCTTTCAGTTTTGATTTCGTCAGGGTATAAGCCTAAGAGTGGGATTGCTGGGTCATAGCTTGCTTCTATTTTTAGTTTTTTAAGAAATCTCCAGACTGTCTTCCATAGAGGCTGTATCAATTTACACTCCCACCAGCAATGCAGGAGTGTTCCCTTTTCTCCGCAGCCTCTCCAGCATTTATTGTCTGTCGATTTGTGGATGGTGGCCATTCTGACGGGTGTGAGGTGATATCTCATTGTAGTTTTGATTTGCATTTCTCTAATTATTAGTGAAATTGAGCATCGTTTCATGTGTTTTTGGGCCATCTGTATGTCATCGTTGGAGAGGTGTCTGTTTAGGTCCTTTTCCCATTTTTTGATTGGGTTGTTCGTTTTTCCAGTGCTGAGTTGTCTGAGTTGCTTGTAGATTTTGGAGATGAATTCTTTGTCTGTTGTTTCATTTGCTATGATTTTCTCCCACTCTGTGGGCTGTCTGTTCAGCTTTTTTGTAATTTCTTTAGCTGTACAAAAGCTTTTAAGTTTCATTAGGTCCCACATGTTCGTTTGTCTTTTTAGTTCCACTATTCTAGTAGGTGAGTCAGAGAAGATCTTGCTTTGATTGATGTCCTTGAGGGTTTTACTTATATTCTCCTCTAAGAGTTTGATGGTTTCTGGTCTTACATTTAAGTCTTTAATCCATTTTGAGTTGATCTTTGTGTATGGTGTCAGGGTATGTTCCAACTTCATTTTCTTGCATGTAGCTGTCCAATTTTCCCAGCACCATTTGTTGAAGAGGCTGTCTTTGTCTCATTTTATAGTTTCGCCTCCTTTGTCAAAAATAAGGTACCCATAGGTGCGTGGCTTTATCTCTGGGTTCTCAATCTTGTTCCATTGGTCGATATTTCTGTTTTTGTGCCAGTACCATACTGTCTTGATGACTGTTGCTTTGTAGTAGAGTCTGAAGTTGGGGAGGCTGATCCCCGCTTTGGCTATTCGAGGTCTTTTGTGTTTCCATATGAACTGTGTTATTCGTTGGTCTAGTTCTGTGAAGAATGTTATTGGAAGTTTGATAGGGATCGCATTGAATCTATAGATGACATTTGGTAGTATGGTCATTTTCACAATATTGATTCTCCCGACCCAGGAACACGGAATATTTCTCCATCTGTTTAACTCTTCTTTAATGTCTCTCATGAGTGTCTTGTAATTTTCTGTGTACAGTTCTTTTGTTTCTTTGGGTAGGTTTATTCCTAGATATTTGATTCTTTTGGTTGCAATGGTGAAGGGGATTGCCTCTTTGATTTCATTTTCTGATTTTTCATTGTTTGTGTATAGGAATGCCAGTGACTTCTGTGTGTTGACTTTGTATCCTGCGACTTTGCTGAATTTGCTGATTAACTCTAGTAGTTTTGTAACCGTGTCTTTGGGATTTTCTATGTATAATATCATGTCATCTGCAAATAGAGAGAGTTTGACTTCTTCTTTTCCTATCTGGATTCCTTTGATTTCTTTCTCTTCTCTTTGCTATGATTTTCTCCCACTCTGTGGGCTGTCTGTTCAGCTTTTTTGTAATTTCTTTAGCTGTACAAAAGCTTTTAAGTTTCATTAGGTCCCACATGTTCGTTTGTCTTTTTAGTTCCACTATTCTAGTAGGTGAGTCAGAGAAGATCTTGCTTTGATTGATGTCCTTGAGGGTTTTACTTATATTCTCCTCTAAGAGTTTGATGGTTTCTGGTCTTACATTTAAGTCTTTAATCCATTTTGAGTTGATCTTTGTGTATGGTGTCAGGGTATGTTCCAACTTCATTTTCTTGCATGTAGCTGTCCAATTTTCCCAGCACCATTTGTTGAAGAGGCTGTCTTTGTCTCATTTTATAGTTTCGCCTCCTTTGTCAAAAATAAGGTACCCATAGGTGCGTGGCTTTATCTCTGGGTTCTCAATCTTGTTCCATTGGTCGATATTTCTGTTTTTGTGCCAGTACCATACTGTCTTGATGACTGTTGCTTTGTAGTAGAGTCTGAAGTTGGGGAGGCTGATCCCCGCTTTGGCTATTCGAGGTCTTTTGTGTTTCCATATGAACTGTGTTATTCGTTGGTCTAGTTCTGTGAAGAATGTTATTGGAAGTTTGATAGGGATCGCATTGAATCTATAGATGACATTTGGTAGTATGGTCATTTTCACAATATTGATTCTCCCGACCCAGGAACACGGAATATTTCTCCATCTGTTTAACTCTTCTTTAATGTCTCTCATGAGTGTCTTGTAATTTTCTGTGTACAGTTCTTTTGTTTCTTTGGGTAGGTTTATTCCTAGATATTTGATTCTTTTGGTTGCAATGGTGAAGGGGATTGCCTCTTTGATTTCATTTTCTGATTTTTCATTGTTTGTGTATAGGAATGCCAGTGACTTCTGTGTGTTGACTTTGTATCCTGCGACTTTGCTGAATTTGCTGATTAACTCTAGTAGTTTTGTAACCGTGTCTTTGGGATTTTCTATGTATAATATCATGTCATCTGCAAATAGAGAGAGTTTGACTTCTTCTTTTCCTATCTGGATTCCTTTGATTTCTTTCTCTTCTCTTATTGCTATTGCTAGAACTTCCCGATTGCTAAAAATCTTGACTGGCATTTGAAACTGAGAGATTTCTTCATCCCTAAACATCCTCCTCAAGTTTATCCACACCCCATTCTTGGCCATTGCAAAGAAATCACATAGATGGAGAATAATACAGCAATATTGTACAAAAGGGTAAAGAAGTAAAAATTCTGATGTGATATTTGAATATTAAATTATAAATTTGATATCTGATATTTCAGATATCAGTAAGTATAAACTCTATAGATACCTGATAATACTTATTAAAACATATTGTGGGCTTCCCTTGTGGCTCAGTGGATAAGAACCCGTCTGCCAATGCGGAAGACCCAGGTTTGATCCCTGATCCGGGAAGATCCCACATACCACAGAGCAGCTAAACCCACACAACAACAAAGACCCAGCACAGCCAAAAATAAATAAATAAAAGTTTAAAAAAAAAAAAAAAACATATTGTGAGTTAGCTTTAGTGACTAACAACAGTATGGTGCCTTTTCTGGGAACAGCCCAAAGAGAAAAATCTGAGAGGGCCAAAGGTCCATTTAAATGTGCAAAGTACTATTTCCCAGGTTTGCATACCATCCTTATTAAAGGTCTCACAGGCTTGATACTTTAGAATCCCTGTGTCTGTCCCTCCCTCATTCCACTTCACATGCACAGGTGGATATGTGACTCTTGAGCATATGAATAGTCACTAACCATCTTCTGTCTTGTCCCCGCTGTGACACTGCCAGTGCTCCCTTTTCTAGGTTCCCGTCTCAAGCCTGGAGCAGCCTCCTTCCCCAGTCTCTGGTTCATGTTTTTCATGACTATTAGGATGCCTTTCAGTCTTCTTGTATCATCCCTAGTCCACCAAACCTCAGTGGCTTCTAATTTCCACCACATAAAGCCTAAGTTCACTGACCTTATTCACATATCCATACTCTGTGTTCACAGTGGTATCTACTCCCACTGCACTTGGAGATCTCGCTTTTCTCCATCAGACACACACTGTCACTCCTATGGTGCTTTCTCCTCTGTCTCTAGCTATCACTGAATCACCCTTTCAGGTGTGGCAGGTATCTGAGTCCTCATCAGTGAAGTTGTTGTTGATAAGCATTAACAGAGTCAGTGTGCAGTGGTTGCATTTCCTATGTGCTGTGTGACTTTGGGTGAATTACTTAACCACTGTGTGCCTCAGTTTTCTCAACTGAAAATATTAAGGATATTAAGAGTACCAGATGATCCCCAAGTCTGTATGGCTTATGACAGTGTGCATTTATTTCTTATTCATGGTACCTTTAGGTATGAGTAGGTTGAAGCTCCACTCTACTTGTCTTTTTTACTCCAGGATCCAGGCTGGCATGCCCTCATCAGGGTCAGCATTGTCTGGAACCTCAGGTGGCTCTTAGAACTTTGGCTCTCTTCTGGTGGCCAAGTCCTTCATATGACTGACCCTAGAGTTGTTGGGGTAGGAATGTATTCTCTTTCCATGAGGAAAGGACCAGGATTATTTATGAACAATAATGCTGTCCACCATGCTGTCTCATAGGGTTATTGCAAGGTATAAGTGAATTAATAGATATGACTGCTCAGAAGGGTGCCTGGCATATAGTAAGGATTCAAAAGAGTGTCACTTGGAAAAAAAAAAGTGTCACTTGTTATTTTTATTGTAAGTCTTGTGCTGGGTTTCTGTACTATTAAGCACTTTACATGTATCTTACTGTTTATTCCTTAAGATTGATAATATTTTCCTCATTTTATAAAAGGGTAAACTGAGGCTTACAGAGGTTTAATTGTTCCCAGTTACACTGTTAGCAAGAGACAGAATGGGCCTGCCTTCACAATCCCTGCTCGTGAACATGCCATTGGAAGATTCCTCCTCAACATTATGAACTTGTTTCACTGCTACCATTGTGGTGTCTGCTACCCTTGCAGACTGCCATGACCTTGATGAACTTGCCTATAGGCAGCTGCCCACCCAAGAAAAAGTCCTGCGACTTTGACTCTAATGACCTTCGAATTTCTTCTTGGTTACTTTATTCAGGCAACATAGAGATAGATTCTGTAGAAGACCAACCGAGTGATTGGTACCTGGATTTTGAACCTCTCAATCCCATGTTTGGAGAACTGAATTTATATAGCACCCTGCTTTCTGTGGAATCCAACATGTCTGCTTCTTTCCTGCAAAGTACTCTCCTCAAGATAGAAACAAGACCCCCATGGGGTGTCAGTCTAGACATTGTTACTGAGAAAGTTACCTATTTGTCTGTCTTTCTGTATCTCATTAGTGGCAGAATAAGGAATTTGTGCATATGCAATCCTGTGAGGGTAAACCTGTTCACCTCCAAAATTTAAGGTTTGGAGTATGCCCTTTAAAAAACATGTTGGCCCTCACTCTTCCAAGCCCAGGGAAAAGCAGCCCCTCCATCTCATACTTGGTTCACTTACTGGTAGTGCTTCTTCCATGAGGATATGAGCTTCTTGAGAGGAAAGACCATGTTCCATGATCCTTCTGCATTTTCCCCACAAAGTCCACAAACCTAGGGACATCATTAGAGGCTGTCAGAGAGAACACTCAAGGTGACTTAGATGCAGCCCCTGTCTTTGGGCATTATCTCTCAACTCTAAAATAGAGATGATTATCTGTGTCACTAAATTAAGGATTCAGATTTAAGGAGAAGGCAGCATAGTGAAGTGGTAAGAGCATACTCTAGAGCCAGACTGCCTGGTTTAACCCTGCTCACTACTTACTGTCTCTGAAAACTTTGAGCTTCAATTTTTTCATCTGTAAGTTGGGAACAGTAATAGTGCTTATTTTACAGAGTTACTGTGAAGATTAGATGTTAGAATTGGTGTTGCTCATGTGTAGTAAAACTTAAAATTATGCTAGCGATTATACATAACAAAATAGCACAGATAAAAGTACCTAGAATTACCAAGAACAGTGCTACTCAGAAAGTGGCCATCCACTTTGAGCCAAGGCACTTGGGTCATGAGGTAGATCAACACTCTCCTTCCTTCTTGGAAAAACCCTTACTGCTTGTCTTCTTTACAAACAATAACAGTTCACAGCCACACATTTTGTTTCTCTGACCTAGACATTCTTGGTTACTTTATTCAGGCAACATAGAGATAGATTCTGTAGAAGACCAACCGAGTGATTGGTACCTGGATTTTGAACCTCTCAATCCCATGTTTGGAGAACTGAATTTATATAGCACCCTGCTTTCTGTGGAATCCAACATGTCTGCTTCTTTCCTGCAAAGTACTCTCCTCAAGATAGAAACAAGACCCCATGGGGTGTCAGTCTAGACATTGTTACTGAGAAAGTTACCTATTTGTCTGTCTTTCTGTATCTCATTAGTGGCAGAATAAGGAATTTGTGCATATGCAATCCTGTGAGGGTAAACCTGTTCACCTCCAAAATTTAAGGTTTGGAGTATGCCCTTTAAAAAACATGTTGGCCCTCACTCTTCCAAGCCCAGGGAAAAGCAGCCCCTCCATCTCATACTTGGTTCACTTACTGGTAGTGCTTCTTCCATGAGGATATGAGCTTCTTGAGAGGAAAGACCATGTTCCATGATCCTTCTGCATTTTCCCACAAAGTCCACAAACCTAGGGACATCATTAGAGGCTGTCAGAGAGAACACTCAAGGTGACTTAGATGCAGCCCCTGTCTTTGGGCATTATCTCTCAACTCTAAAATAGAGATGATTATCTGTGTCACTAAATTAAGGATTCAGATTTAAGGAGAAGGCAGCATAGTGAAGTGGTAAGAGCATACTCTAGAGCCAGACTGCCTGGTTTAACCCTGCTCACTACTTACTGTCTCTGAAAACTTTGAGCTTCAATTTTTTCATCTGTAAGTTGGGAACAGTAATAGTGCTTATTTTACAGAGTTACTGTGAAGATTAGATGTTAGAATTGGTGTTGCTCATGTGTAGTAAAACTTAAAATTATGCTAGCGATTATACATAACAAAATAGCACAGATAAAAGTACCTAGAATTACCAAGAACAGTGCTACTCAGAAAGTGGCCATCCACTTTGAGCCAAGGCACTTGGGTCATGAGGTAGATCAACACTCTCCTTCCTTCTTGGAAAAACCCTTACTGCTTGTCTTCTTTACAAACAATAACAGTTCACAGCCACACATTTTGTTTCTCTGACCTAGGACATAGAAGCATTCGGTAAATTTGTGTGCTTTAGCCTGAAAAAACAACAACAACAACAAACTGTTTTTAAGATGTCTTTTTAAGGTAAATGAATAAATATTTTTACTTAATGAATTTTGGAGATTTGAAGTTCCCAGCATGTCACACACTATGTCTGTATTATATTTATTTATAGGTTTTTTTTGTGTGTCTTCAAGTTTACAGATAAAGTAAATCAAAGCCTTTTTTTTTTGGTAAAAGCTATGAATATTTTTCCAGCAGTGAGTTAGATAAAGGCAGCCATGTAGCCTATGATGGGAAGTCTAGAATGGGTTTTTCAGGGTACCACTTTATTGTCGTCATGTTAGCATAAATCTACAGAGTCAAATATAAAAAAAAATCAGCATAATTTCTGCAGGCTAAGATTTATTTATATAAAGTAGCTTGGTACTTTGTCATTTAGCAAAAAAAAAAAATACGTCATTTAGCAAAATATATGTTTCAGTATGTAAAAATTATAAGTTAACTTTTTTGCCTCATTTATAGCATAGCAATTTATATGAAACTAGTAATTGTATTAGTCTGGGTTCTCCAGAAGAAGAAAACCAATAATACATATTTTTTTTCTTCTAGTTTTATTGAAATATGTGACATACAATACTATGTAAGTCTAAAATAGACAGCATAATGGTTTGACTTTCACACATCATGAAATGATTATAATGAGTTTTGTGACTATCTGTCATCTCACATAGATATAGCAGTGAGCGAAAAAAAGGGTTTTGTCCTTATGAAGAGAACTCTCAGGATTTAATCTTTTAACTTTCATATATAATGTACATCAGTGTTGTTCATTTGCTAAGTCATGTCCGACCCTTTGGGACCCCATGAACTACAGCATGCCAGACTTCCCTGTCCTTCACTGTCTCCCTTAGTTTGCTCAAACTCATGTGCATTGAGTCAGCGATGCCATCCAACTATCTCATCCTGTCATCCACTTCTCCCCTTGCTTTCAGTCTTTCTTAGTGTGAGGGTCTTTTCGAATGAGTTGGCTCTTGACATCAGATTGCCAAAGTGTTGGAGCTTCAGCTTCAGCATCAGTCATTCCCAAAGAATATTCAGAGTTGATTTCCTTTAAGATTGACTGATTTGATATCCTTACTATCCAAAGGACTCGCAAGAGTCTTCAGCACCACAGTTCAAAAGCATAAATTCTAAGGCACTTAGCCTTGTTTATGGTCCAGCTCTCACATCCATACATCAGTGTTAATTATGTTTATAATGTACACTGTATCTCCAGTGTTTATTTATCTTATAACTGCAATTTTGTGCCTTTTGACTACCTTTCTATAATATAAAATATTATAATACATAATATTTGGGTTTAATATATATTATATAATAAATATTTTAAGATGCTACATACTATTACATATAATATTATATATAAAAGATTTATTATACGGAATTAGTTCATAAGATTATAGAGGCTGAGGAGTCCCACAGTCTGCAGTCGGCAGGCTTGAGACGCAGGAGAGCCCATGGCAGAGTTCCAAGTCTGAGTCCAAAAAAAGAATCAGAAGGTAGTATAAGCTTTACTCTGAATCTGAGTCCTAGTTCAAGTCCAAAGGCAAAAAACCAGTGTTCCAGCTTGAAGACAGGGAAAAAGAATGAATTCTTCCTTCCTCTGCCTTTTCATTCTAATCAGGCCCTTTTCACTCACATCAGAGAGGACAAATCTGCTATCTAGATTCATGAATCTCACCCATTAGCTCACTCACATCAGAGAGGACAACTGCTTTACATCATCATGAAATGATTATAATGAGTTTTGTGACTATCTGTCATCTCACATAGATATAGCAGTGAGCGAAAAAAAGGGTTTTGTCCTTATGAAGAGAACTCTCAGGATTTAATCTTTTAACTTTCATATATAATGTACATCAGTGTTGTTCATTTGCTAAGTCATGTCCGACCCTTTGGGACCCCATGAACTACAGCATGCCAGACTTCCCTGTCCTTCACTGTCTCCCTTAGTTTGCTCAAACTCATGTGCATTGAGTCAGCGATGCCATCCAACTATCTCATCCTGTCATCCACTTCTCCCCTTGCTTTCAGTCTTTCTTAGTGTGAGGGTCTTTTCGAATGAGTTGGCTCTTGACATCAGATTGCCAAAGTGTTGGAGCTTCAGCTTCAGCATCAGTCATTCCAATGAATATTCAGAGTTGATTTCCTTTAAGATTGACTGATTTGATATCCTTACTATCCAAAGGACTCGCAAGAGTCTTCAGCACCACAGTTCAAAAGCATAAATTCTAAGGCACTTAGCCTTGTTTATGGTCCAGCTCTCACATCCATACATCAGTGTTAATTATGTTTATAATGTACACTGTATCTCCAGTGTTTATTTATCTTATAACTGCAATTTTGTGCCTTTTGACTACCTTTCTATAATATAAAATATTATAATACATAATATTTGGGTTTAATATATATTATATAATAAATATTTTAAGATGCTACATACTATTACATATAATATTATATATAAAAGATTTATTATACGGAATTAGTTCATAAGATTATAGAGGCTGAGGAGTCCCACAGTCTGCAGTCGGCAGGCTTGAGACGCAGGAGAGCCCATGGCAGAGTTCCAAGTCTGAGTCCAAAAAAAGAATCAGAAGGTAGTATAAGCTTTACTCTGAATCTGAGTCCTAGTTCAAGTCCAAAGGCAAAAAACCAGTGTTCCAGCTTGAAGACAGGGAAAAAGAATGAATTCTTCCTTCCTCTGCCTTTTCATTCTAATCAGGCTTCCAACTAATTAGGTTAGGCTCACTCACATCAGAGAGGACAAATCTGCTTTACTCTGCAGATTCTGATGTTAAATCTCACCCAGAAGCACCCTCACAGACTTACTCAGAGAAGTGTTCAACTGGTATCTAGGAATCTATGCCCTAGTCAAGTTGACACGTAGCATTAACCATCATCAGTGTCCCTATGCCAAAGGTCAGCTTATTTGATTTCTGTATATTCTTAAGGATTAATGTTTTTCCTACTCAGAGTCATTTTGTTTAGCCTGGTTTTAGATTTTAATTCCTTATTTTTGAATAATTAAAAAAATATTTTTATAGGTACTCCGTTTTTATGAAAGGTTATTAACCATAATTTCTGCAGTATTACTTAAGTAAAAGACCTAAAGGCATACGCAGAAGAATCCTTTTTCCCAGCCAAAAAAACAGATTTGATAGTTTATAAAGGAACCTTTTGAGTGGTGGGACAGAGGAAGACAGGCTACTCTGTGTAACCATATCTCTGAATATTCTCCTAAAAATGCATTGTAAAGATGTGCAGTGTGCTGTGAAGGTGGCAGCCCTCTGCCATTTCAGAAAAGAAAAGGAACGTAGGCAGTGTAGACTGAAGTTTCTCCGGGAATGGAAGGAAAATGTTTCTAAAACAGAAAAGGCCTATTTGAAAGTGCAAAAGAAAATGGATATCCTAGGAATGAAGTACATTGTTCTCTACTCACAGCCTCTTGTAACCCTAATGAATAGTACCATAGCTCCACCTACTGAATAGAGAAGCAAAGAGGCAAAAGACAATCAGAAAAAACCTCATTCTCCTAGCCACTACTGGAATAAAAGTATTTGCAAAAATGTATCTTAGGAATTAGTTCATAAGATTATAGAGGCTGAGGAGTCCCACAGTCTGCAGTCGGCAGGCTTGAGACGCAGGAGAGCCCATGGCAGAGTTCCAAGTCTGAGTCCAAAAAGAATCAGAAGGTAGTATAAGCTTTACTCTGAATCTGAGTCCTAGTTCAAGTCCAAAGGCAAAAAACCAGTGTTCCAGCTTGAAGACAGGGAAAAAGAATGAATTCTTCCTTCCTCTGCCTTTTCATTCTAATCAGGCTTCCAACTAATTAGGTTAGGCTCACTCACATCAGAGAGGACAAATCTGCTTTACTCTGCAGATTCTGATGTTAAATCTCACCCAGAAGCACCCTCACAGACTTACTCAGAGAAGTGTTCAACTGGTATCTAGGAATCTATGCCCTAGTCAAGTTGACACGTAGCATTAACCATCATCAGTGTCCCTATGCCAAAGGTCAGCTTATTTGATTTCTGTATATTCTTAAGGATTAATGTTTTTCCTACTCAGAGTCATTTTGTTTAGCCTGGTTTTAGATTTTAATTCCTTATTTTTGAATAATTAAAAAAATATTTTTATAGGTACTCCGTTTTTATGAAAGGTTATTAACCATAATTTCTGCAGTATTACTTAAGTAAAAGACCTAAAGGCATACGCAGAAGAATCCTTTTTCCCAGCCAAAAAAACAGATTTGATAGTTTATAAAGGAACCTTTTGAGTGGTGGGACAGAGGAAGACAGGCTACTCTGTGTAACCATATCTCTGAATATTCTCCTAAAAATGCATTGTAAAGATGTGCAGTGTGCTGTGAAGGTGGCAGCCCTCTGCCATTTCAGAAAAAGAAAAAGGAACGTAGGCAGTGTAGACTGAAGTTTCTCCGGGAATGGAAGGAAAATGTTTCTAAAACAGAAAAGGCCTATTTGAAAGTGCAAAAGAAAATGGATATCCTAGGAATGAAGTACATTGTTCTCTACTCACAGCCTCTTGTAACCCTAATGAATAGTACCATAGCTCCACCTACTGAATAGAGAAGCAAAGAGGCAAAATACTATCAGAAAGAACCTCATTCTCCCTAGCCACAGGATGTTTTTGGGTTTTTTTTGTTTTTAATCTTTTGGTTCTTTACTCAAAGTCATTAAAACTGTGTTTATTTTTTGCTTCCAATCTTTATTTCTCTCCTTTCCTACTAATTTCATGTGTGAAAGATTTATGGGTATCATTTTAAAAGCTAGCATTTCACAAAAAACATAATAGGAAATCATAACTTGATGATTTGGTTGAGATGTCTGAAAATGCATCACATAAAATACAATTTAGGTATGTATCATGCTTGAATAAATTATGTGTGAAAAAGACCAAGGAGAAGGGAAGGTACTATTGTTATCTGATGAGGAGGAAGAGTAAGGCTTTTAAAGACCTGAATTCTCCAAAACTAATTTGCTTGGTGCCTTGGGCAAATTACTGAACTTTCTTTGTGTGCTTCATTTTCTCCATTTAAAAAATAATGAGGATAATGACATATGCCTTTTCTCAGCCTCATAGAATTCTTATCTGAATGATGGAAGATCAAGTAATGTCCCACTTATCCAACTATCATGCTTCTAGCCTCAGCCCTCTGTAATGAATCTCCGAAGCAGGCTGTAAAAGGCCTGTGAGCCAGGAGAGCACTGCCTACTTTAAGAAAGGCAGAATCCCTTGTGTTAGAATTGTGTGTACAAGTAAGCGCCATGATTTAAAGCTGATATTTATGTGTGTTTGTGTGTGCTTCTCTGTAGTTCTTTCTGTAGTTCTTCCTTCTCTGTAGTCACCTAGAAAAGCATATATATATATATATATATATATATATATATATATACACATATATATATATATATATATTATGATGGAAAGATAGGAAAGGATGATGAGGTGAGTACAGGTTTCTCAGAAATTCACCATGAAAGTAACTGGAGAAGAAATTGCAGAACCCTAGCAGCATTTTAAGGCTACAATTGAGAGTAAACAGCTTTCTGAATTTCAGGTAATCACATTGTATTGGGTTTCTGCTTTATAGGGCTTAGCAAAAGTTTTTTTAAATCAGGTCCAGAATGCTCTTTTACAAACAAGTTTGCACAGTATTTCAGAATGAGTTTCATTTTTTTTTTTAAGTCTTTAAAGGTTTATATATAATTTATGATGAAACTTAACATGTATAAACTAATTTTTTCCTAGTGGATGCATACTTTCACTATCACTGTACTATTTTAGATATATTTGATTTCCTCAATTAAATGGAAAATTACTTCTCCAGGTTTCTTTCCTTATGGTTTCTGATCTGATTTAAATCACTTTCCAAATCACTGTTATCAGTGAGACATTGCTGCCTGCCCTCTCAGTAAATACCACACCCAGCCCTCACAGTGAACCCTGAGGGGACTCAGGGTCTAAGGATGGGTCAGTCCAGTGCCACCCCCTCAATCACTGCAGCCACTCCCAGCAGCGTACCCTGAGGGGTCTCTGGATGAGGAGCAAAAGACAAAGGCCCCAGAAACTGCCGAGTTGCTTCAGTCAGTGTCCACCTCTTTGGGACCCCGTGGAATGTATAGCCCTCTGTCCATGGGATTCTCTAGCCAAAAATACTGGAGTGGGATGCCATTTTCTTCTCCAGGGCCAGGTAGCCGAGGTGCTACAAAGGAATGATTTCAGTGAGCCCAGACTTAACTCACATTTTCCCATACAGAGAAAAGTGCTAAATTCCTTACCTTGAGATGTCTTGTTTTCTTTAACCAACAGTCATCTTTTGATGTTCTGACTGCCTGATCTTGGTTGTTCCTCCCTACCTGAAACTCTGTGTCCTGGGTTTAAGTCCTCAGTGTGCTAAGTAAAACATAATTCTCAAATTTTAGTTTGTGCTTTTCTTTTTTTTCAGGGAGACAGTATAAGTCAGACCTAGGAGTTAGATCCTGGAAAACTGATTTTAAGGGGTATGAGGTATATGACTTATAAAATTAAAATATAGGGCTTCCCTGGTGGTCCAGTGGGTAAAGAGTCCGCCTTCCAGTTCAAGGGGCACTGGTTTGATCCCTGGCCCAGGAAGATCCCACGTGCGGCAGAGCAGCTGGACCGGTGTGTCTAATTAGGAGCCAGCACTCTGGAGTGCACGCGCCCGGAGCCGGTGCTTTGCAACGAGAGAGGCCACTGCAATGGGAGGCCTACACAGGCGGAAGAATAAAGATGGATGAAAATAAATTTTTAAAAAATCAGTAAAATAGAGGCCAAAATTAAAAAAAAATTTATGATGAAACTTAACAAACTCAGTGGATGCATACTTTCACTATCACTGTACTATTTTAGATATATTTGATTTCCTCAATTAAATGGAAAATTACTTCTCAGGTTTCTTTCCTTATGGTTTCTGATCTGATTTAAATCACTTTCCAAATCACTGTTATCAGTGAGACATTGCTGCCTGCCCTCTCAGTAAATACCACACCCAGCCCTCACAGTGAACCCTGAGGGGACTCAGGGTCTAAGGATGGGTCAGTCCAGTGCCACCCCCTCAATCACTGCAGCCACTCCCAGCAGCGTACCCTGAGGGGTCTCTGGATGAGGAGCAAAAGACAAAGGCCCCAGAAACTGCCGAGTTGCTTCAGTCAGTGTCCACCTCTTTGGGACCCCGTGGAATGTATAGCCCTCTGTCCATGGGATTCTCTAGCCAAAAATACTGGAGTGGGATGCCATTTTCTTCTCCAGGGCCAGGTAGCCGAGGTGCTACAAAGGAATGATTTCAGTGAGCCCAGACTTAACTCACATTTTCCCATACAGAGAAAAGTGCTAAATTCCTTACCTTGAGATGTCTTGTTTTCTTTAACCAACAGTCATCTTTTGATGTTCTGACTGCCTGATCTTGGTTGTTCCTCCCTACCTGAAACTCTGTGTCCTGGGTTTAAGTCCTCAGTGTGCTAAGTAAAACATAATTCTCAAATTTTAGTTTGTGCTTTTCTTTTTTTTCAGGGAGACAGTATAAGTCAGACCTAGGAGTTAGATCCTGGAAAACTGATTTTAAGGGGTATGAGGTATATGACTTATAAAATTAAAATATAGGGCTTCCCTGGTGGTCCAGTGGGTAAAGAGTCCGCCTTCCAGTTCAAGGGGCACTGGTTTGATCCCTGGCCCAGGAAGATCCCACGTGCGGCAGAGCAGCTGGACCGGTGTGTCTAATTAGGAGCCAGCACTCTGGAGTGCACGCGCCCGGAGCCGGTGCTTTGCAACGAGAGAGGCCACTGCAATGGGAGGCCTACACAGGCGGAAGAATAAAGATGGATGAAAATAAATTTTTAAAAAATCAGTAAAATAGAGGCCAAAATTAAAAAAAAAAATTTAAAGTAGAACTGAAAACTTGGTCTTGGATGTTTCTGTAGGTTTCTTTTAATGTACCTTAAATGCGTAAGTATTATATTTTCATGCAGAAAGGGCAACAAATTATTTGTTTCATATTTGAATGCTTTTCTATGTAATATCTTTCTTAAAATATATTCTAAATTTATAATTATAAAATTGAACAATCTCAAAATACTTTGTGTTTATTGTCTGATGGAGGCAGGCCAAAAGTGATACCTTCAGTGTTCTTTCCCATCTGAGATGAGAAAATCTTCTGAGAATTCAAATGAGGTTAGTGTAGATTAGGGATTCTCAAACTAATTGAAGTTCCAGGTGGGTTTTTTTTTTTTTTTTTTTTTTTCTGTTTAGCTAAGACTGATGTTGTTCAACTGATTATACATAGTAACAGTGGATAGTTAGGGCTTGACTTCCCTGATGACTCAGTGGTAAAGAGTCCACCTGCCAATGCAGAGTGAGAAGATTCCTTTGAGAAGGAAATGGCAATCCACTCCAGATTCTTGGTGTGGAAGTCCCATAGACAGAGGAGCCTGGCGAACTGTAGTCAATGGGGTTGCAAAGAGTTGAACATGACTTACCAACTAAACAACAACATCATAGGTAGAGCCACATGTTGATTATGTCCCCTTGACATACAACTGGTCTATATCCTCTCTAAGAAGGTGAATCCAGTGATTGCATACTTGGATGTAGCAGCAATGTCAAGTTGGTATATGTTTCTGAATGTTTTTTCTTAGTTTTGATGTAATATGTACGTGGCTGTGGACTGATAACAATTTGCTTACACAGGCAAGGAGTTTGAAATAGCACTGGATAGATTAGTGACCACACACGGCCTGAACAAGACTGCCTAGATTTGAATACTGACTTTGCCATTGGCTGGCAATGAGAACCCAGGCACATCATTTAATGTGTTTGTGACTCAGGTTCCTTATTGGTGATACAGGGCTAACAAGGCTGACCCATCTCAGAGGGTTGCCACAGGCTTTATATGACCCAGGACCAATTTTGGCATAGTAATATTATCAGCAGATGTTATGTTACTGAATTTCCCATGGCTTTACATGCAATGGGAGGCCCACACAGGCCAAAGAATAAAATGATGGATGAAAATAAATAAATAAAAAACAAATAGAGGCCAAAATTAAAAAAAAAAATTTAAAGTAGAACTGAAAACTTGGTCTTGGATGTTTCTGTAGGTTTCTTTTAATGTACCTTAAATGCGTAAGTATTATATTTTCATGCAGAAAGGGCAACAAATTATTTGTTTCATATTTGAATGCTTTTCTATGTAATATCTTTCTTAAAATATATTCTAAATTTATAATTATAAAATTGAACAATCTCAAAATACTTTGTGTTTATTGTCTGATGGAGGCAGGCCAAAAGTGATACCTTCAGTGTTCTTTCCCATCTGAGATGAGAAAATCTTCTGAGAATTCAAATGAGGTTAGTGTAGATTAGGGATTCTCAAACTAATTGAAGTTCCAGGTGGGTTTTTTTTTTTTTTTTTTTTTTCTGTTTAGCTAAGACTGATGTTGTTCAACTGATTATACATAGTAACAGTGGATAGTTAGGGCTTGACTTCCCTGATGACTCAGTGGTAAAGAGTCCACCTGCCAATGCAGAGTGAGAAGATTCCTTTGAGAAGGAAATGGCAATCCACTCCAGATTCTTGGTGTGGAAGTCCCATAGACAGAGGAGCCTGGCGAACTGTAGTCAATGGGGTTGCAAAGAGTTGAACATGACTTACCAACTAAACAACAACATCATAGGTAGAGCCACATGTTGATTATGTCCCCTTGACATACAACTGGTCTATATCCTCTCTAAGAAGGTGAATCCAGTGATTGCATACTTGGATGTAGCAGCAATGTCAAGTTGGTATATGTTTCTGAATGTTTTTTCTTAGTTTTGATGTAATATGTACGTGGCTGTGGACTGATAACAATTTGCTTACACAGGCAAGGAGTTTGAAATAGCACTGGATAGATTAGTGACCACACACGGCCTGAACAAGACTGCCTAGATTTGAATACTGACTTTGCCATTGGCTGGCAATGAGAACCCAGGCACATCATTTAATGTGTTTGTGACTCAGGTTCCTTATTGGTGATACAGGGCTAACAAGGCTGACCCATCTCAGAGGGTTGCCACAGGCTTTATATGACCCAGGCACTTAGTCTTTTAATAGTTTGCTTACAGTGTATTTTGCACATAGTAATATTATCAGCAGTGATGTTACTGAATAATTCAAGCTGAATTTGTACCCACTTAACATTTCCGTATTTTACCAGTTTATCTAGAATAGTTGTTGGAAGCTAATTTACTTTAAAGCTTGTATTTTAAGCACATACAGATCATGAAAGTAAATAATCAAGGATATTATTATAGGAGGATATGATTCATTCATTTAATATAAATGGATGATTCAGACATTAACTACTATTTGAGCAACATTTTAATTAGGACATCATTAGGTTCCCAGGAGGTGACCACTTTATCACTGAGCTTCTGTCCAGGTCACAGCTGAAGAAATCTGGCTAGAGATGGGTATATCTGTTTTCTTAGTCACAATGATGTTATTTACAAGTTCTTTCACTTGAACTGTTGTACTTGGCCATTTGTTGTTATGCTTTGTACTATATAGCCTAAAGCAAATGCTAGCTTTTTAAGTTAATTATAATGAAATACCAGTAGTTGTGCAATAGTGATATGACACTGCCTATTTTCAGTGATCAAGTTTACATTCTAGTATGGAGGCAGGAAAGAGAAGCACATTCAGAAACAAAGCGAAATAAGGTGTTATAGAGTAAATACACTAAGTAATATGAGGTACACTGAATGTCAGGATAAGCACTTCTAATAACAGTTGAACTGAACCCACAGGGTGAGAGGGGGCAAGCCCTGTGATGAGCTGGTAAAAACATCCCAGCAGGTGGGAAAGCTGTTGTTTACTCTGTGCAGTACCATTCCAGGCATTTCAAAGAACTCATCTGTGGTGGACGCTGGGTCTTTTCTCCAGCTGTTTATAACCTGTGGTGGAAAAATACAGAAATGACTGCCAAAATAAAAGTCATCTCTACTTTAATTTACTATGCTTATACTTCTATCTCTTTGAACTTGTTAATTTCTTTATCAATGAACAAGCCTGCCTAGATTTTAATACTGACTTTGCCATTGGCTGGCAATGAGAACCCAGGCACATCATTTAATGTGTTTGTGACTCAGGTTCCTTATTGGTGATACAGGGCTAACAAGGCTGACCCATCTCAGAGGGTTGCCACAGGCTTTATATGACCCAGGCACTTAGTCTTTTAATAGTTTGCTTACAGTGTATTTTGCACATAGTAATATTATCAGCAGTGATGTTACTGAATAATTCAAGCTGAATTTGTACCCACTTAACATTTCCGTATTTTACCAGTTTATCTAGAATAGTTGTTGGAAGCTAATTTACTTTAAAGCTTGTATTTTAAGCACATACAGATCATGAAAGTAAATAATCAAGGATATTATTATAGGAGGATATGATTCATTCATTTAATATAAATGGATGATTCAGACATTAACTACTATTTGAGCAACATTTTAATTAGGACATCATTAGGTTCCCAGGAGGTGACCACTTTATCACTGAGCTTCTGTCCAGGTCACAGCTGAAGAAATCTGGCTAGAGATGGGTATATCTGTTTTCTTAGTCACAATGATGTTATTTACAAGTTCTTTCACTTGAACTGTTGTACTTGGCCATTTGTTGTTATGCTTTGTACTATATAGCCTAAAGCAAATGCTAGCTTTTTAAGTTAATTATAATGAAATACCAGTAGTTGTGCAATAGTGATATGACACTGCCTATTTTCAGTGATCAAGTTTACATTCTAGTATGGAGGCAGGAAAGAGAAGCACATTCAGAAACAAAGCGAAATAAGGTGTTATAGAGTAAATACACTAAGTAATATGAGGTACACTGAATGTCAGGATAAGCACTTCTAATAACAGTTGAACTGAACCCACAGGGTGAGAGGGGGCAAGCCCTGTGATGAGCTGGTAAAAACATCCCAGCAGGTGGGAAAGCTGTTGTTTACTCTGTGCAGTACCATTCCAGGCATTTCAAAGAACTCATCTGTGGTGGACGCTGGGTCTTTTCTCCAGCTGTTTATAACCTGTGGTGGAAAAATACAGAAATGACTGCCAAAATAAAAGTCATCTCTACTTTAATTTACTATGCTTATACTTCTATCTCTTTGAACTTGTTAATTTCTTTATCAATAACCACATCCTCCCAAGACCTCTCAGGGCTGATCCCAGCCACAGTTCAGGATTCCCAAGGCATTGTCAGAGCACAAAATGCATTCCATGCACTCCTGACTTTATTACATGCTATCCATCAGTACTCTGCAGGTGCCTCTCAGGCCTTTGACTCCATTGAGAGTGTTTCTTGATACAAATTACTTTCATTTATTCTAATTTTTATACATTATCCACTATAAGTAGCTAGTTTTGAAACTTATGAGGAACACTTCTCTCAAAGGTCATGGTTCTTTGCCTTTCTGCTATATTTCATTCCTTGCCTTGTCCTTTGCTAATAATGAATCAATAAATTTCTCATTCCTTATTTCCACTGAAATTAAGCCAAATTAATTCGTGGTGACCATGAATTAAAAATTTTTTTTTCTTGGTCCAAAAACCCTTTTGGCTTATTTTCTTGAAAGTAGTATGCAAGTCAAACTTTTCTTTATTATTTGGAAATTAATTTTTATAGATTTGTTATGGAACAGAAACTTATGTTACAAAATTTATCTTCCTTAAGTAGAGTGAGAAAATGCCTAGAAAAGCTCATTAATGAATCTTGAGAACTTTGGTCGTGAATTACCTACTTTGTCCTCTTAGCATACTTCAATAATAGTGAATACCTCTTAAAGACAGGAGGTGAATTAAAAAAAAAAAAAAAAAAGACAGGAGGTGAGTAATGCTGTATCTAGAAAAACTTGGTAGAATTTTAAATGTAATCATCATTAGTAACAATTCTAAAAACAGCATGTTCTCAGTCAGTACTTAGGCTTCTCTGCTATTTTAATTCTGTGTATTTGCTTTCTGTACATAAGATGTGCTATTATTAACTTAAAGATCTAAGGCCAATTACAATAGAATGATCTGGATTCTGTGTGTCTTATACATTATCAACTAGATTTTTTAACTAGTCTCAATTTTAGTAACAGTAAATCTCTAAAAGGAAAAAATACATTTGATGTGAATTTCAGTTTTTGATAGATTTGAGTAATGAAAGTCTTTAAAATGTTCACTGACCTTTTATCATGACTTTTCTTGACTTACCTGGTTTGTTTTATTACTATGTCTTGTTAAAATGTAATACACTAGGGCTTCCCTGGTGGTCCAGTGGGTAAGGACACCGCCTTGCAGTGCAAGGGGCGCTGGTTCGATCCCTGGCCTGGGAAGATCCCACGTGCCGCGGAGCAGCTGGACCCATGTGTCCAATTACCAAGCCGGAACTCTGGAGCGCACGCGCCCAGAGCCGGCGCTCTGCGACAACAGAGGCCACTGTGATGGGAGGCCCACACAAGCCAAAGAACAAAGATGGATGAAAATGGACAAATGAAAGACCAATAGAAGTGGCCCGCCTGCTCCCCTCCCCACCCTACCCCCACTAAAATAAATAAATAAATAAATCTTTTAAAAAAATGTAATACCCTAACTTCGTCTCCTGTTACTGTCTAAGCAGAAGAAAAATGGTTTTAAAAACAATACAAATATTTTAAGAACGATTGCTAGTTGAAAAGTTTACTAAAACTCCTGGCAAAAGACATGATAATAATATTTAGAACCATAGGTATTGATATTCTCTTAGATAATTATTATTTTTTCTTCAGACTTTAATTTGCAAACTTTAGTAATAAAAGTATCTTACTTAAATGGGGAAGTATTTTTAAATATCAAGTAATGGTTTAGAAACAGTATAAAGGTGGGAGATAATTGAGAAGTAAAGATTTCTAAATATTATACATGTGTATTTCTCTTTCAGGACCAACTGAAAGTATAGAACTAGAATAGTAAATAATTAAACACAATGGTTCTCACCTCTACTGTATGTAATAATCATCTGTCTGACTTTTAGTGACAGGAGGTGGGACATAGGGCTAATATGATAATCCTAAAGTCGCAACTAGGTGTTCAACAGTTGAATTCAGTTCTGGCACTGACTCCGGGGCTGAGTGATAGATCCCACAGGTTAAGGGCTTAGTCCCTCAAGGCTGCCCCCACTTCAGACGTTCAGTGCAGTGATGTGTCCAAGTCCCTCATAATTCTGACCAACCATCTGTAAATTGGGAGTTTCCATGACCCTTCTTGAGGCTCAGTCATTGGTAGAATAACTCACATAACTCAGGAAAGAAAGTGCTTTATTTACTACTAGCAGTTTATCGTAAAGGATACAGCCCAGGACAGGCATATGGGAGGAATGCATAGGACAGGGTCTGAGGAAGTGGGTGCAGAGCTTCCAAACCCTCAGGACAACCCAATATCCCGGTACCTAGATATGATTATTAACCCAGAAACTCTCTGGACACCATTTTTTAGGGGTTATTATGAACATTCTCTTACCATAGGTATAGTTGATTAAACCATTAGCCATTTGTGGTTGTAAGTTTGAATTTATTTATTTTTTTTTTTTCTGGCCTTTATTATTAGTCTTCTGTTCACTTATTTTCATCCATCTTTTATTCTTTGGCCTGTGCGGACCTCCCTTCCCAGTGGCTTCTCTCTTTTCAGAGCACTGGCTCTGAGTGCATGTGCTCCAGAACACTGGCTGGTAATTGGACACACCGGTCCAGTTGCTCTACCACACGTGGGATCTTCCCAGGCCAGGGATCTAACTGAGGTCTCTTGCACTGCAAGGCGCGCTCTCTACCCACTGGACTACCAGGGAAGCCCTGGCCTCTTTTATTGTTTGTTTTTTTTTTTTTCATCCATCTTTATTCTTTGGCCTGTGTGGGCCTCCCATTGCAGTGGCCTCTCTCCTTGCAGAGCACTGGCTCGTAATTGGACACACCAGTCCAGCTGCTCCGCGGCATGTGGGATCTTCCCCAGCTGGGGATTGAACCGGTACCCTTTGCACTGCAAGGTGAACTCTTTACCCACTGGACCACCAGGAAAACCCCTGTAAGTTCCAATCTTTTAATCACATGATTGGTTCCTCTGGCAAGCAGCCTCCATCCTAAAGTAGCTAGGGATACACCAGAAGTGGCTGCATTGACATGAACTCAGGTAAGGTTGGAAGGGGCTTGTTGAGAATTACAAATGAACAGACACAATGTGCTTATCACTAAGGAAATTTCAAGGGCTTTAGGAACTCTGTGCTAGGAATCAAAGAAGACCAAATAAGTCTTTCTTACCATACCACAGATAGACACTAAAATTGTTTCCAAATATCATAGTTTTTCTTCCAGATATATGGTAGAATTTTACTCCTCCCACTTTTATTATGTTAGCCATATAACTTGCTTTAGATAGTAAACACAAGACGTGGCATTGTCACTTTAGGAGGAAGCTTTAGGAATTAATGTATGAGTCAGCATGTTCTCTTAGGAAAATAAACTGACAGGGTCTGAGGAAGTGGGTGCAGAGCTTCCAAACCCTCAGGACAACCCAATATCCCGGTACCTAGATATGATTATTAACCCAGAAACTCTCTGGACACCATTTTTTAGGGGTTATTATGAACATTCTCTTACCATAGGTATAGTTGATTAAACCATTAGCCATTTGTGGTTGTAAGTTTGAATTTATTTATTTTTTTTTTTTCTGGCCTTTATTATTAGTCTTCTGTTCACTTATTTTCATCCATCTTTTATTCTTTGGCCTGTGCGGACCTCCCTTCCCAGTGGCTTCTCTCTTTTCAGAGCACTGGCTCTGAGTGCATGTGCTCCAGAACACTGGCTGGTAATTGGACACACCGGTCCAGTTGCTCTACCACACGTGGGATCTTCCCAGGCCAGGGATCTAACTGAGGTCTCTTGCACTGCAAGGCGCGCTCTCTACCCACTGGACTACCAGGGAAGCCCTGGCCTCTTTTATTGTTTGTTTTCTTTTTCATCCATCTTTATTCTTTGGCCTGTGTGGGCCTCCCATTGCAGTGGCCTCTCTCCTTGCAGAGCACTGGCTCGTAATTGGACACACCAGTCCAGCTGCTCCGCGGCATGTGGGATCTTCCCCAGCTGGGGATTGAACCGGTACCCTTTGCACTGCAAGGTGAACTCTTTACCCACTGGACCACCAGGAAAACCCCTGTAAGTTCCAATCTTTTAATCACATGATTGGTTCCTCTGGCAAGCAGCCTCCATCCTAAAGTAGCTAGGGATACACCAGAAGTGGCTGCATTGACATGAACTCAGGTAAGGTTGGAAGGGGCTTGTTGAGAATTACAAATGAACAGACACAATGTGCTTATCACTAAGGAAATTTCAAGGGCTTTAGGAACTCTGTGCTAGGAATCAAAGAAGACCAAATAAGTCTTTCTTACCATACCACAGATAGACACTAAAATTGTTTCCAAATATCATAGTTTTTCTTCCAGATATATGGTAGAATTTTACTCCTCCCACTTTTATTATGTTAGCCATATAACTTGCTTTAGATAGTAAACACAAGACGTGGCATTGTCACTTTAGGAGGAAGCTTTAGGAATTAATGTATGAGTCAGCATGTTCCCATCTCAGTGCCTTGAAGATTAAGGAAGAATATACCAGCCCAGGCCCCTGAGTTACTAGAATAAGTGAAACTGCTAGCTGACCCTATGGGATGTTAGTGTGAACAAGAAATAACTTTTTGCTGTGATGTTAAGCTTCTGTGATTTGGGAGTAACTTACTACTGTAGTGTAGTATCATCCTAATTGATAAAGGGTTTAAAAAATAAAAATCAATCACAGGTTAAAGTGCTTATTTTCTTAGTTCTCTAAGATTTGTTATCATTAATGCGTGTTGAATTTTATTGAATAGTTTGTTTCTGTATCAGTTGAATTGTTCGTATCTTTTCACTTTTTTTATTTTTTGGCCGTGCCCCATGGCATGCATAATCTTATTTCCCTGACTAGGGATCAAACCCACACCCTCCCGAAGTGGACATGCAGAGTCTTAACCCCTGGACCACCAGGGAAATCTCTGTGTTTTTTCATTTTAATCTGTTAAAATCATGGATTGCTTTACATATGTTCTCATATTTAAACATTTCCCATTACTGAGATAATCCCCATTGATCATTATGGTATACATATGGTATATATCACTAGAATTAGGTTTCTAGTCTTTGTTTAGGACTTTTATATATGTTCGTTAATTAGCTTATAGCTTCACATTCTTATGTGGTTTTAGTAACACGGTTGTATTTGATGAACTTGGGGAGCTTTTATTCTTTTTCTTATCTCAAATAGTCTATGTTGAGTTCCTTCTAAGTTTTAATAGAACTTGTCAGTAAAACATCTGAACCTTGTGCTTTTTGGTGGATGACCATTTTGACCATTGATAGTAATTCTGTAGTGGTTACAGGCAATTTTTTTTTGAGTCAGTTTTAAGGCAATTTCAAGGGCTTTAGGAACTCTGTGCTAGGAATCAAAGAAGACCAAATAAGTCTTTCTTACCATACCACAGATAGACACTAAAATTGTTTCCAAATATCATAGTTTTTCTTCCAGATATATGGTAGAATTTTACTCCTCCCACTTTTATTATGTTAGCCATATAACTTGCTTTAGATAGTAAACACAAGACGTGGCATTGTCACTTTAGGAGGAAGCTTTAGGAATTAATGTATGAGTCAGCATGTTCCCATCTCAGTGCCTTGAAGATTAAGGAAGAATATACCAGCCCAGGCCCCTGAGTTACTAGAATAAGTGAAACTGCTAGCTGACCCTATGGGATGTTAGTGTGAACAAGAAATAACTTTTTGCTGTGATGTTAAGCTTCTGTGATTTGGGAGTAACTTACTACTGTAGTGTAGTATCATCCTAATTGATAAAGGGTTTAAAAAATAAAAATCAATCACAGGTTAAAGTGCTTATTTTCTTAGTTCTCTAAGATTTGTTATCATTAATGCGTGTTGAATTTTATTGAATAGTTTGTTTCTGTATCAGTTGAATTGTTCGTATCTTTTCACTTTTTTTATTTTTGGCCGTGCCCCATGGCATGCATAATCTTATTTCCCTGACTAGGGATCAAACCCACACCCTCCCGAAGTGGACATGCAGAGTCTTAACCCCTGGACCACCAGGGAAATCTCTGTGTTTTTTCATTTTAATCTGTTAAAATCATGGATTGCTTTACATATGTTCTCATATTTAAACATTTCCCATTACTGAGATAATCCCCATTGATCATTATGGTATACATATGGTATATATCACTAGAATTAGGTTTCTAGTCTTTGTTTAGGACTTTTATATATGTTCGTTAATTAGCTTATAGCTTCACATTCTTATGTGGTTTTAGTAACACGGTTGTATTTGATGAACTTGGGGAGCTTTTATTCTTTTTCTTATCTCAAATAGTCTATGTTGAGTTCCTTCTAAGTTTTAATAGAACTTGTCAGTAAAACATCTGAACCTTGTGCTTTTTGGTGGATGACCATTTTGACCATTGATAGTAATTCTGTAGTGGTTACAGGCATTTTTAGGTTTTTCTGTTTCTTTCTTGAGTCAGTTTTAAGAATTCTAAAAAGTATAGCTTTGTTTCAAATTCAATAGCATAGTTATAAAAGTTATATTTTATGTAGAAATATAGTATATATTATATAAAGAATATCTATATAATTTCTTATCCTTTATTATGTGTGTACAGTGTTAATATTGTGCTTCATTTCTATTTATATCCTCTTCTTAACTAGTCTTTCCAAAAGTTTTCTATTTCATTGATCTTTTCAAAGAATCAGATTTTTACTTAATACTCTAGTTTGTCTTTGATTATTCTCTTGTTACTTTCTTTCTACTGTTATGAGTATATTATTTTCATACAAGTTGACTATTTCATGAAACCATTAATATCAATATCTTAAATATGTTAATATGTTATTAGTACAGTAGTTTATATATTATTGATGTATAAATTAATGTTATATATAAATTAATGTATAAATAGTAGTAATATGTATGATATATAATAAAAACAAACTATAATATACAAATTAATTAATATATTAATATTACTACTTAAGCTAAAAACTTAATCTTACTCTATAGATACTGTAAGGCTATACATTAAGATGCATATGAGGCTTTGGGGGGATTTTTTTTGCATATGAGTTTTTATGTATAAAATCTTGAAATCTGCTATTGGCTAGTTTGGAAGTTATGTGTTTCATTTCTGCTCTTTTAATGGTCACCTTTAAATTTATAACATTCACATTTACATCACTGAAATTAAATAGCTTATCCCCTTAAAAAACAAGAGAAAGCTTTGATTCCAGTTGCTACCACCCATCTTGTCTTTTCTTCCTTTGTCTCTTGGTACTCCATTTTGGGTAATTTCCTCAGATCATTAATTCCTTAGCTGTATCTCATATGTTGTTTTACTTATCCTTTTTTTTTAATGAAAGAAAATTTATTTTCTAGAATTTCATTTGCTTGTTTTCAAATCAAGGAAATGGAAATAGTATCCATTTCCAATGGTATACGGTATCTTATTTGTTATGGTAATATACATGTATTTTATAATGATTTTCAGATTGTTCTATTATCTCAAGTTCTACAGAAATTGCTCTTCCTATTTGCTGTATCTTCTGACTCTCATGGTATATCATTTCCTCATTTAACTGACTAACTTTAGAATGTGCCTTTACCTTCATAGTGGGACTGTTTTATCTGTGGCAGTACCTATAGGCTAGATTGCGAAGTGTCCCTCTAGAGAAACTCTGCGTTTTCTTCTGCTGGATACTACAGGATTTTTGCTGCTATAGATCCAGTTTTTTGTTTTTTTTTTAAAGATTTATTTATTTATTGTTATTTGGGGGAGCAGGGGGCGGGCTGGGGAGGGAGGGGAGCGGGCGGGCCACTTCTATTGGTCTTTCATTTCTCTATTTTCATCCGTCTTTGTTCTTTGGCTCCTGTGGGCCTCCCATCGCGGTGGCGTCTGTCGTTGCAGAGCGCCGGCTCTGGACGCGTGCGCTCCAGAGCTCCGGCTCGGTAATTGGACACATGGGTCCAGCCGCTCCGCGGCACGTGGGATCTTCCCAGGCCAGGGATGGAACCAGCGCCCCTTGCACTGCAAGGCGGTGTCCTTACCCACTGGACCACCAGGGGAAGCCCTAGATCCAGTTTTTGAATGTCTTTCATAGCTTAGTATTTCCTCACCATAAGGGTGAAATCAGACTCAATTCACATACATAGCTTGACTTTGGGGTTTTGATTTCTCATGGTAGACTTTTCCTGAACCCACATCCTAGCCAGAGACAAGCTTTTTTTCTGCGTGGATCAGTAAACAGAGGTTTTCTAGAATCCTTCTCCCAGAGGGCGGCAGTCATTCCAGGGTCTGGCTTTATGCTGAAGTCTCACTTCCAGCTCCTCATTCTGTCCAAGTACAAGACCACATCTACTGTCCACATATTGGTATTACAATCCTGGGGTACTTGTCCTTTATTTTGTACACTCACATACACATATACTAGATTCTGATCTTTATGTATATGCAGGCCAGATACTCGCCCTCACCCCAGGCACACACACTTTTGGCATCAACTCATAGTTGATCACCCCTGGCTTTTATTTCTTCTTCATCTTATACCTAATCAGCGTACTCTTTTATCATTTACACTTCATTTATCTTTTATTTTTCCAGACTGTCTGTGTGTTTGTAACCAGTGGAGAATCCATTAGCTCAGTCTATCACATTGGTGGAATCCCTTACTTTCTAATAAAAGAGAACTAGTGATTAACCAGAATATAGAAATGTAGGGATAGCTTATGACTGACAGACTGAATCAGAAATGAGAGTGGACTAATTAGGAAAAGCTTCTTAGACATTCTCTCGTTTAGTATCTATTCAAAATATGCTAGAGAAGATGCCAGAAACTATTCTAGTCTGTAGAGACAAAGATATAAGATATAATTTCTTTCCTGGATAGTCCATAGTCTATAGAAGAGAGTAATGCTGAACAAGTAGAATACTGTGAAAGAATTGCTAATAGAAATATACATAATTCCCATGAAGCCTTTAAGTAATATTTTTGCCTTTTAGAGTTAGAGATGTGTTAATGGAGTAGACGATGTTTGTAAAAGATCTTTTAGAACAAGTTAAAACTCAAAAAAGACAAGGAATGCATTTTAAGACAAGAACAAAATGTGTAGCATAACTAGTGGGCTATATTGGGTTTGGCTAGAGAATTAGGAATGAGTGAAGACATGGTGGCAGATAGATTTGAGGAGAAATAGGTAAGGATTTGGGGACTTACTCTGTAGACGAGGGATTCATGCTTTTTTGTAAATAGGAAGACAGCATTAGTGGTTATCTTTCTAAAGACGTGTTAAGTTGCTAAGAGAAAAGCTAGAAGCAGTGGCTCCAGTTAGGATACTGTTACCATCAGGTCAGTGATAATTGAAAAGCAAGAGTAAAAGTGAACATGAAAGGGAAGGAGCAGCGGATTTCAGAGATGAGGACTGTGACTGAGAGAACGTTTTCAAAGTTAATAGAATCAGAAAATGGGCCAAATGAACGACACTTCCTTTTTATTTTGTACTCTTTACTGATTCTGATCTTTATGTATATGCAGGCCAGATACTCGCCCTCACCCCAGGCACACACACTTTTGGCATCAACTCATAGTTGATCACCCCTGGCTTTTATTTCTTCTTCATCTTATACCTAATCAGCGTACTCTTTTATCATTTACACTTCATTTATCTTTTATTTTTCCAGACTGTCTGTGTGTTTGTAACCAGTGGAGAATCCATTAGCTCAGTCTATCACATTGGTGGAATCCCTTACTTTCTAATAAAAGAGAACTAGTGATTAACCAGAATATAGAAATGTAGGGATAGCTTATGACTGACAGACTGAATCAGAAATGAGAGTGGACTAATTAGGAAAAGCTTCTTAGACATTCTCTCGTTTAGTATCTATTCAAAATATGCTAGAGAAGATGCCAGAAACTATTCTAGTCTGTAGAGACAAAGATATAAGATATAATTTCTTTCCTGGATAGTCCATAGTCTATAGAAGAGAGTAATGCTGAACAAGTAGAATACTGTGAAAGAATTGCTAATAGAAATATACATAATTCCCATGAAGCCTTTAAGTAATATTTTTGCCTTTTAGAGTTAGAGATGTGTTAATGGAGTAGACGATGTTTGTAAAAGATCTTTTAGAACAAGTTAAAACTCAAAAAAGACAAGGAATGCATTTTAAGACAAGAACAAAATGTGTAGCATAACTAGTGGGCTATATTGGGTTTGGCTAGAGAATTAGGAATGAGTGAAGACATGGTGGCAGATAGATTTGAGGAGAAATAGGTAAGGATTTGGGGACTTACTCTGTAGACGAGGGATTCATGCTTTTTTGTAAATAGGAAGACAGCATTAGTGGTTATCTTTCTAAAGACGTGTTAAGTTGCTAAGAGAAAAGCTAGAAGCAGTGGCTCCAGTTAGGATACTGTTACCATCAGGTCAGTGATAATTGAAAAGCAAGAGTAAAAGTGAACATGAAAGGGAAGGAGCAGCGGATTTCAGAGATGAGGACTGTGACTGAGAGAACGTTTTCAAAGTTAATAGAATCAGAAAATGGGAAACCAAAATTTCTTAATCAGTGATACCATGCCAGACACTTTACCAAGTTTTTCCCTTAACTTTCACAGCTCTGGAAGATGAGTGATAACTTATAGGTGAGAAAACAGGCTGAAACTCATGACTAGCCCAGACTCATACCTGGAGAGCCATAATCTAGGGAGGTCCAGCTCCCAAGCTGGTTTTCTTTCCACTTTTTAAAAAACATATATGGTAACTCTATTTTTACGTAGATTTTATCTCATTTTTTATTAATAATGCTTTTTAATTGGAATGATTATGTTACAACATTATGATGGCTTTTGTCACACATCAGCATAAATCACCCACAGGGGTACATGTGTTCTGCCCCCATTCTGAATCCCCCAAGAACTCCCTCCCTTCCCTATCCCTCTGGGTTGCCCCAGAGCACTGGCTTTGGATGCCCCGGCTTCATGCACTGAACTTGCACTGGTCATCTGTTTTATATATGGTCATGTATATGTTTCAGTGCTTTTCTCTCAAATCATCCAACCCTCGCCTTCTCCCACTAAGTCCAAAAGTATGTTCTTTACATCCACGTCTCCTTTGCTGCCCGGCATGTAGGATCATCAGTACCATCTTTCTAAGTTCCATATATATGCATTAATATACAATATTTGTCTTTCTCTTTCTGACTTACTTCACTCTGTGTAATAGATACAAGGTTCATCTACCTCATTAGAATCGACTCAAATGGGTTCTTTTTTATAGCTGAGTAATACTCCATTGTGTATATGTGCCACAACTTCCTTATCCATTCATCTGCTTATGGACATCTAGGTTGCTTCCATGCCCTACCTATTGTAAATAGTGCTACAGTGAACATGGGGGAACATGTGTCTCTTTCAGTTCTGGTTTTCTCAGTGTGTATGCTCAGCAATGGGATTGCTGGGTTGTATGGCAGTTTTTTTTTGTTTTTTTTTTTTTAAGGAATCTCCATACTGTCCTCCATAGTGGCTATACCAGTTTGCATTCCCTTTTCTCTACATCCTATCCAGCATCTATTGTTTGTAGACTTTTTTTAAAGTTCTTTTTTTTTTTTTTTTGGCCTCTAAGTCATCATTTGTTTTCATCCATCTATATATTCTTTGTCCTGTGTGGGCCTCCCTTTGCAGTGGCCTCTCTTACTACAGAGCACTGGCCCTGGGCACATGTGCTCCAGAGCACTGGCTCCTAATTGGACATACCAGCAGTCCATGGCACATGGAATCCTCCTGGACCAGGGATCGAACCGATGGCTTTGCACTGCAAGGCGGACTCTACCCACTGAACCACCAGGGCAGCACGTTTGTAGACTTTTTGATGATGACCATTCTGACTGGTGTGAGATGATACCTCATTGTGGCTTTGATTTTCTCTAATAATGAGTGAAGGTGAGCATCTATTCATGTGTTTATTACCCATCTGGATGTCTTCTTTGGAGAATTGTCTGTTTAGATCTTTTGCCCACTTTTTGATTAGGTTGTTCGCTTTTCTGGTATTGAGCTGCATGAGCTGCTTGTGTATTTTGGAGATTTATTTTTTGTCAGTTGTTTCATTTGCTATTATTTTCTCCCTTTCTGAAGGCTATATTTTCACTTTGTTGATAGTTTCCTTAGTTGTGCAAAAGCTTTCAAGTTTAATTAGGCCCTGTGTGTTTATTTTTATTTTTATTTCCATTACTCTGGGAGGTGCATCGTAGAAGATCTTGCTGTGATGCATGTTGGAGAGTGTTCTGCTTATGTTTTCCTCTTAAGAGTTTTATAGTTTGTGGTCTTACATTTAGGTCTTTAATCCATTTTTAATTTATTTTTGTGTATGGTGATAGAAGGTGTTCTAAGTTCGTTCTTTTACACATAGTTTTTGTTGCTTCCCTTTTGGAATTTTTAAAAATTGTATTTGTTTTCTTTCCATTGGAAGTCTGCCTCATATTATAGATTTATAAAGTGGAATGATGATTAAGTCAAGAGTTTCTAAATCACTGTAATTTGAAGCTTCAAATTACTTCTCAACTGTAAGCTAATTAAATCTTGCAGGGTCAGCCCCTCTAAAGTTGGAAACGATTTGGCATTTCTTTCCATGTCATTAGGCTACATCTGTCTTTGCATCGTGATGATTCTTCCCCCACTCCCAAATTTTCTATTATTGTCAACATGTGATTTGTGAGTCTAAGGGTGATCTTCCCAGACCCTCTGGTGAAATTTATCAGAAACTAATTCAGAAACTTTAGTCTCATCACTAAGCTAGTTCACAGTTCAGAAAACAGTGATCACTCAGGGATGTCTGACAAATACAGTATCACTACAAACTGACGAATAGGAAGCCAATGATAATTATTGATGGTTATTGTGGAAGTTCTTTTGGGCTTTTCAAAAGAAAAGTTTTATGTGAGTAAGTAGAGAATATCTGATTGTAGTGTTGCCAGCTTTTCCAGCTAAGTGGATTATTTGTTTCCTCCTAGTCAAACCCACAAGCATTCCCCCACTTTTATCCCTTAAAGACTAATGATTGGATCTGAAGGAACACGAAGAGACAGTTATGAAGTTCGGAAATACCCGTTTTCACTCCTGAAATAATGCCTTACACAAGTTAAACTAGAATTTTGGGGTCAGTGATGAATACAGAATATATCACAGTAGTTTAGAACAGTGCTCCTCAGCCTTTTTAGCACCAGGGATTGGTTTCATGGATGACCGTTTTTCCATGGCTGTGGAGCAGTAAGGGATGGTTTCAGGATGATTCAAGAGCATTACATTTATTGTGCATTTTATTTCTATTATTACAGCATCAGCTCCACCTTAGATCATCAGTATTTAGATCCCAGAGGCTGGGGACCTTTGGTTTGGAAGACATATGCTAGAGTCAGACTGTCTGCCTTTTGAACCCTGGCTAAACACTCACTAGTCATGTAATCCTAGACATTTGCTTACTTGTCCCTGTGCCTCAGTTTCTTCATCTATTTTGTGGGAGTAATAAGAAGATACGTCTCACAGGTTTGTTTGGAGATTAAACAATATACATAAAGAACTTAGTGCCTGGTACAGAATAAGTTCTGTGTAAGTGTTTATTATTGATACTATTAGTCTTGATATTTGTAAACAGTGATTTATGTTTCAAGTAATTATGGTGACTATGACTTAAATACAGATAATAGAATAGTTTGATATCTTATTTTTCATAAGCAACTATTTGAGTAGCATAAAAATAGGTTTCTCTTCTGTGCCTGCCCCTTATGGTGTTTTATTCCGATTTTATTGTATAAGTCTTTCAAGTAGAAAAAATTTAAAACTGAGCCATACATTTTAAAATTGCTATATAAATTGAGTATGGCTTTTGTGCTTTTAAAAATGTGTTGTCTTTTTTAAACTGGAAACAATTTAGTGCCCCCACATTCCTTCTGCTTTAAGTAATCTGTAGAAAATTAAAATGACAAGAAAGGTGGGATTAACCAAATTTATGATTGGCCATGGAAAGTTGTGAACAGCTTCCATGTAGCAGGTGTAGCTATTTTAATGGATGTACCAGACTGGTCCATAAACCTACCTAGTTGCTGTGCTGTTCCACAGATGGCCTCTTAAATAATTTAATGTCACTGAAATGGTTCTGGTAAAGAATTCTTTAAAGCAAACTGCAATGATTTATCATTTTGAGCTGTCTGAAATGCCATCGGTATCCTAATGGCCCACAGTCAGAACGTTTTTCTTCAATTTTTTTTTTTCCCACTCCTTCTGGCTCTTCTGTCTCTGTTCTAAACTTCTGTCATCTGCATATTCTTAACACCACTAATAAGGTGTAAGTGTAATTCATGTTATCTGTCATCCACTAGATTTTCTTGCCCTACTCATTTGGCCTTCATTTGAAAAGCACCCTATCTTCTACTCTCATCCTTTGTGAGTTAACTTCAGTAACTCTTAGGCTAGCCTTATCTTCAAGTTTTTAGGCTTACTTGCTTATGGGAAGAGGGCAACCTAACAGAGGATTAATACGCTAAGGGGTTTATGAGAGGTTTATGGCAAAAAGGTTTTGTAGGCTTACTTGCTTAGGAGAGGGCAACCTAACGAAACACTCACTAGTCATGTAATCCTAGACATTTGCTTACTTGTCCCTGTGCCTCAGTTTCTTCATCTATTTTGTGGGAGTAATAAGAAGATACGTCTCACAGGTTTGTTTGGAGATTAAACAATATACATAAAGAACTTAGTGCCTGGTACAGAATAAGTTCTGTGTAAGTGTTTATTATTGATACTATTAGTCTTGATATTTGTAAACAGTGATTTATGTTTCAAGTAATTATGGTGACTATGACTTAAATACAGATAATAGAATAGTTTGATATCTTATTTTTCATAAGCAACTATTTGAGTAGCATAAAAATAGGTTTCTCTTCTGTGCCTGCCCCTTATGGTGTTTTATTCCGATTTTATTGTATAAGTCTTTCAAGTAGAAAAAATTTAAAACTGAGCCATACATTTTAAAATTGCTATATAAATTGAGTATGGCTTTTGTGCTTTTAAAAATGTGTTGTCTTTTTTAAACTGGAAACAATTTAGTGCCCCCACATTCCTTCTGCTTTAAGTAATCTGTAGAAAATTAAAATGACAAGAAAGGTGGGATTAACCAAATTTATGATTGGCCATGGAAAGTTGTGAACAGCTTCCATGTAGCAGGTGTAGCTATTTTAATGGATGTACCAGACTGGTCCATAAACCTACCTAGTTGCTGTGCTGTTCCACAGATGGCCTCTTAAATAATTTAATGTCACTGAAATGGTTCTGGTAAAGAATTCTTTAAAGCAAACTGCAATGATTTATCATTTTGAGCTGTCTGAAATGCCATCGGTATCCTAATGGCCCACAGTCAGAACGTTTTTCTTCAATTTTTTTTTTTCCCACTCCTTCTGGCTCTTCTGTCTCTGTTCTAAACTTCTGTCATCTGCATATTCTTAACACCACTAATAAGGTGTAAGTGTAATTCATGTTATCTGTCATCCACTAGATTTTCTTGCCCTACTCATTTGGCCTTCATTTGAAAAGCACCCTATCTTCTACTCTCATCCTTTGTGAGTTAACTTCAGTAACTCTTAGGCTAGCCTTATCTTCAAGTTTTTAGGCTTACTTGCTTATGGGAAGAGGGCAACCTAACAGAGGATTAATACGTACAAAGGGGTTTATGAGAGGTTTATGGCTTTGAATTTAAGAAAGGGCCTATACATTTAGTAGGTGCAGCATGTAGTACATGTGCCATGCTTTCACTTGTGGTAATGGTGGTATGGGTAAACATGTCACAAAGGCACCACACTTCTTTGTTGATGTTTGTGACAGACTTTGCTGATGAATTATGATAACCCCACAGTTTTTCTTAATAAACATTCCAGATAGTTACTATTTACCTTTCAGTGTTGGAACTTAAGATGAACCTATTTGCTGTCCAGGAGATAAATTTTGGAGAGCATTAAGTTTTCTTCAAATGGATTTTTCTTATATTGATTCTCCATTAAAAAAAGAAAGAAAGAAAAGGGGTGAGGGGGGAAGTGAGGCCAAAACACTAAATCCCAACTTGGTGAAGTTGTTTCTTTAGGGAGGAAATATAATATGGTTTAGAATTTCAGACATCTCAAGCAAGCCTTTGGCAAGTGCTAGATTTTGTCAGTTCATAACTGAATTTTCTGACAAGTGTCGAAAGTACTGAAACTCAGTGCTGATGCTTAAGGTGGGATCGATATAGGTTGGGCACCAAACTAGAAGCAGAGTTGACCTGAATTTCATATTATCACACTGCCAGTTCTTGTCTTATGTTCAGAGATAGATTAATCTAAGAGGAGAGGCTGATTTGTCAGGAGCTTTGATTATTTGCAAGCACTTGGATAAATACTAGCTTACAACCTCCGAGTTCTGGAATATGTGCAGAATTTAGTCAGCTGGTACATAAAGCACACAGACGCCTTATTTAGGCTATACAGTTTACACGCATTATCCTTGTAAAATGTAATCATCATATCAGTTCTATATGGTAGATCCTACTTTTATTCCTAGGTTAAAGGTGAGGAAATTGGTGAGGGAATCCTAACTTGCCTCAGGTTTTTAAGTTTAAGAGAGATGGTTTTGGTCCAGTTTGTCTGCTAAGCCTTTCCTCTTATTTATTAACCATTTTTAATTGAAGTACAGTAAATATATAAAGTTGTATTAGTTTCAGGTGTATACCAAAGTAATTCAGTTTCAGATACTTTGTCATTGTAGGTTGGAAGACAATAATATTTTTCCTCATGCTTAAAGGCTGCTTAACTTCCACACTGCCCCTTTGTTTGCATTACAGGTTTTGTAACTCTCTTTGTTTGAAGGATCATTTCATCCAGTCCTGGCTCTGGTTTCAGCGAAGCAAGCTCTTTGATCATGCAGACCTTTCTGGGTAGTGACTTCTAGAACTTTAGCCCCGGGGTTAGGTCCTGATGAATCATAGCCTCACTGCCACCTGAAGAATATAGAAGAATGCTTCTGGCCCTAGGATTCAAGTGGATATTTATTATTGAGCCAAGAAGAGGTGGGAGTTAATGAGAACTAAAAACTAGAGAAGTATTTTTTCAGTGAAGTAAGCCATGTTTCTCAAAATGTAGTCTTTGGACCACCTGTATCAGAAGTACAATGAAATTCCAAGTCCAGAAATATCTCTTCCATATTGCTTTGTTTTAATTAACAAAGTAAGACTTTTCTTAACACTCACATGTTTGAGGAACTATTAACTCTGAGGCAATTAGATTGTTTTTAGTTGAGGTTTGCAGCCTCAGAAAATAGGAAAAAAGAAACACTTCTGGCTTCTGAAGCTTAGAAAGTAGACTGGGAGTATGAAGATCAGACACAGGAGGTACAAGCATGCGGGGGATTGGGAAGGCCAGAGGACTGACATACTAATAACATTGAGAACCTGAAATAAGGGCAGGAAGGTGAATGTAAGGAGAAGCTGCCTTGTGTCACTTCTTTGGTATCTCCCTCCTCCACGTCAGAACAAAGAGTTGTGCAGACATCTTGGCACTCTGTCCTCTTGCTGTTGCTATTGTTCAATCGCTAAGTCATCCCCGACTCTTTCTGACCTCATGAACTGCAGCACATCTGGCTTGCTTGTCCATCACTATCTCCAGGAGTTTGCTCAAACTCGTGTCAGTTGTGTTGATGATGCCATCCAACTGTCTCATCCTCTCTTGTCCTCTTGTCCTGCCTGTAGTTTTTCCTAGCATCGGGGTCTTTTTCAATGAGTTGGCTCTTTGTATCAGGTGGCCAAAGTATTGGAGCTTCAGTTTCAGCATCAGTCCTTCCAATGAGTATTCAGGGTTGATTTCCTTTAGGATTCACTGATTTGATCTCCTTATAGTCTAAGGGACTCTTTAGAGTCTTCTCTAGCACCACAATTTGAAAGCATCGATTCTTCTCTGGTCAGCCTTCTTTATGGTCCAGCTTTCACATCTGTACATGACTACTGGAAAAATCATAGCTTTGACTCTATGGACCATTGTTGCCAAAG